>OZ010747.1:56149108-58549108 GCA_963932245.1 Tachinus rufipes
TAATGTTAATTTTAATGTGAATAGTTTTAATGAAACATGAATTCTGTGATACTATCGAAAGCTTTAATTTTAAACATACTGTCAACAGTAATACAAGAGTTACTGCAACAACAGCTACCTGCATTGATAATATTTTAATTAATACTATGGCCTTTTATGATGTAAGCACAGTTGAACCTTATTTATCTGATCACTACGGCATTATATTTAGTTTATATAACATAAAAAAGCAGGTTAAAAAACCAATATTATATAGGTCTTTTGCAAACACAAATGTAAAGAAGTTTAAAGAAAATATGCAACAAATAAATTGGTCAATAGTAATGCATAATAAAAAAGCAGAAACATCATTTACTTTATTTCATTCGATATTGCTGCAAAATTTTGAAACATGTTTTCCATGTCGACTTAGAAATCATGTAACTAAAAAGAATAATCTTTGGTACACAAACGAATTAAAAGAACAAAAAAAGTTAATCAACACTATCAGTGATATCAGTAAATATGTTAATTCGGTTGAAGTAAAAACCTTACAAAACGAATTAAAAAAAATCTTATAGAATAAATATAGAATGCGCAAAAAAAAGTTATAATACTTTAAACATTATTAATTCCATCAACAAACCAAAAGAGATGTGGAGCATAATTAATAAGATTGGAAACCGAAATAAAACAACGGGAATGCCAGATAGTGCAATAACTGCTGATATGTATCAGACTTATTTTTTAAACATTATTCATTCAGTTACAGGAGGTGTTTCTGGAGATATAAATCAGTCTTTAAACTTGCTTATACAAGCACAACCTAGATCAAATAGTTCTTTCTTTTTAAATCCGGTCACACATGTAGAAGTTGCCGATATAATTAAATCATTAAGTAATAGTCGATGTGCGGATGCATACGATTTAAATTCGTTATTGATTAAGAGCGCGACTAATGAATTGAGTATAATATTAGCTTATTTAATCAATCTATCGTTTGAACAGGGAGTTTACCCAAAAGAATTAAAATTAGTAAAAATTGTGCCTATACTAAAACATGGCAATGTACATGAAGTGTCTAACTTTAGACCAATTTCTATAATACCTGTAATATCTAAGATATGGGAAAGAGCGTTATATATTAGATTGTATAATTACATGGACAATAAATTTTGTAACGCTCAATTTGGTTATCGAAAAGGGAGATCTACAATCAAGGCTATCTCTTCACTTATTCATGATATATATGAGGCATTTGAAAGTGGCAAAACTGTAGATGCAGCATTTATTGATCTGAGCAAAGCATTTGATTGTGTTTCACATAAAATACTGCTAGAAAAACTTGAGCATTACGGAATACGCGGAAACTCGCTAAAACTGATACAGTCGTATTTAATGAACAGAGAACAATATGTTCAAAAGAACAACTTACAATCCATAAAAGCAGAAATAAGTGTTGGGGTCCCTCAGGGTTCAATACTAGGCCCTCTCCTGTTTTTAATTTACATTAATGACCTTGAGTATAATATAAAATCGGCTACAACATTTCTATACGCCGACGATACAACACTTTTAGAGAATCCAGCAAATAACTACTCTAATGTAATTCAAGGTCTTAATGAAGCTCAATACTGGTTTAAAAGTAACGGGCTAGTACTAAATAGCAATAAAACTGTTCATATTAAGTTTTCTCTTAACAGTATGGCTAAAATGGAAAAAATTTTTAGGTGTACACTTACAACCTAAATTAACATGGGAAGTACATATAGATATGATAGCAAATAAACTTAACAAGAACATATACTTGCTTAGAAAAATTGCTCAAAACACAAATCAGTATGTTACAAAAACTTCTTATTTTGCATATATACACTCTATCTTAAGTTACAGTATATTATTCTGGGGTAGTACAACAATATCTAATCGTATATTTATAATGCAAAAAAAAGCAATAAGAATTATTGCTGCTGTACCGCACTTAACAAGTTGTCGTCCACTTTTTAAGACTTTGAACATTCTAACTGTCCCTTCGGTATTTGTTCTTCAATGCTTGTTATTTGCTAAAGACAATATTTTAAAACAAGTAAGACAAAAAGATATTCATAGCTACAATACAAGAACCAACACAAATATAGTGTTACCTACAGTTAGGCTAAGCAAAGTTCAAAAAAGCTATGAATACCTTTCTATAAAAATGTACAATTACTTACCAACTTGCATCAGAGAATTGCCAAGAAAAAACTTTAAAACTGTCATTGAAAATAAACTGTGTCAAGAAGTTCTATATAACTATGAACTTTTTTTTAACATACTGTTTTGATTGTTATTTTAATCTGTTTGTGTTTTGTTTTGTTATAATTTTTCCTGTAACTAGTCAATTTTGTACTTATCCAGAAGTTGCAAAACTGTATTGTACATTTTATCTATTGTGTATTCAATTGTACTGCATTGTATTGTATTGTATTGTATTGTATTGTATTGTATTGTATTGTATTGTATTGTATTGTATTGTTATGTATTGTATTGTATTGTATTGACATGATTTATACCATTTATTTGGTCTGTAAAATCAAATAAACATATTCTATTCTATTCTATTCTATTCAGGATAGTCATGTCATCCCGGTAGTTTTCCACAATTTAAGTGGCTACGATAGTCACTTTATTATCAAAAATCTTGCTACAGATTTTGAGGGTCGCGTCGACTTACTACCGATAAATAAAGAACGGTATATCTCCTTTACCAAACGTATCGATCAAAATTTAATAAAATTCAGATTTATAGACTCATATAGATTTTTAGCAAGCGGACTAGCCGAATTAGCAACAAATTTAACTGAATATCCAAATTTAAAATTACAATTTTCCGATTTAGATTACATTAAATTCAATTTGCTTACACGTAAGGGTGTGTTTCCTTATGATTATATAGATTCGCGGATAAAACTTGAGGAGCCACAATTACCTGATAAATCAAAATTTTTCAACTCGATGACTGACACAGACATTACTGATGATGATTATACACATGCCAACAATGTATGGAATTCTTTTGGATGTCGAAATTTAGGCGATTATTCAGACTTGTATTTGAAAACAGACGTATTGTTGTTAGCTGACGTGTTCGAACAGTTTCGTGCAAGCTGTTTGAAAACTTATGGCCTAGATCCAGCTCATTATTATACCTTGCCCGGGTACACTTGGGACTGTATGCTTAAACATACACAAATTAAACTCGATTTACTGACAGACATCGATATGATCCTATTTGTTGAGCGTGGTATCCGCGGCGGGTTGAGTCAATGCTCTAAACGGTATGCGGCAGCCAACAACAAGTATATGCCAAATTATAACTTGGAAGAAAAATCAAAATTTTTAATGTTTAATGATTTAAATAATCAGTATGGGGATGCAATGTCTCAATATCTACCATATGGAGGTTTTGAGTGGGTTGAAGGTGATTTAAGTCACTTTGATTTTAATGTACCGATAGATCATTCTGAAGGATATATTCTAGAAGTTGACTTAGAGTATCCTGAATCAATTCATCATACTCATAACGACCTCCCATTTTGCCCAGAACATCGTGCACCACCAAAATCAAAAGAAACAAAATTAATGGCAACTCTTTTTAATAAGGAGAAATATATAATACACTATCGCGCCTTACAACAAGCTTTGAAAAACGGATTAAAATTATTAAAAATTCACCGTGTTTTAAAATTTCAACAGTCACCTTGGTTGAAGTCGTATATCGATTTGAACACTCAATTGAGGACGGCTGCCACAAATGATTTTGAAAAAAAATTGTTTAAATTAATGAACAACGCGGTTTTCGGCAAGACAATGGAAAATATCCGAAAGCATTCCATTGTTAAGCTTGTTACAAAATGGGAGGGTCGATATGGTGCTGAGGCATTGATATCAAAACCTAACTTTAAATCTTCAACAATTTTCGATACAAATTTAGTGGCTGTTGAACTTAACAAGGCTGAGGTTTATTTCAACAAACCTATATATGTTGGTATGTGTATATTAGATATTTCAAAAGTTAAATTATATGACTTTCACTACACATATATGAGAAGTAGGTTCGGTAATAATGCCCAAATCTGTTATACCGATACAGATTCGCTCATATATGAAGTTGAATGTGATGATTTATATGATGTAATTCGGTGCGACGCCTCAGAATATTTCGATACAAGTGACTATCCTGATAATAATATTTACAACATACCTCGCGTAAATAAAAAAGTACTCGGCATGATGAAAGATGAGAACGCCGGTAAGGTGATGACGGAGTTTGTAGGGCATCGCTCTAAATTGTATGCAACTAGAGTGGAGGGTATGGATAAGGATAAGAAAGCTAAAGGTGTAAAGAGGCACATTGTGAAAAATCGTATCACTTTTGCAGATTATGTAGAGTGTTTGCGTACGAGCAAAGAAACAATCATCCAACAAAAATTATTTAAATCTACCAAGCATCAAGTTTCAACAATCACCCAAACGAAGATTGCTCTCAGTCCTCACGATGATAAACGCTACATTTGCCCTGATGGCATAAATACATTAGCATGGGGTCATTGTAAAATTATAAATGCACAATAAATTATAATTATTTATACTAACCATTATTTATAGTTATATATGTATATTATACTAACCATTATTTATAGTTATATATGTATATTAGCTCTATTAATATATGTATTAAACTTAAATGTGTTTTTATTACACCTCACCTTATTTACAAGACTATAAATCGAGTAATTGAATAAAATTAGCAATCAGCTGATGCACACAACATGGTAAGTAGATAAAACAATTCATATATTTTTATTTATAAATATTTTACATATGTAGATTTTCACCGTGTATGTTTATCACAACAACATCCGGAATTCCTTGATAGCGCAGTACTAACTATATGTCTTCCATTGAAACGAATTAGCAAGCGCAAACTCTTATCGTGTATCACTCCAAACCTTTATCAACACAGTTTCATTTAATTTAAAAAAATCAAAACGAAGCGTTTTAATAACTTTTCGAGGTCATTTTTATTTGATTATTTTTTTCCTTCATTTGATACCAAACAACTCTCTAACCAAAATACATTAAATTATTTACAAAAACGATCAACCGGAAATCCTATATTATTCTTAAAAGGAAATAAGATAAATAAACATGTAATAATACTCATTCAATGCAATTATTTTAATTAAACATAGATACATTTTAATAATAAATAAATGATAGCAAATTAGTTTTAGCTATTATAACTTATATAATTTATGGAAAAGTATAGATGAATTTTAACTTGCGTTTTCAGATCACCAAGCTATCAACACTGCCACTTATTTATCACAACGATTATTTAGATTTTAGGGTATGCAACTCTGAGATAGTTATCAGAGTATTAAAACAAAAATATAAACAATAAAATATATTTCCTATTAATACAATTTTAATAATGTTATATATTATCAGCAGTACAATTTATTATACGATAATGTCCCCAAGCTAATGAATTCTCATTGTTTATCCAGTAGCGTGAGTCATCCCAGTACACAGCTGATTTCGTGATTTCTTCAACAGATAAGCATCCTCGCCACAATTTATAATTTTGAATGTTCAATTTTACGTTTTTCATGATATCTTCTACGGAAATTCTTGCAAGAAACAGGTTGCGTAAATTCTTGTTATACCACTCTTCTAAATTTTCGAGTTGTGTTAGTTGAACAAAATTGTTTAAATAGTAATAATTTCCATCATTCGGGCGTCGAGTTAACAATTCTGTAGATATCCACAGAGGCGATTGGACTAGTTGCAGCATTCGACGTGTTTCAGCTTCAAACGGAATAAAGCAATTGTCAAAAAACGTGCTGTTATCTTCACTGAACGGTGTAATGGATGCCGATGTCATAGAAGCATTAGGCCATACAATAAAATCCCAAAATATGTTTTCAATATTTTTGCAGTTGGCACTCTCATCAACACAACCATCCTCGGTGAAACACATCTTAACACTGAGCACTAATCTTCAATTACAATTGACGTAGTTGATTTTATGCGATGTGTAAGTAAAAATGAGCAACACATTTATTAATATTCTTGACGGCACCATTAAAAGTACATTTATATCAATCTATACTGACAATATTTCTTTGATCAATATGCTTCCTCTTTAAATGTCTACCATAAGCATCGCTACGTGAAAATGTGGATGTGCAATGAACACACGCAATTTGAATGTCATTATGATTTTTCTGATGCCTTTTTAATATTTGAAAACTTGAGAGTTCTTTTTTACAAACTGAACAAACATACATTACGCTTTTATGTTTTCTGTTGTACGACACATCACCATCCTTTGTCAGATACTTAAGAGATGTTTCGGGTAATGTTAAATTTGCAGTATTATTTCTTATCAAATTTGGCGTTTCATAGAACCGAATATTTAAGTCACTAGCTTTGTTTACGTTGTACAGTATCACCATCTTAACTGTAACACGTTTGTCTCAATACTGAAATGTTGATGCTATTATTTCTATTTATACTTTTTAAGAAAGTCAATTGCCCTATCAGCGTCAGCTAACGGTGGCTAATCGGTGACTAACGGTGGCTATTCGGTGGCTAACGGTGGCTAATCGGTGGCTAACGGTGGCTAATTGCTGGCTTCATCTACTTTCCATCCACTTCCATCCTCGTACAATCCACTTTCCATTCACCTTTAATTCACTTACATCTACTTGCATTCATTTACAAGCCATTTCCATCCACTTTCCATCAACGCATCGCCAAGAGCTGCTACATAACCTAAAATACATAACACCAAGCGCTACCTCTTCACTTCGATGCGATACCTCTTCACTTCGATGCGATACCTCTTCACTTCGATGCGATACCTCTTCACTTCGATGCGCTACCTCTTCACTTCGATGCGCTACCTCTTCACTTCGATGCGCTACCTCTTCACTTTGATGTGCTACCCCTTCATCACCAAGCGCTACCTCTTCTCCCATGTTAACCAAATGCCATATATTTTGAGGTTATGTAGCAGCTCTTGTATCGCATCGAAGTGAAGAGGTAGCGCATCGAAGTGAAGAGGTATCGCATCGAAGTGAAGAGGTATCGCATCGAAGTGAAGAGGTATCGCATCGAAGTGAAGAGGTAGCGCTTGGTGTTATGTATTTTAGGTTATGTAGCAGCTCTTGGCGATGCGTTGATGGAAAGTGGATGGAAATGGCTTGTAAATGAATGCAAGTAGATGTAAGTGAATTAAAGGTGAATGGAAAGTGGATTGTACGAGGATGGAAGTGGATGGAAAGTAGATGAAGCCAGCAATTAGCCACCGTTAGCCACCGATTAGCCACCGTTAGCCACCGAATAGCCACCGTTAGTCACCGATTAGCCACCGTTAGCTGACGCTGATAGGGCAATTGACTTTCTTAAAAAGTATAAATAGAAATAATAGCATCAACATTTCAGTATTGAGACAAACGTGTTACAGTTAAGATGGTGATACTGTACAACGTAAACAAAGCTAGTGACTTAAATATTCGGTTCTATGAAACGCCAAATTTGATAAGAAATAATACTGCAAATTTAACATTACCCGAAACATCTCTTAAGTATCTGACAAAGGATGGTGATGTGTCGTACAACAGAAAACATAAAAGCGTAATGTATGTTTGTTCAGTTTGTAAAAAAGAACTCTCAAGTTTTCAAATATTAAAAAGGCATCAGAAAAATCATAATGACATTCAAATTGCGTGTGTTCATTGCACATCCACATTTTCACGTAGCGATGCTTATGGTAGACATTTAAAGAGGAAGCATATTGATCAAAGAAATATTGTCAGTATAGATTGATATAAATGTACTTTTAATGGTGCCGTCAAGAATATTAATAAATGTGTTGCTCATTTTTACTTACACATCGCATAAAATCAACTACGTCAATTGTAATTGAAGATTAGTGCTCAGTGTTAAGATGTGTTTCACCGAGGATGGTTGTGTTGATGAGAGTGCCAACTGCAAAAATATTGAAAACATATTTTGGGATTTTATTGTATGGCCTAATGCTTCTATGACATCGGCATCCATTACACCGTTCAGTGAAGATAACAGCACGTTTTTTGACAATTGCTTTATTCCGTTTGAAGCTGAAACACGTCGAATGCTGCAACTAGTCCAATCGCCTCTGTGGATATCTACAGAATTGTTAACTCGACGCCCGAATGATGGAAATTATTACTATTTAAACAATTTTGTTCAACTAACACAACTCGAAAATTTAGAAGAGTGGTATAACAAGAATTTACGCAACCTGTTTCTTGCAAGAATTTCCGTAGAAGATATCATGAAAAACGTAAAATTGAACATTCAAAATTATAAATTGTGGCGAGGATGCTTATCTGTTGAAGAAATCACGAAATCAGCTGTGTACTGGGATGACTCACGCTACTGGATAAACAATGAGAATTCATTAGCTTGGGGACATTATCGTATAATAAATTGTACTGCTGATAATATATAACATTATTAAAATTGTATTAATAGGAAATATATTTTATTGTTTATATTTTTGTTTTAATACTCTGATAACTATCTCAGAGTTGCATACCCTAAAATCTAAATAATCGTTGTGATAAATAAGTGGCAGTGTTGATAGCTTGGTGATCTGAAAACGCAAGTTAAAATTCATCTATACTTTTCCATAAATTATATAAGTTATAATAGCTAAAACTAATTTGCTATCATTTATTTATTATTAAAATGTATCTATGTTTAATTAAAATAATTGCATTGAATGAGTATTATTACATGTTTATTTATCTTATTTCCTTTTAAGAATAATATAGGATTTCCGGTTGATCGTTTTTGTAAATAATTTAATGTATTTTGGTTAGAGAGTTGTTTGGTATCAAATGAAGGAAAAAAATAATCAAATAAAAATGACCTCGAAAAGTTATTAAAACGCTTCGTTTTGATTTTTTTAAATTAAATGAAACTGTGTTGATAAAGGTTTGGAGTGATACACGATAAGAGTTTGCGCTTGCTAATTCGTTTCAATGGAAGACATATAGTTAGTACTGCGCTATCAAGGAATTCCGGATGTTGTTGTGATAAACATACACGGTGAAAATCTACATATGTAAAATATTTATAAATAAAAATATATGAATTGTTTTATCTACTTACCATGTTGTGTGCATCAGCTGATTGCTAATTTTATTCAATTACTCGATTTATAGTCTTGTAAATAAGGTGAGGTGTAATAAAAACACATTTAAGTTTAATACATATATTAATAGAGCTAATATACATATATAACTATAAATAATGGTTAGTATAATATACATATATAACTATAAATAATGGTTAGTATAAATAATTATAATTTATTGTGCATTTATAATTTTACAATGACCCCATGCTAATGTATTTATGCCATCAGGGCAAATGTAGCGTTTATCATCGTGAGGACTGAGAGCAATCTTCGTTTGGGTGATTGTTGAAACTTGATGCTTGGTAGATTTAAATAATTTTTGTTGGATGATTGTTTCTTTGCTCGTACGCAAACACTCTACATAATCTGCAAAAGTGATACGATTTTTCACAATGTGCCTCTTTACACCTTTAGCTTTCTTATCCTTATCCATACCCTCCACTCTAGTTGCATACAATTTAGAGCGATGCCCTACAAACTCCGTCATCACCTTACCGGCGTTCTCATCTTTCATCATGCCGAGTACTTTTTTATTTACGCGAGGTATGTTGTAAATATTATTATCAGGATAGTCACTTGTATCGAAATATTCTGAGGCGTCGCACCGAATTACATCATATAAATCATCACATTCAACTTCATATATGAGCGAATCTGTATCGGTATAACAGATTTGGGCATTATTACCGAACCTACTTCTCATATATGTGTAGTGAAAGTCATATAATTTAACTTTTGAAATATCTAATATACACATACCAACATATATAGGTTTGTTGAAATAAACCTCAGCCTTGTTAAGTTCAACAGCCACTAAATTTGTATCGAAAATTGTTGAAGATTTAAAGTTAGGTTTTGATATCAATGCCTCAGCACCATATCGACCCTCCCATTTTGTAACAAGCTTAACAATGGAATGCTTTCGGATATTTTCCATTGTCTTGCCGAAAACCGCGTTGTTCATTAATTTAAACAATTTTTTTTCAAAATCATTTGTGGCAGCCGTCCTCAATTGAGTGTTCAAATCGATATACGACTTCAACCAAGGTGACTGTTGAAATTTTAAAACACGGTGAATTTTTAATAATTTTAATCCGTTTTTCAAAGCTTGTTGTAAGGCGCGATAGTGTATTATATATTTCTCCTTATTAAAAAGAGTTGCCATTAATTTTGTTTCTTTTGATTTTGGTGGTGCACGATGTTCTGGGCAAAATGGGAGGTCGTTATGAGTATGATGAATTGATTCAGGATACTCTAAGTCAACTTCTAGAATATATCCTTCAGAATGATCTATCGGTACATTAAAATCAAAGTGACTTAAATCACCTTCAACCCACTCAAAACCTCCATATGGTAGATATTGAGACATTGCATCCCCATACTGATTATTTAAATCATTAAACATTAAAAATTTTGATTTTTCTTCCAAGTTATAATTTGGCATATACTTGTTGTTGGCTGCCGCATACCGTTTAGAGCATTGACTCAACCCGCCGCGGATACCACGCTCAACAAATAGGATCATATCGATGTCTGTCAGTAAATCGAGTTTAATTTGTGTATGTTTAAGCATACAGTCCCAAGTGTACCCGGGCAAGGTATAATAATGAGCTGGATCTAGGCCATAAGTTTTCAAACAGCTTGCACGAAACTGTTCGAACACGTCAGCTAACAACAATACGTCTGTTTTCAAATACAAGTCTGAATAATCGCCTAAATTTCGACATCCAAAAGAATTCCATACATTGTTGGCATGTGTATAATCATCATCAGTAATGTCTGTGTCAGTCATCGAGTTGAAAAATTTTGATTTATCAGGTAATTGTGGCTCCTCAAGTTTTATCCGCGAATCTATATAATCATAAGGAAACACACCCTTACGTGTAAGCAAATTGAATTTAATGTAATCTAAATCGGAAAATTGTAATTTTAAATTTGGATATTCAGTTAAATTTGTTGCTAATTCGGCTAGTCCGCTTGCTAAAAATCTATATGAGTCTATAAATCTGAATTTTATTAAATTTTGATCGATACGTTTGGTAAAGGAGATATACCGTTCTTTATTTATCGGTAGTAAGTCGACGCGACCCTCAAAATCTGTAGCAAGATTTTTGATAATAAAGTGACTATCGTAGCCACTTAAATTGTGGAAAACTACCGGGATGACATGACTATCCTGAATAGAATAGAATAGAATAGAATATGTTTATTTGATTTTACAGACCAAATAAATGGTATAAATCATGTCAATACAATACAATACAATACATAACAATACAATACAATACAATACAATACAATACAATACAATACAATACAATACAATACAATACAATGCAGTACAATTGAATACACAATAGATAAAATGTACAATACAGTTTTGCAACTTCTGGATAAGTACAAAATTGACTAGTTACAGGAAAAATTATAACAAAACAAAACACAAACAGATTAAAATAACAATCAAAACAGTATGTTAAAAAAAAGTTCATAGTTATATAGAACTTCTTGACACAGTTTATTTTCAATGACAGTTTTAAAGTTTTTTCTTGGCAATTCTCTGATGCAAGTTGGTAAGTAATTGTACATTTTTATAGAAAGGTATTCATAGCTTTTTTGAACTTTGCTTAGCCTAACTGTAGGTAACACTATATTTGTGTTGGTTCTTGTATTGTAGCTATGAATATCTTTTTGTCTTACTTGTTTTAAAATATTGTCTTTAGCAAATAACAAGCATTGAAGAACAAATACCGAAGGGACAGTTAGAATGTTCAAAGTCTTAAAAAGTGGACGACAACTTGTTAAGTGCGGTACAGCAGCAATAATTCTTATTGCTTTTTTTTGCATTATAAATATACGATTAGATATTGTTGTACTACCCCAGAATAATATACTGTAACTTAAGATAGAGTGTATATATGCAAAATAAGAAGTTTTTGTAACATACTGATTTGTGTTTTGAGCAATTTTTCTAAGCAAGTATATGTTCTTGTTAAGTTTATTTGCTATCATATCTATATGTACTTCCCATGTTAATTTAGGTTGTAAGTGTACACCTAAAAATTTTACACTTTCCATTTTAGCCATACTGTTAAGAGAAAACTTAATATGAACAGTTTTATTGCTATTTAGTACTAGCCCGTTACTTTTAAACCAGTATTGAGCTTCATTAAGACCTTGAATTACATTAGAGTAGTTATTTGCTGGATTCTCTAAAAGTGTTGTATCGTCGGCGTATAGAAATGTTGTAGCCGATTTTATATTATACTCAAGGTCATTAATGTAAATTAAAAACAGGAGAGGGCCTAGTATTGAACCCTGAGGGACCCCAACACTTATTTCTGCTTTTATGGATTGTAAGTTGTTCTTTTGAACATATTGTTCTCTGTTCATTAAATACGACTGTATCAGTTTTAGCGAGTTTCCGCGTATTCCGTAATGCTCAAGTTTTTCTAGCAGTATTTTATGTGAAACACAATCAAATGCTTTGCTCAGATCAATAAATGCTGCATCTACAGTTTTGCCACTTTCAAATGCCTCATATATATCATGAATAAGTGAAGAGATAGCCTTGATTGTAGATCTCCCTTTTCGATAACCAAATTGAGCGTTACAAAATTTATTGTCCATGTAATTATACAATCTAATATATAACGCTCTTTCCCATATCTTAGATATTACAGGTATTATAGAAATTGGTCTAAAGTTAGACACTTCATGTACATTGCCATGTTTTAGTATAGGCACAATTTTTACTAATTTTAATTCTTTTGGGTAAACTCCCTGTTCAAACGATAGATTGATTAAATAAGCTAATATTATACTCAATTCATTAGTCGCGCTCTTAATCAATAACGAATTTAAATCGTATGCATCCGCACATCGACTATTACTTAATGATTTAATTATATCGGCAACTTCTACATGTGTGACCGGATTTAAAAAGAAAGAACTATTT
The DNA here is from genome assembly GCA_963932245.1 of Tachinus rufipes. Lineage (NCBI taxonomy): Eukaryota > Metazoa > Arthropoda > Insecta > Coleoptera > Staphylinidae > Tachinus > Tachinus rufipes. The sequence goes on from OZ010747.1 coordinate 56,162,284, forward strand.
GATCTAGGTTGTGCTTGTATAAGCAAGTTTAAAGACTGATTTATATCTCCAGAAACACCTCCTGTAACTGAATGAATAATGTTTAAAAAATAAGTCTGATACATATCAGCAGTTATTGCACTATCTGGCATTCCCGTTGTTTTATTTCGGTTTCCAATCTTATTAATTATGCTCCACATCTCTTTTGGTTTGTTGATGGAATTAATAATGTTTAAAGTATTATAACTTTTTTTTGCGCATTCTATATTTATTCTATAAGATTTTTTTAATTCGTTTTGTAAGGTTTTTACTTCAACCGAATTAACATATTTACTGATATCACTGATAGTGTTGATTAACTTTTTTTGTTCTTTTAATTCGTTTGTGTACCAAAGATTATTCTTTTTAGTTACATGATTTCTAAGTCGACATGGAAAACATGTTTCAAAATTTTGCAGCAATATCGAATGAAATAAAGTAAATGATGTTTCTGCTTTTTTATTATGCATTACTATTGACCAATTTATTTGTTGCATATTTTCTTTAAACTTCTTTACATTTGTGTTTGCAAAAGACCTATATAATATTGGTTTTTTAACCTGCTTTTTTATGTTATATAAACTAAATATAATGCCGTAGTGATCAGATAAATAAGGTTCAACTGTGCTTACATCATAAAAGGCCATAGTATTAATTAAAATATTATCAATGCAGGTAGCTGTTGTTGCAGTAACTCTTGTATTACTGTTGACAGTATGTTTAAAATTAAAGCTTTCGATAGTATCACAGAATTCATGTTTCATTAAACTATTCACATTAAAATTAACATTAAAATCACCTCCAATAAAAACTGATTGTTTGTACTTATCCAGTTTGTTTAAAATATGATAGAACACAATAATAAAATCATTAAAATTACCCAAGGGCGTACGATAAATAGATACAAAAATTGAATTAATACACTTTAAAACTATTGCACATACTTCACATGTTACTTCCGTTGATAGCATATCGATATCGTCCAATTTCTCAAACTCAAGTTCTTCTTTTACCATCAACATTACTCCACCACGTTCAATGTATTTACGTGAAAAACTATTAGCGATAACGAAGCCATCTATGTTTACTAGATCAATTTCTTCATTCTTCAGCCAGTGTTCGTTAATTGATACAATATCAATGTTGTTATTTTCATTAAGATAGTTTTGTAAATCAATTTGTTTATTACCAAGCGAACCAATATTAATGTGAAAAAAGGACATAGAGTTTTCATTAAAATTTTTCTTGTGGACATCTAGAATTTCGTTGTTTTTTTCAACTTGTCTTGATTGTGGCGTTTGACAGTTTCTTAATTGCTAGAATGATATATTTTCTTTTTTAATTTCCAAGTGTCTTGAGTAAACCGGACAATCTCTATCAAAACTGTGGTGATTCACGTCTAAATTCAGCTTTAATTTTTCATTTGATCTTATACAATTTATACATTTATTTATTTCTTCATTATTTTCGCATTTATCAATTTTGTGTTCACCATGGCATTTAGAACAAGTATCCTTGCCTCTACATTCATTCGACTTGTGATTAAAGCCCAGGCATTTGAAACATCTTATCAAATGTATATGCTCATATACCATACACCTGTCCCACCCAACATTTACTTTTGTTTCTTTGAGTAAATGCTTAAATCCATTTTCATCAATTTCAATAATTGCATTGTATTTGATATAAACTTTATTATTGTAGTTGTATTTTCTTTCATATATTGAGACACATTCAATATTACAATCTGCAATATTTTCATTTTGTTTTTTTATTTTAGTAACAAACAAATTTTTCTCTAAATTTTCTGTAAATCCGCATATTTTTAGTTTAGGTTTTTTATTAGCACTAATCTTCACTTCATAATTAGCTCCTAATTTTTCTTCTACAATTTTTATAATTTGGTTTCTATCTTTTTCATTACTACATCCTATAGCAACTGTTCCACTTTTATTTCCCGTTAAGCCACTTATTTTCAAATTAGTCGGATCTAACTTTGATTTCAGTTCATCTTTTGTTTTGTTGGTTTCTTGCTTGTTTTTTGGTTTTACTATAATTTTTGTTTGCTGTTTTAGTATTTTAGCATAAGTGTTATCAAATTCATTAATGGATTTAGGTTGACAAATTTTATCGTGTATTTCTTTAATTTGATTCTCTTGAATTTGCAGCATTTTTTTATTTTCATTTATTGCATTTAATACATGTTCTAGTTTCTGTTGCATCTCTTTCATTGATTTAATGCAGACATTGCACATAAATAGTATATTAACGTTAGTATTAATAAGATTCAAATCATAATCTGTAATACTTATACATTTTATATGAAACTTTTTTCCACAAATTCCATTGCAAATACAAGAGGCTTCACCTCTAATTCCTCGATTACATTTTCCACAATCCATGCTATTGTTTTTTTTTAATTCACATTTCACATTTATTTAAATTTATTTAAAAATTCTTTTAGTATCAACAGAGTTTTTTTAATTCACGGTCGTTGGCCTTTAGCGATATAGTTTAAAAGCACTTTTAAACGGTAATATCTTCGTAATCTTAATTGACTTTTTTGTGGTTTTTTCACAATCATTGATGATATTCAAGATTACATTTTTCATGAGCAGCACCTCGATACTTACCGGTAAGGTGACAATGGTCTCTGACCTTGATATCGCGGATATCAAATATTTGATCGCAGATGTGGCAGTGCGAGATGGATTGAAATTCGAGTTTCTGCAAAGGTGTAAGAGACTCCATTGGTAACGGACAAAGGAACACCGTTTCAACATCCTCGGCGAACTGTTTCATTTCAGCCGCAAACCAGCGCTGACAGTCCTCACCACGATATGCCCTATAAAAGCTAAGAGAGTCATCGTAGGCACATTTTACATAATATCCAGCGCTATGTGGGACATGGGTTTGTGTATTGACGCCGTTTTTATTCTGATTAGGCTCAAGCATACACTCTAGATCGGCATATACTATAAACGGGACCTTTTCTTTATTTTTAAAATTTTTAAAATGTACTGTTTGCCCCTGTTTTGGTAATCGCACTTTGCAATCGTTCATAGTAATGCAATCCTCTATATGTGCCTCTAATTTAGCAGCTGTATTGAAGTAATGGAGGCATCGATCGCAAAAGTACTTTTGTCCATGGCGTTGGCTAAGTTGTGATGAGACAAGGCGGGAAAGGCTTTTTATCCACACGTAGTGGTACCGCGGCTTACAACCGTCATCGTTGTCTTCACTGTTTTCATCATCATCATCATAGTATAAATCTTGAATAAGCAGCAAATTTATGTGCTTTTGTTGTTTGTCTTTAGACAGATATGAAGGAGAAACGCTAAGCTTTTTCTTTTGCTTATTCAAAATGTACACATTTACCGATACATTATTTTGGGATTCGAAGCGGGGAATTTGTTTCATGGTCATCGGCAAAGTAATGTTTTTTAAATTGAGAACGGTGGAATAATGAGGATATGATGATGTGCGGGTGGGGTTACAACTGTTGACAGGATGGAGTGCCGAGGTGACAGCCCAAGCAAAGCACGCATCATCTTGGTTTCTAACATTGACGCAGGCATGCTTTAACTTGATCTGCTTAGGCAGCTCGATATAGGAGGAGCCCAGTTGCGGGGTGAACTTATTGATGTTGAAGCTCACATTAATAATTGCTTTGAGAGCCCAACCGCTATCTTTCTCCTGGAACTCCTCCAACTGCGTAAGTATCTGGGAGCGAAAATTGTTTATCCATTCGTTGATATCGGTGTCTCGGTAGATTGGGGCAATTTTAGCCCTCAGGTACTTAAATTCGAGAATTTCTTCATCGTTCTTAATCACACCAAACTCTCCGCAGAATGTAGCACCAACTTTTACTGCCATGTTCTTTTTCAGAAGGTTTGATATCTGCCGTTGAAAAAGATTACCAGCGTCGTGGAGGAATTCGGCGGTGTCTTTATGTCGCAGGTTGATTACAGCTGCGGTTTTAATTCGACTAGCAAAAGCTGACTCCATTTCCACCCATTTAACGCGGAGACTTGCGTAGTTTTCACGGTTTGGGTGTGGTGTTTTGTATCCCGCACCGCTGATCCCACGCATAGCCTTCATCTTTGTTCGGAAGCCCATCATAAGAACAATGGATGATGCTAGATGTTGTCGTTGGCCTGTTGATTTGGCCTTTTTCAGCGCTACATTCATCGCGCGAATGTGACGTCCGCACTCCTTCACTGACGGCTCAACCAATGATGGATCACTTTTTATCATTAGCAAGCGGGTTTTCATATCGTCTACTAGACTTGAAAATGAGTGATTTTTCTTTATTGGCTCCATTCTGTAACAATAGAGATAGCTCTTAAGGTACAAATTAATTTGTGTGTATGTGAAATATCACACTAATAGTATCAGTTCACACAGAACTTTCAGATGGATTCAATTGTCAATTGTACTCTGGGCCATACAAGAAACAACAAGAATACTGTTCTGATTTGTTTGTGCAGTGATTCAGTTAACTAAAGTTTAATACGATAGCAACAAGAATACTATGCTCGCTCGAACGGTAAGACGTGAGTCTCGGTTATAGAGGATGATTGACACGCGGGTTACCATTACATGAGCCCGGGGTGGTAATGTGATATGATAGGTTGAGTTACGTCTTTTGCTGGGTGGTAGTCACGTTATTTTTCGGATTCGGCGCGCAGCGTTAGTGCCCATACCCATGAACGGTGGCGTCAATACACGTGAGTTTTACCTAATTATATTGAATTGTCTTAAGTGTATTAGGCCCCTATTATAACCCGCTTTATATTAATATATTCACAAGTAAAATCATACATTTATTTTATTATCTAAGCGCCTAAATAATTTTTATTTTACGAGCTCGTTATCGCACCGCAACTTCCGTTGTAGAGTAATAGTATGATCAATATTATAATTGTGATTTTTCAATATTATAATTGCAATTTTCAATTTAGGTAATGGGCACTACCGAAAATCAAACATACGTAATGAGCTTATAGGGAGCCTCACCCTAAAAATTGAATTTTTAAGTTATCTCTTCCCGTTTAAAAGATGAGTTCGCGTGACCTTGTAGGTAGTAGCACACTCGCATATGAAAATGATAAAAAGCTTCTGGTTATTGTCGGCACGATTCGAATGAAGAATGGTAACGTGTTCATCCGCAGTAAATACATGTGCTGAAGAATGGTAAGGCTACCATCCGAAGCAAAATTCCACTTACCTTTGATTTTGATGAATTCACAAAACACAAGATAGTAGAAGTCACTAACTAAAACTTTAGATGGTGTAGGCACAAGACACTGACACTGAATGATTTATAATCAATCGTTTCCCGTATTTATAGCTTTTCATGAAAATTAATCAACCAATCAGCGTCGAGATAATTAAATTGATGTCGGAGGGCCCTCAAATACCCGATAAAATAGTCAATTTGTGCTCGTTTTACATAAGAAACAATGTTAATTTGCATGAATCTACAATTAAATCACACTTTCCCATAAGAATACATGTAAATCGAGACACAACCTTGAGCATTACTGTTGCACCTTACAAGTCGATTTTGACGAACGAGATGTTGTGCGATAGCGATTTTGATGAGTGGGTTGTTGTGCGATAGCGATAATTTACAAAAATCAACGTAGGAAATTTCTACCCCGTCTCATTTACTACCACAAGCCGATTTTTGATGTGATGATTTTTTCATGTATAACAAAATATGTATGGGTATAATTTCAGATTATTTCGTCCTGTATAAACCGCAAGTTGGTTTTGATGCAATTATTTTTTTCGCGTCAAAATAAGTATGAAAATAATTTCGTGTTTTTATGCGCGAAGACGATTGGATGTTGTGCGATAGCGATTTTGATGAACGGGATGTTGTGCGATAGCGATAATTTACAAAAATCAACTCGCGATTTTGATGTGATGATTTTTTTTTATGCGCGAAGTCGATTGGATGTTGTGCGATAGCGATTTATAATTTACAAAAATCAACTCGCGATTTTGATGTGATGATTTTTTTTATGCGCGAAGTCGATTGGATGTTGTGCGATAGCGATTTTGATGAATGGAATGTTGTGCGATAGCGATAATTTACAAAAATCAACATGCAAAATTTCTACATCGTCTCATTTACTACCACATGTCGATTTTGAATCAGCCTCTCAAAGGTTTTGATTATTATTTTAATAATTTTAGGATTTTAATATTTTACTCGCATAAGATCAACAAAGTTTCCAATCCGTTTGCTTATCACTTCACGTTAACCATGAAAATAATTATAGAGTACTGAATTCGTATTTTCAATAATTTATACAACATTCAGTTTTTATCCATATTCATTATCAAATTATGCGGGCTATACGATAAGCGAATAGTGACGTGACCCCTCATACATCATCTTTACATATAAGCGGGCGCAACCTTGAACGCAGAGACGCGAGCTCTGGATGACGTCACCTACTGTGAGGGCGGCGGCCGAGCGGTAACTCCCTTAGGGTGCATGCTAGAGCCGATCTGACCCTGGATTTGATTTTTCTACCCAACTCTTCCACCCTTAAGTCATAGTGCCGTTTTGGGCACCCACCCTGGTCTTTTGGGGGTGACAAGATAGGGTGGGCACAGACTCGCAGCTAATTGACTGGAGCACAGGTGAGAGTGCCTACATATGACAAGGATGAGCAATGACAAGATAGAAGGATGAGCACAGGTGTGCAAATCCAATTAAGCCGGCCCCCAGGAAAAACCCAGGTGTGGACTCAGTGATGGGCAGGTGAGAAAAGTAATTTTAGACCCCCCATGTAAACCTTATGGGATTTTGTCACAGAACTCTCTTTGGTGCACTACTTGTTAGATTAAGGACATCTTTAAGGCTTAACAACCACAGTGAGCGTGATTGTTAAGTTAAAGACTATATTCATAAACACAAATCTTTAATTTGACAATCAAAATATTTAGCGGACGCGTTACTGAATACCAATTCTTTTCAATGTTGTTAACTTAACAATTGTCCTTGAGTTAACAACTGCATACATCTTTAACTCTTAAAGAGTTGCTTACAGAGTAGGCATAAATATGTCACAACAACATAAAGATGTGTTTCAATTTTAACGATTGAAGATTAGATTTAAGAAGTCTGTAAACATTGACATTCAATATTTTGTGGTTTATAAATCTCTGGAAATACTAAATTTGGCAGTTTATTCCATGTGTCAATAGTACTGTTTCTCTTTGTTAGAATGCCTAGGAAGCCTAGTACTACGAGTGAATATTAATTAGATAGCAATATGTCTTGCAACATTACGCAGGTGTTAAAAAGTCATTAGTCAATGATACGAATAGCTTGTTTTTGAATAGAATTTAGAAAAGATAGTTTTAGTTTTAGATGTTCTTCCCCATACTTAAGATTCAATTCAAGGGCAAAAACAAGTTTTATATATTTGCAAAAGTTGAACAGAAGTAAAATACGTTTTACATCTATTAAAAAATGCTAGTTTTTTAGATTCATTCAAAGCTATGTTAACAATATGGTCGTTCCAGAGAAAATTGTGTGAGATTGTAACCCCCCAAAGACAAATTGAAAAAGATTTAGATATGGATTCGTTGTTTAGTTTAATATTTGGTACTGATGATACCTCAAATTTTTTAGAGTTAAAATTGACCATGTTGGAAGTGCCTCATTCAGATATTATTTTAGAGACTTTGTTTATAGATTCTAACCTAAATTTTTTTTTGACAGATTGAACATAAATGCAATTGGTTTATAATTTGAAGAATCAGACTTGTCTCTCTTTTAAGGTATAAGTATTTGCAATTTTTCAACAACTTGGGAATGTTTCATTTTTGTATGATATATTTTAGTCAAAATGGGAGCTAACTCATTTGCAAATGTTATAAGAATAACAATTGAAATTTTATCTATTCTTGATGCCTTTCTGGTATTTAATGTAAGATATCTTTTAACAGCCCGTTGTCTAAAATGGATTTTACTACTAGCCGTTCTGTAGGTATAACAATAGAAGGATTTATAAGTAGTTAGATGCAATTTGTCTTATGTTATTGTCTGTTTATAGAATTTGATTATCTTTGTTTTTGTCAATCCTATCTTTTTAAGGTTGTCACCATATAATTCTGTTTAGCCTGTTTGGAACGATTACTGATTACTTCTTATTAACTGCCTGTTTTGTCTGAATTGAAAACAAGTACTTTTGTTTTGGTTTAATAACAGAGAAATTTTTAGGTAACATTTTGAATAATTTTTGTGAAATTTTCTGCTGCAATATGTGTATCATTAGAATGTAAGCAATGAGTATCAAAATAAAAATTATTAAGAAATTCTTTCATTTTTATAATGTTCATCTAAGAATAATGATAGATAAGGAGCGGTTTAAGAGGAGTTTTAACAACAGAAGTAATAAGTGAATGATTAGAATTTCCTAAAGCAGCTTCGATAGTAGTTGTAATCTCTGGAATATCTGAAAAACACAAATCTAAAATCTTGGTTCACCAAGAAGTCCATCAAGACAAAAATAAGTGGGTTGCGGAATAAGACTATCTTAAAATTGAGTATTTTGTGTACTGACATAACCATCAAATATAAAAATTACAATATTGTAATTGATGACTACTTTTTTATTTTAAATGTTCATTACTCATGTTTATTAAACTCAGATTCCAAAAAACATCACAAACACCTTCAACTACACTTAAGTTATTCGAAAACACGCTAGCAGACTTTAAGACTTAAGAGTAAATAAACTTTTTTCCCAATCTCATGGTTGCGTTCATTCATTGTTGCGCTCCTTCAAAAGGAGGGAATTAAGTTGGAATTGAATTAAATATTGTACAATTATATATATTATTTTTAATAGTTTGGATTGAGTTAGAATAAATTGTTTATTTGTTTTAAATAATCATTTAAAAAATAATGGCAATGCATAATATCACAAGATTTTATGTATCTTTATAAAAATATAAAACACTTAATAAAAATTATATATTTGTTATCTTGACTTTATTAATTTTAATTAATTAGCAATTGTCACTTAAAACAATTATAGAGTCACAATAAATGTGAATGTAATGAAAATTCAATGTATTGGTTATATGAAAGCGATTACAAATCAATATGATATGCATCTATTAATCAAATTAAGATTTTCATACTTTTACGGCATTCTTTTGTTGTCTATGTTTACAAAAATATAGTTGGCGTTTAAATAACTGTAACAAAATTTGTTTGAGATTGCCGAACGCTTTTTATTGACATATTAGTAACACAAATTTAACTGTAATCGCAAATCATTATGGAATCTGATCATCAAAGTAGCTGCAAAAGAAAACGCGCCTCAAAGGTTACGGATGGACAAAACAGGTTATACTTGGAAGAGTTGGCTCATAATGAACCATTCCAAACCAACAAGTTTAGCCCTAAGAATCCTGATATTCTTGACAAAACCTGGAACACACTAGTTGTAAAAGTTAATGCAAGTAGTGGACCAATAAAAACCGCACGGCAGTAGAAAGAAGTATTATTTATATTTAATGTTGTATTTAATTATGATTGTAAATAACTATTGTAGAGATTTGCTGATTGGAAATGCAATGTGAGGAAAAAGGCAAAAAAATTACAGTTAATGCAAATAAAAACTGGTGGAGGGCAACCAGATATTCCACTTACGGATCTGGAACAAAGATTAATAGATCTGACAGGGAGGACTGCAGTTGCTGAATTGGAAAACGTTCCAGAATTAGGTCTAGACAGTGAGTAGAGAAATACAATATAAAAATCGACAACAATTTGTATACAATTATCAATACTTCAACAGACGATGGTCCTGAAACAATAGAAGAACATTTGTTGCCAGAAATTACTATTTTCCCTATAGCCTCTTTAAGTACTGCAATTGAAAAAAAAAATCAACCATCCAGCAAACAACATAAAACGGCAACTTTGTCTGAAAAACTATCAACTTTAATAGAAAATGATGCCGTAACTACTAATGCCATTCATGAAATAAACGAAAGTTTAAAAACTTTGGTTGAATTAAAAAAAAAGGAAATTATGATTTCAGAATTGAAATTAAAATTAAAGTACAATAAAGAGTTTTAATTTTTAGTAAATGATTCCTAGTTATAGTACAGGCTGTTTCCTGAAAAACGCCGGAAGCTATAATTTTCTTATTTTAAATTTTAGACCCAACAAACTATATATATTCTTAAATGGCAAGAAATAAGCTATCTTTTGACGTTCTCAGTTTGTAAATATATTTTACCTGTTTCGAGTAACGATATCTATCATCGTTATTTTAAATGGAACACCCTATATATTTTTACATATTTTGATTCAGGGTGAAATTCTGCATACAGCAATGTATTCTATTTACTCTATTATAAAGTCATACATTTAAAAATAAATACCGCATTTATACAGTTGTATCATGAAATATGCTAGTTGGCGTTGCGCAGAAGGTTCAAATGCGTCAGCTGTCAACAGGTTGACAACTGTTGATAATTTTCGTAACAATATTTAAAACTCTTTGCACTACTGGTACTATTGTTAATAAATAAATCATGAATAACAATCAATTAACAGATATGCTGCAAGTATACTATGAATGCAATAAAAAATGCGAGCAAGCGGTGCGTCTTTATAGCAAACGCTATCCGAACAGAGTAGTTCCAGAACGTCGTAAATTCAAAAGACTTGAAGAAAATCTGAGAAACTGAAGCGTTCAAAATGTCAATTTTGGGGTAATTTGGAATTAGATGTTCTTCTTAGTATTCAGGAAAATCCAAGAACATCTACCAGGGAAATTGCCATTGGCAGATCAAATCGGACTGTACATGCTATACTCGAGAAACACAAATACAAATAGTACATACCCAAAAAAGTGCACGCATTAATTGAAAATGATAGAAATCGAAGAGAACAATTTTAAAATTATGATTTAAATATGATGCAACAAAAATAAATAAAGCAAGTTGTGTGACCATTGCTTTAATTAAAGTTTTAAAAAAGGAGAAAAAAAAAACGCAGATGAATGAAGGAATAGTTAAAAATAAAACAATCAATTAGATTGTAAAATAAAAATAGAACTCTTTTTGATTGACTCAATCTATTGTGCAATCTATCAATATATAATCTATAGACAGTGAATATTATTGTATAATATCAATTATACCATATATAATATTGAACATCTAAGAGCCGCTTAACGTTTTATTTTTATTAATAAAATTAATCATTTGTTAATAAAATTACTTACCGTCGGTTCAGCTCATCCAAAACTTCAAAAATAACATTACGCCTATTCATTACTATCACTTTCAGCAATTTTAACAATTATAAAGCCAGTAAAAAACGTGTTAATATTATTAATAATGAATAAAAATATTATGTCACATTGACATTTCGCAACGATTGTCAACAAACAGATCACGTGCGATCGTTCAGCAACGATTATCGAACTGTTACGAAATCGTTACGAGTTATAAAATAGGGGTGTAAGTCGGTTAATTATCTGTGTCGTGCAACTCGTGCATTTTAATCATGTCACAAATAAATAAAAAGGAAATCGATACAATCGAGGATACAATCATTTTTATTGTAAATTGTATACAACTAAATTTTGATGAAGAACCAGACTATGATATTAGATGGTCAATAAGAAGTAAGTAAAACTATTCCCAAATTGTTCAACAATAGATTAATTAATCCATTTTTTATCTAGATAATGATGAATATGCTTTGAAATATATTTAAAAGTTAATTGAAGAAAACCATATCATTTTAAATGAACCATTAAATTCGGTAATCCGTGTTAGGCTAATAAATGAATGGTTATAAAAATACACTTGTGTTTATTACAATTTTGTGGCTTTTTATGGATACTATTTTATATGATAGAAATGAAGTTTTGTTGGTAGAAGACATAAATGAAACACCGACTGACGATTCAAATCAAAGTAAAAACATTCATAATTTGTAATATTATTATTAACATGTATTGTTTTATTTATAAATAGGTACTAACGAGAGACCCAGTTGTTACTTGACAAATACGAGCAGTATTTACACTTAATCGGTCCCATGAAAAAAATATATATAAAAAAAGGCTATGTGGATCCAAATTAGCCTTGATATAGAAAATCAATTTAATATTGATCGAACGGCGCAACAAGTTGAAAATCGCTATAAAATAAAAATGAAACAAAAAAAAAAGAAATAAAGAAAATAATAAATCAGCGAATATTAGGCATGCTGTATAATATGAAAACAAGTTAAAAAAATTGCAGCAATAGACGATAGCGTAGATCCTCAAGTTTTGAGGGGAATAAATTATGTAATAAACAAAACAATTAGTGTAATTAAAAAAAAACAAAATCTTTACTGCAGTTTTAAGAGAAACGCTGTTGGAGATAAATAACAAGAAAGAAGAGGAAAAAAACACGCCATAACGAAAAAATGCTACTGTTAAAGAAGCTAATTGAGGTTGCTCGTAAATAAGACTTTCAATTGGCATACTTGTACGTTACCTCCACGATAGTATTATATTTTTATTTATTATTGTACAATTTTATCTGTAATAGTAGTTTTGTACAGAATGTTTGTTTGTTTTATGTTTCAAATTTTATGTTCTATCTGTAAATGTTTTTATTTGTGTTAATAATAAAAATATTTTATATTACATTTTAATTTAATCTCAATATGCATCAAACATTATTAAAAAAATACATATTCTTACAAATTATTGAAATGTTTAATTCAATAATTTGTAAGAATATGTATTTTAATTAATTTATGCATTAAAAATGTCACATAATTTGTTTCTCTTTAATTCACCCATAAAACGTAAATGAATCTCTTTGACATTCTTCTTCTTCGACACAACTTTCAACACAATCTATGTTATTCCAGTAACTTTATACATCACAGCATGCGTCAAATCCTTTAGTTCTGATTTTTTGCAAACTTGTTTATGATGTTTTCCTAATGAATAATCCAAGTTTGTGACCTCGAGCGCCGAACGCAACTTTGTGAAAAATCGAAAAAAAAACGCAAAAAATCGTTTTTTTTCCAATTTTGGCGATTATAACCCTAAAGGACTAGTTTTTGAAAAAACTTTCTTAGAACGTTTTTAAAGTAGACTAAATTTGCTACAATATGATACTAGAACTTTGCTTTTTATATTATAGCAATCAGGCCGTATACTATCAACAGAGACAGAACAACTTTGGTGTTTTACATGTTATTTATACCTTAAGTTATTTTATTTATTTATTTATTTATTGTTTAAAACTATGGGGACTATAGTACAATGAAACTGCAACGGTTGAAAACGCTGCTTTAGCGAGCTAAAAATGATCAAAGCCAGTGCAAAACAATATTCAACGTTACCAAATGGAAAAAATTATAAAAACAAATTTCTTCAGACTAAAGAAAAAGGCTGAATCATCGCAAAAATGGAGTACAGAATCCACAGTTATTGCTTCTTCTTCTGAGGGTGCCTTCTCCTAACGGTGGTTGGTTATTATAATGGCAATTCTTATTTTTGTTGCTTCAAAAAAGTCTATAGAGGAGCTATCTGAGCCACAGTTACCACTAAAAAATCAAAAGAATCCGTGAAAGAAACAGACAATATACTCCAGAAGACTAAACTTAGAATTACGATTAGAACATCAAAATATATATAACCACAAGCTTTTTTACTTTTTTGTAAGTTTTACGTATGTCTAGCGGTCTAGAGATGGCTTATGCTGCATTCTGTATGCCCAAAATTAAAATAATGCAAAGAGTATTTTCTAGTTTTTTATAGCAAATGTATAAATAAATACAAATTCTAATAAATGTATCAAATGTTTATGACAAAGAAGAGCTGAATGGTGTCACTGTTACATAAAGTTATTATACACAAAGGAGCATAACCATAGCAACGTAGAAACTTCAATTAAAGTGTTATATTGAATAATAGGTGTAAAGCATTTAATATGGTGGCATTATTAGATTTTTACATCAAATAAATTTCCGCAAGATGAAATTCCGCCATTTGCATAGGCATGGCGACCAAACCGATGAACCAGCAGACTATGATGGTGGCGAAAACAGTCAAACATCGCAAATAGAGCGTGGAGGAGTTAATTAAAATTATGCTGACAAGCCAACTTGATCGTACGGGAGTAATAAAGAAAACAGTTGACAAGCAAAAACACTATGAAAAAGTGCTAGGCAAGAAAAATGCGGCCATAAAGAGATATTTTAAATAATATATCAATTCCAAGGATTAATTAATCCTTGTCATGGCCGCAAAAATTAAAATAATTGAAATGCTATATGTGATTACAAAATAACGTGTAGTTAGCGTCGGTTCGGATAGGACGAGATTTTAGGTTGGCTTAGTGACATTTTGTTTCTATTCTGTTGGTGTTATTTAGTGTGCCAATAAATATGTTATTTGATTAAAGATTATTCTGTATATATTTTGTTATAAAAAAAAAATAATTTGAGTGCAATACAAAATTTATATAAATTCAAATTAGGTTTAGATTGAATAAATAAATTTTTATAAGAAAAAACGGCTTTACAGAACCCAGAACACTTTAAAAAAAGCAAAAACAAAAAACATATTAAAAAAGATAAATAACATATTGAATATATAAACTATAAGGAGGACAAACTGTGTTTAGTGTTTAGTGTTTACTAGATTTAGTACTGAATGTATTTTATGTCATTCACCTGAATTCGTCTTTGTTTTTTGGAGTGATTGTATTTTGTGGAACTATGTATCGAGGGTCCACATTAGCACTACTAATGTTTGAACAAGTTTTCAAATTTCGATTATTTTAGATTGAAGATGGGCAAATGACATTTGTTGAAATAGAAGGATGTAAGGAAGCACTGGGATTTATGATCTTAACAGTTAGTATTTTAACAACTTGATTTTATTTATAGACATTCCTGGTTTATTCCACAATTGTTTTTCACTTTCCAGATGGTTCTCTTTGGAAAATGTTCATATATAAATTGAAGATCAATATGTTAAACTAATTGAATAAATATAATAATGTCTACTATCGCACGGTGAGTGTTTGTACTTTTTAATTCATACAAATTTAAATTAATTCTATTTTATATGAGTGTCTATAATATATAGTGAAAGTAAATTATTTCATCAAAAATATCACCGCGGGTTATATAGAGAGGGACACTGGGTTTTTGGGAGCATTGCACGTGGTAGCAAAAAGTGTTTTCTGGTAGATGTGCCAGACCGCTCAGAGAACACCTTATTACCTTTAATCTCTAAATTCATTTTGCTCGATACTATAATAATGTCAAATGCATGGAAAACCTACTCAAAAATAAATGAAATTAATGATGGTATATACGAACATCAAGTTATGTCCATCAGGAACACTTTGTGGACCCAGATGATGATAATACACATACCCAGAACGTGGAAAGAATGAGGATGCTGCGTACGAAACGTAAACTGCTGCTTAATTTTGGCATTATTTCCAACGTATCTCACAGAATTTATGTGGAGAAACCATTTCGATAAAAAATTAATTTTTCCAAATTTAATTTTATGTATTAAAAAGAATACCCATTATAAATTAATAAAATTTGTTTTTTTTTATTTGCTTATTTATTAAAATTATTTATTGTAAAATTCACCTTCTTCTTTATTTCGCGTTTTACAGCTATTTTACATAGCCCCAGAAGTCTTACGACTTGTTTGAAGGGGGCTGATGGGACCAACGGCTTATTAGGTGACTTCCGAATCACCCCGGTGGATAAAGAGCAAAGTTATTATTTTAGTCATATTCGGGGATCGAACCCGGGACTGTTAGCGTGCTACACTAACGCTCTATAACTGAGCTATCTCATCGTAACAAAAAGAACCAAAATTATTTATGCTTCTCCTACATAATCCACAAAATATACCATCATTTTATTTTAGCAACCTTTTTTATATTCCAAATTTAATTACGTTTTCTTTATGATTAATTAATTTAGGAATAGGATAATTAAAATAATAATTAGCTTATAATTAGTTTTTAATTGCTAACGTTTTAGTAACGTCGTTACCATCATCGGAGCTAAAAACAAAACAATTTTAATTAACAACAGCAATTACAAATATAATATATTATTAACATCAATGTCATTATCAATGAACATACTTTTAAAAAACATGCACAAATATATTATTATACTTAATTTACCACTAAAAAATTAATATAATTGTTATTGGTATTAAAAATTCGTTCATTATTACGTACACATACACTTGTAAACTCTTGGATGCAATGTTTACATTTAATATGTTGTTATGGTTTCATATATTACATCCACTATTTGCACATTGAAATAACAAACAATAATAAACAATTTTTCTATGTCGGTTTTTAAATTAATGTTCCTATTTTTTGTTCTGTTAATATGAACAACTTTACTTATTATCCTTTTTTATACCTCGGTTCTGTATCTAATATTTTAGCATAATCAAAATTGAATTGGTGATTTTCATTGAAGCAATGTTGAGGTAGGGCAGCTTTTTTTTCTTCTCTCGGTATTGGGGTTTGCAATCTTGTTTGTGGTTATAAAGTAGTTTATTTAGATATTGTTTGGTTTAACCTATATAACATTTATCACAATATCTGCAAAATATTTCATACTCTAAGTTTGTTTTTGCCCCCTTTGGATCTTTAGTTTTTAATTTGGTAAAAAGTTTACCTACTATTGCTATGTTATACAGTCCAAGTTTACATTGTCTTTTTTTAATTTTAATTGATATTATTTGTGATAAATGGAATTAGTGGAAATGGAAGTCGGTTTTGTTCTGTGTGAGAATTTGAGGTTTTTGTTTTGTTGTTTGAATATAAAACATTTTTTACCACTGATCTGGGGTATCCATTTGTCACAAACATCTTTTCTAGTATGACAAAATTCTCTTTGTGGAAGCTACTTTCAATATGAAGAAATTTTCTACCAATAGATAGATAGCAGTAGAATGGGAAACCCATCATCTCCAATATTGGCAAACTTGGTAATAAATCATATAATTACACAAGCACTGTACAAAATTAATTTTCATATATCTCTACTATACTGCTAAGTAGATAATATAATAATTGCACTACCAACTAACGAAATGTGTCCAACAACGTAAATAAAAAGCTAAAGTTTACCATAGAAACTGAATGTGAAAATGAAACTATTTTTCTAGATTATAAATTCGCCAAGGCAATGAACATATTGTTACAAACTGGTATGAAAAACCAACTAGTTCAAACCGAATTATCAACTTTAGGCCTAATCACAATATATCAACTAAACTAAACACATTGCGATCATATAAAGAAAGAATGGTTAACCTAAGTGATCAGAAATTTTATTAGCTTTATAAATATGTTTATTAGGTACATATTTTATTTTTGTTTTGTTTAAACAGGCAAATAAAATTTGTTAGAGGGTAATAAAATTACATTAAAATCGCAATTTTACAGTGAAGTGATTAAAAACTGTTGTTCATTAATAGTTTCCACATAAAAAAAGATATGTATACCTCGCGAAGCGGGCGGGAAGTCTTAGGGCTTTTTAACAATGTAATGTCTTATACTGCGTACACACTTGCAACAATCTGCCGTACCGCAACATCGTCGCGTAACATCCTCGGGCAACATCACCCCGCAACAGCGTCCCATTGCTTGTCGGTTTTCTGCCGTCGGATCAAAGAAAATGTTACGCGACGATGTTGCAGTACGCAGTGTTTCGGAGTGATGGTACGCGACGATGTTGCGGTACGGCAGATTGTTGCAAGTGTGTACGCAGTATTACAAATATGTAAGGAATATGGCAATAAGGGGCCCTTAAACTATATTTGCAGAATGGTCCGAAATTTGAAGCTACGCTACAATTAATATATACAGTTAATTTTCATTCTTCAAATTTAACAAATCTTTTTTTAGATGAATGAACTAGATGATATTTTAAAAAGACAATAACTAGAAGATCGGGGCTTATTAATAATTAGAAGATCATATAAACTATGTGTCAGAACCGACAATTTTAACAAGTAGAATTTTTTAATAAGTTTCGGTTTTCAAAGTCTACAGTTATATATATATATATATATATATATATATATATATAATTTATGAATTATTTTTATTGCATGTTTCTAATTTTTATTCAATATTAAATATTTTATCAAACGTTTAATATATTATTCTGCCTGCATCTACAATTTTTAACCAAACTAAAGTATCTGCAAAGTGATAACTTTATTTATTTAATTTATGGCTCTAAATATATATCATTCAAACTTATTTTAGTCATCAGTGATAAATCAGCTGGAAATGTCTACTAACAAAAACTCTTTTAATCATCGATGTTAGTTTATCTTGCTGTTAAAATAAATGTAGGCAATCAGACTCAGCATTTTCAAATGTTGTCTACAACATTGAAAATGTTAAGGATATTGCTGTAAAAAATGTTCAGAATATGAAAATAAAAGTAATAATGAATCATTTATGGCCAAATTTCTGTATAATTTATGTCACAAATAGTTGGCTAAACTTTGATTTTTAAGATATGATCTTTTAAATGAGACTATTGTGTTGATATCAATTTATTGACATTTGAAAAATGTATAAGCGTTTTTGGACGTATTTTAATATTTGAAATAAATAGGTAAGCACTATTAAAAACAAAGCTATTTCTAAATTACAGTTAATTAGTAAAAATGTATGTTTTATTCTTACATAATTTTAATTCAATAGATACTTTGTATTTATAAACTTAATATTTATTTAGTTTTTTTAAGATTAATATATATCTATTATTTTTTTTATTAATTTTAATATTGATTTTATGTATCATTGACAAACTAATAATATAAAAATAGTACGTTGTCTTCAATATTATTAAATAATAAAATTTAAATATTTCCCGCAATTAATCACTTTGCGCTCGAAGCGCTCCCAAGTGGTGACGTGGAGAACTAATATCGTGATTATGACAAATAACATGGAGCTCGCGCTTCTGTAGTATGTTCTGTGGTACCACCACTAGTTTTAATACTTTGAATTCTTTCATCGGCAACTTCCTTCCTTACGTTTTTTTTATATTGTTAGTAAGCTTTTTTTAGAGAAGCTGCGTCACGACGAAATTGTTATTTTTGATATCAAAATTGAAAATTGAAACTAAATATGTAGTATAATTATAAAGAAAATAAAAGCATCTCATCGAAAAACAGTGCAAATGTTAATTATATCAACCTTACTTATATCATATTTTTTAAGTAAACTAAAAAAAATAATTATATAGAGCGTTTTTTCTTAATAAATAAATTGAGCCTATTTATATTATTATAGGAGGCCCTTGTTTATCACTTTGGGATTATAGAAACAACAATGTAGCTAGAGCCTACCTTGTTTATGTGGCAAAGTTCCAAAATGAAAATGTTTTAGGTGGAGGTCATTCAAAATATTTTTATAATTGGGAAAAGTTTAGACCAAATCACCTTGCCGCTATCGAATCTCCTCAAACTTATTAGTGCTTGATTGCCAAAATGTTTAAATTAATAGTAATATTTTATATTTTTGTAATTTATTTTTTTATATTGGAAATTAACTAATTTATTATTTATGTTTTTTTATTAGAATTTAATTTTGGTTATTTTTAATAAATTTTTGTAAAATTATTTATTTATTTATTATTTATGTAGTAAATTTTCTTTTGCATGCAATTTGTGTTTATTTGTTATGAATATGAAAAACGATTAATGATTGAATAGCTTGGGTACTCAAATCCCGGTTAAGGTAAGTATGTTTGTTTATGTACAGGTTCTTTTAAAAACATAACTGCTGGCTAAGGCATCTCAGCATGGCCATGAAATATAAATAGGTAAGTATGTTTATTTGTTTAGGTAAGTATTACTTACAGGAGAGATTAAAAACAAATTAATGCGGGTGTGCACTTGTGTAAGTAATTAGCATTGCCAGAATGTCAATTTATTGATTTAACAAAATTACACATCTTTATTCTTGGTGGTGGATTTTTTCTAATCTACATACATAAAACATAATAAACATCGAGATAGGTATATTTTTAGATTATGTTTCTTATTATCTATAAGAAATTGTAGTAAGTACTTTATTGAAGATTATTATAAAACATAAGTATTATAATAATATAATAATATTAAACATTATCAAAATAATTTTATGATCGGTATAAAATAATTAATGCATGCAGATTTAATACAGAATTATTAAATCTTAAAAAAAAATGTGTACTTATTGAATAATCATGTAATAATTAAATAATCACATAATCATTTTCATAATCACGTATCATTGAATAATCATGTATTCATTACATAATCATATAATCATTACGCTTTCATTAAATAATCACGTAATCATTGCGTATTCATTAAATAATCACGTAATCAATGCATAATCATAATCATGTAATCATTACATAATCACGTAATCATTACATAATCACGTAATCATTACATAATAATGTAATAATTACGCGTATTCATAACCAGGTGTACATTTTTTTACTAAGTTGTTAACCCCTCGGAAATATGTCATATAAAAATAGGTAATAAATACAATTTACAAACTGGATAGTTTATTAATTATTAATATCTTCCGTGATTGTGTAGGGTTCAATGTTACTGATCATTTTAAAACCAGATAATTTAAATTGGGTAAATAGCTTAATAGTTTTGATGTTTTCAGGTAGTTTGTTGTAAAATCTAACACACATATAAAACGCGTTTTTTTCTGTAAGAGATAATCTGTGGTCTGGGTATTTTAATAGGTGTTTAAAGCGTGTGTTGTGACAATGCTCAAAAAGCTACTCATTAAAATAGGTTAATTTTCTTCTTACAAATTTTACTGTTAGTATTTTATTCGATTTGAATATTGTACGACATGAATCTTGATACTTTAGTACTTACAAAAACACGTTGTATATCATTAGGTGCACCCCAGAATATTATTCCAAATTTCAAATGGGAGTAAAAATTTGCATAATATAGAGCTTTTGCTGTATTCAAATCATCGTAATTAATAAGAGATCGAATACCTTAACAAGCTCTGTTTAGTTTAGTACATGAAATTGCCATTTTAGATATTTGTCAATGTAAACTCCTTTTGATAGCCATTCATTTTAAAATGTACTGCATTGATGTTGGATTTTGATTTAAACAAAACACAGTTGATTTTTTCTTCGTTCATTACATACTGTTACTATGAAACCACGTTAGCATTTCTTTTAAGACATTGTTACTGATTTGAGATACACCATGCACATTTGTGGCAGATATGAAAACATTTGTGTCATCTGCGTAGTTTACTATGTTTATATTTGCGCTATGAAATTTAGAATGTATATAGATCGGCAGATCATTTATGTATATCACAAATAACAGAGGACCAATTATGCTACCATGTGGTACTTCCATACTAGTTGGCAGCGTATTTGATTGTATATACCCATTTTCACTGTGTAGTTAGACAAATTGTTGTCTATTTGCTAAATATGATTTAAACCAATGAAGTGCACAACTGCGTACTCCATAATTTTCAATTTTTTAAGAATTTTTTAAAAACTTGTTAATAATTTTTTTGGATATAACTATTTGCGTTTTGAATTTCTCCTTTTTTTATATATTGGAATGACCACACTGGTTTTGAAAAACTTGATATGCTATCCACACCAACAAAATGTTTATTGGCCATCGAATGCACAGTAGTGCAGATTTCTTCTGGGGTTATAAAAAAAAGAATATAGATTTACAGATTGAGACGTTTGAGTTATTACACCATTCTTTAATAGATTAGCACCCATGTTAGTAAAATATTCGTTAAAATTGTTTGCTATGTCACTATTAACTGGAGTCGAAAGGATACGTTTACTGTTCTTACCGGTCAATTCATTTACAGTCCGCCACATTGCTTTAGTTTTATTATATTCTTTGCGTAGATTATTATATATTAGTTTACGTTCATGAAATTAAGTTGATACAAGGGCGTTTCCAGACGACTAGTCTAAGAGGGGTAATAAAAAAAGATAAATATATATTTTATTTATTAAGTACAACAAAGAAACAACATAGAAAAGGACCTTTTCTAACGTTTTAAAGCGTTGCACAAATTTACTGGTTATTATTTGTTTGAAATATAGAATATCAGTAATTTTTAACAATAAAAATTGATAAGCAAAAATTCGTAGGAGGGGTTATTACCCCATTACCCCCGCCCCCTTGGGTTAGTTAGTTAGTTTAGATTTTTGGCGTATCAGCCTAATAAGACTATTAACGCCGATTCTTTTCTCTAACTATAAAAAAATGTAAAATAATATGCTGTAAAATGGCATATTAAAGAATAAAATTAAATAAATAAATAAATAAACAACAAAGATAAAATAAACGTTCACAAACTTTAATGACTATAGCAATAATGACTAGATAGTTCCAACAGTGTCTAGGGTGTAAAAAGTCCTAAACACTGCTGGATTTTACGATACACAAACATTAATCATAATAAATTAACAATTATATCCATACACCCAATTTGCTCTGTCGAATAAATTCAAACAGACGATCGACTTCAACGATCTGATCGCCCAAGACAATCGACAAACTGGGTGATAATTCAGACGTAACTCTTTGTTCCGAAAACTGCCGACAATCCAATAAGATATGACGAACAGTCAATGGGACATTACAAGTATCACAAACTGGCGGCACCTCAGATGCCAACAAATGCCTGTGAGTCCATCGACAGTGACCGATGCGAAGTCGCGTGAGGATAACCTCTTCCCTACGCTTCGGCCTGCATGACGAACTCCACGGTGTAATAACGCTTTTAGTGCATCGCAGCTTGTTGTCTTGAATAGCAAACCACTCAGTTTGCCAGCTAGACAGCAGCTTTTGATGTAGAAAATTACAAATATCCCTAACGCAAACTTTAAATGAAACATATTCAGCGCTAGTTATTGCCAATTTGGCAAGCGCATCAGCTTTTTCATTGCCACTGATACCTACGTGACTGGGGATCCAGACAAAGTTAACAGTGACATTTATCTGAGACACCTGAAGCAAAATTGAATGAATTTGCCTCAGCAAGTAATGATCAGGATATTGGTCATCTATGGCGTTTAATGCACTCAACGAGTCTGTACATATAACATAATTTATACCTGCGCTTAGTTGGATGTAGAGAAGAGCCTGATAGATAGCATACAGTTCTGCAGTATACACGCTGCTAACACTTGGCAAGCCAAATGTAAATTGCAGCTCATCTACCAGAAAAGCACAACCCACACCGTCGTTACTTTTTGAGCCATCGGTATAAATCCAAGTGGCATTTACATTCATTGCTTGAATTTTTGCAAATTCAGTTCGATATTCAACTGGTAAAGTTGAAGCTTTGCTCATTCTCGATAATGCAGTATTTAACCTTGGACGTTGAAAAGTCCAAGGAGGATCGCGACAGTAAGACAGTTGATATACATCAGGGAGTTGGAAATCCAGTTCCCGAAGTATACTGCAATTTCTTATAGCAACCGGTTTTTGGGACCGTATCCTGATGTTGTATAGATCGTCGAGACCATTATTGTACACGACAGGAAACGTCGGATGCAAGCGTTTAGCTTTTAGTTTCGCGGCGTACCTAATTGTCAAAATTTTACGCCGAAGATAGAGTGATGGTTCAGCTGCCTCACACAAAACACTAGCAATAGGGCTAGTGCGAAATGCGCCAGTTGCTAAACGAATTCCAGTATGGTGAGCAGGATCAACAATACGTAATGTGGATGGAGCTGCGGAAGCATAGATTATGGAACCATAATCTAGTTTTGAGCGCACCAAAGCGCGGTGCAGAAGTAGCATTGTTTTCCGATCCGCTCCCCATGACTTTCCACTCAACGACCTGAGCAAGTTTAGTGCCGGGACACATCTTGATCTCAGATTTATTAAATGAGGACGCCAAGTCAGCGCACGGTCAAATGTGACACCGAGAAATCGAACACTATCCTGTACAGGAATAGGTTCTCCCCCAAGATATAATAAAGGGTCACCGTGTGGGGTTCGCCTTCTACAAAAATGGATAAGCAACGTTTTACTAGTAGAAAAAGTGAATCCATTCTTATTAGCCCAGTTCAAAATGTGATTGATTGTTAACTGAAGTTGACGTTCCAATGTTGCCATGTTTCTCGAAGCACAATAGATAGCTACGTCGTCAACATACATACATCCGCTAACCGGATGCTTAATGAACTGACTTATGCCGTTAATCGCTATCATAAATAGTGTCACGCTTAGAATAGACCCCTGAGGAATACCATTCTGTTGCTGACGTATGTCCGAGATGTTATCACCTACACGTACCTTAAATGAACGGGAAGTTAAAAAGCTTTGTATAAACAATGCCATGCTTCCGCGAATACCCCATGAATGAAGCGTTCGTAGAACATTGTACTTCCACGTCATGTCATACGCTTTCGCAATGTCAAAGAATACAGCGACAAGATGTTGATTCTGTACAAAAGCATTTTTAATTGCTGTATCCAACCGAACAAGGTGATCAGTCGTAGAACGGTGACGCCTTGAACCACATTGTATGTCAGCAATTAAACCTCTTGAATCTAATAACCAAGTAAGACGCTTATTGATCATTCTTTCTAATAACTTGCATAAGCAGCTAGTTAGAGAGATAGGCCTATAACTTGTCGGGAGCTTTTTATCTTTACCAGGTTTAAGTACTGGTACTATGATAGCAAGTTTCCACGACTCAGGACAATACCCTGCTGACCATATCCGGTTATAGAGTGCCAACAATTGAAGTTTGGCAGAGCGACTTAATTGCTTAAGCATAGCATTGTGTATCAAATCGACACCTGGAGCAGTATTGTGTGCTTCAGATAATGCCGAGTCAAATTCCCAAACACTAAACGGTGCGTTATATAATTCATTTTCAGCAGAGACAAATGACAGAACGTTTTTCTCCATGTTAATTTTAATATCTCGGAAATTTGCAGCGTAATTATTATCGCTGGAAGCGTCAAAATAAACATCGGCCAG
Organism: Tachinus rufipes; assembly: GCA_963932245.1. Lineage (NCBI taxonomy): Eukaryota > Metazoa > Arthropoda > Insecta > Coleoptera > Staphylinidae > Tachinus > Tachinus rufipes. The sequence goes on from OZ010747.1 coordinate 56,187,417, forward strand.
GATATTCGAAATGTCAATGGGATTGGTAATAATTTGATCACCCGACAATAACCCACTAATAGGTAATGATGCGGTTCGGCCAGAAATTTTTCTGGCTTTTTCCCACACCTTCCCGACGGGGGTTCTCGAATTAATTGAAGTAACATATTCTGACCATGATTCTCTTTTAGCTTTTCTACATGTTCTTCGAGCAACAGCTTTATACCTCAAATAAAGTAATAGGTTTTCTTCTGTTGGAGAGTGGTTGAATCTACGAAAAGAACGGCGTTTGTTGAGTTTGGCTTGCTCACAATCAAAATTCCACCAAGGAACGGGCTCTCTGCGAGGTTTTCCGGAAGATAACGGTATACTTGCATGTGCTGCCTGTATGATAGAATCAGTATAAGTTTCAATATCTTTGTCGATAGTGGCTTGGACACTGTCATCGTAATCAAACACTTGAACAAACATATTCCAATCGGCATCTTTTATTCTCCAATTTCGATGACGGTTTTCATTAATTGCATGACCAAGCACGCGAATGAATATGGGAAAGTGGTCACTATCATAAAGATATTCCGAGACTTCCCAATCCAGCAATGCTGCGATACTTGGAGAACAAATGGTAAGGTCAATAGCCGAGAACGATCTATTGGCCACGGAAAAGTAGGTATTGTTACCTTTATTTAAGATAACTAAATCCATTTCTGAAAAAAGATTGGCCAAGTTACGACCTCGCACATCAGTTCGATTTGAGCCCCACATAGTGTTATGAGCATTAAAATCGCCCATTAGCAGGAATGGGGACGGAAGTTGTTCAAGTAATTGATCAATCAAACGAATGTCCAAACTGACATTTGGCGGAATATAAATTGAGCAAATGGTCAGTGCAAAAGGGATATGTAGTTGAACGGCTACTGCTTCTAATGCAGTGTTGACACGGAATTCTTTACTGAAAACCGTATCACGAACCAATAAAGCCGTTCCACCCTGAGCACGATCAACATTTGCACGATCTTTTCTATAAATAGTATAACCACGAAGATTAACAGAACAGTCAACCTTAAAATTTGTTTCCTGTAAGGAAACGCAGATAGGTGAATTTTCGGCTAATAATATTTTAAAGGATTCGTAGTGTGAATTATATCCGTTGCAGTTCCATTGTATAATGGTTGAAACCATTTTTAGTGTTATGTTGCGAACGTAATTTTAACTCTTTGTTTATTAGCGTTTTTATTTTTAACTTCTGAATTATCTTCTGGGGGAGTAGAACTCCCACTAATTGGCATAATTTCATCTGTCAGAGTAGATGGCGCGGAAAGAACTTCCACATCCATTGACTCTAACGACACGTCAATATTGGGGTCTGGATCGCTAGAAACCTGCACCTCAGGTGGCGGTAGCCTAGACTGGGCTGCCGTCTTTGCAGGCTTTGACTCGGACTGAGCCTTTGCCTGTTTAGGCTTTGACTTGGAAGTCGCAATCTTAGTTGGTTTTGGCCCGATACGAGCCAATACCTTAGATGGTTTAGGCTTTAAATAAGCCCCCATCTTGAGTGGTTTTGCTTGAAGTCCCACTCGTTGTGACCTTGGACCGGATTGGGCCGTAGTCAGTTTAGGTTTTGAACCTGATGGGCCCGCAACCGGTTTTTGACCCTTCACATTAGAGTCCTTGTCTTTATTTAAAGTTTCTGCAATAGCAGTAAATTTCATAATTGGTGGTTGTTGAACGATAGGCGTTTCAACAACTGCAGCAAACGATCTAGAAAAGGTAGGAGCCGTAATTGCTCTATACCTCTTTTGAGCATCAAAGTAAGAGAGTTTGTCTGTTACTCTGATCTCGGCTATCTTCCTTTCCTCTTTCATTTTTGGACAATCTCGGGAATAGACAGGATGCTTACCACCACAATTCACACATAAAGGTGAACTTTTGCATGGATCGGGGTCATGTTTCTCCTTACTGCATTTTGCACATGTTGCAACACCTGGACACCTAACTGCGGTGTGTCCAAAACGTTGGCATTGGAAACACCTCATTGGGTTAGGAATAAACGGGCGGACCGGGCGAGTAACATACGCTACCTTGACTTCATCTGGGAGCCGTTCGGAATCGAATGTTAAGATCATAGATGTTGTATCTCTGACCTCACCATCTTTTCTACGGGTTAGTTTTTTAATATCGATACGCCTTGCGACGCTAGTTCTTGTTTGCATTCGTCTACAGTTGTGTATAACAACTCATACCATGAAATAACTCCCTTAGAAATATTTAAGGATTTATGCGGATCAACTGTCACCGCAATATTACCTAACGACGTGCATTCCTGCATTTTACTGCTCTGCATTTTGTCTTTTACTTCAATAAGCAAAGTACCGTCTCTTAACTTCTTACACGATTTTAAGGTTCCGTTAATAATATTGGAAATGGTCCTATGAATTAAGAAGGGAGATACCTCCTTTAGACTCTGGCCATTTTCAGAACATTTAACAATTAAATATCTAACAAACTTTCTACTTGTACTCATACTATCTTCTTTAGCTCTCTCGTCCGTAAACGGGCGAGATCGTTTGGTTGGAGGTTTAGAATCTACCATAATAAACTCCGTCAAGTTCATCGCTCAATCTCCCCACCCACCACGGAGCCACACATGGGACGCTACATCACAAACTGATGCAGTCGCCAGGGCTAATCAAGCGATATAGGTTTCATAGATGTAAATGAAAGACTTCCGCGAACACAAAGAATACTATCGGGAACCAACCGTAGCACATTGTGAACCTTCCATCTATCACCACATAAATAATTCCTCACCCTAACGTTAAACAAAACAAGCCGATTGATTAAAACTGGGTTAGGTTTAACCTCCCGTTTTACCAGAAGCTAAGGCCAAAGCAGTGTGTTGGAACTAACACTCTTTTAAACCTGAGTATTAGCCCCTCAACTACCAGGATCCTCTTTTCCTAGCTTTCGGGTCACCGCGCACGGCAAACACGCAGGTGAGTTTTACAAGATGTTCTGTAAATTTTGTCAAAAATTAACTCACAAATAAGTTTGACTTGTCCCAGACGAACTGTGGGTTTTTTAACGAGGTTATCTCCTCGCCTATTGGTCGCCTTTTACGACCAGCAAAGGGGCTAGCGGAAGTATTCTTTTGCACCACCCCCTCCCGCAGGGGGGGCCGCCCCCTTGGAACCGCCACTGAGTTGATAGGTTCTGAAACAAAAATAATTGATTTTTAAAATATTAAACTGTTGGGTTGTTTAAGTAAAATTTACCATAAGCTTTGTTTTGATTTATTTTAACATTTTGAAGTGGAATATTAGCGTTAAAACATCTGATTACTGTGTTTACGAAATGTTTGAGCTTAATGTTTACATTTGGCGATCTGTAGATGATATTCCAGTCCTCAGCCGATAAGTCGTTATAAAAAAGTGTTAGATTGCAATCGGTAATACGTCGAATTAATATTTATTTTAAGTATGATAATATGTATTTAGTATTTATGACAAGAATTTGAGCACAGTGATTGGAGTTATTCTAGTGCTTTCTATAGTCATAATACTAAAAAATAAAAAACTATTTGTATTGTTTGTAGGATTATTAATATCGATATTAAAATCACCGCAAATGAAGTAAGTTAAGTTTTCAAAAAGTTCGTTGCTAGGCAACCTTCCAAGTAATAATTTAAATCAAACTGCTTATTAAAATTGACAATGACATTAAGAAATAATAAATAATTGACAATGAAACGCAATTTAAATATGAAAAAGTCGATTTTGCGTGGAATTGGAACAAATTTGAAGAAAAAATTATATGTTTCACACGGCAGAAAAGCAGATTTAATGCCTTGGCTGGTTTCATAGCCTCGCTACGCTCGGCTATGAAACACCAGCCGCGGCATTAAATCTTGTGCTTTTATGCCTAGTAAAACAAATAACTATTACCTGTTGACATACAGCTAACGTGACGACGTGACCTACATCGCCTATCATATCATATGCAGTCATATGTTCAACAACGACATTGACATTGAAAACATGCGACGGGCGAGGTTAGACTGTAATTTGGGTTATATAGGAAATAAGATACATTGGGCAAGTGTACAACAGGTGGCAGCAACCTCGTCATTTTACATGTGAGAATTTTTTTTAAACATTTTTATTGTCATTTAGAAATTATTTTCAATCAAGTCAAAGAGTTTCAACATTGGTGATAAAGGTAAAACTGCACAAGGGATGGTCGGAGATAATGGTAAAAGTGCACAGGATAATAGTACAGACAGTGCAGTAGATGTTGCACAAACAAAAGTGCACCCAGAAAAGAAAGTTTAATATATGTTGCCTTTTTTCTGATTGTTCATTAGTATTATTGAACATATTTAAATAGTTGTTTGTTGTGCATGTCGGGGAGCATGAAAAAAATGTATAATGTATAAATAATAAATACTATCTTTTTTTAGCTAGCGAGTTGAAAGCCGAAATTGCTAAATTGCAAAGAGAGCTGATGACGGTTCAACAAAAAATAAAAAGGTATTTAACTTATTATTACTTGATATTTGTTTTGTAGCATTAAGTCGAACAATAAAACTGTTTGATAATCATTAGTTACAATCAAATTAATTATTATATACAACTTAATTTTTTTTAGCATGATTCTAGAATTAGAAAATATTTCGATTAAAAAAAAAACAACAAGAAGGTGGAAAAATGGTAAGTAGATTTTTTTGTGCCATCGTTTTTTTTTAACTTATTTTTATTTTTAGAAAAAGGATCAGAAAAAAATAAATAAATGGAAAACCGGCCACGGGGAATTATATATACAATAAATAGTATATTATTATATTAAAAATTAATTGTTTTTGTAACTTTTCACGTAGGAGATATTGATATGCACTAATAGAAAACATACAAGATATTTCTCTAGTACACGATACGCCACTGCAACAACATGACGGAACTTCTTTTTTATTCAAAAACCTGTCTAACAAGACAAACTAATTCACGTAAATATTCGAAGCTTAAAGAACAAATTAGATGATTTGGACATTTTTATAGACGATACAAATCTGCAAATACTATGTCTTACAGAAACATGGTTAACTGACGACAATATAGATTATATGAAGATAAATCATTTTAAATTAATTTCATACAAGAACCGGATTGCGCACATACATGGAGGAGTAGCTATATTTGCAAAATCAGATTTAAAATGTATAGAGCTAAATCATGTTAATAATCTAACAATTGAAATGAAAATAGAATGCTGTTCCATTTCAATTAAATCCCTTAAACAGAAAATTTGCGTGGTATCTGTATATTGGCCTCCGACAGGTAACATACACACTTTTATTTTTAGACTGGGTTAAATTCTCGATTATGTTAATAATATTTCAGATTATATTATTTTATGCGGCGATCTAAATATTGACAATTTAGTAAATAACATAAACTCAAATATGCTGTGTGATCTGATCAACTCGTATAAGTTAATTAATAAGATAAATGAACCAACTCGTATTTTCACTAATAAAAATGGCAAAACATCATCGACAGGCATTGATTGTATAGTCACTAACTTAGATAAAAACAAATTCTCATGTTCGGTAATACCTTACAACATATCTGATCATTATGCCCAACAAATTTGTTTTAATCAAGCAAAGCTCAATGAAGTTATACCAAAGCAAAAAGTCCAATATAGAATCATATATGAGAACAATTTAGAAGCACTGAAAAACATGTTAGACTTACATCAAACTAAAATAACCATTACAGATGACGTAGATCAATCGTTTGAAAATTTCATGGATCTTCTTCTTGTAGGAATTCATTTTTTGGATTATTTTAATAAGTCATGCCCAACTAAAACATAAGATATAGTACATAATACGCATAAACTAACATGGATTTCAAATGATTTAAGAAAATCTAGTAATGAACTTAAGCTCAATTCCAGACTTTAAACAAACATTATAATCACGAACAAAATGAGATTTACAAAAAACAAAAAAAGCACATCGGCAATTGGTTAAGCAAACAAAATTGGAATACTATGAGAACAAAATAGAAAAATCAGAAAATCAAACAAAAACAATGTGGAAAATTGTTAACGTTGATTTAAATCGAAAAAAAGACAAAAAACATATTGAGCTAGAAAATGACGGAATTGCCCTTAAACACCCAGAAAATGTTGCAAATGCGTTCGGTCGCCATTTTTCAATCAATCCCATTAAAAAATTAGTAGTCATTTTGGACAAAACATATCCAATACGTGTACAGTAGACAGCAATCAGCCAAACACTATGGCTGTACATGCAGTATCGGAATCTGAAATAAAATCAGTAATTTTTAATTTAAAAAACAAAGAATCAGCTGATCCAGATGGCATCAGTAAAGGTGTTAAAACATGTTTCTAGTGCAATATTCTCTACATTAACAGTATTGATAAACCAAACACAAAAAAAAAATTCCATCAATATTGAAAACTGCGCGAGTTGTTCCCATTTATAAAAAAGGATGTGAAAAACAAGTTGAAAATTACAGACCGGTCTCTATCTTAAATACGATCTCAAAAATCTACGAAAAAATTATATCTGAACAAATATGGCGTTTTATTGAAAAATATAATTTACTAAATAAGTGCCAACATGGCTTCGCAAAGAATAAATCGACTGAAAGCGCAACATTTGATTTTGTAGAATATATACATAAGACAGTGGACAGTAACTATATCTCCGTCGGATTATTTTTTGATTTGTCGATTGTTTTCGATGTATTAAACGTCAAATTTATTGAAAGTAAATTATGGAATATGGGAATCAGAGGAACTATTCAAAATTTAATTATCTCTTTTCTAACAGACCGTCAAATTTATGTTGACATTTGTACTTCAGAATCAAATAGGTTTGATCTAACATTAGGTGTAGCGCAAGGATCTGTACTAGGTCCATTAATATTTTTATTATATGTCAACGATCTGTACAAATTCATTTCAACAGATTTTATAATAAACTACGCAGACGACATCTCTATTGTTGTGCGTGCTAAAACAGCGGAAGAACTTGAAATTAAAATTGCAAGTGCTAGAGAAGAAGTAAAACAATGGTGTGACAAAAACAATTTAATATTAAATAGTGATAAAACTGTAACTTTAATTTTTTTTTAAAGTAGAGCTATCGCAGTAAACACACATTCTACAGTCTCCAGTAAAATTTTTTTAGGGTGCTACATTGATTTGGAATTAAGATGGAATATCCATATTGGTCATGTTGTTAAAAAACTAAGTAGCGCCTATTACGCAATATTAAAACTAAAACGAATTGTATCATACCGATATATCATGCAAGTTTATTACGCTTTAGCCTATTCGCACATAGCATACAGTATTATTGCTTGGGGTAAGTCATCGGACACAAATAGGGTACAGGTGGCCCAAAAACGACTAATTCGACTTATACATAACATGCAGTATAACGAAACATGTAGAACAACATTCAAATCACAGAATATATATTTACAAATGTGCAATTTATGCATATAATAATCTGATAACATTTAAAAAAAAATCCATCAACCACAACTACCCAACAAGGAGCTGTGATAATCTAGAGTCCCACTACATCGATCATCAAGATATAATAGACCGAGAGCTCGGAGCCAAAAAAAACTATGAAAGTATAAACATTAGTTTTTTTAATATATTATTGTAGTAGTGCTACACATTGATATACTGCGGTCAGTCAAGCCCTTGTTGGGACAGGTGTCACTGGTGCGCCCTCAAACATGTCGTGAATACCGGGGTAGTAAAATGAGTTTATAAAATCTGAAACTTTGTACGCTGGTTAAATATTGCATGTAAAAAATTTTACTAGTCAGTCAGCTGTATGTGGGGACGGAAGTTGGTCAGGCAGGCGCCAAGATGTATGAAAAATTAAAAAAATTAAACGGATTTGTAAAATCTGAAAAAAAAATTACAGGAAGTTTATATAATATAAAACACAAAAAAATAGTCAGCCAGTCATATAATAGAACAGCGCTCGTCAGTCAGCAGAAAAAAGTTAAAAATCGTGCGCTTGGCTCGGATGGTGGATATGTAACATATTACAAACGTTAGTTTAATATTCATATAATAGAGTAATTCAGAATAATATTAATAAAATATTTCTGAAAAAAATCTGATAAGATAAATGTAGGTAATCAGGAATAACCTTTAGAAATAATATAAAAAAAATTAAAATTGTAAGAAATTTTATTAATAAAACAATATCAACATAAAATTCGCATAAAGAAAATATTACTCCCAATAATTAGTTAATTTTATTTATAAAAATATATCAACATATAAAAAAGGTATTGCATAAAGCAAATATTAATCGCAATAATCAGTCATTTTCTGTGTCACTAAATTCGCTATAATCGCTCTCGTCATCTGAAATGTAATCTCTAAGGTTTCGATTTGAGTATCTGAAAAATAAACGTACATCATATTATTATACATAATAAATCATAAAAACATTTTTTACAATTATTACATACCTGAATCTGTTGGCGGGGGCTGAACTGTGATATCTTTGATCAATTTTGGTAACTGATCTCCTTTGAACCAATTAAATTCATAATGATCATCTATCTTCTTCCATCCATGATTAATCGGGGAAAGTGCAGTTGGAATTTTTAAATATGCATTATTCCAAATATTTGTGATGTAGCACGCCCTCAAAAATTGTTCTATCAATTCGGATTTGCACGGTGGCAAACTTGATGCGTCAACGTTTTTTATTTTTATATAAAATTGTTTATCAACATCCGCAGATTTGTACGTTGTCAAGAAGACTTGAAATCGTGCTTTGTTAATTGACTTACATCTTTTTAAGCCATATAGCTTACAAACAAAATGTTCTATTTTTTCAAACACAAGAGAGACGTTGTCTTCGTTTATTTTATTGAGATGGATAAAAGCATTTTGAAAATCTATGCTTTGCCTTTTTCCTTTTTTGAAGAACGCTGGATTAAAATCGCATTACAAATTGAGTTACCCAATTTTGCATGTAACTTTGTTACGTTTATTATTTGTTGATGGTTATTAACACCAACTTCAATCCAAATATTTGATAAACTTATTAGATTTTGCATATTTCCTAACATGATAATAAGAATGTATCTGAACATCGTATCAAAATATTTGAATTGTCAACAATATTACAAGCATGATATATTATTTTAGTGTCCGCCTCTTCGTGTGATGTGCATCTTAATTAATTAATGGTTAAAAAAAAATTTAAAAATGCTCCTTTTTGCCAAGCCCACTGAGAACAAAAACATGGTTTTATGGCTTTTGCGGCTTATAGACAGGGTATAGACTTGAAATGGCGTCAGATTTGGATTCTACAAAAAATTCCTGGTAGATTTCATTAGTAAATTTATTTCTTTTGAGTTAAAATTGCGGTTTTTAAACAAAAGATGCGATTAAGTTAAAAAACGACAAAAAACTTTAAAAAATCGTAGATTTTTTTTTATGGATTTCATACCCTCATATACCGATCAAAGGACTACTAATAAGTTATAGAAACTAAAAAAAAAATACATGAGCAAGTTCCTCAAAGCACCCCCCCCAGCTCTGTTCCTTTGTTAGAAATGGAATTGCCCACATATTATAATTAGTTTTAAAGTAAAAACATTTATACATTAAAATCAATTACTTACAAGTTAAAACACAATTTCATAAAAATCATTTATTTTATAAATTGCATTTGTTTGGGCAAGCCACGTGTTTGCATGGCTTTCTTTGCCGCAGCGCGATTCACTTCAATCGGCTGTTTTGGATGTAGGATTAATAAACTACGAAATACTAATCTACGTACATTTATTTACTATTTAATTTGGTGATACTATGTTAATTATTGAGTGTGAAATAAGTATATTTGTGAGGCGGACCGGTCGCCGTAGTCGTTGTATTGCGTATTGGATTCACACTTCACACTGCTAGTTTATTCGAGGTTCGAGGTATACCTGCTTGTCGGATGGCACAAAAATGGGGTGCGCGCAAAGAAACAAATATAAATCATTGACTTTACAACACATATAAATCATTGACCTTAAAATATATATAGAATAATTGAATCATATTCAATCATTCATATAATTATTTACATACAAACTGGTTAACTACAACAACAATTAATACACAATAAAATTAATATTTGATATTGAACATGCCGCCCCTGTTGAAAAGAACCTATTGTTCTTTTTCGAAATAAATGGGTAAGACAGCAAGTTTGGAAACAGCTCGCACAAAAGTTCCACTGTTAGTTTTTACAGTTACTACTCGACACACATTATCGTCACCATGATGAAGTTTGAGGATTCGACCCAGGTGCCATCTTTGAGGAGGGGTGTTCTCTTCTTTTAGTACCACTAGGTTTCCTATCTCTGGACATGTCGTGGCTTCTTGGGTCCATTTGTATCGCTGTTGGAGTTGACTCAGGTATTCGCGAGTCCATCGTGTCCAAAACTGTTGAACTAATTGTTGACATCTTTGGTACTTCGGTAACCTGTTAAATTGTGTGTTACGCAAATCGGGTTGTGGGATGGATTGTAAATTGGATCCAATGAGGAAATGTCCGGGAGTAAGAGAAGGAGATCTGAAGGATCGGTAGATAATGGGGTTAAAGGTCTTGAATTTAAACATGCCTCAATTTGAACTATTATGGTATAAAACTCCTCGTAAGTAAATAATTCACAGCCAATCATTTTCTTTATAAACGTCTTAGCTGATTTGACTGCAGCTTCCCAAAGTCCTCCAAATGTCGGAGCTCGTGGCGGTATAAAACTCCACTCTATGGATTCATTTGCGCAGTATTGGAATAGAGTGGTGTTGTATTCATCAGACGTGAGTAAACGTTGCAATTCATTATTGGTGCCTACGAAGTTTGTACCATTATCAGAGTGTATTCTTGTGCCCTTGCCTCTTCTGGACACAAATCGTTTTAATGCATTCATGAATGCTGATGTGCTTAGATCAGTGGCTAACTCGATATGGATAGCTTTGGTGACAAAACAGATAAAGATACATATATATAATTTTACTACTCGTTTTCGGCCTCTACCACTACCTTCACGAATGTTGAACGGTCCGGCATAATCCACACCACAGATTGAAAATGGGCGGGTAGGATTCACTCTGGATGATGGGAGGTCTGCCATAATGTTCTGTACTATTGGTGGTTTGGAATTCGAGCGAAAACATAGTATACATGATCGACAAATTTTCTTTACTAAGTTTCTACCAGCCAATGGCCAATATTTTAATCGGACTGTCGATAACAATAACGAAGGCCCTGCATGTAGTAGTCGTTCATGTTCATGAGTGACTATAAGGTGAGTTAGTCGATGTTTGGAGTCCAATATGATGGGATGTTTATGATCGTGATCAATGTTGGCTTTGGAGATTCGTCCTCCTACACGAAGTAGTCCACATTCGTCAAGATACGGATGTAACGTTATTAAACGACTCGATGGTTTGACTCTTTGAGCTTGTAATAGATCGTTGATCTCATTGGAGAATGTGTCATATTGCATAAGTTTCAAAGCAGAATTTTGAGCCTGTGTCACTTCTGACAGCCTTAATGGGCCGGTTCTTCGAGTTGCAGGAAACTTGCAATTGTGACTGAATCGGTGACAATATGCCAATACACGTTGTAGTTTTGTTAATGAAGAATATCTGGTAAATATGTTAATATCTAAAGTTCTGGTAACGATTAATGAATTTGTAGGAATCTTAAGTTCGGGTATATCTTCTTGACTGGTGTTCACAATATTCTTAGGCCAGGTCGATTCTGATGTTTTCAAGAATTCTGGGCCGTTCCACCATAGTTTCGACGTTGATAATTCGCGAGCATTGAGACCGCGTGAAATGATGTCCGCTGGATTATAATGGGTAGGAATATGTCTCCAATTCTGGACTGTTGTCAGATCTTGTATCTCCGCTACACGGTTAGAAACAAAGGTTTTGAGTTGAGTGGGTGGAGTCTTGATCCATGACAGGCAAATCGTTGAGTCACACCAGTAGTAAATATTCGTGATAGTCTGATTCAATGATTCTACTATCTTCTTCATGAGTTGAGATAGAAGAAGTGCACCACACAATTCTAAACGGGGTAATGTGATGGCCTTTAATGGAGCTACTCTGGACTTGGCTGAGATTAATACCGCTCGACAGTCTGTGTCAATTTGTTCAGATCGCCAGTACACGCAAGCACCATATGCCTCTTCTGACGCATCACAGAATCCGTGTAGTTGGATCTTTCGATCAGTGCCCACATGGCGTGGCATGTGAATAGTATTAGCGTGTATCAAGCTCTCGTGTATGTTTACCCAACTAGTTGCCAAGTCCAAGGGCAATGATGCGTCCCAGTCTATTCCAAGTTGCCAGAGCCTTTGTATAATCAGTTTTGCCTTGATGACGATTGGCCCGATAAGTCCCAGTGGGTCGTAGATTTGTGATATGACGCTGAGTATATGCCGTTTTGTAGCCTTATGACGTGATTGCAGATGAACGGAGTAGTGTAATGAATCCTTAACTGGATCCCAGTATATACCAAGCGTTTTCAAAGGAGTAGATAATGGTGTTGGTGGACAATCTATATCTTCATTCATTACATTTACGTTTGATCTCCATTTTCGCAGTGGGAATCCTGCGGATGCTAAGATGCTCGTGAGTTCTTCTTTAATCGTACATAACTCTTGCATATCATTGCTGCCAGTTAGAACGTCATCTACGTAGAAATCCTTTAGAATAATGTTACTTGTTATCGGATGCATTTCCATATTGTCATGTGCCAATTGCTGGAGCGATCTAATAGCCAAATATGGTGCGCAGGTTTGTCCGTACGTGACCGTATTTAATTGATAGTGGCTCAACTGATCGGAAGCGTCCTTGCGCCACACAATACGTTGCAAATCTCTGTCTTGTGGGTGTATAAGAATTTGTCTGTACATTTTCTCTATGTCTGCTGTTATGACATAGAGATGTGTTCGGAAACGTAGCGCAATGGCATACAAGTCATCTTGTATGGTTGGTCCAGTCATTAACATGTCGTTGAGTGCAGTTCCATTGGTTGTCGGTGCTGATGCATCAAATACTACTCTCGTTTTGGTCGTTGTGCTGGACTGTTTAAGAACGCAATGATGAGGTAAATATTGTACATCATTGCATGTAGTATCTGTGATATTTATTTTGCTCATGTGCTGTAGTTGTTCGTAATCATCCATGAAAGAGCTATATCCTGACTTTAAGTCGGGATTTCTATGCAGTTTTCGTTCGATGGCATGAAAACGGTTCATTGCTTGATCTAAAGATTGACCTGGTACGGGTGCATTTGGTTTCTTAGGTAATCTTACTACAAATCTTCCATCTGGATTTCGGATGGTGTTTTGTTTATAATGAACTTCACATAGAATTTCCTCATGGGTGTGGATCTTAGTTCGCGGAATTTCTTCTAATCTCCAAAATCTTTCGATAGAGTCTTCCAATGATCGGGTTGATAGATTACAACTGATAGCTTGTGATCGTTCTTGTTGATATGGCACACATCCTGCAACAATCCATCCGAATTGCGTCTTCTGAATTATGGGTCCGTTTCGGGTTATTCTGATTTGGCCAACACATAGAGTGTCATAGAAAAGTTCTGCTCCTATCAACATATCTATTGGAGAATTGATATGGAATGTCGGATCAGCCAGTCTGATATTGGTTGGAAACTTGATATTGTTGCTAGGTATGAAAAAGGTTGGCAGATGTGCTGTGATAGTTGGAAGTATGATAAAATTTAAATTGCGTGAATATTGATTTACAGTAGATCGAATAGTTGTTTGTACAAGTCTTGATGAATGAGACATTATACCATTGATGCCTGCCAGTGGCATATTTATCTTTTTACAAGTAAGTCCAAGTCGTTTCATGGCTTCTTCAGTCATGAAATTGGATTGAGAGCCAGAGTCCATCAAAACACGTAGTTGTTGATCATTTCCTAAAGAGTCTCTTACTAATACCATTGCTGTAGGTAACAAAACATCGTTGTCCATGTTCTTTAGAGTGTGTAAACTCGTTGAGGTAGATGGTGTTTCATCCAAGTGCAGTAAAGTGTTGTGGGTTTTATTACACTTGCGACAATTTCCAGATGTACATTGGCTTACAGCATGTCCTCCTCGTAAGCAATTAATGCAAAGTCCAGCTTTGTTGATGATATTGATACGTTGTTGAATATCAGCCTGCAGAAATTTATCACATCTGTAGATGTTGTGATTTTGTTTGCAAAATGTACATGTTGGATAATTATTTGTGACATATGCTTGTTTAAGAGGATGCTTCCTCTGAATTGGATGAAAATGTTGTTTAATATTCTCTGGTCGACTGGTTGCCTCCAAGAACGTACAACGTTGATTTAAATAAATGATAAAATCTTTCAATGTAGGTAAGTTGATTGTCGGTTGCCTTGAAATGACAGACTCCCATTCTCTCCTTGAATTTATGTCCAGTTTAGATAATATTAAATGAATGATTAATAAGTCCCATGATTTGGTATCGATTGCAATTGCGTTTAATGATGCTAAGTGTCTGTTAACATTGTCTATTAAACTCCTCAACTGATGTGCTGAGTCCTTGGTCATGTTGATTAACTCAAATAATTGCTTAATATGATTGTGAACAATATTTCGCTTGTTATTGTATCGTTCTTGCAAAAGTTGCCATGCTACATGGTAATTATTCCCGGTAATTTGTAGAGATGATATGAATTCAAGAGCACTCCCTTGTAAACTAGATCTTAGGTATTGAAGTTTATGTATGTCAGAAATATTTTCTTTATCATGAATCATGCAAGTAAAGTTGTCACTAAAAAATGTCCAATCTTCGTAAGATCCATTGAATTTTGGCAGCTCAATAGTTGGTAAACGAATCTGTACTTGATGCTTGTCTGGTACAATGTTTTGTGATACTATACATGAATCTACCTGTTTGTTTATGTGAGAGGATATCTCTGCCATAGTAGCATAATAAATGTCCTCAAATTGAATTCTATCATTAACGGTTGTTTCTGATTCATCTATATCTTCAATTTGTGTTTGAATATCATTAAATATATCATATATAGTTTCTGCTTTATTGTATCTATTTCTGATTTCTAATACTTTGGATTGATCTAATTTATTTTCGTTGAAAAAGTTAGCAAATCGCGTGAATTTGGCTTTCTCTGTACTTCTGAGTTTTTTTAGTTTATTTAATTCGGCCATGTTTAATTATGGAAATAAAATAAAAGGAAGAAAGGATTTTTTGTAACACACTTACTTTTAATTGAATTACGATGTCCTCGATGCTGCTTGCTGAATGTAGACTGGTGTCCTCGATGATGATAATAATAAGTTGATAAGACTGATGTCCTTGATGCTCTCGCTGAATGTGGACTGATGTCCTCTATGACGATGATAATTGTGTGTGGAAGTATTTAATTGTTTCACTTGTGTGTGTTGATTGCACTGTTTAACTACTTGCGGTCGTAAATGCGGTACGAAGGACCATTTTGTTTGGGCAAGCCACGTGTTTGCATGGCTTTCTTTGCCGCAGCGCGATTCACTTCAATCGGCTGTTTTGGATGTAGGATTAATAAACTACGAAATACTAATCTACGTACATTTATTTACTATTTAATTTGGTGATACTATGTTAATTATAGAGTGTGAAATAAGTATATTTGTGAGGCGGACCGGTCGCCGTAGTCGTTGTATTGCGTATTGGATTCACACTTCACACTGCTAGTTTATTCGAGGTTCGAGGTATACCTGCTTGTCGGATGGCACAAAAAAGGGGTGCGCGCAAAGAAACAAATATAAATCATTGACTTTACAACACATATAAATCATTGACCTTAAAATATATATAGAATAATTGAATACATATTCAATCATTCATATAATTATTTACATACAAACTGGTTAACTACAACAACAATTAATACACAATAAAATTAATATTTGATATTGAACAGCATTTGAAATCAATAATTGTATGATTGTTTTTTTTTTTAAAACAATGTAGGTTATTTTCTGGATTGTGTTTGGTAAATGATTGAAAAGTTTTATACCAGTATACATATGACTATTTTCAAACAGTTTAGTGTTGTGTTTAATATTTGATAACTGTTGACCGTGCCTTGTGTTATAATCATGATTTTCACCTTAATAGTTGATAATTTCTTATATTTAATGTCAGCTTTGTCATCGTCTGTGCAGGCGGCATGCATACCGTCTAGACTTGTCAACGTCGGTATGGTAAAAGATTTTTTCTTGATTGACTTCACAAAAGGCCAAATTGAATTGTCCTTATGTGATAGTCTCTCAATTTTATCTTTCCATAATTTTGTCTTTGTAAGGTTTAATGTCGCGTCTTATTTTAGTCATCAATGCCGTCATATTGTATTTTGGTATCACATCACCAGTCCTCTGCCACAGTTTCCAAGTTCTGTTTTGTCTCTGGATTTTATCCAGTACGTCCTGTGGGAGGTGGTCTTTATATATGTCCGTCTTTTTGAATTTAACTGTCCGTTTAATAGCATTTTTAATAATGCGT
This sequence comes from Tachinus rufipes, assembly GCA_963932245.1. Taxonomy (NCBI): domain Eukaryota; kingdom Metazoa; phylum Arthropoda; class Insecta; order Coleoptera; family Staphylinidae; genus Tachinus; species Tachinus rufipes. The sequence continues at coordinate 56,204,019 of OZ010747.1, forward strand.
GTTATTGATTCTACCTGAAAATCAATGTTCTCAAGTATATTAATATGTCTGTTTTTTTTTTTTTAGGACGTAGTGAGTTGTTTGGCTCTCAACAAGTGGCCCTTAAGAATAACTTACGCATGGTAATACCTTCCGGTTTTCTTCTCTGCGCAAATCCTGTTGTTTTAATGTCCCTGTCTATATGTCTGTTAATTGTTACGTCTCTGTCTAAGATCCTTCTATATAGTGGCCAGTCGGCATTTATATAGTCGGGTCTGTAAATTATACGTCTTGGTCTATTTATTGTGGGTATCAATTTAAACGTCAAAATGTGGTCCGAGCTAAGTTCGTCTTTAAATCTACAATGTCAGTCACGTTTTTGTTAATTATAATGTCAATTGTTGTCGGCGTCATTCCATTAGTCGGGTAATGAGTATGAGAATGAGTATGACAAATGTTGAAATTAATTTCAAATGACAAGTTATACAATTGATTGCCGTTTGGATTATTTAAGTGGCCGTTCCAAGTATGATGGCGAGCATTAAAATGTCCTACGGCTAATACCTTGTTTCCGCAGTCCAGCATGTTTATTATATCGTTATCTAATAATTTATTGTTAGGCCTGTTGTAAGCGCCTATAACGATCAAATAGTTTTCCAATCTGATCGCTACATGTTCTATATTACTAGCAATACTGCAAATTCGTGTATAGTTTATTGAATTTCTCAACAGAACGGCGACGCCACTCCCCGCAATGTTGCGATCTTGTCTTTCAATATTATATCCCTTGATATTGACTTTGACCGCTTCTTCCAGTTTGGTCTCGCATATTATTAAAATGTCGGCCGCCGATCTGTTGAGAAATTCAAGAACCTCGCCCACTTTATCCGAAATACTGTTCGCATTCCATTCTAAAACGCTGAACATAATTACGGCTTAATGCTTGATATGCACAATAGCATTACCTGGAATGTCTGTGACTATTTCTAGAATAGCAATTTTTATATAGTAATTTCTGTAATTATTATTGTCAATTTTGTATTTGTGTGTATTATTATCTATGTCTGTGAGAATTTTTATTTAAAATTTACATTTATTTATTTTTCAGAAAAAATAATTTTTACATAGAAATATATTATTTTGTTCACAAAATCACAATTTGCAAATATTTAAATCTATATATTTATTTTTTCCATAATTTTGTTGTTATTTTAATATATTTTACTATTTGATTCATATTATTAAAATTTTCATTTATTTCTATGTAGCGTTCTTATAATTCCTATCTGTTTCCTCGCTTCGTTAATTTATAGGACCTCTGATGGACGCGGATGCGACGTTGCCAAGCGTCTCAGCACAGCTCGTAGTAGAGACGGCTGAGGTTGATCATTATAACGATTAACGGTGCCTAGAAACCACAAAACCTCACAGATACAGAGTCAAAAAAGATATAGTCTTGAACACTCTTCGTATAACAGATAAGTCAACGATGACCAACGTAGAAGCAAAGGCTTCCCATTAGTCCCCGGTGCAGCCAATCAGCACCGACCGTTGGGCGGAGCCTACGAGTGGCCGCACTATTGTATAAAAGGACTAGTAAGCTTTGAAGAGCTCCAGCCCCCTAGCCGCCAGCAGCCGACCTGTATGCAGCTCCACTACGCTCCGACCTTGCAATTATCATTGCACACCACAGCGACTCCGAGCTTCAACTAATCTTTTGTTCTGTCTGCTGTATACTTGTATACAGCAAATAGAACAAATTTTATTTTCAGTAATTATTTGCTGCTGCAATGGCAACCGTGCCGGAGCAGCAGCTTAAGATGGTATCCAAGGACGTCCCCGCCGGCTTCTTATCCCAGGATAAGAAGCAGAAGAAGAAATCCCAAGCGAGGGATAAACCTGGCTCCACCGCCAGAGTGGCTGCCCTTACCCTCCAGGTCCAAGGAATGAAGGGCCAGATGAACTCCATGGCGGAAACAATAGTAAGCTTGAATCAGCGAATAATTGATATCTCAAATTCCTTCCAGATTCTCGCGGAATTCGTATCGGCCCTTAAAAACAGCGGTACCACCCCCACCGAGGCACCCAAGATGGAAGTCATGGACCTGGGGGCCCCAACCAGCGGAATCAAGCGCCGCCTTGACTCCTCCCCCTCCGAGGACGGAACCGAGCCGGAATTGAGAGGCCACGCCCCCAAAAGTCTGGACCAAGCCGCAGCCGACGTTTCGACGGCGGTCCGTGCGCCAGACGTTCCCCCCACAACCTCCGATGAAGAAGACGGCTTCACGGAGGTGAGCCGGAAAAAGAAGAAGGACGCCAAAAAGAGGAACACGGGTGAGCCCTTTCCACCTTTAATTAGGCCTTCTGCCACTCCCCAGCAGCCTTCAGCCACTGGTAACGAGCCATCAGCGGCTCCTCTCGCCGGCCCTTCAGGCCAAAAGGCAAAAGGGCCTTCTGCCCCCAAGCGCGCCGCCCCCGCCCAAAAGGAGACCCCCTTCGCCGAGGTGAAGTTCCGGCCTATTGCCGAGGACCTCAACCACGACGGCGAAGGCACTATTGATAACGATGATCTCTATCCCCACGCTGACACCCCCGCGATTAATTCAATTTCATCTAAATCTCGTCCGCCGGCGTTTGTTTTGACGGATAAGAACAAATACCCGGCTACATCAAAATATTTCAAGGATAACAAAATTGTTATCCTTTTATCGCGTACTACCCAAGAGGGTATACGCATGGCGCCAGCTACGGCTGACGATTACAGGAAGGCTACGGCCTACCTCAAAGCGGAGGGTGTGGGCTTCCACACGTGGTCGACCGCCGCAGAGAGGTGTCTGGAAATAGTAATCAAACATGTTGCTGAACGCTTCACAGAGCAGGACGTGGGTCAGGCTCTCGTTGAATTAGGCTTCTCTCCTTCAAACGTGCATCGTATGAGAAACGATCACGTTAGACTTAGCTTGGTTTCGGTGCAGCTTCCGAAAGGCGCCAAATCAGCTGAAATCATGGGGTTGAAAGAACTCCTTGGCCTCAAAGTAGCTGTTGAGCCAAAAAAACGTAGCGGTGGCATTCCTCAATGCCACAAGTGCCAACGTTTGGGCCATACGGCCAAACGTTGTTTTTCAAAAGCACCAGTCTGCCGTATCTGTTCTGGGCCCCATCAATCGATGGTCTGCCCCAAAGACACTCCTCCAAAGTGTGCTCTTTGCGCGGGTCCGCATCCTGCCAATTTCAAAGGATGCTCCTATTATCAGAAAATGTTGGCCTCGCACGGCAAGGCGAATAAAACAGCCTCATCGACTCCCGCGGCCGCTCCGGCTTCGGCCAAGTCTTCTTCTAAGCCCGCAGGTCCCCGCAAACCTGAAGTTGTCTCGGGCAAATCCTTCGCCAACGCGGTCGCTCCACCGGCAACTCCTCCGGTAGCGACCCAGGATGATAGAATTGTCGCTCTGTTGAACGACTTCAATGATTTTCAAAAGAAAATCATGGCTGCTCTTCTTCCAATTCAGTAATGGCTAACGAGGAACCATTACTTCGAGTTTGTTTCTGGAATGCCAGAGGCATTTCAGAAAAGTTGGGTGAGGTGGAACAGTTCTTCATCCAAGAGAACCTCGACATCATGCTGGTGTCCGAGACTAACCACCGTCCCACTCAATCGTTGAGGCTACCGAATACTTTTACGTATTTGGGGTCGTCGGGGATTAGACTAAGGCATGGGACTTTGATTTTTGCAAAAAGATCATTGGACCACTCCGAGGTTGACACCCCCGAGCTAGTCTCTTTAGAATCCAATGCGATAGTGGTCAATGTGCCCGGCTTAGGGACATTAAAAATCGCGTCAGGCTATCTCAGCCCGACTAACCGAATCGAAACGGCGGATTTCGAATCGGTCCTTTCTAACCCTCTCCCCACAATCCTTGCTGGGGATTTCAATTGTAAACACCCGGTGTGGAACAGTTTACAAACAAACGTCAAAGGTCGGACGTTGCTCGAATTTGCAGAGCAAAGAGGGTTTCAAGTAGTGGGTCCAGAAGAACCCACTTTCTATCATAGCGCAGGCTACCAAGGGGACGTTCTTGATGTGGCTATTTTCAAAAACGTCAACTTGGTTTATACCATCCGAGTAGTCAACGAATTGAGTTCCGACCATCTCCCGGTCATGCTAGAGCTCTTCGGAATGGGGTTACCTGGGGAGGGTGGAAGGTCCGTCATCCGTACAGATTGGCCCCTCTTCTCACGATCCCTGGAAGAGAGTATCGGACGCATGACTCCGGTGAGAACGGCCGCGGACATCGATAGGGCCGTCGAACTTTTTACGCGCCAAATCCAGCAGGCTTCGGAAAAAGCCTCTAAAACCCATCAGGTTCGCGTTGATAATCCTCTCGGACTATCTCGGGACGTGAAAGATTTGATCCGTAGACGAAATGCCGCCAAGCACCTTTGGCAGCGGCATCGCGACCCCTTAGATCGAATGACACTAAACTCTCTTCATGGTGAGGTGAGAAAAGCCATAAGGTCCCACAAAGAATTGTGTTGGAAAAATACCTTGGAATCCTTCACGGATGACGATCATCCAATGTGGAGGGTCTCCAAGTCCTTAAGGAACAGGCCGGTCCCCATTCCAGCCATTCATGGCGAAAATGGGGTACAATACTCGCTTGAGGGAAAGGCCGAAGCATTTGCTGACAGCCTGGAACTCCAATGCTCCCCGAACATTTGTTTGGACTCGGAGCACGTCGAAAGGGTTGAAAGGGTGGTTAGGAGAGCCCTGAATGCCGCTGACGACGACGCGCCGCTGCAAAGCGTGAGACCGTCTCGAATTCGAGAAATTATCCAAAGACGTAAAATCCGGTCTGCTCCTGGCACTGACGGAATACCCAATAGAGCGCTAAAATGGTTCTCGCACAAAGCGATAATGGTTCTTACCAATATTGCTAATGCGATCCTTCGCACTGGGCATTTTCCTACGGTTTGGAAAAGCTCAATTGTCATCAATATCCCAAAACCTGGGAAAGACCGGCGGTTTCCTCAAAACTACCGGCCTATCAGTTTACTATGCACCTTGAGCAAGGTCATAGAAAAGTCTATCTTAGATATTATTCAGGATCACGTGGATTCGAATAATTTACTTCCCTCGCATCAACACGGTTTTCGTCGGCAGCATTCTTCGGTCCACCAGTTAAATCGGGTGACTGATCACATTGTGGAAGGTTTTAGGTCGAAAAAGGCCACAGGGATGGTCCTTTTCGATGTGGAAAAAGCTTTTGACAAAGTCTGGCATAAGGGTCTTCTCTACAAACTTCTCAGTCAAAAATTTCCTCTACGTCTTATAAGGCTGATAGCCTCATATTTAAACCGTAGATCCTTGGCTGTTAGAATTCATAAACATGTTTCTAGCTCTCGAAATATCACGGCAGGGGTCCCTCAAGGCTCCATTCTCTCTCCGGTCCTTTTTAATCTATACGTTGCTGACATGCCTTCGGGATCGAAGCACGGGGTTAAAATGGCACAATACGCAGATGATACTGCACTTCTGTACTCGTCACGGTCACCTCTGGTGATCACCTCAAGGCTACAAAAAGCCACCGACGATCTGGAATGCTGGTTAAATGACTGGCTGGTAAGGTCAACCCGGAGAAAAGCAAAGCCGTTTTCTTCACTCGGCGACGGAACGCACCTCATGATAACGTCTGTCTCGACGACGTTCCCATACCGTGGTCCGATTCTGCCAAGTATCTTGGGGTTATCTTTGACAAGGGGCTCACGTACAAGTTGCACGTGCAGTCATTACTCGATAAGGCTAAATTAGCAAAAAATCTTCTTGTTCCGATATTGCGGCGGAACAGTGGTCTCTCTCTCCGGAATAAAGTCCGGTTATACACGTCTACCATCAGAACCATGATGACTTATGCGTGCCCCATCTGGGGAACCGCCGCAAATTCGCATCTAAATAGATTGGAGTCGTTCCAAGGTAATACTTTGCGGTGGCTCATTGGAGCTCCATGGTTCGTCCGGAATCGCGAAATTCAAAGCGATCTCGGGATTCCTCCTCTGCGCAGACATTTCGAAGCTTTGACCGCAAAGTACTTCGACAATCTCGCGGTTCACTCCAATCCTGATCTGGCCCACCTCGCCGAGCCAGATAAGGAAGTTTCGCGACACAAGCGCCCCGTTAGTCAATTGACTAACATTTCCTAGAACTCCTTACCTCTTCCCTCAGCCTATAAGGCGTTATGTCCCCCCTCTCGACACTGTTTGTCTACAAAACTAATCAACGGAAGGTTTATGAGCTTTAGGTCTCGAACTTCCAGGCCTATCACCGGGGGGGGAGTTTAGTCGGTAGGCGCCTGCCTCTTGCGGGTGAATCCGACACTTTCAGTCTTTAGAAGATTCTCCTCCCAAGCCACAAAAAAAAAAAAAAAAAAAAGAGCTCCAGCGAGCAAAAAAGAGCGATTCGACTGCCAGCAGCCGACCAGTCCACATCGTAGAGAGAGCCCGCCAGCAATTAGCCAGCAAGCGACCACTACGGATAAATGCAATTTTTATTGCAATTCGCACCGCTAACTATTGTTAATTATTTGTGATTTATCACATTTAATTAACAATATTTTATTTTCAGATCCACAACATCCCGAAATGGATGTAAAAGTGAAGCAGTTCGAGGCCGCTTTTGTCAAGTTTGACAAGAGAATATCGAACTTAGAAGATAAGCTCGCCGGGGCTATTGAAGGCATCCAAAAGGTTATCGATGGATTTTCCTCGAGAAGCGTGCTGGAAGCCCTCACGGCCTCGACTATGGAACTCGTCACGCCGAGACTGCAGGGACTTGAAGAAACCTTCCGCTCCATGCAGTCTTCGCATGCCGAGAAAATCCGCGGACTGGAAGAGACCATCACGCAGATGCGAGGCACGATGGAGCAACTTATGAAGATGCTCATCAAGGATACGTCAATTAGTATCAATTGCGAGCCTATTAAGGCGGCAATTGATACTAATAATTTAAATCTTGTTGAAATGTTGCAGATGGAGCAGGAGCCACAACAGCAGCAAGCAAACAAGAGGCAAGCCCCCCTAACTGACTCCGACACCTCATTAGACGACGACGACGCATTGAAAACGGACCAACCCTCCGGGACCGATGCCCGCGACGTATCTGTTGAGTTATCGCAGATGGACGTTCAGCAGCCCGTAGTGCAGGAACAGCCATACCAGCTCGTCGAATCGAAATCGACACTGAAGAAAAGACGAATGGGAAAGAATATTAAGAGTAAGAATTATTCCGAAACCCTTTCCCAATCCCCGCAGAAACCATCAACTTCTGCAGCCCGTCAAACCGCAACTCCTGTTGTTACGGCACGCAAACCATCTGCAAAGCCGGCGGTTAAAAATAATGCGTCCTCAACGCCCTCTTCGAGTTCTGTTGAAAAGCCTCCACCTCTTGTTCTTCGCGATAAACGCGAATTTAACAAGTGGAGCAAGACGTTCAAAGACAGCGGCGTGAAAGTTGTCAGCGCTATAAACATCAGCGACGTCCGCTTTACTTTGAACGCTATGGAAGATTTCCGTACGGCGACGGCTCTCCTGAAAGCTTCAGGTAAAGCCAATTATTATACGTTTCAAACGCGAGACGAGAAATCCGTCAAAGCGATTGTAAAAAACATCCCCAAAGAGACTCACTCTGAGGAAGATGTTAAGAAAGAACTTGAATCGCTGGGATTCAACGTCCTTTCTGTAACTCGGCTGGGGAATAAACTCCTCGATGTCGAATATCCGATGCTGTACGTGCAGCTCGAAAATTCCGGTAAAAGCCAAGAGATTTTCAACCTCAAAAAGCTTTTTACGCTGACCATTAAGGTTGTGTCAAAGCGTCGCACGGGCGAAATCAGCCAGTGCCATACATGCCAGTGCTACGGGCACACGGCATCTAGGTGCTACGGTAACCCCGTTTGTGTAAAATGCGCCGGTCCGCACTATTCTGCGGAATGCACGAAAGACGTGAACGCGCCGCCCAAATGCGCTTTATGCGCTGGGGAACACACGGCATCATTCGCTGGCTGTGATGTTCGTAAGAAATTACGGGCACAGCAAGCTAAGCAGCGGAATAAAACCCGTTTGCAATCCGCTCCGAAATATATTAATTCCGACATGGCAGAGTTCTTCAAACAGATGACTGCCTCTCAAGCGACTTTATTGTCGGCTGTAAGAACCCTCGCACGATAAAAAGTGAGAGAAAGATGGCAAACGTGAGCCATATCTAAAGTAACGCCTATATGGTTGGCGTCGTAAGACGCAATACGATACATATATTTTACGGTGCGTTCATTTATATTTCGATGGGAAGGTTATGCACAAATGTTTTTTTTTACATTACTGTTATGTGCCGCACTCCCGGGTATGTTCAACGGGGCGGATTTTAGTCGGTAGGCGCTTCATATGAGGTGAATCCGACACTTTGTGTTAGTCTTTTGAAGATTTTGCCGCCCCAACCCAAAAAAAAAAAAAAAAAAAAAAGAAGAGCTCCAGCAGCCGACCAGTCCACATCGAGAGAGAGCCCGCTAGCAATTAGCCAGCAAGCGACAACTTCGAATAAATGCAATTCTTATTGCAAATCGCACCGATAACTATTGTTAATTATTTGTGATTTATCACATTTAATTAATATTTTTAATTTCAGATACTTAACATCCCGAAATGGATGCAAAAGTGAAGCAGTTTGAGGTCGCTTTTGTCAAGTTTGACAAAAGAATATCCAACCTAGAAGATAAGCTCGCCGGGGCTATTGAGGGCATTCAAAAAGTCATTGATGAATTTTCCTCGAGAAGCGTGCTGGAGGCCCTCACGGCCTCGACTATGGAACTCGTCACGCCGAGACTGCAGGGACTTGAAGAATCCTTCCACTCCATGCAGTCTTCGCAGGACAAGAAAATCCGCGGACTGGAAGAGACCATCACGCAGATGCGAGGCACGATGGAGCAGCTTATGAAGATGCTCATCAAGGATACGTCGATTAGTATCAATTGCGAGCCTATTAAGGCGGCAATTGATACTAATAATTCAAATTTCGATGAAATGTTGCAGATGGAGCAGGAGCTACAGCTGCAGCAAGCAACCAAGAGGCAAGACCCCCAGGCCTCCCTCAAGAGACCTGCCGCCGGACCGCCCGAGTCCATCTCCTCCGAGGAGGAAGGAATGGAGACCACCCAAAGCGAGGCCGACCTCCACCAAGAGGACCCGTCCGAGAGGGACGGATTCATTCTGGTCGAAGGAAAGAAAAAGAAGTCAAAGAAGATGAGGAAGGAACTAGGTGAGCCCTCTCAACCTTCTTGTTCTAATAGGCCTTCAGCCGGCCCCACACGTCAAGTGCCTTCAGCACCATCAAGGCCATCAGCCACCAAGGCCAAAGGGTCTTCAACCCGGCCCGCCCCTAAGGCGCAGCCGACCAACTCAAGTCCGGCTACCAGCTCCTTAGGCCACTCATCACAGCCGGCGCCCACAGAGGGAGCCGGTGCACGCCGCCCTCCTCCTATTACCATCCATGATAAGGATGCGTATCTAGGGCTAAAGGCGACCTTCGAGTCCCTCAATATCACCATCGATCGCGCAGTAAACGTGGTCGATGGCATTCGCCTGCACCCCCAAACGCAGGATGATTTCAGAGCGGTGATTGCATATTGCACAGAGCAAAATGTCTTTCACCACACCTATCAATTAGGGTCCGAAAAGACCCTAAAGTATGTTATTCGGGGTGTGCCCACCTGCATTACGGCTGAAATAGTGCAGGCTGAGCTCATCGCTCAGGGGTACACTCCAGTTTCGACGACACGCATGGGCAGGGACGGGAAATCCTTCCCAATGGTGTACGTCCAGCTTCCCCAGGGAGCTAAAAGTAGAGAAATCGAATTTCTCACCAAGTTGCTCGGGCTTCGCGTGACCACAGAGGTCAAACGCAAAAGTCCCGAAATAGCACAATGTCACCGTTGCCAACGTTACGGCCACGGGGCATCCCGATGCAACGCACCATATCGGTGTGTAAAGTGCGCTGGAGCTCATCCGAGCGCCAGTTGCACTCTTTCTAAAGAGAGCGGCCATTCAGCTAAATGTGTCGCGTGTGGTGGGCCTCACACGGCAAGTTACAAAGGCTGCCTAAAAAAACTAAAGGCTAGTCGCAACAGCCAGGTCACCGGTAAGACACCTGCACGTAAGCAGTCTCACGCTCCTCCTCGGAGCGGCCCCAATGCCAGCAAGGAGAAATCCTTTGCACAGGCGGCGGGACAGGCGTCTAGCGCTCTTCCATCAGCTAAAGATCAGCTGTTACTTCGCTTATCGCAAGCAAGTAATGAGGACTTCGCCATGCTATTAAAAGCTTCTAATGCTCTATTAGACGACTAGACGTCTAATAATTTCAGACCCGGCCCGTCAGTCTGAAACTCAGACCTAGAAGTGGAACTAGTTCCCACTTATTCTAGGCAACACCTATATGGTTGGCACATATGTGCACTATTGTAAATATCCCGAGTTGCGTACAACCAGTTCGGAAGGCATGTCCAGATGAGGACGAACTTCCAGCAGTCAATCGGGGGGAGTTTAGTCGGTAGGCGCCCGTGAGGGTGAATCCGACACTTTGTGAGTCTTTATGAAGATTCTCCTCCTAGCACCAAAAAAAAAAAAAAAAAAAAAGCTCCACAAAATTCAGTCGACTGCCAGCAGCCGACTTGTATGCTGCTCCTCTACGCTCCAGAATTTGCAATTATCATTGCACAACTGCGATTTTCGAACTTCATTTAATCTTTTGTTCTGTCTGCTGTATACTCGTATACAGCAAATAGAACTTATTTTAGTTTCAGAAAGCGATTGCTGCTGCAATGGCACCCTTGCCGGAGCAGCAGCTTAAGATGGAATCCAAGGACGTCCCGGCCGGCTTCTTATCCCAGGATAAGAAGCAGAAGAAGAAGAAATCCCAAGCGAGGGATAAACCTGGCTCCAACGCCAGAGTGGCTGCCCTTACCCTCCAGGTCCAGGGAATGAAGGGCCAGATGAATACCATAGCGGAAACTATCGTAAGCTTAAACCAACGTATAATAGATATATCAAACTCTATTCAGGTTCTCGCGGACTTCGTCTCGGCCCTGAAAAGCAGCGGTACCACCCCCACCAAGGCACCCAAGATAGAGGTAATGGACCTGGGGGCCCCAACCAGCGGTAACAAGCGCCGCCATGACTCCTCCCCCTCCGAGGATGGATCCGAGCCGGACTCGAGAGGCCACGCCCCCGAAAAATTGGACCGAGCCGCAGCCGACGTTTCGACAGCGGTCCGTGCGCCAGACGCTCCCCCCACAACCTCCGACGAAGAAAACGGCTTCACGGAGGTCAACCGGAAAAAGAAGAAGAAGAACGCCAAAAAGAGTAGGAACACGGGTGAGCCCTTTCCACCTTTAATAAGGCCTTCAGCCACTCCCCAGCAGCCTTCAGCCACTGGAAACCCCACCCCCTTCGCCGAGGTGAAGTTCCGGCCTATTGCCGAGGACCTCAACCACGACGGCAAAGGCTTTATGGCTAATGATGAAATCCAACCCCCCGCTGACACCCCCGCGAATTCAAATTCTTCCAAATCTCGTCCGCCGGCTTTTGTTTTGACAGACAAAAACAAATACCCGGCTACATCCAAATATTTCAAGGATAACAAAGTTGTTATCCTTTCATCGCGCACTACCCAAGAGGGTATACGCATGTCGCCGGCCACGGCTGACGACTACAGAAAGGCTACGGCCTACCTCAAACCGGCGGGTGTGGGCTTCCACACTTGGTCGACCGCCGCGGAGAGGTGTCTCGAAATTGTTATTAAACATGTTGCAGAATGTTTCACCAAGCAGGACGTGGGTCAGGCTCTCGTTGAACTAGGTTTCTCTCCTTCCAACGTGCATCGTATGAGAAACGAGCACGTTAGACTTAGCTTGGTTTCGGTGCAGCTTCCGAAAGGCGCCAAATCAAGTGAAATTATGGGGTTGAAAGAACTCCTTGGCCTCAAAGTATCTGCCAAAAAAACGTAATGGTGGCATTCCTCAATGCCACAAATGCCAACGTTTGGGCCATACGGCCAAACGTTGTTTCTCTAAAGCACCAGTTTGCCGTATCTGTTCCGGGCCCCATCAATCGATGGTCTGCCCCAAAGACACACCTCCAAAGTGTGCTATTTGCGCGGGTCCGCATCCCGCCAATTTCAAAGGATGCTCATATTACCAAAAAATGTTGGCCTCGCACGGCAAGGCGAATAAAACAGCCTCATCGACTCCCTCGGCCGCTCCGGCCTCGGCTAAGTCATCTTCTAAGCCCGCAGGTCCCCGCAAACCTGAAGTTGTCTCGGGCAAATCTTTCGCTAACGCGGTCGCTCCACCGGCAACCCCTCCGGTAGCGACTCAGGATGATAGGATAGTCGCTCTGTTGAACGACTTCAACGATTTTCAAATGAAAATCATGGCTGCTCTTCTTCCGATTCAGTAATGGCAAACGAGGAACCATTACTTCGAGTTTGTTTCTGGAATGCCAGAGGCATTTCAGATAAGTTGGGTGAGGTGGAACAGTTCTTCATCCAAGAGAACCTCGACATCTTGCTGGTGTCCGAGACTAACCACTGTCCCACTCAATCGTTGAGGCTACCGAATACTTTTACGTATTTGGGGTCGTCGGGGATTAGACTAAGGCATGGGACTTTGATTTTTGCAAAAAGATCATTGGACCACTCCGAGGTTGACACCCCCGAGCTAGTCTCTTTAGAATCCAATGCGATAGTGGTCAATGTGCCCGGCTTAGGGACATTAAAAATCGCATCAGGCAATCTCAGCCCGACTAACCGAATCGAAACGGCGGATTTCGAATCGGTCCTCTCTAACCCTCTCACCACAATCCTTGCTGGGGATTTCAATTGTAAACACCCGGCGTGGAATAGTTTACATACAAACGTCAAAGGTCGGACGTTGCTCGACTTTGCAGAGCAAAGAGGGTTACAAGTAGTGGGTCCAGAAGAACCCACATTCTATCATAGCGCAGGCTACCAAGGGGACGTTCTTGATGTGGCTATTTTCAAAAACGTCAACTTGGTTTATACCATCCGAGTAATCAACGAATTGAGTTCCGACCATCTCCCGGTCATGCTAGAGCTCTTCGGAATGGGGTTACCTGGGGAGGGTGGAAGGTCCGTCATCCGTACGGATTAGCCCCTCTTCTCACGATCCCTGGAAGAGAGTATCGGACGCATGACTCCGGTGAGAACGGCCGCGGACATCGATAGGGCCGTCGAACTTTTTACGCGCCAAATCCAGCAGGCTTCGGAAAAAGCCTCTAAAACCCATCAGGTTCGCGTGGATAATCCTCTCGGACTATCTCGGGACGTGAAAGATTTGATCCGTAGACGAAATGCCGCCAGGCACCTTTGGCAGCGGCATCGCGACCCCTTAGATCGAATGACACTAAACTCTCTTCATGGTGAGGTGAGAAAAGCCATAAGGTCCCACAAAGATTTGTGTTGGAAAAACACCTTGGAATCTTTCACGGAGGACGATCATCCAATGTGGAGGGTCTCCAAGTCCCTAAGGAACAGGCCGGTCCCCATTCCAGCCATTCATGGCGAAAATGGGGTACAATACTCGCTTGAGGGAAAGGCCGAAGCATTTGCTGACAGCCTGGAACTCCAATGCTCCCCGAACATTTGTTTGGACTCGGAGCACGTCGAAAGGGTTGAAAGGGTGGTTAGGAGAGCCCTAAATGCCGCTGAAGCGTGAGACCGTCTCGAATTCGAGAAATTATGCAAAGACGAAAAATCCGGTCTGCTCCTGGCACTGACGGAATACCCAATAGAGCGCTAAAATGGTTCTCGCACAAAGCGATAATGGTTCTTACCAATATTGCTAATGCGATCCTTCGCACTGGGCATTTTCCTACGGTTTGGAAAAGCTCAATTGTCATAAATATCCCAAAACCTGGGAAAGACCGGCGGTTTCCTCAAAACTACCGGCCTATGAGTTTACTATGCACCTTGAGTAAGGTCATAGAAAAGGCTATCTTAGATATTATTCAGGATCACGTTGATTCGCATAATTTACTTCCCTCGCATCAGCACGGTTTTCGTTGGAAGCATTCTTCGGTCCACCAGTTAAATCGGGTGACTGATCACATTGTGGAAGGTTTTAGGTGGAAAAAGGCCACAGGGATGGTCCTTTTCGACGTGGAAAAAGCCTTTGACAAAGTCTGGCACAAGGGTCTTCTCTACAAACTTCTCAGTCAAAAATTTCCTCTACGGCTTATAAGGCTGATAGCCTCATATTTAAACCGTAGAACCTTGGCTGTTAGAAATCATAAACACGTTTCAACCACGCAAAATATCACGGCAGGGGTCCCTCAAGGCTCCATTCTCTCTCCGGTCCTTTTTAATCTATTCGTTGCTGACATGCCTTCGGGATCGAAGCACGGGGTTAAAATAGCACAATACGCAGACGATACTGCACTTTTGTACTCGTCATGGTCACCTCTGGTGATCACTTCTAGGCTACAAAAAGCCACCGACGATCTGGAATGCTGGTTAAATGACTGGCTGGTAAAGGTCAATCCGGAGAAAAGCAAAGCCGTTTTCTTCACTCGGCGACGGAACGCACCTCATGATAACGTCTGTCTCGACGACGTTCCCATACCGTGGTCCGATTCTGCCAAGTATCTTGGGATTACCTTTGACAAGGGGCTCACGTACAAGTTGCACGTGCAGTCAATACTCGATAAGGCTAAATTAGCTAAAAATCTTCTGGTTCCGATGCTGCGGCGGAACAGTGGTGTCTCTCTCCGGAACAAAGTCCGGTTATACACGTCTACCATCAGACCCATGATGACGTATGCGAGCCCCATCTGGGGAACCGCCGCAAATATGCATCTAGATAGATTAGAGTCGTTCCAAGGTAATACCTTGCGGTGGCTCACTGGAGCTCCATGGTTCGTCCGGAATTGCGATATTCAAAGCGATCTCGGGATTCCACCTCTGCGCAGACATATCGAAGCTTTGGCCGCAAAGTACTTCGACAATCTCGCGGTTCATTCCAATCCTGATCTGGCCCGACTCGCCGAGCCAGATAAGGAAGTTTCGCGACACAAGCGCCCGGTTAGTCAATTGATTAACATTACCTAAAACTCCTTTCCTCTTCCCTCAGCCTATAAGGCGTTATGTCCCCTCTCTTTCGACACTGTCTTGTCTTTCAACTAATAACGGAAGGTTTATGAGCTTAAGGTCTCGAACCTCCAGGCATATCACCGGGGGGGAGTTTAGTCGGTAGGCGCCTGCCTCTTGCGGGTGAATCCGACACTTTAAGTCTTTAGAAGATTCTCCTCCCAAGCCACAAAAAAAAAAAAAAAAAAAAAAAAAAAGAAGAGCTCCACTGAAAATAATCAGTCGACTGCCAGCAGCCGACTTGTATGCAGCTCTCTCTATGCTCCAGCAATATTTGCAATTTTCATTGCAACTGACAGCGAACTTCTTTTTAATCTTTTGTTCTGTCTGCTGTATACTCGTATACAGCAAATAGAACAAATTTTCTTTTCAGAAATCGATGGCTGCTGCAATGGCACGCGTGCCGGAGCAGCAGCTTAAAGACGACAAGATGGAATCGAAGGACGTCCCGGCCGGCTTCTTATCCCAGGATAAGAAGCTGAAAAAAGAAGAAGTCCCAAGCGAGGGATAAACCTGGCTCCAACGCCAGAGTGGCTGCCCTTTCCCACCAGGTCCAGGGAATGAATGGACAGATGGCCTACATGGCGGCCACTATAGTAAGCCTCAATCAGAGGATAATAGATATATCTACTTCTTTTCAGGTTCTCGCCGACTTCGTCTCGTCCTTGAAGAGCAGCGGATCCACCTCCAATGAAGCACCTAAGATGGAGGGGGCCCCAACCGGCGGAAACAAGCGCCGCCATGACTCCACCCCCTCCGAGGATGGATCTGAGCCAGGCGTGAGAGGCCACGCCCCCGAAAAACTGGACCGAGCCGCAGCCGACGTTTTGTCAGCGGTCCGTGCGCCAAACGCCCCGCCCCCAACTTCCGATGAAGAAGACGGCTTCACGGAGGTCAATAAGAAAAAGAAAAAGAAGACCGCCAAAAGGAGTAGGATCACGGGTGAGCCCTTTCCTCCTTTAATAAGGCCATCAGCCACTCCCCAGCAGCCTTCAGCCACTGGAAACGAGCCATCAGCGGCTCCTCTCGCCGGTCCTTCAGGCCAAGCGCGCCGCCCCCGCCCAAAAGGGGACCCCCTTCGCCGAGGTGAAGTTCCGGCCTATTGCCGCGGACCTCAACCACGACGGCGAAGGCCTTATGGTTAATGAAGTACTCCATCCCTCCGCCGACAAACCCGCGAATAATTCTTCCAAATCTCGTCAGCCGGCGTTTGTTTTGACAGACAAAAACAAATACCCGGCTACATCTAAATGGTTCAAGGATAACCAAGTTATTATCCTTTCTTTGCGCACTACCCAAGAGGGTATTCGCATGGCGCCAGCCACTGCTGACGACTACAGAAAGGCAACTGCCTACCTCAAATCGGCAGGTGTGGGCTTCCACACTTGGTCGACCGCCGAGGAGAGGTGTCTTGAAATCGTTATCAAACACGTAGCGGAATGTTTTACTGAGCAGGACGTGGGTCAGGCTCTTGTCGAACTAGGTTTCTTTCCTTCCAACGTGAATCGTATGAGAAACGAGCACGTTAGGCTTAGCTTGGAATAGCAATGGAAATTATGGGGTTGAAAGAACTCCTTGGTCTCAAGGTTTCTGTTGAGCCAAAAAAATGTGGTGGTGGCATTCCTCAATGTCACAAATGCCAACGTTTGGGCCATACGGCTGGCTAAACGTTGTTTTTCTAAAGCGCCAGTTTGTCGCATCTGTTCCAGGCCCCATCAATCGATGGTCTGCCCCAAAGACACACCTCCAAAGTGTGCTCTTTGCGCGGGTCCGCATCCCGCCAATTTTAAAGATTAGTTGACAATATATTTACAAAAGTTTTTTGTATAAAATGAAGACAAAGAGATGTTAATCATTAATATTGTTAATCAACTATTTTTATTAAAATACCAGTTCCCAAATTAGAAATGAATTTATCAGAAAAATAAATGTAAATTGTTGTTAGTTCAATCTGTTTTCAGCCGACTGATAAAAGGGGATGTGTTTTCCCTAAACGTCTCAATTAATTTAATTTAATAAATTGAAATATTAAATTAAAAAATTCCGTTTATGCCATCCATCCCATTATTTAATTTTTTAATTTATATTGTCCTGATGAAGCCACTAATCAGTAGCAAAATAACGACAAAAATAAATAAATGAATAATAATTGCCCTGTCATTTGAATTATTAAATAAATAAAAATACGAATATCTACCAATGAAAACCAAATTAACATAAAGTACATACTTATTTCATTTAATTAGTTCATTTTACGACTACTACTTTGAAATTCACTAAAAAACATTAAATATATCAAAATCATTTTTATCTTGATATATTGGCTCGTATCATGTGGCCAATCAACAATATTACAAGTATTATCTTCAATAAAAGAATTCATATTCGACAAAAAGCACGATGAATGTATATTCAACATTAAATTAAAAAATAATTTTGATTGAAAAATCCCCAAAGCAGATTCATTTAAATATCACTTAAAAATAATAATATAAAACTAAATTTGTACAATCGTTTACTAGAAGACAGTATGTACGATTAATATCCAATTCATAGCTGAAAAAAGATTTTAATCAAAAATGATTTTGATTAAAAAAGCCCCAAATCAAAGCAGATCCATTTAAATTCCATCAAAATAATTCATTTTAAAAACATTATAATGATAAAACAAGATTGATGTAATTACAAATTAATAATTTTGAATACAACGATGATTCAATATATTATAATTTCAATTTTTTCAATTCTCTTGCTTTTCCCATTGGTTTAACATTTCCACTGTTAATTTATAAGATCATCCGAAGATGATTCCGTTTGGAATTAATTTTCAGTTAATTAGTTATAATTTATTTAAATAACTAACTTAA
The DNA here is from genome assembly GCA_963932245.1 of Tachinus rufipes. Classification (NCBI taxonomy): domain Eukaryota; kingdom Metazoa; phylum Arthropoda; class Insecta; order Coleoptera; family Staphylinidae; genus Tachinus; species Tachinus rufipes. The sequence goes on from OZ010747.1 coordinate 56,222,070, forward strand.
TAAACTGCCTTTGAATCACATTAATTTTTAAATTAATTCATAATTATCTTAGTAGATGTATTCAATTAATCATTAAAATTTGATCACTTGAAATGTGGATCTGGATCTTGAATGGTAGAGTTGGGATAAAGTTAATTTCCATTTTAATTATATTTTCATTTAAATAATTAACTTAATAAACTGCTTTTGAATCACAGTTATTTTCAGATTAATTCATAATCATCTTATTAGATGCAATGTATTCAATTGATCATTGAAATTCAATCACTAATATTCATATCATTTTCAATAAAACGTATGGATATTGTATTTGAATAGTATAGATAGTTAGGAAGAAGTTAATTTCCATTTTCCAAGTTTGATGTGAAGAAATGTCATCAGCTTTCGTTTTTTTGCATAGAATTTATAATCTGCTGCTTGCTTAGCCGTCATGGATTCATGGAAGTACTGGATCACTTATAATTTAGAACACAGAGGTTCAATCACAGGTTAACTATTATACGCAGCAATTTATTATGATTTTAATAAATGGTCAGCACAACGTCGTAAACTGACCATTCTTGAAATTATTAATGGCGGCCATGCTGCTGCTACGTTAGTAAGGAGTAGTAAGTACATGTGTGAAGGCGGCGCCACCTTCGCAGTTACTTGTAACAGTGTGGCCAACTATAGCTAATAATTTTTTTACAGACGAAATACTGTGTAGGTTGTAAGTAAATTATGAATGTTAAATACTCGATTTGCAAAAATTACAAAATAGTTTTGGTTCTGTACGTTTTTTGTCTACCGCTCAATTCATGTCTTGAATATGAATTCGTTATCAACTTTTCAATAATTTTGTGATGTTAATTGGCGATTTATAAAATCCATTAAATAAAATTCTTCTTTCCAACATTTATTTATTAAATGATTTTTTTTTTATGATTTGATGATGTTTTGAATGAGATCTTGTAAATAATCATTGTTTAACTTACTGATGTAATTCCCGACTGGGGTGAATTCCGATTTAGAGGAGAAACACGCCCGGGCGTTATTTTTTTACCCTAACGCGTTCATAAATGCAGAACGTTCGCCCGAGGACGTACGTCCAAGCCGTTACCCGACTCTCCGAGATGAGTAAACAGATAGATAGCGGGAGATTTAAATAAAAAACAAATATATAAAATTTTATTATTATTAAAAAATCACGAAAAGTGTATTTTGATAAAAGGACATTAAGAAATACTCATTAAATTTTCAGTTTTTTTAATATGACTATAAAAACAAAAAATATATGAAATTTCAAAATCATAATATGATCACATTTAAAAATTACAAAAAGTGCAATAAGAAATATTCGCGGACTATATACTCGTTTTGCTAAAATACCGCCGTTTTAAAATTATATTGAGACAAGAAAATGATTAATTTGTTAAATATCAAACTTTGGAGATACTGTTTTAAAATAGACTTACTTTATCGCCTAATGACATCAACTAACAAGTGCTAAATTGGCGTGTGTAGTTCACAAAAGTCTTTGTTGTGGAGAACCTTCCCTTACATGGCTGCTAACTTCACGCCAATGCGATTAAAATTGTTTTTAAAACTTTGATTTGAATTTGAATTTTGTATGAAAATACTTAAATATTTTTTCAATTTAGATGATACTTTAATAAAAGCAGATGCAGAGTTAGTTATTCAAAACTTTAATTTACAAGTTGAAAAAGAGAACTTACCTGAAAAAGCAGATCAACGCAGCATTTGGTCGAAAAAAGAAATTTTAAACTTGATTGCAGCCTATAAGTATAATGAAGGAAACTTTAAATCAACAAGTATAAAAAATGATAAAGTGTGGCAAAATATTGCTACATGGGAGCAATGCAAAAATAAATTTAAATACTTAAAAACAAAATATGTAGAAAAAAAAGATAACATGGGTAACAACTCGACAGGGGCAAAAAATGTAAAATTTGAGTATTTTGAAGAAATGGATGACATTTTTGCTCATCATCCGAATATTGAACCAGTTACAATAGCCTCTTCGAGCAGAGGATTGCTAAACTTGCAAGGCATTGCCAGAGCAACCGATCTGATAAGCACAAAAAGGAGTGCGGAACAAAGTCTGGAAACAGGAACAAAAAAAAGAAAAGTTTCCGACGACTTATACAAAGAACTGCAAGAGATGAAAGAAGAGGGCCGGAACAGGCGACATAACGAAAAAATGGAGGTTCAAAAAGAATTGATAAATTCTTTTAAAGTTTTAATTGAAACATTGAACCAAAAATAAAATTTAAAAAAAAAAATTTTAATTATTAATTCATTTTATAAAAACAAAATAACTTTATTTGCTTAAAATATAATTATATAACTTAAAAAATATTTCTGTTTTAAATAAATTTTTATTTATTTAAAATATATTATTGTTAAACTAACATTGCACTTAAATAGTCTCTTTTTGCCCTTCCTTCATGTATGTCTTCCTATCTTACATCATTACCATCTTCATTGTTTACCCGTTGAGCACCTTCATTTATATATATATGTCCAAATTGTCATCTTCATGTAATAAACATATATTATGAAGAGTGCAAGCTGCAATTATAGTACTTGGGATCAAATCTATCCTATTCATATCAAGGTACCGTAATCGACGGAACCTTCCAAATAATAAAGCAAAGGCTCGTTCGATTACTTGCCTTGTTTTTGCATGAATACTATTAAATTTTTTTTGTCTCTCTGTCAGATTACCTCGGTCTATATAAGGCGATATGCACCAATTTAGGACCGGATATGCTTTATCACCAAGTATATGTTCATCAGGTTGGACATAATTTTCAGGATGATTTGTTATTTCATTATAAATATCAGAATTTCTAAAAACTCTTATGTCCGCCACTGAACTGGGGTATCCGGTAAAACAATCTATAAATCTTAGATCTGATGAGCATATAGCTTGTAATGTTATTGCATGAAAACATTTTCTATTAATGTACACCTCCGGATTTTCACGAGGTGCTTAAATTGGTATGTATGTACCATCAACGGCACCAATTACACCAGTTAATCCGGCTATTCTTTGAAAATTTTCTTTTAATACATGCCTTTCTTCTTGATTTGGCCATTTAATTACTTCTGGTGCAATTTCATTTAATGCACTTACTACACGAAAGAAACATGTAAATAATGATGATTTCCCTAAATCAAACCGGCATCCAACAGATCTAAAATAATAATTAATTCACCTAATAAGCTGTTGGTCCCATCAAAGCTCTTTAAACAAGTTGTAGACTTACTATGATGATGTAAAATAACCATAAAAAGCACAATAATTGGAAAAAAACATAATAATTATTAAAGAATAAATTAATAATAAATATAATTTGAAATATTATAGCTGCATACAATACAAACCACAAACCTATAGCTGTCCGGTGTTGCTAACAACCATAATGCTGCCATCAGTTGATTGTCAACTGAAATTCTGAGTCTACCAATTGACCCTTCATCTCTTTTTAATAAAGGACTCAATCTTAACATCAACTGATCAAACTGCATTCTACTGACACGAAAATGTTGCTGGAACTCTTTATTTGTGCAGTTCCCAACTATTGCCATAAAGTTTAATCTTGGCACATGTCTTCTAGGATGATAGATTTCTACTTCATCATCACTTGAGGTAATTGAGCTGGTCGAGTCAAGAAATTGATCCATTATAATAGTACTTAATATTTATTTATGTGAATTAATTTTAACAATTAGGTTATGTTATGACACTTCACTTATGACAGGTGATAGAATGTTACCCGATGCGTTCTTTTTTAAAGGAGAAAGGACGTACTTCTGACGTCTTACGTCAGGACGTTCGTCCAAACTACACTCTCTAAATTGGAACGCACCCCTGCTGTTAATAATTTATAATTTAATTTTTGCTTATAAATAAATAAAAAATAAAAAGTCGTTACTCGTTACTAATTTTCATGAAATTCAGCAGAAGTGTATAATTCTGTCTATACAATTTAATATAATTACTTACAACAGATATCAAGATATCATATACATATATCAAGGGCCAAAAATAGGCTTCAGCAGCCCTCCGATTTTAGCAGAACAAAGAAGCAAAAAATTACCTAGATCATGATCTAGTTACTGTTTATAGTTATCAGATTTTTTTCATGTTTACATACAGCCGCAAATGTGCAAATTGGTCATGGAAAATTTCATGAAAACAATGTGGTACTGCAACAGTAACCGTAGCAGCCATTTGACTGATATCGTTTTCAAATGTTAATGGCATACCTTCTTCTTTACAATGAAATAAACATTTATTGATTTCTCTTAAAAAAAAAAACGTTTTTTTTATTAGAGCAAATTTGGAAAACAGAAATATCACAGAGGCCACCACGTAGAAGGTCAGTGGGTTTTTGGGGGATACGAACCTGCACTGGACGAGTGATCCTGGTAGCCGTGGAAAAGCGAGATAGCGATACGCTCATTCCAATAATCAAACAGTGGATCGAACAAGGAACCACTATTGTTTCCGATTATTGGAAGGCATATGATTGCTTATCGCAACATGGCTACCAGCATTTAAAGGTAAACCATTCAATTAATTTTGTTGACTCAACATCGTCTTCTCACACCAACGCCATCGAGTCATCATGGAGGCACGCAAAAGCTGTAATGTCTTCAAGCGGAAGAGTTAAGTATCATATACCTGGAAATTTAGCTCGCTACATGTTTAATAAATTATGTACCGAGCTAAACGTCGATCGGTTCACAAAATTCCTAGAGTTAGCTGGGAAGTTGTACAACCCTTGTCAACCATCAGTAGCGGAACCAATCGACGAAAAAACAGAGGTTGCTGACAGTTAGTTAGTTAGTTTAGATTTTTGGCGTATCAGCCTAATAAGACTATTAACGCCGATTCTTTTCTCTAACTATAAAAAGTGTAAAATAATATGCTGTAAAATGGCATATTAAAGAATAAAATTAAATATATAAATAAATAAATAAACAACAAAGATAAAATAAACGTTCACAAACTTTAATGACTATAGCAATAATGACTAGATAATTCCAACAGTGTCTAGGGTGTAAAAAGTCCTAAACACTGCTGGATTTTACGATACACAAACATTAATCATAATAAATTAACAATTATATCCATACACCCAATTTGCTCTGTCGAATAAATTCGAACAGACGATCGACTTCAACGATCTGATCGCCCAAGACAATCGACAAACTGGGTGATAATTCAGACGTAACTCTTTGTTCCGAAAACTGCCGACAATCCAATAAGATATGACGAACAGTCAATGGAACATTACAAGTATCACAAACTGGCGGCACCTCAGATGCCAACAAATGCCTGTGAGTCCATCGACAGTGACCGATGCGAAGTCGCGTGAGGATAACCTCTTCCCTACGCTTCGGCCTGCATGACGAACTCCACGGTGTAATAACGCTTTTAGTGCATCGCAGCTTGTTGTCTTGAATAGCAAACCACTCAGTTTGCCAGCTAGACAGCAGCTTTTGATGTAGAAAATTACAAATATCTCTAACGCAAACTTTAAATGAAACATATTCAGCGCTAGTTATTGCCAATTTGGCAAGCGCATCAGCTTTTTCATTGCCACTGATACCTACGTGACTGGGGATCCAGACAAAGTTAACAGTGACATTTATCTGAGACACCTGAAGCAAAATTGAATGAATTTGCCTCAGCAAGTAATGATTAGGATATTGGTCATCTATGGCGTTTAATGCACTCAACGAGTCTGTACATATAACATAATTTGTACCTGCGCTTAGTTGGATGTAGAGAAGAGCCTGATAGATAGCATACAGTTCTGCAGTATACACGCTGCTAACACTTGGCAAGCCAAATGTAAATTGCAGCTCATCTACCAGAAAAGCACAACCCACACCGTCGTTACTTTTTGAGCCATCGGTATAAATCCAAGTGGCATTTACATTCATTGCTTGAATTTTTGCAAATTCAGTTCGATATTCAACTGGTAAAGTTGAAGCTTTGCTCATTCTCGATAATGCAGTATTTAACCTTGGACGTTGAAAAGTCCAAGGAGGATCGCGACAGTAAGACAGTTGATATACATCAGGGAGTTGGAAATCCAGTTCCCGAAGTATACTGCAATTTCTTATAGCAACCGGTTTTTGGGACCGTATCCTGATGTTGTATAGATCGTCGAGACCATTATTGTACACGACAGGAAACGTCGGATGCAAGCGTTTAGCTTTTAGTTTCGCGGCGTACCTAATTGTCAAAATTTTACGCCGAAGATAAAGTGATGGTTCAGCTGCCTCACACAAAACACTAGCAATAGGGCTAGTGCGAAATGCGCCAGTTGCTAAACGAATTCCAGTATGGTGAGCAGGATCAACAATACGTAATGTGGATGGAGCTGCGGAAGCATAGATTATGGAACCATAATCTAGTTTTGAGCGCACCAAAGCGCGATGCAGAAGTAGCATTGTTTTCCGATCCGCTCCCCATGACTTTCCACTCAACGACCTGAGCAAGTTTAGTGCCGGGACACATCTTGATCTCAGATTTATTAAATGAGGACGCCAAGTCAGCGCACGGTCAAATGTGACACCGAGAAATCGAACACTATCCTGTACAGGAATAGGTTCTCCCCCAAGATATAATAAAGGGTCACCGTGTGGGGTTCTTCTTCTACAAAAATGGATAAGCAACGTTTTACTAGTAGAAAAAGTGAATCCATTTTTATTAGCCCAGTTCAAAACGTGATTGATTGTTAACTGAAGTTGACGTTCCAATGTTGCCATGTTTCTCGAGGCACAATAGATAGCTACGTCGTCAACATACATACATCCGTTTACCGGATGCTTGATGAACTGACTTATGCCGTTAATCGCTATCATAAATAGTGTCATGCTTAGAATAGACCCCTGAGGAATACCATTCTGTTGCTGACGTATGCCCGAGATGTTGTCACCTACACGTACCTTAAATGAACGGGAAGTTAAAAAGCTTTGTATAAACAATGCCATGCTTCCGCGAATACCCCATGAATGAAGCGTTCGTAGAACATTGTACTTCCACGTCATGTCATATGCTTTCGCAATGTCAAAGAATACAGCGACAAGATGTTGATTCTGTACAAAAGCATTTTTAATTGCTGTATCCAACCGAACAAGGTGATCAGTCGTAGAACGGTGACGCCTTGAACCACATTGTATGTCAGCAATTAAACCTCTTGAATCTAATAACCAAGTAAGACGCTTATTGATCATTCTTTCTAGTAACTTGCATAAGCAGCTAGTTAGAGAGATAGGCCTATAACTTGTCGGGAGCTTTTTATCTTTACCAGGTTTAAGTACTGGTACTATGATAGCAAGTTTCCACGACTCAGGACAATACCCTGCTGACCATATCCGGTTATAGAGTGCCAACAATTGAAGTTTGGCAGAGCGACTTAATTGCTTGAGCATAGCATTGTGTATCAAATCGACACCTGGAGCAGTATTGTGTGCTTCAGATAATGCCGAGTCAAATTCCCAAACACTAAACGGTGCGTTATATAATTCATCTTCAGCAGAGATAAATGACAGAACGTTTTTCTCCATGTTAATTTTAATATCTCGGAAATTTTCATCGTAATTATTATCGCTGGAAGCGTCAAAATAAACATCGGCCAGAATATTCGAAATGTCAAGGGGATTGGTAATAATTTGATCACCCGACAATAACCCACTAATAGGTAATGATGCGGTTCGGCCAGAAATTTTTCTGACTTTTTCCCACACCTTCCCGACGGGGGTTCTCGAATTAATAGAAGTAACATATTCTGACCATGATTCTCTTTTAGCTTTTCTGCATGTTCTTCGAGCAACAGCTTTGTACCTCAAATAAAGTAATAGGTTCTCTTCTGTTGGAGAGTGGTTAAATTTACGAAAAGAACGGCGTTTGTTTAGTTTAGCTTGCTCACAATCAAAATTCCACCAAGGAACAGGCTCTCTGCGAGGTTTTCCGGAAGATAACGGTATACTCGCATGTGCTGCCTGTATGATAGAATCGGTATAAGTTTCAATATCTTCGTCGATAGTGGCTTGGACACTGTCATCGTAATTAAACACTTGAACAAACGTATTCCAATCGGCATCTTTTATTCTCCAATTTCGATGACGGTTTTCATTAATTACATGACCAAGCACGCGAATGAATATGGGAAAGTGGTCACTATCATAAAGATATTCCGAGACTTCCCAATCCAGCAATGCTGCGATACTTGGAGAACAAATGGTAAGGTCAATAGCCGAGAATGATCTATTGGCCACGGAAAAGTAGGTATTGTTACCTTTATTTAAGATAACTAAATCCGTTTCTGAAAAAAGATTGGCCAAGTTACGACCTCGCACATCAGTTCGATTTGAGCCCCACATAGTGTTATGAGCATTAAAATCGCCCATTAGCAGGAATGGGGACGGAAGTTGTTCAAGTAATTGATCAATCAAACGAATGTCCAAACTGACATTTGGCGGAATATAAATTGAGCAAATGGTCAGTGCAAAAGGGATATGTAGTTGAACGGCTACTGCTTCTAATGCAGTGTTGACACGGAGTTCTTTACTGAAAACCGTATCACGGACCAATAAAGCCGTTCCACCCTGAGCACGATCAACATTTGCACGATCTTTTCTATAAATAGTATAACCACGAAGATTAACAAAACATTCAACCTTAAAATTTGTTTCCTGTAAGGAAACGCAGATAGGTGAATTTTCGGATAATAATATTTTAAAGGATTCGTAGTGTGAATTATATCCGTTGCAGTTCCATTGTATAATGGTTGAAACCATTTTTGATGTTATGTTGCGAACGTAATTTTAACTCTTTGTTTATTAGCGTTTTTTTGTTTAACTTCAAAATTATCGTCCGGGGGAGTAGAACTCCCACTAATTGGCATAATTTCATCTGTCAGAGTAGATGGCGCGGAAAGAACTTCCACATCCATCGACTCTAACGACACGTTAATATTGGGGTCTGTGGGCGCAGGATCGCTAGAAACCTGCACCTCAGGTGGCGGTAGCCTAGATTGGGCTGCCGTCTTTGCAGGCTTTGACTCGGACTGAGCCTTTGCCTGTTTAGGCTTTGACTTGGAAGTCGCAACCTTGGTTGGTTTTGGCCCGATACGAGCCAATACCTTAGATGGTTTAGGCTTTAAATAAGCCCCCATCTTGAGTGGTTTTGCTTGAAGTCCCACTCGTTGTGACCTTGGACCGGATTGGGCCGTAGTCGGTTTTGGTTTTGAGCCTGATGGGCCCGCAACCGGTTTTTGACCCTTCACATTAGAGTCCTTGTCTTTATTTAAAGAAGTTTCTGAAATAGCAGTAAATGTCATAATCGGTGTTTGTTGAATAATAGGTGTTTCAGCAACTGAAGCAAACGATCTAGAAAAGGTAGGAGCCGTAATTGCTCTATACTTCTTTTGAGCATCAAAGTAAGAGAGTTTGTCTGTTACTCTGATCTCGGCTATCTTCCTTTCCTCTTTCATTTTTGGGCAGTCTCGGGAATAAACGGGATGCTTACCTTTGCAATTCACACATAAAGGTGAACTGTTGCATGGATCAGGGTCATGTTTCTCCTTACTGCATTTTGCACATGTTGCAACACCTGGACACCTAACTGCAGTGTGTCCAAAACGTTGGCATTGGAAACACCTCATTGGGTTAGGAATAAACGGGCGAACCGGGCGAGTAACATATGCCACCTTAACTTCATTTGGGAGCCGTTCAGAATCGAATGTTAAAATCATAGATGTTGTATCTCTGACTTCACCATCCTTTCTACGGGTTAGTTTTTTAATATCGATAACGCCTTGCGACGCCAGTTCCTGTTTGCATTCGTCTACAGTTGTGTATAACAACTCATACCATGAAATTACTCCCTTCGAAATATTTAAGGATTTATGCGGTTCAACTGTCACCGCAATGTTACCTAACGACGTGCATTCCTGCATTTTACTGCTCTGCAATTTATCTTTTACTTCAATAAGCAAGGTACCGTCTCTTAACTTCTTACATGAATTTAAAGTTCCATTAATAATATTGGAAATGGTCCTATGAATTAAGAAGGGAGAAACCTCCTTTAGACTCTGGCCATTTTCAGAACATTTAACAATCAAATATCTAACAAACTTTCTGCTTGTACTATTTCTATCTTCATTAGCTCTCTCGTCCGTAAACGGGCGAGATCGTTTGGTTGGAGGTTTAGAATCTACCATAATAAACTCCGTCAACTTCATCGCTCAATCTCCCCACCCACCACGGAGCCACATATGGGACGCTACATCACAAACTAATGCAGTCGCCAGGGCTAATCAAGCGATATAGGTTTCATAGATGTAAATGAAAGACTTCCGCGAACACAAAGAATACTATCGGGAACCAACCGTAGCACATTGTGAACCTTTCATCGATCACCACATAAATAATTCCTCACCCTTAAGTTAGATAACGAGCCGATTGGTTAAAACTGGGTTAGGTTTAACCTCCCGTTTTACCAGAAGCTAGGGCCAAAGCAGTGTGTTGGAACTAATACTCTTTTAAACCTGAGTATTAGCCCCTCAACTACCAGGATCCCCTTTTCCTGACTTTCGGGTCACCGCGCACGGCAAACACGCAGGTGAGTTACACAAGGTGTTATGTGAAAATTGTCAAAAATAAACTCACAAATAAGTTTGACTTGTCCCAGACGAACTGTGGGTTTTTTAACGAGGTTATCTCCTCGCCTATTGGTCGCCTTTTACGACCAGCAAAGGGACTAGCGGAAGTATTCTTTTGCGCCACCCCCTCCCGCAGGGGGGGGTTGCTGACAGTGACGACGAAGACAAAAACTAAAGCGATTAAAGATAGGGGGGTTTTAGTTGGTAAAAGTCCGGCACCATTGAACCCAGTGTTTAGTGTCCATAATGGAAGTCCCCCCCACAAAAAAAAAAAAAACTAATTCTAAGCCACTTGACAAAGTGATGCCGCATTTTTTTTTTGCCATGCCAAACATCACGTGACCATATACTGGCCTTTAAAAAATTTAAAAAAATAATATTTTTCTATAAGTAACAAGATTTAATTAAAAAACACAAAATCTTATATAACTCCTAAACGGCTCAAAATTTCAAAAAAATTAATCAAAATTTGATTTTTTTTTAATATTATTTTTTTACGGGCCATGATGGCGTTTGGCCAGGCGCGCGTTGTTGATGTAGACACGTCATACGGTAAATCACATCTGATCACATCACATCAGTAACATCAGACCACACCTGTAGTTATTGTTTATAATATACTTTATATTATATTTGAGGAGTAAGTATTTATTTTTATATATATATTTTATTATATCGTCGGCTTAACATGTAGTTCTAAAACTAAAACGAGATTTATTTTAAATTAAAATAGAAAAAAGCTATATATAAAAGCTTGAAAAAATATTTAATTTTGGAAAGATTTACTATTTATTATTTTTTTTTTATTAGTAAACTCAAAGAAAAACTTGAATTACTGCAAAATAAAAATAAAAGAATTAAAAGAGCAAAAAGGAAAAGAGAAAACAGAAGAAGAAAGCGAGAACTAAGAAATAAAAGACACCAAAAAAAAACCGAAGTAGAAAAGAAAATTGATTATTCTCAAGTAAGTAAAACGTAAGAATTGCTCTTTTATTTCTAACGCTAGTTTTTAATTTTTTATTTACAAAAAAAAGAAACAAAAAAAGCCTGGATAATCATGCGTTTAGGTTAATAAAAAATCAAGAGGTAACTTTTATATATCTTAAAAATATTTAATTTTATCATTTTTTAATATTTAGATGAGAGGAAGTCGAAGGTGAGGTAAAACAAAAGGGCGGTGATTTGAGAGGAAGGAGTCGTGGTGGTGGAGGAGGTCGTAGTGGAGGAAATAATAAAGGTCGTAGTTATGGAAACTTAAATATTTTTTTATCCATCATTTTTTTTAAATTTTTTATTCATAATAATTATATTTAATTTTTTTATATAATAATTTTTTTGTAACAAACTTGTTATTTTTTTTTATTTTATTATATACTGGGTAAACTATTGTCCAGTTGTTAAAGTTTGTCAAGCAGTGTTTTTAAATTTTTGTCGAGTAGCTAAAGTTTGTGGAAGAGTGTTTTGAAATATTTTTTTTTTGTGTTTTAGACAAAATGGATTTTATATTTTCCACACAAAATACGGACGAAGCGATGGTGGACCGTACAAAATATTGATAAGTTTTATAATATTTTGTAAACGTCACTTTTCTACTTTAAAACCCCACCCCACGCTTTTGGAAGGAAAGTGCTGCCGCCCTCGAAGCTGCTAAAGTGGCAGCAGCACAAGCGGCAGTGGTTGCTCATAATGCCGCCGGTAATTTAAATGATTTTTTTAATTGTATAATATTTTATGTGATTTTGTTCTAGATCGTCGTCGCAACCGTCGACAACATAGAAGAACTAATCGAGCAGGGGAAAGGAAAGAAGAAAGGGGTGAAGAAAGTCCATTTTCATAGACGTTCGTCACTTTTTAAGTAAGTTTAATGTTTATTAAAAATAATGTTAAAGTTAATTTACTATAATAAAATATGAATTGTGAAGTATTGAATGAATTTTAAATAGTGTGAAGTGTGTTATGCACAAACTAGTTGAACAGAATATTAATTGAATATTTAAATTATGTATATAATAGTCATTGTATAAGGTTAATGTTTATTAAAAATATGTTTAGGTAAATTTAATAATAAATTATAAATTGTAAAGTGCAGTGTAAATTTGAAATAGTGTGAATTATGTGTTATGCATAGTATGCATTGGATGTTTAAGTTATATGTACAATAATGTTTGCATACAAGAACAGAATGCATTTATAGTCGCAGTGAAACTATCAATGATGATGGCAATACTCTCTTCAGTCTCTAGAATTTCTTATAAAAATATGAATTACAAATTTGCACCTGTAAGAATAAAATCACCTGGCAAGGCTGTTTATTGTAATTGAAGAGGTTGTTTACAATATAAATAATGATGAAAATTTGTTGTCAATCCCTATCAGTTACACGAAACAACTTTATACTCAATTCGTATTTGGGTTGCAATTTTAAGGTAAAGAATAAACAGACATATATTTTTTTGAGAAAACTTTATTAAATTAATTCAAGTACGACTGAAGAGAGTACAACCGGTGCCATATTTATTGATTGTTCTACTTCACAATTTTCTACAATTACTGTAACGGTCATTTAGACGTTCAGGGTGGGATAACAATTATCAAATTATGAAATAACAATTAAGCTAGCAAATTGTTTAAAGAAAACCAATAATAATAATAAATGAATATTGAGTCTGATCAGCTTAAATTTTGTTACCCTTAAATTCATTTGGAATAATTGTTCTTTTCACCAACTAAATAAAGACAAAACCGTTTTCTTTCTGTTAATTACCTGGCAAATTGGCTCATTTGCATAAATAAATAATAATATAATTTAAACTTATACGGAGCTGGTAAATGATAAAACTAAATAATAAACAATTGTAGGGGTATAACCTATGCAACCCCGAAAGCATGTATTTAACTTAAATAGCAACGATACAAATCTGCACACGGCCCGCGCGGGATATTCCGCGGAGTATTAATCTACTCAACCTTGTTTTTTTGCAAAGAATTTTATTCAGCGAAAAAATAAGATTGATTCTTTCATTTCGATGTCTGGTCCGAGTACCAAAATTTGAATTGAATGCTGAATTATTATATAAAACAGTATATATTATATTAAGTAATATACTGAAAGCCGCACAAAATCTAAGGTAATAACAAATTAAATTCTTTTAAAATTTCATTAAAACATTAATCCCTAATAATGTGTAAATAATTTATATTTGACTAATTCAATATTGTGAAATAAATAGTAGTGGTAATGGTCCCTGACTTTTTTAGACTTTGTGATTCTTATTATAAATTCGGTTTGTAATATTATACGCTAATAGATCAACGAAAATAATTTGCATTTCCGATGGATTGAAGTGCGCCAGATATATCTGGATAAAAAGTTAAATGGAAAAACACTTAATGTCCAGGCTTAAAGACACAGTTCAAACCACGTGGAATCTCCTTATACATTTAAATGAAATAATAATTATGGATATTTGAAAAGAAAGAAAAGGACCATCACTCAACTGCATCCTTGAGGGAGTTTTTTTTTGTTACCGTCGAGCGGACCACGTGCAAATCAGCAGGACTTATTCCTTGGAATAAGAAAAAGATAAGCTATCTACATGTAATATAATTTCAATTGTTTCACCACTTACTGTGTTCCGTATTTGTATAATTAGTACGGTAATGTTTAAAGTTCTATTTATATATATATATATATATATATATATTATATAATTTATATATTTTTTGTATATTAATCAATGGTTAATATTTTCCACTGTTGGATTGTTTCATATTAAAAATTTTCATTTATAATTATAATTGAATTAACCGCCTTGAATCAGGGTTAAATTTATCAAAGAGATTATAGCTTGATAATCTCTTATCTTTATTTTATAGTATAAGAGATTTATTTTATAAGCATATAATTACATATTTCTTTCGATTTATTATAGTGGATATTGTGAATTATAGAGTCTTAGTTTATACTAGGTGAAGCCCTATATAGTTATCGTATTTTATTTATGTTTCGGGTATGAATAGATCTGTATGTAATATGTATAATTATGAGTTACTCATTATAAGCCTTCTTGCCAGCCAAATTTAAACTATTATTTATAATGAACCACCCCAACCTGTAAACAACTAACTAAATAAATAAGTAAAGGTCACATTCTAAGATATCTCGGAGCGTAGTGCACGGCACTTCCTGAAATTTTCTTGTACATTATAATCTATCTTTGAAAAAATAAATTTAAAAAATACCTTTTCTTCTTCTTCTTCTATCTTTTTTTAAGAACAACTGCATTAAGTTCTGCAACATTTTCAAAATTAAAAAAAAAAAAATGGCCTTGAAAACTAATTTTTTGGACAATTTTAAAGAAAAAGTCCCTTATAAGTTTTTCTTAAAAATGCAATCTTGTGAAAAAGAACAAACAATAAAAAAAGTAAAAAAAATAAAAAACTCAATTTTTACAAATTTTAATTGCATATTACTCAAAATTGGCTCAAATTTCATTCCGTACACTTGACTCATACATGGCCATATACAAGGTGTTAGACAAAAACGTACGGCTGAATAACGCCGTTATTTTTTAACCGATCTGTATAATTCAAAAACCATTTTAAATAGTTTTTTGAGTATTATAAAAGCAAGTACACACGTGTATGTATTTATTTTAGTGTAGTTGCTATGACAACCAACTTAATTTTTTTCAATACATTTTTTTTTTAATCTTTATAATATTCTTAATGATGGCAACTATGTAAAATAATAATATAGTTTTATAACAAAAATTCACAGTCGACGTTAGGTGGCCAAATTTGAGACGGGTTCGGTAAATAATCAGCCATTACCTGTACGTTTAAGGAACGCAAGATCGGCGGAAAACATCGCCGCGGTCCGTGAAAGTATACAGCAGACACCAGGCAGTCAATTTCTCGCCGTGAACAAAAACTGAGGCTTTCGCAAACTTCAATTTGGCAAATTTTGCGTCGGGACTTAAGCCTCCACCTACCTACAAGATCCAATTGATCCAGGAGCTCAAAGTTCATGACCATCAACAACGCTGTTTTTTCGCTGACTGGGATTCGAATCGTTTGGAAGAAGACCCAAATTTTGGCAAAAAATCATCTTTAGCGACGAAGCCCATTTTTGGATGAATGGCTATGTTAACAAGAAAAATTGCTGTATATGGGAAACCACACGAGGTTCGCCAGGTGATAATGCATCTTCAAAAAGTTCCCGTTTACTGTGGATTTTGGGCCGGCGGCATCATTGGTCAGTACTTTTTCGAAAACGACGTTGTTGAGGCAGTCACCGTCAACGGCGAGCGCTACAGAACATAGATAACCAATTTCTTATGGCCCAATTGAACCTAGACGACATGACGCCACAATTGACATTCTGCATGAAAGTTTTGAGGATAAGGTTATCTATATCAAGCAGAGGTGATGTGAATTGGCCATTAAAATCATGCAATTTGACCCCGCTAGTCTTTTTCTTGTGGAGTTTCTTGAAGTGAAGCTCTATGCAAATAAACCACAATCGACCAATGCTTTAAAGGTGAATATAACACATGCCATCAGTCAAATTCAGCCGGATCTATGCGGAAGAGTAATTGAAAATTGGAGGGCATTTAAACAATGTCATATTCCACACTTAATGACATACATGGGCCTATCAAATAAAAAAGAATTTCGTTAATACCTCACACACATCTTGTTTTATTTCATTTCAACATCTACATTGAAAAACCCTTTATAAAATACAATGCCAAATTGTAGTAGGCAAATGAGTTGGATACAACTAATTTTTACTAGTTGTATCTGACCATTTGCCTACAAACTTCCGTTTAATTTTTTCAACACAAAAGTTAAAAAAGCAGTAATATATATCCTTAAATGTTCATGTTTCGTTTTTTGTTACTATTTTTGTTATTTCAGCAAAGAACAACAACGCATAAGTTTGGAAGGACCATTATATAATGTACAAAACCAAATTGTAGTTGAAGTTTTAATTCTATTTTTGTTATATCTGTAGAGAAAGAACAACAACGCATAGGTTTAAAAGAACCATTATATAATAGTTTACTGCTCTAAATATACTTACCATACCTTGCGCTTATATCTACGCATGTCTTATTTACGTAAAAACAAATGAATATTTATACGCCACACATAATTCAATTCATTCGTATTCAACCTGAAACGCAACAATATTGTAGTAGACTATAAACGAATAAATAAATTACAATATGGACCAAACTACCATGCAATAATTTTTTATAATGCTCTACCTGTTTCCATTCGTAGATTACCTACCCATCAAGAATTTTAAAACAAGTGCAAACAATTTGTTGCTAGCCGATGCTTTTTATTCAACTAATAAGTTTTTAAACTTTAGATTTAAATATGTTTAATTTTTAGTTTAAATTTTAATATGTTTAATTTTTAACTTTAATTGTATTATATAATTGTATTGTATTTAATTCTGTAACCTGTGTAGTAATATTAATAAACATTAGTAACATTAATACACATTTTATCTTATTAACCTTGAAGCAACCGGGGGGTGATAATAAACTTCGCTTCAATTAATTTTTTTTTAAAAACTGCCTACTAAGCACATGCCTATAATTATGAGTGGTGATTTAAATGCAAAGCATGTGATATGGAATTGCCATACCACCAACACAAAAGGTAGAATTCTTTTAAAATTCATGGATGAAAAGAGCTTGATCATTCACAGTCCCACAGAATCAACATTTTTTAATCGCCAAGACCATCGTGCAGATACTCAAAACACCACCCTTCAAAGAGCCATCTGAAGTTGCCAGCATAATAAAATCAGTTGATGCTAGAAAAACTCCCGGTTTTAACAGCATTACAACTCGGCACTATTACCTACAGAGAAAAGCAATAGTAGGTCTAACAAACATAATTTACCTGCCACAATAATAGTCTTTCCAAAACCTCAAAAATCCAGAAACTTCTCGCAAAATTATATATCGACCAACTAGCTTATTGTAAACCATGAGCAAGATAGCAAACAGAGCTACCCTTTAAATTCATCAGCAGTATGGTTTCAGAAAACAACACTCCTGCACCCATAAACTTGCCCGAGTGACAGACCTCATTTTAAGAGGTTATAATATCAAAAAGGCCACAGAAACAATATTTTACGACATCGAGAAAGCTTTTCATAACGTTTGGCATGAGAGCATAATAGTCAAACTTTATAGAGGATATTGCCAACATCTCCTACTACCAAGGTTACCAAGAGGTACCTATCAAATCACACGTTCCAAGTCAGAATTGATAACACATCTCACCTAAGCTTATTACCCAAAGACTATCGGTATTAATAATTATTAATACTCAATTAATATTTAATTTTCTGGTTTTTTAAGCACAGGTTTGGAAAAACAGAAAATATTTTTTTCTAGCAACGCAGGTCCAAGGGCGAACACCGCTCCAGGGAGGGGTCGCTCGAGCGGAGCTACTCTAAGTCCAGGGCCGAGGTCAGGTACCTGGAGGGCCAGCTGACGGAGCTCCAGCAGCAGCTGAAGACCATGGCGGAGAACTTTGAAAGGAAGTTCGAAGCGCTTCAGGAGACAATCGCGTCGCTAACCGCGACCAACGCGGAACAGGCCGCCACCATCAAGGTCCTGTCACTCGCTCTGGCCCCCACCGCTTCGCCGCCGCCACCAGAGGACGAAGACCAGGACCAGCTCGCGCCTCCAAGAAGTCCCTTAAGAAGAAGGGCAAAGTCAAGAAAAAAAATAAGAAAACTTATAATGCAATTTCTTCCAAAGCGGCAACAGCCGCACCCATCTCCGCCCCCGCTTCACCAGCAGAAAGCGAAATGGAACAGGAGGGAGTCAGCAGCGACGACGAAGACGTCACCTGCAACTTCCAGTCTGCCGAGTCCATCTCCGTACTTCCAGCCGCCATGGACCTCACCGTCGAGGCCCAAGCAGCACCCTCCAGCTCCATGGGACCCATTATCGACGAGAATGGATTTCAACTGGTAGTTGGAAGAAAAAAAAAGAATTCCAGGGGTCACCACCTCTAAAATTATCTAAAGGGCAATCAGCCACCCCCCAGCTGCCATCAGCAGCTGCGAATAGACTACACCGAGGTGAGACTCAGGCCTACCGCCTCGAATGTCGACTCCGCCGGTATCGTGGAAGCGGACGAGGAGCCTAACTCCGAAGTATATACGCAGATGATGCAACTCTGATACATACAGAAATAAACAAAACAAAATTGCAACACGAAATACAAGAAGACTTAAATAAAATTAATGATTGGTACAATAACAATCTTCTAACGATTAATGAAAACAAAACAAACTTAACATAAAGTTTGTTTACGTTGTTTTATAACGAAAAAAAAAAGAATCAACAACATTACGCTAAAAAAAAAACAATTAAGTGAAGTTTCACATAATAACTATCTTGGAATTACAATCACAAATAATCTAAAATAGGATAAACACGTACAGAACCTTATGAAAAAAATAACACAATAGCTATAGGATCCCTATACAAACTTACCAACTTAACTACAAAAAAAAAACAAGAAACATTATTTATAATGCAATTTTTAGCTCGCAAACCAACTACATGATGACCATATGGTCACAAACCAATATAAGAAACATAGAAAAATTACAAAGACAACAAAAGGCAATAAAAACACTATATCAAATGGACAAATTAACACCTACGATCAAAGTTCATAAAAAAACAAACCAACTAACAATAAAAAACAAAATTTTACAACAATGTATTATTTTAATATAAAAAATACAACTTAGTCTAACTAAAACAGAACTAAAATTAACAAGTAGAAAAGAAATTCATACACATAACACACGAAAAAAAGGACACCTTAACATGGAAAGTAACCAAACAACTTCAAAAAATCAAAGCTTAACTGTCAAAGGCATTAAAGAATTTAACAATATACCGGAAGAAATCAAAAGTATATGCACAATAAACAAATTTAAAATTAAATTAAAATAATATTTAATGAATAAACAAATATAAAAATTAAAATATAAAACCAATGCACATTACAACATCACAGGATAATTAAATAAATTTCCAATACCAGGCCCCAGGAATCCTCAAGGATAGATGGCGGCACTGCTGGAATATTACAATTTTTTTTTTTTTTAAATAAAATAAAATGCAAAGCAAACTTTCATACGTGGGCACGAGCCGACGAAAAATGCTTAGAGGTAGTAATTAAGCATGTACCAGAATTCCTCTCGGAGGATGACGTGGGGCGGGCGCTGGAATCTCTAGGGTTCTCTGCCCGTCAAACATCCACCGCATGAGGAATCAGTTCATCCGATTCCACATGGTATCTGTCCAACTTCCTAAAGGACAGAAGAGCTCAGAGATCATTGATCTCGATGTGCTCTGTGGCTTCAAGGTTTCGGTCGAGAGCAAGAAGCGCAGTGGCGGCATCCCCCAATGCCAAAAGTGCCAGAGGCACGGCCACACAGCAAATCGCTGTTTCACCACTGCTTATGTTTGTCGCAACTGCGCGGTTTCCCACCAGTCGGGGTCCTGCGCCAGAGGTACTCCAGCCAAATGCGCCTAATGCAACGGGCCTCATCCCGCGAACGACAGGGGATGTAAGTAAAGTCTTTATTCGAATGTTGGCCTCGAACGGCAAAAAACTTAGACCGGCGGCCCAAGCTCCGACAGCCCCTCAGGCTTCCTCTCTGCCTTCAGGTCCCCGCAGACCTGCAGCACCATCTGCGAACACTACGTTTGCTAACACAAATTGCCGCCATTTTAAAAGAAACGAATGAGTCTCAAATGAGGCTCATGGCAAACATCCTCGAACAACTCAATCAATAATGGATAATACACCCGTTGTATTATGCCGCATTTGCTTCTGAAACAGATAAATTAGAAGAAGTGGAAGCGTTCTTCATCAAACAGGAACTCGACATCATGCTGGTGTCCGAGTCGCTCCACAAATCTAATCAAGCGCTGAGAATCCCAAATACCTTCACGTATTTGAGAACGTCGCCGGTACCCATGAGGCGTGGAACACTGATCTTTGCAAAAAGATCGGTGGACCATTTCGAAGTGGACGACACGATCTCGCTTGAGTCAAATGCGATAGTGGTGAATGTGCCGGGGTTGGGCACATTTAAACTCGCATCGGCATATATAAGACTTTAATGCTATTCTCGACAGTCCTCTCCCCACAATCATCGCTGGAGATTTCAACTCAAAGCACCTGCAAAGGTCGAGCGTTGTTTAACTACCCCGAACAAAAAGATCTCCAGATATTGGGTCCTACTGAACCCACTTTTCACAGCGCCGCGGCTCACGTACCGGACGTAGCAATACTAAAGAACGTCAACTACCAGTATACCATATCCGTCGCCGAAGGAATTAGCTCCGATCACCGCCCAGTAATACTGGAGCTCTACGGAAGGGGATCACACGGGGAGGGAGGAAAATTTGTAACACATACGGATTGGACTCTCTTCTCTCGATTCCTGGAAGAGAGCATTGGCAGACTTGCTCCAGTACGAACGGCTGACGATATCGAAAGAGCCGTCAAAAATTTCACGCGCCAAATCCACCAAGCCACGAAAAGGGCTTCTAAGACCCATCAGGTCCGGGTAGATAATCCACTCGGACTATCACGCAAAATCAAGGCACTGATCCGCACAAGAAATGCCGCAAAACGCCAATGGCAGAGGCCCCGCGACCACCGAGATCGCGAAATCCTAAACTCGCTTTATGGCAAAGTTAGGAGGGCTATAAGGTTGCACAAAAATTTGTGTTGGCAAACCAGCCTGGAATCGAACACGGACAATGTTAATCTGATGTGGAAGATCTCCAAAGTGTTACGGAACAGACGAACCCCCATTCCAGCCATTCTCGGCGAAAATGGGCTTTAATTCGATATCGTGGGAAAGGCCGAGGCATTCGCCGACAGCCGGAAGCACCAATGCTCCCCGCCGGAGACGGCGGCCACGGAACACGTTGAAAGAGTCCAACAAGTGGTTGGATGACTTTGACTACGACGAGCCGCTAGAAAGCGTGCGACCTTCTCGCATCAGAGAAATCATCAAACGTTTTAAATCTCGCACGGCCCCCGGCCCAGACAATATCTCTAACAAGGCTCTTAAAGCGTTCTCGCATAAAGCAATAATGACGCTCACCAACATTGCTAATGCGATTCTTCAAACTGGGCAATTTCCTTCAGATTGGAAAAGCTCTTTGGTAATTAATATTCCAAAGCCAGGTAAAGACCGTGCGTTTCCTCAAAACTATCGGCCCATCAGTCTTCTCAGCACAATAAGCAAGGTTATTCAGAGAGTGGTCTTGGACAGACTGTAACGGTCTAAATTAGTCGTTACGGTTAATAGCCTTAAATTTGAATTTATTTATTTTATTATTATTTAAAGGATATGTATGTAGGGTTGTATACCATGAATCCCCGTTTCAACATGATTAATATCCTTGCTTTTTCATCCGCATTCCTTTATTTTAAATCTTCCTTTTTTTGTCCTTTGTTTTATTTAAAAGAGCAAATTTTTCCGCGATACCCCCTTTCTGTACCGCGATTCGTGAGAGTAGAGATCTCACACAAACTTATTACGTGTTAAGGATTATACCTTAAACGTTTTCCTCAGTGGATTCATGTGTGAGAATCTTGTATAAAAATTGCGCGAATTCATTGTTATATATATATATATATATATATATATATATATATTAATGGGAGCTTATGACAACCGATATGCTCTTAGATGGGAGCATGTAGCGGCCAAAAGGTAACGTCGCGGCCGGCGTCATATGACTCTCCTTCTATGTGAGCATCTCGCAGCCACGATTGCGTTGCCTATATTATTTTTTGTTGAGTTTCGCTGCAATATATCTGTCATCGTGCTCTATTGTAATATAATAAATGTGTTTGCTATTTCAGTTGAAAGCCTTTTCAATTCGAATTCTTTGTCCACAAATGTTTTGTTATAATAAATGCGACCTTAAGCCATTTTTATAGTAGAATAATTTTGATTAATTTAAAAACTTTGCGGTACATAATTATATAAATGTAATAATAATAAAAATAAGTTTTGTTTATATTTTTACTCTTAATTTAGTAACAATCGTAGTCGTACTATTCAAAATACAATTGCAAGTAAATTTAATAGAACAGATGTAGTTTGTTAAGTTTAAAAATTATCAGCACTTAATAAAATTATAACTTAGAAAAGGAAAATAAAATTTATGATTCGTCAAGTTTGGAAAACATCAGCAATCAACAAAATTGCCAAATACGTTTAAAAGTTGCCAAAAAGGCTTAAATTTTAAGTATTTCTGTGGATACATAGCAAGATATCACGGCACATCCTAAAATTTTTAGAGTATCTTTTGCACATAAAATTTATCATTATTCGTAAATAACTAACTCAACTTTGAAAAAATTCACATGATCAGGATTCATGTAAAGAAAGCCATTTTCAGTAGTTTGTGCAAAACAAATTTTTTATTTCATACACTTGACTCATGCATGACAATTTTATTTTTGTTTAATTTATAATTAAGTTTTAAATAATATTTAATAAATAAGTAAAAGTTGCTCAAAAATTAATTTATAACGTAAAGAATTTTGTATACTTTTATTGTTTAAACATTGTATTACAAAGTGCATTTAAATGTACAATAAAAAAAAATAACCATTTATTTACGTAAAATTTTAAATGTTGTAGGCTTAAACATTTCAAACTATTTGTATCAATATACATTTGTCATTATAACCTAAAATTTTAATAACATAAGTAGGTAGTTTAGTAGTTTAGTAGTTTAGTAGTTTAGTAGTTTAGTAGTTTAGTAGTTTAGTAGTTTAGTAGTTTAGTAGTTTGGTAGTTTAGTAGTTTAGTAAATGTTGTTTATTAGTTGGTTAGTAGTTGTCCAAAAGTTGTTAAATAGTTGATAAGTAGCAGTTTAATAATTGTTCAGTAGTTTTTCAGTAGTTTTTCAATAGTTGTTTAGTAGTTGTTTAGTTATTGTGCAGTAGTTTTTCAGTAGTTGTTCAGTAGTTGTTCAGTAGTTATTTAGTAGTTCTTGTTCAAGAGTTGTTCAATAATTGTTTAGTAGTTGTTTAATATTTGTTTAGTAATTGTTCAGTAGTTTTTCAGTAGTTGTTTAATAGTTGTTTAGTAGTTGTTTATTAGTTGTTTAGTAGTTGTTTAGTAATTGTTTAGTAGTTGTTTAGTAATTGTGCAATAGTTTTTTAGTAGTTGTTAAGTAGTTCTTGTTTAGTAGATGTCTAGTAGTCGTTGAATAGTTGTTTAGTAGTTGCTTAATAGTTGTTTAG
The DNA here is from genome assembly GCA_963932245.1 of Tachinus rufipes. NCBI lineage: Eukaryota > Metazoa > Arthropoda > Insecta > Coleoptera > Staphylinidae > Tachinus > Tachinus rufipes. The sequence continues at coordinate 56,246,105 of OZ010747.1, forward strand.
TAATTGTTCAATAGTTTTTTAGTAGTAGTTAAATAATTGTTTAGCTATTGTTCAGCAGTTATTTAGTAGTTGTTTAATAGTTGTTTAGTAGATGCCTAATAGTTGTATAGTAGTTGTTTTGTAAGTGTTTAGTAGTTTTTTAGTAGTTGTTTAATAGCTGTTTAGTAGTTTTTTAGTAGTTGTTTAGTAAGTGTTTAGTAGTTTTCTAATAGTTGTTCAATAGCTTATCAGTAGTTGTTTACTACTTGTTTAGTAGTTGTTTCGAAGTTGTTCAACAGTTGTTTAGTAGTTGTTTAGTAATTGTTTAGTATTTCTTTAGTAGTTGTTAAGTAGTTGTTTAGTAGTTGTTTTGTAGTTGTTTAGTAGTTGTTTAGTAGTTGTTTAGTAGTTGTTTAGTAGTTATTTAGTAGTTGTTTAGTAGTTGTTTAGTAGTTGTTTAGTAGTTGTTTAGTAATTGTTTAGTAGTTGTTTAGTAGTTGTTTAGTAGTTGTTTAGTAATTGTTAAAGAGTTGTTAAGTAGTTGTTTAGTAGTTGTTTAGTAGTTGTTTAGTAGTTGTTTAGTAGTTGTTTTGTAGTTGTTTAGTAGTAGTTTAGTAGTTAATTAGTAGTTGTTTAGTAGTTGTTTTGTAGTTGTTTAGTAGTTGTTTAGTAGATGTTTAGTAGTTGTGTAGTAGTTAATTAGTAGTTGTTAAGTAGTTGTTTAGTAGTTGTTTAGTAGTTGTTTAGTAGTTGTTTAGTAGTTGTTTAGTAGTTGTTTAGTAGTTGTTTAGTAGTTGTTTAGTAGTTGTTTAGTAGTTGTTTAGTAGTTGTTTAGTAGTTGTTTAATAGTTGTTTTGTAGTTGTTTAGTAGTAGTTTAGTAGTTAATTAGTAGTTGTTTAGTAGTTGTTTTGTAGTTGTTTAGTAGTTGTTTAGTAGATGTTTAGTAGTTGTGTAGTAGTTAATTAGTAGTTGTTTAGTAGATGTTAAGTAGTTGTGTAGTAGTTAATTAGTAGTTAATTAGTAGTTGTTTAGTAGTTGTTTAGTAGTTGATTAGTTGTTGATTAGTAGTTGTTTAGTAGTTGTTTAGTAGTTAATTAGTAGTTGTTTAGTAGTTGTTTTGTAGTTGTTCAATAGTTGCTTAGTAGTTGTTTAGTAGCTGTTTAGTAGATGTTTAGTTGTTGTTGTTCAAAAGTTGTTAAGTAGTTGTTTAGTAGTTGTTCAGTAGTTGTTTAGTAGTTGTTTAGCAGTTATTCAGTAATTGTTTAGTAGTTGTTTAATACTTGTTTAGTAGTTGTTCAGTTGTTTTATTAATTGTTTATTTAGTTGTATTTTATACAGAATAAAAAAAATGATACTATTATTTATAAAGCCTGTTTTATTTAACTAACTATAGAATTTATAGAATTAATTAGTTCTAAAAACATGTTATAAAAAATAGCTTTTTTTAAATTCTCAAAAATTAAGTAAATTAAGATAATAGATTTTAAAAGAGAAGAATTTGAATACGTTTCTGGGGAAATATAATTATTATTTGATAATTTGTATTCCAAGGTGAATGTTCAGCCAACCTAATTATTTAGAGTATAGTAAATGTTTAATAATTATGCAATGGTTTATATTAATTATTGATAATGATTCGAGAAAAATTGTTGTCATTTGATAAAGTATAAAAACAAACTGAAAAATGACAAGCCATATGATTGAAGATTGAACACAAATTATAATTTATAGCCCTACAATAATCTTTTTTACTTGATCTTATTAAAAAGACATTTTATTTTAATCTGATTATGTTTTCCCCACATTTTTTCAACTTTCTTAAGTCGGCTTTTGTTAGTCTAGCCAAATAGTTATCGATTACCGGATTAGTGCGGTATTCTCAGTCATGTTTAATAAAATTAATTTTTTTGTATTATATTATTGGGCACCAGTAAATTAAAACTCGATTATTCAGAAACTTCAGTCGTGTTGTACGTATTTTAGCGCTGTATGTACTTTTTGAGTTTAGTTTTTGGTTATTCTTATTATTATTATTGTTACATTTTTTTTAAGTGATATTGTTATTGTTGTTACATTTTTTGTTTTTAAAGTGATATTGTTAAGAGTTAGCAAAGTTTTGGAATTCAATGTCGTCGAAAACGAAACACCTGTTCAAACTGGCACATGCTGTGCAGAGGTAAGTTACTTTAATATTATTTGATATATGTATTTGTTTTTAATATCATAGTTTTGGATCAATTTATTTTAAAATAAATCACTTCAATATGATTTAAAAGTACTTCTTTTGCATTTTTGTCATGTAATTAATAATAATTCAATTTATTATTATGAATAATACTACAAAACTTCTGTATAACCAAATATAACCATTTATTTATAACTTTTTTTTAGAAATTACAGATATTTAAATTTGCTACAATAATATTGCCATCACAAATGATTTAATTTAGAGTTTTTGTGTAGTTCAGTTATATAAATTGCTCGAATAATAGCTTTAAACCTTCAATATTGTTATTTTACATATTAAAACTGAATTAAAATAAGCTTGATATGATCTGCATATATTTGATGTACAAGTATAATAATTATGTTTTTTAAAAATATACTGTAATCTGCTAATTGTTGATTTAATGTACAGACCGGTCTGTATAATTTTTAATAAACAAACCTAACTATAACTATTTATAAATAAATCAAGTACCTAATTATATTATAAACATTTTAGGTTATAATGGCAAATGTATATTGATACAAATAATTCAGTTTTAATATATAAATTAACAATATTTAAGGTTTAATGCTATTTTTAGAGCAATTTATATAACTTGATCTACACAAAAACCCTAAATCAAAACATTTGTATTGGCAATATTATTGTAGCAAATTAAAATATCTGTGATTTCTAAAAACAATGTCAAAAAAGTTATAAATGAATGATTATACTTGGTTATACAGAAATTGTAATATTATCCATAATAATAAATATAAATTGAATCATTATTAATAATATGACAAAAATGCAAATCAAGTACTTTTAAATCATAATGAAGTGATTTATTTTAACCCAAACAGATACAAAAACATGATATTAAAAACAAATTGAAAATATATCAAAATAAATAATATTAAAATAACTTACCTCTGCACGGCATGTGCCAGTTTTACAGATGTTTTGTTCTCAATGACATTGTCCAAAACTTTTATAACACTTAACAATGTCACTTTAAAAGCAAAACATGAAACAATAATAACAATATCACTTATCACAAAAAAAATAACAATAATAACAACAATAACAATAAGAATAACCAAAATCTGAACTTAAAAATTCAAAATGTGCATTCAACGCTAAAATACGTGCAACACGACTGACGTTTCTGAATAATCTAGTTTTACTTTGCTGGTGCCGAATAATATAATACAAAAAGATTAATTTTATTAAACCTTACTGAGTATTAATATTGGAACCGCTACTAATACGGTAATCGATAAGTATTTGGCTAGACTAACAAAAGCCGACTTAAGGAAATTGAAAAAATGTGGGGAAAACATAATCAGATTAAAATAAAATGTTAAAAAAAAAAAAAATTATTGTAGAGCTATAAATTATAATTTGTCTTCAATCATATGGCTTGTCATTTTTTAGTTTGTTTTTATACTTTATCAAATGACAACTTTTTTTCTCAAATATTTTATCAATAGTTAATATAAAACATTGCATATTTATTAAACATTTACTATAATGTAAATAATTAGGTTGGCTGAACATTCAACATAGAATACAAATTATCAAATAATAATTATATTTCCCCAAAAACCTGTTCAAATGGTTTTCTTTCAGAATCTAATATCTTAGTTACTTAGTACTTGGTTTTTGAGAACTCAAAAACGATATTTTTTATATCATGTTTTTAAAACTATTTATTGCTATAAATTCTAAAGTTAGATAAATAAAACAGGCTTTATAAATAACAGTAACATTTCTTTTAATTATATATGAAAAAAAAACAACTAAATTAACAATTTTAATAAATCAACTGATCAACTACTAAGCAATAACTAAACAACTACTGAAAAACAATTACTGAACAACTACTAAACAACTATGAACAACTACTAAACAACTACTTAACAACTACTAAACAACTACTAAACAACTACTAAACAACTACTAAACAACTACTAAACAACTACTAAACAACTACTAAACAACTACTAAACAACTACTGAACAACTACTAAACAACTACTAAACAACTACTAAACAACTACTAAATAACTACTAAATAACTATTAAACAACTACTAAACAAATACTAAACAACTACTAAACAAACACTAAACAATTATTAAACACATAAACTAAACAACTACTACACATTAACTAAACAACTACTAAAAATTACTAAACAACTACTGAACAACTACTGAACATCTATTAAACAACTACTAAACATCTATTAAACAACAATTGTTGAGTACAACAACTACTGAACATCTACTGAAAAACTACTACACAACTGTTAAACAACTACTTAACAATTACTGAGCAACTACTGAACAACTACTGAGCAACCACTGAACAACTACCAAACAAATACTGAACAACTACTCAACAACTACTAAACAACTACTGTACAACTACTGAACAACTACTGAGCAACTACTAAACAACTACAATACAACTACTAAACAACTACTGAACAACAACTGAACAACAACTAAACAACAACTACTAAACAACTATTAAACAACTACTGAACAACTACCAAACAACAACTAAACAACTACTCAACAACTACTGAACAACTACTGAACAACTACTGAAGAATTAGTGAACAACTACTAAACAACTACCAAACAACTACTGAACAACTACTGAACAATTACTAAACAACTACTGAAAAACTACTGAACAATTTCTAAATATCTACTAAACAACTATTAAGCAATTACAGTACAACTATTGAGCAACAACTACTAAATAACAAGTACTAAACAACTACTAAACAATTACTGAACTGCTACTGAACAACAACTACTAAGCAACTACTGAACAGCTATTGAACAACTCATAAACAATTACTGAAAAACTACTAAACATTTACTAAGCAACTACTAAACAACTATTGAGCAACTACTAAACAACTACTGAACAACTACTAAAAAACTATTGCACAATTACTAAACAACTACTATATAACTATTGAACAACTACTGAGCAACTATTGAACAACTACTACACATAAACTAAACAACTGCTACACATTAACTAAACAACTCCTACATATTAACTAAACAATTACTAAGCAACTACTGAGCAACTACTAAACAACTATTATACAACTACTAAACAACTACTGAACAACAACCACTGAACAACTATTAAACAACTACTGAACAACTATCAAACAACTAGTTAAGAATTACTCAACAACTACTCAACAACTACTAAACAACTACTGAACAACTATTGAAAAACTACTAAACAATTTCTAAACAACTATTAAACTACTACTGAACAACTACTAAACAACCACTAAACAACTACTAAATAACTAAACATTTATGCCCATATTAATAGTCAGAGATTAAAAATCTAGGATTGATCCTGGATTTATGAATCCGAAATTTATTTTGATAGTCGTTGATTGGCTCTAAGGTAATTCACGGATATTGTGACGGTGCAGAACGAGTTGAAAACTATGCAACCGTCAATATAATTCTAGACTTAAATAATCTTTGGACCACCCAAGATTATTTGCATATTGATGGTTGTATAGTTTTCAACTCGATCCGAGAATTAAGCGAGGAATACATTGGCTCAATGCAACTAAAGTTGCCGTCACAATATCCGTGTATTGGTTTAGAGCTAATCAAAGAACAGCAAAATGAATCTCGGATTTATGAATCCACTCTGACTATTAGTACGTGCATTAAACAATTAAACATGTAAACAACTACTAAACTACTAAACAACTATTGTATTCTCACGTAATTACTTATAATATTAAAACACAATTGAAGTTATTGCTAATGTCTATTAATTAGATTATTTATTCAATCAAGTTGTAAAACCCATTAATATCTCAGTTTTTGAAATAAATATTTTACTAAATAATAATTACATCTGTTAGTCTTTAAACAAGCTTCTAAAATCCATTTGTTTTTAAGAAATCTGTTATGATATGTTGAATCTAAATTTAAGTGTACCTAACTACAAAAAAAAATGTAGGCAAGCAATAATATTCTGTAGAACAACTACACTGTCTAGCTTGTGCTATTAAAGCATACAATAGAGACCTTTTCTTATTTATAGACCAAACTGTAAAATGCAATGAAAAATACACTAAATACAAAAATGATTTAACACACAAATAAAGTTGTTGTTGATTGATTTAATTAATCTATTTATTTAATCAAGTTGGAAACAGTATTGTTATTTTACTTTTTTTAAATAAAGATGTTACAAATTTTAATTATATCCGTAAGTTAATAACGAGAATCTTTAAAATTCATCTTTATAAAATGATAATTAATATTTTGATATTTAAATTTAACTGCAATCACAAACAAATTTGATTAAGGAAGAAATAATATTTTGTAAAACGAAATAATAATAAAAATAAATAATTATGTCTAGCTTGTGCCATTAAAGCAATACAATGGAGACCTTTTCTTATTTACAGACCGTAAAACCCGGCGGGCGGTCTGCCGTGTGCATGCGCCACAAGCTCCCATACAAGCCCGGCCGCGATATGCTCCCCAACAGATAGATATATATATATATATATATATATATATATATATATATATTAATTGTATGAGCGAGTTAACAAATGTTCGGCAATTTATCGTATTTCTAACGGTTTCAAACTCTCACGGACACGTGTCTACAATCGAAGCCGCCCTACAACTTAAGTTAATTTAATTAATCGTTTGTTGCTCTTTTACTTAAAATAATTTCCTTTTATATCTCTCGTTAGGTTTCAAAGCTACAAATATACAATCCGATACCCGTTCAAATTGGCCTATACAATTGCCATCATTTAAATTGAGACGCAGAGCCCGACCATGCCGCCCGCCTAATTAATTCCCGATCCCCAGTGAGGCTCGTTGGAACAACCACGACGTCCCGAAGTTCTCGGAGCGAGATACTCCTGCTGCTGCTGCTGCTGCAATCCAACCCTGCGGAACATACAGATAAGATTCAATATATATTATTTTCCTATAAATCGATACCCGGTTTAATTTCTATTAAATTGTTTTATTTCTAATAATTGCAAAATTTTGCATTTAGATTCCTTTTTCTTTTGTTCAAAATTTATTCATATATATATTTACATATATATTTTATAGTGTTATCGGTATCTGACAAATTTTCTTGTAACCTATAAGGACATATAAGCTTATATTTTCCGGTTGGGAATATTTCATATTTATTTCAAATATTATCAGAATTTATTTGTCAATCTTTTCCATTTCCTTAATTAATAATACCGTACTTACATATTCTAAAATTTAACGTAGTCATTTATGTTTATTCAATTTACATTAAATAAATTTTAAGTTTTTTTTTTTTGGGCAATATTCTCTGTTTGATTTATAGGGTACTTTGTTAAACCTAAAATTTTCGTGGCTGAATTGTGACACAAAAATAGATTTTGGAAGGACGCAGTCACGTGGCGCCTTTATTAAATTAAAAATTCGTACCAGCCCTCTTCACTGCGTAGCCCAATAACTATTTCGAACGAGTCACCCATCCTTTAAATCAAACCGGCAATTTCAATGTCCAGTATTAGTTAATTAAAAATAGCGTCACAAGACTCCAGGATCACAGTGAATCGATCAACATCCTCCCCCGTCACCAACACGGGTTCAGATGGGGGCACTGGTCAGTTCATCAACTAAACCGTGTGACGGACCTTATAGTTGAGGGTTTTAGAGTCAAAAAGGTCACAGGGGTGGTTTTTTTCGACGTCGACAAAGCCTTCGACAAGGTCTGGCATGAGGGACTTATCTTTAAATTGCAAAGAGCTAATTATCCTCCTCGACTTGTAAGGTTGATAGCCTCATTTCTAGACAGCAGAACTTTGAAAGTTAAGCTTGGTAATCACATACCTACCCCTCTGGAGATAACGGCAGAAGTTCCTCAAGGCTCCATTCTCTCTCCGCTGCTGTTTAACCTATACGTGGCCGACATGCCTTCGGGATGTAGGCACAGGGTCAAAATGGCACAATTCGCCGATGATACGGCTCTTCTATACTCTTCCAAGTCGCCCGATATGGTCACTTTGAGGCTTCAAAGGGCCACCGACGACCTCGAAGAATGGTTGGACAAGTGGCAAGTCACTATTAACCCAGAGAAAAGCAAAGCTGTACTCTTCACAAAGCGGAGAATCGAACCCGACGATAACATCTTTCTTAACGGTGTCCCTAGACCGTGGTCCAATTCTGGGGGTTAATCTTGACAAGGGACTCACGTACAATCTCCACGTGCAGTCCGTTCTCGATACGCTCTTACTCCGATGATGCGTCGGAATAGCGGTCTGTCGACCCGGAATCGAACCCGGCTCTACACGTCTATCATTAGACCCATCCTAACTTACGTGTCTCCAGTATGGGGAACAGCAGCTAACTGTCATCTCAATAAGTTAGAAATTTTTCAAAGCAAAACTCTGAGGTCGTTCTACAGGGCTCCGTGGTTTGTTCGAATCAGAGAGATTCGGGCAGACCTAGGACTACCCCCGATACGTCAACACATCAAAGCTTTGGTCACAAAGTACTTCGAGAATCTCGCAAATCATTCCAACTCTGATCTGGCCCGACTCGCCGAGCCGGACAGGAAAATCTTTTTCTATAAGAGACCGATGAACCAAGTAGCCGCACCCTAACTTTACTAACCCTAACTAAATTGTAAGACATCAAATGGCTGTGAATTATTGCAAATGCAATTAACCAATAAATTGTTTAGATTTAAGTTAGCAATAAATGTAATCACTTTATTGACAAGTCAGGCATGAATTGATTACATTTATTATATTAGTTATTTTAAGTTTAAAGAAGTGTTGATAGTTACAGACACATTTATTTATTATTGTTAATTAATAATGCTTCACAATATTAATGAGCAAATTTTTATGGAAACATTTATTGTATTTTTATCGTCTTTTGAGAATAATGTTTATGTTTGTGTTTTCTTAATTTTGTTAACATGCTTAATTCCCCAAAAAGGTAATAGATAACATTGTAATTACAGGTAAGTTTACTAATTTTAATTTCAAAATGTCATATTTAGGCCAAAACAGTATCTAAGGTTCAACTGATTCAATCTGCATTGACTGAATTCCGCGAAAAAAGATTTGAAATTATTTTGACCATACTTTTGGTCAAAGTAATAAAAAAAGTCTCAATTACACGCAATTACCAAATTAATGAGACTGTGCGTCACATCAAATATCCAAGTCACAAAGATCCCCTGTGATTGCTTAAAGCAACCAAATACCTGATCAGGAAAATGATAACTAAATTCAGATGGCAAAACTTGAGACCAGGCAGAGTTGTTCACTGAATGCCATAACAGCCAAAGAACTTGATTACGAAAATCGACCTCTAATGTAAAAAACTCGGTAAGAAAGCAAAACGGTATTCATTATTTCAGAATAAGCAGTTTAATTTTATCATTAATTTCATTAATAGTATCTCTTTCTGATCGATAATAAGGAAATATTTTAAGTATTCCTATTACTTAAACTTCTATCTGCTAAATAAGATGTTTTATAGCATAATACGTTGCTTTCACCAACTATATGAAAATGTGATACATTTCATAGTTTAATGCATTTTGATCCACTAAATGCAACTTCGGAACACTTGCAAAGGTTTTGAGACTTGGAGTTATCATTGAGTATTATGACGATACTCGTAGTATGTTTTTTATATTATATATATATATATATATATATATATACATCAAGCAGTCATTAATGCAAGAGGGAGGTAAAGGGTTTTCCAATAGGGACGCCCCTGTTTTGAATAGCTATACAATATGTTAAAAGATAAAAACAGTGTCAGGTTACAATATAACACATCCAATGTTTTTATACTCGTATTGAAAATATTTATGAAAACACAACTTTATTAATTTTAATTGTTAGACTGTTATCTCCATGAGGATGTATTTTAAGTATTTACATATATTAAACCCCTCTCGAATGTATAACGACCGCGTAAATGCACCCACTCACCTTTGTAGTGTGAAATAAATTCAATCTTAAAGTGGATGTATTATATTCATAGACTTTAATCGTATCAAACCATGCAGAACAACATAAAAACTGTCATATATAAATCAAGCAAAATATTGCATTCAAGAGAAACTAATTATTAAATTATTTAGGACGTTGAAATAATTAATCAGAGCACTACTTAAAATTTAGTTTCAATCAATTTTAAAGCGGATGTATTATATTCATAAAGCTTGATAACCTCCAGGGTTAAATGTATCGAACGATACAGAACAACAACAAAAAAACAGAGGAATTGAAGAAAAAGAAGAATGTATACAAAAATTATTTGAGGAAAAAGCCGACCGAACATTAAACAAACAAGAAATTGGAAAACTCAATTTATTTCCGTCATCACAATTTATTTCAATTGTGTATTTAATTATTATGAAGCTGGAATGCCATTTAAATTAATTTATGTTATTCCATAACTTCATATTCTGTGTTTTTATAATATTTCTGGGATATATTTTAATTTATTATTTTCCCAAGTATAAATATTAAATTAATTTGTTTTACTTTTAGTAAACAAAACTATTGTTTTATTTACAATCTGTAGCACAACTTTAAAATGCTCGCCACACCGTTAGATCGGTGTTTCGTGACTGACTGTCACCGGCGGAGTTCAGAATAAAACTATTTTTAACTAGTAATACTAGTATTGTCTAGTATCTAGTTCAGTTCCCTGTTGAAAACCAGGCGACCGGCACGTGATCGTACTCGTCCTATGATTGGTGGTCGTCGGGCAGATGTTCGGAGTACAACCAAACGGATATTTTAAATACTGTTTAGTAATCACACACACAATGACAAGTTTTCTTGTACATATATATTTTCGGCTGATTACTCTAGGGGCAATATTTGTTTCTTTGTTCAGTTGCTAAGGGCGCATTTTGATGTTTATTTTAGTCAACTGTTTGGACTTATATCCATTATTTTTATTTAATTTGTTATGTTGTTAACTTTTTTTAACACAATTTAAACCACTGATGGGAAAAATCTTCTTCGCGATGTTAATTGAAATCATTTAAATCGGCTAACTAAAAAGATTCGTTTAAACTGAGTCGTATGTCACAAAAAATAATTATGTATACGTAAAAAAATCTTTTATTAAATGATATTATTTATAAAATACAATGCAAATATATTTATTTGTCCTATTCTTGTAGTTATTATAATTAATTAATTATTTATATTCGATATAAAGTTTTAGGTATATAAAACAAATAAAAATATATAATTTAAAACAAGGGCGATACGGCGATTTAGATCCGCTCGGCAAACCGTACACCCTCCATTCTCCACATGTTCGAATGTTCCAGCTCCGCTTTTGTTTCGTTGCGATCGTTGCGTTTCTGTTTGATTATTGTTATTGTATACGTATGCAATAATAATAATAATTAGTTTTAATAATGTATTTATTTTGAATAATTAATTATGTATGTTGCATAATATAATATCATCTGATATTTTAATTTAATTAGAAATTGTTATTTTGTAAGGTCTTAATCATAACAGTGCGAGCGAGAAAACCTGAGATTTACGATGCAGAAATACAAATATACACTTATTGTAAATATTAAAAAATGTATCCCTAGACTGGCCTTGACCATCACCATAGGCGTAACACATTTTTTTTGTTGTAATTAATGTTATTATAAACAATTAAAATAAATATGAATTATATTAGAACTTAATTTGAAAAAAAAAAAACAACAACAATTTTAACAATTATACATATAACATACAAATAAATAAATAAACTTCAATACAATGTTTTTATGTTTTAATTGATAAAATTGCAGTAACAAAAGTGTTTTTTCTCGGTTAATCATCAATGTAACTATTAATACTCAGTATTTAACATAATAATAATAATAGAAGATTGTGAACAATTAAATTATATGTACAATACATAATAATACATAAAAACAGAATGATTTTATAGTAAACATTTATTATTGCAGTAGAACAATCAATAAATATGTTGTACTCTCTTCAGTCGTACCTGAATCAATTTAACAAAGCTTTTTCCAATACAGAAATTCTTAATAAAATATTTGCGAAACACAAATTATCGAACGGTTTGAAAGAAGGAACTGTACCTGTAAAAAAACCACCTGACTGACTATCTATTTTAACTGAAAAGGTTGTTCAAGATATATAGAATCGACTAGAGCAGGGGTACTCAACCTTTTTATACCTACCGCCACACTAGCATCTCTATTGGTAGAAAAAATTTCATACCGCTCACCTGTTGTATAATAATAATAACTTACCAGATACTTAATGTCGCACTTTCGCAAAATTTAGCTGCAAAAATCATTATAAAATTATATATTTTCAGAAATTTAACTATAAACAATAAAGGATTTTATAAAAACTTAATGAAAATGTTTTTCTATAATGATATAATTTTTTTTTTAATTAAACTTTAAAAAAATTCTATTTTAATGTTTGAAAACGTCAATTAAATTGGAAAAAAACGGAAAGTAGACAGCATTAAACATAACCCTTACCGCCCACCAAAAAATCGCTACCGCCCACTAGTTGAGTGCCACTGGACTAGAGCAAAGTTCACAAAAAATATTGAAAAAACTATGTGCATTTGCAGTTAAATTACTTGCACTTGATAATAATAACCAGTTTGCAACTCATCGTAGCGTATTGTTGAAGACATCCATCTAAAACTGTAGTGAGATTCCGCTCTGCATTGTTTTATCAAAAAATTAACATTGCAACCCAAATACCAATTGAGTAATAATAATATAATAATAATAATAACAAAAAAAATTCAAAAAAAAAAATAATATTTTCTTTATTCAAATAGTATAAAATAAGTTCATAGAAATATTATATAGTATTGAAATGTGTCATATAAAAATAGGTAATAAATACAATTTTCAAACTGGATAGTTTATTAACAAATTCCGTGATTGTGTAGGGTTCAATGTTACAGATCATATTAAAAACAAATCATTTAAATTGGGTAAATGGCTTAATAGTTTTAATGTTTTCAGGTAGTTGGTTGTAAAATCTAACACACATATAAAACACGCTTTTTTCTGTAAGAGATAATTTGTGGTCTGGGTATTTTTATTTTTATTTATTTAGGTGTTTAAAGCATGTGTTGTGACAATGCTCAAAAAGCTACTCATTAAAATAGGTTAATTTTCTTCTTACAAATTTTACTGTTAGTATTTTATTCGATTTGAATATTGTACGACATGAATCTTGATACTTTTAAGTACTTACAAAAATATGTTGTATATCATTAGGTGCACCCCAGAATATTATTCCAAATTTCAAATTGGAGTAAAAATTTGCATAGTATAGGGCTTTTGCTGTATTCAAATAATTGTAATTAATAAGAGCGAATACCTTAACTAGCTCTGTTTAGTTTAGTACATAAATGATCCACCTGAAATTGTCATTTTAGATATTTGTCAATGTAAACTTCTTTTGATAGCCATTCATTTTAAAATATTCTGCATTAATGTTTAATGTTTAATTTTGATTTAAACAAAACACAGTTGATTATTTCTTCATTCGTAACATACTGTTACTATGAAACTACGTTTGCATTTCTTTTAAGACATTGTTACTGATTTGAGATACACCATGCAGAATTGTGGCAGATATGAAAACATTTGTGTCATCTGCGTAGTTTACTATGTTTATATTTGCGCCAGGAAATTTAGATTGTATATAGTTCGGCAAATCATTTATGTATATTACAAATAACAGAGGACCAATTATGCTACCTTGTGGTACCTCCATACTGGTTGGCAGCGTATTTCATTGTATATACCCATTTTCACTATGCAGTTGTACAAATTGTTGTCTATTTGCTAAATATAATTTAAACCAATGAAGTGCACAACCGCGTACTCCACAGACTCTTGACAGAATCAAGGAATAGACCGCATGGTTCTTGATGCATTTCTAAGTGATGATAAATAATGCTTGTGAACTGGAATAAAGCTGTATGTATCAATGCTTTTGTTTTTAATAAAACTGTGTTGATTTTTATTGAGTAGTTTAGAGTATCAAAAAAATGCAAAAGTCTATTTAAACCAGTTTTTCATAATTTTTTAAAAACTTGTTAATAAATTTAATGGTCTATAACTATTTGCGTTTTGAATTTCCCCTTTTTCATATATTGGATTGACCACATTGGTTTTGAAAGACTCTGCAAAAACTCCACTCTCTAGTGATGCATTAAATATATGGAATAGGGGATAACTTATAGCATTTATAACTGCCTTAATTACTGTTATTGATATGCTATCTACACCTCCAGAATTATTGGCCATCGAATGCACAGTTGTACAGATTGAGACGTTTGAGTTATTACACTATTCTTTAATGCATTAGCACACATGTTAGTAAAATATTCATTAAATTTGTTTGCAATGTCACTATTGACTGGAGTCGAAAGAATACGTTTACTGTTCTTACCGATTGCTTTAGTTTTATTCTGCGATAAATTGATTTTATTAGTGACGTATTGTTTCTTAACTTTATATAACAGGTTATTACATTCTTTGCGTAGATTATTGTATATTAGTTTACTCTCATGAAATTGAGTTGTTCTGAAACGAAGATAATTGATTTTTATGGTATTGAACTGTTGGGTTATTTAAGTAAAATTTACTATGAGCTTTGTTTTGACTTATTTTAACATTTTGAAGTGGAATATTAGCGATAAAACAACTGATTACTGGGTTTAAGAAATGTTTGAGCTTAATGTTTACATTTGGCGATCTGAAGATGATATTCCAGTCCTCAGCCGATAAGTCGTTGTAAAAAAGTGTTAGATTGCAATCGATAATACGTCGAATTAATATTGTGTTATTTTGAGTATGATAATATGTAGTATTTATATCAAGAATTTGAGCACAGTGGTTTGAGAAACCTGTATGAACCACACAAAATAAATGATTTAATATTATAATAATAGTTGGTAATTATGTTGTCAATGCGGGTACTAGAGGTTGGCGTTATTCTAGTGCTTTCTTTAATCATAATACTAGCTTGGAACGACTGCAGTACAGATAAAAACTATTTGTATTGTTAGTAAGATTTTTAATGTCGATATTAAAATTACCGCAAATGAAGTAGGTTAAGTTTTCAAAAACTATAATATTTAAAAGTTTTTCTATTTTTTTTTTTTTTTTGTAATATATCTACTACACTTTTATGTGTTCGGTATAATAATATTACTAAACATTTGTTATTTTGTTTTTGTTGTTATATCCTTTTTATTTGATTTCAAAATTAATTAATTTTGGAGATAGGATAATTAAAATAATAATTAGATCATAATTGATTTTTTTAATTGCTAACGTTTCGGTAACGTCGTTACCTTCATCAGAGCATTTAAAAATTTATTACCGATGACAATTATAATAAATTATTTTGAAATGTTTGTTCCGCAGCCGCACATTCAAAACTATATAGTTCCGATAGGTTATGGTTGTCATTGCTTGCTGATCCTTGTAGATTTTGGAGTTCATAAAATGCACATCCCCTCGTTCGTTATATGATCTGCAGAAGCTAATAGTTGGAGATCCAATCTCGGATTAATTCTAGATTCATGAATCCGAGATTCATTGATTGTATCAAATAGTCACGGATTCGGGTAGTACTGTTGGTGATATTTTAGTTAAATACCAAATATTACTAAATTTGAATTGACGTAAGAAACGTAACGTAACGTAACGTATGACATCAGGAGCAGCTTATTACACTGAGAGAGAAAAAATCTTGCTGGCAATGTTAATAAAGGAACATCCAGTAATCGAAAATAAAAAAAAAACGATTATGCTACTGTGCCGGAGAAATTTATAGAATGGGATGTGTTGACTTCCAAGTAGAATGGCCAACCTGATGATGTAACTAGCAGAAATAGTTCCCAATTATTAAAAACATTATGGAAAAATTTGAAACAAAAGTAAGATGCGACTGGTTATTACAAACATTCAACTGTAAAACATTTTAACTAGCAATATGCAAATATTGAATTGAATTAGTATAGATTAATAATAAACTTAAAATTATTACTTATCATGATTTATATGTGTATAGATTTTTGAGACATTTTTTATGTTATAATATCCACACATAATTAAAGTAACGTAAGAAATGTTTTTGTTAATGTGTTAAATACAATAGGAAACATAAATTATCTACTTCGGAGAGGTATCAGGCACTATTGACAGGAGGAGGCAGTTTGCCTAAAAATGTCGATGATGACCCTGCTTTAGTCGAGGATGCTTTGCCATTTATTGACCTAGTGTTAACTAACAGTTTTGATAGCACTTTCACCCCACAAAATGAAGTAGTTACCGGTCAGATGGAAAGTGATAACAGTAAGTTTGCATTACATTTTGTATAACATTGATTCAAAATTAATTAAATTTATTTATTTGTTATTTAAAGGTATCTATCTTAATCCATATGAACCCATCCATATTTTAAATACACCAACAGATAATTCAAGTAAGTTTAGCCATTACAAAATACAGTTGGATTAATTAAAATTGTAAATTAATTTCTATTTATTTTCAGTATTGAGTCCTGATGAAGATTTATCTGAAAATATCTGCAATACACCAAATAAATGTAAGTTCATTTAATTGTATTTAACTATATATCAAATTAGATTTTTTTTCAGATAAATAATAAAAGGTAACCTACTGGTAAAGCGAATTAAGACCATCTCAAGTGCTGATAAAGAGCTTCACAAAATCCGTATTAAAATTGCCAATTTAAAAATGCAAAAGGCGAATTTGAAAATGCAATGGGCAAATTCAGCACTAAACACACAAAAATATGAAGAGGAGCTGGCAAAAAAATTAGGGGAATATGTGATAATATTTTATTTAAAAAAAATAAGTATTTAAAAATGCTGTTGTATAAATTGTCGTCTAGATGCTAATCCAATGTTATCATTTTGCATGTTTGGAATATTTTCATGTTCATTTTCATATTAGTCATCATTAATGTCTTGTTCATTATATTTTAATTTGATGTTGTACCAAAACTGGAGTTAGAAGGTACGGTCTGCAAGGGTAACCACTATCACCTAGTAAAATGCCGATGACTTAGTTTTGTTCAAATCGTATTCGCATTAATATGAGTATAGTCAATACAGCCTGAAACTGTAGGAAATTCAGCACAATTGTAAAATTTAGTTACATTTCTTCTTTGTTCCGCATTGGGCGTTGGAAATTTTACATAATTTTTACAATTGCTGGCAAATATAGTTGAACATCTCTTTATTATGTTACTAATGCTCTGCTGGCTAGCCCCCTGTAAGTCGACACTCGCCGCCTAAAAGCTTTTTATTTATTATGAGCAGTAAACTATTTATCGAGTACAATACCCGAAAACTACTCGTTGTATTATAACGCAAACAAATTAAAAGCTGAAATTCTGCTGTAAATGGTAGCCCTTGATTGTTGATTTTTTTCAAGTTTTCTGCTAGTAGTGGGAGCAGAATATGAAAATCTTTTGAAAATCGATACCTTCTGCGAAACTCATCGGCATCATAAAATTCAAAAGGATTTTCAGCATTTCTAATATACCTGTTGTTTTGAATATAGTATATCAGTATAACTATGTACAGTTTCCATGAATTCTATTTTTATTTTAATTTATTTAAGTATACAAATATTTGCACATCTACATACCTTTTAGACAACATTTCATTATTATATTGAATATCATTTAAATAATCGAAAAATTCATCTCTGAATTCAATTTCATTCATTTTTTTATTTATATTGTTATTAATTAAAAATATTGGGTTTCGCAAATTTATAGGTTATAAATGTCAAATGAATTAACAATCCAGGATTCATCTTGGGTAGGAGCAAGATTGTTTGAGATAGGATTATTTGCAATCTCGGATTCGTGAATCTAGGATTATATCGACTATTGGATGCATTTTCGGTCAATCCGATAATTAATTCTGAATCTCGGATCAATCCCCGACTATTAGTACGGGCATAAGCGATATCTATGAATTGTTAGCGATTCTAATTGGTTTTTGGTTTGCCAGTGCTCGTTAATTTTAATAAATAGTAAGTTTTTTATATTGTGTAAATATAATTATATAATTATGCTTTTTATGCTTTTTCCTAATAACATTATACTTTATCTCTTTGTGGTCACGTATATTGTATGATGTAACAATCACAGATATTCTAGCTACACTAGATAAGGCATGAAATGTAAATTCCATTCTAGTATACTTAGAAGTCCACAAAATATTTCAATAGAATCTCTGAAAAACAGGATGTCACGTGATTTCAATTATCATATAAAGTAAAGTGTTGTTGGAAAGCTTGTCATTAATAAAACTAAATAATTTAATGTATCCTGTATTTTAAACAAATAAAATATAACTAATAAAAAAATATATTTGGCGCTGTGGACAGGATACCTTAACGGCATAAAAGTGTCGGTGATTCATAAATCTTAATCGGGTATACAAGTGCGAGTTAATAATAATCGTTTCGAGTTACGGATATTCCACAAGGCCTATTGAGTGACGCCAATCGCTGACAAACCTCAGCTACAAATTTGCCTAGAATCAACACTAATCAACAATAATGTCTTTAAAAAACTCTACAAGTAGAGATGTATATGGGCTTACTACCGGCTTGTTAAAAAGTGTTGTAAACATTTTAGTTACTCCACTTACTAAATTAATAAATGATTGTATTATGGGTAATATCTTTCCCAAAGTGCTAAAACAAGCTTTAGTCATTCCTGTCTATAAAACTGGTAACAAAGAAGAAGTTAACAATTATAGACCCATATCTCTTCTTCCTATTATATCAAAGGTTTTTGAAAAAATTCTTTTTAATCAGATTATTGACTTTTTAGAAAGCAATTTACTATTATCTAATAGCCAATATGGCTTTCGCAGAGGAAGGTCTACGAGGGATGCAATAGTTGCGTTTACCACTGAGATCCTGGAAGGATTTGAATCAGGTATGCACTCGGTTGGAACCTTCTTAGATCTTAGTAAAGCATTTGATTGTGTTCCTCATGATGTTCTTCTTCGAAAATTATATTTTTATAATTTTCATCCTACAGCATGCAGACTGATAAACTCTTATATTTCTTGCAGACAACAGCGAGTAAAAGTTGACAAAAAAGTATCAAAAACTTCTAATATATTATATGGTGTACCGCAGGGGTCTACACTTGGTCCTCTGTTATTTCTTATATATATTAATGATTTGCCAAACTTACACAGATCCAAAGATAGTATAATACTATTTGCTGATGACACCAGTCTAGTGAATAGAGGAAAAGAGATTGGTTTAGTAATATCTAACAACAAGTTATTAGAAAATAAAGTTGAAAATTGGCTAGTATCGAATAAACTAACTTTAAATAAAAATAAGTCAGTAAAAGTCACCTTTTCTTTAAAGAGATCTGCTGAAATTACTAACGGAAGTACCAAATTCTTAGGAATTCATTTAGATTCTAGGTTAAACTGGCATAAGCATGGAGAGGAAGTGTCATTAGCTTTGTCACGCACAACATATTTACTGAGACACTTAACACATACTCTTCCAAAAACATCATTACTGACTGCTTATTTCGCACTATTTCAGTCTAAGGTGACATATGGCATTTTAGTATGGGGTCACTCGTCTATTATGCATAGATTTTTTGGCCTGCAAAGACGAGCTGTAAGAGTAATCACATCAGTTGCATATAGAGATGATTGTAGAAGCGCCTTTGTTGACAATGGACTCCTGACATTGCCATGTTTGTACGCATTGGAGTGTCTAGTCTATATTAGAGAAAACATTCAGAATTATCCAATGCACCAATCTAAACACAATCATCATACCAGAACTAAACTTGATATTTATCCAAAATGTCCGCGACTTTGCATTTCACAAAACGGAATTAGTTATTATGGAATCAAATTTTATAATGCTCTACCACAACATATTAAAAATCTTTCAAAAGTGAAATACAAAACCGAAATTAAAAAATATTTTTTGATCAAGGCTTTTTATAGTCAGCAAGAAATTTTATCAAATAGCTTTTTAGATATATAATTTTTAAACTGTTGTAATTCTGTCTACCTATTTATGTACCTGTATTGCCATTTTTTAAATTTAATATTATTCTGTTTTTTGACATTTGTTCTACCACCATGTATTAGCAAGAAATAAATTACTTACTTACTTACTTACCGAACCCGCAACAAACTGGAGAACCGTCCCGGAGAATAAACTATGCTACTGCTGAGAACTTTTCGTCAGATATTTTGCTGAAAATGTTATTTACGACCTTAATTTTGTAAATAATCCTTTTAAAACAAAAATCCTTATATTTTATTTATAAGTAATTACGATAATTACTGATATTATATATAATCAATCAATTTAATTTAAGAACTTTTACTAATTCAAGTAATTTGTTAAAATATTAAATTTATACAATAAAATGGCTAATTATACCGAAATAAATATTGCTAAAGAAATGATTCCCTCGTATGAAGCAGGAAGTAAAAATTTATCGTATATTATATTACAATGTGAAAAATTTATCACAACGTAGAAAAACATTGTTGTTGGTCAAGAAAACTGTACATTAAATAAATTACTGTATGAAATTTGTTGTTCAAAATTAAATGGTGCTGCCAGAGATACTTTGGTTGTCGCTAATTGTTCCACATGGAACGAAGTGAAAACTGCTTTAATAAATCGTTTTGGTGATTCCAGAAATGAAAATTTATTAGAAAATTATTTAATTACATGCTTTCAAACGTTTAATGAATCATACGATCAGTATTATGAAAAAATTAAAAGTAAAATACAACAACTATTAGAACATGTACACGCGAAAATTATATCAATTCAGGAAATTATAAATCGGAAGTTTATGTAGCAAGAGCATTATACAAAGCAGGTTTGTTGGAACCTTATAGTTCATTCGTATCTTATAAAAACGTAGATACACTTGAGAAAGTTTTATTGGAACTTCGTAACTACGATAATTATAAACAAGTAAATGTTTTAAATTTTGTTCGTCATAAACCTATAAAACAAAATAATAATGATAATAAATTTCAACAAATGAAAAATCAAGGTAATACAAAAAAAAAGGACAGAAATTCCACAACCTAATTATAACAAACATTTTAAAACACAATTGAATACAAATATTCAACGACCAAATCAATATTTTCAAAGACCATTTGTGCAAAATCGCAATATGTCTACACGGTTTCCTATAAATCCAAACGTACAAATAACAAATAAGAAACCTGAATATCAACCTACACCACCAAATTTACTGCAAGACCACCTGGTAATAATGCAAATAGACCGTATAATTATTTTTAAAATACGAATCCACGTAATATTACTTTTGAAGAACTTTTTAAAACTGAAGAACCATGTACGTCTGAAAATATTTATGAAATGACATCTAATGAGGAATTTAACAAATTCACTTATTTATTTGTTCCATCCATTCTTTCCTGTTTATCTTGCCAGCTTAAATTGATTATGATAAATCCCCTACATTGTTTTCCCATGTCTTCATAGGTCGTCCTCTTTTTTTTTTGGTTTTGATATTCTTGAATTACATACTTGTTTTGTTTGTCTATCTTCTGGCATTCTTTCTAGATGTCCATACCATGCTAACTGTTTTTTGTCTATTGTGTTATGTATGCTTTAATTTGAAGATTATCTCTTATCAATTCGTTTCTTATTTTGTCTATTTTTGTTACACCTTCTACTCTCCTTAGATACTTCATGTAATTCTCCAAGTGGACTCCAAAAAAAGTTTTATCACTTAGCATCTTATGAATTTGCTTGGAGAGGTGGTGAAGCTGTGCAATGCTTATTACAGTATTTCAAAGAAGAAATAAATAATGCAGGGGAATCTACAGGACGCATTGAGTATAATCCTATTTTTGCAAAAACAACGCAAGGTGGAGGTAAGCCTCTAGCTGAAAGCAAGTGGTTAATACCGAGTTATAAGAATCCAGATAGTTGTCCTGTGAGGTACGTCATTTAAATTATTAAATATTTCAAAATTTGTATAAGAAAATTATTTTCAGGCTATTTACGAAAATGATCGAAATGCGAACTCATAAAAATAGATCGTCTTTTTTTGACACCAAATCCGTCGTGGTATAAGGATCAGTCGGTAGGGTTTTTTAAAAATACGCCATTAGGGCAAAATGAGATGACTAAATGGACAAAAGCAGCTGCAGAAAGCATTGGATTAGATATAAAACGCGTAAAAATTACAAATCATTCAAACCGAATCAGCGAGCACAGCATTTGTAAAATTACTGGACATAGCAGCGTTAATGGATGTATTAAACCTTACTTGCAATTGAGTGCTGATCATCATCAAGCTTTAGTTGAAAATATACGTAATACCACAGAAACAAACCAAGCAAATATAAATCTAAATGATCCACCAACAACAGTCAGCGCAACTTCAGAAACAAAATCTTCTATTGTTAATTATGCTAATTGTACATTTTCGTGTACCAATTGTAACTTTTCATAAACAAATTTTTTATTAAAGTTGTAAATTTTCGTTTACCAATTGTAACGTTCCATAAATATTTTTTTTTATTAAAGTTGTATATTATTATATTATGTTGTCAATGACAACGTAACAATTATATCGGCAATTTTGCATTGAACAAATTACAGCGACAATTTTTACGTCATTACTGACAATACCACAATAACAAAAATTGTCGCTAAATACGTACGTGATTGGTCGAATTTCTGATATTTGCTAAATGTGATTGGTTGCTTTGACGGACGGATGACGGGAGGGAAATAGTCTATATTATATATAACATCAATAAACTCATTCAAATAATTAGGCTTCATGGTCTAGTTGTTTAGATTGTTGGATTCTACACCAAGAGTACACGGAACGAACCCCGGCATCGGAAAACATTTTTTAAAATAAAAACTTGCTCCCCACTCTAAAATAAAATCCAAGATGGCGGAAATATAATAAAATCCAAGATGGCGCTTGCCCCCCACTCCAAAATAAAATTTAAGATGGTGGAAATATTGTAAATTTCAAGCCTTATGGTGGAATTCATGAAAGCTGATTAACGTTAATCAGCGTTAAATGTGACAACATAACCTCAACTGTCAAAATTAATTTTATTAATTCATTATAAATACTTGATATTTACTTTGCGATAGTTACAAATATTATTTTCTTTTTATTTCTGATAGTTATATATTGTGTCAAACTTGCCTTTGTGGTAGCATTACTATAAATAGTTTTGCGGTTGTCAAATTTAATCAACCGTTACTCTAACTGACTTTCATGAATTCCAGCATTAGTAAATCAAATGATAAATTTGGCGTAGAATTCTGTTTCCATCACTACTACTACTTTAATTACAATTTTGTCAAAGATTATTTTGAAGATGCCGACTTTAAAACCGTACTAGATGATGTTGTTTACTAGGAAGACATAACGAAAAAAGAAAAGAATAATGTGCCAGACTTTATGGATGCAATCACTCCGGCATATGTACCAGTAAGTTTTAACTTTATTAATACGTTATATATTAGGCATGTTAGAGTAATTAGACAGTCTGGATATAGCGCAAATATTATAATATAATATATAATATATAAATGTTCACTGTTTAAAGTGAAAATTGATACACCTCTAGGGGGGCCCCGGATAATAGGTTAGTAGATCGCAAGAGGTTACATAAAAGTTAAAATTACGGCATGCATCAGAATGGGTTGTAAATTTTAAATTATGACCTCAGATTAGGTTGAGAGAGATTGGTTTGATTTATGAAACTTTACTTATTCTATACTATCTTTGTCTTTGTTACTGTATTTATGTTTCAACACTTTTGATAAAGCATTTTATGACTTGCGTGCAATATCGGGGTTAGGGGATGCTATAACTTTTACGATGATAGATAAAGAAATGATGCGCCGCTTTGTCTTATCATTTCTTGATATACGTCTTGGAGGACTTAAAAGGTAAAAGTGAAAGAACATGGGCGCTCAAGGACCTTAAGCCGTATTTTAGAGATTTGACAGTGATTGAGTTATTTTTTTGGTTACGGTTAATTTAAAACAATACTATCCTCAAGATATTCCGGTGTGATTCATGGGTACCCAATTGAAACTAATTGCAAGGATGAGTAATTGATGAGTATTTGTAAAAATACTATTTTGTAAGTTGCATGTATGATTAATGTGAGATATTTGACTGCGTAATGACTGCTTTGTCAAAATGTTTTTTTTAAAAGACGTTTTATTATTATTTTGGCATAAGTATCGTAACTTTCTGTTTGCTCTGATTTTAATTAGTTAGTTAATTATTAATTAATCTTAGTTTTATTATTTTATAAATTCAATTTTTAATTTGTGGTTGATACAATGTTTGAGTGGGGGGTGCGTAAGGAGAGTTGCACACTGAAGGTTCTTTTTATATGCACATGCACATAGTACTTATACACCTCCAATTGTTATAATGCAAGTACGACCTCGACTCCAAAATTACGTTTTTACCTCCGATTTCGGAGGCAAACTCGTTAACCTTGTTTTTCGGCTTCTAGGCCGCATAATACACCCCGCTGTAATCTCCGTTAAAGTTTGGTTTGGAGGCAGTTTTAGCCTATTATCATTTATTTATATACAAATAATTCACCGAATTTCCGCCACCGTTATATACGTTTTTACATTTGCTATGAAGTACGGTTGAGTTTCCACCGGTATATTTTGCGGTTGAAATCACCTCCGAAATAGCGGCATCGTCTCACTTCGTAACAGTTTTGTTCAGTTGTGAGCTGTAGTTTGGTGTGTGCTTAAAAAGATGTCGAAGTACAAAACAAATAAAGTGCATCTGACAAGTGGACAAGCATTTAGCAGAACTTGCTTGTAAGATATATAACAGTGAAAATAAAGAAACCGTTGAACCAAGTAAGTATAATTTTATTAATCTGCACAGTGTTTTTATTTGCTGTAAACTAAGAAATATATAACTTATTAAGATTGTGTATCCAACCTGAAAAATGCGGCATTTGGCCTGTTATAACGTTTGTGTATATTTACTAGCACTTTAATATGGGGTTAAATTACTATAATGCGTTTTAATTTAGCTGTGATCGGATTGACGCAACAAATTAAACGTAATCATTTTAATTTAGAAAATGGAGTAATAAAATAAAACAAGCATGTACTAGTAATTAAAATTCTGATTTTATTTATTAGAAATGTCTGAATCGTACATGAGTAAACCAATGAATAAAGAAATACTCGAAGATATAAGCAAACAAATAAATATTGAATTAGATAATGAAATAAATCAGAACAAAATGAAAGAAAATAAAGACAAGAACAAAGAAAATAAAGACGAACCAAACTAAATAAATAAAGAAAAACTAATATTTGAAAACAAAATTCAGCAAACTTTGGTAAGTCATGATTCTATATTAATATAAAATACAACAGTTGATTTTAAATCATTTATTATATTTTTTAATCTAATTATTTCTAACTATATCAATGCGATTGAATGTATTGCAGTTTACTCAACCCATTTTTAATTATTTAGGAATTGTACAATCAATTTAAAAGGTATGATCATACTATTAATTGTGTGACTCTTGCAAAAATATATAGATTGATGGTTTTCCTGTGGTTTAATAAGTAGAACTTAAATGCTTTATTTATATTTTATTTTATAAATGGGTGTTTAGTGATAATGAAGGCTTAGATAATTTTAACTTACCAAATGTAGAAACACATACTTATTCTGATGTTGTAAAACGCATACTCATTCCGATAGTAAAGTTGGTGATGTTTTTCAATATTCATCAAGTTCATTTATTTCGAGTACCGATTACAGTAGCAATTCATCAGACAATGAAAGCATTTGTGTTCCATTTCCAAAAAAGGTTTTATCAACTAAAAGTGTTGAAAATAATGACAATATGTCTAATGTTAAAACACAGAATGATGAAAAATGTGACGCAATAAATAATTATGTTAATAAAAAATAAAAAAAAAAAACAAAAAGAAAAAAAAAACAATAAAACCAATAAAACAAAATTCTAGTAAAATTCAACACAGTCAATTAGCACAAACTCTCTTAGCTAGAGCTGCTGCTGATTCAGGAAACTCTGCTGCAGCTTTAAGAGTTAGAAAAGAAGTTTTTCCTAAAATGAGAGCCGATTCAATTTCGTTAGTGGCCCAAAAAGGTCCTTTGATTATATTATTTGAAGAAAATTGTGGTTGCATGTTCTAATAAACTAAGAGAGTGTGCATGATTGTTAATAGAAATACGTCGTCAAACAAACAAAAACGATCTTGCTTTTTCGAAAATATTAAGCACTGATCTTTTTGACTATATCGTTACAAGCGCTAAAACCATTAGCGGTTATAATCAAGAAAATAAGAAATTTAAAGCTCCAAGCTTGGCAGTTCATTTGAGAACTCTGTTAACACAAATTTCTCATTATTGCACTCATTTAATATTAAAAGGAACATTAAAATTTTACGACAAAAAAAAATTAAAGGAATCGCAATGAAGTTCTGAATTATCTTCGTTAGTTATTAAAGATTTAGCTGAAAATAAATGGAATAAACTGGTAAAATTACCACTAATTAAAGATGTAACTACATTTAAAAATTACATAATGAAAATTGCGGATAAAAACATGGAAATAATTATTTATTGATACTCATCTTAGATTCAAATCTCATATCACAGGGTGCATTAGAAAAGCATTTTTAAGTTTAAAAATCATATATAATAATCGTCACTTTCTTTGCAAACAGACTAAAATTCTTCTTTGCGAGACGCTAGTGCTTTCACAGTTTACTCATTGTGACACAGTCTATGGATTCTGTTTGGATTCAGAAGATATTGCTAGAATACAAAAAATACAAAATTCGTGTTTAAGATTGATATTTGGTATAAGAAAATATGAAAATATATCCCATAAACTAATTGACATGCAGTGGCTAAACATGATAAACTGCAGAAAACTGCATGCAGCAGTATTTTTCACAAAATTGTGCAGACTAAAGTTCCACCATATCTTTACAACAAAATTTTATTCAGGACAGATGTACACAGTATTAATATCAGATCTAAAGGCCTGCTTACAACACCTATCCATAAAACTTCAATTTATCAAAGATCTTTTTCATACAACTTAGCTGCGTTATACAACTCTATTCCGTATTCCATAAAAAAACTAAACAATATTGGTTTTAAGAAAAAATATGAAAATCAACTTTATGGAGATCAATGTTCAAATGTGCGTGCAAGATATAAGTAATATAATTTTATTATAAATTTGGTAACTTTGTAACTGTAAAATAAAATTAATTTGTAACCATAAGTTTAGTATAGACAAAAAATATTTCACAATTATAAACCGAAATTTTTTATGCGTGGTTAAATGGAAGAACAGCAGTTTAAACAGTAATGTTTAAACAAGCTGAATTTCGCCACAGCTTTACATATTTTGTAACAAATGTATTCAAATATAATATTGGCTTTTAATAAATGATGGTTATGAAGTAAATATTGATTGTAATTTGGCCGCATACCCGATAGCCTTAACTTCCTATATATATATACAGGGAGTTTATAAATGAATGGGATTATGTAATCACTTTAAATGTGCCGCTTTTTTTAAATTGTTTACTATACTATTTGTTTTGACAGATCAACTTTGACAGCTGTCAAGCAAACATATGAAAACATATGTAGTATAGTAAACAGTTTTAAAGAGGCGGCATATTTAAAGTGATTACATAATCCCATTCATTTATAAACTCCCTGTATATATATATATATATATATACACAGGGTGTAGATTAATTGGCGGATAAACGCCAGGTAACTTTATAGATCGTACCAAAAGAAAACGAAAATCTTAATTCCAAAATGCTGAAAAACTTTTCGTTTGGCCTCACGAGGTCCTCAAAGTTTTGTTACGCTTGGCAACGTTGCAAACTTTCTAAATTTAAACCTATAATGTAGGCAACTTAATACACATAAAATAGGCAATTTAATACACACATCAAATTTTATTTTTTATTATAAACTACAAATGTTCAAATTGGCCACCGTTTACTTCTAAACACTTTACAGCACGTATCGACATCGAATTTATGACGTTCTCAAGCATCGCCGGCGTTAAATGTGGTTAAATGTTAAATCTGTCAGTGTTGCTATATTCATGTCAATTATTTTAAATATATTTTCAAACAATCAATTGTGCATTGAAATAATTAATATTTTTATTTATGACAGAATCTAATAATTTATAATAGTTGTATCAGCTGCAATGTATAAATTGTTCTATAATTCAATAATAATTATAGTACCTATTTGCTGGATTCACACATTTATTTTGAAAACGCATTTTAGAAACGACAAAAGTCACCGATGGTTTTTGTCAAGGGTGGTCACGGGATTGACATAGCAATGTAGTAGTTGTTAATCCGAGACAGACATAAGGCAGACCGCCGCATACTAGACGAACGCAACATAATATATTTCGCAAATGCATCAAAACACCATTCATAATTTAATCATGCGGTATGTGTTGTCAATGTGCAACCTCACACAATTTTAAATTAATGATTATCAAAAGAATAAAGTATATCATAATATTAAAATTGAATTTTATTTGAATTTAAAAGTCACTGATGACAAAAGTCACCGGAGATCAGAATTGACCCCCTGACATTTATTGCAATGCCTACTTTATAATTTGAATTTTATTAAAAATGTTGCTACGTTGCCAAGCGTATTTTTAATTTAAATTTGATTTATTTTTCAAAAGTAATTTGCACATTTTTCAATGTTTTTTATTATTAAGTTTCAATAAACCTCGTAATTTTTATTATACTAAAAAAGAAAGCAATGTGGTACATAATATACGCAATTAAAACAATATTTGTATTGACAAAATTGAAACTTTGAGGACCTCGTGAGGCCAAACAAAGAGTTTTTCAGCATTTTGGAATTAAGATTTTCGTTTACTTTTGGCACGATCTATAAAGTTACCTGGCGTTTATCCGCCAATTAATCTACACCCTGTATATATGTTTCTCTGTGAACAAAGTTTGAGTTTTATTTTATGCCGTATAATTTATTGTCTTATAAAACGACAATTTTTGTTTATAATGACAAGAAAATTGCAGTTTGCATTCCAATATGTGGTATCGCCGAGGGACAAGAAGACAAGTATTGTTGCCATAACTTCAATTACAACAGAGGAAAAGAAGGAATATGTGTTGCCACAGGAAATGGGATTTATAAGCGAACATGAAGAACTGATGAACACAGACGTTTATAAAAGAGTTAAAAAAAGTCTTACTCAAAGAGGTCAAAACAGAACAGTGTGGATCACACTAACAAAGGAAATGGAACAGAAATATTTTGATGAAGACGGTAATATAATGTTTAATAACTTATATTTAGAACAAATAATAAAAACAGACGTAGTAGAATCAACTCAGAAGAAAGAAAGTCAACTTAATTTAAAACACATAACAGAAAAGTTTATGATTGAAAAATTTACATGTAAAAATTCAAATGCAAAACAATGGCTAGAAACATTTGAAAAAGAATGTAAAAGGTTTGAAATCAATGAAGATAATATAAAGATTGAGATATTAAGGCTAGTCTTGGATAAGTCATGTTCAGATTGGCACTCAGCAACTCTCACAATATTGACAATGGAAGCTCGATGGTCTGAATGGAAAGAGAGATTTCTGGAGTCATTTGCAGACAATGGATGGAGTACAGGAATGTACGCTATATATTATAGGTATAAAGAAGGTTCATTGATTGAATATGCTATAAGAAAAGAGAAGCTACTACTAGATATGGACAATGATATTAGTTCAAAGACTCTAGTGTTGCTTATAGCAGCAGGATTACCTGAGTTGGTTAGAAATAAGATAGATAAAGAAAATTGTAAAAAGTCAACTGAATTATTGCATGACATCAGAAAATGTGAAAATTTAGTAAATAAAAATAGTTTTACGAAAAAGAAAGATGATAAATATGATAACAAGAAAAGATTTGAAGGAAAACAGCCATGTAAAAATTGTGAAAACTTAAATAAAGGTGTTAGATATCATCCTGAAAACTCATGTTGGTTCAAGAATAAAGAAAGAAAAGAAGGTGGAGTAATAGAGAGTAACTCAGTCATAGAAGTAAATCTAAATACAGAATCAAAAAACGAATAATCACACCATTGATTAAACTAAAAATATTATTAGAAGATAAGTTAGAGGTAAACGGAACATATGATTCAGGTTCCCAAGTCTCCCTAATAAATCCAAAATTAGTTAGAATAAAGAGGAAGGCAAAAGATGTAAATAAAATATTTTTAAAAACAGTCAATGGTGTGACACAAACAAAAGGTTTAATAACTATGAAAGTAAAAATCTTTGACATAGAGGAATACATTGATGTATTCATTACAGAGAGAGACGATGTTGAAGATTTCCTCGTAGGATTAGATATGATAAAGAAATTCAGATTAATTCAAAATGAGAATCTACAAATATTAAAAAAAAAATTGGATAATAAAATTGAACAATATTCAGTTAATTTTAATGAACACATAGAGAAAGATGACTTTCAGATAAGACTAGAACATCTAGATAATACAAAAAAAAATAAAATAGAAAAAATTATTGAAAAATATAAAAGTGTATTTGCAAAAGACAAATACGATATTGGCACGGTAAAAGATTATGAGGCAAGAATCGAATTAATAGTAGACAAATATTGTAGTAAAAGACCATACAGGTGTACAATAGAAGATAAAAAAGAAATAGAAACACAAGTGGCAATGCTATTAGAAAAGAATTTGATTGAAGAATCCTACAGTCCATTTGCCGCACCTGTAACACTGGCGTATAAAAGAGACGAAGGAAGGAAAAATCGCCTGTGTATTGATTTTAGAGATCTAAACAAGAATATTGTACCACAAGCTCAACCATTTCCACTTATAGATATAAGTATATTTTCTTAAATCAAAGAAAGTATACTTTCGTTACATATATACTGATTTTCTTCTTAGAGTAGTATTTTGCGAATGGCTGTTGCGTCAGCATGATGTGAACCCAAATTTTTTTAGTAACATTTTAGTGACAGATGAGACAATTTTTACTTGTAGCGGTCTGCACAATTTTCACAATACGCATTATTGGGCAGTTGAAAATCTACACATTACCCGGCGTACAAACTTTCTACACAGATTTTCGGTGAATGTATGGGCTGGAATTGTAAACGGCCATCTTATTGGACCGTTTTTGTTGCCAAATCGTGTTACGGGCCCTGTTTATTCAATTTTTTTTACAAGAGACCCTACCAGCACCACTGGAAAAAGTTCCAATTAATGTGGTATCTTCACGACGGAGCCCCACCACACTTTGCAATAGATGTGCGACAACATTTGAACAATGTGTTCCCGAGGAAGTGGATTGGTCGAGGAAGCCCAACTGCCTGGCCTTCTAGATCACCTGACCTAAATACCCTAGACTTTTATGTTTTGTGCATATGAACCATCTGGTATTCGCTACCGAATTCACAGTGTTGAAGAGTTGAGACATCACATACTAGCTGCCGCTGACACAATTCGGCAACCACCGAGACTTCAACGTGCACGTAGCGCAACATGGCTTCGGCGAGCTCGGATGTGTTTGGGAAATAGAGGAAATAATTTTGAGCATTTATTATGATATTAAGTGTTCTAATAATTTTGCATTTTTATTATTTGTTTATTATTTTGATAATTAGTTGATTAAAAGCTTTACTACATTTTGATTATTTTAATTTTGGCATGGCACACCGATTTTAATTAATAAATTTTAATTTTCCAGAAATTTTATAATTCATTATCTCGCTTATTATAAAACTTTTACTACATTTTTTAACATTTATCAATAATATTGATTGTAAACTATAATTCCTCGAGTTTATGCGCATAGGTTAATTATCACCCTGTATATAAAAGATAACAATATTATTTTAAGTATTACAACTAGTAATTTGAATTAAAACCTATTATTGACAATTATAATTATGTGTTTATATTTTGGATAAATGATTCGGTTTTTAATACGAACTTAAAAACAATTTTTAAAATTAACAACTTGATTATTTATTTTATATTATAACTGTTTCATACTTTTAAAAATAAGTTTAGATTATTTTATTTAATTACAACTTATTTCGATGATTATATATCATTTTCAAGTAGACTAAACGTCTGTAATTGACAATTCAATATCTTGTATTTATTTACCAATAGGTAATGATTATAAATCATAATACATTTTACAAAAGTCTAAACAAATCATGTAAATACATATTCTATTGATTACATTTTTTATTTAATTTTATTTAATATGCATACTTTGCTTAAATATTACCGTCAGCATACATTTTGAAATTACGCAGAAAATAAAATAACATATTGAATTTAATTTGAATTAAAAACTTCTGGTTCTAATCGCATACCAAGATTGAAATATGTATGTCTTAATATACGTTAATTTATTTTGAGTTCATAAATATATTATCACAAAACGCTACATGGCGTCGATTCTGATATTCGTGAGTTTTGTCATAGAATTTACGTCATTTTAGTAAAATCTAAGTAGCTTTTCTCTTATTTCACAGACATTTATATAAAAAAAGTCACCGAAGACCGACGCGTCTGGCGGATGGTTTGACAAACTACGCTGACAGCGTGTATATGTTCACATACGGGCCGGTCTTTCATTTCGCGCTTAAGCTAAGATCTGGTCACACTCACTTTGCACTCAAAATGAAGAAGAGAGTGTCACCGCTTGGTGACAACATTGGGCTTAAGCTTAGTTTTTAGCATTTTTATCCATAGTCTTTCCAACATGTGCCACACACTTCTTCCTCTGGAAACCGTTCTATTCGCAATATTATCTCCCGACATTATTCTTCTTCTAAATTCGCAACATTTTTCTTCTGTTTGCAATCCGTAGCATTACCTCCCAACATTCTTCTTCTAGAGCACATTCTGTCTGCAATCCTCAGCATTACCTCCCGACATTCTTCTTCTAGAAACTATCTATCTTATTGACGTTTATAGATGACTGCTGTTACGGATTGAAAATTTTTCCAATTAGGACCTTAAAACTACGTATAGTAAAAACTTGGGAGTGATTAGGTTTTTCAATTCTTGGCCAAAATTTAAAAGAGTACGTCTAGTTTGGTTAGTATGTAACTTTAAAAAGTTTTTTCCGTAGTAGTAGTTTAATTGCAAAAATAGTTGGTAGTTGGATATAATTCTGCATAACTAAGTTTCTTTTTTTACACATTTATAGTTCTTTTACAGACTCCTTTTCTTCTAAACCAGGAATCGGCAAACTTATTTTGAAACGGGCCATATTGTAAATTTTTTTAATTTTAAATATAGAAATAGTCTTTTGTTCTTGCATGAAAATCCACCGCATTTTTTTTGGAAATGAGCACTTTGCGGGCCGAATTAATAACATATGGCGAGCCAGATTTAGTCCGCGGGCCGTAGTTTACCGACCCTTGTTCTAAACAATTGATTGGCAGTCTTGGTCAA
Organism: Tachinus rufipes; assembly: GCA_963932245.1. Taxonomy (NCBI): domain Eukaryota; kingdom Metazoa; phylum Arthropoda; class Insecta; order Coleoptera; family Staphylinidae; genus Tachinus; species Tachinus rufipes. The sequence goes on from OZ010747.1 coordinate 56,280,025, forward strand.
TGCAGATATTGAAAAATAAATCAAACTTTTTTAGATACTTGAACATTGTTATAGACCGCTATTTACATGATCAATCCATGGTGGCTTTTTAATCGCCTCTGGTGTTGTGGGCTTTAGTTAGTTTAGCTTTTGACACTAAACAATTCGTTCCTAAGACAAATTCGAAGTTTAGCATTCCATCATTCATCATATTCTACAAAAGTGAGTTAATGCTCGAGTAATCGGAGTATCATGTATTCGCATTAGGTATTTTAAAGTTTTCTTATTAACGAGGACATCTTCTACAACCTCCCGGAAATAAAACTGATATCATTTATTATATAAAGATCTTCTCAGCGGTGATCTCTATTTATCTTTGATTAGCAGTTAACACAAAAAATGCTACTTGGTTATGTTCTTCTGCCTTTATCCTAGTCGAGAATCTATGGTCTAGTGATTGTTTTAATTTTGAGATCCAATCTTCAAGCATTTTAGTTTCTTTGTTTGATTTTGGATTAGTTGTTTTCTAAACAGCAGTAATATGAGCTTACTAGTCAACAAAACCCTAAAAATTCTTGTCCTTGCGGCATTTGGCTCCAAAACTGTGTTGTCTGATAAAAAAAAAAAGTTTTAATGCAATTTAGCCATAAGATCCGCAGTAAAATACATTAACAAATAGATAGACAAGACGTGGCACGTAATATCTGACAACAAAACGGCATTTTATGTGCTTAGATCAATGCAAAAACCAACAAAAGTAATAGTAGAGATAATGCAAATAATTAGGCAGGCACGAGAGAAAACAATTAGAAATAAGTTCAAAAACCAAGATAAGTCAAATTTGGTCATAAAATATTAAAATGTTCTCAAAAAAAGCCATAATCCAACCAAAAGCACTAAAATCCGGCCATAAACTGTTAAAAAGTGTTCAAATGTTGCCAAAACGTTAAAAATAGCAAAATCTGGCCTCAAAATACATAAAAATATTGTTAGCATCCTTTTCTCGCGCTCACATTTCACACCTTCCATGAGCCAATGCTATACTGGGATTACTGTAATTATCTTAATAAAATTCTATGGTTTTTTTTTATATTTTGACAATTAAGCTGTCACAAACCGAAAAACAGGGTTTTAGAGCTAAATTCTTGAAACATTTAAAAATTTATGAAAATTAGAACAAAAGTTGAAACATAATACCTAAGCAGAATTTATTTATATTATTATTATTATTATTATTATTTCAAATAACTTTTTTGTATTTTGACAATTAATCTGTCAAAATGCAAATGTCATGGTTTAAAAAGAAAAACTTCTTAAAATATCTCAAAAGTTACAAAAGTTAGAACAAAATTTAATTTCAAAAATAGTTTGCCAGTTGAGCACAAATTCTTCTAAATTTGTAAATCTTAATACTCTTCACTAGAGCTTAATTAATTATTATGCCTCTGTGCAACACCCAGCTGTAAAAAAAAGTTTCTAAGGTAAAAACAAATATACTAGCTTACAATCAAATTATTCTTCACCGTAAATCTAATTGAAACAAATTTTAAAATCTACCCTTTCCACCACAAATCTGTAAAGTACAATCTACTAATTAAATCAACAATTTTTAAAGAATTACTTTAAACGTCTCATCAATTACAATAATTTATCATGTTGGCAGACATTCTAAACCATACAGAGAGAAACTGATTTGCATTTGATTACAATCTTTTTTCACATCAGTTTAAAACTGAGTTTGTCAATGTGATGTGTTATAATCAGAGATATAGATATAGGAGAAGGGGCTTTGAGCTGCGCCAAAGATCTAATAATGAAGGCTGCCATTTTGCCCGATAGCTGACGTCACGTTCGGTGTGAAGTGAGTATTTCAAAAATGATGTGGACTTCGCGTTGTTTACTTTTGCTTTGTTTGGAATAATTAATTTATTGTATTATTATTCCAAAATTATTATTAATATAATAATTATAGATTTATGCTTGTGTTTATAGGATTATTTCATTTAAAAGTTATGTTTTGTAGATTCAAAGAAGTTTAAAATCTATAACCAAAAGAAACAAAAAACTAGTATTTTCAAATAAAATAAATAAACTTACATATGGAATGAAATTTTGGCTCATCTTTCATTTGAATAAACACGTCACCAACTAAAAAGTAATTTTTATACTTGATTATATTTGCAATGTCTAATGATAGGAAAAATAAACTGGGTACAAATAAAAACTTTAGACGCTGATTAAATATTACATTACAATTATAGTAGTGAGTCATCTGTATGTAGGGGTGATCAACTCTTACCGTCGAGCTCCAAGTATGAATCAAATTAAAAAAAATGTTTACGTGTTTATCAATACTGATATACATTCAGTTTCACATTTTTTTTTTTTATTTTCATACATACTTACCAACTCTTGTCTCTACATACACTTAACTGACTACTATAATTTTTCGTTATAAGTAATATTTAATCAACGTGCAAGTTTCAGCATTTATAAACTCATTTTATTACCACAGTATTCATGACATCTTTAAAGACGTACTAAAGGCACCTAACCCAACAAGGGCTTGACTGACCATAGTACGTTAATGTGGACCATTACTAAAATGATATATTAAAAAACTGGTGTTTATACTTTAATAGTTTTTTTTAGCTCCGAGCTCTCCTTTTATTATTAATATAAAATAATCCAAAAATCTATGTTCTGTTGGTAGTTTATAATTTGTAAATTTGATATTTTTTTCTTATTTGCATTTTCATCTTCATACAAATTATTATTACACCTTCAGCCGGAATATGCAATCCACCTGAAATGACAAATATTTAGAAATATACTATTTAGTACAAAGTTAGTATGTACTTGTTTTTTTTTAATAACAGAGTGAAAGATTTACTATCTGGGTAACAGTCAAATTGTTAATATTTATCGTTTCAGGTAGATTGCATGTAATAATAATTTGTAAGATGGAAATGCAAATAAGAAAAATGATTAAATTTACAAATTATAAATTACTGACTAAAGATGAATTTTTGGATTATTTTATAATAATATTAATTAATAAGTCGAGAATTCTATGACAAAACTAAAAAGATGTTTTCTGATCCGAAAGACTATGTGAAAGAAGAGTATCATTCGTTTGTGTTAATATTGTATATGCATATTGCAAAATTAGATTTTTCAAATTTGGCAAAATGACAATTATACAACATTAATTCGGTGAGAATTAAACAAATTAATATTGTTTTAAAATCAATAAAACATTTTAATTAAAATTCAGGTTTTTATATTTTTTTACCTGTATATAATTTATTTTTCTTATTATTAGACAAAGCAAATACAATCAACTTTAAAAATTACTATTCAGTTGGTGACATGTTCGGTGCATTGTGCAGTGACTTATTTAAATGAAGGATGAGCGAAATTGTTTCATTTCATATATAAGTTTATTGATTCTATTTGAGAATATTTTTTGGTTTCAGATTTTAATCTTCTTTGAGCTACAAAACAACTTTTATTTAATTTTAAATAAAATATAAACCAATAAACACAAGTAATATATCAATAGTTATTATATTAACAATAATTCTGAATTGATAATACATTAGATCAATTCCAAAAGTTACAAAAGTAAACAACACGAAGTGCACATCATTTATGAAATACTCACTTCACAGCGTACGTGACGTCAGCCATCGGACAAAATAGCAGCCTCAGTGGCATGGGTTCGAAATTTAGGTGCGTAGTCGTCAAAGCGCATTCTCCTATATCTATATCTCTGGTTATAATGCATTATTTGTAAATAGGTTAGGTATCAGGTTTTGAGTCAGGAAAAAGCGAGAAATTTAAAATAAATTTTGATAAAATTGTTATAATAGGATTGTTTAAAAATGTCGTTACATGTTTTTAATTTACAATATTCTTAAAAACGTAGTTGTAATGCAGTTTAAATATGTTTATTTTGTCATTTTGCTGATAACATTTTACAGAATAAAATGTCATAAATAAAATGAAGTTATAAAAGATATTATAGAGATTTCACTACCAACTTAAAATACATTTATTATATTAATCTAAAATCACAAACCGAGTTAAACAAAAGATTAAATTAAGATTGAAATATCAGCACTAAGTCACGTCAGTGCATAGTTCAACATAAACACCCTTATGCATAGTTGTTTGGTTAGTATGCTACTATAACTTTACTAACTAGTATCTACTTACAGCATATTAAATGTGTCCTATGCATAATTGATTTTTAGTATGATTTAGTTAGTAGCTACTATCTTCATTGCCTACTAATAATTTGCTTTGGCAACACAGCATTTTTTGAATTAGTTCAAACCAACCGTCAATTTTAAAGTGTATGTCAAGTTTATTGTTCTGTTTGGTTGTGTTCAAACTGAATTTGCAATGAATGAGGTAAGTAATTATTATATATTAATGTAATTTTAATAGATTTGATTATATATTAGAGTTTTATCCTTATAATTTTGTTGTTTTCTTAATTTATTTACTTATATAACCTCAAAACCAGTTGATCATAAATAATAGAAAGTACCACGTAAGTTTTAAATTAATCTATCATTGTTAAGTTATAACATATATTATATAAACATAATCAATATTTAGAAAAAGAGAGAGAGAGATCTACAAATTGGGAAGCTCCCGAAAAAGAAATTTTGTTAGACGCTGTAAAAAAGCACATCAATATCATCGAAGATAAAAAGAAATTGACCACCTGTAACAAACAGAAGGAGGATTGCTGGAAGGATGTCCAAAACAGGCTAATTGTTTATGGTAAAAATTATTATTAACTTTATATGTTAATTAAAATTATATTATATATTTTTATTATATTCTTTATCAAACAGGATACAATCGGGACATTCCACGTATTAAAGAGCAGTGGAGAAGAATGAAAGTTGCAGCCAAGAAAGCTGTATCAAATCATAAAAGAGCTCGATTCCAAACAGGTGGAGGTCCACCCCCAAATCCTTTATCTGATGTGGACATAATCGTAGCAGACATGATACCGCACGAATTTGTGGACGATGTTAATATATTTGACAGTAACAATAAGGTAAATAAAATTAGTTTTGAAATAATTTTCTTTGGTATAAAAATCAAGCCTCAATACATTAGACGACAAAGCATTCAGCTGCATTCTATATTATTAGTTAATTATGTTCTTTTTTACATTAAGATAATTAACCATTTTATTTCAATTTTAGGGAAATCAAGTAATTGAGGAAAAGTGGAAATAAGTGAGGAAGCTTCCAGTCCAATTATTTTGGTTGATGATGGTGCTCTTTTAGATGAAGGAATAATTGAAGTTTCCCCAAAAAAAGTTGAATCTGTTGGAATAAAAAAGAAAAAAAAAAGAAAAAAGGCGTCCTATGACAGAATATGAAGCAGCAATGCTAGAGTTAAATAAAAAAAAAAAATTGAGCAAGCAATAATTCATGCACAAGAAATGCATGTATCGAAAATGCAGCATGAACAAGAATATCATAACGCTAGATTGGATAAACTAAATTTGAGTAATTATAAAATTATTTAATTAACAAATTTTTATGTACATTTCTTACCGTATCCGGATGCTTTTCAGTTTTTTATTTTGAATAAAAATATTTAAAAAAAGTTTATTTTATAGAAAGAATTTATGTTTCTAAAGCTTTTAGATGAAGTCTTTTCAATTTAAATGTTTTATCGAAAGAATTTGAATGTGATATTTTAATTTTTTTTATTATTATTTATTATAAATGAATTATTTTATGTTACTTTTGTTTACTTTTCAATAAACACTATTTTTGTAAATTGAAATTCATTTATTTATTCCCTTTCTACAAGAATTTAACTTTATCTAATTATGTTTATCAAGTTAATAACAGCTGCAAATTGTGTAATGATCATTTTTTTACCTTTTTTATTATCTATATAACTTTTACATTAGTTATTATATTATGTTAAATTAAAATAAAATCAGCAAGCAATGAAGCAAGTGGAAGAAATGTAGCATGAACAGGAATATTATAATACTAGATAGGAAAAAGTAAATATAACTTTTAATTATGAAATTATTTAATTCTCTACTTCAAAGCAACATTTGCACAAATGAAATAAAATTTAATTTTAAGCCATGAATTTAGTTATATAAAAGGTATTTTTATTTTTAATTAAAATATCTTTGAATGTATTGGCGACGAAATGCTGCTCCACCAATATTTTCACGTATTTCAGGTATATCTTCATCCTCCTCATCATTATTTCCATCATCTAAATCTTCATCTGAAAATTAGAAAATCTTAGTTTGCAAATTTATACAAAAAGATAATATGTATGTACTTACCAACACCGTCCAAACTGATGCATATACAGGGAGTTTATAAATGAATGGGATTATGTAATCACTTTAAATATGCCGCCTTTTTAAAATCGTTCACTATACTACATATGTTTTCATATGTTTGCTTGACAGCTGTCAAAGTTGATCTGTCAAAACAAATAGTTTATTAAACAATTTAAAAAAAGCGGCACATTTAAAGTGATTACATAATCCCATTCATTTATAAACTCCCTGTATTATGTACAATTGCCAATGCTACAATTGCAGCTTTTGCCGTATTTAAATTAATTTGTAGTCCATTAAAAAAACATCTAAATTTGTTTTTCCAATACCCGAAAAGACGTTCGACAGTATTTCTTGTTTTTATGTGACTGCTGTTGTAGCGCCTTTCTGCATCGGTGTGTGGATTTAGCAGTGGGGTTAGTAAAAAATTTGAATTGGCATAACCACTATCTCCTAAAAGTATGCCATCTATGTTGCCGTTTACAAATTTTTGTTTTAATGCAGAATTATCAAAAATTCGGGAGTCATGTGCACTACCTCTCCAGCATGCAACAATATCCTGAATTCTGCATTTAGCATCACTAACAACTTGAACATTGAGGGAGTAATATCCCTTTCTGTTCATATATAGAAGAGGATATTCTCCCCCAGGACATTTTATTTTGATGTGTGTGCAATCTATTGCACCTATCACACTTGGGCATCCACCGATGGAGAAGAAATCTCTTTTGAGATTATGTATTTCTTCTCGGGTTGCAGGAAACTTAATAAAATTTTCTCTTAGTTGAGCTATGCTTTCAACCACCCGTTTGATAATTCTACTGAGTGTAGTTTGATGAAAACCATGCATATCCGCTAAAATTAATAAACAAAATAAAATAATTAACTTATCTTTTTATTATTTTATTTTAAATAATTGAGAGTATTGCATATACACATAAAAAAATAAGAGATAAGAGTATTTTATAAATTTTATTTAATACTATCTCTTGGTAATTTTTATGTGCTTTTAATTGTAATAAAATAAACAACAAATACGATTATATTATCAAAATCATGTTATTTATTAAAAAAAGTAAAATAACATTAATATAAAATAATATAAATGGTACTTACCAACATCGGCTTCATATGCTCCTTTTGCAAAATATCTAATTGTTGCAAGAAATTGCAGATCCGCACTTACTGGACAACCTTTGTTTCCATTGATCGGAGTCAAACCTTCCCTAATTAGATTTATAATATATTTTGCCGTGTTTGTTGACATCCTGTAATACGATGTAAATTAGTGCTCCGAATATAAACTGAATGGATCCGCATGTTTTAAATATATTTTATTAAGTGGATTTAATTGTGCATTTATTCCAATAATTTCTTCTACTTCTTCTAACTCTTCCACAATATTTATAAAATCAGCCATTGCACAAAATAACTGTCAAGAGGTTATGCTTAGTAAAATATAAAACATGACAATTTGTCTACTAAAATTTTAGTTAGCAACTAAGCTTAGTAGTGTTTTAAATATCACTATGCATATGGTTATAACTGTTATAAGTAATATCCTACTAGTAGCTTCTTAGTAGCTACTAAAGTTGACTATGCTTAAGGGTGAAAATAATTACTATTCCAACTATCATGGCGGTAATTAACAAAATAATAATTCCATTACTACATATTTTTACAGGGTTATTCTAAATTACTAAAACACAATCATATCTAATTTTTATATTTTGTATATAATAATGAAAAGAAATAAATAAAAATTTATTTCATTTTTATAATGCGTAACACTTGCAACACCTTCGCATAACATCACCCCGCAACGGCGCACAGTGGGGTCAGTTACCCTAAAAGCTGGTATTCATTCAAAAATTAAAATGCAATAAACATATTTGTCTTTATGGCCTAGTGTAGCCAACAAATGAGCCTGTAAAAATGCGCGTGTTTCAGAACCAATAACGCGTTTCTTGGCCTTTGCTGCAGTTTTGAAAAAAGTAGTAACACTTAAATAAAAAACGTTTAGAAGTTATCATTGTATATCGTTCTGCAAAATAGCGTGTTTGCAGAGATAGGTAAACTTTTAGTTGTGTATCGAGCTATATCGAGCACTTTTGTTAACATGGTTAAAATGTGTAGTCATAGTAGAATTTCGACAAATTTTAAAATTTTGCGATTTTAGTTTTAACAGTTAAGAGCATACCGACGCTGCCTTGATTTGTAATATTTTAACGAAAACGACAACTTTGTCGTCATTGCTGTTTCTACATATTATTAGATAATCAATTTATTTTTTCACCAATACATTCAGAAAGGATCAAACTATGATATGTCGGAGTATTTTTTGTCAAATTATATTTGCAAATAGCAACAAAATGCATTCAAAAGTACATAAAAGCGTATTTATTTCTATATTTGATCACTATTTTTAGCTATTTCTTAACTTATTAATTAACTTATTATTTGACTAAAATACTCCGACTTATCACTGTTTAGTTCTTTCTGAATGTACTGGTAAAAAAATAAATCGATTGTCTAATAATATGCAGAAACAACAATTACGCCAAAGTTGTCGCTTTTGTTAAAATACTATAAATCAAGGTAGCAGTCGGAATTGTCTTAACTATATTTTTTCATGGTTTCAACAACTTCTAGTAATAAGTTCATAGCTTAAAAAGAATTTATAAATGAATTTGAGAAGTTTCGGACAAAATTAAATTGAATTTCAGTTCATTTATTAACAAACCAAATTTAAGAAATGTCAAAATGATCTGAAGAACGATCTAAATACCAAAATATCAAAAGCCAGATTTGTTATGAAATATAGTAATTGGCTAAAAACATAGAGAAAGAACAGTGCTGATCAGGAAGGTAATGAACGCACTAAGCTCATAAAAACGGAATGTTGTAGAATTTTTATCATGTTTTTTGGTTTTTTCCAACCTAAAAACTACCATATTTTATCTACAAGATTTTTTTCACTATTTTTTCGTTAAACTGTAGGTGGAAAGTCTATACGAATCCAAAGTTTCAGAATTTTATTAAGACATTTCTACTTCCATCCCTTAAAAACTACCCCAATTGATTAATAACATTTTTTAATCATTTTTTTTGCAATCACAAGCTTAGTTTGGACTAGTTTTATAAGTTTCAAATTTTATGCTAAAAAATAGTTGTTCTGTCCCACTGTGTGGCGTCCCATCACTTATCGGTTTTATGCCGTCGGATCAAAGAAATTTGATTCCCCGTTGCGGGGTGATGTTACGGGACGGTATTGCAGTACGACACTTTGTTACAAGTGTGTACGCACTATTATAAACCCTCTAGGTATGCATTGTAAAAAAAAATCACACAAACATTTTTTTGTATACAAACAATAAAGAACATGCATGAAACTAAATAAATAAAACTTATTTTTTTATTTCAGTCAATCCAACGATCCTTAAATTAATAATAGATTTGACGTAAATTATTTTTGATTAATAAGTTGAAGTAGTAATACAAACATCATTTATTTCTACATTTTCCAATTTACCGAGAATCACTTTTTATTAGATACAAAGTAAGTATCAAATAAAGCCTGAAAAGAAATTACACAATTACGAGCGAATTGTTTTTAACGGTATTGAATTTGCAATATTTATTTAAAACTCTTATCACTTTGACTTCTTATTAGAAACATACGTTATATAATTTTAATTAATTCACCATTCTATTATTCACACATAATGAACAAACAAATATATACTATAACAAGTGGGAAGAGGAGCCTAAGGTCGACCACCAATAACTATAAAAAGTAATTGCAATTGTAACCGTCGAGCAAAAATCAGTCGCGTTCCGACCACGAGCGAGTGCAGTCACAATTTATGTTAAATGTTAAATGTGAAAATAGTTATCAATAGTGAATTATGTGCAAAACAATTACTAACACAAAGTGAAGTGAACACAAAACAGTATTACCCCCTAACAAGGGCGGTATCCAGCCCCAAAAAAGCAGTGTGTTAACCCTGAAAGCAATCCAGGACCCCAAATGCATTGTCCCAATCGACTCCAAACAAAGTAAGTACCCGACGTAAAAGTGCCTCGACTCCCAAATTGAATACACGCGTAAGTGGCTCTATAAATACCTCTTCCCCAATTGCTGGCTGCATTGCAGCACCTGGACAGTTACACCATGGCTGAAATCCAATATTAGAAAAAGATAATCCATTAGACACTCTCAAAAAAACAAATTGATGGCAATAATCACAATTTTTATCAAAGAATCAAAGAAAACAGGGCCTGCCTGGAATCGTTAATTAGTAACTTAAACACTACTACTGACAATGTCAAAAGCTTGAAACAAACTGTAAATACCGCACAAAGCGACATGAATAATAAACTCTCCAAAATGACCATTACAATAAATCAATTAAATAACCAAATAACAGCGTTAGTTAAAAAACTTATCCAAACTCAAACATCAAAAATGACGATTCCGGAAAATTATCCGCCCCTCGACATACACCGTCCGCCCCAACAATAAAGATAAGAAAAAGAAGAACTCCTCGAAAGTCATTTCTCATACCCTCTATCGCCAACTCCAAAGTGGAAAAATCAAGCAAAAAGATAAAACAAGCCCTACGGAAAAAAGAAGATTCGCGGAGAGATTATTTCCCCTCATTGCCATCACAAATTAACACTCAAAATAATGACACAACAGAGAACCCAATGCAAATGGAAACTACACCTAGAAATTCACAAACTCCAAACGATTCTGAATGGCACCTGGTGAACAGGACCTCCAAAGGAAAAAAAAAAGAGCCCACACACCGATTAGCAGCGTCAACAACTCCGATTCGTAAAGCAAACCAATTATCCAACCCCCTCCAATAATCTTAAAAAATAAAAATAAATGAAGAGAGGTTAAATCCGACCTTGAGAACTTCAATTCAAATTAAAAAGCCTCAAAAAGGCCGTTAAAATTTTGCCACTGACACTTTCTGATCACCGCAAAGGCAAAACTTACATAGATCTAAAAGATATAATACTTACACGTACCAGTTAGAAGAAGGCAAGACTTACAAGATCGTTATGCGTTACATACATCCATAACACGACAAGGAGGTACAAAATTATGTACATTAAACTAAATAAAACAAATAATCATGAAGACATATTAAACTAAACAAAATCCTTGGTTTAAAAGTCAAAGTAGAGGAGAAATTAAGATCAGGTAAACCGGCACATTGTCACCGATGCTAAGCGATTGGGCATTTGCAATTAATGTGGACGAATGAATGGGTATGTGTCAGATGTGCGGAGAATTATCCATCCGCACACTGCCATCTCACATCCGAAGACAGGGATCAAACCCGCTGTGCAAATTGCCAAGACAATCATCCCTCTTCTTGGAAGCAAAAACAAAGAGGTAAATCCAAATCACCACCGTTTGAAACAATTACGTATACTACCCCAAAGCCACGCCCACAATTGACCTCGTATGCGAAAGCCGTGCATTAAAAACAACTAGCTCCTCCTCCTAGTACCAATACCAGCTAACTCCGAGTTTAAAAACCAATTTAAAAATGCTATTAACCTCAGACCAAGAGTTATTAAAACTCATCTTGACCATCTTAATAAGAATGGACCAACAAACTAATATGCTTACACACAGTTAAACCCAGAATGAAAATGACGCAGTAAGAAGTGAATCACTCACGCAAGTATTCACCAATAACGATAGGTAGATACTGGGGTATTATACCAAAACTGCCAGGAAAACCAGACAAGATGTAGGGCCAGAGGATTATTGATATCTCCTCTTCTTTTCGAGTCCTGGCCGACTACGTGACGGCGATGAAAACTAGCGCATCCTCTCTCATCACCAAGGTTGAAGTACCAAAGATGGAATCAATGGAGCAAACGCCGCCACAACTCCACTCCCTCTGATGATGGATCGGATCTAGAAGATCTAGGCCACGCCCCTGCTGAACCGACTTCGGTCCAAACAGTAGGACGCGCCCCAGACGTTTCGAGAGCGGTCTGTACACCCGAAGCCCCGCTTCCAACTGCCGATAGACGATCCAAAGACGAGGAAAGATTCATCGTGGTCGGAAAGAAGAAGACGGCAGCTAAACAAAATAGGACCACAGGTGAGTCTTTTCCACCTCTTACTAAAGGCCTTCAGCCACTCCTTAGCAGCCATCAGCCACTGGTACTGAGCTATCAGCGGCTTCTCTCGCCGGACCTTCAGGCCGAAAGGCAAAAAAGGATTAGACCACTCCGAGGTCGACACCCCCCGAGATAGTCTGTCTCGAATCAAATGTCTAGGGACGTTTAAAATCGCATCTGGCTATCTTTCCCTACAATCATTGCTGGGAACTTAAACTGTAAACGGTCGGGGTGGAACAGTTTACAGACAAACGTCAAAGATCGGGCGTTGCTCGACTTTGTAGAGCAAAGAAGGTTACAACTAGTGGGTCCAGAGGAACCCTCCTACTATCATAGCGCAGGGTACCAAGGGGATGTTCTTGATGTGGCTGTATTCAAAACCACCACCATTCGAGTAATCAACGAAATGAGTTTCGACCACCTCCCAGTCTTGCTGAAGCTCTTCTGAAAGGGGTTACCTGGGGAGGGAAGTAAACTCGACATTGGCATGGATTGGCCTAGAATTCCAATGCTTCCTGAACAAATGTTTAGATTCGGAGCACGTCGAAAAGGCTGAACGGGTGGTTATAAAAACCTTGAAAGCCTCTGTCGACGTCGCGCCGCAGCAAAGCGATAGACAGTCTCAAATACGAAAGATTATAAAAAATGCTCCTGGCTCTGACGGAATCCCCAATAGAGAGCTTAAATGGTTCTCGCACAAAGCGATAATAGTACTCACCAATATTGCTAATGCGATTCTTCATACTGGGCTTTTTCCTATGGTCTGGAAAAGCTCAATCGTCATTAACATCCCAAAACCTAGGAAAGACCAGCGGTTTCCTCAAAAGCATGGAAACATTCTGCGGACCTCCAGTTAAATCAGGTGACTTATATCATCGTTAAGTGCTTAAGGTTGAAAAGGGCCACAGGGATGGTCCTTTTCGATGTGGAAAAAGCCTTCGACAAAGTCTGGCATAAAGGTCTTCTTTATAAACTCCACGAAGCACCCGAAGTAATCAACGACTCGACTCCACCATGGGCGACAACGATGCTAAACAACGTGATAGAAATCCCAATAGACCCCGGAGATGCAGTTAAAGGTACTAAAACAAAAAATAGACAGTAATACTATGAATTTATATTCAAAAATTAAAGAAAATTCGCATCGCATATTAGCATTAAAAGTTGCAAACGAATCCCTTCAAGCAAAAATAACTGATGTATTCTTTCAAATAAATTCGCAAATGAATACTCTGCTTGAACAAAAGCATAACCGCAATGAAAATAACACATTACACTGAGAAAATTATAAATAGTCAGACAGTCGTAACACAGTAGTAACAGATAATAAAGTATTTAAAAAAAAAGTCAAAAATAAAAAGAAAAGAATAGAAAACCGAATACAAAGTGACACATGATGGAAAATACCCTTCCCCCCACTCACCGCAATGACTATTGACGAAACAAATACTAACCCAAATAAAAGTTCACAAATAACACCGGAAGACTAAACAAAGAATTCAGCCGAATGAATAGATCGCTAAGAAAACCAAAAGCAAAAAAATACTATTATCAACAAGCAGTAATAATAGTGATTCAGAAAATGAAAATATAACCCCCCCCCCCCCATCAATTTTTGTTAAAGAAAATACACATACAGAAATACCTAATTGACCCTAAAATAGAAGGTGAAATTAAATGCCTCCACGCATCCACAAAAATATGCCCAAAACCCCTAACGATCACAGATAAATTAAAACCTATATTGACAAGAAGGGGCATCATTCACACACATATAAATTAGTGGAAGATAAAACTTTTAAAATAATTCGCTATAGAAGAGCTAGGATACAAAGTAAATTCCGTCAGCAGACTTGAACACTATCCAAAAACATAGAAATTATGCAAATAACGCACATTCTATAATTAAAAGTCAAAGTAGAAGAAAAGATCAATCTGGAAATCCAGCACACTGTACAGATGCCAGGGGGTCGATTCTGATCACTGGAAATACATGGCAACCTAGTAATTTTGTTAAATCTGTCAGAGTTGCTATATTCATGTCAATTATTTTAAATATATTTTCAAACAATCAATTGTGAATTGAAATATATGTACAAATTGTTCTATAATTCAATAATAATTTCAGTATTTGATGCATAATTTAAACATTGCCGCATTGTGAGACGACAAAAGTCACCGATGGTTTTTGTCAAGAGTGGTCACGGGATTGACATGGCAACGTTGTTAATCTGAGACAAAGTTTGCTTGATTAATTATTAATCTTGTTTCATATCTATAAGGTATCCCGCCGCACACTAGACACACGCAAGATAACATATTCCGTAAATGCATCAAAACACATTCATAATATAATAATGCAGTATGTGTCATTAATATGCGAGCCAACTAATTTATGTATATTATTCACACAATTTTAAATTAATTATTATTAAAAGGATAAAGTATATCACAATATTTAAATTAAATTTTATTCAATTTTATTAATGACAGATAAACTCACGCGAACTGTCAGAAAAATCACCGTGTTAATTGTGACTGTTTAAAGTCACCGGTTTTTAAGTCACAAACATTCAAATAGCATTTTGTGGAAATGATGTAATTTCGATGAGAAAAGTCATCGATGAGTCACCGGTGGGCAAAATCGGCCCAATAATAATAAAAATAACATCATAAAAGGTAATTAAATTATTGTAGAAGCTTTTTACTGCAAATATTATTTACTACTCTTAATAAAAATGATGTAATAATCTATAAAATGTTTATAAATGAACTAAAATCATTATTAAAAAAAAAAAAATCACGCAAACTGCCACTTTCTCATAGTGGCAAAACTCACCAGAATTTGGTTTGAATGCGTCATTTTTGTGACAAAAGTCACCGATGATAGAATCGACCCCCTGGCGTACGAGCATTCACAAAAAATGTGTACTAACAAGTTCATGTGCGTTAGATGCGCACAAAACCACGCACTCTAAGCTAACACCAGCTGACAGAGACCAAGAATGTATGTGCTAATTGTAAAAGAAACCATCCAGCCAGTTACAAAGGATGTCCCAAATACCAGAGGCAAAAAACCAAAATGGACAAATCACCACAAAAAACGACAAGTCAACAAAGATCAGAATTACCAAAGCCACGTGCACAATCGACAAGCCGTGTGAACAACAAAAGAAAAAGAACCGGATGAAACTACAGATGTTCCCATAAAAACCGTACTCCTACAAGCAATCAACACCTATAAAGATGACAAAGAGCTACTAAAACAAATTATCAAGATCGCGCTGATGATTATGAGCACATAATGGCAGCACATCAAAACACTAAATACACAACAATAAAAAAATAAGTAACATTACCAAAAGACAAAAAAACGACCAAACGCAATAGGAAAACTACCTGCACCAAAGCTATGCATCGTGACCTGCCAACCCAATAAAAGTAGGCCACACAGATGCAAACAGCCCAATGGGCAACCAAAAGCCAGCAAAGCAAAATGAGAAAATCCCAAGAACTTACAACACATCAAGACAAGCGGAAACCGTCAAGCACGTCGCTTTCTCGGAGCTCAAGGTTACGTAGCAACCACCTAACAATCGCGACAATTTAATTAATTCCACGAGTAAATGTAAAGAAAATATAATTGATTTCAATTAATTTTAATTGTTGTGAAAGTGATAATAAACAACGTTGCACAGCAACAGACAAAGTGCATTAACAAAGTGAAAGTTTAATAAGTTCAATGCCGCCTAAGAAAAAACCGAAGACTTGGCCATCTATAAAAAAAAAACTGGAGATTTAAATACTAAGACGGCGTTAAATACTATTCTGTCTGAAATCCGCCGGATTAACGAACGGTTTTTCAATCTGGAAAATTCTGCAGCCCTCGTTAGGCCCAATCTTTCGAACAATATTGTTATTGAAATCCCCTAGTTGATAACAATCAACTCGTATCTATTACTGATTTAGCAAATCTGCCGCTAAAAAATAATACAGATTCGGACAGCAAAATGGAAACTGAATCAGGTACAATTTTTGAATCTAATTCATCATCAACGTCGTCAGCTTCATCCGCAAACATTGGATTAAATACAATTGAATATCTACCGCTTAACAGGAAGAGAAAGCTTGTTAGCAGCACCATCATATACCCCGACATCGCAACACAAGATAAGCCTCCAACAATCGCAGAGAGTTTTCTGCGTCCCCCGCAATTGTCGCCCATACAGAGCTAACTTTAATTAATCAATCCGACGCGAATAATGCTCCTCAAGCTACAATGTCAGATAATATAATTGCACACAACGTGCAATCAAATAAGGCCCAAATAGCAAAGTTGCAAAGGCACCCCACCCCGATCATTCTTAGGCAGAAAGAAAAATACACAATTATCAATGAACACATAAAAGCTAAGAGAATTAATTGTCTCTTGGCAACCAACACTAGGAATGGTGGCATATGCCTACATCCCTCCACAGCTGCCAACCATCGGTTAATTTCTAGCTTCCTTAATGATTCTCAATTTCGTTACCACACTTTTCAATTACCTGATGAATACACTTTTAAGGTGGTCGTTCGTGGCATCCCCGAGTCCATAGACCCGGAACCTGCTATAAACAAACTCCGCGAGAGCGGTTTTGAAATTAAATCATTCACACGACTGGGTAAAAAAAACCTCTCATTTATGTGCAACTATCACGCACAGAAAAGAGCAAGGAAATTTTTAATATCGCGCGCTTAATGAGTCTCTGTGTCACTGTAAAAGCTAAACGTAAATCTAATGACATAATTCAACAAATGCACAGCACCTTACAAGTGTGTAAAATGCGCTGGCAATCATGATACAGCACAGTGCAAACGCGCAAAAAACACCAGCTAAATGCTTTAATTGCGGCGAAGCCCTTCCGGCTAGTTATCATGGTCGTTCAGTCCACTAAACCTTTGTTTTCGCAAGAAACAAGACTAACCAAAATTCGCAAGCTGCGAACACAACACAAACCACACACCCACGCTCGCGTAACAACACACACGCTTCAGGAACCACAGGTGTGTCCTACTCCAGCAGGTAATACAACAAATAACGACTCAAATACCCCCCATGAAATCGTGAAAGATTTATTAAACGCGAACTCAAACGAAGAGTTTTATATTATGTTATTAAAATCTGTCGACAGAATCCGCGCTCAACATGGACCTTAATTTAATTGGGTCGCGTTTTTTCACGATTGCATTCTGGAATTCGGATGGCATTTATCATAAAAGACATGAACTTTCGGTATTCTTAAATGAATATAAAGTTGATGTCATGCTCTTAAGCGAAACAAATTTAAAGTCTCACCGTCGTATAAATTTTAGCAACTATTTCTCCTACAGAACAGACAGGTTGAACTGATCAGAAAGTAGAACAGCGATCCTTGTAAGAAGATCTCTTGCTCATTCCGAAATCGACACACCTGCTTCAACTTACTTCGAAGCAAATTCAGTTGTTGTGAATATTCCCGGTGCTAGAATATTTAATTTAGTTTCTACATACTTACCACTACAAAAATTCATACTACACAGTAATCTGGATGCACTATTGTCGGACCAATTGCCAACTATCATAGCTGGTGATCTCAATGCCAAGCACTTAACCTGGCACAGCCGCACTAGAAACACCAAAGGCAAAACACTAGATGGTTATATAACCCGTCATGGCCTAACTGTTCTAGGACCTGACGCTCCGACATGCTACTGCTCAAATGGTGCTTGAGGTAAGATTGATATAGCTATCCTGAAAAACGTAACGACAGGCAGATGTCACGGTGATCAATGACCTGTGCTCCGATCATTTACCTGTTTTAATGGAAGTTTCAACAGGTACTGCACTTTTTGACAGAAACAAAGTTGTTCGTAAAACAATCTGGCCTCTCTATCAAAAATACCTGTCAGAAACCATGGGCTCAATACCCATCATTGAAACAAAGGAAAATTTAGAACAGGCGATTGGAAACCAGACATTAAAAACGCGAGATGCGCTAATGGAAGCATCATATCAAATCACTCTGAGTCACAGAAGTTTCCTGGGATTGCCCCGAGCAATCAAAGATCTCATCAGGGAAAAGAAATTAGCCAAATATAGATGGCAATTCAATCGAGATCCGGCTGATAAGTGTTTTTTGAAAGCCATAACAGCCCCTGTACGTAGAGCTATTAGCGAACACAAAAATTTGTGTTGGCAAACTAAGTTGGAATCCACAGAAAAGAATCGATCTCTTATGTGGAAACTCAATAAACTTTGTATACACTGCTTTAGAGAAAGTGGAGGTGTTGGCTGACAGTCTGGAACTTCAATATTCCATAGACTATAAAGATGCAGATCTTGATCACGTGGAAAGTGTACATTCATTTGTACAGAAGTACCTGAGGAAAGCCCCGAAGATCAGATAGATAGTGTGTCACCCTCACGCATCAAAGAAGTAGTGAAAAACTTGAATGCCAAAAAAGCCCCTGGTCCCGACAGCATTTCAAACATGGCACTAAAAGCTTATCCACAGAAGGCAATTATGTCATTAACCAGCATCATCAATGCGATTCTCCGTATGAGTCACTTCCCCGAATCATAAAAACACTCCCACGATGTCAGATTTACCAAAAGAGGAAAAGATCCAAGGTTTCCTCAGAATTATCGACCCATAAGTCTTTTGAGTACTATTGGCAAGGTAACTGAGAAAATTATTTTGAACAAGCTACAGATACACACGGACAAACAAAATGTTCTGCCGATACAAAAGTTCGGATTTTGATCAGAACATTCAACGTGCCACCAACTTCTAAAGACCAAATCATTGCTGGATTCAACACAAAAAAGGCGACAGGGTCGCTTTTCTTTGATGTTGAAAAGGCATTTGATAAAGTCTGGCATAAAGGGCTCATATACAAATTAATCAGGTACAACTACGCCGCTAAGTTGGTTAAATTAATTGACTCCTATCTACATAACAGAACACTGTCTACCAAAATAGGCAACAACACATCTACACTACGCAACATCACAGCAGTAGTGCCCCAAGGGTCACTGCTCTCATCACTACTCTTTGATATATACGTTTCAGACATGCGAACACCTACAAACGGAGTCAAGATAGCACAATACGCGGATGACACAGCGTTTCTGTACTCGTCAATCTGCCCCCGCGTTATCACTACGCGGTTGCAAGATGCCACTGATGCTCTCGAAAGATGGTTCAGCACATGGCTCATCAGGATCAAACCTGAAAAAAGTACAGCTATCTTGTTTTCCAAACAACGCTTACAATCACGTACACAACCATACGAACTCATACACATAAATAATAAACCAATCCCATGGAAGGAATCGGTTAAACACCTAGATGTACACCTAGACCGTGATTTAACGTGGTCTCATGCCTCTTATAGGATGGAGAAATAAAATGAGTTTTAGAAATAAGTTACTGATGTACAAATCAACTATCAGACCGGTTGTGCTTTACGCCAGTGCTATTTGGGGATCCTTAATTCCACAATCGACGCGGAAGAGGATAGAAACCTTTCAAAGCAAAACTTTGAGAACAATCCTCTACACCGCGACGTACGTCCGTAATATCCAGATCAGTCAGTCGCGATTTAGATATTTCTTCACTAATCGATTACAATTAAAAGTGCTCTATTGAATTTTATAAGCAACTTGCTTGTAATTAAAACCCCGACATTTGCGGCTTAGCAGAGTTTGACTCGCACTTTTTAAATACAAACACCCAATCAACGTCACTGTTAATTGAGTACATTACGCATAATTAAATTCGACATTACACCTCCCACACGCCTAATTGGCAGCGGCCTAGCCGCACTCAGTACTCACCCATCAAGTTTCTCCAATTAAGAAGACAAGAAGTCAATAAGCGCATAGCGCTGAGCATTTCTCATACATATATCACCGATAAGGCTGAAGAAAAACAGTAATATCGTCCGGGCGATCGTTACTGCAAACGAAGCGACCGAAAAGAAATAAAAAGAAACAGCAACAGCCAATCAACAATGCGCTATTCGCACAACTCTTAAGCGAAATTAAAATAATCAATGAACGACTAACCGCCACTAAAAATGCCAACTCCCTGAAGAAAACTAAAAAGCCAAAAAGATCACCTACCGTTACCGATATCGAAATGACAACCAGCGAGGATTCCGACTCGGACTCCATGTCGGTCAAAAGATCTACCACTTCCACGATACAACCTGAAGAACCGAATAAATTATGCAACGATGATACAACACCCGCAATAGATGTAGACTAGCAGGAATTCTAGCAGGCCAAAAAGAGGCGACACGAAAGGGCTCACCGCGCCAGCAGCAAAGATGATAATCCTTCAGATTTAAATTCAACTTCTATTCCCTCTAGGAGTAACAATGTAAATTATGCCAGTCTTAAACCAACCGTATAAAAAAACTAAAGTTATAATAAATCCTCCAAATGTCAAATCGAAAGTTCCCGTCCCCATTGTGCTGCATAACAAGAGCAAATACTTAGTGCTATCAGCCCGTTTCAAGGAGAACAGTATTAACATTGCATCCGCCACCAACATTAGGGGCGGAATCCGCCTTCAACCTGCAACTGTTATTGATTACAGAAGAGCAATTGCTCTTATGGATGACAAGAAGGACATCCACACCTACCAAGGCAAAGATAACTTAATACTCAAAGTTGTTATTAAACATATTCCTGACAAAATCCGGGTGGACATAATCACCGCGGAACTAAAAGAGTTAGATTTTAAAATATTAAAAGCAACAATCATTTATATACTTCCTCGATTCCCTAAAAGCAACGAAATTTACAACCTGGCACGACTATTCAATTTAACCGTAGCAGTCGAAGCAAAAGGTTCCGGTACGCCGCAAATTGCTGCACATTTATTTATATGCATAAAATGCGCAAAAATCACGCTAAAAAAAAGTGCGCAAGCTGCGGCAGACCCCACCCTGCCAGCTACAGGCAATATCCGGTTTACCTCAAACAGACACCGCCTAAAGTTTCCAAGAAAACCAAGTCTCCTCAAGACATTTCAAGAACTCCTGCAGTTCTAACCCCTGCTCGGACGTCCCCTGAGACCTCCTACGCGCAGGCTACAACACCCCCCAACGGGACTAATAACTAAGATAACAGCTTCGCAAGCACCCGCCAACAAATACTAAAAGATCTATTCAACACCAATACTAGAACTGACTTCCTAGGTCATGCGATATTATCCGCGCCCAGTATGGATCATAATCCACGCAGATGGCGTCACCGAGAAAAAAGAGGAACTCGTCCTCTTTTTACAAGAACATAAAGTCAACATTTTATTACTATCCGAAACGTTCTTAAAGCCTTACAAAACATGCAACATCAGCAACTACTACTGCTATAGAACCGCAAAAAAATTGTAGGGCGCGCTTGAACTAATGGCTAATCTACCTGGCAGCATAAGCAATATCAAATTCGTCAGCTTACGCAAATATCCTCTCGAGTTACCCCAAGCTGTCAAAGACTTTATCAGGGACAAAAAGTCCGCAAAAACCCGTTGGCATATCACCCGCGACCCGGCTGACAGTCAAGAGCTCAAACGCCTACAATCTTAAGTCCGCGAACAGATTCGCAACCACAAAGAGCTGTGCTGGCAGAGAAAACTGGAAATCATGGACGACGACAAACCCTTGATGTGGAAGATAGGGAAAGCTCTTCGCAAAAAGAGAACTCTTCTCCTCGCAATACACGGTGAAATCGGCATAGTACACACCATCGCCGAAAAAGCCGAGGCCCTTGCAGACAGTTTAAAACTGCAATGCACTCTATTATATCGCGGCATCCACCTAGATCATATAGATAGCTTAGGGCAGCCTCCGACACACCACTAGGCAGCGTGACTCCCTCTCGCATCAAAGAAGTGATAAAACGCCTCCACATCAGAAAGGCCTCTGGACCAGATGGCATCCCAAACAGGGCATTAAAATCCTACACTCAAAAGACAATGGTTTACCTGACAAACATCATTAACGCGGTCCTTCGATTGAGTCATTACACCTGGGAAAGATCTCAAATTCCCGCAAAACTACCGACCCATCAGTTTGCTAAACACTATGACAAAAGTAACGGAGAGGATAATCATCCACCACGTGTTGCCTGCGCACCTATTTGGGTTCCGATCCAAACACTCGACAACCCACCAATTGGTGAAAGTGACAGATCAAATCATAGCTGGATTCAACTCAAGAAGCTCGACTAGCGCGATCTTCTTCGACGTTGAAATGGCTTTTGATAAGAACTGGTACAAAGGTTTTGTTTACAATCTATTGAAAGCAAACTAGATTGGTTAAACTAATCGTTTCCTTTTCACAAAACCGATAATTTTGCGTTAAAGTCAACGATAATATTTCAACTTCTCGTCCAATCAGTTCCGGGGTTTCGCAAGGATCCGTTTTATCACCTCTGCTTTATAACATCTATGTAGCCAGCACACCTATCCCGACCAACGGAGCCAGCATAGCGCAGACTGGCGCATTCGGATAAACTCAAAAAAAAAAAAAAAAAAAATTATTTACCAAACGCAGACATACCCCATTTCATCACTTTAAACCAGAAAGCAATCCCGTAGAAAAAAAAAAACATATAACAATAACATAAATATAACGGCGTATCTTTTGTTAAAAGGTTGACTGACGTGGTGCTTGCACGCGAATTTATTGTAAAAATATAGGGTTAAGTGGAAGAACAGCTTTATAACTAAACTTTGTCTTTTTGTACATTTTAATGACAAATAAAGAACGCAATAATAATAATAATACAATACAACAGGCCCGTATGGCACTTCACAAGCTCTAGCCATTCATAGGTCGGCAAAGCAACATTAGTATTAAAAACAAACAAGTTAATCTACACTAGCGTTATTAGACCTGTTGTTATGTACGCCTGCCCCATTTGGGGTATTTTTAACAAAACGAAGGGGATGCGGATAGAAGCCTTTCAAAGCAAGACTTTGAGAGCAATCTTTAATGCCCTTCCTTACGTCAAAAATACAGTTATCCGCCGGAATCTCGGCATTCCTTCAATCCTTGACTATATTAAATTAAGCTCTCACAAGTTTTTTGAGCAAATAGCTCATAATTCTCATAAAGACATTAATAGTATGGAGCGTACGATCACACTATCATGTATAAATTTAAACATCCAGCTAGCATCACTGCACCACCCGTGACAACGATTTAGTCACGCTCAAACTGAAACACCACCAAGTAACTCTGAAATAATAATAAAAAAACTTGCCTGATCATGCAGGCAAACAACGCATAATATGATGGAAAAGATCCTTTTAAGAAGATCGATAAATGTGGAGAACAGTAATAGTGTCAACTGCCAGAAGCCGACTAGTAAGCAGATCAAAGACAAATCGCTCCAGTAGTAATTGCAATTTTCATTGTAAGCACAGCCAGCTGAAATCTAACTTTTCTTACAGAGGGTGATGGCTGCTGCAATAGCACTCGTAACTGGAGCAGCAGCTCAAGACCATCACCAAGAATAAAGAAGGAAGCCGGGGACGTCCTGACCGGCTTCTCACCGAACGAGAAGAAGAAAAATAAGAAGAAGTCCCAAGCAAGATACAAACCCGGCACCAACGCCAGAGTGACCTCCTTGACCCACCAAGTCCAGAGGATGAAGGGCCAGATGGCCTCCATGGCGGCCACTATTGAATCCCTCAATCAGAGGATTATTGACATTTCTGCTTCATTTCAGGTTTTAACCGATTACGTGACGGCGATTAAAACCAACTCATCCACCCCCATCACCAAGGTAGAAGTACCGGAGATGGAGCTAATAAACCTGGGAGCCTTTACCTGCGGGAACAAACGCCGTCACGACTCCACCCCCTCCGATGATGAATCAGATCTAGAAGATCCAGGCCACGCACCCGATGCCCCGCCCTTAACCACCGACGGACGATCCAAAGATACGAAAAGATTCATCCTGATCGGACAAAAGTAGACGACCGCCAAAAGGATTAAGACTACGGGTGAGTCTTTTCTAACTCTTGCTAATGGGCCATCAGCGGCTTTTCTCGCCGGCCGCTTAGGCCAAAAGACAAAAAACCCTTCTGCCCCAAAAGGGGACCCCCTTCACAAAAATGAAGTTACGGCCAGTTCAAAATCATGAGGTTAACCACCCTTCTTGGGTTAAAGGTGGCAGTGGAACCCAAGAAACGTAGAGGCGGAAGTCCGCAGTGCCACAAAAGCCAATGTATGGGCCAAACGTTGCTTTGCAAAAGTCTAGGTTTATAGAATCTGTTCGGGGTCCTATCAATCGATGGCCTGCCCTAAAGACACGTCTCCAAGGTGTGCTCTTTGTTCTGGTCAGCACCCCACCAGTTTCAGAGGCTGCTCTTCGTATCAAAGAATGTTGGCCTCGCACGGCTAGATGCTCCCATAAGTAATCCATCGGTTAGTTTGTAAATTTTGTCATTATATGTAAATATTGTTTCAGATGTTATGAATTTTGTTAGTTGAATTATATCACTAATTTCTTGTTTGTCCATGTTTTTTGATGTTAGAGTGTTATGGAGAGCAGTAATAGTATCAGTTATAGGGATATTAGTGTATAAGTTTGTTATGTCAAAGGAGATAATAGTATCGGTAGGTTCTATTATGATGTTTTTTAGGTTGTTGGCTAACTCTATGGAATTTATGGTGGTGTGTTTGTGTCTAATTTGTATGTGTTTAGTCAATATGTTTGTAAGTAATTTATCAATTTTGCTGGTTGGGGATTCTATTATAGATACTATGATGGGTATGTTAGATTTATGTTTTTCTGATCATTTTTCATTGCAATTTTTATTGATAACGCTCACGTCTTTTTTTAGGCACGTTTTGCACGTGTGGATTTCCTACCCGTTTTGTCTGTTTATATTAAGTATCTTAAATCTTTTCATCAAGGCGTGAAATTAATATTCCATATCGCTGACTGTGCTACCGTTCGAGGAGGTATTTCTGGACGTAGAAATTAACTTGAATCTTGACTTGGACAAACGCATGTGTTTGGATAGAAATCCACGTGGATCTTGATGATAACGGCAGTAACACCTAAGCTTTTTGTTTTTATTAATTACCATTTTCTTTTCATTTATCTATCTCTCTCTAAACCGTGACGTCAAGTGGGTGATAAGCAGTGTGCGGGTAATTACCCGAAAAGCGGAAATCGAAAATATTTAATGTCAGTTCCTATTGTTTTTTGTGTATGATTTGTGCACATATACACATAACAAGTTTATCCAATTTATGTAAAAAAAAGCCTTCCAAAAAACCGTAATAATTATTTTCTTGTTAACTCTAATAGTAATTAGTAATTAATATTTAACTAATGATATTGCAGCATGTCTTTGATATTAAGGATTAACTTAAAATGTCTTTTACTTCCACATTAATGTATTTTTTGTTAATTCTAATTTTGTTAATAATAATATTTAGAAAACTTTTTATTTAGCAAAATTTAAGTAAAATAAACATTTGTAACAATGGTAACAACAAAAATTCTTAAAATAGCTAACATGAGCGTTGATGCAAGCTTGACAACGCACTAAAAAAAATCATAAACTGCTTCAAAATGTTGTGTTTTGAATGTGCTGCATTTGCAATTATCTCTTGTAGCTGCTCCGCGTTGTTTATTGGCTCCGCATAAATAAATTGTTTCATGTGACCCCACACATAAAAGTCCAATAGATTTAGATCAGAAAATTTTCCATCTGATTTTAGAGAAATTATGCTTATAAACCAGCATTTAAACAAGGTGGTAAGATGTGTTAACTGAAAATCTTTGTTAGTAAACTCGTACCCTAACTGCTTACGGATTTTCTAATGACCAGATATGCTCATTATGTATATTGTTAAAGCCATTCGTAAACATAGATTCATCGCTCCACAATATTGAACTAAAAAATTACGATCTTGTTGATGTCGTTTAAGAAGCCATTGAGAAAATGCAAGTCGTTGTGCTACGTCGTATAATATATAGATATGGGTGCAGAATTTAACTATTTATGGTTTTCTAGACAAACTTTTTAGATAGTTATAAACAAGCCAAAATTTGCTTCGTCAACTATTTATTTCTTTTCTGTCACGGTGTGCTGTTGATATGGACCTCAACTACGGCGATTTCCAATTACAAATTCAAGGAACCTTCAAAATGCGTCCGAAAATACGAGACGAAAATGCCTTCTGTCGGAAAATCTTAATTGATACTCGTGACATGCAGGTAGGGCATTACCATTACAGAATCCGTAAACAAAAATGATATCTTCGTATATTGTTGAACAGCATTTTTATCAAATTTTACTAACCAAACCAAAGACAAGTGACAAGTAACCAATGCACACTTGTTAAAGTAATGTTGTTTTATTTGTTTTTTATATGCTAAATAAAAAGTTTTTTAAATATTGTGTATTTTTTATCTCGAAAACAAAACGAGATAGACAAAAATTATTACTACTATTTTTTTAAATTTATACACATATACTTGCCAAATATGACTTATGGATATGACAAGTTAAATATTCCCACATATGCAGACATTTTTATTACTGTTCATAGTCCTACACAACACTACACATAACTGTATATATGCGTACTTAAGAATCCAGGGTGTATAAAAAGTTTGCGAATATGATGATCTTGTAGTAGTACTGCAGATTGGATAAACATTGAAAAGACTGTATCAAAAATCTTCTATTTTTGCATGGTTTTGGTTGTATGCAGTTTTTTTTCTAGTGAGTAGAACTTTGATGGCGTGGAATTCTTCTTTTCACTCAGGAGGATGGTTCTTGCAGCAACCATTTTATTGTCGAAGTCGGTATTTTTTTATCTTCTTTCCCATTGAAACTGGCCAATTATCGTGTTTACCACTTTGCCATTTGGTGTTTCCTCTCAACAGGCATTATTCTACATGTTGATCGTTACGCTTGGTTGGAATGTCCTTGACCCTTCTTTACTTGGGTGCAGTGAGTGTGGTCACATTATTTAATCATAAAACACAAAACGCAACACAAAAACAAAATAATTACAGAAAAAATCAAATATCAAAACAAAACAACTAATAGTAATTTAGATTTATTTTTTCGAAACTGAATTTAAAAATGAAAATGTCCTTGAATAAAATTGCTATTCAACTGTTTAATTAATTAATTATTAATTTAATTAATTAATTAAACATTTTATTCCAGCATGGACCCCGACGGCAAGATGTCGGACCGGGAGATTCTGGAGCTAATGTATGCCGTAGTGGAGAAGAACGAGATGATCATTGAAAACCAGGCGAAGAAGATCCACTCGCTAGAATCCTAACTCATGGCAATGATGGAATGCCAGACGAAGAGGATTACCGAGCAGGACGCCCAGGTTAAAGCGATCCGAAGAGATGCTAAGGAGGCGAAGGCCGCCATTAACAAAATGGAAACCTCCATCAAATCCACTTTCGCCGAGCTGCCCATCCAGCTCCCACCTCCAACGGCACCAGCCTCGACCACCACCAAAGAGGCCCCAATGGAAACCTGCAACCAGGTTCCAAGCGCGACAGCGGCCCCCTAGGCCCAGGCCTCCCTCAAGAGACCTGCCGCCGGACCGCCCGACTCCATCTCCTCCGAGGAAGAAGAAATGGAAACCGCCCAAAGCGAGGTCGACCTCCACCAACAAGACCCGTCCGAAAAGGACAAATTCATCTTGGTCGAAGGGAAGAAAGCGAAGTCAAAGAAGATGAGGAAGGAACTAGGTGAGCCCTCTCAACCTTCTTGCTCAGCCGGCCCCACACGTCAGGTGCCTTCACCAAGGCCAAAGGGTCTTCAACCCGGCCCGCCCCTAAGGCGAAGCCGACCAACTCTGGTCCGGCTACTTGCACCTTAGGCCAGTCAACACAGCCGGCGCCCACAGTGGGAGCCGGTGCACGCCGCCCTCCTCCTATTACCATCCATGATAAGGATGTGTACCTAGGGCTAAAGGCGACCTTCGAGTCGTTAAACATCACCATTGATCGCGCAGTAAACGTGGTCGATGGCATTTGCCTGCACCCCCTAACGCAGGATGACTTCAGGGCGGTGATCGATTATTGCACAGAGCATGACATCTTTCACCACACCTACCAACTAGGGTCCGAAAAGACCTTAAAATACGTTATTCGGGGTGTGCCCACCTGCATTAAAGTTGAAATAGTGCAGGCTGAGCTCATCGCTCAGGGGTACACTCCAAAATTGACTACACGAATGGGAAGGAACGGGAAAGACTTTCCAATGGTGTACGTCCAGGAAGCCAAAAACAGAGAGAAACTGTCTATAACTAAGTTGCTCGGGCTTCGCGTGACCACAAAGGTCAAACACAAAGGCCCTGAGATTGCACAATGTCACCGTTGCCAACGTTACGGCCACGGGGCATCCCGGTGCAACGCACCATATCGGTGCGTCAAGTGCGCTGGAGCTCATCCGAGCGCCGGTTGCACTCTTACCAAAGAGAGCGGCCATTTAGCAAAATGCGTCGCGTGTGGTGGGGACCACACGGCAAGTTATAAGGGCTGCCTGGTTTACCAGAAACTAAAGGCTAGCCGCAACAGCCAGGCCACCGGTAAGACACCTGCTCCCCGTAAGCAGTCTCGTGCTCTACCACGGAGCCAAGCGCCTCTCTTCTATCGGCTAAAGATCAGCTGTTCGCTTATCGCAACCAAGTAATGACTTCGTCAAGCTACTAAAAGCTTCTAAAATTCTATTAGACGACTAGACGTCTAATAATTTCAGACCCGGCCCGTCAGTCTGAAACTCAGACCTAGAAGTGGAACTAGATCCCACTCATTCTAGGCACACCTATATGGTTGGCACACATGTGCATTATGTAAATATTTCCCGTGTTGAACACACAACCATTCAGGAAAGCAATGTCCTAAAAGGACGAACTTCCAGCAGTCAAAGTCGGGGGAAGTTTAGTCAGTAGGCGCCCGTGAGGGTGAATCCGACACTTTGCGAATCTTTAGAAAGATTCTCCTCCTAGCACCAAAAAAAAAAAAAAACCAATTAGAAGATTTAGGAGTTTATGTGGCGAAGTTCCACAATGAAAATGTTTTAGGTGGAGGTCATTCCAAATATTTTAATAATTGGGAAAAGCTTGGACCAAATGTGAGGAAATGAGATTCATCTTCGAAATGCATTTATACTGCAGCATGCCAAAATGAACCTTGTAAGTTCTTATCATTTTCTGGATCAAGTCCTGACATCGATATTTCAAGCAATTATACTTTCAAGAACCTTGCCAAATATCGAATCACCTCAAACTTATTAGTGCTTGATTGTCAAAATGTTTAAATTAATAGTAATATTTTATATTTTTCTCATTTATTTTTTTATATCAGAAATTAACAAATTTATTATTTATGATTTTTTATTAAAATTTTATTTTGGTTATTTATAATAAATTTTTGTAAAATTATTTATTTGTTTATTATTATGCTTTATTTCTTTTTTAAAATTTCTGTTGCATGCAATTTGTGTTTATTTGTTATGACTATGAAAAACGGCTAATGATTGAATAGCTTGGGTACTTGGGCTCAAATCCCGGTTAAGGTAAGTATGTTTGTTTATGTACAGGTTTCTTTAAAAACATAATTGCTGGCTAAGACGCATGGCCATAAAATAAAAATAAGTAAGTATGTTTATTTGTTTAGGTAAGTATCACTTACAGGAGAGATTAAAAACAAAATAATGCGAGTGCACTTGTGTAAGTAATTAGCATTTCCAGAATGTCAATTTATTAGATTTAACAAAACTACGGTTGATTCAAATTCAATTTTTATATAAAATGTCTTCAGATGGCAGTTTTGTATATGAATCTATCTATTGATATTGTTTGATTGGTTAATATAACCTCCAAAATGTTATTTTTTTAGATTTAACAAAATTACAGAGTACGGATGATTTAAAGTTAATTTGCTCAAAATTTCTTCAAATAAACCATTCTTTTCTTTATATGAAACGTTTTCAAAAGAAAATTCTTTGTATGATATCACCTATTGGTATTGTCTAAATAATCAATATAACCTCCAGAATATCAATTTATTAGATTTAACAAAAATACAGAGTACAAATGATTCAAATCAAATTTGCTCAAAATTTAAAAATATAATTAATCTCAATACAGTTTGTAGGAAACTTAATATACACGAAAATGTTCTGTTGCACTTATGCCTACGTCCGTTTTATCATCCTTTTCTCATCATATCAATATATTTTTATGTCTAGTCTGTTATTTATATATTTTTACAATTTGATATATTATATACATGCCTGCCGGTAAGACGTTGTGTGCACGGTCGTGACTATAATTAAGTGATTTTTCTTAGCTCTTACGGAGTTATGTTTGAATACCAAAAAAATCTCAAAATTTGGTTATGATTAATTAAGTGTAAATGGAGCAGCAATCACAAAAACTACCAAACAAGAGGTAAAATCGGTTCAAGCGACAACAGAATTTCTGAAATAAGTTTTGTTTACTATACGGTGTTATTGTCTACTAGATTTTATGTTTTCAAAGTAAATGTCAATAACTAGAAGGTCATACAAAAAGATATGTCAAATAATCTTATAAAATGATTTAAAATAAAATAAAAATTGTATTCAATATTTTGAAATAAAACCAAACTTGGATAATTTTTTGCACAAAATTTGCAATAAAAATGAGTACTGTCAGTTTGTCATTTAAAATCTTAAAGATTATGCGTTCAGAAAATGATTAAATTTTCATCACTTGAATTTTTTTATTTTAGATTAATTGGACTGATATCTTTTTTCTCTGCATTGTATAACCTTCTAGTTGATGACAATTGATTTGGAAACATAGAATGAAGTAGAAAACGACATTGTATAATAAAAAAAGTTTATTTCAAAAGTTTTGCGTCGATTTTATCTCTTTTTAGTAGTTTTTGCGCTTGCGGCACCATTTAGAGTCAGTGTATCGGCACCAAAATTAAAAATGTATTTTTTTTTTGGTATTTGAACATAATTTTGCCCATTGCTCATAAAAACTAAAAATTTCATAAAAAAAGATAAACAGCGCTAACAAAAGTTAAACAACGGCTGAAGCGGTCACAAGTTGGATGGGTGTCTCCAACGCAAGTTCGAATGTTACTGGCGCGATAGCCACTCGGAATTTTTTATCTGTAGAATTGTTTTTAATGTCACCCACCTGCCTGAATTGTAATATACAATATATATATATAATATATATTAAAATATATATATAATATATAATAAAATATATATAATAATATATATTATTTAAATTGATGTACAATTTTATAACTCTTAAATAATAATTAATATTTTAACTGCTTATAACCTATGTATTTATTAAAAACCATAGACAGCTAATTAAACATATGCTTACTATAGATATTTATAACAAATAAAAACATTAAGCATACTACTTTATATTTATTCTCCGAGATGTTCATAAAATAATTTTATATAACAGATTTTTGTTAAATTTAAAATTCTTACACTTCCGTCAATGTTTATCTTTGAATGTCTAATATATGTTAAAACTAATATCCATAATTACAGCACCCACGCTGAAATTCATTTGCATGACACACGAAATAAAAATCACATATACCCACCTGCGTCCAGACTACATAAATCGAATAATTGTTTTGGATATTATGGTATCAAGTTTTTTAACAAGTTACCCCAATACGTTAAGTTACTCCCTTTGTCAACGTTTAAAAATGTTGTTAAAAATTATCTAATAGTTAAAGCGTATTACGATTTTAACACATTTTTAACCGATAATTTTAATGTGTAAATAATGTTAATAATGTTTTATTTTATATGTAATAATGTATCAAATGTAATTAATGTGTAATCTATGTATTATTATATCTTTATATGTACTTCTGACTTGTGTAAAATAATGTTTTTTTATATACTGCACGAATAAACAATTATTATTATTATTATTCTGTTAATAATTTATTGGGTGTTATTACAAGTAGTAAATCTGATAATGACAAAAACAACAATAAACATACAATACATCGGCCCAAAATAAATTTCAGTTTTAACAACCAAATAATTAAAATAATAATATTTAATTAATGTTTTAAAAACATAACATAAAGAAATAGTATAGCAATTATTTTAACTTATATTATATAACTGACAACGGTGAGATAGCTCAGTTATAGAGCGTTAGTGTACCACGCTAACAGTCCCGGGTTCGATACCCGAATATGACTAAAATAATAACTTTGCTCTTTATCCACCGGGGTGATTCGGAAGTCACTTAATTAGCCGTTGGTCCCATCAACCCCCTTCAAACAAGTCGTAAGACTTCTGGGGCGATGTAAAATAGCTGTAAAACGCGAAATAAAAAGAAAAAAAAGAAAGACAAAACAATCACAGGGCAAATTATTTTTATATGGAAAAATCAGATTGTTGTAATTGCCAAAACCGAACAGTGAGCAAACATTGCATACTTTCTTAATTTTCTATATAGCCTCTATAACATTCGAACATGCTGCCGTGCTTGATCTTTTCAGACCGATTCTTTTTCCCACAGAACTCATAGTACGAGAGCTAGCAACGTTTTTGAAAAACCATTTTAGTTCGGCTAGTTTTTGAATATTTTCCATTCTTATTGACGATAGGTTGAGACGTCTGTCAGCTTGCAGCGGTTGCGTATACTTCGTAGCGCAACCTCCATGACGAGGTAAAAATTGAGCATTTTCAAAACATTTTTAGACAAAAAAAAATTCATAATTTTCTATCTAACTATACCATTCCAAATGTTGCCAGACAATTTTGCCATTGTTAACATCGTTATATTGTAATTAAAAAATAATAATTTTAAAAACAATTTAAAATGTCTGGTAATTTAATATATTGTAATTCTATGATAAAAGAATATACTGTTAATTCGGTTGTTTAATAAGCGAATTGGTCATCCAGGAAAGAATAGGTGAGAATTTTTGGCTGGCAAATTAACAGTATATTCTTTTATCATGGAATTACAATATATTAAATTGCCACATTTTAAATTGTTTTTAAAATTATTATTTTTTAATTAATTATATTATGTCGGACGCAATGTTAAAATAAGAATAAAACTTAAATAGTTACAAAACATAAAAAAGGTCACGTAAGGGTGACAAGTGCACGTCGCAGGGTATTAAGAAAATCTTAAAAAAATCCACTTTAACTTCGTTGGCGTGCCGCAAAATACGTGTAGATGCAGAGTGCATTGCATAATCAGTGCGTTTAAACGGTATATGTAAGTTTAATAAAAAAAAAACGAAGGTTTAAAATCAATTAACCAAACCCAATCCAACTCCAAAGCGGCCAACCAAATACAGACAATTGTTTCGGTTTTCTCAAATCCTCATCAGTGCATCTTG
The DNA here is from genome assembly GCA_963932245.1 of Tachinus rufipes. Classification (NCBI taxonomy): domain Eukaryota; kingdom Metazoa; phylum Arthropoda; class Insecta; order Coleoptera; family Staphylinidae; genus Tachinus; species Tachinus rufipes. The sequence continues at coordinate 56,313,948 of OZ010747.1, forward strand.
GTGGTACGGCATCGCTTAATGGTGAAGAATGAATTCGAATAATTAATTTATGTGCTCTTAAACACAAGTTAGGATAATAATTGATAGTGCAAAGTAATTGTAGCTCCATCATGTTGCTTCAACCAAAGAATCGAAATCATCGATAAAACTTCAGTATAGATTTTAAACCTTTGTTTTTTATTAAACTATATTTGATTGTCTACCTCTTTAGACATTGCAATTTGGTTGCCAGTTATGATACTGAAGTTTTACCGCTGGGCCACGAGCCATGACGCTATGAGCGTAAACGCTCGGCGCTGCAAAAAGGAGCGTCAAGCGTCCAATTCAAATACATAGGTTTATACGTACCAGGCCACGAAATAGCGCTGCAAGACGCAGCGTCGTTTGCTTCTAGCGAAACAAACACGAGCGTCTGTTGCGTTTGACGCTCATCTTATAAGCCTCTTAAAAACAAATTAATAAAAAAAATCAAGTACGTACACAATAAAATTTGACTGTTTATACCGTTGGAGCGTATTATTTGACCGTCAGCGTCTGAAACATCGGTTTGTTTCAAACGCTCCTAAATACAGACGCCAGAACGTTTTCTTTTTAATTGATTATTTTGTCTAGATTGTAATTATAAAAAAAAATGTATTTTATCATTATTATGATTTAAACTATATTGAATTAAATAAAATATTATTAAATTTTTTTTTGTAAAATTATTAGTTAAGTAAGAAAATAATGTATAGTTTTATGATATGTTTGTATAGGTTTTGCACTATACATATAAAACACATATTGTCAGCTTTCAAAATTTTATATTAATAGTTAATAATGAAGAATTTAAACTGGCATAATTTTAGAATGGATAAAACCTACATTGTTTGATAGATTATATTCTATTATCAAGTTTAGTTTGCCAAAGCCAATTCTGCCAAGATTTTGGGTTTTTAATGATTAAATTTGAAGAAATAAAATTTAAAACTATTATTATTTATTAACGTGAAAAGCTAGGAGAACAAAGCTAGAAAGCTTTGAATATCAAATATCACAGGGTTTTACATGTCATATTCTAAATGACAAATAAGTAAATAAAATTATTTTAAAAGTTAATTAGTTTATTTCTTTCTTTATTTATGTACACAAACATTGATAAAACTTTATTCTCAGAAATTATATCAAGTTTTTTTGACCAAAGTTACTTCCAATTCAACTACAATTTTTATAAACAAACATATGGAACACCAATGGGATGTCCCATTAGTCCGATCTTAGCAATGCTAGTAATGGATGAAGTAGCTAACGTTACCTTAAAGGAATTAAATTTTGAAATTTTAGCCCTTTTTATATACATGGATGATACATTAATCATATTACCCAAATCCAAAGTAGAAATTTTACTAAAAAAATTTAATCAGTTTCATGTTTCACTTAATTTTACCATAGAGAAATCAATAGATAATAAATTGCCATTTTTAGATTTACTATTAATTAAAGATAACGACAAAATATTGATTGATTTATATAAAAAACCCTGTGATAGCGATAGAACTCTTAATTTCAATTCAAACCACCAGATCTCACAAAAAATCAACATAATAAAAATGAATTTTAAAAGAATATTTACCTTAAGTGATGAAAAATTTCACAAAAAAAACATTAATCTGCTTTTTAAAAAACTACAAGTAAACAATTATCCAATTAAACTAATCAAATCTGTTCTTAATCGTAGTAGAATTGAAAGTAACATAAATAAAACTATAATAGAACCGCCACCATCACTAAAATGGTTCTCCATTCCCTTTATAGAAAGTTTATCATATAAAATTAAAACGATATTAATAGATGAACACACAAAAATTACATTCAATACACTTAAGAGTGTTGGAGGATTGTTCACACGATTGAAAGACCGTACACCAGATTTCAATAAAAAAAATGTAGTATATTCAATCCCTTGCAATAATTGCCATTTAAAATATATTGGTCAAACAAAACAAAAATTAAATGACCGCATTAATCAACATAAACGGGATTGCATTAATCAAAAAAATAACACAGGTCTATCATCACACCACATGACGGATGGCCATCATTTTAACTATGGAAAGACGAAAATATTAGATGTTGAACCGATTTATAGAAAAAGGCTAATCAGTGAATTACTTCACATAAAAAAATATCCAAATGTAAATTTCCAAACAGATGTGGAAAATTTAAGTATAATCTACCATAATATTATTAAAAAATCATAAACATAAATTCCTGAAAATAAGTAATTAAATAATGTAAAAATGATAAATGAAACAATGTCTCCTTCTCTGTCTAAGAGTTTTTTTTTTTTTTAAACACTAACAAAATATGTATCCAATATGTTTTATAGAAAATAGTTTTTATAAATTTAACAAAAATTTCGAATAGAAATAAATAATAGTACATTCCAATTATACGGGCCAAGGGAACAACATCTCCCTGCAAAAATAAAAATAATGGTCTTCAATTTAATTTAGAGAAGATATGAAATCAATGTTAATGACAAAATTAATCAATTTATAACAAATTGGTAAGTCATTTGATTTTTTAAAATAAAATTTATTCAAATTAACTAATGTTTTTAATATGTTTTTAAGTGTTTTTAATTGTTTTTAATTGTTTTCATTGTTTTTAATAGTTTTTAATATGGTTGTAATATGTTTGTAAAATCTTTTTTAATATGTTTTTAATATGTTTCATATCATCTTTTATGTATTTTAGTGCTGAGGAAGAATCCAGAAGTTGATTCGAAACGTTCACATTTTGTATGTATTTTTAAAAAATAAAAAACAGTCCTATATACCGTTTATTTAATTACATTCAACATTAATTAGTTTAGTTTTTAAAATAAATTTAGTTTTCCCGCGTTTCGTAATTTTTTGTTTGTAAATATACTTTTTATATATTTAAAATTTTGTACATACAACTTATATTGAAAAGTAAGATTAATATAATTTACCTTTAACAGATTTATTGGTAGAATGTATAAAATTTGAATTTAAAAAAAACTAATTTTTTTATATAAACAGATATAAAAGTAGCATAACCTTAAATAGAAATGTCAAATATAATAAGGAATTGACGCTACTTGTGTTTAGACGCTATAAGCGGCAAGATTATTTTTGTTTTTTTCCGCATTCTATGATTTTTTGATTATGTAAATAATTTACATTTCCAAAATTTTGTATATTTTGAAAAGTAACATTAATATAATTTATCTTTAATAAACATACAGGCAGAATAAATATGTAAATTTAAAAAAAGTGTTAAAAAGTTTATATAAACAAATATATATGTATCATAACGCGGTCATTTGACTTATTGAAATATGACATGTAAAACTATGTGATTTTTGTTACTATCTAGCTTTATTCTCCCATCTTTTCACGTTAATGATAAAAAATAATAAAATTTTAAATTAAATTTCATTTCTTCAAACTTAATAACTCAAAATCTTGGCAGAATTTGTTTTGGCAAAATAAATTTGATAATTGAATATAATTTACCAAACAATGTAGGTTTTATCCAATTTTAAAAATTATGCCAGTTTAAATTCTTCATCTGCCAGTACTAATAATATAATATTTTGAAAACTGGCAAAATGTGTTTTATGTAGTGCAAAACTTATACAAACATATCATCAAATTATACATTATTCTTTTACTTAACTAATAATTTTACAAAAAAAAATTTAATAATAATTTATTTAATTCAATACAAATTTTATTTTAGACAAAATAATCAATTAAAAAAAAAAAAAACGTTCTGGCGTCCATATTTAGGAGCGTTTGAAACAAACCGATTTGTTTCAGACGCTGATGCTCAAATAATACGCTCCAACTGTATAAACAGTCAAATATTTTTGTGTACGTACTTGATTATTTGTATTAATTTGTTTTTAAGAGACATATAAGATGAGCGTCAAGCGCAACGAACGCTCGTGTTTGTTTCGCTAGAAGCCAACGACGCTGCATCTTGCAGCGCTATTTCGTGGCCTGGTACATATAAACTCATGCATTTGAATTGAACGCTTGACGCTCCTTTTTGCAGCGCCGAGCGTTTACGCTCAAAGCGTCATGGCTTGTGGCCCAGCGGTTAGACTTGCTTTCGCAAACGTTCTTTACAGATCGGCAGCACTAACAATTATCTCCGTTACCGCTGGGCCACGAAACAAACGCGCCGCTTGTAGCGTCAAGACGCTGGAAGCGTATTTTAGCAGCGTCAAAACACGAGGCCACGAGCCTGTCACTTTTTGTTGGAGCGTTTATTTTGACATTTCTATTTAGGGTTATGATACATTTATATTTGTTTATTTGGACTTTTTAACACTTTTTTTTAAATTTAAATATTTATTCTGCCAATATATTTATTAAAGATAAATTATATTAATGTTACTTTTCAAAATATACAAAATTTTAAAAATGTAAATTATTTACATAAACAAAAAATCATAGAATGCGGAAAAAAAAACAAAAATAATCTTACCGCTTATAGCGTCTAAACACAGTAGGCTCAATTCCGTATTATATTTGACATTTCTATTTAAGGTTATGATACCTTTATATTTGTTTATATAAAAATTTTAATATTTTTTTTTTATTCAAATTTTATTCATTCTACCAATAAATCTTTTAAGGGTAAATTATATTAATCTTACTTTTCAATATAAGATGTATGTACAAAATTTTAAATACATAAAAAGTATATTTACAAACAGAAAACTACGAAACGCGGGAAAACTAAATTTATTTTAAAAACTAAATTAATTAACTTTTAAAATATGTAAAACACTGTGATTTTTGTTATTCAAAGCTTTCTAGCTTTGTTCTTCTAGCTTTCACGATAATGATAAAAAATAAATAAATTTTATTTCTTCAAATTTAATAATTAAAAACCCAAAATCTTGGCAGAATTGGCTTTGGCAAACTAAACTTGATAAAAGAATATAATCTATCAAACAATGTAGGTTTCATCCTTTCTAAAATTATGCCAGTAAATTTTGAAAACTGACAAAATGTGTTTTATATGTATAGTGCAAAACCTATACAAACATATCATAAAATTATACATTATTTTTCTTACTTAACTAATAATTTTACAAAAAAAAAATTAATAATAATTTATTTAATATAATATAGTTAAATAAGTTAAATCATAATAATGATAAAATACAACTTTTTTTTATAATTAAAATCTAGACAAAATTATCAATTAAAAAGAAAACGTTCGGGCGTCTATATTTAGGAGCGTTTGAAACAAACCGATTTGTTTCAGACGCTGATGCTCAAATAATACGCTCCAAAGGTATAAACAGTCAAATTTTTATGTGTACGTACTTGATTTTTTGTATTAATTTGTTTTTAAGAGGCTTATAAGATGAGCGTCAAACGCAACGGACGCTCGTGTTTGTTTCGCTAGAAGCAAACGACGCTGCGTCTTGCAGCGCTATTTCGTGGCCTGGTACGTATACAACCATGTATTTGAATTGGACGCTTGACGCTACTTTTTGCAGCGCCGAGCGTTTACGCTCATAGCGTCATGGCTCGTGGCCCAGCGGTAACCGCAAGATGCAGCGTCGTTTGCTTCTAGCGAAACAAACACGAGCGTTCGTTACGCTTGACGCTCATCTTATATGCCTCCTAAAAGCAAATAATCAAGTACGTACACAAAAATATTTGACTGTTTATACAGTTGGAGCGTATTATTTGAGCATCAGCGTCTGAAACAAATCGGTTTGTTCCAAACGCTCCTAAATATGGACGCCAGAACGTTTTTTTTTTTTTAATTAATTATTTTGTCTAAATTCTAATTATAAAAAAAATAAATTTGTATTTTATCAATATTATGATTTAACTTATTTAACTATATTGAATTAAATAAATTATTATTATTTTTTTTTGTAAAATTATTAGTTAAGTAAGAAGAATAATGTATAATTTGATGATGTTTGTATAAGTTTTGCACTACATAAAACACATTTTGTCAGTTTTCAAAATTTTATATTAATAGTACTGGCAGATAAAGAATTTAAACTGGCATAATTTTTAAATAGATGAAACCTACATTGTTTGATAGATTATATTCTATTATCAAGTTTAATTTGCCAAAACCAATTCTGCCAAGATTTTGGGTTTTTAATTAATAAATTATTAATATTATTTTTTATCATTAACGTAAAATGATGGGAGAACAAAGCTAGATAGTAACAAAAATTACATAGTTTTACATGTCATATTTCAATAAATCAAATGACAAATACGTAAATAAAATTATTTTAAAAATTAATTAATTTGGTTTTTAAAATAAATTTTGTTTTCCCGCGGTTTGTAGTTTTTTGTATATATACTTTTTATATATTTAAAGTTTTGTATATACTTATTATAATGAAAAGCATGATTAATATAATTTACTTTTAAATGGTTTATTGGTAGAATAAATAAAATTTGAATCAAAAAAATAATAAAATGTTTATATAAACAAATATAAATGTATCATAACCTTAAATAGAAATGTCAAATATAATACGGAATTGAGCTACTCGTGTTTAGACGCTATAAGCGGCAAGATTATTTTTGTTTTTTTCCGCATTCTATGATTTTTTGTTTATGTAAACAATTTACATTTTTAAAATTTTGTATATATTAAAAAGTAACATTAATATAATTTATCTTTAATGAATATATTGGCAGAATGAATATTTAAATTAAAAAAAAGTGTTAAAAAGTTTATATAAATAAATATAAATGTATTATAACCCTAAATAGAAATGTCAAAATAAACGCTCCAACAAAAATTGACAGGCTCGTGGCCTTGTTTTTGACGCTGCTAAAATACGCTCCCAGCGTCCTTGACGCTACAAGCGGCGCGTTTGTTTCGTGGCCCAGCGGTTACCTATTATGATGTAGTTATAATTCCCTCCCTCAATAATTGCATTTCACAGCAGAAAAGTTTTTACAATAAAGAAACGTTTGCAATGACAATATTCAGTATTGTAATACTATAACCCTAACGATCAACCATCATTCAATTTTAAAAAACTATAAGAAAGTGAGCAAAATTCCGCAGTCTACCAGTTTCACATATAGAGATTAAAAAAAATCTCCATTTAGGACAACAAAAGTACTAACATAACTGGGTTTCACTGATGAGATCGTTTCGACAAACGATTCATGATACCTTTGGCCATAAATTATGTGGTACACAAAAACAAACAAATAGTGCGGAGGATGGCTTCCTATAACCCCCACAAGTTTAAATTTTGCACTCAACGGTACACATAAACTAACAGACAAAGGATGTTTTACAATTTACAACAACCTCGGGACCGGAAAACAAACTCCGCCATGTTTCGCCTGAAAACAAAAAGCTGACAATCAAAAACAAAATCCCAACAAATGAACCCCTCATTTGTAGTTTTAAAAGGTACAATCTCCACTTTTTGAAATTATTGAGTTAGCAATGCCATCTTGTAGCAAATTACCCACACTATAACGTAATACTAACTTTATTTTCATACAATACAATAAAATTGAGTTTTATTTTATTTTTTTAACTTAAGAAAAGATTTTGGCAAGATTCAGTTTAAAAGGACATCCAACCTGTAATTTGATTTATTTTGATAATTTATTGATCAAATTAATTTAAATTTATAACAATGTTAACAAATGTTTTGTAAATAACTCAAGACGCACAAAAATCAGTTTTAAAAATTACTTTAGTTGTGACGGTTTCTGAAAAATTGAATACAGTAAAGATTGTACCTTTTGAAACTACACCCCTCAAACAAATACATGTTCAAAAACGTCCATTTGAACCGTTTTACTTTAAAGCTCTTCAATTATAAATCATTGATTATAATCAAATAGTTTTTTTTTGTGAGGTAAGCTAAGGTAAGGCCAAAATGGTTTTTATACGCGCAGTGCACAGCAAGTAGAAGTGTGAGGAAAATTGATACATTAAACTACGCCATTTTAATTACTATGGCGCAGTGGGATATGCAGCACTATTTGTGTAGGTTTGTGTACGTCGACATTTCAATATAAAAATATACAAAACTGCTGATGCATAGCCCTTGAGTGATGGTCTGTTAGTCTGTTGCTAAACTTGGCTTAATTGGCCCAGATTGCTACATTCAAATAATCATGAACTTTCCGGTGCCAGAACTACAGAAACAAAAAATAGATATTATGAGTGTATAGTTTTTGCAGGATAGAGCCAGGGCCCACATACATCAAGAATCTCAATCAGAGTTCTTTGGGAGATTTTTCAGGAACGAATCATTTCACGTTGAGGCGATGATGTGCCCTAGCATCATCGTTTTCCTAACCTAACGGCTTGTGATTTTTCTTGTGAGGTTTTCTGAAATCCCGTGTCTATGAAAATAAGCCTTAAATATTGGAAGAGTTGAAAGATACTATTTGCTATAAATTCCAGCAAATTAAACGAGTACTGTTAGAAGATGTTATGAGCAACTTTGAACATTCAAACAAATTTGCATTCGAGAAGGAAGTTGTCATTTAAAAAATGTTATTTTCCGCACTTAGTTAAATAAAATGGCATTCTGTAACTAACATTTCAATGTCAATAAATAAACAATTCATGTAAAATTAACCAAGTACTCATTATTTTAAAACCATTCGGTTCCTCTGAATCACCTTGTATTTGTTCTTTTTATAATTAAAATTCACTTGTTGACGTTGTTTACATTTTTATACATTTTTAAATGATTTTAAAATATCACTTAATTAATTTTCATCCCGTGATAGGAAGCCATGGGAAAGAAGGAAGTAAAATTCTCATTTTAGCTAACTTGCTAATTGACAAATGAAACGGTCTATTAAGTAAGATAAAGGTGAAGTAAGAATAACTAAGAACAGTGGCAAAAGGAAAGCACTTATTATCACCACGTTTACATCTTTTCGAACTTAACTATTAAAGAAAACAATGTGGTTTACATTTACCCACATAATCCTACATATTATATAAACAAATTTATTTGCTTCGTGAATTATACGTATAAAGGTATGTATGTATGTATTTAGTACAGCTTGCATAATGAAACGCATGAAATAGCAACTATTGCAATAACTCTCGGCGTTATAAAGTCAGAAAATGCTTGAATTTTTAACTAATACATTCACGCAAATGAAAATACGCAAATACATATATCTGCCTTAGAAATAAATATTTGTAAAAAAGACCTTTTCAAAGATATAACTATGTATCACAACAAAAAGTACAGATTTTCTCTATGATATAGAGAGTAACATACATACATATATGTATAGGACTTAATTTTATTGTCGAATATGTTTTTATTTAAGTTTTGTTGGAACAAAAACCTTATAAAAAGATAACACGAGAGGGTACTTTGTTTAATACTAGGTAATACATATTTTAATTAAATTCTTCCAGCATCATACATAATAATAGAATATATACTTATGGCGTTTTGGTTATTCAAGCAATATAAACTTTTTGTATGTGCTCCATACTATATTATTTACAAGGATTCATTCATATTCACGTGAATCAAACTGAAATGCCGTTTGTAATTAACATGAATTCAAAATTGTTGATATATATAATTAATATATTAGCTTTCACATGTACAATAACAAATCATGACAGACACTAACAACTTTTTTTTTTTTTTTTTGTTATTGCGTTGCGCTTATTAACCGGGTAACTAGATACAAGTAATGATTTTATTAACAAAATTTAATTGTTATTTGCATTTACTGACAGCTATGTAGATTTGTTTTACTTATAATTAAAACGTGTCGAATGCGTATAAAGTACAAATATATTAACATATATGTATAACAAACTTAATTAAATATGTAAAATAATATATACGTGATATATACATAAATGCAATAGATCAAAATTAAATATTACCTGAATATTATTTATTGATATTTAATATATTCATCAAATGTGCAGTTTAAATTTTGTATAAAATTAAATCTTAGATTCAGTCGGCCAAAAACATTGTGTTTTGTAAATAATATTTAACACCATTGACGATAAGCAATAAACAATTAATGTTATGCACATATTATTTTAATCACATATTATTGCTGATGTACAACTAGATATTTTTAATATAATAAAATGATTATTGGACGAGTTCATGATGTTACTATAATAATTTTAGTTTCTGCTATTAATCGTGTGCGATACTTATAATATTTTTTATATTTTGTTTTGGTTATTAACCAGTGATACACTTTACGTTAAATGTTAAAATAGACAAGAAATCGTTCTTCATAGTCCTTCATATTTCAATTAAATTGTTTGACGTACATACATAATAATACAACATACGATATATGTATGTATATTATATTAATGCTCCATATTATTTAAAATAATTAATATTATATATTACCCGACGTTTTACAAATAATTTAAAAAATATATGCAAACATGTTCCCAATTATTGTTTAGTATCTGCATTTTTATTAAAACAGCAGCCGACCTGCATGCAGCTCTACTACGCTCCGACCTTGCAATTATTATTGCACACCTCAGCGACTCCAAGATTCAATTAATCTTTTGTTCTGTCTGCTGTATACTTGTATACAGCAAATAGAACAAATTTTATTACAGAATTTATTTGCTGCTGCAATGGCACCCGTGCCGGAGCAGCAGCTCAAGATGGTGTCCAAGGACGTCCCCGCCGGCTTCTTATCCCAGGATAAGAAGCAAAAGAAGAAATCCCGAGCGAGGGATAAACCCGGCTCCACCGCCAGAGTAGCCGCCCTTACCCTCCAGGTCCAGGGAATGAAGGGCCAGATCAACACCATGGCGGAGACAATAGTGAGCTTAAATCAGCGCATTATTGATATCTCCAGCTCCTTTCAGATTCTCGCGGACTTCGTCACGGCCATGAAAATCAGCCCTACCACCCCCACCGAGGCACCCACCCCCACCGAGGCACCCACCCCCACCGAGGCAACCAAGATGGAAGTCACGGACCTGGGGGCCCCAACCAGCGGAATCAAGCGCCGCCTTGACTCCTCCCCCTCCGAGGACGGAACCGAGCCGGAATCGAGAGGCCACGCCCCCAAAAGTCTGGACCAAGCCGCAGACGTTTCGACGGCGGTCCGTGCGCCAGACGTTCCCCCCACAACCTCCGATGAAGAAGACGGCTTCACGGAGGTGAGCCGTAAAAAGAAGAAGAAGGCCGCCAAAAAGAGGAACACGGGTGAGCCCTTTCCTCCTTTAATTAGGCCTTCTGCCACCCCCCAGCAGCCTTCAGCCACTGGTAACGAGCCATCAGCGGCTCCTCTCGCCGGCCCTTCAGGCCAAAAGGCAAAAGGGCCTTCTGCCCCCAAGCGCGCCGCCCCCGCCCAAAAGGGGACCCCCTTCGCCGAGGTGAAGTTCCGGCCTATTGCCGAGGACCTCAACCACGACGGCGAAGGCTCTATGGTTAATGACGATCTCCATCCCCCCGCTGACACCCCCGCGAATTCAATTTCTTCGAAATCTCGTCCGCCGGCGTTTGTTTTGACGGATAAAAACAAATACCCGGCTACTTCAAAGTATTTCAAGGATAACAAAATTGTTATCCTTTCTTCGCGTACTACCCAAGAGGGTATACGCATGGCGCCAGCTACGGCTGAAGATTATAGGAAGGCTACGGCCTACCTCAAAGCGGAGGGTTGGGGCTTCCACACGTGGTCGACCGCCGCTGAGAGGTGTATGGAAGTAGTTATCAAGCATGTTGCTGAATGCTACACAGAGCAGGACGTGGGTCAGGCTCTCGTTGAATTAGGCTTCTCTCCTTCCAACGTGCATCGTATGAGAAACGATCACGTCAAATCATGGGGTTGAAAGAACTCCTTGGCCTCAAAGTTGCTGTTGAGCCAAAAAAACGCAGCGGTGGCATTCCTCAATGCCACAAGTGCCAACGTTTGGGCCACACGGCCAAACGTTGTTTTTCAAAAGCACCAGTCTGCCGTATCTGTTCTGGGCCCCATCAATCGATGGTCTGCCCCAAAGACACACCTCCAAAGTGTGCTCTTTGCGCGGGTCCGCATCCTGCCAATTTCAAAGGATGCTCCTATTATCAAAAAATGTTGGCCTCGCACGGCAAGGCGAATAAAACAGCCTCATCGACTCCCGCGGCCGCTCCGGCTTCGGCCAAGTCTTCTCCTAAGCCCGCAGGTCCCCGCAAACCTGAAGTTGTCTCGGGCAAATCCTTCGCCAACGCGGTCGCTCCACCGGCAACTCCTCCGGTAGCGACCCAGGATGATAGAATTGTCGCTCTGTTGAACGACTTCAATGATTTTCAAAAGAAAATCATGGCTGCTCTTCTTCCGATTCAGTAATGGCTAACGAGGAACCATTACTTCGAATTTGTTTCTGGAATGCCAGAGGCATTTCAGAAAAGTTGGGTGAGGTGGAACAGTTCTTCATCCAAGAGAACCTCGACATCATGCTGGTGTCCGAGTCTAACCACCGTCCCACTCAATCGTTGAGGCTACCGAATACTTTTACGTATTTGGGGTCGTCGGGGATTAGACTAAGGCATGGGACTTTGATTTTTGCAAAAAGATCATTGGACCACTCCGAGGTTGACACCCCCGAGCTAGTCTCTTTAGAATCCAATGCGATAGTGGTCAATGTGCCCGGCTTAGGGACATTAAAAATCGCATCTGGCTATCTCAGCCCGACTAACCGAATCGAAACGGCGGATTTCGAATCGGTCCTTTCTAACCCTCTCCCCACAATCCTTGCTGGGGATTTCAATTGTAAACACCCGGTGTGGAACAGTTTACGAACTAACGTCAAAGGTCGGACGTTGCTCGACTTTGCAGAGCAAAGAGGGTTTCAAGTAGTGGGTCCAGAAGAACCCACTTTCTATCATAGCGCAGGCTACCAAGGGGACGTTCTTGATGTGGCTATTTTCAAAAACGTCAACTTGGGCTACACCATTCGAGTAGTCAACGAATTGAGTTCCGACCATCTCCCGGTCATGTTAGAGCTCTTCGGAAGGGGGTTACCTGGGGAGGGAGGAAGGTCCGTCATCCGTACGGATTGGCCCCTCTTCTCACGATCCCTGGAAGAGAGTATCGGACGCATGACTCCGGTGAGAACGGCCGCGGACATCGATAGGGCCGTCGAAAATTTTACGCGCCAAATCCAGCAGGCTTCGGAAAAAGCCTCTAAAACCCATCAGGTTCGCGTTGATAATCCTCTCGGACTATCTCGGGACGTGAAAGATTTGATCCGTAGACGAAATGCCGCCAGGCACCTTTGGCAGCGGCATCGCGACCCCTTAGATAGAATGACACTAAACTCTCTTCATGGTGAGGTGAGAAAAGCCATAAGGTCCCACAAAGAATTGTGTTGGAAAAATACCTTGGAATCCTTCACGGATGACGATCATCCAATGTGGAGGGTCTCCAAGTCCTTAAGGAACAGGCCGGTCCCCATTCCAGCCATTCATGGCGAAAATGGGGTACAATACTCGCTTGAGGGAAAGGCCGAAGCATTTGCTGACAGCCTGGAACTCCAATGCTCCCCGAACATTTGTTTGGACTCGGAGCACGTCGAAAGGGTTGAAAGGGTGGTTAGGAGAGCCCTGAATGCCGCTGACGACGACGCGCCGCTGCAAAGCGTGAGACCGTCTCGAATTCGAGAAATTATCCAAAGACGTAAAATCCGGTCTGCTCCTGGCACTGACGGAATCCCCAATAGAGCGCTAAAATGGTTCTCGCACAAAGCGATAATGGTTCTTACCAATATTGCTAATGCGATCCTTCGCACTGGGCATTTTCCTACGGTCTGGAAAAGCTCAATTGTCATCAATATCCCTAAACCTGGGAAAGACCGGCGGTTTCCTCAAAACTACCGGCCTATCAGTTTACTATGCACCTTGAGCAAGGTCATAGAAAAGTCTATCTTAGATATTATTCAGGATCACGTTGATTCGAATAATTTACTTCCCTCGCATCAGCACGGCTTTCGTTGGCAACATTCTTCGGTCCACCAGTTAAATCGGGTGACTGATCACATTGTGGAAGGTTTTAGGTTGAAAATGGCCACAGGGATGGTCCTTTTCGATGTGGAAAAAGCTTTCGACAAAGTCTGGCATAAGGGTCTTCTCTACAAACTTCTCAGTCAAAAATTTCCTCTACGTCTTATAAGGCTGATAGCCTCATATTTAAACCGTAGATCCTTGGCTGTTAGAATTCATAAACACGTTTCTAGCTCTCGAAACATCACGGCAGGGGTCCCTCAAGGCTCCATTCTCTCTCCGGTCCTTTTTAATCTATTCGTTGCTGACATGCCTTCGGGATCGAAGCACGGGGTTAAAATGGCACAATACGCAGATGATACTGCACTTCTGTACTCGTCACGGTCACCTCTGGTGATCACCTCTAGGCTACAAAAAGCCACCGACGATCTGGAATGCTGGTTAAATGACTGGCTGGTAAAGGTCAACCCGGAGAAAAGCAAAGCCGTTTTCTTCACTCGGCGACGGAACGCACCTCATGATAACGTCTGTCTCGACGACGTTCCCATACCGTGGTCCGATTCTGCCAAGTATCTTGGGGTTATCTTTGACAAGGGGCTCACGTACAAGTTGCACGTGCAGTCATTACTCGATAAGGCTAAAATAGCTAAAAATCGTCTCGTTCCGATGCTGCGGCGGAACAGTGGTCTCTCTCTCCGGAATAAAGTCCGGATTTACACGTCTACCATCAGACCCATGATGACTTATGCGTGCCCCATCTGGGGAACCGCCGCAAATTCGCATCTAAATAGATTAGAGTCGTTCCAAGGTAATACCTTGCGGTGGCTCACTGGAGCCCCATGGTTCGTCCGGAATCGCGAAATTCAAAGCGATCTCGGGATTCCTCCTCTGCGCAGACACTTCGAAGCTTTGACCGCAAAGTACTTCGACAATCTCGCGGTTCACTCCAATCCTGATCTGGCCCGACTCGCCGAGCCAGATAAGGAAGTTTCGCGACACAAGCGCCCGGTTAGTCAATTGACTAACATTACCTAATAACTCCTTTCCTCTTCCCTCAGCCTATAAGGCGATATGTCCCCTTTTCGACACTGTCCTGTCTACCAAACAATCAACGGAAGGTTTATGAGCTTTAGGTCTCGAACTTCCAGGCCTATCACCGGGGGGGAGTTTAGTCGGTAGGCGCCTGCCTCTTGCGGGTGAATCCGACACTTTAAGTCTTTAGAAGATTCTCCTCCCAAGCCACAAAAAAAAAAAAAAAAAAAATGCAAACTTTAGTGTCCAATAAGCACTATGTTCATATTTTTACAAGACACATTTTGATACAATTACGAATTTGTAGCTGTATCATGTGTGACTTTTAATTTAATTTAATTATTGCTGTAGCTGGATATTATTGAGCTTTAAATGATATTATTGTTGCGAAATAATATTGAGATGATTACACAATCGATGTCTCTGATGCGATGCCATTGTTGAAGCGAAATCAACAAACACCGCATCTATGTGCATTTCTTTGCAGAACCATAGCAACCGTGTAAACATAAATTCACACAATGCAAAGACGGCCATCTAATTTATTTTGTAGAATAATATTATTTTATTTCAAATAATTTATTATTTACAAACATATTAGTTTTTACCATTTATATGATTTAGTTAACATATATTAGCCGATTACGCTGGCAGTCGATGTGCCATATTTTATTTAATAAAAGATGCAATCATATTCTTAATTATTGTATTACAGGCCTTTCTCGCCAACTTAATTTTATAATTATTTTTCAACTGTATATTATTGTGTTTTGGATATATTATTGTCGATTGTAATTTGTGGAGAATATATGATACACAACCAACGTGTACAACCGCTATGCTATGCTAGTGAAACGAAATGGATGAACACCGCATCATATCGTTGTTATAGAAACTATAGCAACAGTATAGAAATTAGAAAGAGCATCCCAACAGCTACCTTGATATCTAGTATTGTTACGAAAACAGCAAATTTGATGACGTTCGATTTCTACATATAATTTGATTATTTATTTATTTTTTTACCAGTACATTCAGAAAAAAACAAATTATATTTTATCATTGTATTTTAGTCAAATTATAATTGGAAATAGCCGGAAAATATCAAAATATAGAAATAAATTCATTTTAAGATCATTTTAAATACGTTTTTGCAAATACAATTTTTCGCCAAAGTTGGCCGGTATGAAACTGATCATAAAACTTAAATTTACTATAACAATACATACAGGAGCAGTTTATTTTAATAAATAGATTAACATTAACATATTTATAATTACAATTAAAATTCCATTTGTATTTTACCAACATAAATGTCATTATATTTAATTATACAAATTAATGATAAAATTGCATTAAAAACTTTCAATTAAATAATTTTTGTTTAGTTAAATCGGGTGGATGTTAGACAATAAATAGACAAAACGTACGGCTGAATAACTGTCATTTTTAATCCGATTTGAATAATCCAAAATCTATTTCAAGTGGTTTATAAAATACTATAAAAACAAAAAGTATATTAGTCTTACTTTTAATCAGGTCATTATTTACATAAACTAAAAATGCAGCCAATAAACGAGTGTTCCAACCCTGTATACTTGTTTACAATTTATTGTGTATTTTAAAAGCCCTCTATACCCCCGGCCGGTACAGGGAATTACATGTATACGGGCAAAGATAACTAATGCATCGGTTAACATAATTATAATCTGAGACCGGATTTAGAAAACTTAAACATTTATTCACGTTTGGACGGAACGGATTTAAGAATAAAGCTTACATACTTTTTTAATTTTATTAAAACTTATAAGGTAAAGGAAGTACGCAAGCTTCATCCATCATAACAAATTAATAACAACTTTATTCTTAAAACTCCTCCATCCAATCGTAGATAAATGTTTAATGCCCGTACTAATAGTCGGAGATCCAATCTCGGATTAATTCTACATTCATGAATCCGAGTTTCATTGATCCGGATCGTTGTATCAAATAGTCACGGATTTGGGTAGTATCGTTGAATCCTCCCACTGTTGGTGATATTTTAGTAAAATACCAAATATTATTAACTTTGAATGGACGTATGCGGTCGTGACGTCTATAACGGTAAAAGCTGTGACAGTGAGACAAATTTATTCGTGAAATTGTGCGGAATTGTGATATAAAAATATTATATTAAAGAAGTAAGTAAAACTTGTATGGTTCTTTTAATAGCTATGCTAATATATAATTTATTTTATTCAATATAAATTATAATCTAACAAATTAAGTAAAGAAATATTTGATTAGCAATTGTTGATATTATTTTAAGAATGGAAAAGAAATCTGGAGCAGCTCATTATACTGAGAGAGAACAAATTCTGCTGGCTATGTTAATAAGAGAACATCCGATAATCGAAAATTAAAAAAAACCGATAATGCTACTGTGCAGGAGAAATTTAAAGAATGGGAAGTGTTGACCTCCGAGTACAATTGCCAACCCGATGTTTTTACGAGCAGAACTAGTTCCCAATTAAAAACATTATGGAAAAATTTGAAACAAAAGCAAGATGCGACTGGTTATTACAAACATTCAACTGTAAAACATTTTAACTAGCAATATGCAAAAATTGAATTAACTTAATATAGATTAATAACAAACTTAAAATTATTACTTATCATGATTTACAGTATATATATATATATATACTTGTTTTCGAGGATAAGTATATACATATGTATAGATAATTGAGACAACTTTTATGTTACATTTGTAATGTGTGTATATTTATAATATCCACACATAACTAACGTAACGTAAGAAAGGGTTTTGTTAATGTGTTAAATACAATAGGAGAGGCATATTGACAGGAGGAGGCAGTTTTCCTAAAAATGTCGATGATGACCCTGTAATGGCTTTAGTCGAAGATGCTTCGCCATTTATTGATTTAGTGTTAACTAACACTTTTGACAGCACTGCAAGTTTTACCCCACAAAATGTAGTAGTTACCAGTCAGGTGGAAAGTGATAAAAGTAAGTATGCAATTACATTTTGTATAACATTGATTCAAAATTAATTAAATTTATTTATTTGTTAATTAAAGGTATCTATCAGAAACCATATGAATCTATTCATGCTTTATATACACCAACAAATAATTCAAGTAAGTTACAAAATATAGTTGGATTAATTAAAATTGTAAATTAAATTTTATTTATTTTCAGTATTGATTCCTGATGAAGATTTATCTGAAAATAACTGCAATACACCAAATAAATGTAAGTTCATTTAATTGTATTTACCTATTTATCAAATTAGAATTTTTTCAGATAAATCCCGAAAACGAAACGCTTTAGATGAAGGAAATCTAAGAGAGAAGCGTATTAAAACCATGTCAAGTGCTGATGAAGAGCTTCACAAAATCCGCATTAAAATTGCCAATTTGGAATTGCAAAAAGCAAATTTGGAAATAGAAAGAGCAACTTCAGCACTAAACACGCAAAAATATGAAGAAGAGCTGGCAAAAAAAAATTAGACGATTATTGTACTCGAAAGAATATACAGGGTGTCCGGAAAATACGTGTACAACGTTTGACGACAGACTCCTGACGTCAAAATAGGTCGATCTAAGCCGACTTAGTTATATCCAAAATTGTCTCGTTTAGCCGGTAGAGGGCGTCAAAAAAAACAAAAGTATAACAAAGTTGAAAGTATCTATTGTAAGAAACTAAGTAAAACAAAAACATTACTTAAGCAAATGTGTAAAATGACCGCCATCTTGCTGAATACACTTATTAACACTCTTTAAAAAATGATATTGGACCCTATCTAATGTCTCGGGATTATTAAAATGGTTGCCTGCATTTAAAATCCGCTGCAATAAATAATCGCGTGTGTTTACCGGAGTCTTGTAAACTTCTGTTTAAATAGCGCCCCACAAAAAGAAGTCACACATATTTAGCTCAGGAGAACGTGGTGGCCATTTTACTGGTGCTTCATTGCCTCTTCCAATCCATCGGTTGGGATATTGATGATGTAAGTATTGCCGAACGGCAACGGAAAAATGGGGCGGGGTACCATCATGCATATACCACTTTTCCCTCCGAAGTAAAAGGGGCAAATTCTCCAGAAGAATTGGTAATGTGTCTTGCAAAAAATTTAAATAAATATTTCCATCTAACCTGTCTGGAATAACAATGGGACCAATAAGGTAGTGATCAATAATACCTGCCCAAATATTAATTTTAAATTGATGCTGATGATGTGCAACTTTAATGGCATGTGGATTTTCATCGGAATAAATATGTTCGTTGTGCAGATTAGTTACCCCAGATCGTGTAAAGCATGCCTCGTCAGTAAACATAATTTTTCTACAAAAATTTGGAACAAGGATTCTTTTGTTTCTAATAAATTGACAAAATGTAAGCCGCATGGGGGGATCAGTCGGTAAAAGTTCCTGGACTTTTTGTATGTGGTAAGAATGTAACAACTGTTCTCTTAAAACCTCATTGACAATCGTTTTAGGAACATTTAACTCACGTTCTAAGAGACGGGTACTGGTACCTGGTTCTTCTTCAACTCTTTCCAGAATCATCTCTTCTGTTTCCACAGTTCGAGTTGTTCGCATACGACCCCTGCCTTCAAACTTTTTCTCAAAACTGCCCGTTTCCCGAAGATGACGCTCAATATTGGCAAATGTTTGGTGGTTTGGTATTCGACGGTTAGGAAACCTCTCCATGTAAACCCTAACACTCTGACGCCCATTTCCTTGACAAAACCCGTATACCAGGAGCATGTCAACTTTCTGAGAGTTTGTATAATTTTCCATTTTTAATGGTAAAATGAACTTGTAATTCAAGAATGTTGATCGTATACTTGAGTAAATTTTGTAGACTGGTGACAATTTGTCAATAATTGTCAAATTATTAAACGCCATAGCAACAAGGTCACTTAAAAAATTATTGTTACAGGTAATTTTTTTTTAATATTTACAAATTTTTGACGCCCTCTACCGGCTAAACGAGACAATTTTGGATATAACTAAGTCGGCTTAGATCGACCTATTTTGACGTCAGGAGTCTGTCGTCAAACGTTGTACACGTATTTTCCGGACACCCTGTATAGATGATATAAGATGTGATATTATTTATTTAATAAAAATATATATTTAAAAATGCTGTTGTATAAATTGTCGTCTAAACGCTAATCTAATGTTATCATTTTGCATGTTTGGAATATTTTCATGTTTATTTTCATATTGGTCATCATTAAAGTCTTGATCATTATATTTTAATTTGATGTTTTATAACACAGCATAAGCACCTATAATTTCTATTGAGGTATCCAGTTTTGTGGTTAAACCTTTTTGTAAGCATGGAAATATCCTTTTCCATACTCCAAAAACACGTTCGACTATATTTCTTGTACGAATCTGTGCTTTGTTATATCTCTCTTCTTGCGGATTGCCTAAAACAAAATTTATAGTTAATGTAAGTACTATTTTACAACATCGGATATAAAGTACTGTAACGATCTCTTTTCTCAGGGCGCCAGGAAACGGGGTTCTCAAATAAATTAAATTAATTAGTTTCCAATAATTAATTTTATTGCTTAAACAATTATCCCATTGGCAAATTGTTAACATAATAAATCTAAAATAAAATAAAAAAGATTGTAACATGTGACGGTAAAAAAAATTAACATGGAATTTAATAAAAATGAAAACAATAAAAATAAGAAATAAATACATATTCATTACGCCTATAATATAATAAAGTAATATTAAACACAATTACAAACTTACCTAAAGCACCAGGTCCAGGCATGATTAACAATTATCCACCTTATAACCATTAAGGCTGCTCTTAAATTTATAGATGTTAACCCGGTCACGGATACAATTGGAAAGAATGAATAATTCCGCGACTCACCAAAAACCCGCGAGGTCGCTTCAATAAATCGCAATACAGATTCATTTAAAATTTACCGCCACAGTACCTGGTACCAAAACTGGAGTTAGAAGGTATGGTCTGCAAGGGTAACCACTATCGCCTAGTATAATGCCGATGACTTGGTTTTGTTCAAATCGTATTCGCACAGCACTTTGGTTAAAAATGAAACTATCGTGATGTGATCCAGGATGTCTTACCACGATATCCAAGATTTCCATCGATGGACCAGCAACAACCTTAAAATATTTATTAAATACTTATGTTTATACGATGTAACTGAATACCTGCACATTTAACAAAAAATATTCCTTCCTGTTGCGGAAAACCTCTGCAGCGTCACCATCTGTACTACATATTTTAATATGAGTACAGTCAATACAGCCTGAAACTGTAGGAAATCCAGCACAATTGTAAAATTTTGTCACATTTCTTCTTTGTTCAGCATTGCTGGCATATATAGTTGAACATCTCTTTATTATGTTACTAATGCTCTGCTGGCTAGCTCCCTTTAAGTCGCCACTCACCGCTAAAAAAACTTTATTTATTATGAGCAGTAAACTCTTTATCGAGTACATTACCTGAAAACTACTTGTTGCATAATAACGCAAACAAATTAAAAGCTGAAATTCTGCTGTAAATGGTAGCCCTCGATTAGTGATTTTTTTCAAGTCTTCTGATAGTAGTAGGAGCAGAATATGAAAAGTTATATCTTTTGAAAATTGATATCTTCTGCGAAACTCTTCGACATCATAAAATTCAAAATGATTTTCAGCATCTCTAATATACCTGTTGTTTTGAATATAATATATCAGTATAATTATGTACAGTTTCCATGAATTCTTTTTAATTTTAATTTATTTAAGTATAAAAACATTTGCACATATACATACCTTTTGGGCAACCTTTCATTATTTAATTGAATATCATTTAAATAATCAAAAAATTCATCTCGGAGTTCAATTTCATTCATTTTTTTATTTATATTGTTATTAATTAAAGATTGTATTTCGTAAATTTTTAGGTTATAAATTTCAAATGAATCAACAATCCAGGATTAATCTTGGGTAGGAGCAAGATTGTTTGAGAGAGGATTATTTGAAATCTCGGATTCGTGAATCTAGGATTATATCGACTATTGGATGCATTTTCAGTTAATCCGAGAACTAATTCTGAATCTCGGATCAATCCTCGACTATTAGTACGGGCATAAGTTTTTTAAATCCGGTCTCGAATTGTAATTATGCTAACTGATGCATTAGTTATCTTGGCGCCCGTATACATGTAATTCCCTATACCGACCGGGGGTATAAATGACTTAAAATATCAACACAAAAATAATATACATTTATTAGTTTTTATTTTTAACTATTAAGTAAAAGCCGTTTGAGACAAGATTGAGTTCAGAACTAAATTTAGAACAACTTTTTGTGCTTAATTTTTTTAAATTTTAATCCAGTGTTAAACAAATTAAATATTTGTATCCAAGAAATTAGAACCTATAGGATAGAAAAACCTCGGTCGGTAGCCCTTTTCAAATTCAAACCAACCATGGTCATAATGTAATATACAGGGTGTAGATTAATTGGCGGATAAACGCCAAGTAACTTTGAAGATCGTGCCAAAAGAAAACAAAAATCTTAATTCCAAAATGCTGAGAAACTCTTCGTTTGGCCTCACGAGGTCCTCAAAGTTTCAATTTTGTCAATACAAATATTGTTTTAATTGCGTATTTTATGTACCAAGTTGCTTTCTTTTTTAGTATAATAAAAGTTACGAGGTTTATTAAAAATTAATAATAAAAAAATATTGAAAAATTTGCAAATTACTTTCCAAGAATAAATCAAATTTAAATTATAAATACACTTGGCAACATAGCAAATTTTTTAATAAAATTTAAATTATAACGTAGGCTATGCAATAAATGTCAGTTGATATTTCTATTTTATTATCACTTTTACTTTGAATGAATATGCAAATTACGCCAGTGATGCTTGAGAATGTCATGAATTTGATAACGTATAGTGTTTAGAAGTAAAAGGTGGCCAATATGAACATTTGTAGTTTATAATAAATAATAACATTTGATGTGTGTATTAAGTTGTCTACATTATAGGTTTAAATATAAAAATAGAAATTTTGCTACGTTGCCAAGCGTAACAAAACTTTGAAGATCTCGTGAGGAAAAACGAAGAGTTTCTCAGCATTTTGGAATTAATTTTTTTTTTCTTTTGGCACGGTCTACAAAGTACACCCTGTATAATCATTTGTTTGTATAATATAAAATAAATATATTTACTACTACTGCAACCAGTTTTAATTTTTAAGTGATAGCTTGCTACATTTTATAATATTCAAAATAATTCTACTAAAATTCAGTACTAAAAAAATCTTGTCCAATCTAAGTCTAATTTCAATACTTAGTTACTTAGATTAGTCAGTTTGTGGACTGGTTTAGGTTTTTGTTATTATTCGAATTGTGATTCGTGAAATAAATTGAGTTCGGTTTGAAAAAGTTATTGATTTATTGTTCGCCCTTACATCAGAAGTGGTATAGTGTCAAGGTCATTAGTAAACCGTGTTACTGGGAGGCATTGACAGGACAAGTATAATGGCATCCGATTCGTCTCAAATTATATTAGCGGAGTTAAAGATACTGCAATTGCAGAAGAACGTAGCAAGTATACAAATATACATGAGCTTAGTAAATGGGTTAACCATGTTGAGACGATTTCAAAAGAAATAGGATGGTGTGATATTCAAGAATCCGGATAACAAAGATTAGGCATTAATTGATACAGGAGCAGATCAGTCATTAATTTCTGACAGATTCCTTAATTTATTTAAAAACATAATTGTTTCCTGCAGTATTATGCTAAAAGGTTACAATAAATTCTACTAAAATGTTTAATGGTTGCACAAAAATGTCTGACGTTAAAACTAAGATTTCATACATGCATAAATGTTTGGATTATAAAGTATTTATTGGTTGCAATTTATATAGAAATAAAGCTGGCCTAACAAACCGATTTGTTTCAGACGCTGACGCTCAAATAATACGCTCCAACGGTATAATCAGTCAAATTTTATTGTGTACGTACAAGATTTTTTGTATTAATTTGTTTTTAAGAGGCTTATAAGATGAGCGTCAAACGCAACGGACGCTCGTGTTTGTTTCGCTAGAAGCAAACGACGCTGCGTCTTGCAGCGCTATTTCGTGGCCTGGTTTACGCCCAGAGCGTCATGGCAGTGAGCAACATCGTTCATGAAAATACACGTGCAGGCTGAGTTACTTTAAGAGAACTGTGACAAATTAACTTTAAAACAAACTTTTGGAATCTACATAGCAAGGTAAATACTACCTGTATTTTAATTTGTATCAATCAGCTCTAAAATAAAAATAGTAATATTTTCTTTCGTAGATAGTATGTTTAACGTAACATAACGTAAAAAATTAAAATCGAATGATATTTTAGTACAATTTGATTTTGTCTTTTCAGATTATCAGTATAGATGCATAATCTGCAATAAGGCTGATGATAAGCAAGTGTATGAAATAAAAAAAGCAGCTTTGAATTGTTTAGTGGAGTCTAGCAAGAAAAGAATCGACAATAAATACAAAAAAAATGAGACTTTGACATCAACTTTTATTCATCGAAGTTGTCAAAGTCAATATAAGATCTGTTCCAACATACTATGCACATAAACAAACATTTGTCATCCATAGGCAATCTTTTAAACACAGTAATTTGATTGTGTGCATAGTTTGTATGGTTTGCAAACTGTCCAAATCGTATGTTGGAACAGACCTAATATAATAAGACTGCAATAGCTACATTCTGTAGTTCAAGACATAGAAAATCAAACAAAGGAAAACAAATAAATAAAGACGCTCTTAGATTTGATTTTCAATCTCATTGCTTTCTCTGCGGTGGGTTTCTCGGTAATATTTCAAAAGAAAAAATTTCATCTGTTTAAAGTAACGATACAAGAGATAATATATTACAGTATATCAAAAACATAACGCATTAAATGATGTTGATAAAAACATTTCAGCTTGTTTGCGATATGAGCCTGATTTAGTCGCAGTAAAAGCGCATTATCACACTGCTTGTATGTCTACTTTTTATAAGAAAAGAACTGAAGGGAAAAGGGGTCGCTCAGCATGTGAAAACACTAAGAATTTTATTAATTATCTTATTAATTATATCGTTGATAACGAAACAGAATGTCAATTTTCTGCCAATGAGAGATTTTCAGGAAATCTTCCTGACTACAAAACTATTAAGACAAAATTGAAAGAGCATTTTCAGAACGATATCGACTGTCATTTAATTAAAAGAGACATGATAGGTTTATACAAAAATGGTACTGTAAGTAAGAAACTTTACAAAGACTGGTACGAAAACAGATTTAAAAGTGAATAGGGCGAACGAACTAGAATTGTTCAAATGGCTGCTGAAATTGTTGTAGAAGATATACGTTCTAAAGTATACAATATGAATTGCTACAAAAGTCCAAATTTTAACGAAGGCAATCTTTTTAAGGATGTTCCTGAAACTTTGCTTTTTTTGAATATTGTGTGTAAAAGTAATAAGGAAAAGAGTACAAATAATGTTCGTAGGATGGATAAAAAAGTGGCCACAATGTCTCATTGCATCATCACATCTGTAAGGCCACGTTCTTTTTTTTATCTCTAATTTTACTTAGTTTGTCGTGGATGATTCACAAAAAATATGCCTCTATTGCCCGTATGAATCCAAAATTCACTTCGTTAATCGTTGATTAGCTCTAAGCCAATTCAAAGATATCGTGATGGTGAACATAATTGCGATCGACCAATGATCGACCAACGTCAGAATTAATATATGACTCTCTAGATTAAAACAGATTCCATCTTCTGAAGAGATAGGCAAAATTGGATTTGTCAAATTGAAATGTTTTGAAAACAAAAATTCCGATAGATTAAAAACAGTTCAGATAGAAGATATTTTAGATGTTACCGACAACTATGAAATTTCTTCGGCAGATTTTACATGTTCTTATTCAAAGTTTGCAAACAACAAATTCGATGGTTGGAATTGGTTCATGGAGAAGTTACATCCTAATTTGACTTATCATACTTCAAAAATTATTCCTGTGCCGTTTATTAAAAATCCACCGAGTGATTATGATACTATTTTTACGTCGTTGGTAGAAGCGGCTAAACAATGCCAAAAACAAGAGCAAAATATTGAGTTCGTAACGTTTGACCAACCGCTAATCGCTATACCATAAAGCTCGTGAAATCTTAGTCAGTATTGATTTAGATAATGATCCCTACAATTTGTCGTCAGTCTGACTTAGGGGATTTCATTTATTGATGTCGTTCCTCGGAGCGATTGGATTCATCATGGATGGTAGTGAACTTAAGGAGGCTTTTTGTGAAATATATGCAGAAAATTCGTCCGATAAAGCTCTTTCCGGGCACGCATATGCACGAGCTATCAGATGACATTTTCTAGTACAGCTTGCTTTGTCTGAATTAATTTTTTCATCGATGGAGTTGTCGGACACAGAAAAGGGGCTAATGGATACATTTTTGCTGGATTTAGAAACAGGAAATTTTAAAGACAATTTGCATCACAAAGATTTTAAGATCATAAAAGACAAATTTATCGAGCATCTAAAATTAGTGCAAAAAAGAGGTCCTACCGCAAAACTTTGGATGCAGTACTGGCAAATGGTCTTGTTAGTTAAAGATTTCATACGGGCTAAACGTACAGGTAATTGGGAATAACATTTAAAATGCGTGAATAGAATGCTTCCCAATTTTCACGTAAAATCTGCTCATCTTTATCTCCAAGATATGCGTAAGCTTAAAGACACAATAAATGATTATTATAAATTTACCCGATTCATCGAAGAATTATTTACGATTAGACGTGCTCATAAGTTTTGGTCGGGAGTTTGAACTGATTTAATAATCGAGCAAGTTTTGATGAGATCAATGAAAACTCAAGGTGGACTTACACATGGTCGTGGTTTGTCTGAAAGTATTTTAACAAAATTCGTATTAACAATCATCATACTTGCCGAAGTTTGCAATGAAATGGAAATTTTTTCGTAATGTTTCCTTTGCAACTACAGAGCAACACATTGATTCCAGGGAATATCGAATAAAAAGAGATGTAGCTGATTTACAAATATTACAAAAAAATTTTAACAGGTATGATCCTTTTCCAGAGACTAATAACATAATGTCAATATATTTTGGAATTATTGGCAGTAATTCTGTAAATTGCTACGAAGCATATAAAGAAGGAAAGAAATCTTTGCAAGCTATTGTTGGAATGAATTTTGGCAGTGTCAAATTTAAAAGAAAAACAAAGTCTTGTCTTTAAAAACGGTTCTATCTTCCGTTAAAGTAAACTGAGATATTATAGCCATCGATCCATTTTTGCTATTTCAAAGAATATCGTTAACGATCGACAGTAAAAAAGATATGGAAACATATTTACAATACGGCGTCCACCTTTTCCTTTGTCACTTTTAACGGAAAATGGGCTCAGGAAAAATGTTAAATCTTAACTTTACAAATAATTTGTGAATGCGAATGGACCAACGCATTCTGACGGCATTGTGCATGTCGTCGACGGTGGATTTTTACTGCACAAAGTAATTTGGCAGAAAAAATGAAACGGTGGAAGAGATCATGAATAAATATTTGCGCTATGTAGAAAAACATTACGCAGCAAGCAGCTATATCATTTTTGATGGATACCCCGAAATTAAAAAATCAGTTACTGTACCAGCAGCTAATTCAACTAAAAGAAGAGAACCTAAACCTCAGACAATATTCCAGGGTTCAATTATCAAAACCATACAAAAATACCATTTTTGCAAGAAAACAATTTATCTTTCGAGAAAAACAAGGACAAAATAATAAAAACTCTAATGAAAAGATTACAGTCACAAGGATTTTCCTGTAAACAAGCAAAAGAAGATGTGCTGATGCTGACATAATTAAAATCTCGATAGAAATTGCTAGAGATACTAATAAAATTGTCATTGTTGTGGGTCAAGATATTGATCTTTTGGTCCTTTTGAATCAATTAAATTCAATTAATCATGTTTCTTATTTATTTTCTCAAGCCAGGTTCTGGAAATGTAAAAGATATATTTTTCACGGCTAATAGTTTCAAATATGAATCTTTCAAAAACATCGTTACATTTCTGCATTGTTTTTCTGGTTGCGATACAACATCTGGATTTGCCGGAAAAGGTAAAAAAAAGTATCGAAAATTAATTATTAGACGATAAAAACTTGTCAAAGGCCAATCATTTTTTTTTAAGATGCAAACAAAGAAGATATTGAAAAAAATGGATTGCAATTAATCAAATTTATTTATAAATGTAAAAATTAAATTATAACACTGAATCAATTAAGATTTTGAAAATATCAATTTGCAAAAATTAAATCATCTTTCATATTGGCAAATCTCCTACCCACAGAAGGTGCAGCAAAAAAACATTTTTAAATTTACAGAAATGGAATTTATTCTGGAAATATTGCTCAAAACTATTTGCTGCAGCTGTGCAACTAGATGTAACAGTTTAAAATGTGGCTGCCAAAAACATGGTTTAAAATGCACAAATTTATGTCATGGTTCTGAAAAATGAAATTGTCGAGGAAGAACCAATGCAGACTGGAAATAATATTGAAAACAAAGACGGTGATGGTCTTGAAGATTTCGAAAATCTACTAGAATCGGGAAGGTTTGTCGAATGTAACGATAAAGAAATGCCATCAAAGAGACAAAAACTAATGGATAAGTGATTAGAATTCAAGATAAGGTATTAAGAAATAACAAGATTAATGTTTTTAAAAATATTAAAATGAATAACGTAATCAGTATAAAGTATTTGAATTCAATAGTACGATTTACATGTATATTTATATATTAGATTTTCTATGACATAAATGTAATTAGAATTTAATAAATTAGTTTTTTTACTGAAAAAAATAGCAGCAGTCTCATTTTTTAGATGAAATCCCCTTTTAATTCTACCTTTAATTATATTTAGAACCACTATTTTCGCATGTTTTTTGCAATCTTTATGTTTTATAGATTTTTAATTTTTTGTTTATCAATGTTACACGGAATCTTACATTTTTCGAGTAATTAAAGTATAAATTTTAATAAATAGCTCAAAATTGTACATAATGATTAAAAAAAAAATCGGATTTGAGTTTTTTTCGTTTCTTTGAGAACATTTACCATAGTAATGTATATTTTTTTACATTATTAAAAAGTAGAGATTTCAACAAACAAAAAGCCCATCGAGTTTTTAAAAAAAGCAGATATTTTGACGCGAGAATTTTTGATTGAAAATTAGGGTGCTTTTTCGATACTAAGTCAAAAAAAGGTGAAAAAATAAATATTTTAAATTAAAAAAATTACAGTGTGTTTGGAACATAAAAAAGTAAGTTTTCACCAAATTTCGTGAAATTTCTTTTTTTGTAAAAGATAAAAATAAAATCGAAAACTTAGTTATTTGATTTTTTCACATAAATTTTGAGGTTATGTAAAAAAGTTGTAGATCTTGTTGTTACCTACAACTTTGCCATAGGACTTGTAGTTTTGCCGAAAATCGAGATAAACAGTTTTCTAAATTTAAAAACTCACCCCTTTACACTTCCCGACCTCAGATCGCCCGTAAATTATTTTTCTTTTCATTTTTGTTATATTTTCTTCCTTTTCCAATGGGTTTCATCTTACTATTATTTTATTTCGTTTCAAAGTTTTTGATCCTGGCTACATAGGAAGAATTTGTTTTACTAATTTCAGCGTCAGATCATCTATACCTGATGAATTTGTAGTATTTAATTTATTTACAGCAAAACTGTAACTATTTGTACATTCCGTTGATATATTGTTACTTATTACCAAACTGCTGATAAATTTTAAAAGGAGCTAATGTTGAAAAATAATTATCGTACTTTTGAGCTATCAATTTGGGATTAGATATTATAGTATTATCTTTTTGCAAAACTATTTGTGGTTCTTCTAATATATTTTTTCCGAGTTGTTTATTGACTAACTTTCATATTGTTTTTGCTCTGTTAGTTGAACTACTTGTGCAGTTGCTAAAATATATCTTTTTGGCTAGGATTAAATTTTGTTTATATTCTCGTTTTTTTATTTTGTACTGTAAATGAACTTGAGCATCTGCTGTCAGGCTACATAACTAAAATAAATGTTTTAATTGATCTCGTTCCAATTCTAATTGATTGTTAGACCCTTGGTTTTCAGGTGTTCTATTTAAGTTTTGTACGGTAATAGGGCAAGAGTTATCTAGGCAGTTTATAATAGTATTTATAAAATAATTAAAAGCTATATTAACATTATTTAATTGATATAATAGACCCCAATTATTTTTATCCAACAAATGATAAAATTTTGAATTGTTAAAATCGGTTAAAGACCTTGCAGTTTTTATTTTACTTTCAATTTTATTTTCTGTGCAGTTATTTGCTGTTATATTTAATAATAAACAGAAATTATCAGATATGAATGACAACTTCTGCCGTCCATGTATTGCTGTCAATGTTTGTCACTATATAGTCTATACAACTTCTTGACGTAACGCCATTAATGTTTGTAAAAACTCTTGTATAAGATGTATTTGTCATTTTAAGATTGTATGAAGTAGAAATTTGTCTTAATGTATTATTGAGTTTATCAATAAATATATTAAATTCTCTATCTGGCGATCTGTACACCGTTAAAATGTTAGCAATTCCATAGCTCAAGCTAATTGCTGTTCCACAAATTTCAAAATGTAAATATATTGAAAAAATTTTAGTACATTTATAATTTACACATAATTTAATGTAAATTGCTACTCCTCCCTGCTGTAATACTTTCTACAATATTTATTGCTTAACTTGTACCCTGGTAAGATAAGATGACCAACATTATTAGATTTTGCCCAATGTTCAGACATGCAAATTACATCTATATTTTTTTGTTTTAAAAATAAACTTAAAATATCTAGCTTATTCGCTCATGATTGTACATTTATTTGACATATTTTAAAAATTAAATTAATATATGTGGCTACATTTGATTTTTTATTTGAGTATGTAACTGAAAGTTCGAATTGACAGACTCACTTTTTTAAAAAAAGAATCGGTTAATAGAAACATTTTTCGGCCAAAAGTCTGGTTTAATTACAATTGATTCCACTTCAGTCGGCACACCAAAGAGGAGTAGTTTCCATTTTCATATCGTGGTGTTAGTTTTTCAACTATATATGCAGCATTTCCGGCTTTAGACAGAAAATATTTTGTTTTATTGCAGTCCACATCCTTGTGTAAACGGGACACAAAAATCCACTTGCGAGATCATCCGCAACTGGAAGGTCGTCATGATTTCCTGAGCCTCGAAATATATGTGTATTATTTTTTTTCTTGTTTCTAACTACTTCCTACTTATCTTTTTTAGCACTATTAAATTTTCTTGAGAATAATTTTTTTCAGCAGCATTAGTATCTACAGTTTCATTATTTATAGTATTCGATTTATTTATTGTTTGTTGACTTTTTTTTGTTTTCAAGAATTTCAATTTCATCTCTATTGTTTTTTGGAACATGACTTGCGGTTTCAGATCCCTCTATTGCCGGATAGCTCAGTTTGTTGCTATAAGTTGCCTTATTTGGATTATTGATATCTCGTTTTTTTTATATCACTTAACATATTTCTTAATTTGTTAATTTTTGTATCTTGTTTTACAATTAATTTATGCTGTTGACTTACTTGAGTTGTTAGGTCAATTATTTCCTTTTTTAAATTTAATAAAACTTGTAGTGAGATTTTTTGTATTCCAATTTTTTCACATGTAGCACATGCTGAAACACCAAACTTATCTTCTGTTTTCGAACAATTATAATGATAATCCAAATCACAAATGATGCACGTAAATAGATCTTGTTCAACAATAGCACTGCATCAAATATTTTTTGTCATAGAACATAAAAATACTTTTAAATATCAATGAGCAAAACTATTACACTGACAGAAAAGTAAAAAGTTGCAACTAATATTTTTTTGAAAAGAATAAATTTAGAAGTTTTTATTAATGATAATTTTATTGTAATACCAATTGTTATGTAAAATAATTTCATAATTTCACTTCATTTTGTTCATCGCTATAGTGAAAATAGATTGTAAAGAGTTTTAACTTAATAAAATGAGCAGCAGTTAATAAAAATATTAAGTCTAAAAATCAATTGCTAGTTTATTTCCATCATTATTTATTAACCAAATATCATTTTCACAAATAATAAATATCATAATTTTATTAGTTAATGTTTCCATTTATTTTCGTATTGTTTATGACATCAATTTGTTTATACAAAAAATAATACCCAATAATTACATAATAAAAAAGCTGAGTAAATTGTTGTAAACACAGTTTATGTATTTACATACTTTACAATTATGATTACATTAAACAGGATAGTTTGAAAATACAAATTGCAATTTAAAATTAAATACAATTGATGTTTTCGTTTGAATACATAGGAAATACATAATGTTTAAAACCAGCTTATTAACAAATGTGCATCAAATTGAAATTGAAAAAAAAAATAGAAATATAGTTTATTGCTATAATTAATTAACACTAAATAACATATTTTTTACAACATGATAAATAAAGGTAATTTTATATATAATATTTCAATTTATATTCATAATATTTATTACATTATAAAAAAAAATCTAGTATAAAAAGCAATAATTCCTTCAATTTATATCAGTATAAAACATGAAGGCGTTGTTGAATTTAATAAAAATTTAGCTTATTAAATTAGTTTGCGTATTTAAAAGTTGTAGTGAACACATTTGAAATTATTAGTAAGTAAATTAACATTACATTACTGTGGTTTTTATAATAAGTGGTAAAGATTTATATGTATAAACTATTAGATATAAAAAAGTTATTCAATTTTATAACTAATTATTTTTATGTTTTTATCTACCGTTATTTCTATATTTTCTGACAGTATTTTAATATTTCATTGCTGGATTTTGCTATTTTTAGGACGTTATGGAAATATTTTACATTTTTTTAACAGCTTATGGCCGGAATTTGGTGCTTTCTAACAATTTTTTGATGTTTTATCGTTATCTTTAGCTGTTTTTGACATTTTTAGAATATAATTTTAGACTTTTTAACCGTTTTTAGCCGAATTTATTAATTCTGAATATAAATATTTTAATCTTTTATGACCGGATTTAGCTATTTTTGACTTTTTTTATAGAATTTTACACTTTAATAAAAATTACTCGATTTTGACATTTCATGAATTTTTTGTACTTATCAATTTTAAGACCGAGTCCAAATTTTTCATTTTTCAGCAATTTATAGTCAAATTTTATTATTTCCTAATAATATTTTTATGTTTTGTAATTTTAAAAACGAATATAATTTTACACTTTTTAACAGTTTATGGCCGAATTTTAGAGTATTCGGACAATATATTATAGCTATTTTAAACATTATGAACAGACCTCTGTACTCTTCAACAGCCGGACTTTGATAGTTGATTACTGTTATAATTTAGTTTGACACAATTTTAATATCTAACGTCATCATTTCGACAGTTGATAACAATTTGACATTTAGTCACTATTTTGACAGTTAATGTCGCTGGTTTGACAAATGATGTTGATTACTAATTGATATTTAATTTGAAAGTTTGTCACTATTTTGACAGTAATAGACACTAGATATTGTGTATAAAAATGTTGTTAAAACTTTAAAACATATTTAATATCTGACAAAAATATCGACAAATTTTCATCCAACTGTCAAATTATATTTAAACTTAAAAAAGTAATAATAATTTTAACATCCTAGTCCTAGTCCTATCCTTTTTACACAACTATTAACTGTTCTTGAGCTGTCAAATAGTATGTCAATGCGACTATAGAACTAATCAAAAAAATCCATAATTGTCAATTTTCATAAAATATGTCATTTGTCAACTGTCAAAAAATACAAAAAAACCACAACATTTTTGTCAAAACAAGTTTATAAACTCTCAAAGTATTGATAAATTATTAATTTGCATAAAATATTTAATGTAATTGTTATTTTATCGATAACCTGTTTTTTTAATTTGTCAAGTGTGATCAAAATGTCAACTGTCAAATTATCAAAGACAAGCACAAAGCTTCAAGAAAATAATAATAATATCAAATAGTCCATAAACTGTTAAAAATAATCCAATAGTTTCAACCTTAATACAGTCTTAACTATTAACTGTTTTGCAGTAGATAAGACACATTGGTAGTCAGATTTTTATTTTTAAAGACACTTTTAAAAGGCAACTGTACAGATTTAAAAGCTCGATTTATAGTTTGAAAGCCAAACTAAAAATTTAGCATTAGAATTTAACAAGTTGGTGGCCAAATTTTTATTTATGAAAGTTAAATTTACAATAAAACTTAACGCAAAAGTTTTAAATTTGATATTTAGGAATTACTTAATACGTCACAACATCTGACCTTAAATACTTGAGGTTTATAAGTTTCAGGAAATACTCTACAAATAAAAAAGCAATAAATACACAATAAAAAAGGTGATAAAATTGTTGTAAACACATCTGAAGTTATGAAGTACGTAAATTAACTATACAATTATGATTGTATTAACTAAATAGTTTGAAACTTAAAAATTGCAATTTAAATTAAATACAATTGATGTTGTTGAGTGTAATTTTGGCCTATTCTGCAAAATTTTAACATTGATGTTAAAAAGATACAGATTACGGTCAATTAACTAATAAAATATTTTTAATTACAATTTATATTATTTAATAGACAACTAAAGTTTTATTTAACAATTAAAGATGTGTATTGCTCATTCTATAAATAAAATTCAAACTATGTTGTTTTTTTTGCAAAAAAATATTTAATCAATTTGACATTAACCTAACTTATGGTTAATTAATTAAGTTTATTAATGAAAATATTTTTGAAAAAATAGAAAAAATAGAAAAATTCTCATTTTTCAATAAAATTAACTCTTTATATTCTCATAGTTTGCTTGTTAATAAAAACTTGGCAACAATGCAAGTAAATAAGTTATGAAATAATTTAATAAATTAATTATATTGTTAATTACTTTGTATTGTGTCAATCCTGGAATTAACCTGCCACATCTCATATAATTATGCAAGTAAAAGATTAAATAAATCTGTTTGAAATAGAGAATGGGAAATAATTAAGGTTTAAAACCAGCTAATTAAAAAAAGATCAACATGTATCAAATTAAAATAACGAAAATAAGTCGAAAAATAGTTTATTGCTATAATTATTTAACTCTGAATAACATATTTTTTACATTATAAATAATGTAATTTTATATATAATATCAAGTAATATGTCAATTTATTACCCAAATATTTATTACATGAATTTGTTTATAAAAATATGTAGTATTAAAGGCAGCAGTTCCTTCAATTTATATCAGTATAAAACATCAAGGCGTTGTTCAATGATTTTGCATAGATCTTTAAAAAAGTTTTGTAAATTGTTATGAGCACATTAAAAATTACAAGTAAGTAAGTTTAGTGTGATTAGATTATATTGATAACTTTCCAACTCAAGTTTTTCAACAAGTGATTTACGTAATACATTAGTGATAAATATTCATATTACAGATCAAAAAGTTATTCAATTGTATTACTAATCATTTGTAAATTTGTATCTACTTTTATTTCTAGATTTACATGCAATATTGAAAGTTCAGTTGTCGAGATTAAATTAAATAAATTTAAATAAAATATTTAAAGCTTTTTTTTATTATTGATAAAAATTGTAAATAAAATTTTAAAATTATGATATTTAAAATGGCGTGGTTACATATATATTAAAATTATAGACCAATCATTCTTTTTAAATTTTCTGATTCTAAGAAATGTCAAACAAATAAAATAAATAATTATAAATTAAACAACTTTGTTGACAAATTTTATTTTTTTTTTCTATAAAATAACGTTTTTATTTTTATTTTCTCTATCTAATAATAAAATGTAATTAACAAATTATATTTTGTACCTACTAAACATCAATTTAGACATGTATATTGTAATTAAAGTAATTTAATGACATCCATCAATTTTAAATATAACCTAAATCGTCTGTCAACGGCATACTATAAGCAGTAACTTACGTCAAAGCTAGGTAAGGCGTAGTATGTCGTGGTATGAAACGATGACGTTTTAACATACGTCATTGATTTCCCCTCCGTTACTAAATGCTCGCGAAAATGCAGTGGTATGTCTGTCAACACTAACCACCTTACTATAGTTAGCAATAGTATCTCGCGAAAAATCGCTAATAGTTTTACGTTTTACATCTGTCAGAAATATTTTCGCTTTTTTTAACTTCAAAGTGTTTTTACATTTAATAGCTGTCAAAAATACTAAATAAAATAAGTGACGTTCAAGTAAAAATTACTAATAAATTTAAAAAAGTACATTTAACAGCTTTTAAATTAAAATATGATAATTGTCAATAGTATTTTCACATTTGCCAGATTTCAAATTTATTTTCACATTATTTTTACACCATTAATAAACTATTAAGCTTACATTTATTATAAAAATTTCAGATGCAAACAACTTTAAATGACCCAAGTGTGTTTCTATGGCAAAGAACTGAATTTTAAATGATAATAAAATACAATGTTAGCAATTAAGATTGTTGTGTTTATCGGAGTTATACCAGCAGTACTTCTTGCTAGTGTGAGTATCCATAATCTAATATAGTGGTCTACTTAGTAAATATATTTAATTCATATTATATACAGAAAGATGATTTCATATATATATATATATATATATAATATATAATTGGTTAACAGACTTCCTTGAATATTCTTATATTTGTTAAACGGGATGATGAGTCTTTTTTGTAAATAATTTTTTAATAATTTAAAATTTATTTATAACGTTTCATATGTTATGTACATATATCGTCAGATAAATAAATATATAAATATTTATTTATCTGACGATAATGTACATAACATATGAAACGTTATAAATAAATTTTAATATATATACATTGTGCAAATGTTTGGTTGAATATGAAAAAGGCTATCGACTGAGGTCTTTTTGCTCTTATCTAATATATTTTATTAATTTGTACTATAAATTGAATTATTGTTACTTCTTTTTATTTAAATTCTTTTTGGCGTCTATTAATTAACAATTTTCAAAATAAAAATTACAGTTAGGTCTATAAGTGCACACGCTGTATATCATAAAGCTTTTCGTACTGCTTCTAAAAATAACCTAACTTTATTGACTTATGTAGTTGATGAATGCTACAACATTCCTTACAGTGGTTTTCTTTAACATGCTGGCCAAGTCAAGCTAACAATTTTCTAACATGAATTGTTTCTTATTGAATATCCTTTACATACCGCATATCTACAAAGCATATTGTATAGAGCTGTTTTATTTGTAGTTAATATTGCCTTCTTTAGCTGTTTATAACCCAATTTGTTGGTAGTTTTACAATAGAGGAATATTTAATAATAGCAAAGAAATCGATGAAAAAAAAAAGAAATGAAATAAAAAGTTACAATGTAAGAAAGCTAACAACAAACTCACAGCAAAACTAGTAATAATATAATAGGATATTAGATCGGAAACTAGCAAAGAAGAAATGTTGGAAAAAATTATGATAAATTAATCGTTTTAGGGCTTTAGTGAAGTTTTCTACCGGTGCCTTATTCAGCTCCCTTGTCACAGCTTTTTCAATGTTCGAAATATTGTCAAATTGACGGCCTTTTAAATCCAATTTATTTTTTTAAATAAGAAATAGTTGGCCGGAGCCAAATCAGGCGAGTGCGGTGGATGTTGCAAGACGGAAACTTTTTTTCTAGACAAGAATTGTTTAACAATGATGGCATTATAGACTGGCGCATTATCTTGTAATAGAACCCAGTCTATGGACACATATAATTCTGGGCGAACTCGCGCAATTCTTTTCAGAAAACGGTTTGATAAACCTTTATAAAACTCAGTATTGAAGTTTTGACATGGTCGAAGAAATTTTTTATGAATTATTCACTGATAGTCAAAAAAAGTAACCAACATAATTTTGACATGCGATTTTTGGAAACGGTGTTTTTTTGGTTTTGGATATCTTTTGGCTTTTCATTCGACACTTTATCTTTTGGTCTCAGAGTTATCCGTGAAACACCACGATTCATCACCGGTTACGATTTTTTCCAAAAATCTTGGATCGTTTCTGTGTAATTTGAGCAGATCTGCACACAAGGTCACACGATCTTCCTTCTGCTCAGTGGTCAAAGAATGCGGAACAAAGCAGGCTCAATTTTTTTTCCTAGTTTTTCGGTGATTATTTTCCGGACTCTTTTTTTATCCCTATTTAAGTTGTCTGTTGTTATCATTCTGATGGTTGATTGACGATCAGAATTCGCAGAGCGCACAGCTTTAATGTTTTTGTTTGTTCGGCTTTGTAACAGTTTATACGTTTTCGTGGCTGCTTAACCGATTTTAAAACAAAACTTAATTGCTGTACGCTGTTCAATGTGTGTTTTCATGACGAGGATAAAAAACGGCTTTAAAAAAATTACGGAATGGAGACACGTGTACTGATAAAATGTTCACCAGTTTCTAGGAAGGTTTTCCAAAAACCGTTGACCGCATGTAGATAGAGCTACTCAATTTGCCACAATAAAATCAGTCTTTATAGCCACACCATGTGTATTACATGTTTCATTTGTAGATAAATTGAATTGCAATAATTTATTAAGAGGGGAACCGCTGCGTTATTTAATCATAGATGGCCATAGCGTCGAATATGATTGCAAATTTTAACTGTACTCAGCTTAAAAATGACAAGCTCAATTCAGCTACTAATTTGATAGATAGATGGATAAAGGTTTGGAAGAGGTATTCTGAAATTATGAGGTTTGTATATTAAATAGTTTGGCGGATTGGGCGCTCCAAATATAGGGAAATGTTGATTTTAAAATGACTCCAATTCATGTGAAATTACTTTGACTCCAAGACACTATCATAACATTCATGAATCTAAAATTATTTCTTGATAAATGGTTATAATAATCAAATTGAATAAAAATTTCTAAATCAAAACAATTAAAGAGCCATCTGCATGCAAACTTGTGAAACTCTTATTCATAATTAGTTTAGCTAATACGTACGAAAGGCGTACAAGAATAAGTATCTGGTATGCCCGGACGTAATCCATATTCCTGTTTTTATTTCAATGATATTTTAATACATATTAAACTAATCCTTTAATCTCTTGTATACCTGTCTGTTATACTTTTGTTTTCTTTGAACTATGCTAATGGTAATAAATAAAATTTTACCACCATTCTGTATTTTAATAAAATTTTAGTTTTTCTTTTATATATTTATAGATAAATTTAATTTTGTTTTTTTGTGTACTTGTAATCATCACAAACATTCAGTTTTTAAAATCTTGTTATAAATTACAGTATGATAAGTTTCTACTATTTTTTTCTAACTCATTATGACAATTAGAAAAAAAAACATGCGGGCTAGTGTGATCCCATAATTTAGCTGTCATCGCTCAAGATGTTACCGCTTTTGCACGTGTCGCAGCACATGAATTGAATGAAGTTTACAAAAACGCATTAAATGTTTCAATGATAAAAAACATTTATTGATGATATACAAAAATATCGAAAAATTGCTGTTTAGTATTGCATTACCTGTCAAATTAATAATAATTACAAATTAATAATACAAAAATTTATTAAATAAGGCTTTATTAGTTAACAAGAAATATATAAAAAATACAAATAAAAAATTTATGTTATTATAATTTATTAAATAAATATAAATAAAAATAAAAAAATAACAACAATAAATTAAAAAGGAAAAAGTACAAGTTTTAAAGAACCTTTATTAATTTATAAGCTTCAATTGCTTCTTTGATATAAGGAGGATCTATACATCTTTTATTTTTTTTAATGTTACCCCTTACAACTTCTGGAGCAATACATTCTTTGTGAAATTGAATTAATTTTGGGAGCATTATATTGCTCCATAGTTTTTCTTTTTTAATTACTTCCACAAATAAAGGTGTTTTGTCATTAACATATACAACAAAATAGCACTCTTCCTTCCTGCATATATTCAATTGGCCTTGAACCTGATAATAATATTGATGGTTTCGTTTAAGTTGAATTTTGGAATCATCGGAAATTGATAAAAATGAGGACTTGGATATATGCATATATGCACTTCACCTCAACTAATTTTTCTTTGCCAACAAGACCGTCCGGTGAAGCAGCCAAAAAACTAGACTTGTGATCTATCCACAATCCCGAACTATTTATTTTTGTATTTAGCTGTTTTTCCAATATTGCAATTGCCACACTTTCTTTTAATATGCCGTATTGTGTTGCGTTTGATTGAAAACATGATTTATTTAAACAGGACTTGGCCAAGTTGTGGCAAGGTGTATGGGTCCTTCTTTTAATAACAGCTCCGAATAGAGACGCCTTTAAACGCAGTTTTCTCTCAGCTTCATACACCTTATTGCCAAACTGTCCTATACTTTTAATTTGAATTTCATCGATTTTATCAGATGAAATCTCAAGCTGATCAGTCACTTTCTCTGCTTCATTTAGAATAAAATTAAGATCTTCTTCGGTCTCTGGTTCTTCCGCATGCTGACCGTAATCTGTGTTGGCATATAATTTTCGTCTTTTTAAGTTTTTTTCTTGTATATTATTTGAAAATAATTGACGTTTACAAGTCACTTGATGCCTCCTGGAATGTTTTTTTATAAAAAAATTTAAAAATTTGCCAGGATTTCTTCCTGTAAATTTTTTCCATGGGCTTCTATGCCAGTCAAACGATTTATTTAGTCGTAAGCCAGACAAATGAACTTTTCTTTCGTAAGAGCCTCTTCCAATAAGGTTTAACCGCTTTCTGCAATTGAAGCGACATACAATATTCATCAACCTTTCAGAGGAATTATTATTTTCATTACTTATCAATAAATGTGCCTTTCTTATTAATAATTGATAAACACCTTGAAGATGGCTATATATGTAATAAGTTTTCAACAATTCTACTGTATTATCTGTTTGATCACCAACATTATTGCAAATTTCTTCTCTACATTTTGAATGATCTGCAAACACATGATGCAAACCATTGCGCAGATCTTCTCGCAAAGCATTTGCATCTGGAGAATCATGTTTTGAGTGCTCATATATTGAACATTTTGTGCGTTTTGTCAATTTAGTAATCATAGTTATTGTTAGCATCTGGCGACCTTTTAAATTAATTGACTTGTTGGATTTTACTTTTTGAAGATTTTTTCCAAAGTTTTTTATTGCATGGTTTGTGCATTCCATTTTTGTTACGGCATAACCATATGGTACGTTTTGCTTAATCTTTGCGTATACGCTTGAATCACCATCAGCTACAAATTGCATGTATCGCAAATTATGCATTTCTTCACTAAGAGTGAAGCCTTCCACCACAATATCGGCTTCCATAGCCGGTGCAGACCCAGTCCAATTTTTGTGGCAAATATGATTGTTTGGAGTTATTTCTTTACATTGAGCTCTAGCACAAACTACACAATATTTGTTTCGCACTCTCACAAAGAGCAATTCCCACCATTCCAGACAAAGAATTATAATTGGTTCCGTATGATCGTTTACTCCATGAACCATCTACATGAACTGTAATCCATGGGATACCGTCTTCGCACACTTGATTCTTTTGTATTGCATGTTCCTTCTCTTTTCGTCCAGCAGCTTCCATTGATCTCCATAAAGATTGTTTTCACTCATTGCCAATTGTTGTTTCAATGTCATAAAATTGATTATCCGGCATGCATGAAATATTCATGCAGCTAAGCAATTCTTCCAAATGACCATATTGTGCTTCCAATAGCCAATGTACCCCAAACAGCACCGTAATTAATATCAGAGACATTTTTTTTGGGATTTTCTGTTTCCTTCTCGATCATTTTTTCACAGACGTTACATTTAAAAATAATGGAGCTTGTTAAGCCTTTATTCTTTCTTATTTTCTTGGTTACATTGAGAGTTCCTCCGGTACATATTTTTGAATGATTGTACTGCAATTTTATTGCCCAATCTAACACATATCCCAATTTAACAATTCTGTTACCAACTATTATTTCTTCATCTTCTTCATCATTGTGTACTTTTTCTAAACATATTGGAATATTTAAAATGTCTGCATAGTTCTTTGATGACATAACGCCAGATCCACATGGGCTTGGATGTTTTTTTCCTGATTAAGTTTTAATGAACTTATATCTCTCAGGAACTATGTCAGGAACTATGTTATCCTCCGAGTTTTGGTGTGGTTGTGGAACACTAGTTACA
Organism: Tachinus rufipes; assembly: GCA_963932245.1. Lineage (NCBI taxonomy): Eukaryota > Metazoa > Arthropoda > Insecta > Coleoptera > Staphylinidae > Tachinus > Tachinus rufipes. The sequence continues at coordinate 56,356,374 of OZ010747.1, forward strand.
GTATCACTTAACGGTTCAAAACAATTCATATCAAAAAGAGTTTGGACACTACTTTTCAACATTGATTTGCAAAGTTCCCACACAGTTTTAGAAGATTTTGACCTCTTGCTACGTAGTTTTGATTTCGCAATACTCCTTGGCATGACTATGTATATTATGGTACTAAAAAAATAATTTTGTGTCACATTCATATTCTTGTATAAACAAATGATATTAGAAGGTTTTGCAAGAACTTACCTAGTATGGTACACACAACTGCTAATGTGGTTTTTACAAAAACCGTTTACTCTTAACGCAAAAAAGCAAAATGCACTGACTTAATAAAACGTTCCTCCAACTTCGTAAACTATAATTAATGAACTAAAATAATGGAGTAAGAGTACGAGTATTTATGTAAGGAGCATAATCCAAAAAAAGTATTATTTTTTAGATTCTTGCTTAACCTGGGAATATATATAATCTTTCTAATCATTTTTGCACTAAAAATTAATTCTACAAGTTCCAAGGGTTTTAAACCGAAACATTTTGACAACAGTTCCATCTACATTAGGGAGATAACAAGATAAGCGTTTAATAATTATTTGAATTTTAAAATATGTTTTGCTATCTGTCTTTTAAAAGATTTACCATTACATATTGTCAATAATAATAAATGGTTAGATCCATCCCCACCCCAAAAGTTACCCTCTTAAACAAAAAGACTGTGCATTTTAACACAGATACAAATATCAAAAACATATATAAAAAGAAGGCCAGAAATAGAAACGGAGGAGCTACAATAGCAAGCGAACAGGCTTTGACATATGAAGACTTGTTCAGATAGACAAATACAAAAAAAATAAAATCTACATTCAAGGAGATAAACAAATTAAACATAGAAGGAAGTACAATAATAACCATATAGAAAGGGCAAAACCCACGGTATTAACAGCAAAGAACAACAACACAGATACAATTAATTTCAAAATAATTCAAGCAAGTAGTAAAAAAGATAAATACAACTATCTCAACAACATTCTAATTCTACTCAGTCCAGTGATGTTTTCATTTGTAACTTGAACAATGTTTTAAACACAGATATAGACGTGGTATTAAATGTTTGTCAAAATTACTGTTACCAACTGTGCAGTGAATAACAAAACGTTAACGCTAATATAACAGAGTGGGAATTAGAACAGACATACTTACTCAGAAGATGCACGCAACCATACTAAAAGAGGAGAAAAATAAGCCTTATAGGAAAGATCAAATCACAGCAGAAATTGCCAACAAATTTGGAAAACGGGCGAATAATCTAGAGGCTAAACATCAATAATAAAATTTTCCCTCTACGTAAGAAAGGATCAATTACCAAATGCAACAATTTTCGGTTATTTCTATTACATTCCATATAATTTAAATTATGCTACATATCATTCAATCCAAATGAAATTAATTTGTTAAAAGGTAGGGCAGTAGAGAACAATTTTTGAATCTTAGACAAATGATCGAAAAAGTTAAAGAATGCTAAAAGCCTATGTACATCTGCGTTGTAAATTATGTAAAGGCGTTGAATAAAGTAAATTGGCACAACTGTAATTTTTTTAATTTTAAATAAGAATAACAGCACACTTCATTTATCTAATCAATCTAATCATCTACAATGATAGTACTGCTGTATTCAAGGTTGACAACTACAAATCTTCAAAATGCAATATAGGGAAAAGAGTGCATTTTATTGTCATTCTTTTAATATGTACAGAAAATATATTTTGCGTGCCGTACTAGACCAATGAGAAAGCGGCGTTGTAATTGGCAGGCAAAAAATATTAAAGCTCAGATTTGCAGACACAATACTACTTAAACAATGATCGTAAACTATGCAAATGACAACTAGCCAACCAAACATCAAATTGGCAAATATAAGACTGTAGATTGTATTGTATTGTATCTACCCATAGTCAACAATAGAGGTTGTTACAAATCGTAAGTACGACTCAAAAAAACTGCTATGTTCTAACTAACACCAATATGAAAAAACCACAACATAACAAAAAAACACCAAAATCATCAGCCTTAGCCAAACACTTTTATTCTTTGTGTTCATATACAGAGCAGGAATGTGGACATTGCAAGCTGCAGTTCGTCGTCACACGCATGCATTTGAGATGTACTGCTAAAGAAAAATGCTAAGAATACCATAGACTGCCATGCAAACTCAGGTATTAGTGTTTAAAGAGATCAAACCCAAACAACAACTTCTCAGTACAGCCTATAGCCGCATTATAATTTTTTTTGGTTATGTCACAACATTGAAAAAATATAGTATAAAGCTAAATTGATGGTTACAAAGAAAAGAGAGGTTTCTCATCCGATAGAATAATAGTACAAAATCTGTTTTACTCTTAAATCAAAACTGCAGTCCAAGGTACAGCAAGCAGATGAAGATAGCGTAACACCGTCAAGCGGATAATAGACGTCCTGGAGAAAGATGAATAGAATTTGAAAAAAAAAAGATAACAAAAATATGTTACCACACGTCTGTCAAAACGTTGAATTAAAACAAAGTATTTGTTAAGTTATATTGTCTTTGTAAATAAAATAAAGTTTTTAAAAAGTTATATCAATCAATTAATAACTTAGCTCTTGTATATTGCAAATAGAACTATGACAGATATATAATTAGACATTCTAAATTTGGTATAAAATTTGTTTAAAGTATTTAATAGAAATAGAAATTGTAGTAACAAAAGCTATGGTAAAATAAATTTGAAGTACATTTTGCAAAAACACAATTTGTAAAAATGGTTATATTTCCAAAACAAAACGACGATCTAAAACTGTAATTTTTTGTGATTGAATTGTTTAATATGCAGTAAAAATTTCAAAATGATTTTTTTACATTATATTTGTTTTCTACCTATCATTAAACAAATGCAAAATGTGGGCGTGGAACCAAAACTCCTATTTGCGCGTATGTTTGTAAAACCTGAGTCTGCGATTGATATTTGTATATGCCACTTTTTTATGATCACATTTTATTATGATAGGATTCTACTAATTTTATTTGCATTTTTTAGATAAAAACTGATTTAAATAAAACAATTCAATGCATTGGAGAACTGCTTAGCGATGACTCTAATATACCAACAAATATAATAAATCTACAAAATGATACTAGTCTATTAGATGGTATTTTGAAACTTAACTATCAATATTCTATATATTCAGACAAATATAACTTCAAAAACTTGGTGGTAAAAGATAAATATAAGTTTACTATAATATTGATTGATGATACACAACTTAATAAATTGAAACAACTCCGTTCTTATTATAATCATTATGAAGAAGGTAATATGTATTATATTATTGTATGTAAAGAAATCAAAAATTTCAAACAAATTTTCATTGACTTCATAACTTTTTCTGCAACTGAAAGAACAATATTAATTGATCTAAATGGAGTGACTAGAACACCAGATAAATACAACTGTAGAGTAAGAATCTTTTACAAATTTAATTGCAATGAAAAAGAAATAATCAAAAAAGCATTTACATATAAAATGAAAAACGATAGAGGATGCCACATTCAATTTGTGTCTAAATTTTATCCTCCATATTGTTCTTCTACTGGTGGTGTTGACATTTCTATTTTGCAAGAATTTGCTGCACAAATAAATTTATCATTGACAAACTATTACAAAGCGAACAAGGGCGACAAAATGTTTGACTTGGCTACAATTTGTGGAGGATCACTTATTAATTCTGTTCCAAAACGAGCATCGTATCCTTATTATATAGATTACGATGTTATAGTTGTTCCTAAAGCACTCAAGTTACAGAACAAATACGCATTAGCATATGTTTTCCAAAGAGAACTCTGGTTGGCTGTATTGTTAGCATTTGTTTTTATAACTATAACAGCATTCGTTATAACTAAAAACGCAAAAATTAATATTATTTTATTAGAATTATACGCTATACTTTTAGCACAAAGCATCAGTAAGCCTAAATTAAAATCCAGTAAAATTATATTCTTAACATGGGTTATGGTAACATTTATAATATTAAACGCCTACTTAGGAGTTTTTCTATCATTTTTAATTGATCCAATTTATGAAAAACAAATTGATTCAATAGAGTCACCAGAGTTTTCAGAACAGTATACATCAGTTCTAACTGAAACACCACTTTCATTTAAAAATATAATGTCTAAATATAATTTGTCAAAAAGGTGGAAAATTTACCCTTTTAACTATACTTATTCTTCACATTATAATCCCTACGTTATGCATAATGTTTTAACAATTCCTACTAACAGAAATATGAGCGCTTTACTTCTAGAAAAAGTTGCAGACTCTTTAAATTTTATTTTAAGAGTTAACAAAACGGATCCTTTGTTCAAAATACGGGTTGGAATGAGACCAGTAAGTATGTATTTTATGGGAGGACAGTTTGTGCCCTTTTTAAACGATTTAATTCATAAACTACAAGCAAATGGTTTGATTAATAAATGGTTTCGAGATTTTACTTTTGTTTTAAATGATGAACCTTTGGAACTTGAAGTTTTGCGCCTTGAACATTTTACTTTCTGCATTTATATTTATTTATTTGGTATTGGCATTGCAATTGCGGCATTCATTTCCGAATGGTTAATCTACAAATGTGATGAATTTTATTCAAGAAAGTTTTAATTACACAATCAATGTTTTTCAAAGTCCTCATACCTTTATTGCAAAATGAATCAATTTTTATAAAACTACAAACTACTACTAAGTTGAGTTTGGAAACATGTTAATTCCAAAAATGTGTATTACATATAGGTATTTGATTAAAAAAGTTTTAGAATTTTTAATTTGACCACAGCCTCACTAGGAATTGTCGCTTAATTTGAAATTAAATAAAATAAAACTACATACAAGATAAATCAGAAAAAAAAAATCTGGAATTGTATTTTACACATAAATTTTAAAATACAATCTACTAAAATTAATTTTATCAAACAAAACCGTATTATTGCTTAATATAAAATTCATTCAGCAAGAGTGTACCAACTTTTTTTTTAACTCACTACTGTATATGTTTTATGTCACTTGGTAGTTTTATTTCCACAAAAAAAAATACTTTTAATTATATTCTTTAACAAAAAAAACAAGTTTATTGTTTGTGGGTAATTAAGTTATAAATTTGTAGTAATTGATAAAAAATAAATAAAATTGTAGTGATTGATAAAAAATAAATAAAAAATGCTATTTTTGTGTAATACTTAATAATTGTTTCTAAAATACGTATATCAAAGCAGTTGCAACTCAACGTCAGTGAAGGTAAGTTATTTTTAATTATTTTAAAATTTAATATTTAAGCATTACGTTTTTTTCAAAATGTTTACAGTTAATAATTTGTCGAAAATTGACATCATTTTGCGCAATCTAACGGACTTGCGGTCGTAGCACCGGACGAACTAATCCACTTTCACATTCAAAACTTTGAACGTGACATGTTGGATGTGGCAGTGGTCAATGGAACTACTACTAAATATAACTTATGGTCGTTACCTGAATTAAACTTTAATCACAGCCCAGTGTTACTCACACTGCAGGACACCTTGCACAGATTTATCCTCCTAAGCAAAAAACAGCTGAAAAGTAGACTGGAAAATGTTTGCAGGCAGGGAAACGACATTATGTCTGTTACTTAAATTTTGCAGCTGAGAGACTTTTTTTTGAGTCTAAGTAAGTTGATTTTTTTTTGGGCTAGGCGGTAAAATCTTCTATAAGACTGGCAAGTGTCTGATTCATTTCCTCAGGTTGAAATGCCTACCGACTAAAAACATAATGAATGCCAAATGAAAGTTCGAGACTTTGTTACGGTTCAATTCCTGCGATACCCTAGAAATACAAATATTAAATTAATACCATCAAGATTCAAATATATACTTAGCTTAAATCATCATAGGCAATATCATGCACGTTAGGCTGTTTGGGTGGCCGATTCATATGTAATGTTTTAATTGTCCGATGCTGAAACACAGATTAATAATTAACAAACTACATACTACTAATCGTTGACAATGTCGGCGTGGATTGTTTTTGTTTATTGTAGCATTTCAGATTTAACAGGTACAGTTCTGATTGCCGATAATCAAGTTGACTTACCAGTTTTCCTTGTCGACAGAGTATATTCACATACACAGAATTATTAGTACTATTCCATCTCATTCCGATTTATATAATTCCGATTCCAATTCCGATTCCAATTCCAATTCCAGTTCCTCATCTTATCCCTTATTACAGTTTTAAAATCCTTTTCCTTAATTGTTGTTGTTGTTTCCATAACCTAAAACTAAGATACAAAGATGATTAATTTTGTTCAATGTTTAACGCGGCTTTCTATTGCATTGATTAATTATGACTTACCATTTTAATATTTAATCATTGTACCTTCAGTACTCCCAGTAATTAATTCAATTAATTTTACTTAATTGACCGCACACTTCACTTCTATCTATTCTCACTTTTCTGTAACTCAACAGGCGGCGTTGCCAACTGTACTTTTTATACTTTATTTTCAAGACTAAACTAAACTTATTAATACTACTTAATGAAAACCTTTATTAATTGTTAATCTTTGTATCTTTTTCTTTTGTTACGTCTGTATTTTTAATTCCTGGTCAACAGTTGTTTTTTTCCTTAATTAAAGTAAACTTACTGAGTGGATCATGCGCGGGGTAATTTCATGAGTTTTCCCCAGAGCGAACACAAGATCAACAGGTCCTTTTTTATATCGAGACTTCGCCTGTATAACTTCGCGAAGCGGAACGGCCGTTGGGTTTAAAACTTAGTGTTAATTCGTATTATACGGACTTAAAAACCCAGCGAGTTTTATTTAAAAGGATATGTAATTATTACCACATGTATTACTATTAAATTAGACTGGAATCTTTTTTTAATATAACGATTCTAACCAATATTAGTCTAGTACGTGTGTGTATGCATATATAAGATTTATATGGACAAAAACTATAAATCGTCATTAAATCGCTGGAGGCAGCAGCGCCACGTGGGAAGCTCCCACCCCTGTTTCTTTTCTTGTGATAGTTTAAATTGCGTGTTTGATCACCTCATTAATAATGTTATCATAGATGTTGAATTTATAATTCAAAACTGTTGTGTAAAGTGTAAAGTTGCCAATATTATATTTAGAATTAATTAGGATTGTTAACTGTGTGAAGATAGTATTGAATGAGAATTGTGATCGGTGTTGAATTCCGATATATATCTTTTTTTTTAAATTATTTAATGGGTGCCCATTTAAAGCTGGCTTAAGTTAAAGTTAAGGTATTTTTGTTTGTTTGACTACCGAGTGGTAGCAATAGATTATATATATGTACATTGTTTTTTTTTTCTTATGTTTGGTTTTGTTTATGTATGTATACACATACATATATAGTTATTTATTTTACATTTGGGTTGGAATTGAATATACATACATTTTTTTTTATTTGTAATTTAATAATTAATTTTTCTTCGAGTGAATCCCTTTCCCCAACTTCTTTTAGATATTCATTTTTTTTTATTGCTTTTTTTTTACTGTGGATTCCTGCCAAGACGTTGACGCACACCGCCGACAAATAAACAAAAGCAATTGGCGCCTGACATCTGGTGAGTGTTTGTTGATCTGTTATTTTAAACTGTGTTTCGGGTATTTTTGTTTGTGGACTTCGGCCCATCTCCACGAGCTGAGCCAGGCTAGCTCTTTAAAACATCAAAGGGCTAAAGGGCTCATGTACCTTCCTTTAGATAGTGTATTGGTTAGTATTAAACCTTATAGGCTGCGGAGAGATGGTGGGTTAACCTGATCCCTTTAGTTAGTATACACCGGGCGTTTATAAAAGAAAGTTTCTCTGCCTGACTCGGCGAGTCGGGCCAAATCAGGGTTTGGATGAAACACGAGATTATCGAAGTACTTTACGTCTAAAGTTTCGATGTGTTTGGCGTGTAAAGAGAACAGCCTTGCTTTTATCTGGATTCACTTTGACTCACCATTCGTCCAACAATTCATCCAGGTCGTCCGTGGCCTTTTGTAACTTTAAAATAATCACATCGGGTGATCTTAAAGAATAGAGAAGAGCATCAACAAATTGTGCCATTTGAACCCCGTGCGTCAATCCCGAAGGCTTATCGGCGACGTATAAGTTAAACAACACCGGTGACAAAATAGACCCTTGAGGCACCCCTGCCTCTATATGTCGAGAAGTAGATATATGATCAGAAATTCTGCCAGTGTTCTGCGGTTTAGATATGAAGCAATCAGCCTCACAAGACGCAGAAAAGAAGGCCCTTGTGCCAAACCTTATCGAAGGCTTTTTCGACGTCGAAATAGACCACCCCTGTGATTTTTTTTCAGTCTGAAACCTCCGATAATATGGTCCGTCACGCGGTTTAATTGATGGACAGCTGAATGGTTCTATCTGAACCTATGTTGGTGGGGGGGGGGAGAAGATTGTTAGCTTTCGTGTGATCCTGTACATAATAAACTGATAGACCGGTAATTTTGTGGAAATGTCCGGTCTTTCCCAGGTTTGGATATAGTTATCACCAGTGAGCTTTTCCAATATGAACGAAAGTGCCTAGTTCGAAGAGTCGCATTTGAAATATTGGTGAGTGCCATTATTGCTTTGTGCGAGAACGATTTCAAAGCTTTGTTTGATATCTTATCGGAACGCTTTCCAGCGGTTTGTCGTCGTCCTCGGTGTTCAGGAAGTTTCCGACAGCCCTGTGGACCCGATCGATATGATCCAAATCTGTGTCCCTTGTGAACACCTCTGAACATTGGAGTTTGAAGCAGTCGGCAAATGCCTCAGCTTTTCCCTCTTTAGAATATTGAACCCCATTTTTTGCCAAGAATAGCTGGAATAGGGACTCGACTGTTGCGTAAGGCCTTGCAGATCCTCCACATTAGATGATTGACTTAATCTTAGCTAAGGGTATAATAATATATGAATAGTTTGCTTTTGGAAGGAACACAGTACTACCCGTCAACTCCTTAATAAATACATAACAAGGCTTTAATGATAGGAGATTGATAAATATGAAGTGCATTTTTTGAGATTGAATGATGGCACAACGGACTTATCTAGAATAGATGCACATGAACATACCGGATTATTATACCAACTTCATCTTGTCTTACATGACGGATAGGAAGTTCTATGTGTCAACAGCTTATGAATTATCGAGTGGCAGAAATATTAAAGCCAATGTTCCGCAAGGCAGTGTTGTAGGACCGACATTGTTTTTGTTGTACTTTGGCATATCTAGAAACCAATGCACTGCTTATTTTGCTTAATCTTGGGTCACTAAAAAGAACATCAGGAAAGTGCAAACGTAGCCGCTAGAACTTGAGCGTTACTATAACAAGTGGCGCATCAAAGTTAATACCGACAAGTTCCAGGCGGTTCTGTTTACAAAGAGGTGTGACCCCCAACCCTAGACTAGTGAGCATAAGTGCGGAAACTATAATGTAGGAAACAAAAACTAAATATTTAAAAATGACGCTAGATAAGCGAGTTTTTAAAGTTACGTTAACAATGTCATTGGCAAAGCTTGGAGACGTACATGTAGGCTGTGCCCACTGTTAAACTTTCGATTTAAGCTTAGATTTAACAAAAAATTGTTATATACAAGTTTATTGCAACTAATCAGGAATACGCTTATGCAGCATAAGGATACCACCATACAACGTTAGGTAAATTGTTAAAAAACTAAACTCAGATTTTGATTGTCACAAATAATTTGTATTGCTGTTTGCATAATTGTTTTATTTTATTTATTTAAAAAAAGCAAAAGTTACAAACTGTTGCGATTTATCAAAAAATGCATAATGCAAAGGAAAAAATTAGTTAGAATTAGAAAAAAAGTAAGAAAATGATTTGATACTTTATGTATCTTATAGAAGGTTTTCAAAGCATTGTGATTTTGGAAACTGCAGCTCTTCAAACAAAAAAAAGATATCTGTTTGCATTATTATTGTATTTTATATATATATATATATATATATATATATATATATATATATATATATATAAAGGTATTTTAAGCTAATAATGTTTAATAACAGTGAACTACTTTAGAAATTTGACTATAAAATTTTAACTAACAAATTTGTTTTAAAAATTTGTCTTAATAGCAGTTTTTTATATAAACTGTAAATTCTTAATTTGACAAAACAAGTGCCAACAGTTTTACACAACATTTAAGTGGAATGTAGACAAAATGTTAATTTGACAAATCACCTGTTGACTGACTGTGTCGTTTAATAATTATAACATTCAAAATTATTTTACAAATTTGAAATGTAAATTGCCTAACATATTATCTGTTAACAATATATATTTTAACAAATTTCTCTATGAACTGCTTACTGAAAATTCACAGTAATATAAACTGTATAGTTTTTTGTCGTAAATTTTTTTATCATTTAGTTTGACAATTTTTTTAATTACTTTGAAATAATAGTGTTTGATTTATGAAATGTTAACTTTTGTCTCAAAAAATATGTTTTATAAATTGTTAATTATTTGTTTAACAAATATACTGCCAATTGTCTAAAATGGATTTCTTTACATACAAAGTGTTAATTTTTTTGTTTGACAAATCAATTTTTTTTAAATTTTTTGTTGTAAAAACTGTCAACTTGACATATGTATAATTGTCAAATGTCCGAAAAAGCGTACAACAACTGCTTCTCATATAAAAATTATAGCGTTTTACCATTGCTATTGAGAAGTTTCAGCTAGTGCGTTTGTGTTTGTGTTTGTGTTTGCAGTTTTTGCGGAAGACCGCAAAAACTGCAAAGTCTGAATGTCCCTCACGTCAATCGCCAGAGATGGGCTGTTGTAAACAAAAGTCAATAGGATCTTTTTACGTCCAATACTTTTTTTTTAATTTTTAAATATTTTTTTAATTATTTTTAATTTTTGTTAATTTTTTTTTTTTTTTAGAATTGATATTGCGGATGTCAAGTTAATGCTGCATATTTCAGCTTACTCCGTACTAAAGTGTAATATAGTAAAGAAAAACAAGAAATATTTAAAAAAATTACATGCACGTTTTATAAATCCTAAACACTTATACGATGTATTGACATTTACATTAATATGATCTATAAATGTGAGTCAAATACTACACTTATTTCTTTTTGTATAATATTTTTAGCCAGTACTTCATTATTAATCGAGTATCGAAACATAATATTATTTTTCTTACGGCTAAACGACATTGAAACACACTTTTAATGTGTGATTATAAACGCACTAAGATTTAAAACTGTCAGTAGACTGTTGCAGTTGGACACAGTCAGCATATGAGCTTATAGTACAGTACAATTTGAGAACGTCAGCGTAGAGTAATTTATCGAAATCTATGACATTCACAACATCATTTAAATAGAAAACAAATAAAAAAGATCTTAGATTTGAACCTAGAACGTGGAAAAACTTATTAGATTTAAAACCATTAAATTGTACGAATGAGTTACGGCTAGATAAATAAGAACTAAAAAAATCAAAGTTTTTATGAAAACCAAGACCAACAAGTTTATGAAGCAAAATAATATATCAAATGATTTAGAAAAATCCGTATAAATTACATCAACTTATTGCTTAGAATCTAGAGATGATGCTACATACTTGGCGAAACAGCTTAAATTAGTTGTGGTTGAACGTTTATTAACAAAAACATAGTGACAAGGTGATATTCTTTGTTGAATGTTATGATAGGTATAGTTGTAGAGAAAACTTTTAAAAACTTAAATAGTGAAGGTTTGCTTTGTAAAACGCATCTAAGCAAGGGATGTTTATTACTAAGCAAAATTACATTGGTCTTGTGTTGCCCGACAAAAAAGACATTTTTTAATATTGAAAGGTCATTTTTAGTATCCCATTCATGTAGATTTAACGGGGCAAGTGCGTTATTTAGTTCTTGATTGCCAGCCATTGTAGATGATTAAACCTTTGCATATCATGCGAGCAGTCTATGGTTCGCTCTCCAAAGTAATAACTTAGCTCTTAATCCACCAGGGTGGTTCGGAAATTACTTAATAAGCTGTTGACCCAGTATACTTACTGTGGCGATATTAAATTAAGGTTGTTTTATAAAGCATACAAAAATATTTACACCAACAATACACGAGTTTGGGGATGGTACCACAATCTTCAAATTTTCCGTTTTTTGCGTGGTAAAGTAAGTACAAACTTTGGATGTTTTAGACCGTTTTTAATGGTTAAGGTTTTTTGTCTCCTTATCTACGGACGGCTAATATTCATCGCGTTTTTTAGAAAGTTATATAGGTTTAACAATAGCTTTTTGGGTTCTCAGGGAGCCTGCTCCTCTTTGCCAAAACTGTTAAAAGTTTCCCGACAACCGGTACTATTTTGTTGCCTTGGATTCGTGTGTTTTGGTATCTTTTTGAACTTCCGAAGAGATCAGTTCAACCGTCGCTAAACCTTTTGAAGTTTTTTTCAAAACCGGTACTAACTTTGTTGCCATTGATACTTGAACTGTTTTGGTGGTTTTTTGGTCAACCGTTGGCAGTTCAGTTTAAGTAACACTTTTTGAATTTTTGAAGAAAGTCTACTTTTCATCGCTACTACTGCCATTTTGCTCTTATTTTTTCTACAATGTACTGTACAATTTTGCGGCGGCTTTTAGAATTTCCGAAGAAAACCTACTCACCGTCGCTGCTACTAACACATCTATTTTATTTGGACGTCTCTCTACACACAGCAATGTTAGCCACCCCAACATTGGGTGCAAAATACCTTCACTTAGAGACCCATCTTAAATGCACCTTCACTTTGCAATGTAACATCATAGAAAATTCACACACGTTTCCCACAGAATCAGCTTTACTCGTTGAAGCCACACCTTGCACATAAGCCACTTTTTTGGTTGACAATGTTGTGACTTTGGCTTTTGGTAGTGTAATTTTCCGTTTTATTAATCAAAATTGGCCGCTCAGATCATGCAATTTAACGCCGTTGTATCTTGTTTTGTTTTTGGGTATTTTTAGGCCTAAAATTTATGACAACAAACCCATAGAATTTTTTTACAAAAAAGTGCGTATGTACCAGCAAGCCCGTGAAAGCCATTTACACGATATGCTATTTTATACATAACCCTATACTATATCAAAATATACAGTCGCGTTGCCGTATCCCATAAAAGGGCGGTATTACATTGGAATTGGATACTTTTATCTCTGTCTACACAGAATTCAACAAGAGAATGGCAACATCTTTGCAGCGCCTCTATGAACATGTCGTGACATTTATTATTTAGTTTTTTTTTTAAATATACTTCCTTAAATAGGTCCCGCTCACTCGGATAAAACCTTTTTTGACTGATTTCTCATTTGCACACTTGTGGTAAAATATTCGTCGTTTAACAGTTTACTGGATTATACCACACGTGTGTGCATAATTAACACCAGAAAATTGTATTCGTTTCTGGAATAAACATCTCAGGGTGGATTAGTATATGAGAAATCGGTCAAAACACTTATAAAGCCGACCTACACCTCAGGTGAGTTTAATCTTATTATGAATAGTATTGTCACGATTTGTCTCAATTAAATAAAGGGCGAAAATCTTTCTCCAAATTTGTGTCCAATACGTCTTTCATGTGTTACTACTTATATAGGCTTTTTATATTCCTCTATTAGCGGGCCGCCGAATATATTTCATCCTACGCAAAGTACCATAACAGCCATCTGGAACCGCGGGAGAATCAATCCGGAGCCGCAAAGATTTTTCCACCGCTCCGCGAGAGATTCATACGAATTCGAGCCTCGACATTGGACTCGTATCATTTTAATTCAGGCCTCCAAAGAATTTATTTACACAGATAAGCCTTTTTATTACATTGATATTTTATTCATTTCTTTAATTGCGATCCATACTTAAATTTGCCGTTATTAACGTTATTGCCATGTATTTGAATCTCATAAGTCGTTAGTGTTAATTAGAATAGTTTAACAAGTTGATAATGTCCGTATATTTTTTTATTGTAAACTTATTTTACGTTGGGATTTATAAATGATTTATGTTTATTCGACTTAAGGTGACGGTACCGACGTACGACTGGTTGCGTCGTATACGGGAAATTATACAGTATGTTTACATCGTTTTACAAGCAAATTACATAACTGATCGTCATGCAATGTAGAGATTGAAATGTTGAACTTTTGCGCAAGTCATAAAAGACGATTCAATTTTTTAAGTTGAGAATAGATTTTTATATTAATTATTATAAACCGGCACTTCCAAAATCTTTGTAAATACTTTGTTTATTCATATACTTGATGTTCTATGACAATCAGATTAAACTATATCCAACTTTAGTAAGATATCTTTGAATTAAAACAATTTTTATAAAACTGTTTGACGTAATTTTTAAATAAACCCTTTAGAAAATTTTCAATATTTTGTAATGTTGAATTATTAAATTACTAGGCAATTTTTTGTGCAAAGTTAAGTCGTTTAGTTTTGCTATTATCTCGTATGTGGCGCTAATATTGCATTGGCTCACTGCTCGTGTTTTTTATGCATTTCTTCGAATGTTATCTGCGAACTGCAAAAGAAATAGTCAGGGACGTAGAAAATGTATACAATTGCAATTTAAGTTAAATTTAATTGAACATTTTTAAATAATATCCCTAAAGGCCGGTATTATAAAGACAAAATAAATTACCGAATAACAAATCTCATATTTAATTATATTCAACGAATAAATGTATTCCGGTATTATAAACTAAATTAACTATTCGTAAAATAAGGAATTGCAACGCCGCATTTATATGTTATTTTAATATTGTAGTTATTTATGTGTTGTATTGTAGCCTTTGTTATTGTACCATAATCCCATACAACATTTCAAAACAGCAAAGTCAGTTGCATAACATCGTAGAGCAATCAAAAGTTGATTTTTTGAAAGCCACGATAACACATGAACGGTTGAATAGAACATATCTACAGCAAAAAAAAAAGTTTCTAAAACGTTAACTAACAAGACAAAATAAAACAAATGCCAACATAATAGGATGTTTAAACGACAGCAAATTAATAATTAGAATAATTTAAACTATTATCATAATTAATAATTAAAGCAATAGTCTACATTATTCTAATTATTAATTTGCTGTAGATTAATTTGCAAAAACTAGTTATTTTTTATATTTCTGCTTTTTTTTTGCATAATAATATTACAATGATATGTTTTACTTTTGTTTGTAGAGATTTGTCACTAGCAAAACGTTTATAGACAAGCTGGTATCTATATAGCAAGGTTGTAAATTCATCTACAAGCCGTGTCTCGTAATTTTTTGATTCTATGTTAAATATTTAATTATTTTGAAAGAGTTATTTATTTTGATATAATTTATTTAATATTAGATGTGATAGTGAAGAAAGTTATTGATTGGATGCGTGATGCATATTCAGTTTATATATTTGGTTAATATTGACGATACAGAATTATTTTTTTGTAGAATCTATTTTTTGTCGGGCTATGTATTATTCTGAAGTGCAACGTATATTATTTGTTGTGTAATGTATTATTTTGTCGTGGATTGCATTATTTTGGCGTTGTAAAATTTATTTGATTGGGATTTGCATTTTTTCAAACCTCGGCTTAAATAATACAAAAAATAATATACGAGTTATATACTTTTTAAAATTAGGAAAAAAATTATGCATTTTCTGAATATGTATCTTAACATACTATTTTAGCATTCTAGATGTAAAAATAACAAAAAGGATTTTTTTCCATAATGTTAACGAATATGTTCTACACATACAGGGTTAGTCAAAACTACCGGAACATAAATAATTCTCGAAACGTAAAAAAAATCAAAAAAACAAAGAAATGTTTATTTGGTTTTAAACAAACTATTGTTTAAATATATTTTTAATATTCAGGATAGGATGTTCGTTTTATTGTGGAAATTTGGTAAACTTTTTTTTGAAGGAAGACTTTGCATATTTTTACATTTTTTAATATTAAAATTAATTTTGAGTATCTTCTAGTAAAAATATTGTTTATAAACTGCACCATTTTTGAGTTATAACTAAGCAATTAATTCAAACTGCTGAACTTCAAATAAAAAACGGTTTTTTCACATACACATTTATTTTAACCAAATAGATAAAAAGAACAATAACATAAAAAACAAATAGCAAAATAATCATTAAAAAATGTAAAAATATATAGGGTGTTGTATTTAAAAAATTAAAAAGCTTCAAACTTTCATAACAAAATAAACATCCCGTATATTTTTACATTTTTGTTTTTGATGTTATTATTCTTTTTAAACGTTTGGATAAAATCAATGTTTGCAGAAAATGTTCAAGTGTTTGAATTAATTGCTTATAACTAGAGCTAGGACTTATATGCGTAAAAAACTGCAAAATAAGCGCATAAATAAGCATTAAAAAACAGCAAAATAAGCATAAAAATAAGCATATTTTTTATTTCTTTTATTTAAAACGCATTACACATAATAACTTTTAATATAATAATAATAAACACAACAAATAAAACAAAAGTAAAATTCAATAAATAATAATAATAGTTTGACAATAATAGTAATTAACATAATTCATTTTTAAAAGAATTAATTATAACAACATATTAATGTTTTTCCAAATTTTCCATTAAAAAGACCTTTTACTGTCAAAAAAGTCGGGCATTAATCGCATGAGTCATGCATGACCATGACTATTTTAAAACGTTCGCATATAATTGTTTAAAAAAAATATTTTATTAACCCTTAAAATTTTTATGAAACCGAAAATATGCACAAAAATGCCAAAATAGGCAAAATTACTTAAAATAAGCATCAAATATGCATACAAATTAAGAAAATCAAATAAAAACTCTTAAAATATGCATTAAATGTGCATAAAAACTAAAATACGCATAAAACCCGAAAATAGGCAAAATAAGCCAAAATAAGAAGGTGTCATTTGCTTTACTTTTTTATGGTTCGTCGAGATATACATTCAAAATTAATATGCATATAATATTGGTAAAAATCATAACGCATATAAATCCTAGCTTTACTTATAACATAAAAATGGTGTATTTTTACAAAAAAAAATCTAAATTAGTCTTAGAATCAAAAAATATAAAAATATACAGGGTGTTCTATTTTGAAAATAAAGTTGGCTAAATATCAACATTAAAATCAACATCCTCTATATTAAAAATATTTTCAAACAAGAGTTTGTTTAAAACCAAAAAAAAAAATATTTGTTTGAAACTTGTTTTACGAATACAGAATTATTTAAGTGTTCCAGCAATTTTGACTAATTTTGTATAAGTCAAATTATGATATACAGGAAATAATTTTTAAAAAATGACTTATAATATACTTATAATTCTTACCCATTTTTTACGTACGTCAATTTTATAATATATAAAATTTAAAGAGTAGGAAGTCTACATTTCTCTTAGTAGCTCTGAAAAAAGTTTAGATAAAACTTTCTTCATTTGACAAAAAAAAGAACGTAAACAAATTTTTTTATACAAATTGACACGAGATATTGCAAAACAACACCAACACAATGACATAAATAAGTTGAAAGATTAGACATTTAGACATCAACACCGCAACTTAAAATAATTCTTATTGTAAATGTAAAATAAGATTTTGGATTTTAACATGCAATTCATTTACCACAATTTACCATATACAACATACTTAAATAAAATTGTGTTATAATATGCGTTTATTCAATTGCAATATGAGCAATTCCAATTCAAACAGACCAGAGCGGGGGTGTGCATTGAGAAACTTGCTTATGTATTTTTTTTCAGTTTCTATAATTTATTAGTAGTGTTTTGATTGGTATATGAGGGTATGAAACTTTTTGTCGTTTTTTAAATTAATTGCATTAAAAGCATTTTTTAAATTTCTTTTAACCGCCAAAGTTGACGTATTTTGATGTAAATTGATTGAAAAATATAAATTTGTTTTATGTATTTGGGTTTTAAGGGTTTAAAACTTGAAAAATCTGCAAAGTAGGCCTATTCTTCAACATAAACTCTTACAAATGCATGTTTGCATGCGGGATTTTTTTTCCCACAACAAAATACCAAACAATGACAAATAAACTAATTGACCAGCTAAAGACAGAAACAGTCATTACAGACATACAGGCAAAAATACTCAAACGGCATAACTCAATTCCACCAAAAATATATGGGATGCCCAAAATTCACAAATCAATACACCATTAAGACCAGTAGTGTGTTGTATAGATGCACCAGCATTTAACATCTCAAAATTCTTACATAACCAGTTAAAAGACTACATAACAATTTATTATTACAATATAAAAAACTCGTATCAGCTAAAAAAGCTAATTAAAGACATCCAACTACCTGATGGATATATTTTAGCATCTCTAGACGTAACATCCCTATTCACCAACATTCCACAACAACTAGTGATGGAAATAATAGAAATGGATTGGCATATAATAACCAACTACACAGATATGACAAAAACAACACTAATAAAAATTCTAGAACAGACCTTTACAACAAGCTATTTCCAATATGAAGAGCTTTTCTACCAACAGATAGATGGCAGCAGCATGGGAAACCCTGCATCTCCAATTTTAGCAAACTTGGTAATGAATCATATAATTACACAAGCACTGGACAAAATAAATTTTCATATACCTCTACTATATTGCTATGTAGATGATATAATAATTGCACTACCAACTAATGAAATTGACAGTACTTTGTCAGTGTTCAACAACGTCCATAAGAAGCTAAAGTTTACCATAGAAATCGAATTTGAAAATGAAATCCCTTTTCTAGATATGAAATTAATTCGTCAAGACAATGGACATATTGTTGCAAACTGGTATCAAAAACCAACCAGTTCAAACCGAATTATCAACTTTAGGTCAAATCACAACATATCAACAAAACTAAACACATTGCGATCATTTAAAGAACGAATGGTTAACCTAAGTGATCAGAAATTCCACAAAGAAAATCTTGTCGTACTAGAAAAGATGTTTGTGACAAATGGATACCCCAGATCAGTAGTAAAAAATGTTTTATATTCAAACATAACAAAACAAAAACCAACACACTTTATTCTGTTGAAAACCTACAATTACGTATCGAGGTTTTTCCAAATGAGTAGAAGTTTTAACTAACCAAGTATCCTTATCGGTTTTTCTGAGAGGATATTCAAATAAACGCCATGTCCGATATGGCATTAAAATCTGATCCCCAGATTGTATGCTGAACATGTTGTATGCGCCATTCAATTTTATCTATCCGAATCTTGCAGTCTTTGGTACTCGTGTAACAATTTAAATCCGTGGTATCACGCTTCATGATCAACTCCTGTTTCACATTCACCATCACCTTCTTGTAATTTTCTGCAAATCCCAGAAGACATTTTAATGTTTTAACTCCCGCGTCAAACGTTTTGCTCCACCCGCTCATTTCCAAACTTAGCTCTTTCTTATCATAGGAGATGTATCCCTTTATTGTGGACGTGATTCCAACGCCTCGATTTTGATCGATTAGAACTCCGTTAATTTCGTAACAAATTTTTTCAAATAAGAATGCAAATCCATTTGTCTCTCATTTAAAATTAGCATCGACAGGATTTTCCGTTGTACCAGCGATGTACAAATAACTGTTGCACGGCAAAGTACAAATATCGTGCTGTTGTATTAAAATGCGAATTTCATCGTTATTGTTAAAAGTTTGTGTTTTCAGCTGATAACTGTGAAATTCCTCTTTCACAATGCTCTCGTCCACACTGAATTTATCAAAAATGTCTAATTTATCCATTGTTTTTTTTTTCTTAGCCTGTAGCCCAATGAGGAGAGTCTCTGTAGGTCGTGACTTGTTAGTCCTTTGAAGAATAATTGAGGAGTGATGTTTCGAATGGTTGCCCCCCATTTATTAATATTTGGATTAGAATTAAATTGAATCGGCATAACGTTACTCGGTTTTTAATTCGAGTCTTGCTAAAATGTTTTCACCTCTAAAATTTACGGATGCTCCGTCTTGATCGATAATTTTGATTGTAATGTTGTTGATGTTGCGTACGTTAACCGGTAAATATAATATATTTTGAGGTTCTATGTTAATGGCAAAACCCGGATCGACGGAAGGTGAAAATTCGAAAAGCGTGTGCGATAGTTTATCACCGTAAAAAGCACCCGACACTATGTTACACTCGAGTCTGATGCTGGTCACTTTTATAATTTTAACAGGTAAATCGGACAAATGCAATTTATTTGCACCCAATTTTTTCTTTGAAAATCCGAGTAAGCTACCGATACTATTGGCCGGTGAAAAAACTTCACACTTTAATGTATTATTATTTGGTTTTAAGACAATTAACTCTTCCGATTCTTTCGATCTCGATTTCAAAACAGATTCCAAGTAAGATTCAATGTCAGTGATTTCATACGAACCGGCAGGTACGTCGATTACTTTGCTACCGTTATGCTCGTAATAAAATTTGTTACACCCGTCCTTTATATTTGGAATAGTGTTGTACGTTTGCAACCCGATCAGGCCCAAATAATAATTTTTGTTAGGGTCTAACTCGATGGGAGGATAATAGTTTACGGAGAGTATGCTGCTGTCACTCTGCAGAGTAAACGTATAAGACATGACTGCATGCAATTCCCTAGTCTGTCATTGTATTTATAACAAAAATTTCAAACACAAATGCCCGCAGTTAAACGTATTTAAATTTTGATATCTATCGTGGTTGTAAGTAATTTCGCTACCTTGAAAATATTTTAGAAGTTCTTTGGGCGGTAGGAGGTCACCAAAACTGTCAAAGTATTTTACGTGATTTCCGCGTTTCTTGTATGCGACCCAATGTGTACCGTTTCCTCTCAAACAATCTAGATTAACAATACCGGATTCGTTTTTACGCTGTTTAATCGGCATGACATCGCGCATAAAAGAGCTCTACAATATGATACTTTTGCTTTTATCGCAAACATCTCTAGATCCCTATCGGTTAGCGCTCTTCGAGGTAGCGTTAGTAGTTTTTTGGCTTTTGCAAATATAGCCCTAAGCCTTTTTTGTGCGGTTTAAGATAGAGTCCTTTATTGTGCCGTTGTGATTCACCAAATTTCCGACGAGCGTCCGAAGCGTCGTTCACCGCTTTGGCAATACCAGATGCACCACCCGCAAGTGCTCCCAATGCACTAAGACCCGCAAAAATAGGAATCAATGGTAGGATGCCACCGACTTTAGGCACTGGAATTATACGAGGTGTTTGAATTTTTTTCCTTCCACCAACTTTGCGCACGGCAAGTTTTGCCGCATTAAGGGCTATGTGTGATCCTTAACTTAACGTAACTTTTTTCTTGCCACTTTGTTTTTTTTTCTTGATGACATGCCCATACCTAATCTTCTTTTCACCTTCATTGCTGTCGTCACAGCAAAAGCGCTCGCTTTTTCACCCAACGATGCGTCTGAGGATTTGACTCTTTGCCAAGCGACTTCCGCTAACTGTTTATCCGCAACGTGTCTATCACTCAATTTTTTGTTTTGTGAATATGCAATGCCGTGTAGTTTACATGCGGGCGTCTAACTTGTTTATGCCCGGATCGTCTATTTGCAAACGCTTCTTTAATTTTGTACCCGGCCTACAGTACTGATACTCCGGTAAATGTAATTCAACCGGTAACTTATTTATAAAAGAATTGATAATACCTCAACCGTGATACAAATGCATTTAAAAGATTCACTATGAAGCGCTTCTAATTATAACACAGGTCTAAACCCCATTTTATGCCATTACAATGAAAGTGGTCAAGCAGAAAAATTTGCTGCCGATCGTGAACATGGATGAGTACGTGTCGGGAATAGGTTTGACGACGGAGAGACGTCACGGTGAATTATTACCAAATTCAATACGAGCTCTCATTTGTGGTCCGTCCAATTGCGGAAAATCAAACGCAATGTTAAGTTTATTGTTCAGTGAAAACGGATTACATTTTGAGAACATTTATATCTACTCGAAATCGTTGTATCAACCAAAATATCGCTTATTGGAGAGCGTTATGAAGTCTATGCGAAAAATAAAATACTTTCAGTTTAAAGAAAATGAAGAAATCTTAAGCCCCAAGAATGCCAAGCCAAACTCAATTTTTATTTTTGATGATGTTGCGTGCGACGGTCAAGAGAAAATCAGAGAATATTTTAGCATGGGAAAACACAATAACATTGATTCGTTTTATTTATGTCAGACTTATACACGAATACCCAAACACTTGATACGTCATAATGCCAATTTTATACCGACGTTAAGTTAGCACCCCATTCTGCCGACCCCATTCAAAATCCATACGCGCGCTGTTTCAAAATCCATACAATTGTATAATGCTAAAATAACATTAAATAGAGGTAATTTAAACAATAATAACAAATTATAATGTTAATAATTAAGTAACAATATTAAATAAAATAAAATAAGATAACTCTAACAATATTACAGAAAATTAACGGTTTTTTAATTTTAAAATATATCAACAATTTTCAATGTGTTCCCGGTAGTCAAGGTTAATGAAAATTTGGACTTAAGCTTGTCATGACAAAGCCAACCTACCGTGAAAATGTCATGGTGG
Organism: Tachinus rufipes; assembly: GCA_963932245.1. NCBI lineage: Eukaryota > Metazoa > Arthropoda > Insecta > Coleoptera > Staphylinidae > Tachinus > Tachinus rufipes. Next base: position 56,379,049 of record OZ010747.1, read on the forward strand.
CCGCGGACCGGAAAATGCCATTTTTCTCTAGTTATACATTTTGGGGTGCTGGCATAACATTTGATTTTTTTGCAATGTGTTCCCGGTAGTCAGTAGTAATGAAAATTTGGATTAAAGCTTGTCATGACAAAGCCAACCTACCGTGAAAATGTCATGGTGGCCGCGGACCGGAAAATGCCATTTTCCTCTAGTTATACATTTTGGGGTGCTGGCATAACATTTGATTTTTTTGCAATGTGTTCCCGGTAGTCAGTGTTAATGAAAATTTGGATTTAAGCTTGTCATGACAAAGCCAACCTACCGTGAAAATGTCATGGTTGCCGCGGACCGGAAAATGCCATTTTCCTCTAGTTATACATTTTGGGGTGCTGGCTTAACATTTGATTTTTTTGCAATGTGTTCCCGGTAGTCAGTGTTAATGAAAATTTGGATTTAAGCTTGTGATGACAAAGCCAATCTACCGTGAAAATGTCATGGTGGCCGCGGACCGGAAAATGCCATTTTCCTCTAGTTATACATTTTGGGGTGCTGGCATAACATTTGATTTTTTTGCAATGTGTTCTCGGTAGTCAGTGTTAATGAAAATTTGGATTTAAGCTTGTCATGACAAAGCCAACCTACCGTAAAAATGTCATGGTGGCCGCGGACCGGAAAATGCCATTTTCCTCTAGTTATACATTTTGGGGTGCTGGCATAACATTTGATTTTTTTGCAATGTGTTCCCGGTAGTCAGTGTTAATGAAAATTTGGATTTAAGCTTGTCGTGACAAAGCCAACCTACCGTGAAAATGTCATGGTTGCCGCGGACCGGAAAATGCCATTTTCCTCTAGTTATACATTTTGGGGTGCTGGCTTAACATTTGATTTTTTTGCAATGTGTTCCCGGTAGTCAGTGTTAATGAAAATTTGGATTTAAGCTTGTGATGACAAAGCCAATCTACCGTGAAAATATCATGGTGGCCGCGGACCGGAAAATGCCATTTTCCTCTAGTTATACATTTTGGAGTGCTGGCATAACATTTGATTTTTTTTGCAATGTGTTCCCGGTAGTCAGTAGTAATGAAAATTTGGATTTAAGCTTGTCATGACAAAGCCAACTTACCGTGAAAATGTCATGGTGGTCGCGGACAGGAAAATGCCATTTTCCTCTAGTTATACATTTTGGGGTGCTGGCATAACATTTGATTTTTTTGCAATGTGTTCCCGGTAGTCAGTAGTAATGAAAATTTGGATTAAAGCTTGTCATGACAAAGCCAACCTACCGTGAAAATGTCATGGTGGCCGCGGACCGGAAAATGCCATTTTCCTCTAGTTATACAATTTGGGGTGCTGGCATAACATTTGATTTTTTTGCAATGTGTTCCCGGTAGTCAGTGTTAATGAAAATTTGGATTTAAGCTTGTCATGACAAAGCCAACCTACCGTAAAAATGCCATGGTGGCCGCGGACCGGAAAATGCCATTTTCCTCTAGTTATACATTTTGGAGTGCTGTCATAACATTTGATTTTTTTGCAATGTGTTCCCGGTAATCAATGTTGATGAAAATTTGGACTTTAGCTTGTCATGGCAACGTCAACCTACCGTGAAAATGTCATGGTCGAAGTTTTTTGAAAAATGTTATTTTTCTTTTATTATTATTATTATTTATTTATTTTTGTTTGAATCTTATTTATAAATTCTGATTTTACACAGATCTATTTAAAATAAAGACACATTTATGTTGCTTACGTTTGCGTAATATTATTAAATAAGCAGACGAAAAATATCAAAAATATATTAAAACGTTTGAACTTGTTTGGTGTAATTCGGGTTTTTTGTATTGCTATTTAGTGTTCGCCGCGCCATCTCTCGACAACATTTGACACTATTTACTTCTCTTGTTTAATTTTGTCGTCCGTTGTAGATGTAGACACACGTCATACTGTAAATCACATGACCTGATTCACCTGATTCACCTGATTCATGACCTGATTCATGACTACTCGATTAGGTGTGCTTTATAGGGTGTGCTTTATAATATTGGACGGTTACTAAAAAAAAAGTAAGTATTTATTTTTAATTATTCTTACCGCCGGTATTATAAACGTTAATTTAATCATCAATTAACTAAAGGAGAAATAAATTTATATAACCTTAAAATATGATTTTATTTCAAGCATTGGTACACATTTTTTTTACGTAATACAAAAATCAATGTTGCACGATTAAAACAATCCTGATGCTTAGCATCATTTTTAATTAGTTTACTCGGTTGATTTAATGTTTGATTCATTGACTATAAACGTCAAATAATCAAACATCCGAAATCAGCCAAGTAAAATAATTTACTTGGTTAGTAAATAAAATCTACAGATTTTTATGGTTTATAATACTGGCCCTTATATATTTTATTATATCGTCGGCTTAACATGTAATTGTAAAACAGGAAAACATAAAAAACCTATAAGTATTTACATGTTAAACTGATGATGTTTATCGTTTGTCTTAACCGAACAATCTAACTTGAATGTTTTTTACTAATTTTTTTTTTTTTTTTAGTGGATCAACTCAAAGAAGAATTGCAGCAATTGAAGGAAGAAATAGAAAAACTAAGAAATGAACAAAGTATGAGTAAAGAAGAAGAAAGCAAGGAAAATAAAAAAGTAGAAAAAAAGAAAAAAGAAGTTGATTATTCTCAAGTAAGTAAAACATAAGAATTGCTCTTTTATTTCTAATGCTTGTTTTTATTTTTTTATTTACAGTTGTCAAAAAGAAATAAAAAATCTTTAGATAATCATGCATTTCGCCTAATAAAAAAACAAGAGGTAACTTTTAAACAAATTAAAAATATTTAATTTAATAATTTTTTTATTTGTAGATGGGAGGAAGTGGAAGGGGAGGTAGAGGAAGAGGATGGGGCGGTGAAGGTGAATGGAGAGGAAGGGGCGGTGAATGGAGAGGAAGGGGCGGTGAATGGAAAGGAAGGGACGGTGAATGGAGAGGAAGGGGCGGTGAATGGAGAGGAAGGGGTCGTGGTGGTCGAGGAGGTCGTGGTAGAGGAAATCGAGGAGGCCGTGGCCACTCAAATTTAAATATTTTTTTTAATCAATAATTTTATTTTATTTTTTATTTATAATAATTATAGTTTATTTATTTTATTTAATAAATTTTTTTAAACTTGTTTTTTCTTTAATTTTATTATACAGGTACAATTAACAAAATTACGGTAAGTATAAACAATAATAATAATTAGGGACCGGATTATTTGCAAATGCATATTTGCATATGCATTTGCATATTTCGACCATATTTAGGTTTTGTTGCATATTTTAACCATATTTGGTTTTTATGCATATTTTACCGATTTTTAGAAAAAAATATTTAAAAAAACCATTTTTTAAGTTACTATTCTATCCATATTGACATAAAAATATCCTTGAAATTAAAAATTAGTTATTTTTTTAACAAATAAATTGTTTCTTTAATTTACTAGGTTATATTTAAAATATCTTGGAGATTTATTAAAAAAATATATGTTGCCCTTTAAAAAACTAAAATTGGTTGTTATTCCAAGTATACTAAAAATTAAAACATACATGTACCTGCATTTATGTTGACTCAAAAAACGATTCAAAATGGTTATTTTGCAGTACGTTTTTTGTCTAACACCCTGTGTTTATGAAGTTGTATATTTTGACACATTTTACCTATGTAACTTTATTGAAAATTAAAAAAAATAGAATTTGTTATGTTTTGTTATTTTTTTCTGTTAAAATGATTAAACTATATTTGTTTATATTATGTTGCATATAGTTGCATATTTTGGCATAATTTTGCTATTTATATGCATATTTTGGGCTTTTTTATTGCATATTTGCATGCATATTTTAGTGTTTTTAAGTTGCATATAATCCGAAGTCTAATAATAATAATCATTTTTATTTTGTAAAGTAACAAAAAACAAAGTTCATCGTACTACATATATTTTGAGACATAATTATTTATTTTTGTAATAAAACGCTAACAATGACTATTATATTTATGGTGTGATAGCTCAATGGTAGAGCACTTGCTCTTTATCCACCAGCGTGGTTCGGAAGTCACGTATTAAGCTGTTGGTCCCATCAAACCACTTTAAACAAGTCGTAGACTTACTGTGGCGATGTAAAATAGCCGTAAAAAGCGTAAAAGCATAAAAACATATAATTTAAATATTAAATTAACGGTTCTGTTCAATCACAGTTTGTGCATAACACACTTTACACTATTTAAAATTCATGCAATACTTCACAATTCACATTTTATTATAGTAAATTAACCTTTACTTTATTTCTAATAAACATTAACAGGTTAAAAAAATGACAATCGCTAAAATAACTATTAACTTTCCTAGAAATATTTGAAAATCTTCATTCTTTGTTGATCACACTGTATTATTAAAACATTTGGAATGAAACAGTATAATAGGCAACTTAATATACACAAAAAATATGTTGCTGTGGTTAACTCATGCCCTTGCCCGATTTACACAACACAAAACAGCGTCGCCCATGGAATGTGTGAAATGTAAGCGCAAATGCAAATGTAACATTATTTTAATAAAAAAATAATTGTATTGTATTATATAAACAACATTTTGCGCACGCATAAAGTCATATATGTAACCAACATTACATTGACGCCATCTCTGGACAGCATTTCATACTTTTTGACGTTTGATCGGCGTAGTCACCTATATTGGCCGATTTAGTTAGGTTAAGTGTGTTTTGTGATCACAATAAAAGTGCCACTGGATTTTCTTCCTGTGCGAGAGTTTATTGTGGTGTTTGGTGTTAAAAAAATATTTATTTATTTATGTAAGTAAGTTGTTTTTAATATCAATTATTATAATATATATGGTAATTATTGTTACATATATAATAATTAGTTAAGTTATTATATTTTATATAATTACAATTTGTATTATTAATTATAGACACATTGTTTAGTTTTGTTTTGTTTTTATTGTTTTAAGACAATTAAAAAAAATGTTTATAGACACATTAATGTTGTATGCTTTTTATAAGTACGAAGATTTCCATTTCATAAGGAAACAATTGAAAAATGACATTAATGTGTTCGTTTTAAATTGGAATATCAGTCATTATAGTAAAAACGAAATTAGAAATTTAAAAAAGAAAATTCAACGTGTAATTCAAAAAGATTTATATATTGAAAAAAAATATAAAGAATATATTGTTAAACAAAAAGCAGTTAAGTTTGTGTCTAATCCAATAGTTGATCATGACAATTCAGAAAGAGTTGATGCATCGAATCCTATTAATTTACACAAACGAGAGCAAAATACAAAGCATGACGAATGTTTATCGATGCATGAAGATCATATTTTTTATGATGATTATGATATTCCAAAAAATATTAATAAAACACCTATTGAAGAAAATAATTTAAATAATAGTATAACCGATCAGAATGCAAGCTCAGTTAATATGAATTACACCAGAGAGCATGATGAAAATAATGACATTACTGATCGAAATGTAAGTTTATCTATTATTACAAATGATACAAAGGAGCATGATGCAAATAATAATGTTGCTGATCAGAATGTAAGCTCACTTGTTATTACGGATGACACTAAAGAGCATGATGGAAATAATAACATTACTGATCCAGAAATAATAATAGATAAAGAAATTTTGAATGTTTCTAGATTAGAATATTTTAATACTATTCTCCGATAGATTCAAAAAATGTAGAATTTTTACCAGAATCGACTATCAAGGACTGTAAAATACTTGAAGGAGTATTTGAAATTGATAAAAAAAACATGGATATACTTATTTAATAATGAGTATGCAAATGAAAAAAAGCGACATGCAAATATAAATTATGTATTAAGAGAAAATACAAAAAGAAAGCTTAATAATGTTTGCGATATTGTGTTTAGAAAGTGGAAAAAAAGCAAAAAATACTTTATTAAAACTGCTGTGTGTTCGCATTATGAAAAAACTTGCAAAAAATTTAAGTTTTTGATAGAGAGAAAACCAAATGTAGAAGGCAATCACAGCATACAATTATTAAGCACATCAATAAATTACAGTCATAAAATTAATAAAACTTGTCAAGTAAGAGGTCCGGACAGAGACATTTTAAAAAATAAACTGCTATTAAAATATCCCCAAGAATATAAAAGGGAAACATTTTTAAAGATCGATGTAAAATGTGTAAAAAAATCCAAAAATTTACATCTCGTAAAAACTGACGGTGTTCTTCGAAAAATTCGAGCAGAAGGTCGTGGAAACCGTAAAAAGGATAATGATGATGAAGTTAATTTATTATTAATGCAAAGAGCTCATCCAGAATACATAAAAAAAATATCGTTTCCACTAAATGTGAAAATAATGAGCAAAGAACAAATATTGCTAATTAAAAATTGCAACCTTCCTGTGCTATATTTTGATGCAACTGGAGGCATTGTTACTCCAACAAAAAGGGTTCTGTTGTATTCTGGTGTTATATCAGTAAAAAAAACAAACAGAATCGTGTCAGTATTTGATATGATATCATGCACACATGACACAAAAACAATAAGAAACTTGTTTGAAGAATTTTTGGATTTATATAAACAATTTTATTCTGGATCATCATTTAGTGCAATAGTGACAGATTTTAGTTTTGCAAATTTACATGCAATAAGCAGAGCATTTAATAATATTTCTTTAAAAGAATATATTGCAGAATGTTTTGAAATTATTTATTTGGGAAAAAAACAAAAGAAGGATTTTGTTACAATCCATTTATGTTGTGCTCACTTAATGAAAAACATTAGTGATCATATTACAAAAATTGTTAAAAATAAAAATATAAAAGCAGTGTATCTTGATATGATAGCTATCCCATTCCAATATACTACATACAAAGACATAGAAGAATGGTTTAAAGCAATGTCAATAACATTGTTATCTGAACAGAAAACAACAGATGTGCAAAATATGATTAGTTATTTAATGCATCAAAAATATGTCCCAGATCCAAGTTTATCTAACAAAAACATGATCGATGTAGATGATGTAAAAGATAGATTTGACGAAGATGGGCATTTTTTTAAATCAAGTCCATTTTTCTTGCACTTTGACAATATTTGTAGATTGTTAAAAATTAATACAAATTCAAGTCTGATTAATGAATATTATAATCCAAAACTGCACCAATTACTGTTGGAAAAATACATGGCTATTATACCGCTGTGGACTAGGCTAATGTTAAATAAAACGTATTTTGACAATTTGACTCGAATCTCAAACAATTATGTCGAAAATTGGTTTGGGCAGATTAAAAGATACACGTTGAAAAGAGAACGCGTACCACCTGCAGATATTTGCCGGATATTGCGTAAAATTGCTTTATCGCATTCGATAGAAAGTAGCCTTGAAATAAGCAATACAGGGCTTTGCAGGCAGCGCAGAAAACAAAAACGCAAATCCACAGACGAAAATGAGGTTGAAGAAACGTGGAATAAAAGATGCAAAAAATTGACCACTCATTTTACTGGCACTTATTTAAAACGGTTGCAGTTGAAAAAAATGGATAATAAATTAATGGATAACAAAAATCATTTGAAAAAAAAAATTATAAAACGGAGTGTAAGTCCATTGTTACACAAAGATAGTGTGGCTGAAATAAACAATAATATACAGCAGTTTCAAACTAAAATATATCCTAATGGTCTATTAAAAAATATTTTACATTATAAAAGGTCAGCAGAGTTGAGAAATTACTGCATAGCAAGATTTAGCTATTTGCATATGTTATATTCAAACTTGACTATAGAAGATTTTGACACGTTATCTCTTAGAGAATGGTTAAGTAATGTATTAATTGAAACATATCTAAATGTAATTTACATAAAAGTATATAATTCAAATAACTGTGTTATATTTCCGGCACTTAAATCTGTATTAATCACAGAAAATATAAGTTTAAATGCCGACTCAATTGATGATTTTCCAGCTATACAGCTTGCACAGAAACTAATTTGGCCAATTATAAAAAATGAACATTGGATTTTATTAGTAGCAGATTTAAAAAATAACTATTTTTCAGTCATAAATCCTTTTTCAAGTACATTTAGAGAAACAACATTGTACTTAACCAAATTTAAAAAGTTTATGCAGATGTATTGTGAAATTAAAAATATTACATTTGCACACAATTTTGTAATAAAAATGTGTAGTCACCCGCTTCAAAAAGATGCTTATAATTGTGGAGTCTATGTTGCTAAATTTGCAGAAGATTTATTGGAAAATATAAAAGCTGGACCATTGAAACAGTTTAACCCAGATGAATATAGACAGGAAATGAAAACAAAACTATTAAAATTTTCTGATAATATGGGCGAATACTGTCTACGATGTAATAAAAATACTTCAAAAGATTCTAACATAAACATATGTTTAAGATGTACCAGATTTTTGCACTACAAATGTTATACAGAAATGAATGAATATTGTCCGCTGTGCAAGCAAACATAACTGGTTAATTAAAACTATGATAATGTGATTTACCACAGTATCAATGTACAATTTACACAGAAGTGTAGACAAGTTTAAATAGAAAAACTTATATTAATTATCTGTGTTTTATAATATGCAAAATCAGTAGTCGCATCTGATAATTTAAAACTAAAATGTCTCATAACTTTTCTCTGGGTATATGCGATAAATGACCCAGGGGATGTAAGTGCTTTGGTAAACACTGTGGTATTTAAGCAATACAGAATAGAATAGTTCTTAGTTTAGAGACATTTTTTAACTATTCTACAACAACTGCAAACCACAGTGTATGTAAAATGCTGATTATTTTTTGGTTAAGGACGATTGGTGTATTATAATAAAATCCAAAGTACTCGCTTTTCATGGACCAAATTATAAGTCAGCATTGTGGTAAGATATGGCTTCGGAATTTGAATTATATAGCTTTGATAACAATCAATGTTCAAATTTTAATTATAGCGAGCCTCCATACAAAAGGCAATGGATTGGAACAGTACCTCATGAGTAAGGTAACTGCCTTGTTGATATATGAAGCATTTTGTTGTCCTACCAAGTGTATCAATAGGTTCAGATAACATATTTTTATCTCGATCTATTTATACACTTTGTGATATGATAATATATTTTATTTCACATTCTGGTTAAACTACTCTAAGGTGATCTGGAAACCTGTTCACAAATTTTTTACTATTTAAGTATTTATTTGCAATAAAATAATATTTTACTACTATAATTTCAGATTATTGTAAGAGCCATTTGGATTTACATAAGTATAATTTGTCGCTGAAACTATGAATGCCAAAGCAGTTAAAACGTTGAACAATCTACAAACAATATACGACATCTAAGCTGCCGCTCCTATTTATTAGTTATATAGCAAATTTTTGTTATAAAAATATGTATTATACAATATACAAAATATGAGGAGTTTTTCTCATCTGCAAAAAATATAATAATACCGTGGTAAGAATTTAATAATTGTATTATATCAGCCTTGAATATTTGTTTACTACGTTTATTTTTTTAGTATTAAAGCTGTAAATTTGCTAGAAGTTGACTTGTAGCGGTTTGAAAAAAATTTCTACAATTACCTATTATTATTATTATTATGTATTTTTGTATGTTTTATTATTATTGATGATTTATATCATTTTATTTTCTGTTCGTATGCAAGCCTTACGTCTGTCACACTAAATTACTTGTCAGTAATTGAATGTGTGATTGGTCGTAAAGTGACGGTTATTATTTAGTTGATTGAATTTATATTTGGTTTTAGCGTTTTATTACAAAAATAAATAATTATGTCTCAAAATATATGTAGTACGATGAACTTTGTTTTTTGTTACTTTACAAAATAAAAATGATTATTATTAGACTTCGGATTATATGCAACTTAAAAACACTAAAATATGCATGCAAATATGCAATAAAAAAGCCCAAAATATGCATATAAATAGCAAAATTATGCCAAAATATGCAACTATATGCAACATAATATAAACAAATATAGTTTAATCATTTTAACAGAAAAAAATAACAAAACATAACAAATTCTATTTTTTTTAATTTTCAATAAAGTTAAATAGGTAAAATGTGTCAAAATATACAACTTCATAAACACAGGGTGTTAGACAAAAAACGTACTGCAAAATAACCATTTTGAATCGTTTTTTGAGTCATCATAAAGGCAGGTACATGTATGTTTTAATTTTTAGTATACTTGGAATAACAACCAATTTTAGTTTTTTAAAGGGCAACATATATTTTTTTAATAAATCTCCAAGATATTTTAAATATAACCTAGTAAATTAAAGAAACAATTTATTTGTTAAAAAAATAACTAATTTTTAATTTCAAGGATATTTTTATGTCAATATGGATAGAATAGTAACTTAAAAAATGGTTTTTTTAAATATTTTTTTCTAAAAATCGGTAAAATATGCATAAAAACCAAATATGGTTAAAATATGCAACAAAACCTAAATATGGTCGAAATATGCAAATGCATATGCAAATATGCATTTGCAAATAATCCGGTCCCTAATTATTATTATAACCTGTATAATAAAATTAAAGAAAAAACAAGTTTAAAAAAATTTATTAAATAAAATAAATAAAATATAATTATTATAAATAAAAAATAAAATAAAATAATTGATTAAAAAAATCATTTAAATTTGAGTGGCCACAGCCTCCTCGATTTCCTCTACCACAACCTCCTCGACCACCACGACCCCTTCCTCTCCATTCACCGCCCCTTCCTCTCCATTCACCGTCCCTTCCTCTCCATTCACCGCCCCTTCCTCTCCATTCACCGCCCCTTCCTCTCCATTCACCTTCACCGCCCCATCCTCTTCCTCTACCTCCCCTTCCATTTCCTTCCATTTCCTCCCATCTACAAATAAAAAAATTATTAAATTAAATATTTTTAATTTGTTTAAAAGTTACCTCTTGTTTTTTTATTAGGCGAAATGCATGATTATCTAAAGATTTTTTATTTCTTTTTGACAACTGTAAATAAAAAAAATAAAAACAAGCATTAGAAATAAAAGAGCAATTCTTATGTTTTACTTACTTGAGAATAATCAACTTCTTTTTTCTTTTTTTCTACTTTTTTATCTTCCTTGCTTTCTTCTTCTTTACTCATACTTTGTTCATTTCTTAGTTTTTCTAATTCTTCCTTCAATTGCTGCAATTCTTCTTTGAGTTGATCCACTAAAAAAAAAATAAATTAGTAAAAAACATTCAAGTTAGATTGTTCGGTTAAGACAAACGATAAACATCATCAGTTTAACATGTAAATACTTATAGGTTTTTTATGTTTTCCTGTTTTACAATTACATGTTAAGCCGACGATATAATAAAATATATAAGGGCCAGTATTATAAACCATAAAAATCTGTAGATTTTATTTACTAACCAAGTAAATTATTTTACTTGGCTGATTTCGGTATGTTTGATTAATTGACGTTTATAGTCAATGAATCAAACATTAAATCAACCGAGTAAACTAATTAAAAATGATGCTAAGCATCAGGATTGTTTCAATCGTGCAACATTGATTTTTGTATTACGTAAAAAAAATGTGTACCAATGCTTGAAATAAAATCATATTTTAAGGTTATATAAATTTATTTCTCCTTTAGTTAATTGATGATTAAATTAACGTTTATAATACCGGTGGTAAGAATAATTAAAAATAAATACTTACTTTTTTTTTAGTAACCGTCCAATATTATAAAGCACACCCTATAACGCACACCTAATCGAGTAGTCATGAATCAGGTCATGAATCAGGTGAATCAGGTGAATCAGGTCATGTGATTTACAGTATGACGTGTGTCTACATCTACAACGGACGACAAAATTAAACAAGAGAAGTAAATAGTGTCAAATGTTGTCGAGAGATGGCGCGGCGAACACTAAATAGCAATACAAAAAACCCGAATTACACCAAACAAGTTCAAACGTTTTAATATATTTTTGATATTTTTCGTCTGCTTATTTAATAATATTACGCAAACGTAAGCAACATAAATGTGTCTTTATTTTAAATAGATCTGTGTAAAATCAGAATTTATAAATAAGATTCAAACAAAAATAAATAAATAATAATAATAATAAAAGAAAAATAACATTTTTCAAAAAACTTCGACCATGACATTTTCACGGTAGGTTGACGTTGCCATGACAAGCTAAAGTCCAAATTTTCATCAACATTGATTACCGGGAACACATTGCAAAAAAATCAAATGTTATGCCAGCACTCCAAAATGTATAACTAGAGGAAAATGGCATTTTCCGGTCCGCGGCCACCATGACATTTTCACGGTAAGTTGGCTTTGTCATGACAAGCTTAAATCCAAATTTTCATTACTACTGACTACCGGGAACACATTGCAAAAAAAATCAAATGTTATGCCAGCACTCCAAAATGTATAACTAGAGGAAAATGGCATTTTCCGGTCCGCGGCCACCATGACATTTTCACGGTAGATTGGCTTTGTCATCACAAGCTTAAATCCAAATTTTCATTAACACTGACTACCGGGAACACATTGCAAAAAAATCAAATGTTATGCCAGCATCCCAAAATGTATAACTAGAGGAAAATGGCATTTTCCGGTCCGCGGCCACCATGACATTTTCACGGTAGGTTGGCTTTGTCATGACAAGCTTAAATCCAAATTTTCATTAACACTGACTACCGGGAACACATTGCAAAAAAATCAAATGTTATGCCAGCACCCCAAAATGTATAACTAGAGGGAAATGGCATTTTCCGGTCCGCGGCCACCATGACATTTTCACGGTAGGTTGGCTTTGTCATGACAAGCTTAAATCCAAATTTTCATTAACCTTGACTACCGGGAACACATTGAAAATTGTTGATATATTTTAAAATTAAAAAACCGTTAATTTTCTGTAATATTGTTAGAGTTATCTTATTTTATTTTATTTAATATTGTTACTTAATTATTAACATTATAATTTGTTAATATTGTTTAAATTACCTCTATTTAATGTTATTTTAGCATTATACAATTGTATGGATTTTGAAACAGCGCGCGTATGGATTTTGAATGGGGTCGGCAGAATGGGGTGCTAACTTAACGTCGGTAATTTTATCGTATTATTCAAGCAAGATGAAATGAATTTGAAACATGCGTTTGCGGATCATGTGAGCAGCGACATGGATTTCGAAAAATTTAATAAAAAACTGTAGACTGTGTTGGGCAGATAAATACGGATTCATAGTAATAAATAATGATTGTGATCCGATTAAGGGAAGATACCGCAAAGGTTTTGATCGCTATATAATGATTGACAATTGATTTCATCAATCAAATTTAGGCAGGCGAATGAACATGCCGGACCGTGCGATAAAACATCGTCTGATCAACATTAAAAAGGCTATAAGGAAAAAGCTGTTTGCCATGAAAATAAACCGATCGGAAAATTACGAATTTTTGGAACCGATGAAGGAAATAATTTCCCTCAAACGTAGTACAAAAGTAAATTTCAAGAATGATAACGATAAGAATGATGTAATAAATCAAAATTATAAAACCGAACCGTTGATTGAAGTTACACCCAAACACACTAAATATACGGTCAAGGCAGTGCGACCGCGAAAGAGGAAGCAGATGACAAAATGGACTGGTTTTACAAAACGTAATTTGAACGATGAGGATGATGAAGAGGTACCGCATCAAAGCGAAGAGGTACCGCATCAAAGCGAAGAGGTACCGCATCGAAGCGAAGAGGTGGCGCATCAAAGCGAAGAGATAGCGCATTAAAGCAAAGAGACACTTCGTAAATCTTTAACACCGCAAAGCGAACGGACCATGAAAATTAAAAAGTTTTTGAATTCGTTCCATGAAAAGCCTCGAGAGTACATTGCAAAGAGATTTGGTGCTCATCACAGTTTAGATGAGACCACAAGTATAAAAATTAATTTACACTCGCATAAATGGATGATTGGAAATCATGAAGTTAAACTGGTCAATAAAAAAGATTTTAAAATTGGTGACTCTACATACGATGGAACAACGGGTTTATACGAACTGCTTTTTATGAAAGATCCTGCAAGTTATACAAACGATGATTTACAACATTATAAAAAAATATTATTAAAGTCACCTGCAATATACCGAAATTTTGATCCAAATAATCAGATACAGGGATCAAAATCTAAAAAGTATACAAAGATTATTAAACCTTTGTTGGATTCTGATTCAAATTCCACGCAAGGAAGAGGATTTGATTCAAAGTTGCGAGTACAACGTGTCCCTACGCAATACAAGTATTGGAAAAATTTAAGCAAACTTGTGGATAGATTGTGTTTATTGCACGCATCGAGGAATGCGGGGAATAATTCGCACGATAATGAGATTGCGTCAATCGAAGAGGAATTACGCGAAGAAGATGATATTTATTAGTATAACGTTCTACATTGATTGTTGCAGAAACCATGGGAAAAATATTGAAAAACGCCGGTCGGACACCGAAAAATATTCAAAGTGATCATGGCAAGGAATTTTATAACAAGCAATTTTCTACATTAATGAAAAAATATAATATTAATCATTATTCGACATATACAATAATGAAAGCCGCCATTGTCGAGCGTCTAATTCGCACGCTAAAAGGTAAACTATACAGACAATTTAGCTTGCGTGGCCGCTACAGCTGGTATGATATTTTGAACAAGGTTACGTTAGAATACAACAATCAACGTCACCGTACGATAGGAATGCGACCAGCTGATCGGGCGGCGATAAGGAAGAGATGTTATTAAAAACTGTCTACTCGCACATTAAAATTGCAGGAAAATGGAATTTCCGAGTGGGTGATATGGTGCGATTGAGTAAACAAAAAGCTTTATTTGCAAAAGGATACACACCAAATTGGACAACTGAATTATTTAAAATTGTTAAAATTAAAATTACCAACCCGGTGACGTATTTATTGGAAGATGAAAGAGGAGATCCTATACAAGGAGCCTTTTACGCTGAGGAATTGCAGAAAACATCAAATCCTAAGATATAATTAGTGGAAAAAATATTGCGAAAGAAGGGAAATCAAGTATTCGTAAAATGGCTTGGCATGGATAAATCACATAATAGTTGGATTAATAAACAAAATGTATTATAATTGCATAAATAAGTTTATAATTATACTTTAGTTTTAATGAGACAAATTTTGGGACTTACCTTTATGATGTAATTTAATTATAACCTGTACAATTTAGTATGTAGTTAAAATAATGAAATAAAAATACGGTTTATTATAATATTGTGTTTTATTTAATATTTGTAAACATACCTTTTATATAATTTATAAAGTACATAAGTAAATATACCAACATTAGTAAGCATAAGTATAATTTCCAAAATCAAAATTACATTTTTATCATTATTTACAACATTGCCCATTATTAATTGATTTGAAACATTTATTACACTGCGTTTTTTATCGAGGAACATAAAAGTTGCATATATCACGTTTGACACTCCCGGAATTATGCTGGTGTTTATTTTAAATGTTCTTGGGTTAGTGTTATTATCGAGGTACATTATTTTCCATTCCGAAGGCCAACTATCATTGATTCCTTTATTGCTGGCGGTTATGTAGCATTGTCTGGCATCTTTGGGTTTGGTGATGAATAAAGTTCCATTAAGCAGAGTTGATAATAGTATGAATGCTGTGCTATTCATTTCGGCCTCTTGACACTCTTTGCAGTTACACTCTTCTATGTTGCATCTAAAACAGTTCTCTATGGGCGGAGGTGGTCCGTCTATGTGGCACCTATCGGTTGGAAGGTTGTGGTGCATATGACAGGGAAGTCTTCTTTGGAAATATGAATCGCTCTTACATTTTTCAGGCAGGAAGTCCCACAATCGCTCCAATTCTAGTCCATATAGCGATCGCAAATATTTTTGTGATAAATATTTAAGAGTCCGTAGACAATTGCCAAGTAGTTTTACCTGCGGGGCAGACGGAAGGTGAATTATCACAAAATTGTAGCAATAGTAGCAAGCAACGCCGTCGAATTTAGCGCTAGTAGCGAAATATTAACTGTCCTAAATATGTAGGTATTACACATATTTCGGCGCGTGTTTCCTCCCACCTTCTATTCAGCGCAACTGAAATTTGGCGGGCATTTGTCTCGCACGTACATATCTGCTATTATACACAAACAGCTTATAAGTTATAGTAATAAACTCTTGCAATGATAAATGATTTAATTTTAAATTAACAAGTAGTTTATGATAATGAAGGTTTTATTATTATAGATTATTTTTATTATTAATAAATAAAAATCAATCTTAGGAGTTTAACTTTTTTTAATAATATACTTACATATATTTAGTAGGTACAAGAGTTTTTAAATATCAAATTTATTTGATTCTGAACTCATCAATTGGTTACATTTCTAAAATATTTAATCATAATTTTTATATTTCTTCGTGATATTTTAAATCCGAAACATATATACATTATTATTAATTATAGAAAGCAATTGAAGGGTCGTACCGGACAAAAGTCGAATAAATTTTGTCGAAATAGCTAACATTATCTATCTTGAAGCTAATAATAATAACCGTATTATCCAATAGTATGAATAGAACAAATATCAAACAACAAACAAATAATATATTAAAAAATTTAGTTTATATATTTTGTTGTTTTAATAAACGAGTAATTGCGAATCTAGAACGGCTAGAAATCATGTTTTTACATTAAATAAGTTTTAGGAGGAGGGGGATGTGGATATGTAATACAAAATTGTTTCATATATATATACACTCATTTATTTATTAACGGAATCTCCATTGTTATAAACTTAAAAAAATAAATGTTAGTAAACAGAGCTGTCAGACTTGTAAATATTTAAATCAATTTTTTGAATTAAATCATTTTTGTGATTTAAATCATATGAATTAAATGTTTTTTATAAAACGTGACTTAAAGACTTTTGATTTAAATCATAGTTTAAAGACTTTTGATTTAAATCATAGTTTTTTAAAGAGTGACTTAAATCTTTAATTATTTAAATCATTTATTTTTTAACCGGTGATTTGACTTATGGTTTAAATCATTTTGATCTAAAAAATGACTTGTGACTTATTATTTAAATCATTTTTATTTAAGAAATGACTTGTGATTTATAATTGAAATCATTTTGAAATTGATTTAATATTTTGTATCACTTAGTTGAAATTTCTTTTTGATTTAAATCAAAATTGAAATTATTTAAATCAATTTAAATGATTTAAATCAAACGTGAATTGATTTAAATTAAATTAAGTGATTTAAATCAAATTAAGTGATTTAAATCAAATTTGAAATGATTTAAATGAAAATTGAAGTGATTTAAATCATTTTGGTTAATAAAATAATTTGTGACTTGTGATTTAAATCATTTTGGTTAAAAAAATAATTTGTGACTTATGATTTAAGTAATTTTGAATAAAAAAATGATTTGTGACTAGTGATTTAAATCATTTTGGTTTAAAACATGATTTGTGATTTATGATTTAAATCATTTTGATTTTAAAAATGATTTATGACTTATGATTTAAATCAATTTAAAGATGACTTGACAGCTCTGTCAGTAAATAAAATAATCTAACATTTAAATTTGGATTTTTTTATGTTTACTGATAGCTTCCATAATTTCTTGTGGATCCCTACTAGCCATGTTTCTTGTTCTTCTTGGATCAATAATTTCCGGTAGCAAACATTTTTCATAAAAAAATACTAATTTATTTACCATTCTAGTTTTCCAAAATTCATCGTCTTTCATGATTGTTTCAGTTTTAATACCTTTGGGAGTCCACACAGCAAATAAACAATACGCCCGTTGAGTTATATGCAATTGCCCCTGAATTTGGAAATACCATTTATGGTTGGTGTTAATAGTGCTCAACTTCCAAAATGTAATTTTCTTTTCAGAAATTCCTTGGTCAGGTGTCATATCCCGCGCTGAATAAGGACACTTAATTTCCACAATCCCGTCATTGTCAATTAACCCATCTGGTGTAGCTCCTAAATATGGAACGGTTTCATCCACAAATAAACCGCAACTTTTAATTTCAATGTTATTTATGGTTTCCAGATGTTTAATTGCCGTTTTTTCATTTAATTTTCCATACTCAATTGGCTTTGAATTTTTATATAAGTCTGGGATTAACGACTGATACAAGATATTTTTGACAAGATTTGCGCAGCTAGTATGCATTTTCCTTACACAGACTACTCCAAAATTGGAAGCCGTTAGAATATGTTTACGAGCGTTATGCCACTCATCGCAATCTGCTTGATTTTTTGTACACATTTCTAGATTAATACGTTCTTCCGAAGACCTTTTCAGTGAATCTAAAAATAATGTTTTTGTAATTTTAAATTCGTCTGGTTCCATATCCGGTTTTTGGCAAGACTCTCCATAGTCGGGATTGTTAACGATATTGGCAGTGGTTTTGAAAAGTGCCCTTTTTGCTTTACGTTTTTGTTGTAGTATTTTCTTTTCAAAGTTTTTTGAAATACTTGAGGGCGATTTACTATTGCAATGTTTATAGATTTCATAAAAAGGTCGTTTGGTATTGTGTGTTATTACAGCAGAGTAGCATCTTCCTCTGTAGGATTGCCGCAAAGAAAAATTGATACGTTTCCCACCGACTTTTTTACAAACAATTGCATTAAACTGTTCTACTATATTGCTGTCAACATCGTGAATGAGGCTTTTTGCATGGTTTGATAATCGAGTTATAGGTAGCATTAACTTATTATAAAACCCAGAATGACTGAATTGCTCTATGTAATTTTCATTATCAGGTCGATCTTTTCGGCAAAAATAATTTAATTCCAAGCAACATTTATGTTCGCCAAGAATATGACTTGCACTGTTTAAAATATCTTTTTTTAACAGATTAATTTTGGCTGCTAAATCCAAATCCTGATTTTTACGATATTGAATTGCCTTAATCACCGCTCCTCTAAATTTTAAAATACAACTGTTAAGAATTTTTCTTAAATTTAGAGGGCCCGCAGTTTTCTGAGTTGCCAATTCTTTTAACTTGTTACAAAAATTACGCAAAAGATGGTTACGGCATTCAATTTTTTCCACTTTGGTGTTTCCATATGGATTTAATTCCAAAAATTTTTTGTAACACGAACTATCACCATCTGCTATCATTCTTTTGTATTTTAGTCCATACAAATCTAAACTTTTGTATAATCCTTCTGCAATTGCAGCTGCTTCCATAGCTGGTGAACTCCCCTGCCAGTTTTTGTAACATTTGTGTTGTTTGGGTGTCATGTTACTATTTTTGGCCCGTTGACATATTAGACAGTATTTGTTTTTAACGTCGACGTGCAAAACTTTTTTGGTTCTATAACCGATAATGCTACCTATCCCTGATAATGCATTGTAATTTGTGCGGTAAGAACGTTTCGACCATGCCCCGTCACATACTACTGTTATTAATGGTACACCATCTGTATCCACATCACCAGCTTCTAATGCCAATTGCTTCTCTTCTTGCGCAGCTTCTTTCATTTTATTTATAGCAACAATTTCAAAATTTTTGCATACATTTTCGTGGATCTTGCTATAGTTTCTAAATGACATACATGGGATTTCAATAGAAGCGGTGAATTCTTCCAACATTGTGAAACCACTACCAACATTCATTAATCCTGCAACAGCGGCTTCATTTATACCCATTGAATTTGTTGCATTAGGATCCATACATGTAAGAGTAATTGTTATTCCACACATATTACATTTCAGTGTAAAATCAGAATTAAAGCCGCATCTGTTTTCTTTAACAATTTCCATATTATTTAATGTACACCCAAAGATACTGCTGTGTAATGAAATTGCTTTTAAAGATTTAAAAAAATGATCGAAATCTATTATTCTGCGACCAATAATTTCAACTTCAATTATATTTTTTGGACATTTATTGACATCATCGGAATCACATGATAATTTCCTTTTTTTGGGTGAAGGTTCGGCCTCTTTGTCAATGCCTTCACAAGTATTAATGTCATTAATATTGTCTAAACAGTTTATCGAATCCTGCAGACTAACATTACTAAAACCATTAAAACAAAAATAAGAATAAGAAGACACTAGTTCTAACTTTTTAATTTACCTGCAAGTAGATGTTGTTTCATTGCCTGGCACAACAACTAAATGTAATTCTTCCGAGGATATAGGCGAAAGATCAACCTGAGTTGGTATATCCTTCAGTAATTTTCTGAAAATTTGTATTACAGAAGTTAGTAAGATGCGCTATTTGTTATTTAATCCGCAAAATATTGACAATGTTTCAAGGAAAAGTGCAACAAACCAAAATGCGGCGTTTTTTAGGGGGTGAATTTTTCAAGATTTTTTATATGCTTTTCTATAATAGTTATGAAAAATAGTTTGAAACAAAAGTTTTAGGGGCTACAATTTTAAACAAGTTTTAAGAAGTCCTAAAGGATAGATTTGTAGATAAAAACACTTTAATAAGTGATGATGTAGTTTTGGAAACTATACCTATAGTACAGAACACTGACTCTATGAAAAGGTTTGTAAATTGCAAAATAGAAATTTATGACAGCATTTCTATGGCAGAAGGCAGTGACTGGATACATCCATCATAAAAACTAAAGGTGAATAATAATGAACTAAATGTAATGAATCTTACTTTACCCAATAAAATTAAAAAGAGGGGTAGGCCTAAAGGTAGAAATACCACCGTTATTGGTTTGCAGACAAAAAGAAGAAGAGCGTCCATGAAATGAAAATGGTTAAATTTATTAATTATATACACTTTTGTATATCCTTATAAGAATAAAGATATTTTAAATTATTTTTACACAGCGTATTTTAAATTGTGAATTGTCAAGTTATAATGTATAATAAATTATTAATACTTACTGTGCATGCCATTTTGCGATATTATTATTAATATTTTTCTTCCTATGAGCACTTAATCGTAGTCTAGATTTGTTGCCTTTGCGTGGATCCATTCATAATAAATAATAATATATAAATTATTTTACAATTCACTAAAACTTTGCACCAGTAAAATAAAACGTAAGTCGAATTTATGTTTGACGAATTTATATTCTACTTATATTATGTTATCATAATATTAGCAAAGGTTATTAGAATACCCGCCCAACGTTTCCAGAATGTGTAATACAGCACATTTGCAGAGTCCGATATGAATATCGCTTCATATGTAATAGGTGACGCCACCTCATACAGCTTATTTAACTTATAAACATGATTTGTAACCGCTTACTATATTAGAACTTACTCGTTTATTAATACAACTAAAATTATAAACTAAATTTTGTAACATACACAATAGAATACACTAGGATTCTGTGTTTCAACTTTTTGATTTGAAACACATTTAATAACAGAAATGAAGGTCAAACTTTGCACTTTTTATTAAGTTTTACACTTAATTAACTAACAAACAAAAATGATTAAAAATAAAACTATAACGGTAAATCATCGCTTAGAGTGTTTTTTACTAGTCATCAAAATTTGAAGATGATAGGTGGTCAAATAAGTGCAGTAGAATTTTTTTACTAAAGCGCTTTTTTAAACAAATTTTTAATGGTACTACGGACTCTTAACACATTCTCCAGTTAACTTGTTGTCGTGTTACAAATCTACAGCCTTGTTAATTTTTTTAAACAATTTTATCTCAACTTCGCTATTTTCATCGGAGCTGCATACCGTCGAGTTTTGCACACAGTTGCTTTTGCAATTTATAATCACAAATAATTTTTTTAACATTTATAATTTGCTGTAGTAGACTTACCAATCGATAGTTTAGTTGTTGGCGATTTCTTAAAAGGAGTCGTTTAATGGGGGACGTTCTTGACATCACCATTATCAGAGTATAACTGGCTTTTAAATTCATTGTCTCCACTTAAACACCGTATTGTTTGTAAATCGTGCATCAATTTCTTGCGGTTATACAATATAATTTCCCGCATGCATTCGATATTTTCATAATAGCAGTTATTTACCGTAGGTAAGATGTTAATGAATGCATCATCTGTGTCGGCTTGTAATCTATTGAATTCCAATAGACAGTTGTTGTAATATTAAAAAAATTGCATATTATTCAAGCGTTGCAAACGATATTCGATCATATCAATTACACGCCACAATTGATCCAACGCACTTTTATTTAGCATTATGACCGCACCCCGCCAACCGATGCTCACAATCTTTGATTTTCGGCACTTTGTCAGGTCAATATAGCAAGTATCGAACACATTAATCCTGGGTTTGAAGTCTTCGTCATCGGATAAACGAGGTCTCTTCTGTTGGTAACTACATGTACACTTGCGTTCCGGCCGTAAAACACTCTTCTCCATAACGTTTTTGTACTGCATCAAAGTATTCCATTCAGGCTGAATGAAAGATATCCTTTTTTTCGGTGAACTCAGACGCACACACTGGTAAAATCCTCGTACGGAGCTCAAACCAACAGACACTTTAACTTGATTGTTCAGTGGATAATAGACTTCGTTAATTAATCTATCTTCACTGCTTAATTCGGTTTCGTGATCTTTCAACATATTCTCTAGAAAGTCACCGGCGATATCACTACTACAACCGCTGTTGCTGTCTTCGATTGATATACACGGCACATCAATATCGTCACACATGTTTGCTAATACTAATTGATTTATTTAAACAATAATATTTGTCCTAATAACTTTTAATCTGATTGGTTGTTATAAAAATCAATATGATTGGTAGATTGAAAATTAAAAAAATAATTTGCAAAAATCTTCTAGTTTGTGTCTCGATTTACAAGCATTCTTATGCAAATGTGTGCATTTATCATACATTTTTACAATTTAAAATTTTGTTATGAAAAATAGGCACACATAATAATTATTTTTATAGGTAATAAAATATATTCATAATAGAATATTTATCAGTTAATTTTAATATATATTTTGATGTAATAATTTAAAATAGTTTTTATTTATTATTATTACTCATCATAACTTGTTCAATTTTTTATCAGGATTGTGATTTTATTTAATAGTAGTAAGTTCTTATCAGTAGTAGTAACCGCAAACATGGAGATTACGCGCTCCGTCTCGCGTCGATGACGTAAACTCGTTCACGTTATCGCTTAGGTGTGACACTCTAATGCCCTTCTGACCGTTGCGCAGATGAAGCGAAATGCGTTGTTTACAACAATTCTCGCTGATAAAGATCTCTCATTGAATTACATTGTTTTATTTATTATTATATATTATAGTAGTCATAAATATTTTTTTATCAAAGACCATGCACATTTTTTTTTATATAGATATTGTTATTAATAATGAAAATATTTTAAGGATCATTAGTGAATATTTTCAATTAGTTTGTATAGTGATAGTTGTTCTTATCGCCGCGCCTGGAATTATTTACAAGTGTTGTGATGACGTCATCCCTATACCCGTCTATATAATTCCATACTTGTATTATATTATTAAAAGTAATTTAATATATTAAGGGTTATAATCGCTTATTTTTAACAGTTATATTATAAATTGCAAGCGCTTAGGGCTGACGTCATCACATATATTTTTCTATTTTTTTTAGAAGTCCACATTGAGATCCCATTATTATAGCACTTTTCCCATTCCTTATCAGTAACACTGTTTGGCGCAATGGGTAGCGCGTCGGGCTCTCAACCAGCCGACCGGTGTTCAAATCGTAGCAGGCAAGACTCACTAAAAAAAAATACGATGCTACCAAGCATACACTGTAACTTGGGTTGCATACTCTCAACCATCTAGTGGACAAACCGACAAGACGCCATCTTGAACAACGCTCCATCTAGTGGACAAGTCGACTACCCGCCATGACGCCATCTTTGACATCCCGCCAAGACAACGCCCAAATTCTTCCCGCCAAGTGGTCGCCATCTTGGACAACGCCCTAATTCTTCCCGCCAACACCAGCGACGGTGGCGCCACCACTCAAACACGTGTTCATTTGTTGAACTAGAACGCTAAAAATACATCCGGCGGAAGTCCATGTATTTCTCCATAAGAAACACCGGATGTAGCCCCCATTTTATACTACTTGGGCGCTCACAGCACTACTGTTTTTGCATTAAGGGCCGCTTTTACAATTGTCGGATAAACTATTCCATAGTTATACCTGGTTTAACACGCAATGCATTTTACAAATGCTAGGTTAGTTTATCTCTAGATAACCTATTGAAACGTCAATATTGACGTAAGTTATTTATAAGTAAATTTAGATTAATGCTTTTACAAAACGTATATGTGTTTAAATCAGATAGTGACGAAAAAACGCAAAAAATGGAGCAACAATTCTTACTTTTTTCCATATTCAGTTTCACAAATATAATATATGTACGGCGCTTACGAGGTTATGAGCGTTACACTAGGTATAACTATTGCTCCAAGCACCGTATAAGTTATCTCCGGTTTATCTCCCTCCAAACTCTAACTATGTTTTAACTGGGGATTGTAAAGCGGCCCTAAGACCATTCCGACCGCTACCTTGATTTGTAGTATTTTAACAAAAACGGCAACTTTGGCGTCATTGCTGAGTCTACATATAATTTAATATTCAATTTATTTTTCACCAATACATTAAGAAAGGATCAAACTATGATATGTCGATGTGTAGAAGAAGTTAAAAATCTTGGTATGAGAGTAGATTCAGATTTGAGATTAAGGAAACATGTTAATAATCTTGTAAGCAAATCTTATTTTAAACTTAAAACCTTATATGGTCATAGAACGTACCTTAATCAAAATTTAAAAACATTGCTATGTCAATCATTAATTTTATCTAATTTTAACTATTGTGACTGTGTATATGGTTCATGCTTAGATAAAATGACAGCACATAAAATTCAATTAGTACAAAATGCGTGTCTTAGGTTTATATACGGAATACGTAAACGAGATCATATTAGTCACACACTTGCACTAGCTGAATGGCTGAATATGTCCAATAGACGAAAACTGCACGCTTCTTGTGCATATCTCAAAATAATTAAAATCAAAACCCCCAACTATTTATATGAAAAAATAAAATTCCGAACAGATATCCACACGGTTAATACTCGAGGTAAAAATAAAATAACTATCCCTGTCCATAGGTCTTCACTTTTTCAAAGGTCATTTACATATAATATTGCTAAATGTTTGAACTCTATTCCTTTTAATTATATTGATCTCACTCTCAATTCGTTTAAGCAAAAACTTAAAAACCAGTTGTTTGAGGATCAAAGTTAATTTATGTTTATATTAGTATTGTATGTTAGTGTGTGTTTTAGGTACAGGAGGAAGAATAGATAACCCGTTTTAGAGCTAATCTAATCCTGAACCTAGTTGTCATAGATGCAATTGATTTTGTTAATATAATTCATATTAATCTTATTAATGTATATGTATTTCTTTGACAATAAATGTATTATTATTATTATTATTATAATTATTATTAAATAATATTTAAAAAATAGCCGAAAAAACTCATCAAGTATAGAAATAAATGCGTTTTTATGTATTTTTTAAATTTGACAAAAAACACTTTGACATATTATAGTTTAATCCTTTCTGAATGTAGTGGTACAAAAATAAATCGATTATCAAATTATATGTAGAAAACGCAATGACGCAATTTTTTTCTTTTTTTTCTTCTAAAGATCTTCTAAAGACTGGCAAAGTGTCGGATTCATTTCCTCTCAGTTTGAAATGCCTACCGACTAAAAACCGCCCATTGAATTGCCTGTGGAAGTTCGTACCTTTCGGCACATGCCTTCCTTTGGTTAGATGGAATTGGGAAGAAGGTGAGTAGCCCTATAGGCTCTGGAATGATTAGTAGGGAGTCCCCTTTGTTTTGATGCGATCTGATTGATCGGTCTCCTAATGGAGTGTTGCTCCCTGTCCGGTTCAGCCAACCTGGCCAGGTCCGGGTTAGAGTGAGTGCTGAGTTTGGCAAAGTATTTTTCAGCCAAAGCTTCCAAATACTATGACAGCGGTGGTATCCCCAGGTCGTCCCAAATTTCTTCGTTCTTGATGTACCAGGGGGCTCCGACAATCCGACGCAGGGTCAGATTTTGGAATGCCTCAAGACGTTTGAGGTGGGTGTTTGCAGCTGTCCCCTAGATTGGAGATCCAAACGCGATTTGCGGCCTGATGATGCTCGTATAGATCCTGAGCTTGTTTTGGATTGACAATCCGCTGCGTCGTCGTAACATCGGTACGAGACAATTTTTTGCCATTTTAGTTTTGTCCAAAATAGCTTGTAGGTGAGGCCCTTGTCGAAGGTGATGCCCAGGTGCTTAGCAGAGCTGGACCATGGGATTGGAATTTTGTCTAAGTGAACCTTTCCGTGGGGTTTGTGACGTCGCCTAGTGAGGAGGACAGCCGTACTCTTCTCCGGGTTGACCCCGATTCGCCATTCTCTGAGCCACTTTGGAGTTGGATGGTGATCACCATCGGTGACTTGGAGCTGTACATTAGTGCCGTATCATCGGCATATTGGGCCATTTTAACCCCGTGCATCCTGCCCGATGGCATGTCAGCAACGAAAAGGTTAAACAGCAGAGGCGATAGAAGAGAGCTTTGAGGTACCCCAGACTCGATCTGCCGAGTGGTAGATACGTGAGTCTGGAGTTTGACTGATAGAGTTCTGCTTTTTAGGTAAGACGCTAGAAGCCTTATTAGACGCAGTGGGAACCTTTGTCTATGCAGTTTGAGAAGCAAACCTTCGTGCCAAACCTTATCGAAGGCTTTTTCGACATCGAAAAAGACCACCCTTGTGGACTTTTTCAGTCTAAAACCTTCGATAATGTGTTTGGTCACTCGGTTAAGCTGATGTACAACAGAGTATTCACGCCGGAACCCGTGTTGGTGGTCGGGTAGAAGAGAGTTAACCTCGACGTGTTTTTGGATAATGTCCAGAATTACTCTTTCTATGACCTTGCTCAAGGTGCTGTAACGTTTTATTTTTCGTCATGTTATATGACATCACAGTCCATACATTCTCCGGTTGTTGGGGATAAAGATTGACTAGCTAAAATAAAAAAATAAGAAGTTATTATAATACTTAGCTTATCAGGAAGTTTGGCCAGACGGAGAGGTTTGCCAGTATTATTAGTCCATTCCTGTTGGTCCTGCGAGCGCTAACTTGACCAGATAGGATTATTAAACTTCAACGATTAATTTCTATTATTTCCACAACCACAAACTGTAAATATCTGTAAGAAGATCGAATCACTTAAGTATTATTTAATCATGATAAATATTACATCGGTACTCACCCCCAATACCAGAAATTGTGTTAAACCTTGATATTTACCAACAGTAAATAGAGCTTCTTTGAAGCGGTTTTTATTAGGTTAGAGTTGTTTATTTTGACTGTCAGAATCACTAAAGTGTTCGAAGCTGCAAACTTTCGTTGCATTTGTCAGTGCTACCGCCACCTATTGGTGTTATCTAGTAGCGGTAGGTGTCTGGAGCTGTCGGTAGATGGCAGCAGCTGGCGACTCAGAAATGCGTTGCGCCGATTTCAAAAGTCCTTTTTGTGACTTTCAAAGTTGATAACGAAACAAGGATTGCAAAAGAAGTCCTTTTCCGTTTCTGACCGTAATACGGTTAGGTCGAGTGGTAGCGGAAGTGACACCGCATGGCAAACGTCCACCACGTCGTTGCAAGCCTCAACATCATCAGAGGTAATATAAGTCATCCTGCATTTTCCGCTTTACAATTCGTGTTTTCTTTTAGGCTTTTAACTGTGGCTATATTACCACGTTAATATTTTGTGGATGTAACGTAACCACCAGCCACTTAATGCATCATCTCGTTGGGAGATCCTCCTGCGTTGATCGCACTTGTTAATAAGTACATAACATGAAATTAAGGAACCGGGAAGAGCAATTATATTGCACCGCCAAGCACCGGTGATTTTCCATTTCCATGCCGAAGTGAACGAAGGAGCCTGGTTGAGTTTCCACGCTGCCGTATCCATGTCTACAGCTACCACCCATACTTTGGGAACCAGATAAGTCCAGTTTTGCGCTTGTTATTTTGAAATGCCCAGTGTACTGACACTAGGATTAATTAATTAATTAACAGTTTACATACGTAGGAAATGTTTTGTGGAGATTTGTAAATTAAGTATAACCTTTCAGTATGTCACTTCGGTGCATACAAATATTAGTAACCAATATCGTATGAATGAACCTTCACGCTAATGTGTCAGTGGCATTAGTGTGTGTCAGCACTCAGTTGGAGTCGCTTTTATGTCCTACGTGTTTAGATCTGTCGAGTCATTTAAATTTATGTTTATGTGCATTCAGCACTAGTTAAGATTAAGATGTTTAGATCTGTCGAGTCATTTAGACTTATGTTTATGTGCATTCAGCACTAGTTAGAATTAAGACAAATAAAATTAATTTTGTTTACGTGAGTACCACATGTGTTTTTGTGCATTCAGCACTAACAACCAAAATACCATAAAGTAATTTTGCGTTTATGTGGGTACCATGTGTTTTGTTGTGCGTTCAGCACTAACAACATAGAAATATTAGCCTCCATAATTTTGTGTTTAAGATATAGATCACGATATACAAGTCATTTGTTTTATTTAAACGGTTGATAAGTTTAGTGAACATTTGCTGAACGATAGATGGTTGGGAGGGTTAACGGTTGCGCTATGCACTTAGTACCAATGTGTTTTGGTTGCTTGCTCAATTTCTGTCTCATTGAAGACAAATTAAAACCTTATTTTATGTAACGCGTCAGTAAGCTTACTCTCGGCGGAATCCTTAAGGTTTGACATTTTTGTTGCGGCAACTTCAAATAATAATGCGAAATTTATGTAACGCGGATAGTTAACCACCTTGATTAATCTGTTGCAAGCTAAGGACATATACAAGTTTTTGTTTGGCATGTATCGTCCAGTTTGAACAACACAGCGGGTTAGTAACTAGACATAACTTTTGTTTTGTATAACAAGTACTACGTATTTATGGTTATCGATACATTTTTAATTTCGGGTATTAATCTATAGTTAAATGGTTACGACTAATCATTGTCGATCATAGTTTTTGTTATGGGTAAATCAAATACCGTATTATAGATTTAGTTTCCTGTTCTATTATTCTATTATAATACCAATGTTTATTTCCCATTATTTACGAGTAAGTAACAATAAATGTTTTGTTCGAGTTCAGCTGCTATTTCCTCTGTATTTCCTTTTTATTATAATTCAGAGTTTGCCACTGTAGGGAAAGTGGCTGGAGCCCTCTTTAGTAATTTTGTGCCTGTTGGAATCAGCGTGTTGAACTGGCTGTGATACGTTAAACTTAGTCTAACAACACCACGACCTAGCTCACCGATTATACGAGTAGCCGTACGCCAAGGGACGCCCAGGAAGGTAAGCGTTTCAGTGCATAGAAGACTGATTGGCCGATAGTTTTAAGGAAACATTCAGTTTTTCCCAGGTTTTGGGATGCTGATTACATGCGAGCTTTTCCAAACTGATGAAAAGTGCCCTGTACGCAGTGTAG
This sequence comes from Tachinus rufipes, assembly GCA_963932245.1. Taxonomy (NCBI): domain Eukaryota; kingdom Metazoa; phylum Arthropoda; class Insecta; order Coleoptera; family Staphylinidae; genus Tachinus; species Tachinus rufipes. Next base: position 56,408,676 of record OZ010747.1, read on the forward strand.
CATTTGCATTGTTAGTCAGAGCCATTATTGATTTGTGCGAAAAAGTTTTCAACGCCTTGTTCGGAATACCGTCTGGTCCTGGCGCGGATTGGGATTTGAGTCGAGATAAGATTTCTCTAACGCGGGACGGTCGAACGCTGTTTAGCGGCGGATCATCGTTAATATTGCGTAAGAAGCCCCTGACCTCTCGGTGAACCCTATCGATGTGCTCCAGATCAGTGTCCCTGTTAAAAAGGGGGGAGCATTGGAGTTCCAGGCTGTCAGCGAATCCTTCGGCCCTTCCCTTGATATCATATTGTAGCCCATTCTCACCATGGATGACTGGTATTGGGACTTTCCTATTTCGCAAAGCTCTGGAGATCTTCCACATTAGATTTACATCCTCTGTGGTCGATTCCATTGTCTTTTGCCAGTTCAGCTCTTTTTGCTGTTTTATAGTGGACCTAACTTCCCTGTAAAGTTTGTTTAGAATTTCTCGATCTACTGGATCGCGATGCCTTTGCCATTGACGTCTGGCGACATTTTTTCTACAAATCAATGCCTTTTGTTCGCCTGATAATCCAAGTGGATTATCTGCCCGAACCTGAAAGGTTTTAAAAGCCTTTTCTCTGGCTTTGTAAATCAACTCTGTAAGCTGTTCGACGGCTCCTTCTAGTTCTTCAACCGTCCGTACTGGATTCAGTTTCTCTATGCTTTCCTCCAGGTACCCCGGGAAGAGGGCCCAGTTCGTCTGAGTGACAAACTGCGGAAGTTGCGTAGAGAGAACCTGATCAAAATCAGCTATTTTGATACGGTTCGAAGGATTGAGGTATCCGGATGCGATCTTGAGTGTGCCCAACCCAGGCACCCTCACCACTATTGCATTAGATTCTAAAGTCAAAGTGTCTGGGGGTGTCCACTTCAGAATGGTCCAGCGATCTTTTTGCAAAGATCACTGTACCACGCTTCCGGTCCACCTCCGACGTTCCCTTATACGTAAAAGTATTTGGGATTCTTAGCGCGTGCCAAGAACGATGGTTCGATTTGCTTATAAGCATGACGTCAATTTCCTCTTCGAAAAAGAAATTTTTGACCTCTCCTAGTTTCTCGGAGATGTTATTGGCATTCCAAAAGCAGACTCTTAATAATACCTCAGGTGTATTATCCAGTGTGGGTTTGCATGGACAAGAGTTTGCTCAGCATTTTCTTCTGAAAATCATTACATTCTTCGATGAGAGCGGCGATTTTTGCATTTGCATCTGCATTTGCAATCGCTTGAGGCGGAGCTGGTGGAGAGAGCAGACTGGCAAACGACCTGTTTGCCGATACGGCTGCCGACCTGCGGGGTGCGGTGCCTTGCGTGGAGTTTTGAGCCTGGGTCGTCGCCCCTCTTTTTTGGCTCGACTGAGACCGTTAGATGAAGAAGTTTCTTTAGATTTTTGATCTCAAAGTTTTTGGCCAACTTTGGTAGTTGGACCGATACTAATAGAAAACGAACAAATTCGTTTCCCATTCTGTGGATGTTGGACGGCGCAAATCCCAGATCTTCGAGCGCCTGACCGATATCTGCCTCCGTGAAGTTTTGAGGAACATCACGGATCACCACCTCTAGGCAGCGTTTTTCGGGGGTAGACCAGGTATGAAAATCCGCCCCGTCGGCTTTCAAATAAGCAGTGGCATTACGGTGGTCGGCAAGAGAGGCCGGCACCATGCGGATGCCATCGTATGTGTTTTTAGATGAAAGGATTTCAATAGTGGGGGTGGTTTTGCCTTCTCCGGTGGTGGAGGCGGTGCTGCTTCCCTCTTGGGTGGAGGCGGCCTTGCTTCCTTGCTCTTGGTTAGGGGCTGTCAGATCTATTGCGAATTTTTCCTCCTCTTCGGAGGCGGCGGAGCCTGTTGCTGCGGTTAAGGCGGCGGCTTGAAGGTCGATGATCGCAGATTGTTCTGCAATTGTAGCGGTAAAATTTGCAATTATTACCTGCATCTCTTTTTTGTCTCGTTTGGCGGCCTCCCTCATGGCTGCCAGTTGGCCGCTTAGGTCCTTGAGCTGCGCCTCCAGCATCTTGATGAGGTTACGGGAACGGAAGCTGGAGAGAGAGCGGTCGCGGTTTTCAGTTCTTCTCCGTCCCGGCTTTCTCGCTGCTCGGCCTTCATCTTCCTGTCCCTCTCCTTTTCTTCCTTCTTCTGGATGTCGTCATCCCTCTCGATGGAGGTCTCCCGGTCCGAAGATGCCATTGCTGGCTCGGGGAGGCTTTGAAAGGGATTTTTTCCGCTTTAACAAACTATTGCTTGAAAAAGCGGAAAACTTTGATTATTAATAAAATATTAATAATTATTAACACTTTGCGGCATTAACAACCATTAATACTCGATTGTTGTGCAATAATAATTGCAGTTATGCTGGCAGTGTGGCTGGCGTTGTAGAATGGAAAGCAGTCGGGATCGATGTGTATCTCTCGACGGCTGGCTCTCGAATGTTCTGTTCTGTTATGTTGTTCGGTATGGTCTTAACAAATGCAATAAACTTTTTATAGTGTCTCTAAGCTAAGATGATATAATGCAATTTTACTATATTTTTTAACTATAATATAAATTAATCGGAATTTGGATGCATTTTATTCTAATTTTGCAGCATACTTATATTGTATTTAGTTGTTATAGGCAAAACCAATTTTTCGTTCTCAAAAATCGCAGGTTTTAGTGTAATTTCTTTGATGCGGCGATTGGCTATATAATACAGACGCCACCACCGATTATTCAATTTTAATGAATTGATTATAAAAATTGTTACTTCATACTATATAATATCACTTACTGGTAAATTTTTTATTTTTCCACTTGATGCAAAATGAGAACACTATTATTAATTGCACTGAATCAATTATTAATGGCTACTCGCAAAGCAAGCGAGTTAACCGACCCCTATAATAGTAACACTATTGTATATAAACAATTAACCATTCATTCTAATTACAATAGTATTGTTATTTCTTATTGCAATTGTGCAGTTTAGATGCACTCTGTTTGTATTATCTCTAGAGATAATAAAAAGCTTATTAATCTAATATTAAGTATAAATAGAAATTAATGTGTAATATTAATCAGTTATAGATCAGACATGTAACACGCATCGTCATATATTCATTTACAACCCTCCGTACTTATAAAAGCGGAGTTAAAAAAGTAATTTATATAATAATGATATTTCATGTACGAAATATCAAAATAAATGTTAAAGTTTAAATAAAGTATGTTTGTAAGAAAAATAAAGTGTTTTTAAAAACTTATCAAACATATGCTCAAACATAACTGGCGCAGTCGGTAGGATTGCCCAACAATTGTAATCATAATCGATTGGTCTATATCAATAGTTCATGTGCAATCCGAATTAAAAAAAAGTGAAAGTTAGTGAAAGTTACTAAACAGCTAACCAAATCTACAAGAAGATCACCTTCAACATAGAAAGGAACCCAAGGATATTCTTCAACTCCCAGGATCATCTCATCATTGTATTCCGAGCTACCCATCATCATATGCTGAATCAACTTGTCAACTGGCTAGCAGAATCCCTCAATTTTTTAGAGACTCTAAGTTCTTATATATATATAAAAAAAAAACGGAATATACCATCTATACTAGGAAAATGAAAATACAAACGTAAGTTTTTTGTTAAATATTGTAATTCTAAATATTCGCTTATCCTTATGAATATTGATCAACCTGAGTTATGTATATCAGCCTCGTGAAATTAATTTTGAAGATCTTCCCGACTTACCGGAAGACGAATTCGACGAAGAAGAAAATATTTTAAATTTAAATTTAATAAATAGAAATATTATGGCAAAATTTCAGCCCGTGTTTTTAAAAGCAATCCCAAATTTCGACGGTTCTCCCGTAACAATTTCTGATTTTTTGGATGCTTGTGATTTAATTATAAATCAATTCTATAACTTTCAAGATGATACATTTTTGAATCGGTTTTTAATAACAAGTATTAAAGGTAAATTAACAGGCCGAGCAAAGGTAATAAGTAGTGCTCGAGAAACCAGAGATTGGTTACAATTAAGACAATTGCTATTAACTAACTTTTCCGATCAAAGAGATGAAAATTCACTTTTAAGAGATTTAATGTTACTTAAACAAGAGAACGAAACACCTTATCAATTTTGTTCAAGAGTTTAAGACGTAAAATCATTATTACTGTCACACGTAAATATTAATGCTGCAAATAATGATGTAAAATTAATTAAAGCACAGCTCTTTGATGAAATGTCGCTAAAATCATTTTTAGCAGGTTTAAAAGAACCTCTAGGCGCTATAATAAGAGCGAGAAAGCCTCTAACTATTGAAACGGCGTTAAATCAAGTATTGGAGGAAGAAAATATCATTTACGCGAGAAACAGAACTCAAAATTTTAACCAGAGTTATAAACCTAAAACAATCACTTGCAATTATTGTAAAAAATCAGGTCATAATATTTCTGAATGCAGAAAGAAAGATTATGATAATAATTTAAATAGGAATAAATCTAATCCTAATAATAATAATTTTGGTCAAAATAGATTTCAATCTAATAATCAAAATTATCGCTACAACCCTCAGAGGAACGCGAATAATCAATTCCAAAATCCACAAAATAATCGTTTTAATGTGCAACGAAACACAAACCCGCAAAATAAAAATTACCAAGGTAATAACAGGAATTTCACAGGAAATCAAAGTAATGAACAAATGGATTGGGAACCGATACCCCAACATTTAAACCATTTAAACGAACCATGCCAAGGGACCAGCGGGGTGTCACCTTGCAGGGCAACACGAAACCCCAACGAGGATATGTAGATAAAAATTTAATCTATCTTAACAATGCCGTGTCAGCAAATAATTTACCTTACGTAATATTTCCCAAATATAATTTGAAATTTCTAATAGACACTGGATCTACAAAATCATTTTTAAATCCAGTTGTAGTAAATAAGTTAAAATATAGGTATTTTAATGAAGAATTTATAATTAAAACGGCTCATAATGAAACAAAACATAAATACGTAACAAATGTTAAGTTACCCTCTATGTTAAATTTATCACCAGGAACATATTTCAAATTTTTTATATTTGAATTTAATTCAAATTTTGATGGTTTAATAGGAATGGATATGTTAACCTTCCTAAAAGCTAAAATTGATATTGAAAAGAAATTATTAATAACCGATGCCGCAACACTTAAATTACATTTTAATGGTAACCCGAGTGGTACCTGTAATCAAGTAAACACATCGAGTAATATTTCTAATAAACAAAATAATAAACCCCATGCTAATAAAAACATGAGAGGTAATAATAATAATAGTGACCCGAGAGGCACAGGCTCTGAAAATAAATTAATTAATAAAAATCATAATAATAGTGACCCGAGAGGCACAAATAATAATATTAAATCTAATTTTAATAAAAATAATGAATTAAATAATAATTTTTATGAGTTTATGAATAGCAAAGATAACATACAAAGTTATCCCAACATGGAAATAGTCAAACAGGATTTATTCCAAGTCAGCTCTGATTACACATTTGCACATTGTGTATCAGCAGATCTGTCAATGAACAATGGAATTGCCAGACAATTTAAGGAAAAATTTAAAAATATAGGTCATCTATATTTAAATAACAATGGACAACTTGAGAATTATGCTAAAGGAAGCATAATACTTATAAGTGATAATAAAAGAAACATATATAATCTAATTACTAAAACTAAATGTTTTGATAAACCTTCTTTGTATGATTTATTTAAAACATTGATAAAAATGCGTGATAGTATGCTTCAAAATAAATTGTTTAACCTTGCTATCCCAAAAATAGGTTGCGGATTAGACAAGTTAAATTGGAATCAAGATGTAAAACCAATTATTCAATATATCTTTAAAAATACTAAAATAAAAATATTAGTATGCATATTTAATGACAACGAAGTAATAACTAAAAGTGGAACACTTGTGAATAATAACACAATATTCATAGAACCCAGAACAGAACAAATTATTAAAGTACCAGTAAATAATACTAATGGTCAACAGGAAGGAATAATTCCATACACAAAAATAAATGGATTCGAAATACCCGAGTCCCTAGTAAAACTCGAAACTAATTTTGCAATCACATCAATAATAAATCCAACAGAATCAAAAAAGAAATATCATTTAACAACCCAATAAATATTGATAGTATAGAAAACAATGTTATTTTATTAAACAACATTGATACGAATAAAAATAGTGTATATAATAAATATGGCAACTTTGATAAAAATGTAAGATTTAATATAGAAGAAAAAATCAGAATCAATCATCTTAATCAGGAAGAAAAACAAGAAATTATCAAAGTATGTAAGGAATTTCATGAGAGATTTTATAATGAAGAAGATTCTTTAAGTTTTACAAATCAAATAAAACATAATATTCGTACAACCGATGAGGTACCAATATTTACTAAATCATATAGATATCCATATATACACAAAGACGAAATTAAAACTCAAATTAAAAAAATGTTGGATCAAGAAATTATTCAACCCAGTTTTTCTCCATGGAGTTCACCACTATGGATAGTACCAAAGAAAATGGACGCAAGTGGTAAACAAAAATGGCGTATTGTCATAGATTACAGACGCTTTAATGAGAAGACAATTGATGACAAATACCCGTTACCAAATATTACGGATCTACTAGACAAATTAGGAAGAAGTATGTACTTTACGACATTAGATCTAGCATCCGGGTATCATCAGATTGAAATGGATACAAGAGATATAGAGAAAACTGCGTTTAATACTGAAAACGGAGATTTTGAGTTCAAAAGGATGCCGTTTGGTTTAAAAAATGCCGCGTCCACATTCCAACGCGTAATGGACAATATTTTAAGGGGAATAGAAAATGAAAAATGCCTCGTGTATCTCGATGACATAATTATATATTTTACTTCATTAGAAGAACATATTCAGAGAATAAAAGAAGTCTTTAAAAGATTAAGAGTATCAAATCTTAAAATCCAATTGGATAAATCAGAATTTTTAAAGCGAGAAGTAGCTTATTTAAGGCATGTAATAACACCGGAAGGAGTAAAACCAAACCCGGATCAAATTAATGCAATTTCAAAATTTCCTATTCCAAATACAAGAAAAGAAATAAAATCATTTTTAGGTTTAATAGGTTATTATAAAAAAATCATAAGAGATTTTGCCTATTTAACAAAACCAATGACAAAATGTTTAAAGAAAAATCAACAAATTATACATAATGCAGAATTCATTAATTGTTTTGAAACTTGCAAACGAATTTTAATGAATCAGCCAATATTACAATATCCGGACTTTGAAAGACAATTTGTCATAACAACAGATGCCTCAAACGTAGCATTGGGTGCTATCCTTTCCCAAGGCGAGATAGGTATAGATTTACCAATTGCATATGCTTCTAGAACATTAAATGAAACTGAAGAAAAATATTCAACTATAGAAAAGGAGTTATTAGCCATCGTCTGGGCAACAAAATACTTTAGGCCTTACCTATATGGTAGAAAATTTAAAATTGTAACGGATCACCAACCATTACAATGGTTGTTTTCAGTAAAAGATCCAAATGCTAAATTAACTAGATGGAGGCTTAAATTAGAAGAATTTAACTATGAAATAATTTATAAAAAAGGAAAACTAAACTGTAATGCAGATGCTCTTTCAAGAGTAGAAATTAATTATAATGAAATAGAAAGTATAGAAAAGGCAATAACGAATCAACACATGTTGATCAAGAAATCGAAAACATAATCAAAAAATTATCGGAACAATCAACAAGTAAAGAAGAAAACCCTATTAAACAAAAACCAGAAATAAAAATAACGCAAGACATACTTATTCAACCAGCAAATAGTGTCGACCCATTAATTAATAACAAATCAATAATTGAAGAAATTAATGAAATAATAAATAATAAAACAAGACAAATAATTATAAATGAAGTTTTCAACAATCCCAGTGAACCACTACTTATAAACAGAAATAACAATGCTCATTTTATATATTTGGTCGACATCCCAAAAGATAATAATAACGAAATAATCAATAAATTTCTATTAGAATATTGTGAACCTAAAAAGAAATACTATTGTTATTTCCAAAACGAAAATCTGTTTAAATGCTTTTGTAATGCATACCTTAATTTATACGGAGATAATAGAATAGAATAGAATAGAATAGAATAGAATAGAATAGAATAGCTTTATTTGTGTTACTACAAGCATTTACACACGTCAGGTCATAATAAGTTACATTAATACATTAAAAATAGAATGCATAACTAAAAATTAAAAAAGAACAATATTTGATTTAGAATTAAAATAAGTAAACAAACCGTACTTGTAAAAACTAAACAACAAAGAACATATTAAAATCAAATGTACAAACAAAATTAAATAGTAAATTACAATTTAAAAATATTATAAACATAAATAAATTGATAATGCCATATATAGTATGCATGCACGTATTATCTGGCGAGATTTCCGTAATTGTCAACTAAGCATTCGTTAATACTATAGAAAGCTTTTGTGCTAAGGTAAGATTTTATAGTGTTTTTAAACGCTTTACAATTTTGTTGCTTTATTTGTTCCGGAAGTAGGTTAAATATTTTGGGACCATAATAGTTTACACCTGTCTGTGATTTAGATAGGCGCATAGGGATCAAACACAACTTAGAGCTATTTCTAGTATTACAGTTATGTAAGTCACTATGTGCACAGTAAGACTCAATGTTTTTTTGAACATGCACCAGACATTCCAACACGTAAAGAGATGGCAATGTTAAAATACCCAGCCTGATAAAGGTTTCTTTACAATCTTCTTTATATCCTAGACCAGCTATTACTCTGACTGCTCGCCTTTGTAATCCAAACAAGCGGCTCATGATTGCGGCATGTCCCATGCAAGGATGCCATAAGTAAGCTGTGACTGGCATAGAGCAAAATATGCAGTTCGTAACGCTGGTTTAGGTAACTTGTTTCCTAGCTGACGTAGTAGATACACAGATTTTGAAACTTTTGTGACAACAGTATCTCCATGGCTATGCCATGTTAATTTGGAATCTAGACACATGCCAAGAAAGTTTGCAGTGCCTTCACTTGCAATGTCTTGTTTTAAAGAAAAGTTTAAATTAACAGTTTTATCTATGTTAAGTGTTAGTTTGTTTGCGTTAAACCATTTATTAATATTTAGTTGACAGCTATGTTGTTTATCTAGTGCCATTGTGATACTTGAGGATTTATTTAGCAATGTAGTGTCATCGGCAAATAAAAATAAACTTGAATCCATTGTTATAGATGGCAAGTCATTTATGTATAATACAAATAATAAAGGCCCAACTATAGACCCCTGAGGTACACCATATTTCAAGTATATTTCAGTAGACGGTTTTTGGTTTATAATTACTGTCTGTTGTCTTTGCTGTAAATAAGAGGATATTAATCTGCAACTGTTAGGATGAAAGTTATAAAAATAAAGTTTTCGTATAAGAGTGTCGTGGCAGATGCAGTCAAATGCCTTGCTCAAATTTAGAAAAGATGCGGCTGAATGCATACTATTTTCAAAAGCGTGTGTTATTTCTTGAGTAAGGGCAACTACTGCATCCGTTGTTGACTTTCCCTTACGAAAACCGTACTGATGACTTGACAAAATGTTATTGGTTTCTAAGAAATCGATCATTTGTTTATATAAAACTCTTTCAAAAACTTTAGACACTACTGGTAGTATAGATATTGGTCTATAGTTATTCACATCTTCTTTATCACCTTTTTTTAAAAATTGGAGTTACGCGAGCTCTTTTAAGAGATTTTGGAAAAACGCCATTCAATATACATAGATTGATTAATTTAGTTAATGGTATGATAAAGATGTCCACAACACTTTTGATTAAATCATATGTTTGACCAAAGATATCTTTTGATGTAGAATGTGTTAAACCACATAATATATCTCTAATTTCAATAAAACTATATTCTCTAAACTTAAAATAATGTTGACAACTACTGGTTACATTTAACATAAAATTAATTGGATCATTGGAAGATTTTTAGCAAGATTTTTTGCTGCATTAGAAAAAAATAAGTTAAAATTATTAGGATTTATATCACAGATTAGATCACATTGTGTTTTGTTATGACTAGAATTAATGAGCATAATGCTTTAGGACAATTTTTAGAGTTTTTAATAAATAATTCATTCGCGGATACTTTTGCTTCTTTAAGAGCAACTTGGTAAGCTTGTCTATATGCTTTGTAATGGCCTTTCAGTTCCGGATGTCTATCGCTTGCTTCTTTAATTAAAAGACAAGTTTCTCGCATTTCGCGCAGTTCATTATTAAACCATTCAACTGATTTATTTCTGTGTTGTATTTTTTTCTCCCAAAAAGATTTCATATAACATTGATGCAATATATCCATGAATGAATCAAACTTAACTTCTGGAGTGCTGTTATTATCAATAAAACTCCAATCTATTGATTGTAGTAATGCATAAAATTTATTTTTACCAAATTGAGTTATTGGTCTTACATACTCTTGCGTTTGATTTTGTAATGGGTAACTGATTTTAATGATTACGTGGATTCCTATATGATCAGAAAAACCTGTGTCACATGGCTGTACTTTCACATCGGAACAATGCATATTCGAAAAAACATTGTCCAAACAGTTTTCTTTGCGAGTTTTAAAGTTTACTGTTTTATGTAAACCATAAGTTAATAAAAGATCGCATAATTGTCTAGCTCTAGAATCTTTAGTATTAAACCAAACGTTAAAATCGCCTCCAATAATAACATGCTTACCCACATCAACATTATCTAACATGTTATCTAGTGTTGACAAAAATATATTAAAATCTCCTTCTGTTGATCTGTATACACAAATAATAATAATTTTATACAATGGTAGAAATAATGCAGATATTTCACAATGCATTTCAACTGAGAAATGATTAATACTATGTAATGTTTGATATTGTAATTGATCTTTTACAAGCTGCATCACCCATCCATGCTCATACACCTTCCTTGCAAAGCTAGAAACTACTGAGAAATTCTCTACTTGAAAAAGTGGAATTTCTATTTCTTTTAACCAATGCTCACTTACACAGATTATTTTAAAAGTATTTTTAATTTTAAGAAATGCTTCTAGTTCACTTATTTTGTTTCGTATGCTTTGAATATTAATAAAATATACATTTAATTCGCCTAAATTACACATATCTTTGGGTTTGTTTTTCTTGTTAGATACGTTATCTTTCTCACTACTCATTGAGGCATACGATTCAGTACATTCGGACTCTTCCCAAAAAAACGATTGAACGCGACGTTTTCGGGCCAAGTGTCTGCATTTCTAATAATTTCATCGAATATGCTAGGCGCGGACAATTTAAATGACGCGTATACTGTTGGATGCTTTGAATTCAATTTTTCACAATTTGCATTGTTTACTTTTTTTGATGTTATATATGAAATTAAATCATCATTAGTTACATTGGGATTTAATCTAGTAATGTGATAATGCATGTACCTTGGGGTTCCTTTTAACATATCATTGGACGATGATGTTCCGTATATCATATTCTCACGTTTTCTATCATTTATTTTCTTTTTACGGCGAACTTCTTTCCATGTTTTGTCTATCTCGGTTTCCTTGACTGGATTCGTGTTCTTTATCGCATCATTTTTATTTGAATCTGATACGGAAACATTTTTCTTCTCGGCCTTGTGCGAGTTTTTGGTTAAAATTTCTGCATACGCCGGGGTTTGTCGATTAACACATTCGGCATTCCTTTGCTTATTTTCTTGTTTTTCATTGGATTTAGGTTGAAAATTAATTTTTAAAGCTTCTCTCAACAGCGAATTTTCTTCTTTTAATTGTTTGACTTCTAATTGAAGGTCATTGAGACCTTTATTGACAATTATTAGTTCTTTTTGAATGGCATTTGCAATTATGTCCTGGAATTCCGGGCTTTTAAAAAATATTATAATGTTATCTTCGGCGTTAGTTGATCGTAGGGCCGGAGGCATGATTGAACAAACTGTATTATTTTTAACTTTATTGTGCACTGTTTAATAACACTCTCCACCAAACCAATCTTAATTCGATGTAAAGAGAGAAACATTGAAGTAAATGATAATGAAGAACAAATTGAATTAATCCAAAATTATCATGAAGGCAAAACAAATCACCGTGGTGTAAACGAAACATACGAGAAATTAAGTAGACGATATTATTGGTTAAATATGAAAAAAGACATTTTTAATTATATTACTAAATGCCATTTATGTAACTCAAGTAAGTACGAAAGACACCCAGTAAAAGTACCAATTACCTTAACAGATACCCCTTCACAACCTATGGAAAAACTTCATATAGATACGTTCCAAATAGCAGGAACAAAGTTTTTAACAATAAGCAAAACCGCTACTGAAATAGCAGAGAATTTAATTAAATTCTTTCAACATTATGGTACACCGGAAACCATTTATTCAGATAATGGTGGAGAATTTCAAAATAAAACAATCGAAGATTTATGCAAATGTCATAAAATAAATAGTCATTTTACAACGGCAAACCATCCTAACTCAAATGAAATGATAGAAAGATTACATTCCACTTTAATAGAACATTATAGAATCCTTAAAGACAAACATAATGAAAGTCCTAAAAATCTTATGTCATATGCAATAATAGCATATAATAACAGTATTCATTCTGCTACTGGCTATACACCACTAGAATTATTGGTAGGACATACTAAAACACGTGACCCTTATGACGTATTTTACGATAAACATTATTACAATGATTATATTCAAAACCATAATGACAAATTAACAATTACCTACGATAAGATAAAGGAAAAAATTCAATGCGAAAAAGAAAAGACATTACTACGAACTAATAAAAATTCAGAAGAAGTGAACGAAATATTTAAAGTAGGACAAATAGTTTACGAAAAATCTAATAGAAGAAACAAATATCTTTCAAAATACCTAGGTCCCTATACAATTAAACAAATAGACTTTGAGAGAAATACATGCATTGTAACTAATAATAAAAACAAAAATAAGAGAATGCATTTAAGTAACTTACGACATCCTGTTGCAGATTCTACAACCTCAGTACAATCCTAGTAATTACTAATATTACTCAGGCGAAGAAAAACTACGAATTACAAGAATTAAATAACTTCGGAATCTTACCCGTAATACTAGGAACATCTCAAAATATAATTGATTATTGGAAATTCATCAAAGTAATAAATATCAACAGCATACTCAATGAGTATAAACAAAACTTTAATAACTATTTAAAGATTAAAAATAAAAATGTAACGGACGCTTATCATAGCTATATTCTATTATTAGAATTCCAATTTACTCAAATAAAAAGGAAATGCAGTCAAATACTAAACAAAGACATTAAAGAAAGAAATAAAAGAGGTTTTATAGATGGCTTAGGTAGCGTAATCAAGCTGATATCTGGAAACCTTGATGCAGAAGATGGTAAACAATTTAGCAATAAAATAAATCAATTGCAAAATAATCAAATTAAAATAAAAGATTTATTTAACAAACAAATTTCAGTTTCATACAAACTTAATAATGAATTTAATGAAACAATAACTAAAGTCAATAAAAATAACGAATTCTTTATTAAACAAGTAATGACTTTGGAAAAGGTCATTGGTAAATTAAATATAACCTCATTTAAATTTACGGTTCAAATTCAAAATTCGCTTACCCTATCAATGGAATCTAATAATTTAATTGAAACATTGCTCCTAAACCTGGAAAGCACAATTGCTTTTGCGAGAACTGGAACTGTACATCCATCCATTTTGGAAACAAAAGAATTATTGTCAGAACTACAAATTATTCAACAAAACGTAAAAAAATTTAAGTTACCATTTTTAATAGAAAGTGATTTTATAGAAACATATAAGAATATAATTACATTACAAGCATTCCATAGAGGTAATCAAATTGCCTTTATATTTAAAATCCCATTGGTAAAGCTGTTACCATACAACTACTACCATTTATTCTCTTTACCAACAACTGCTGAAAACCTGTCAATATTCAAATCTATATTACCTAACTCCAGGTATTTAAATCTGAATGAATTACATTATTTAACAACTAACACACCATGTAATGAAGTATTGAGCAAAAATTATTTATGCTCAAATTTAGAAACAATCCGACTATCACAAAATAATCCCTGTGAAGTGAATGTGTTAAGCTCAAACTTTAATTTAGACAACTGCAACATCAACTATTTAAGAATTAAAGAAGCTAAAGCGCAATACCTCCAAAATAACCAGTGGTTATTAATTGTACCAAAAACATTAAACATTGTAATAAACTGTGACAATGTAAAAACATCAAAAACTTTAAAAGGTAATTACATATTAAGATTAATTGATAATTGTGAAATTCAGTTTGGTAATTACAAACTATATAAATTTCAATCTAGAGTTAAGACAGTTGGTGATATTGTAGAAACACCACATATAACAAATGTAAACCTCACATTAGAAGAAAAATTATATAAAACATTACCTGAAATATCACTTCAACATATTAATCTAGATAACTTTCAAGAAAATAAGAATGAATTGCTTAATTTAAAAATGAATGTTGGAAAGATTGGAAATTATTCTTCTGTAGGTGATGGTCGTTATATATCTATTATAATATTATGTATTATTGTAATTAGTGTTATTGTATTATTTAAGTTTAAAAAGTATTATAAAAAACTACCGTGCTTCAAAAGAAAAATTTGCTGTAACAAGGAAATCGAACTCAAACCAATGATTTATAAAAAGACTACTGTGACAGATCCCGCAAATTTAATTCCAATGGAAGACATCATACTGAAAATTCCTGCTTCACCGTAATTTTCATTCTTTGGGTGAAGGAGTTAACCGACCCCTATAATAGTAACACCATTGTATATAAACAATTAACCATTCATTCTAATTACAATAGTATTGTTATTTCTTATTGCAATTGTGCAGTTTAGATGCACT
The DNA here is from genome assembly GCA_963932245.1 of Tachinus rufipes. Taxonomy (NCBI): domain Eukaryota; kingdom Metazoa; phylum Arthropoda; class Insecta; order Coleoptera; family Staphylinidae; genus Tachinus; species Tachinus rufipes. The sequence goes on from OZ010747.1 coordinate 56,423,764, forward strand.
CTGTTTGTATTATCTCCTTAAGAGATAATAAAAAGCTTATTAATCTAATATTAAGTATAAATAGAAATTAATGTGTAATATTAAACAGTTATAGATCAGACATGTAACACGCATCGTCATATATTCATTTATAACCCTCCGTACTTATAAAAGCGGAGTTAAAAAAGTAATTTATATAATAATGATATTTCATGTACGAAATATCAAAATAAATGTTAAAGTTTAAACAAAGTATGTTTGTAAGAAAAATAAAGTGTTTTTAAAAACTTATCAAACATATGCTTAAACATAACTAGCGCAGCAGCTACTAAACACATCATCTGATGTAACAACTAGCAAGTACAGCTTTGTTTTTAAATTGTGTTTTGTATATAATATTCAAGCTAATAATAATTTTCTTACATCTGGTTTTTTGACGGTCATTCTTCGGGCTTTGGGTTTGACGTTCATTCCTTCGGGTTTTCATTTTCAATCCATTTATTACTTAAGGTAATGCCGCAATACAAATTATAGAAGAAAATATTACCTGTATGCCGTGCGTAAATCAACGCATATTACATATTACTATTACACCTGCATAATATATAATATAATATTTATAATTTTATTTACCTCCCGCATCAGCGCAATGTTGGTAATCCTAAATTACATCTTTATAAAATTTAATTATTAATTCAATTGAAAACTAGCAACGCTGTATGCCGTACTTTGTTACCAATTTCATGGACAGCATGATTATTATTAATACTAATTACTACCCTAATTTTTATATAATATAAGTCTTGCTTTTAAAACATACTTAATTTGACTTGATATATGATAGCTTTGCCACTGCTTTGAATTGAAACTACTAAATATGTTTTATTTGATGCGGCGGTTGACTATTTAGACCAAACTTTTTCACATAATAATATTAATAATCCCGATGGCCTTAAGTCTGGACGTCCTTTCCTGAATTGACAGTCTGGACACCCTTTTACAAATTTCTCCACATCCCCTTGCAATCCGTCCTAATAGTATCTGTTCTTAATTCTGTTTAACGTCTTGGTAATACCCAAATGAGCTGCCAAAGGTTTGCTATGGTTAGCGTACATTATCTCCTTCACTACGGACCTTGGGATGGAGAGTAAATCGTCATTACCGTTGATAGTAAAGTAGCTACGGGGCTACGGGCTGAATTTCTTATGGAGATTTACATGGGGGTCAAAATCGGCCGTTTTCCGCTATCTTGGATATTGCTTCCGGTCGGAGACGCCCATCTGGGCATGTTTACCGGCTGAAAGTGGGCCCTTTGATTTTACATCCGGTCGGTGGCGCCCATCTGAGCATGTCTGTAAGGTGAAGCGCGTGAATTGGGCGCCGTCGGTGGCGCCCTTCTGTGCGCAAAGTGGGCTGTACCGCCCATAAGACTGTGTGAGTGCGAGGTATGTGCGAAAACTCGGAAAGAGTGGGATAGAAAATTATTGCAGGTTGAGATTTGTTGAAAGATAAGAATGAGTAGACATAAAGTCACAAAAACTATAAAGGTGTATTGACCGGAAGTTGTAGAAAAGGTAAGGATTTGAGACTTGGCGAAAATTAAAAAAATGCTGACGTAATTAAAATATAAGGGTTTGTGAGTCTGAAGTGCATCCTGTTGAGAAGTGTGGGAAAATAATTGACTAAGATACGGATTTGAGACTTGCCGAAATTTTTAATTGTGCTGACCTAATTAAAAGATAAGGTTATATAAGGATTTGATTGGAGGGAACTACTCACGTGACTTTTTGCGATTATAATCTAATTGGCAGGTGGTATATTTTAAGTTAAGTTAAAATTATAATATATTTATTTATTTATTTTGATTTTGATAAAACAAATCATACTTACTGCTTTCTTACCTCTAGCTGAAAAAGCAAAGACATCAGTTGTCAGACCTCTAAAAAGGGACAGGTAAGAGGAAAGCAGATATTTGAATAATATATTTATTGATAAATAAAATAATAATAATAAATAATAATTTATATATTAAAAAAAAGCGTACTGCGGGCGGCAGCGACTAAGGCGGGCAACGGCTAAATAAAAACAAAAATATTTATTAAAGAATATATGGTATTAATATTAAAACTTACCTCTAGCTATATACGTCTAATAAATTTTTTCATAGGTGGGTAGGAAGAAGCAGACCAGTTTATGGCCAGCAAGATCGCCTGATTTAAACCATCTTGATTTTTTTCTTTGAATATATTTGAAATCATTAGTGTATGCTACTCCTATAAATAGCCTCAAGGAGCTGCAGTTAAAAATTAATGAAAAGTGCCAAGTAACCCGAGCTAATTAGGAGGTTTTAGAAAGAGTACGAATGTCTTTCAGACAAATATGTCGTGTCTGTTTGGAAATGGAAGGAGGGCACTTCGAACATCTTCTATAAAACTGTTCTTTGTAAAAATATATCACCGAAACCGTTGCTATGTTTTTTGTCGTTTGTACTACCACCCTCTTAAATATTTTACATTCTTTTTTGAACACCCATAATATACATGCATAACATCATATACATCAAGTTTTGAACAAAGAAAAAAAAATAACGTTTTTCAAAGTATATAATAATAGTGAGATCTAAAATTAATTGTGATATCAATTTTGACTTTTTTAAATTAAATAGCCAAATTTTGGTATTGTTATGTGATTCTTAAGTTTAGTGGCCGGATTTTAGTGTTTTTTACATTTTATGGCCGGGTTTTGTACTATTTTGCAGTTTTTGAATTTTCTGATTGGATTTTTGATATTTTATAAGCAAATTTCAATACTTTTTACTTTTTATAGCTGTAATTCTTAAATTTTGTGGCCAGATTTTAGTGATTTTACATTTTTTTGATAGATTTGGTTACATTTTTACAGTTTTTAAGTTTTTTAACCAAATTGTTCACATTTTATATTTGGTTTTTCGCTATTTATAATTCAAATTTGTTATTTTAAACATTTCATAACAGGATTTTAGTATTTTTTGAGTATTTCCTAAAATTATCATTCGGATTTTAATAATTTTGTGTCTGGATTTTACGACTTTTTGCTATTTTATGGCCGGATTATTGCATTGTTGATACTTAATGAACGGACTTTGAAACTTTTTATTGGATATTTGATAGTTTTGTTATTTACTTATTATTTTATAACTTGGTTTTAAGTTTTTTTGTTATGAATTTGATATTTTTGGCTTTTTATGATCGTATTTTGGTATTTGTTAAATAAATTTTAAGTTTTGTAACCGGATTTTAGTACTGTTTGCTAATTTTAACCGGATTTTTACATTGTTGATATTTAATGGACGGATGTTGCTACTTTAAAACAAAATATTGATATTTTTGTTAAATACTAGAAGATATGTTTTTATAAAAAAAAAGTATATTTTCTATTAGAGTATCTTCTTTTAGTGCCGTGCTCGCTACGAGCGTAAGCACCCCTCTCGTATGTTTGTGGTGTGCGATAATAGTGCTACACAAACATGCGAGACCTACAGTTTAACGTGGAATTCGAACAACACCACTAGAGTGGTTTACTAGGCAAATACTACGTTGGTTTGCCATCGCCTTGCGAAGGAGACGACCGCATCGAAATATATTCGACAAATTAGATATAATAATAATTATTATTATTAGAGTATATGTTACTTAAAGAGAGTATGTCTGGTCAGCCCAGAATTTCGGATTTAGATAATACGACTTTTCAGATGTTTGGACGACGCATTTTGAATCTGCAATTCACGTTATACATTACGCTATATGCAGCCTTTCAGACGCGGCTACTTATCACAAGCGCGAATTTATTATTTGCTGATATTAAATTTTTTTTCAAGGTCCATATTCTATTTATTTATCGCATTTTTATAATCATATTATAATAATAAACAAAGTATAAAAAAATTCTTTGAATCTATTTATTTTAATCCGTCTGAATAGCTGCAATAATTCATTTTTAAAACATTTTTAAATGTTTAACATAATAATTAAATCAATTAATTCAATTTAAAATAAAATATGTTAATATCTCTCTTTCATACACATTGTAAATTTTTATAACTGCTTCATTATAAATGCGTATTTCTAAAGTTGTAGAGTCTGCGGTCCTTCAGACCCTTCAGTTGAGATATATGTCCGGAATGCGTCGGTCACCTTATAATAATGTTCTGCATTATATTTATGCATTGTTAAAGACATTAATTATTATATCTAGTGTAATAATAGTATGTGCATTCTATAAAAAATGTATTATTAGTAAATTTTATTGTAAGCACTCAAGTATAATTAATTATTTGCCAACTTTAGATTTATTAATTATGATTTGAAATTTCTTATTTCAATCTATTGAGGAAGGAAGCAGACATCCAGAGAACTTCACCTCACCTATAAGCAAATTAAAAGTCCGTCATTGAGGGTATGACACTTCATCTCTAAGCAAGATTAAGGTTAGAGCGCTTTCTTCTGTTTAATTTATACCAATAATAAATAATAAAAATAGGGAAGAATACTAATAGTGTAGTCATAGTACACATAACAAAAAACAAAACAGCTACTTCATGTTAGAGTTATAAGTTTGTCACATGAACACTTCAAACCATGCTAAGAATAATAAGTTATACAGTATGTCCCAGGATGTAAGGTCACAACTTTGTGTACTTTAGACCAAATATAGTTAAAAAGTTTAATCATTTATTATTGATTAAAATGGGTACAATTTGAATTGCGACAAAATTTCTAATTGTATTAGTTTTTTTCTGGCCTCGGTGATTAGTCTTGCAGCAGAACTACAGACGTTAAAAAAATCAAGGCTGTTAATAAGCACAAACAGAGAAATGAACTTCAAGGTGGTTTACAATTTATAAATATATCTATAGTAGTCTTGGATATGTTATATAATTAATAATTTTTTTACTTTTTATTGTGGTTTGCTTTTTGTTGTAGACTTAACATAAAATTTAATTTGGAAATGTTGGTAAATAAATAAATTTTTGATGGATGACATTTTTTTATTTACTAAATGATAGGTAAAATATAACGCAAACAAAACAACTGTTTTGTTATTTTCAAATATTACTAATTTGAACATGTGAAATAAAATTGTTTATATATCTAAACAGTTATAAAATACGTTTAAATATAATACTAATAAAATTATAATAAAATTTTCTGAACAGGGACGTTTATTCATTATGCTAAATATGTTAAAGGTTGAGGCAGAGCCGCCGCTGATATGCAAAGTGTCTTGTATTTGAGAATTTTGAACGCTTGTGCTGGTTTACAGATATTCAAAAAGAGTAGTGATGTGCGGATAGAACATTTTTTTTTATCTTTTGTTGCAAATACTATAGGCGCTTACTTAAAAAAACGCGCTTTTTGCAAAACACGATTTTATGAATTACAACGCAACATCCTGAATTTAGCACTACATCAACAAAAACTTTATCTAAATATTTATTATGGGATGCAAGTTGTTTTTTTAAAGTCGACAAGAACGAGGGAGGGAGGCAATTTTTTTTTAAATCTTACTGCTGCCGCTGCATGTTTTGTAGTAAAACCTTAAAACGCAAAGATTTTGAAAAACTTGTTTTACTGTTAATCGACGAGGACCACATTAGGTCTAAATCGGGCATCGAAAATGTTATATAAAGCGAATAGTCGTAGAAGGGCTCTGGTTTTAAAAATTGAATTAAAATAATTAAGGCACATTAAACCGTTAAAACGTCTCTGTTACTGATTATATTAAATTTGAGTTGTAGCAAATTGTCTTTAAAAATATCTTATAATATAAAAATAGAACATTCAATTTCATCATATATACCAAAATCACAAAATTATATATTTATTCTTCTTTTCATCGCTTTCAATGCGTTTGGAAAAAATTTCCTTCATCAACTCTTCGTACTCATCTGTGATATATTATGGAAAAAAATGTATTAAAACTGCAAACCTTTAAAATTAATATAATAAATTACCTTCCACAAATTGTAAGGGTAAGGGTAGGGAGCGCTCGTTGCGCTGAAATCATTCAATTTTCTTGCATTTTCCTTCGCTGCGTTAGGATTGGGTGGACGAGGATCCGTCTATTCAGATAAATTTATATTAAATATTTTTATTTTATATAAAAAAACAATCTTACCTCTAAATCTAGTTTATCTATTGGTAGGTTTGTCAATATTTTTTTGCTGTGCATCCAATACAATTCTTATTATACTTGAGACTATCGCATAGAGCGTCTTCCGCAACCTGATAAAAACATAAATAAATCGTTATATAATCAGTTCTGACATATTTTTTTATTAATATCTGACAAGTTAATATACCAAAAATTAAACTATTTTATATTTATTTCGGCTTCAACTAAGACTACCTTGGCTTAAGAAACTTTGATTTGCTTATTGATTGTTTGGCATTGGAATCAAAATGGCGCAGTTAGTAAGTGAAATATTTTATCGTACTGATTTGTTTAAGCTAATATTTCCTTTTTGATTGAAATTTTGTTTGACATAGGAATCGAAATGGCGCAGTTAGTAGGTGGAATAATTTGTCTTGGATGGATATCATATATGATGCAGTTTGTTCAGGTACTTAAATAATGTTGGTTGAAACCAGTATTTTTCCTAGTGTGTTACACCAATATGGCGCAGTCGGTTGGTAAACAGTTTTCTTTTGGCATTTGGTTTGTCAGTAAGGAGTATCCAGTAGTGGAACCTGATGTCGAATGCTGTGTTTTGGTTGGCTATAGTAAACACGAAATAATACTTTTCACGGCGGTTGTTTGCAGTGAACTTAGCATGTTTATGTGGTTTTGGCTTGTTCTAGGTTTACTGACCTTTGTGAGTATATACATCAAAGCAATCGATGTCAACGACAAGAATTCTTACTCATTATCGTAATATCCGGTTATGTTATATTGGGCAGATCGTTATTTGTATTTTCTTTGATAGAAATATTTGCAAATTCTTGTATGACACCAAATTGGCGCAGTGGGTAGGTGCCATAACTTTTTGCATCACTCTGCTGTTTGGCAACGTAGTTTGTCGCTGTTTTCTTGTTTGGGAGAAGAAGGAGCTTTGGTGTTATTACCTTGGGGACTTTCGATTGTTCTTATTCTTAGGGCCACGGTGCTTAGGCATCGTTGCAGGTTTTTTGTTAGTTTTGTCAGTTAAGGTTTTCAGATAGCTTTGGTTCTTTTTGATATAAGTTCTCTACCAAGCAATTTATTGATAAATATTGTTGATACCTACTATGATTGACTACTGCTTAGTTTAGGTTTGTCGGGTGTCAGCCTTCGAATGCCGCAGTTGTTACTATTAGACATATTTTGGTCTCAACGTCGATACGGTGATTGACAATTATGCAGTTTGTTTAATTCTTTGATGAAAATCTTAAATTGCATTCTGTTTAAGCTAATGCCTTCTTTGAAGAAAATATCTGGCAAATCCTTATAAGACATCAAATTTGCGCAATCGGTAGGTGATGTTCTTGTTAAACTTTGTGAAAAAAACTGTTTTAATAACGTTTACATAAGTTAATAAGAGTTGTTATATCTTGGTGGCATTCTTAATACGGTGATTGATCATTATGCAGTTTAGATTTGTTTAAGGGACACATCTGTCGGTGGGTCGTCTTTGTAGACACAAAATTGGCGCAGTCGGTGGGTGTTGTTTTTGTTCAACGTTATTAATGAAAGAGTTTTCATGTCATTTTTAATCTCGTTCGACTTGGTAGTTAACGGCATTGTTGAGGAAATGTTTTTCATGGCATTTTATTAAGTAAATAAGAATGTTACAATTGAACACATCTTAGTATCATTCTCAATACGATGATCATCATGCAGTTCAGATTTGTCTTTATTTAATTTCATTCTTTGATGCCTATCTTATCCGAAACTTCTACAATGCTGCATCCTGGTACGTTAAAGCTGATATCTTCTTTAAAGGAAATATCCGGCAAATTCTTATACGGATATGCACCAAATTGGAGCAGTCGGTAGGTGATTTTTTTGTTCAACTTGTCCAAATTTTTTTATGGCATTTTTGTAAGTAAATAAGGATTGTTACTGTTAAACACATCTTGGTGGCATTGTCAATACGGTGATAGAAATTACGCAGTTTAGATTTGTCCAATCCGCCGGTGGACAGTCTCTCTTTTTGTAAGACAGCAAAATGGCGCAGTCGTCTTATAAGAGCGTTCTTTGCTCTTATTTAATTTAAGTGGTATTAACCGATAATTAATGAAAGTTTTATCCGTTAGTAGAAACATATAGAGCTGGTTTATCCGCATACACAGAAAGATCGTTCGTCTAATAGATCCACGGTTATTATGCTGATTGAACTGGTTGTCCCAGGAAACTGTATGTAGGTTCTCTAATCTTTGTTAATATAGATCTTACACATTTTTCCAATAAGTGGGTATCAAGTACGTTTGTTTGTTATCGTATCATATGTCGTCAGGGATCTCAGTTTACGCTGGCAGGTTGTGCAAAAACAAAAATTGAAATGCCGTTGACGTTGCTTCGGTCGATTTTGATATAAAAATCTTGATCCGAGTTATTTGAAGGTGTTTACAATCTCATCACTTTGCTCTTTGCACCCTTCTCTAGGTTTTATTCGACGTTCTTGATTTTGTTAAGATATTTGAAACTGTTTTGTTAGTTTTTTGTGATAATTTTACTCATGGGATATAATAAGCTTTCCATTAACGATTGTTAAAAATTATTGCACATTTCTCCATATTTGTCGCAGTTAAACAAGGCACACTGACGAGGTTAGTAGAAGCAAAACAATTGTGTTTGACTATTGTAAAGTACCAAATTAAATTATTTCTTAATCAGAAAAAAAAAGTTAATTATTATTTTATTTTTAGCGGGCTGCAAAGGATTTTACCGACCTAAAGCCGCAATGCCTCACTTTCCGATTCATAACGGTTTTGCAGAGTAAGGATTTTGTTACACTCCGTGTATTATATCTTTATATTTTATTAATTACTGTACAAAAATATTAACAACATACCTCTGTTTGAGGAGGAAGACGAGCAATAACTCCAGCAGGAGCATCAGATACAGCAGCAGCAACAGATCCAGCAGCAGCAACAGATCCAGCAGCAGCAACAGATCCAGCAGTTGCAACAAATCTAGCAGCTGCAACAGATCCAGCAGTAGCAACAGCTTCAGCAGCAGCAACAGATCCAGCAGCACAACAGATCCAGCAGTAGCAACTTGCTCCTGCAGTATCAACAGATTTAGCAGCAGCAACATATCCAGCAACAATATTTGCCGCATATTGAGGTCCTGGATACTATTCAAACATCAAATATTAGTTTGTTGTTTCAATAATATCAATAGCTCCCAAGAATATTAATAAAATAATGTTTATAATTACCGGTCTTGGTGGGACATGACTAGGAGTAATTGCAGTAGAAGCAGCTGAATTTCTCCCATTTGAATAAGTATTTGCCGCATACTAACTCGTTGGTTGATTCTATTCAAACAATAGCAAATATTAGTTTAAATATTAATAACATATAAAATTTATAATTACTCTTCTATGAGACGGTTGTCTGATTGGTTGTTGTACATTAGGATGGAGTACTCATAACAAAATTGGTATGGCTATATATCCAAGGTGCGTTTTACATTGGGTTAACCCGCGGTCCAAAATGTTTTGTACTATACTGCATATGTGGCAATGGAGCGGTTGGTACCGTTTGCTCATCATTATAAATCTAACGTATACCATCATGTAGATCAAACACACAACGTCTGTTTACTATTGGAACATTCATCCATGGTTCGGGTGGTCAAGCTTGAGAAATACATAGTGTTAAAAAAAGTGATTAAATTTACAACAATATCTGCTTATTACATAATATTTGAAATAACAGCTGCCAATTTTTTTTTCTGTAATTTATTTCTTTTCCAAAAATTTAATTAGTTTTTTTTTTAATTGCGGTTGCAATTCAGAATGCTGAGTATTAAAAATAAAATAAATTCATACAGTTTATTCAATAGTTTATTTTCAATTATAAAAATTAAACAATGTTTTTTAAAGATGGCAGGTTTTTCTTCTTAATATCTATCACTAGTCTGAGAGACTGTAGTAGATTTTAATCAGGGATACTCCTATTGGCGCACACTTAACCGGCTTTCAGGCAGCTTTATTTTAATTTTTTTTTTATTTGCATGGTGCGGGTAGCTACTATAAGTAGGGCTGTGGTTGATGGTACATATACAGGTTGAGCACTATTAATTTGTCGATTTGTACTAGTAGGTCCCAAATCAGTGAGTATGACTGGCTCTGTATAACTTGTTGTGGAGTGTATTTGTAGAACGGTTGTTTTTTATATTTTGTTATTGAGATCAGTGTATTTTGTTAGGGCTAACTTTTCACATCCCGAGATTATGTACGTTATTGTTTCGTACGGCTTGTTGCATTTTCTGCACTTATCGATAACATCTTCTTTGAAAATATATTTTTTGTAATTTATGGTATTAATTGTTTGGTCTTCAATGGCACAGAAAAATCCCTCTGTTTCTGGCATCAGATATCTTTTGTGTAGCCATTTATTAGTCCATTCAAATGAGATTTCCCATTTTGTTATTACATTGTCTCGTTTAGTTAATGTCATTGGGCCTTCTTTTAGATTTAATGTTGTATAGTTGTTGTCTATACGAATTAAAGCGGAATATAGCATGTCATTTGATATTGAGTGGAAGTAGTTATAAAGCGTTGAAATTTCTTCTAGATGAAGCTGTTTTATATTCCTCCTTTGTTTCGTGAAATGTTGACTCTTTGTTTACATGATCTTGGGTGGTGCATTTTGTAGTTTGTCATTACAGTGCGGGTAAGTCTATCAAGACTTTCCAGATGTGTGTTTGACCACTTTATGATCCCAAAGGAGTAACTAAGTGATGGTGTAACATAGTTGATATATTCTTTGCATTTAACTTACTTTTTAGTATTAATCTAAGACTTTGTTTGTATTTTCCGTAAATATTTTTTTCAGTATGGTTTACTGTTGAGTTTTGCATAATTCCAAGTATGAGTTAGTTTTGTTTAGTTGTTTAATGTGTTGGTTTGATGATGTTATTATATCTTCTGTCTTTTTCCACTTTCCTTTATCAATGTAGTTTATTATTATTATTATTATGTTCTTGTTTGTTCTTGTGTTATTCACAGTGTTTCTTCTATTCTACGGGTTATTATAGCCAAAGTAGAAAGAAATCTATTCTAAAAAATTTCTTTCTGTGCTGCATGTACCAAGGATTACAGCGCGTTGCTTATAGACGAAGATTTCTTTGTCAATGTGAAGTCGTAGAAGAGAATCATGAAGCGTTAAAGGTATTAATGGATTGGCCGATATTATTACTACGAACTGTACAAACTTTGTCAAGTTTCCATTGTTGTTTTATTTCCATTGCTATGTTTGCATATTTTTCATTTTTTTTCTGCATAGGCTTTCTGTAAATGTGCAGCATTGGGTATTGTAATATCGATGAGATATGCTTCTTTATTAGTTTTATCAACAAAAGTAATATCTGGTCTATTGTGACTTATAGACTTATCTGTAAGGATGCTTCTATCCTAGTAAAGTTTGATGTCTGCATTTTCCATTACGTTTTAGGGGGGGTGTATTGGTAATATGGTAGTTTCTCAGTTATAATACCATATTTAATACAGTTCTTGGTGCAGAATTTCTCCCATTATTATTATAAAGTGATCGATTAACACACATACTATAATAGTGCACAATTATTGTCACTGACAAGCCAATCTGGTTTAGTGGCACTAAGAAATAAAACATTAAACATGAGTAGAACATCGAGGGGGATGGTTTTTAGTGGGTACACTCTCTTCAGAATAAATTAATTTTCCACCACCAAGAGAAAAAAAAATTATTATTATTATTATTATGATGCTGGGTATGAAAGAGATTTACGAAAAAATAACTTCCTCGAATAGAATAAACTTGATGTTCTTAAAAACAAATTGTTGTTTGGTACCCCAAATCCAATTTGATTTTTTTCGTAAAACTCTAGTTAATGGTTTGCTAATACTTGAAAATTTATCTACAAAAGTGCGATCAAAATTGATTAACCCTAAAAATGCCTAAATCGTTGTATTAAAAATATCATAAAGATTCAAAAAATAAAATAAAAAATGTATGTTGCTATTTAAAAAAATAAAGTTGGTTGCCGTAGTAACTATACTAAAAATAAAAACAAATATGTGTGTACCTGCTTTTATAATACTCAAAAAACTATTTAAAATGGTTTTTAAATTATATATAGATCGGTTAAAAAATAACGGAGTTGTTAAGCAGTACATTTTTTTGTCTAACACCCTGTATATATTACTTAAAATATTGTGTTGGCTTTTTTATTATGAGTAAGTTAATTTTTTTAATGTTAAAATTATAGTTTCATTAACAGATTTATAGTTTATTTAAATTTATAGAAACGAATGCAGTGCTACCATGAATTATAATTGATGAAGATTTTATAGCAGCTGTAGTGGTAGCTGTGGAAGAATCTAGCGTATCTATTAAAAAAGTTGTACGCCCTCAAAAAGCTTAATATATGTTGTTAAAAACAATAATTATTATAAAGAAACAATTTCAAAATATTCAATAAAACAATTTAAGAATAATTTTCGAATGACTTGAAGTGCAATTTTGAAGTAAGTACAAAAAAATATAATAATTTTAATTTAAATGTAGCTGTATTGTATATTTCAATTTCATTTTTAAGAATTGATGGTAATTTCAAACATCATGACACTAGAATACGTATGTTGCCAATATATTCCTTAGAAAAAAGTTTGGTTTCTTGCAGTAGGAGATAGAGTGAACGCTATTCGGCTTGCTTCTACGTATTGTTGTTAGTAGACACCGGATTATATGCAACTTAAAAACGCTTAAATTAGCATGCAAATATGCAATAAAAAGCCCAAAATATGCATAAAAATAGCAAAAATATTCCAAAATATGCAACTATATGCAACATAATATAAACAAATATAGTTTAATCATTTTATCAAATAACCTATTTATATAACAAATTCACAATTTTTGAATTAAGTTATATAGGTAAAAAGAGTCAAAAAATACAACTTCATATGTACAGGGTGTTAGACAAAAAACGTACGGCTAAATAACTCTATTTTGAATGGTTTTTTGAGTACCATAAAGACAGGTACATGCATGTTTTAATTTTTAGTATACTTGCAATAACAACCAACTTTAGTTTTTTAAGCAACATGTATGTTTTAATTTTTTTTAATCTTCAAGATATTTTATATATAACCTAGTAAAATTTTAAAAAAAATTTGTTTAGTTTCTATTTAAAATTATTGTAATTGAATAGTTGGCAAAATATGCAACAAAGCCTAAATATGTTCAAAATATTTAAATGCATATGCATTTGCATATAATCCGGTCCCTAGTTAATAGTGATGCCAATATTTAAAAGATTCGGTTCCGGCCGGATCTTCATAACTATCCGGTCGGATTCGGCCAGATCTGGCCAATTCGATTTTTTTTAAATAAATGAAACTTATTATAGTAAAATAAAAATGTAAACAAAAATTAATAATAAAAAAAATAAATATAATATAATAATATTAATAAATAATAATAAAAATATTATATTATCAAATAATATTTAAATTATAATGTAGGAATATTAATTTTTCTCCATGGTTTGCGGTCAGACAATTATCTTTTTTTGTAGACAGTTTGAGAAAATAATCTTTCGCTTAGGACGTTGGATGCCGATTATTTTTTTATTTTTTTATGGATTTGGTTGGATCCGATCTTGGATTTGGTTTTGGTCCTGTTCCGTTTTTTTTGTTGGTCATGGTTCCAGTATCCGGTTTCGGCTAAAAAGTGGATCCGGCGGCATCACTAATTGTTATGTTTCAACTGTACTCCGTCACATTTATTATGACTAAATTTCCAAGATTTGTTTACGATTAAACATTTGTTTGTTTGTTTGTTGAGATATACAATAGCTTAAATACGTAAGATTTTTAGTATTTAAGTTAGTTATATTTTATGTATTTTATAGAGCAGTAGTTCTGGGCTTGAGCCGAAGTATCTATTTTAAAAAACAAACAATAATATGATGAAACAAGTTAAAGTTATTTATATATCAACAACTAAAGATTAAGTTTTTTTGAAAAACGCCTGCAGCAGCTTTTCCTTTGCTAGACGAAGTTCCGGATTCGTGAGGATGAAACGTATGTCGCTGTACACTTTTATGTTTATAAATTACGTTTAACTTACTCTTTTAAAAATTAAAATATCAACACGTAACAAGTGATATTAAAAAATAAAATCAAGTCAAATAATCAATATTAAAAGCTTTTTAAATTCTTAAAATCATTTTAAACAAATATTTAAAAAAATAGAAATAACTAGATTTATTGTCTTTAATTGACGTTATTTTTGGAAAATCCATATAAGCTGGATACTTTTTTAATCCAATGTGAAACCGCAATATCACAAAATAAAGCGATGGAAATAAAAATCTTTTTAGTACTCGTAGGTTTAAAATCAATTTAGATGCCGTTACATTAGTGAAAAACACAAATGAAGACATTTAAATTTAGGCAAACTTTAAAAAGTTGCTTAGAAAAATTTTCAAATCTTATAAATAAGAACCGTGATGCATGAATAAAATAAATAATTAACACGCGGCAATCTAGTAACGATTCGATTGAATCTTTGGGTAGAAATTATACTCGGGCGCTTCAACCGAAGAAATTATAAGCATAGCGTCCTTTAAAAAAGGAATTATTAATGATAAATTGCAAAGTTCAATCTTAAATTGTCAATCGGATTTAAAAACGTTATTAAAATAATTATTGCGATCGCGCAAACTATATTTGTTACGGTCCATTTTTCATCTGGAGATCGGCAACCAAATATACATCTTGGACCTGAAACGATTAAGGTAGTTAATAGTTTTCAACTTAATTGGAACTATTTAATTGTTAAATTAATTAATAGTTTAATTATCAGATATGTTAGGGATTAAGTGAAGTTAATTAATTAGTTGCTTACCTGTCGATATTGATAATTAATTGCTGGATTACATCTGATATCGATAGTTAGCCGATCTTGGATTCCGCTAACTTCCTTCTACCAATGTAACATCTGGAAAAATAGAATTGTTATTAGTTGATTATAATTATTATTAGTGGGAATTATAATTAGAAATTGTTTAGTGTCAATAAGTCGGATTATCAACCAATTTTGTTGTTATTATTAGTTTAGGTTATGTGAGTTATTATAAGTTCACATCTTAGTTGAATCTTAGTTATTGGGGGAATTAATTTTATTATTGCTTAATTAATGTCTACTTACCATTATCTGATATTTAATCCGTTATTGTGCACATACACAGGCACTGTCACTTCACTGTCAGTAGTGTCAGTGTTGTTGTCAAACGCCATATTGATTGGGCGACGTGAAGTTGCTGGGACAGGGCGTGGTTGGCAATCCTGTGTACTGATGAAAGGGTGACAGCATTCACTTGGTTGTTGCGAATAATTTAATTGCGCACCACTTTCTCGCGAATCGTGGTCCGTTAAGCGTGGGTGTCCGTCTTCATATAGAGCAAGTGGAATAAATCCATGGCCATCCGGGCCGATTAACTGCTCTAGAAGATTTTTGTGGGTGCACAATTTATTGTGGAGGATTTGGTTTCCTACCAAATTAATATTTTGTGAAAAGTTTGGTTAAATGCTAATGTGCAACCCAACGCTTGATGCGGATTATTGACCCCACGTGGACCACGCGCGAACACTACGAAGCCGCACAACAACTTAGGTAGGATTAAAGTTTAAGGTAAAGAGACATTAATTAATTTTAGTTTGTGGTTATAGGCTTCGAATTCACATTTATCTTCAGATTAAATGTAAAATCTGATTGCTTCATCCTCCATACTCTATACTGCTGTATGCTTGAGTGAGCTGGTCAAGCAAAAATGAATAGGAGTGGATAGGAATCCGACTTGGGAAATGGTTAGAAACAGTCGAGATCTAACGACTATTAATCAGGAGCTGTGACAACTGGATCTGGTTGGAAGGAGCTGTCCGTTCCTGGGATTTGTATTAATTTATATGTGTATTTTGTCTGTCGAATATCAGGTTCAATTTCAATTACGTATTAACCAGTTAGCCAGGTTTTCTTCACTAATTTACTATTGTATTAACCGTCATATTTTAACTGGCAACTGAAGGTAAATTCATTTATTTCATATTCAAATCGATGATTCAATTGAACATCGGGCAACATAAATAGTTGCTAACATCCATGTTTGTGAACCAAGGTTCACATGAACTTAAGTATAGCTTTAAGCCTTTTAAAATTTTAATTCAATTTTTAAAGTAGAATTCTAAAATACAATTTTATTGTTAAGACATTGAAGTATCTGTGTCGGGTTAAACCATTCTATTACAGGGTCTTGTGCAGGGATAGCGCTATTCCGGACATAACGACAGTGAGTATTAACCATCTTATAATTTACTTTTATGTATACCTTTACCCAGATAATTCAAGTCTGATATTTTGCAAATTGTGTTGTGCTCAACAAATATTGATTTTGAACAGTGTATTATTATATCGAATTTTTGTTTTGAAGCATTATTGGCATTACTTTATTGGTTTTGCAAGTGTGCTTGATTTTGGATCTTTTTGCGATTCGACTAATGTTGACTATTATTATAATGTTTGTGTACGACCTCTCTAACAATATTAATGACATTTAGTCATTGACATAGATTTTTTTTATTATCATTGAAGCGGAATCTTTCTAAAATTATATATATTTTTTAAAAATTAGAGTTATAATCTCTAATAAATATACTTTTTTTTGTATTTAAATTAGAGCTATTAATCTCTAATTAATTTACTCTGTTTTAAATTTAGAGTTATAATCTAATAAATATTAGATAACTTGGCTTTTTTTTTTCTTTTCTTAACATCCATATATGGTATCGGGTTCTACCTATTAGGAGGTGTGATCAATAACATACAGGGTGGACTTCAAAAGAGATCCCGTGGCGCTCACTCTTTACCACCCCCGTCTACACTGAGCTACGGCGGCAAGAGAAGCCCTGTCCTCCTCCTACTCAATAAAGAAGAAAAGAAATATAGTAGGCCAAAGGGAGCGTGACATATTGCACGAGACTGTAGAATTAAACAGCGAACTCGGAACAACTACTATAATAAAAGACAAAATTTCCAATCGCGAAATTATAACTTCAACCGACCAATTTAATATGATATTCGACAAATCGGGTATTCACAACACGCCGTAATTAAAATGAAAATTACCCGCGACCTAATCTCGATATAAATGCTAATCCGAGAAACGAACGTTCAGACGGAGACCCAAAATTAAATCGTGTAAATTGGAAAGTACATTACGACATACCCACTAACAATGATATGTATGTTATAATATAATAAAATAAAATTCACTGTTCTGATTCTAATATTGAATAGAAAAATAAAATTTTAAAAGATGATAATTTAATGAAAAAAGTTAAATAAAAAAATCAAAAATCAAAAGAAAATAATATCATATTAATAAAAGAAATTGTAAAAGTGGATGATAATGAATTAAAAAATGTAAGGGTACGAAATGAAAATATGTAATTGTTAAATAAAAATAATTGTAATGATGTTGTATTTCTAAATTTCAATAAAAACATATGATAATTGTGGAAAATTTGAGAAATCTAGTTATAATAGTTGGAATTACTAATAACGAACTAAGCACGGTAGGGTCACTGGTCCATAAAACTTAAAATAGGTACAGAAGGTTTTGATTATACTTACAATATTATAGACAATATTGAAGAAGATGGTATTTTTGAATAAGAATTTATAAAAAAATTTAACGTTGAAATCTCATACAAAATAACCATATCATAAGTATCAATCACATTTTCAAGATGTTTCAATTAGAGGACATAGATGATTTAATTTTTGTACTGGAATTAATTAAGCAAAATATGCACTACCAATAATATTGACGGACAGTTTTTATGCAGCAAGGTAAAATTTAAAAAAAAAAAGATTTATATATTAGATCGTGTGTAACAAACGTCAAAGACAACAAGTATTTTGTAGGATTTTTAAATACTTTAGATATAGACGAAATAATTGAACAGCCAAAGTTAAAATTAGATTAAATTCCTAATATTCTTTTGAAATCTGACATTACTAACACAAATGTCATTGACAAATAAGAAAAAATCAAAAGCTTAGTGATCAATTGATCATCAAAAAATAAAATTGCTACATAGAATATGTATCAAATATTTAGAGGACATGTTTTTAGAAGGTGATAAACTTTTGTGTACAAATAGTGTCCCTCAATCTAAAATTAAAATTAATGTTGAAATTAATCTTATTTCAAAAAATAAATAATAATTTATTAAATTTGTAGATGCAAAAGTACAAAATAAAAAAAATATTAATAATAATAATGTAAACATAAATAAATTAAAATAAAAAGTTTTATTAATTTTTGCTGTAGCTATAAACACAAAATATCAACTAAACTAAATGTTCCCCCTTCGTTTATAAAACCATATTGTTGGCATTATAAGCATAAAGAGTTAATATATGTTGACTAAATGTTGCAAGATGGTATTATAAGTGAAAGTAAGTCACCGTATAACGCCCCTTTGTTATTAGTTCCCAAGAAACCCGACCAAAACAAGGCTGTTGATTGGAGGGTAGTAGTTGATTATTATTGCAAACTTAATGAAATAACAGTAATAACGTACACTCAAATATTAACAAAATTTTGGATCAACTTGGCAACGTAAAATAGCTTCTGAATACCACCAAATTGCTATAGGCTTAGATCACACGGAAAAGACAGCATATAGCACAGATTTTGGGCGTTTTCAGTACAATAGAATGCCATTTGGTTTAAAATGTAATTTCTTGCAAAAAATGTAAATTTTTAGGCCATATCATAACCGAAGATGGTATGAAGCCAGATCTATTCAAAATTGACGCAATAGTAAATTTTAAAACACCAAACTAAAAAATAAAATTATTTCTTGGTTTAGTAAGTTACTATAAAGGTTTTTCACAATATTCGTATCTTTTAAAAAAATTATTACGCAAACATGTAAATTTTATAAGGTATCTCTGTATCTAATTTGGTTTTGAAAAGTTAAACGTGCATTGAAAATTTACCTGTTCTTTAATATCCTGATTTTAAAAACCCGTTAAAATTATAACAACAGATGCGAGTAAATATGGTTTAGGAACAATTTTGTCACAAGGTGAATTAAGATTATTTGCTAGCCGTACCTTAAATAAAATAAAATCAAATTATTCTACAACAAAGCGCAAAATGAAAACAATTTTTGGGTTAAATCATTTTAAACCATAAATTTTTGTACAAAATTTACAGTATTGACTGTCCAGAAACCTTTATCACAAGTATTTTGTGTTCAAAATCCGGAATCTAAGCTAACAAAGAATCTCCTCACATTAGCTGAATATAATTACGTTTATTATTTATAGATCAGAAAAGCTGAATACAAGTGCTGATATGTTAAGTCGGATTATAAATTTTAATACTATTACTTCTTATATTTTTTTTATATACTGATACTGTCTATAACTTTAATATGTTCTGTAATGTTTATTTGTAACATTTGTATTGAACCTTATTTAAATGACATGTCCTATCGACTTATGCATATTGAATTAATAAACATCTATCTATCTATCTATCTTCGATTAGTGATCTAAGTTACTTTGAGTTTAAAGATTTTTTTTTAAATAAAATTGATAAATAATTCCAAAATTGTTGAATCACCCAAATATATTTTAAGTATGCCAAGCAGTTATGATTTAATCATTACCATGCCTTGTATTCTTAACAAAGACAGCAATTTTTTTAAACAAGATACTCAATATATTTTATTTTACAAGTTACAAAACAAATCGACAAAAGTAAATGATATTTTAATTTTTGATAACATCGATGATACTTGCAATAACAAGTTGTATTAAGAATACGATATTGATAACCATGATTATGATCAAATATGGACATTATTTTGTAAAATGACAAAATTAATGGATAGCATTATTAAAATTTGTATAAGAAAAGGTTAAGTAAAACAAAATTTTGTCACCCAAGTCTGTTTTATGAAAAACTCGTCTGAACTTACAGAACAACAAAAAAATTATTTAATCAAGTTTTACTTTCCTCTAGGGAATTTGGAAAAATTATAATAAAATAAAATGAATATGTAAATAAAATAATTTAAAAATTGAAATTCAGAATTATATTAATAAATGCAAGATTTGTCAAGAAAATAAGTTAACAAGTAAAATCACAAAAATGCCAATGATTAATAATATCAAGTGTAGTTTCAAAACCAATTGAATTATTAGGATCATTAACTTTAACAGAAACAAATAATAAGTTATTTATTTACTTTTTAAGATGAGTTATAACTAAATTTGCAAAAACTATTATCATGCTTAATCAACCAGGTACGTTACAAAGATTACACCCAACTTTAGATAAATATTTAAGGCATTTTTGTTCAAAAAACCAAATTGATTTAGATAATCTTTACAAACAACTATGTTTACATATAATACTACTTCTCATTCTTCAACCAAATTTACTCCTTATTTTTATATATTTATTATATGGCGTTAATAATGTTCTATCATCATTAATTATCAAACAACCTAAAACAATTTATAATTAGGATAATTACGCATTAAATTTAAAAATTAAAATGCAAAGTGTAAGAGACATTGCGCGTAATTATCTACAAAAAGAAACGTTTTTGTGAATAAATTGCTAATAAATTTCAAAATATTGTATAACTATTGTTATTTTTCTTTTTACAGATTTTATTTCCTTTTGTTTTTTCCTTACCCTAACGTTTTTGGTGCTGCCAAATTTTACACACTAAAAACTAGTCGGAAATAACAGAGTTTGCCGAGGTTAGTTCAACATTTTTGATAAAGCTTCTAAGCTTTTGCTTGGTTCATTAAATGAAGATGATTCTCCAAAATATGCCTCATCTGGTGATACGGTAAAGGATATAATTTTGGAGCAAGCCAATGTAAAATTAACTATTTTCCAACTCAATTCGACAATTAACTCACAATAAAGAAATTTTAATTGAAATGACTAAATAAATTAATCAACATCTTAATCAAAATCACAAATTATTAAATACCTAGCAGATTTACGGAAACACAAGTGATTTTATCGTTATGCAGCAATAACATCAATTTGATACAATGACCTTAATAAAAGCGATACTGAAGCAAAAAGGGAAATTTTGCTATTCTATGTTAAGACCAGCATAATTAGTTCACAAATTGCATAATAAAAAAGTACATATTGAAGTGTAAATTTGCCTATATCTTTGAATGTTGAAACATAACTTTAGTTAGTTTTCTTTCAAAATAAATATTTAATGTTTGTAGACCGCGAACCTTTCATGAAAATCAAATTGCACAACCAATATGTAATGATTCAACCCAAATCTCAATTTTTAGCTGTCAATAAAAATAAACAAGTTTATTGAAATAACTAAATTAGAAATACATAATTGCACAAATATTGGTCCTCAAAAGCTAATTTGTAAACAAAACAAACAGTTAGTTTGTCACATTTATTTGAAAATTGCAAAATTTAATTTATACACACAATTTCATAAATCCATTCCTCAAGTTTGTGATTATTATGAATTATTAAATTAAATAAGAGCATTTATATCAGTTATTCAACTCAAATTCATGTATTCTTGTAGTTCCTCATATGGAAAATATTACATTAACATGCAAAAATAAAAATATACAAGCGGCAGCGTGGGTTAGTTGCTTAGATGCTTGCCTCTCCTGCTGAGGGTCCTAAGTTCAAATCCTACCCTGCCGTATACTATTTGTGAATTTGATCACCGCTTTAACCACTTTGGCATTCATGGTTTCAGCGACAAACAAATTTACAAACAATAATCATCTGCCCTCATTACATCACTCCATACTCGGAATGGCCTTCGGCTTGCTAGAACCAGGTTGGTGAGGTCGATAAGAGTATAAAAACGCTAATTTCATTAAAAACCTTTAATTTGAATAAGAAGCGGGTGTTTTAACGATAAATAGTAAGTGTAAAAGATACTGTAGCTCGATTATGTTAAATCCGCTTGATGTTATATCTGGGAATCCAAAGCCATGCGAGTTTCTGCCCGACATCGACTTCGTCAAGAAACAAAGCCCCGAAGTAAAATTAAATCAGCGGGTTGATTTTCTAAGTTTGTATTGTTTTGTATATATTTGTACAAAACTTACCGAAAACTGTTCCCAAGAGCAAGACTACGTTGTCCAAGTATTTGCATTAATGTGAAATAGCTCAGGAACATCAAAGCACCAGTTTCACCAGTCGACATCAGATTAAATGTGCTACAAAGCAGTGTGCTACTTTATAGGAACACGTTTCTGTAGCGATTATGCATATGTATCGTGACAGATCAATTAAAGTTGTTTTTTAGTAAACATATATGTTTTATATAATAACTCATTCATTTTTTTAATTATAGTTTATATTAATCATATGTAATAATTTTAAGAAGTTACGTATTTTATCTTAATATTTTATTATAATTCTGTAATGCCGGTATGTAACGGCCATAAAACCAATTCATATTTACATTTGTATTTATAACATTTTATTTTATTTTTATTATCGTAATTAGTATAGTCTCATCTTGGGACACGTTTGTTTTGGCTCCCGCTAAAACAAGCTATTTACCGGGATATTGTGGCCTGTTAATTATAGAAATAGTACAAGTAGTGAAGTAGAGTGTGTTGACGAACATATATTAGAGATAGTTCGAGAAAGTGCCCGTGAACCACGTGGTAGCACGACCACGCCGGGTCGGCTTAAACTTGAGTGCGAGCCTGTGTACTGTGTAGTGATTGTGCTGTAATTTTTCGTGAACGTTAGGGGCAGTGTTCTAGGCGGTAAGATATAGGTTTTGGAAAACACGTGGCAAAATATAATCCGGGATCATCGGCCACACCTGTTGTTCGATCACCTTGATATTTGGGGAAAGTGCCCTGCAACCAATCCCTGTTGCAGTGGCGGTTGTATTTTTGGAGATTCTAAAAAAAAAAGAAATCTTAGTGGGCTCTGAAAAATTTTGGGTGGCGCCTCCACCATCCTAATAATTTTGTGGCAACATGAGCAAAATGGAGCAAAAAGAGGGTGGCAAACAGTCGACGGATAAAAAGGCCAATAATATTACACTGGGCAACCAGTTGCAAAGAACCCCTCCCCCGTCGAGCTCAATGAACGTGCAATCAGATGCCCAAAAACCAATAGAAATGGAAATCTCTGATGATAGCAAGGAGCTGGAGAAGGAAGTGAGCGAGGAGAACAAAAATGACCGGCCAACTGTGGTAAGGAGAAGGTCTAACTTGGTGAGTAATATGGCCTTGCCATCTTCGCTGTTGCATACTTACATGCTTGACAATATGGCAGGAAACAAAGTCTCCAAACGAGATAATAGTAATGCAAACGGGGCTATGCACAACGGCGATCTTGGAGGCGAAACCTCCAACAGTGTGACTAATCGAGAAAGTCGAAATATAGTGTCTGACCAAAATGGGTTGTTCAGCAGGAGCAACTCCATAATCAGCGGAGAGAGCACTGGATACGAGAGAGGAACTAAACGTTTCAGAGATGAGGAGACATACACGTCGTCCAACGATGATATTGCAGAAATGAAGGCGATCGGTGACGACCTCCGTAAATACATTACTGCGGATAACAATAAAGTCAAGAAAGATGTGTGCAGTTTTAATCTCTGCAAGGCTGCTGAGTATGAGCAGCTTATGCAAAGATTGCTCTGCAAGAATGAGAGGTTAGCTGGGATGTTAGATGGTATCAGGCTAAATGCTCCACAAACTAGGAGACAAGTAGCTCAAGCATCTAGGCCTACGGCACCACGTGTATCAAAATAATCATAGGTAATCATAGGAGCAGATGCTAACGCGGTTTCCCAGATGTGGCATAGCAAATATGCCGCAGCTAGTAGAGACAGTGAAATTAGAGGCTTAGCGCTGGAAGAGTTGATACTGGACTGGAACTTGAACGTGTTGAATTCTCCAACCGACAAATATACGTTCTCGGGAGCAAATGGGATGAGCGATATAGATGTCACAATGACTTCACGAGACTGGCACCTCGAGACGTCATAGCAAATCAGAGACGAGTGGTCAGTAAGCGACCATAATGCGCTATTCATAATGGTGCTCAGTGGCGAGGAAGAGCAACCATCCCTCGGGTTCCATTGGAATGACAAAGACGCTGAATCCACGCAATACGCTGATTCCCTGGCAGAAGGTGCCGAGTCCGTGGGGCTAAATACCTAGCAAGTAAATTAGGTAGGCGATAGTGCCGTACACCTTCGAAAGGTCATTCACTATGCAAACAACGCAACTCTGAAAGCGAAAACCCCCAAAAGAGGTCGAGTCTTGTGGTGGTCAGCTGAGCTGACAGAGACTAGGTCAAGGGTCAGGAAAGCAAGAGCTAGATGCCAATCTCTAAGAAGGAGAGGTTGTAATCTGGGTGAACACACAGTGGAGTATGCCCAAAAGGCTTGCGAATATAATGCTCTTCTTCGACGATCTAAGGAGGAGCACTGGAAACATAGAGTTGGCGTGATAGGCAATGCTGACCCTTGGGGTGCAATATACCGTGCAGCAAGGGGTAAGAACGATCGTCCCCCCCCCTAATGATTCTTTTAACTACTGATGGCTGGACTGCCACTTGGGAAAGCACCATGGACATGCTGATACAAACCTGGTTTCCCCCTAGCGCAATGCCCATACACATGGCATTACCTAGAACACCAACGCCTTTTACTGTTAACGAGTTGTCCGCAGCGGTGGCGGCAATGAAGGTGGGTAAAGCCCCTGGATGGGACGGAATTACGGCACGAATGGCTAAGGCCACTTATAAGGTAATGCCGATGTGGATGCTTTAACTGGTAAATAAGTGCCTGGAAGAGAAGTTTCCAAGTGGAAGATTAGCATCCTGGTGACCCTTCTCAAGTCAGACAAGACTGACCCCAAGTCCTACAGGCCCATTTGCCTTCTGCCGGTCCTCGGAAAACTGCTAGAAAAGCTTATACAGAAGACGCGTGGCATCGAGTGAAAGTGACTGTGGACGGTTCGGTTTCAAAGAATGTGCTATGAGTGTCGGTTACTTTAAAGGGCTATTGACAATCTGGAGTGGCATAGATACTCTTGGCTGTGAAGAGACGGAGCTTTGGGCAAATTATTTTTACGGTAGATGGGTGCAACCAACAACCAGCTCCTATAAAATCGTAGAGCGAGTAGTATTTTGTAGCTGCCCACAGGGCTCAATCAGTGGACCAGTCATATGGAATTTTATGATGGATCCCCTGCTTAACGAACTGGAAAGAACTGGCGTGAAGTGCGTGGCGTACGCGGATGACCTTCTCCTACTGGTGGAGGCGCAAAGCCGTAGAGCACCCAAGCGGAAGATCATCTTCGCCGGATGTACGAATGGGGCCAGGAAGTAGGGGTCGAAGTATCTCAGCCTAAATCTGCCGTCATATTACTAAAGGGTAAGCTTGCAGGCCGGTACCCCATAGTTAAACTTAACAACGTGACTATAAACTACCAAAAGGAAATAACGTATCTGGGGATACGAGTTGGGGAACGACTATCCTTCAGATGCCATTTCCACATGTTGAGAGGTAAGGTAGCAAAAGCTATAAACAGTTTAAGACGTATAATTCGGTGTGAGTGGGGTCTAGGAAGAGCAACGGTCCGAACAATTTATAAAGGCTGGCTAACCTCGGCAGCTCTCTATGGGGCAAGTGCATGGGAAAGTGCCGTTAGACTTGGCTACGGAGCACAACTAATAGATACATGTGAACGTGCGGCGTTATACGGTTGCCTGCGAGTATGCATAACTGTCTCCAAGCATGCAACGGAAGTGTTGCTAGGTGAATTACCGTGGAGATACGATTCCATCCGTAGGTCAGGTGCATTTTACGCACGTCCCGGGACAATGAATTGGTACTGGAGTGCCAACAACTGCAAACAGTCGAGAAGCTCTTTACTTAGCCTGCCACAGCGAGTGGCAGTCGGAGTGGTCGGCTAACACGGTGGGAAGAGTAACTAATTTCTTTGTTCCGGATGTGCGGTTTGCGGCAAAAGCACAATGGTTCGACCCAGGTTTGTACCTCGGGTACCTTATTACCGGACATGGGAGCATGAACGAGTTCCTAATGAAGAGAGGACTGGCAGTGACTAACAATTGCCAATGCAACATGTCAGAGGACTGGTTGCACATGTTAGTTGAGTGTAACATTTATGAACTGATTAGACCAGAGTGCGTGCGGAGTCTAACCAGGCAAGACCTTAGCTGTAGTAGGCTAGTCGCAACAAAGGAAATATATACAGAAATGTCAGTGTTTGCCAAACTTGCATTTGCCGATCGACGGAGACAAATGGCCCTCCCGTGAGCACGGAGGTCACGGGTTCAGGGCCCTGAAGCTGCCGTGACGACAAGACCTGTGTGAGTAGAGTTCGTGTGAAGTAATGTGAGGATGCGTAAGCGTTGGCGCTATGTGTGTCGGTGTGTCCGTGTACTGACTGAGTGTATGCGTGTGTGTTGACGCTGTGTGTGGTAGCGCTGTGCGTGTCGGCGTGCGGGGTGAATGAGAGTGTGTCAATGCTGTGTGTAGTGGCGTACTGTGTGGGTGCAAGAGAGTTGGCACTGTATGTGTTGGCGTACTGAGTGTATGCGTGTGTGTTAGTGCCCCGGGGAAAGGTTGGCAAGAACCTGTACTGGGAGTTCACCAGTACTTCTACTGGTACCACGGGGACCGGGTGCCCCCAGGACAAAACCTGGCCCGGTCTTTGAGGTCGGCCTTGTGGGGGGAGTGGTTGGCCATATGCTGGTCAGAGGCGGACTCACTGCGCTATTCTGAACACTGTTGGGAGTAGCGTACGTGGGCCCTGCTTTGGCGGGTGAGCTGCGTACAATCAGCTCGGGTACCAGACTGCACATCTGGGAGAGTATGGATAGTAACTCGCTCCCACCAGTGAGGATGAAAGGTCTTGCAGCCTGAAGTCGATACTGGTAGCTGTACCTAGTACGGCGCGCTGATTTGGGCGTATCCCGATCTCTTGTCCGTGAGGACAGTGTAGGTAGGGCCCTTGGGGCAGGTACTGCACTTAAAATCTAATAGGCATGAAGTGTGCATTATATCTACTGGGACACGCTTCACATCGGCTCCTATTAATACTCGTTTTTTAATGAAATATTGTGGTCTGTTTTTCACAGAAATCGTATCACTGGTGTATAAGTGTAGTGTGTCTATCATATTTTGGAGACAACAAGTGAAAGTGCCCGTGAACCGCGTAGTAGCACGACTACGTCGGGTCGGCTAAAGCTGGAGTGCGGATCTGTTCTAGTGAAGTCATTGTGTTGTAATTTTTTGTAGATACTCAGGGCTGTGTCTATGACGTTCTATAAATTTCAGCTTGTTTGGTGGTGAATTGTGGATTTTGTGAAACACTTGGCAGAGTGTAATCTGTGATTATCGGCCACACCTGTGGTTCGATTTGATTGATTTTTAAGGTGAGTGCCTTGCAACCACTCTTTTACAAAATGGCGGTTATATTTTTGGGAATTTCTCAAAATAAAAATAAGTTGGTGCTTTAAAAATTTTTGGGTGCGCCTCCGCCATCACAATAAATTTTTATCAAATCAGCCATTAATTGAATAATGGCTAATAACGATTATGAGAAAGCAGCAGAAAAAGCAGCAGCATTGGGGAAACTCGGAAACACTTTCTTTGGGCCAAACAGGCAACTTACGAGAACTCCCCTAAGTGTGAACAAAGCTAGTGATAACCTGGTTAATATGGTACTAGAAACACCAGATGAAGCCCATGACGGGAACGACGTGGAAAATGTGGAGAATGTGGAGAAAGCACTTCAAATAAATGAGAGAAAGCGGACTGACTCAATTGGCAGAATAAAAAAGATAAAACACTCCAAATAGCTTGGTTTCAGAAATGCGAGGGTCAAACTCATTAGTCAATATGAAGACTTTTGAAAAATGCTGCAAGTAGAAATGCAAAGAGAATGAGGGTAGAAGACGGACAAGTAGTGTGCGAGCATGGTGAACTAATGGCTATAGGCGAAGAGCTACGTCAATACGTGTGCAAAGACTCAAATAAAGTATCGAAAGCGGCAATGGGGTTCATACTCAGCAGATTCGCTGAGTGCGAGTCGCTAGTGCAGAGGCTCATGTGCCGTAACGAAAAATTGTCCGGAATATTGGAAGGCATGAGGACTCCCAAAGAAACAATTGCAAAAGAAAAGGGGAAGCACCCCATACAAAACAACGACGAGGTACGGACCCAGAAAGCGGCCAGCCAGATCTCAGAGCCAGCTCCCATTCCCAGAAGTACGCAACCGGTACAGAGGCCGCCCAAGTCTTTTGCGCTTGTTGTTAAGTCTAATGACGCTAAAGAAACAAATGAGACTACACGAGAAAACATACTAAAAGAAATCGAGCCGTGTTTGCAGGTTAGAGTAAAAAATCTCAGACCCAGCAAAAAAGGACTAGTCACTGTAACACCCACAGAGGCGGAACGCTGCAAGCTGCAAAACTGTACGAAGTTTGCGGAACTTGGGTACAAACTTGAGCTACCGGCTGTACCCAACCCGAAAGTCGTAATTTACGACGTTAAGTCAAACATGACCGAGGATAGGCTAATGAATGATCTATATAGCAAAAACCTAGAAGGTGTTCTCTCCAAGAAAGAGTTTGAAAAAGTTGCGAAGATCTTAAACCGCAGCGGAAAGGTCAGCGACAGCAGTAACGTGGTGATAGAACTCCCCACAGAAGCTGTCAAAAAGATAGACAAGGTGGGTCGCGTCTTTATAGGGTGGAATTTGGGTGTATGAGCCTGACGCACCAGTTGCGAGATTGTAAGGTGGGTAGAGTATGCAGGAACTGTGGCAGCAAGGGCCACCTTGCGGCAGGCTGCACAGAAACTGAACCGTCGTGTCCGTTTTGCAAGGCAGAAGGCCTAGATTATAAACATTCGGGAGCCAGCGGAAGGAATTACAGGCCTGTAAGAGCAGAAATGGCTTATTGGGTAAGAAGCAGAGTCCTGCAGTTGAACTGTCAACGGTCAAAACCGGTCAAGCTGGACTTAATTAAAACTGCGGTGGACGAGAAGTTTGACATACTGGTCATACAAGAACCATACGAGCTGGAAGGTAATCTTATTGATTTTCCTGGCTTTGTAAGTGTTGCTACAGCAAACCCAAAAGCAGTAATTTTTGTTAGCAACGAACTAAGTGCTACACCAATACACCAGCATACTACTGATTTTGGGGTATGTTTACGTGTCAAGGGAAGGGACATGGACTTGTTTGTGTGTTTTGTTTATTGTACCTTCGGCTGGTGTCCCTCTTTTTATTAGTGCCGACGCCAACGCGGTTTCGGAAATGTGGTGCTCCAAAATCACAAGTCGTGGTAGAGACAACGAATTACGGGGGTTAACCTTTGCAGAACTCATCTTAAGGAAAAACCTACAAGTGCTCAAAAGCCCGTGCAGTAAGTTTACTTTCAGTCGCCCCATGGGCAGCAGTGATATAGACAAATCTATAACAAATAGTACGTGGCCTTATCAGGCAAGGTGCGAAGTAAGACCAGAACTGCACGGTCAGTGATCATAACGCAATACGTATCGCTGTCTACAGCACAGCTGAGCCCAGGCACGGGAGTGATACAATATGGCACGACAAAGGCGCCAGTACTGCAAGGTATGCGGATGCTCTCAGCTTTGATGCTAGTGCTGAGGATATGGTAGCAATGTTGAGAGAAGCTCTTCAAAAGAGCAAACGAAAGCTGCCTTAAAAAAGCCAAAAGAACATCTAGCAGGATAAGATGATGGACCCCTAAGCTGCAACAAGCAAGGCGTGAATCTAGAAAAGCTAGAAGATTTGCACAAGCGGATAGGCGCCGCGGCATTATCGGCTCATCAAGTTTAGAAACGCACCGTAAGATAGAGCTAGAATACAAAGCTCTCCTACGGATAACTGTGGAGAAGCAATGGCAAGAGATGGTCTGCAATATTGGCAACCAAGACCCGTGGGGTTGCATATACAAAATTTGTAAAGGAAAAAACGAGAGGCCGCCGCTAGGGAGCATCCAGACAAACGACGAATGGTCTGCTAGCTGGAGAGAGACCATGAAAGTCCTCATAACAGAGTGGTTCCCCCACAGCGCGGTACCTAACACAACGGCAGCTAACAATAACCCGCTAGCGTTCTCAGAAGACGAAGTTATAGGTCTGTTCCAACATACGATTTGACAGTTTGCAAACCGTCCAAACTATGCACACAAACAAATATTTGTCATCCTTAGGCAATCTTTTATACACAGTAATTTGATTGTGTGCATAGTTTGTACGGTTTGCAAACTGTACAAATCGTATGTAGGAACAGACCTTATGTCAGCTATCCGTCGATTTAAGGTGGGTAAGGCACCAGGATGGGATAGGGTAACAACGAGAATGGTTAGAGCTGCAATAAAAGTAGCGCCGACTGTTGTAACGAGCATAATGAACTCTTGCCTAAGAGAAGCCCAATTCCCAGCAGAGTGGAAAAAAGGGAAGTTAGTAGTCATCCTAAAGTCTGCAGACAAAAATCTCGCCGAACCTAGAGCTTACCGCCCCATATGCCTTATCCCGACTTTGGGTAAAGTCTTGGAGCGGCTAATGGTAAACAGGCTAGAAGAAGCTGAACAGTGGAAACCTAACAAATTCCAATTTGGTTTTAAAGCGGAATATTCAACAGAGGACCTTGGGCATAAGTCAAGCATAGGTGCAAAAACACAAAGAACAAATACGTTCTAGGGCTTTTCATTGATTTCAAAAGTGCGTGATGGAATGGCCAGCTGTTATAGCTCGATTGGCCCAGCTAGGCTGTAAAGAAGTGGGTCTCTGGTCGAGCTATTTCAGTGAACGAACGCTGGTTGCAAGTGAAGGTAATGAACAGCTCAACGCCGCAATAACCCGAGGTTGCCCTCAAGGATCGATATGTGGCCCAACAGTATGGAACACGATGATAGATGTGCTACTAGACGTTCTGGAAGCAAAAGAAACTCGGTACGTGGCATATGCCGATGATCTACTTGTTTTAGTAGAGGCTAACAGCAGACGGCAACTGGAAACAATGGCCACAAACTATGCCAAGACCATAAAAGATTGGGAATTAGAAGTCGGAAATGATATATCAACCACCAAATCGGCGATAATGCTTTTAAAGGGGAAGCTGGACAGACGCCCAATTGTAAACCTGGACGGTAGCCCAATACCCTATCAACTAGAGGTAAAGTACCTGGGAATTTTAGTAGGTGAGAGGCTCTCCTTCCGAAGCCACCTGCAACACCTAAGAGGGAAAATTGGATGAGCCATGCTTGGACTAAAAGAATGGGGATTGAGGAGAAAAACCATATGCACCATATATGATAGCTTGCTCACGGCTGCGGTCATGTATGGTGCCAGTGTATGGGAAGAGGCAGCAAGACTAGGCTATGGACAAAGACTCCTAGACTCTACAGAGAGATTGGCGCTTTATGGCTGCCTACGAATCTGCAAAAAAGTGTCAACGTACGCCATGGAGGTCCTAATGAGAAGACTTCCCTGGACATTGGGAGAACGACATATGCCTACATACCCGAGTCAAGTGGGTGGCCAACAACCCGTGGTTTGACCCCTCTCTCCAAGCGTGCTTCCTGTTAACAAGCCATGGTAGCTTAAATGAATTCTTGTCAAAATGTGGTGCAGCCGAGTCAAGTCTCTGCAGTTGTGGGCAAGTTGAAGATTGGGTGTGCTGGTTGAGTGTGCAAAGTATATGGAAGAAAGACCGAACAGCCTCACAGCGTTAAACCGCGAAAGTGTGCTTGGACAATGCAGCAACCTAATAGCAACAAAAGTATGCAACAAAGAGTTCAGCGAATACGCCAAGGCGGTATTCCTTAGAAGAAAAAAACGCGGTGTGAGGCACTGAAAGTGAAAGAGAAGAATGTAGCTGTGTGCCTGCATATATGAATTGTGTGCGACTGTGTGGTGAGAGATTTTGAAAGTGAGAGAGAAGAATGCAGCTGTGTGCCTGCATGTATGAGTTGTGTGCGAGTGTGTGTTGAGAGATATTGTAAGGGAGCAAGAACAAAAATACAGCTGTGTGCCTGTATGTACGAGTTGTGTGCAAGTGTGCGAGTGAGCGAGTAGGAAGAGGCCCGGGGGTAGAAGTTTGCAAGAACTTTGTACTGAGAGCTCACCAGTGCTAAACTGGTAACACGGGGATCGGGAGCCACAGGATGAAACCTAGCCCGGTCATTGAGGTTGGACTCGTGGTGGCAATGGTTAGGCCGCATGCTGGTCAGAGGTGGTTATTCTTGACTACGTCAGGGGTAGCATCCGCGTACCTGCTTCGGCGGGTGAACTGCGTACCATCACCTGGGGTACCAGACCGCTTTCAGGGAAAGTATGGATAGAAACTCGCTCCAACCAGTGAGGATGAACGGTCTTGCAACCTGAAGTCGATACTGGTAGCTATGCTTACATGGCGCGCTGATGTGGGCGTATCCCCATCCCTGTCCATGGGGACAGTGTCGGCAGAGCCTTCTGGGCGGGTACGGCACTTTAATTACGATATCAGTTGTTGTTGTAGTACATTATATTACCTGGGAATTCGCCAGATTAAAAAATATTTATTTTTATAGTAATCCTAAGACCTTAATTACATATTTTCAAAACATCTGTTTTATAAAACTTTCCCATCATTAACCAATCTTTCCTCATTCTAAATATCCCCTCTATGTTACATTTTTGTATATATTGAATAGATTTTATATTTTAAATTAGTATTATTACAACACTCTTTGAATAAAGATATTATTATCCTATTACACTGCGTATAATTTAATTCGTAAATTTACACCTCACACTGCGGCACATCCTCATTCTTGTAAAACAGGTGTTCGCAAATCAACATTGGTACTTCGAACCGGATTTCTGACAGTGCGTCGAAGTCAAATAAACATTGAATTGTATAATATTCAAATATTGCAAGATGGCAGATCAAGACCTGAAGAAGCTTCGCATGCAGCGATCGATAATAAAAGAAGCTTAGCACGATTTGAAAGCTACCTTAACTCAGACAATGCTAACGTTGTTAAGTTAGAAGAAATGTTAGCAAGAGCTAAACAAAATCTTCCGGATTTTGAAAAATGTCAGTTTGAAATTGAACTGTTATCAGAAATAGATGACAAAGAAAAATGTGCTTTTGAAACTCGGTTTTACAAAATTATCTCACGAGCAAAATCGTGCATATCATCAAGATCGATAAGAGATGATTCCACAAACCAAACCAACCAAAGAAATTGCATCTAGTGAAGCTTCCGTACGCTTGCCAACAATAACATTACCTTCATTCTCTGGAAATTATGAAGAATGGCTACATTTTCATGATACAATTAAATCGTTGATTCATATAAAAGGTTCATTAAATAATATTCAACAATTTCACTTTCTACGAACCAGTTTGACCGGAGAAGCTAGACATGTTCTAAATTCATTAGAAATATCAGCAGCAAACTACACTACTGCATGGGATATTCTAATAGCACGATATGAAAATAAGCAATTACTATTGCACAATCACTTAAACTCAATGTGCGAGCAGTCAGACATTTACAAAGAAAGTCATATTTTAGTACGCTTAATGCTAGACAACACAACAAAATATATACAAGCTTTAAATACTCTAGGCGAACAAACCGAATATTGGGACCGTATATTATTATACATCATAACTAAGAAGCTTACATATAACATGCGACGAGATAAGGAATCTCAATTAAAATCATCAACACTACCAACATTTAATCAATTCTGTAAATTCATAAGACAAAGATGTCAATTGTTAGAAGCTAATGAAGGTTCTAAACCTACACAACGGCATTACAATCAACAAAAAACAACAATGCATATTATATCTACAAGACCACGGCCAACCTGCAACATATGTAAAGAACAACACAATTTATACGGATGTCCAAAATTTCTCGAAATGACTCCAAATGACAGACTGGTCGAAGTAAAGAAAATGAAGCTGTGTATTAATTGCTTATACTCTGGTCATACATCAAATCAATGCAAATCAAAATATAAATGCAGAAAGTGTTCAAAACCACACAATTCTCTACTTCATTTTGATTCGGAATCAAGACAATCCATTGCCGAAATAGAATCAGAACCATCAACTAGCACATCATTTCAAGCACACCAATCTTTTGATCCAAGTACAGAAACAAACAATGTGTTTTTATCAACTGCCGTAATATATATATATTGAAGACTCAATAGGCAATATGCAATTATGCAATGTGTTCCTAGACTCTGGTTCACAATCAAACTTTATGTCCGAAGACAGCGTCAAGCGCTTACAGTTACAAAAAAAAGATGTATCAGTACTAGTGTCTGGCGTAAATAATGGAAACACGCATATATCACACAAGATAACAACGAACATAAAATCTAGAATAAATTCATTTAATGTGAGTTTAGATTGTTTGATTATCAAACATATTACACAACTTCCCTCCACTTCATTAGCAAAACACCGATATCAACTACCACATAATCTCAATCTAGCTGATCCGCTGTTTTATATATCAAAACCAATCGACATGCTAATTAGAGCGGATCTGTTTTATTCATTATTGTGCATTGGACAAATCAAAGCAACATCAAAAGCAACTTCAAAAAACTCATTTTGGCTAGATACTTTCGGGCAAATGTTCAACATCCAACAACATTGAAACTGTGTCAACTTATCACTTTGCTACCGATGTGGATCTCCACAAAACAGTGGTAAAATTCTGAAGTTTGGAAAAGGTGATAGAAAAACATCATCTTTCAAAAACTGAATTAGTGTGTGAACAACATTTTAAGGAAACACACGCACGCAAGAACAATGGTAGATTTATCTTCTTGGACTTATTGAACCAATTATTGTCAGAGCTAAAATTATGCTTCAAAAGTTGTGGCAGCTCCAATTAACATGGGAAAAGTCTGTTCCAACTAAGATACACACTGAATAGATTAAGTATGCAACAGATGTGAAGTTTATAAATCAACTCAACATTCCACGACGAGCATTGCATGGCAAGGACAGTAAAGTCGAAATTCATGGATTTTGTGATGCAAGTAATAAAGCTTATGGGGCATGCATCTACCTGCGTACATTATCAGACAACTTTAACTATTCAGTACAATTAATGTGCTCCAAATCACGTGTAGTTTCAATAAAAGGATCTATAATCCCTCGACTGGAATTATGTAGTGCTTTGCTACTGACACGGTTAATGAAATCGACCGTAATGGCCCTACATATTAATCCTAACAATATATACTACTGGAGCGATTCAACAATTGTCTTTTCCTGGATCAAAACAAACAAACCACTCAAGGTATTTGTTGCAAACAGAATCAATATAACTCAAGAATGCACTAACTCAGAAGAATAGCATCATATCTGCACTGATGATAACCCGGCAGATATTATATCAAGAATACCATTACCAGAAATAAAAATAATATCAATGGTTACAGCTGTTATTGCAAAAGATTGGAGTATTTTTAACAAATATTCTAAGCTTTCCAAATTGGTAAGAGTTACTGCATACTGCTTGAGATTTATTTACAATTGCAAACCTCATGCGATTAAACTTAAAGGGATATTACTGGATCAGAATGAAATAAATAAGGCAAACATTTGTCTTATAAGAAACATACAATCAAACAGTTTCCAACAAGAATTAGTCTCACTTAGAACTAACGAAGAAGTTAATCGGCACAGCAAATTATTACCACTGGATCCTTTTATTGATAATGATGGCATCATACGGGTAGGAGGAAGATTGCAACAATCAACCCTGTCATATAACCAAAAATTTCCTATACTTCTTCTTAAGAATCATCCATTTACGCAAATGTTGTTAAAAGATACTCACAACAAACATCTACATTACCCAAGGTACTCAAGGTACTGCTCTTCTATGCGAGTACTGGATTCTAGGCGGCTGAAGAACTGTGCTTGATGGAATTAAAAGATGCATAATATGTTATAAAACGTCTCCAAAAAGTAATACTCCTAAAATGGGAAATTTGCCAGTATGTCGATCTACAGTTTCTCGTCCGTTCATAAATACTGGCGTCAATTTTTGCGGAGCCATTTATATAAAAGAAGGCTCTCGTAAAAGCAAACGGTTAACTAAAGCATATATTAGCATATTTATTTGCATGGCGTCAAAAGCAGTACATATTGAACTTGTATCTGACTTATCATCCGAAGCATTCTTATCAGCCATAAGAAAATTTATTTCAAGAAGAGGAAATGTGGCAAACATGTATTCCTATAATGGAACACATTTTGTGGGAGCATGCAACGAACTTAATATAATGTTAAACTTCTTTCTGCAAGAAGAAGTTGGAAATGCTCTCACATAATTGCTGCAACATAACAAAATAAAATGGCATTTTATTCCTGCAAGTTCTCCTAACTTTGGAGGATTATGGGAGGCTGCTGTAATATCTACCAGACCGCTAGTACCTCTATCTAACGATCCAAATGACAAATCATTTTTATCTCCAAGTCATTTCTTGATTGGAGATACACTAACAGCACCCGTTAATCCAACCGTTATAGACCTTCCAATCAATCGTTTATCAAGATGGCAACGTATAGAGCAAATG
This sequence comes from Tachinus rufipes, assembly GCA_963932245.1. NCBI lineage: Eukaryota > Metazoa > Arthropoda > Insecta > Coleoptera > Staphylinidae > Tachinus > Tachinus rufipes. The sequence goes on from OZ010747.1 coordinate 56,460,662, forward strand.
CGACAGCATTTTTGGCAACGTTGGAGCAAGGAATATTTAGGAAACCTACAAACTAGGAATAAATGGAAGTCATCTGTTCCAGTTATTAAAATTGGACAACTGGTGTTTATAAAAGAAGACAATCAACCAACAATGTATTGGAAACGTGGACGCATCACAGAAGTACATCCAGGAAGTGATTGTGTTATTCGCACTGCATCAGGAGGAAAGATTTTCAAACGGCTTACCAGTAAATTATGTCCACTCCCACCAGATGAATCTGGAAAATAAGGTCTTTGTTGAAAGATATTCTTTCAGGACGGCCGGTATGTTACGGCCATAAAACCAATTCATATTTACATATATTACCTGGGAATTCCCCAGATTAACAAATATTTATTTTTATAGTAATCCATAAACCATCCATTAATTACATATTTTCAAAACATCTGTTTTATAAAACTTTCCCATCATTTACGTTACATTTTTGTATATTTTGAATAGATTTTATATTTTAAATTAGTATTATTACAACATTCTTTGAATAAACAAATTATTATCCTATTACACTGCGTATAATTTAATTCGTGAATTTACACCTCACACTGCGGCACATCCTCATTCTTGTAAAACTGTTTGTCGCCAATCAATATATATATATAATATATATAAGCATGAAATACTTATAAATTTTTTTATATTGAAGATATGTCAACAATAAATGTAATCAACAATTAAAAATGTACATTTAAATAAAACTGATATATCAACAATTGTATTTAACAACCTTATTGGTAGTTATAATTTAAAGCAATGGATTGTAGATGTCACTATATCCACAAACTCGTGCAATATTTCAGATTCAGGTACAATTAAGCTTAAATGTTTCTGATCACGAATTAGTATATTGTATTTACGCACAAGAAAAACTGATCATCTCTCCGCCATTAAAACAATATAGGTCGTTTAAATACTTTGATGAAGTTAGTTTTGACACAGATTTAAAGCTGATAGACTTTCAAAAACTTTTTCAAATGAATACCATAGACGAAAAAGTTAATTGGTTAAATGCGTGCATTCTGTCTTTGTTTAATTATCATGCGCCATTAAAGCAAGCCAGATTTAAAAAAAAATATACCCCCTGGATAACCGATACAATATTGGATATGATTGATATTCGAAACAAATCCCAAACAAAGTACAAAAAAACTAAAATGGCATGTCATTTTGAAGAGTACAAAACTCAAGCAATACGCAATGAAAAAAAAGCATATTTGAACTACCAGCTGAGTAATACAAATCCAAATGTTATTTGGAAAAAACTACAAATTCTTGACATTCACAATACTCAACCAAGCATTAATATACCAGTGTCATTAAATAAGCCAGACGAACTTAACAAGTATTATTCAAACAATCAAAATAATTTTAATGCAACCTGCCAAAGCGTATTAAATCGCCGTTCATTTTATGATACTAATTGTTTCTCAAATGATAGTCTATGCAAATTAAAACTTGTTGACACTTATTCAATAAATTCAATAATTATTGCAATTAAAAGTAATGCTTGTGGTGCAGATCAACTAACAACAAAAATGGTGCAACTATGTTGTCCGCACATATTACCGTATTTAATTCACATAATTAATTTTTGTATATCACACAGTGTTTACCCTACTGTGTGGAAAGAAGCAATTGTTAAACCTCTACCTAAAATTGCAAAACCTCAAAGTTTTAAAGATCTGCGTCCAATAAGCATATTTCCAGTGTTATCAAAAATAATGGAAAAAGTAATCGCAAATCAAATGCAAGAACATATTACACTTTTAAACATATTGCCTGATAAGCAGTCTGGATTCCGAACAGGGTACAGTTGTGCTTCAGCTCTTTTAGTGTGACAGATGATATACTTAAAACATGTGATGAAAACAAGGTAACATTAGCAATACTATTAGACTACACTAAAGCATTTGATAATATAGATCACCTTATGCTTTTAAGTATTTTAAAGTACTTTCGATTTGACTATGCATTTGTAGATCTAATTAAAGCATACTTGAAAGATCGTTGTCAGCGAGTTGAAATCGATGGTATTTCTTCGTCTATTGTAAAAATTAATAAAGGGGTGCCGCAAGGTTCAATTTTAGGTCCTTTGTTGTTCATTATTTATACTGCACCAATGTTAAAAGAACTTAAACACACTAAAGTACATAAATTTGCAGACGATACTCAAATGTATATGTCATTTTTTACTGACAGAGTAGATAATGCTTGTCAGATGATTAATAGTGATTTATGTTCACTTTTTCTAGATTCATCGGACCATTCCCTAACGCTTAATGCAACAAAATCTATTGGTATTTTATTTGGAACTAATAAACAAGTATCTGTTGAGGAAACAGTTTATAATAGTTCATCGCGTTAGTTATGAATGCGGATGTAAAACCGAAACAGCTGCGCCACTGTCGGTGTTTAAATATAGCGCGCGTGCGCAGCTGTTACGGCACGACATACATGTACTGAAAAATAAAGTTAGTCTCTTTATAACCCTCGTGCTGCGTACATAATTTGTAACCTTGTTAATTAAAACATTAGTAATTAGTTTATGTGTTCACTGATTTCCACCTAAAATAACCTCCCGTCCAATAGGTTATGGGCCCAGGTCACGTTGATCTAAAATAAGCGGTCGTGACGACCACGAGGTGGAAGCCATTTTTGCGAGATAAAAAAAAAAGTGTGATTCTACATCCATCATGTCCCAAGACATCTCAACTCGCAACGTCAAGAGATTTGACGGAACGCATTTCCAGGGCTGGAAGTTTCAATTAAACACATTATTAATGGCAAATGAGATTGACGACGTTGTAGACGGCACGCGGAAATTACCAGAGGATCGCACGACACAGGCAGCAAAGACGTGGTCGCGTGATAACGCGAAGGCAATGTTCCTAATCTCGACTGCACTTGAAGATGCTCAGCTGGAACCGCTGCTAGTATGTGAGTCGGCAAAAGAAATGTGGGATAACTTATGCAAAATTCACGAACAGAAATCTGCTGCAAACAAGCTCATACTATTGCAAAAATTCCATGAATACAAAATGGCAACGAGTGACTCGGTTGTGCAGCATATTGCGAAAATTCGGAACCTGGCCGCACAAATAGAAGACGTGGGTGAGCACGTGACAGAACTGACCGTGATAGCTAAGATCCTAGGCAGCTTATCATCAAAATACAATACACTCCAGACTGCGTGGGACAGTGTAGATCCTACCCGTCAGACACTAGATAACCTGCAGGAGAGATTAATCCGTGAAGAAGTAAGACTGAACAACAATGAAGACAGTGTTAGTGCGTTTTCAGCCGCGAAGGATGAAGACAAAAACAGATACAAAAAAAAAAGGAAAACCAAATAAAAACAAAAAAAACATTGAGTGTTACAAGTGCCGTAAAACTGGACATTACGCGTATGAGTGTCCTATGAAAAAGAAAAACAATCATAGTGAAAACGAACACAACAACGAATGCGCGTTCGTCGTCGAGAGGGCGCTAAGTGGGGAGCTCAAGTCGGTGGTGCCAAGTGGAAATCAGCTGAGAGAGCTGCTTGCGGTCGACCCGAAAGAAATCTGGCTTACCGACAGTGGTGCGTCAAGGCACATGACATATCACCGAGACTGGTTTACAGAGTACCAACCTATTTCAGATGGCGGGAAAGTAGCGCTCGGTGATGGTGATGAATGCAACATAGCCGGCGAAGGTACCATAATTGCACAAAAACTTCTCGACGGTTTGTGGTGTGATGCGCGACTAGAAAATGTATTACATGTACCTGGATTAACAAAAAATCTTTTTTCAGTGGGCGCGTGTACAAAAAAGGGCCTTGAAGTGACATTCAAAAATAATTGTGTAAAAATTATACGGGACAAAAGAGTAGTTGCGTCGGGCGTGAGGCAAGACAACGATATTTATCGCATGTTTCTCCGTGTCACTAAAACACGAAGAGAAGAGGCTAATACAGCAGCGTATAATTTACGTGTATGGCACGAGAGACTCGGCCATATAGACAAACGAGCAATCCGTGAATTAGTTAACAAAGGGCTAGTGCAGGGAGTATCGGTAACCGACACAAAAGATTTTGCGTGTGAAATGTGTCACCTTGGCAAAGCTCACAGACTACCGTTTAACAAACGAGAGAAAGTGATAACCAAACCGGGCGAAGTTTTTCACACTGACGTCTGTGGCCCGATGTCCGTCGAATCGCCGGGAGGCGCAAAGTATTTCCTAACATTCAAAGATGACGCCACAGGATATCGCCATGTATTTTTCTTAAGACACAAGTCAGATGTTTACGAAAAATACAAAGAGTTTGAAAGATTAATTGCAAACAAGTTTAATCGTGCGATGAGAGTTCTAAGATCGGACAATGGTGGCGAATTCTGCAATAAACAAATGGAACAATATCTCAAGGCTCGTGGTATCAAAAAAGAGAATACGGCTCCGTATACTCCCCAACAGAACGGGAAAGCTGAAAGAGATAATAGAACTATTGTTGAAAGTGCCCGAACAATGATACATGCAAAAAGTTTACCGGTGAGTCTGTGGGCCGAAGCGATCAACACTGCGATATATGTGTTAAATCGTACAGTGTCGTCGGGTGGAGATTCTACACCATACGAGAAGTGGGTTGGAAAGAAACCGACAATGCAACACATGAGAATATTCGGTTCAGTGGCATTCGTGCACATTCCCAAGCAATTTACAACTAAATTTGATTTGAGGGGTCAAAAAATGATCCTAGTCGGGTACGAGAATGACTCTACAAACTACCGAATGTATGATTCAACAACAAAAAAGGTCAAAGTGACACGTGATGCAACTTTTCACGAGCGAATCGGGAAAGTTCAAAACAGCGAGAATGTCGATATGGAAACTGACATGATAGTGTTAAATCCAGGTAGAGATTTAGTGCAAGAACAAATAAATAAAGAAGTTCCTCATGAGCACGAAGTCGATCTACAAAACGAGGAACAAGAAACACGAGGAAACCCAATTATAAAACAGGAGCGAGTCCTGAGGGATAGAAACACAATACGTCGGCCCTCCAGGTACGACTTCGAAGGCGATATAGCAGAGTACGTGATTCCCAACTCGTACGAAGAAGCAACTGGAAGCAGTGACGCCGCGCAGTGGAAGCATGCTATAGAAGAGGAGTTGCAGGCGCACGACATAAACGAAACATGGAAGATAGTGCATAAGACACCTGGAATAAAAACGATTGATTCAAAGTGGGTGTTTAAAATCAAAGAAGATCCAGTAAACAAAATTCAACAATTCAAGGCGAGATTGTGTGCAAGAGGATTCATGCAACAGCAAGGAATCGATTACACGGAAACATTCGCACCGGTGGTGCGATACGATTCACTCAGAGTACTTCTGGCAACCGTGACAGAAAAGGATCTCGAACTGCTACAATTCGATGTTCAGACAGCCTTCTTGTACGGCGAATTAGAAGAGGATATCTTCATGGAGGTCCCCGAGGGCCTGAAGGTAGAAGGGTACGATAAAAGAAAGGCGGTGTGTAAATTAAACAAATCATTGTACGGGCTCAAACAAGCACCTCGGTGCTGGAATAAGAAATTCCTCCAATTTCTTAGTAGATTTGATCTCAAGTGTAGCGATGCAGATCAGTGCATTTTTATCGGACAAATAAATGGCGAAACCGTGTATTTAGCTTTATTTGTTGACGACGGTCTCGTCGCAGCGAAATCAGAATCTACATTAAATTATATGAAAAGTCAATTACGTGAAATGTTTAAGATTAAAATTTATAATTCAAGTTTCTTTGTCGGGATGCAAATAGAACGGGACAGAGTCAATAAAACACTTGCGATTCATCAAAGTGCGTATGTTGAGAAAATACTAAACAAATTCGGAATGCGTGACGCTAAGCCAGTAAGCACACCTGCCGATCCGCATGTAATTTTATATCCAATTGATGAAACTGACGAGACGTCTAACAATGTGCCTTATCGGGAGGCAATTGGGTCCTTAACCTTTCTCGCAGCTGTGTCACGTCCGGATATAGCTTTTGCTGTCAATTCTGTCAGTAAATTTCTTAATAGACACAGCAACGAACATTGGCGGGCTGTAAAGCGAATTTTTGCCTACCTTACAGGAACAAAAGAATACGGATTAGAATATAAAAGCGGCGGTAGTGAGAAAGATTTAATAGGTTTCTCAGACGCGGATTACGCAAACGATATTGAAACGCGAAGGTCTACGACAGGATACATATTCTGTATGGCAAACGGGCCAGTATCCTGGTCGTCGCAAAGACAAAAACTAGTAGTGCTAAGAACAACAGAATCAGAATATGTGGCAGCTGCTACAGCTACCAAAGAAGCCATATGGCTGCGTAAATTAACAAATGATCTCGGATTTGGATGTGAACGTGCTTTAATCCTGTATGTCGATAATCAAAGCGCGATACGCTTGGTTAAAAATCCCGTGTTTCACAAACGTACAAAACACATTGATATACGCTACCACTACATACGGGAAAAATACGAAAGCAACGAAATAATGATAATGTATGTTCCGTCGGAACTACAACGAGCCGATATCCTGACCAAAGCGCTTCCGAAAGATCGCTTTAGAAAATTGTGTGAAATCATTAATGTAAGCTGCATTCATAACAAACGCTCAAACGGCGGTAGTGTTGAGGAAACAGTTTATAATAGTTCATCGCGTTAGTTATGAATGCGGATGTAAAACCGAAACAGCTGCGCCACTGTCGGTGTTTAAATATAGCGCGCGTGCGCAGCTGTTACGGCACGACATACATGTACTGAAAAATAAAGTTAGTCTCTTTATAACCCTCGTGCTGCGTACATAATTTGTAACCTTGTTAATTAAAACATTAGTAATTAGTTTATGTGTTCACTGATTTCCACCTAAAATAACCTCCCGTCCAATAGTATCGAGTATATCTAATAGAATAAACATCTACATCGATAATCAGCCAATAGAGTTAAGTTCTTCCGTTAGAAATCTTGGGGTAATTATGGATTCTAAACTGAAATTTTCTGAACACATCTCGAAAATCTGTAGCATATCATTTATGAAGTTAAAACAATTGTACCCATATAGGTCATTTTTAAGTAAGCAAGTGAAAACAATGCTTTGTGATGCAACTGTTTTAAGTTTTGCAAACTATTGTGATATAGTATATGGAGCTAACATTAATGTTACAGAAAAAAACAGGATCCAAAAAATTCAAAATGCGTGCTTGAGGTTTATTCATGGTGTTCGAAAGTTTCAAAGAGTATCGCATCTATTAAAACCCACAGGCTGGTTAAACATGTGTAAACGAAGACAGATGCATAGTGCTGTTGCATATCATAAAATACTTAAAACTCAAACTCCAAAATACTTATTTAATAAAGTAATGCTTCGAACTGATGTCCACAGAATTAACACTCGCCAAAATTGTGACCTAGATATTCCTAAACATAGGAAAGAAAAATATAAAGGTAGTTTTAGTTATCAAATTGCGCATGTGTACAATAACTTACCGACGTCAATTAAGCAAAAAAATATCCAAGGTTTTAGATTTGAGTTAGGTAAAATTCTTATGTTAGATTAATTATTTTTTAACATTCATTTTAATTTGTGTTAATTTCTTTTTATATGATATATTGTTATTATTTTTAGTTACTTTTTTTAAGGTTGAGTGTAAGAACAGCAAATTGCTTTTGCAATAATGCTGAACTCCACCATTTTCCAGCAAATATTTATTTAGATTATGTTATAATTATATTATAATTATATTAGATTAAGTATGTACAAGTTTTATGTAAAATATGCAGGGAATAAAGATGTTTATTATTATTATTATTATTATTATTAATATGTACTTAAACTGTCATGTTTGTTTGTTTCATTTGTAGAAACGTTAATCAAAGAGCCCCTGGTCTTAAAATTAAACATGCAGTACTCTGTTGTTATGGATATAAATAATAATTGTTTAAGTAAATGTCATATCAAAATTATAAAATATTTATTTTACAAAATAATAATTTCTTCATCATGGTTTATTATTTTGCGGTTTTATTTATGTATGTTCAATACTAGTAGTATGTAGTTTCAAACCAATTTCTTATAATATTACTTACTATTCATAAAAAATATTTCTAATGTATAAATTTCAATCATCTTTGTTTAATTATTTGATACTAATAATTATTATAATACTTAAAAAAATGCAATTCTAGCAATTTTAAACGGCATAGTTTCCTTATTGAGTTTGGAACTAATTTTGTTCATAATTTATTCATGAAAAGCTCTATTAACAGACTCAGGTTATGTGCGTCTTCCTGATATAGATATAACGCAAACGACTAGATCGAATTGTGTAATTGTCCTTAAAAACCATTTTTTTTTAATTCGTTTGTAAACGGACCTTCAATGTAAATTTTATTAAAATAGTACGTATGTGCCATCGTACAATTTCCGAATAATCCGAATATGCACTATGAATTCGAAAAGAAAATCGTAAATAATGTTAATGTCACTCTCGGTGTCTGGTCCGTGTATGTACATTTATTTAAGTACAAACAAAATCCACCGGCCAAAAACTAATTCTCTACATTTATACAGTCAAAAACATGAACTGTTAAACAGTCAGGATCAACATACATATACTACTTCAAACTTGTCGCTGATCTTACAAATTCTCAATATGTCATTGTGCATGTCAAGTGCAATATTTAAAAAAAAGTTTGTGATATTATACATATATTTATATTCTACATTAATTATCATTGGTTTAAAGTTAAAAAAATCGGCAGATTCAAAGTGATTGGAAACAGGTAGAAAATATGTCATATTCAACATCAAATTCTGATAAAAAAATTAAAAGTTTTTCAAAATGTTGCTTTGTTTCCGAGTAATTTAAATGTACATATTCAAAACTGAAATAATTAATTAAAAGTGAGATAATAAAAATAGTTTTTATTAAACAAATAAAATGAAAGCTGTGAAACATAAAATTAGTTCAAAGTGTCCGCTTGGTGACAAATGCAACTTTAACATCAAAGGATAAGAGAGTTTTTAAATTATCTGCCTATTCCGGATATTTGAACAGCATTAAAAATTCCTTGTGTTGACTGTTTGATGATATTAGGTCTGTTCCAACATACGATTTGTACGGTTTGCAAACCATTCAAACTATGCACACAAACAAATTACTGTGTATAAAAGATTGCCTAAGGATAATAAATATTTGTTTGTGTGCACAGTTTGGACGGTTTGCAAACTGTCCAAATTTTATGTTGGAACAGACCTATTAATTTCAACACAAAATCTTTCATATCTATAAAATATAAAAACATCTTCCAATAATAATATTCTGTTGAAGAAATTGAGTTTGAGTTTTGCACACCTAAATGAAAGGTCTTGTGGAAAATTGAACATACTTGCTTAAACTTGCAAGTGTGATTGCAGAAGTAATAAAGTACAGTCATTGGAATACCCAAACATGCTGATACAAGCTGGTCGAGGGGAAAGTTTTGAAAATTCTAAAAGCAGTTCCCTTTTATTTTGTCTGATTTTGCCAATGACGGTGAGTTTATGTTCCTGCAATAGACTTTGAACCAGAGACACTGATGTGAACCAATTGTCCATGGTGATATTTCTGTTTGAACCAGAAATATGCTCACAGAGCCTATGAACCACATCAAATGCACTATTGTTGCTCTCCAGCATATATCTCCAATTTGCAAGTATAAAACATTTTAGCATCGCATAATGCTTGTATTTTTAAACCATATTTGTTGGGTTAGGATGGTATATGTACTTTAAGCTGGATCTTTCTCTAAATGATGATAACATTTTATCTATAGTAGCAAATTCCGAAATGTGGTTGCCATTCTGGCAATTTAGATTGAAAATATCAAATATTTCGTAAATCGGAGCAAATTTGTCTATTTTTATTCTTTCACTTCGAGTTTCAATGTCAAAACGAATACATCTTAATAAGAAGCGACATGGTAAGATGAAATATTTCAATGCCATAGCCGTCAGTTCTCCACAAATTTTAAAGATTTTGACGATTATTTTTTCAGACTGCAGCTATATACAAGTCCAAAGACAGCACAAAGTTCAATATAATTAGTTGGATATACATTTCTGGAGTTGGCATAATTTTCGGCAACTTTTGCAATATATTTATTTGTACAATTGATAATTGTAGTAATTATTGAATCATTATTAAAATAATTTTATATTTTTGTAATATTTTTCATCGACTTAGTTGCTTGAGAAGGACCAGGAAGACGTTTTATAATTTTCTTGTCTAGTTTTAAATGTTCTGCTTAGTCTTGGCAGGTTTTATTGTTTTTTCCAATAAAAGACAAACTATGTTATTTATATCATTTTCATCAACTGTAAAAAACCTAGGGTTTGTTTTACATTTTTCACCTAGATCCAGATACCGCGAGTACCTAATAAACACGATATCTGGACATAACTCCAAACCACGTGCTCGATATCAAATCATAAACCACTTACCCGATTTAGCCGATATTTTATCCGGACATGCACATACACTCGCTCACACTTATAAATAACTTGCGCATATTATACAGTAAGCCGGTAGCCGAGTTAATTAGCACGAATCAGCTGTGCAACCGTTAACATCGGAATCAGCTGATTCGTGCTGGCTACTTTCATGGAGTATGATGCAGGGCCGGACTGCAAGAAAATGTCTTATTATTTATGGGATTAAATACATGTAGTTATAAAAGAATTCTTCTCTTATACATATGCATTCTTATTAATATCTCGGAAATTACTGTTTCAATAACACTGTTATTAACACAGTAGTTTTTGGAATTACTGATCTTTGTTATTTTAGTTTTAGTTATTTTTCTTAATTAGTTAGTTAGATCTACGGTGTTAGTATTACAATATAAATCGGTTGGTAGCAATTAATAATTGGACCAATCAGAGAGCTGGGATTATTCCCTCCCCCATAAAAGCGGGTATAAACACCTCATGTTCTCCAGCAGTAAGGGAGAAAAACACTGTCCTGATCGGGGTTCCTCGTCTAGAAGCAAGTCTGAGTTTTGATCAGAGTTGCAAAGTTAAGAGACGCAATTCGATAAGTTGCAGAAGAGCACACCCAGCGTGCTACCAGATTTGCGGATGCTAAATAGCCTTATTGCGGCTATATAGCATCGCAAACTGCAGGATTTCAGAGTGAATCTTTTGTATATTTGTCATTGTTTAATTACCATTTACTGATACTTTGTTTTTGAATATATTCTTTTTTTAAACCCGAATTTATTCTTGTTTGTTTTTCTTTAACCAGTCCACATTGTAATATGTGGTAGTGCCCGAGAGATCTGATCAGTCAGTTGGACGCCTGTGATTGCGATTGTAGCTACTCTTGCCGCTTCCTAGTCACCCGCGACGAAGAAGTATCACACAACATCAGAAATTTCTTGTTCAGAATAGCTTTCATGTAGCACACGTTTCTCTTCATCAGTTTCTGAATTATTAGACACATCATTTTCTGTTCTATCAACCTCATCATCTTTTAAAAGTTTGTCCATCATTTTCTGCAAGCAGGCCTGTTCCGCCTCATAGGACAAAAATAAAATTAAAAGATATAATTGTATAACAAGCAAAAGTTGCTGAAAGACTGAATTTAATATAAATTTTTCTGATATTTATATCAATGCATATTGGTGGTATTCAGAAATTTATATAAAGGGTTTAATAGGAATAGAGAGATTAGAAATAAACCAATAATATAAAACATAATATTCAAAGATTACAATAAAGCTCAAACTAAATACTTTGAAATAACATCCGGTGGACCGTATTCTGAGAATAATGTAATTAAATTTTAACAAAAGGTAAATCCATAGAAAAATCAGCTTAATGTTATGTTAATTAATTGAATTAAAATTTAAAAAAAAAAAATTCAAGCAGACGGAATTTAAACGGGAGTAGTAACGGCGGTGTCTGACACCGCAATAATTTCTACTAGACGCAACGATTAAAATTTCGCAATCAAATTTAAACTACATTTGTAAACAAATTAGAAGTGCAAACTTCTAAAATATCAAGAACCAACTCCTTCTAGCCAAAGAAAAATCTCAAATAACAAATGACGCGGTGTCACACATCGGGCGTTACCACTGGAAGCTTAAATGTTGTAAAAAATAGATTTATTTTGGTATGCACCTTTATGTTTTAATATCTCCTCCTTATACAAGCGTAACATGATTCGTAATTTTGAATGTATGGCCCACATTGTCGATGACTTGTATTTCTCTGACAATTCCTGCAAATATGCAAGTATAATTTGTTCGGTTACACTTGCCGTTTTTTTTTTTCATTCGTTCATTTGATAAACATTTGAACATTTTTTGTTGTTCCGACTTTTGCTGAATTAACCTATTTTCAGGTTTAGCAGGTAAATTATCAATTGTAATGGTCAAAGTTAGACATTAAATATAAAAAATTACATTTTATTAGAAGGAACGAACCCAAAACTTCTTGTCTTTCTGTGGCATGAGATACATTTTGTATCTCATGCCACCAATGGTACAACATATAATAGCAGTGCAATAGCAGTCTTGCACAATATTGCATGCAAGAAATAGCAATGAGAATAATAAAGTTTTTTGAATACAACAATGTAAAAGAACTGGAAAATATTAATGCCGACAATAATAACTTTTATCGTGTAGAGTTTATTCATTATTTTAGAAATTTGTCAAATTAAACAAAAATGTTTTATATTCAGTGGGGCAATTAATTCTTCGCGAGCTTTTGCCATAGACGTATATGGTACCCTTCATGCTTAGCGCTATTATCCGCATGAGTCTAATTAACAGTTAATAAGAATAATAAATATTTTTTTTAATATTTTACAATTTTTTTAAAATATATACTCAAATTGCACGTTAACAGTCGTGATTATAGGCCGCGTTTGGTTTACAAGATAACTGTATTTTTACTGTATTAATATGTGTAGATAAAATAACATCAAACTTACATGAATTTATTATGATATTCATTTTATATGAATAACTGTTCAAGTCTTGGAGAGCTAAAATAATAATATTGCAATTTGGATACATTTTTTTTTCTAAATAAACTTTATTTTATGTTATTAATTTATAATAAGTACTATTATTATTAATATTTTAATAGATGTTTTTTTAAATATTTATATAATAAAATTATATAAAATAATTATTATATCTACAAATATTTTTCTCTAATTATATTGCAGACAACCAAATCATTTTTTCTCCCAGTCCTGATTAAGAAACAAAAATACAGTTTTCTTTTTAATTTGATTCACCGCAACAACCACTACATAAAATTTTTACAATTATCAATAATAAAACCAAATAAGAGTAATGGTGAGAGGAGTGGGTGCACTACTCTTGTGATATTGCGTGGTGTGGTTGTGTTGCGTGTTGTGATTTGCAGACTATTGTGTAGGTATGAGGCAATTAATTTAACCAACTTAGTGAAGTAGTTGCACTTAATAAGTTTGTATATGAGCTTTTTATGCCAAACCTTATCAAATGCTTTCTTAATATTAAATAGCGCGCTTGTCGCTATTTTGGTGTTTGGTGCTCTTAAATAGTTGCGTACCAATGACTGCACACATTTTACATTATCAAGATCTGCATCTTGATAGTCTGTGAAACATTGAAATTTCAGACCTCTGTTTTCTCTAAAGTAATACATACCTTAGTTAGACAATCTGTTTTGCAAAGATTTTTTTAGAGTTTCTATTCTGATTGTTGTTTATAAATTTCATCTTAGTTTGCCATGTTTGTGTTTGCTGGTAGCTCTACTTACTTAGGCTGTTATGGCATTCAGTTTATCTGGATTTATTTAATTTATTTTCCTTGATTAGGTCTTCAACTGCTGTAGGCGGTCTATGTGAGTAAGTGATCAAATATGATGCTTTCATAAGTGCCTCTGACGTTTTTGTTTTATACCATTTTATTTACATATAATAAATTTACAAAACATATAATATGTTTAAAAACAACTTAGGTAAGAAAAACTGTATATAATAATTTTAATGATTAATAATATTGTTTAAAAATTAATTTCTTTCCCTATCAAAAATGGTGTTGATGGCATTAAGATTTTATGCAACGGAATCTTTCCTAATTAATTAATAAGTAAGACTTTTTTAAAGTTTACATAAGTACTGCAACCAAAATAATAGAACACGTGGTTTTATTGCTAAACTTAGTTAACAGTGTATTAAATTTCCAATAAAAAATGAAGAAATACAATCAGTGCGACAGCAGTTTTATAATAAAGCTCGGTTTTCACGCTGTGTGGTTGCCATAGATTTCATACATGCCAACATCCAATCACTAGAAGGAAATAAGGAAAATAGTTTTTTTTAATAAATTTTTGATATTGTGATTTCCTGGCCTAGATCATTCTACAATTCTATAGTTTTTAATAATTGTTTTATTCAAATACTTTTTAAAAGGGATGAAATGAGAGATAGTTGGAGATAGTGGCTATTGTATAAGACATTTTTTAACTACACCACTTGCTAATCCAATAACAGTTGCAGAACAACTATTTAATAAAGCTCAAATTTGTAATTCCGTAAAACGGTGCTACAGAGTGTGGATACGAAGATTTTCTATCCTCGCATTAGGAATTAGAGTAAAAATAGAAAAGATTGAAGCAATAATTGTTGCTACCGCAGAGCTTCATAATATTGTCTGTAATATGAGTGATGATGTTCCCCCGATAAAAAATGATATTGAAGAAGAAGTTAATTTTATCAATAATAATCTAGCTGATCATGGGATTGTTTTAGTTGTAAATAACATAACAAAAATAAAGCTTATTAATGAATAACCCGAGGCGGTTGGTAATGAAATAATCCGCAGAAATAATGTAAGCCCATGTTGTAAAGACACTATATCTATGGATATACTATGCCATACATACTCTTTGTATTACTGAATACCTAATAGGTTAATAAATAAGATGTTAAAACTATAGTTTATATAAATATAACGTTAAATAAACAAAAATATAATTCCGAAACAAAAAATAAAATCTTGCAGAAAAATATCTACAAAATATCAAATTTATTTGGTCAAACTTATAAAAAAAATATAATTTTTTTTATAAATCCTTTTTTGAACTTGATTTCCAATTTCAGTAACTCAAGTTTTAATGCATTTTCCTTAATTTTGTGCTCGTAATCATTTACAAGAGTTTTTATTTTTAATTCCCCATCCTTTTGTAATTGCTTTCTAGATTCATCAAATAAAGCTAGTTTGGCGTTTTCCAACTTAGTTACAAAAATGAATATTAATAACTGTATAATGCTGATTTAATAACAACTGATAAACACTGCTTTTGAGAACGATTCTGCACATGTTAGATTATTGAAAGGAGTTTTAGAAAATAATGATAAACTTAATTATTTATTTAATTAATCCATGGCACTACATTCAAATTAAGAAACTTATTTCTGTAAACATCTTTATTTTTTAAACTATTTTGTTGCACAATAATTATTTAAAATTAAAATTTTCAGGTAAATATAATGTTTTTTTAGTTGGTAATAAAGTCATACTCAATTTTCGTTTATTTTACAGGTAAAAGGGATATTCAGGCCTATTCTGTAACATTTCTAGTTAAAGATATTGTTCAGTAACAACATCGTTATGGTGAAACTCGTAACGATTTTCTTAACTTTAATGTTCAGTATTCCTATTCACTAAGGACAACATCGTTAATTATTTCCGTAACAATTTATCTTTATATGAACTGCATGAAGCTAGCATTCGATCACTGCTTTGCAAGCGTGCGATTGGTGCGAGCATGCATCTGTCGCATTTCGACGATGTTTCTCTCTTTAATGTTTACAAATTCTTAACGTGTTCCTAACCTTATAAAAATATCAGCTAAATATAAAATTCATATAGAAATTAAATAATAAAAATTCTTAGAAGTTACAGACGCTGGATACATGAGTGAATTAGTGAATTAAAATAGTTGTAATAAAATTTATTTTAATAATTAAATGTAGAAATTATTTTCCATAAAGTAATAAATTGCATAAAGTCAGATACATAAAATTATTTAACAATTATGTTTATATTAATTTAATAATTATATTACAAGTTTAATTATATGTAAAATCAAACACAAATTTTATTAGATTTGATTGAATGTATTAATTTTATTGCGTAATATTTTTTTACTGATTTACAACACGAGAAAATATTAATATAAGCAGGTTTCCTACTTGAAATATATAAAATATATTATAATAATTCTTATTTTGAACATTTATAGAAGTAAATTGTTAGGTTAAGAATATCTTTAAGGCTTAACAACCACAGTGAGCGTGGTTGTTAACTTAAAGACTATCCATAACCACAAATCTTTAATTTGGCAATCAAAATATTTAGCGGACGCGTTACTGAATACGAATTCTTTTCGATGTTGTTAACTTAACAATTGTCCTTGAGTTAACAACTTCATACATCTTTAACTCTTAAAGATTTGCTTACTGAATAGGCATGATTATATCATATATTTTGTAGTATTATAACTATAACATCAGTATATAATTTTAAGAAATTTAAAATGTTAAGATTTGAATACTGAATAATTGTGAATTTTTAGTTATTATAGCAAATGAGCGATATGTTAATATAGTAATCAACACTTTTTAATTATAAATAAAACAAATCTATCAATGCAAATATCACTTAAATTTTGTCTTTAAAATCATTAATAGAGATTGATTGTGGACGATCCCGTATCGTTTAAAAATTGTATTATTTCAAAATAAATTGATCAAATTGGCAAGTGTATAAAGCGTAAAATTAATTAATGCATTATCTGTATCTAGTTACCCGGTTGCTAAGCGTTACGCAGAAACAAACAAAAACAAATTCTCGTCAGTTGTCTACCATGAGTTGTTACTGTGAAGACGTTGTCGTTTATATTTTATTATTATAATTTAAACACGGAATATTTTACATATTCTGTGGAAATCACAATCATCATTTTTACTATCAATGTAAATAATATTTGGAGGATAAATTATAAACTTAAATTAATAGCATGTTATATAATATGTTGCATTATTATGTATGCCGGAATAATTTAATAGAAATATGAAGAATTATGTATGAAGAACGATCTCTCGTGCTCTGTTCCAAGTATTCTTTATAACTATTTTAACTTTAACGCAAATTATATTACGGCAACAATAAAACTAACTTTGTTAGTAAATTGGCAGTCACTATATGATACGTTTTATTATTTTGCTTGATGCACTGACACTAAGAATATAATAAGTATCACAAACGATTAATAGCAGAAACTTATCCAATAATCATTTTAGTATGCTCATGGTTATTACTGCATGTGAAAGCTAATGAATTTATGTTAAAACATGGAGTATTTTACACTCCCAGTTACAAGTGGCATTTTTAATTTGATTCACATGAGTATGAATCAATCCATGTATATAATACATGGAACACAAAAAAAGTCTGTAACTTGCTTGGATAGCCATAACGCTATACATATGAATTAACACGGAATGTTTTACATTCCCTGTAGAAATCACAAACAGCATTTTACTACCAATGTAAATAATATATAGAGGATACGAAGAAGTTTATTAACTTAAATAATAGCTATATGCTATTATATGTTGCATTATTATGTATGTCAAACAATTTAATGAAAAAATGAAGGACTATGTAGAACGCTTTCCTAGTGTTCGGTTCCATGTTATTAATTCTTTAAGTATAGTCCAAGAGCTCGGAACAAAGAAAAATATGAAAGTATAAACTTTGGGTTTTTAATATATTACGGTCAGTCAAGCCCTTGTTGGGTCAGATTTTATTGGTGCGTCCTCAACGATATTGTGAATACCGGGGTAGTAAAATAAGGTTTATAAAGGCTGAAACTTTGTACGTTGATTAAATATTAGATATAATGAAGAATTATAGTAGTCAGTCCGGTATATGTAAAGATAGAAAATGATAAGTCCCAAGTATGTATAAAAAAATTGTGTGTATGTCAAAACTGACACTTACAGTTTATTGTCATATTTATTAGTTTTTTATAATTTTTATTATATGTACGTATCATTTAATCTGCGACATCTGCGTGCAAAGTTAGCCTTTATAAACTTACTTTACTACCTATATATTCACAAAAACTTCGAAGACTTGGCACTTGTCCCAATAAGAGCTTGACTGACCGTAGTATGTAAATGTGGACCACTACTAAAATGATATACTAAAAAACCAGCGCTTATATTTTCATAGTTTTTTTTGGCTCCGAGCTGTCGGTCTAATATCACTGGTCAAAAACCAAAACAAAAAAATCGTTTGAAAACCTTTATAATGAATATTAATGCAAAGAATATAATAAGTATCACAAATGATTAATAGCAGAAACTAAAATTATTGCACTAACATCATGAACTCATCCAATAATAATTTTATTATATTAAAGATATCTAATTACATATATGTATATCAGCAATATGTGATTAAAATAATATGCGCATAACATTAATTATTTATTGCTCATCGTCAAAAGTTATTAAATGTTATTTACAAAACACAATGTTTTTTATTCGACTGAATCTAAGGTTTAATTTTATACAAAATTTAAACTGCACATTTGAAAGTCTAAATGTTTAATCCTGTCCAAATGTATTGTTGATGAATATATCAAATATCTCAGATAATATTTAATTTTGAACTATTGCATTTACAATATATTACGTAAATATTATTGTACATCTTTAATTAAGTTCGTTTTACATATTAATATATTTGTACTTTATACGCATTCAACACTTTTTAATTATAACTAAAACGAATCTACATATGTATGTATCTGTCAATAAATGCAATTAGTTAAATTTTGGCAATAAAATCATTATCCGTATCTAGTTACCCGGTTGATAAGTGCAACGCAGTAACAAACAAAAACAAATTCTTGTTAGTGTCTGACCTGAGTTGTTTTTGGACATGTAAAAGCTAATAATATTAAATATTATATCAACAATTTTAATTATGAATTCATGTTAATTACAAGCGGCATTTTAGTTTGATTCACGTGAATATGAATCAATCCATGTAAATAATATAGTATGGAGCACATGCAAGAAGTTTAGATTGCTTGAATAACCAAAACGCCATAAGTATAAATTCTACTGGAAGAATTTAATTAAAATATGTATTAGTATAAAACAAAGTATCCCTTTGTGTTAATGTTTTTATAAGGTTTTTGTTCCAACAAAGCTTAAAAAACACCTTCGACAATAAAATTAAGTCGTATTTATTGTATGTTACTCTCTTTATTCTTCTAAAATCTGTAATTTTTGTTGTGATACATTTGAGAAGGGTCTTCTTTCACAAATATTTATTTCAATGGCAAATACATATGAGTATATTCATTTGAATGAATTATTAGTTAAAAATTCAAGCATTTTCTGACTTGGTATTGCAATAGTTGTTGCTATTTCATGCGTTTCATTACGCAAGCTGTACTAAATACATACATACCTGTATACGTATAATACACAAAGCTAATAAAAAAATTAATATAATATATAGGATTATGTGGGTAAATATAAACCACATTGTTTTCTTTAATAGTTAAGTTAGAAAAGATGTAAAAGTGGTGATAATAGGTGCTTTCTTTTTGCCAGTATTCTCAGTTATTCTTACTTCACCTTTATCTTACTTAATAGACCGTTCCATTTGCCAATTAGCAAGTAAACCAAAGTGAGAATTTTACTTCTACCTTGCCCATGGCTTCCTATCACGGGATGAAAATTAATTAAGTGATATTTCAAAATCATTTAAAAATGTACAAAAATTTAAATAACGTCAACAAGTAAATTTTAATTAAAGAAAGAACAAATACAGAGGAACCGCATGGTTTTGAAATAATGAGTACTTGGTTAATTTTACATGATTGTTTATTTATTGATATTAAAATACAGTTACAGAATGCCGTTTTATTTAACTAAATGCGAAAAATAACATTTATTAAATGACAACATCCTTTTCAAATGGAAATTTGTTTGAATGTTTAAAGTTGCTCATAACATCATCCAACAGTTCTCGTTTAATTTGCTGCAATTCATAGGAAATAGTATCTTTCAATTCTTCCAATATTCAAAGCTTATTTTTAAAGACACGGGATTTTAGAAAACCTCACAAGAAAAATGAGAAACCGATAGGTTAGAAAAACCAAGTGGCTAGGGCACATCTCCTAAACGTGAAATGATTTTTTCCTGAAAAATCTCCCAAAGAACTCATAATATCTATTCTTTGTTTCTGTAGTTCTAGCACCGGAAAGTTGATGATTATTTTAATGTAGCAATGGCCAATTAATCCAAGTTTAGCAACAGAACATGGACTGTTAATACAACTATAGTGAATTATCCATGGCTAAATATTAGCAGTTGTATATTTTTATATTGAAATGTCGACGTACACAAACGTACACAAACAAACAGTGCTGCATATCGTACTGCGCCATAATAACTAAAATAGCGTAGTTGAATGTATCAGTTTCCCTCACACTTTTAAAAACCATTTTAGCCTTACCTTAGCTTACCTCACAAAAAAGAACAAAATAAATACTAGTTGATTTTAATCAATGATTTATAATCAAAGAACTTTAAAGTAAAACGGTTCAAATGCACTTTTTATGGTTTTTTGATATATAGGGTATTTTTTAAAAGAAATCAATAAATGTTTATTTCATTGTAAAGAGGAAAATATGCCATTAACATTTGAAAACGATATCAGTCAAATGGCCGCCACGGTTACGGTTGCAGTACCACATTCTTTTCATGAAATTTTCCATGACCAATTCGCACATTTGCGGCTGTATGTCCTCGATAATTCACGATATTCATTTTTAAGGTCTTTAATGGATTGTGGAGAAAGAAAAAAGTCTAAAGGTGTTAAATTACAAGATCTCCTTAGCCAATTGTGATCACCTCTTCGATAAATAACACGGTCAGGAAACTTTTCTTGCAAAATTGCGATTGATTCGTTGCATGTGTGGCACGTAGCGCCGTCTTGTTGAAAATAAACGTCGTCCACATCAATATCTTCCAATTCCGGCCATAAAAAATCATTAATCATAGCTCGGTAGCGCCATCCATTCACCGTAACAGTTGCACCAGCCTCATTTTCAAAAAAGTAGGGTCCAATCACACCGTTAGCGCAAAAACCGCACCAAACAGTGACTCAATCAGCGAAGATACGAGGTTTATGGTAATCGACCGGCTTGAGTTCTTGTGTTAACTGAACTTCAAAAGTTATAAGACTTAAGTTTTTATGCAAATTATGGTGTAATGTCGTTTGTGGAATGTCTAATTCCAAAGATCGACGAAGAATCGACAAACCTGGGTTTTCTTCAACACTACGGGCTACATCAGCAATATTCTCATGTGTTCTCGAACGATGTACACGGTTTCGATTCTTCACATCACAAACTTGTCCCAACAGCTCAAATTTTTCCACCAGGTTTATTATTGCCGGCCGAGAAGGTGTTTTACGACGACCAAAAAGTGCTTTAGTTTTGCGAAATGTGACTGAAAATGTTTCACCATTTTTGTATTGAATTTTAATAATTTCAATGCTTTGTTCTAATAATAGCGTAGTTTTAACTTAACAAATGTCAAAAGATAATAAACTTTTTAATGGAAAACCCTTTATATAGAATGGATAAACTTTATATTGTTTTGAGCTTGTAATGTCATGTTATGTTTAATTTTGCAAACTATAAAACGTATTATTATTAAAAAAAGTTGTTCTTTTAAGACAATGAAAAACATTGCTTATTAGTAATTGGTTAAAAGTTTGTTTTCAATTTACTAGATTTATTTTAATTACTTTGGTGTTATATTTGACATTTAGATTATTATAACAACTTTATATTTTTATAAATCTACCAAAATCAGCAGGTTTAGAGCTGGTATTTTAATCATAGCTTAATCTTATGTTTAACTAAGTTTATTTCACATTTTGATCTCAGATTAAAATAATAAAAAACTCAAAAAAATTATTTCATTTATTTGTGACATTTTAATCTGAAAAAAAAAATACACAAAACTCAAAACTTAGTTTAATGTCTCTATTTTATAATTTTAATATTAATATTAATATAGCTTTCTAAAACTAAAGTATAAAATTATATTTATGACAATAGTAAATATTATTCTTGGTTGATTGGTTTGTTGAGCTACAAACAGGACACGTCAGTGGATCTCCAAGAAATGATTGAAGATTCTGATAAGTTTCACGCTTAGATATGGCTTATTATTGAAGTTCAAACATCTTTAGACATAGAAGGCATGCTATTGCCGTGGAAATCAACAATTTCTTCCTAGTGTTTTGAAGCACATTAATTAAAAATTCTATAAAAACAATACCACTTTGGTTAGCTTTGTTAACACTACATTTTGCAAATTCTGACAAAATTGCAAGTTCTGCTTCGGTAGAAAGCAATATCAACCACATTAAAAACAGGATTTTTAATCAGCAATTGCCTACTTGAATTGATACATTTGTTTTAAATCATATAAGGGCAAATGAATAACAAATAAAAATAGGTAATTCTGCTTGTAAATACATTGAGGACACAAATAAAAGTATGAAATATTAATTATAATAAATTTCAATTAATTGCATATAATACATAATTGTTTATTTATTTTGTAGAGAAAAATACCAGAAATTAAAAACCATTATTTGTTTTCCTTTTGTACAAAAGAAAACATGATTCTACAATAATGAATAAGTAATATTAACCTGATGTTTTTTAGTTTCAAATATACTGGCCCGTATATATATATATATATATATATATGGGTAATTCCATTACTTTTCGACCAATTTGAAAAAGTCGACCTCTTTGATTTTGCTCAAATTTTCAGGGATCAAAATATAGATGAAAAAAATGAGATTTCCAAAATTTTGGACCTTAGAATATTGCCTGTTCAAAATGACACACATTTGAAGGTCAGAAATTTTACAATAAAACGTAATTTTTAGCTTAATTTGAATCTCAATTTTTGGGCTTCTGGAAAATGATAAAAAGGTCTACGATAGCTCAAATTATTCCTTATTACATGTACTTTAAAACCCATATTATTATGTTTAATATCGTGGCAGTCATTTTGATATATTAAGCTTTAAACATTATTCCAAAATAACCCGTAAATTTAAACCGTTCTAACTTTGTCAAATCTTAACAAAATTTTATTTGCAAGGTCTAGATTTCCTCGTGTTTAATCTCTTTTTGAAGTGATCACTCAATACTTATAGAATCAATACGTATACACCATTATTTTGATGCTGGAAGTTGCACATGTTTTCGCGATCTTCAAAACTTGTAATTTTCAGGTCCCGAAAAAGCGCTGTCACCCTATGTCGATTTTAGTCAAAATTTCAGTAAATACTCTTTAGAACACAAGAAAAAAGGTTATTCATATGAGAAATGGTATATCGGGCATTATCAAGAAATTTTTAATATTCAAAAATTGTCAAATTCATCAAACCGCACATTTTTGTATCTCAATTTTTGGGCCTCTGGAAAAAGATAAGAAGCTCTACGTTGGCTTAAAATAATCCTTATTGCATGTACTTTAAAACCCATATTCGTATATTTAATGTTGGGGCAGTCATTTTGATATATCAAGCTTTAACTATTAATTAAAAAAAAAAACGTAAATTTTGAAAAATTGCTAAATTATGCTTTGTTTAAACCGTTCTAACTTTGTCAAATCTTGAAGAAAATTGATCCACGAGGTCTAGATTTCTTTGTGTTCAATCTTTCTTTAAAGTAATTACACTAGACCCATAGAATCAATTTATATTCACCACTATTTTGATGCAGGAAGTTGCACATGTTTTCGCTATTTTCAAAACTTGTAATTTTCAGGTCCCAAAAAAACGCTGTCACCCTATGTCGTTTTTAGTCAATATGTCAGTAAATACTTTTCAGACTACAAGAAAAAAGGTTATTTATATGAAAAATGGTATATTGGGTATTATCAAGAAGCCATTGAGAAAATGCAAGTCGTTGTGCTACGTCGCCTGGTTGTAGGTGTTTTACTTTTGATAATAATATGGGTGAACATTTTCACTAAAAAACGCGTCAAAAAAGTTGTTTTCTGTCAGAAAATCTCAATTGCTAAGGCATTACCATTACAGAGTCCGTAAACAAAAATGATATTTGCGTATTCTCTATGTTGAACAGCATTTTTATCAAAATTCACTAACCGAACCAAAAAACTGTTTTAACAAGTATCAAAAGCTTGCATCAATGCACACTAGTGAAAGTAATGTTGTTTTGTTTGTGTTTTTTTGCTAAATAAAAAGTTTTTTTTAAATATTTTGTATTTGTTGACTATCTCAAAAACAAAGCAAAATAGACAAAAAGTGATTTAGATTTTCTGAATTTTGACGATTTTTGAATATAAAAAAACTCTTGATAATGCCCAATATACCATTTTTCATATAAATAACCTTTTATTTGTGGTCTTAAGAGTATTTACTGAAATTTTGACTGAAATCGACATAAGGTGACAGCGGTTTTTCGATACCTAAAAATTACAAGTTTTGAAGATCGCAAAAACATGTGCAACTTCCTGCATCAAATTAGTGGTGAATATGTATAGATTTTATAAGTCTTATGTAATCATTTTAAAGATAGATTGAACACAAAGATATATAGACCTGGTGGATCAAATTTCTTTAAAATTTAACAAAGTTAGAACGGTTTAAACAAAGCATAATTTTGCAGTATTGCTGAATTTACGGTTTTTTTGGAATAATGTTTGAAGCTTGATGTATCAAAATGACTGCCCTAACATTAAATAGACAAATATGGGTTTTAAAGTAAATGTAATAAGGAATATTTTGAGCCATCGTGGACCTTTTTATCTTTTTCTAAAAGCCCAAAAACTGAGATACAAAAATGTGCGGTTTGCCAATTTTGCCAATTTTTGAATATTAAAAAATTCTTGATAATGCCCGATATACCATTTCTCATATAGATACCCTTTTTTCTTTTGCTCCAAAGATTATTTACTGAAATTTTGACTAAAATCGACATAGGGTGACAACGCCTTTTTGGGACCTGAAAATTACAAGTTTTGAAGATCGCGAAAATATGTGTAACTTCCTGCATCAAAATAGTGGTGTATACGTATTGATTCTATAAGTCTTGTGTGATCACTTTAAAAAGAGATTAAACACGAAGAAATCTAGACCTTGTGGATTAAATTTTGTAAAGATTTGACAAAGTTAGAACGGTTTAAAGATAGCAAAGTTTTACGATTCTGCTAAATTTACGGTTTTTTTTGGAATAACGTTTGAAGCTTAATATATCAAAATGACTGCCACAATACTAAACATAAAAATATGGGTTTTGAAGTACATGTAATAAGAAATAATTTGAGACATCGTGGACCTTTTCATCTTTTTCCAGAAGCCCAAAAATTGAGATACAAAATAAGCTAAAAAAGACGTTTTATTGTAAAATTTCTGACCTTCAAATGTGTGTCATTTTGAACAGGCATTATTCTAAGGTCCAAAATTTTGGGAATCTCATTTTTTTCATCTATATTTTGATCCCTGAAAATTTGAGCAAAATCAAAGAGGTCGACTTTTTCAAATTGGTCGAAAAGTAATGGAATTACCCATATATATATAAAATAAAATAAAAATGATCCATTTAAAAGGAATTTACTCCTACTTTTATTGGTAAGGTTATGTTTGTAATTGTCCTTAATTTATTATATATAAAAAAAAATATGTTTTAATGTGTAATTATTGTATTAAGTGTAATTGTTATTGAAAATGTGTTTTCCATTGTAGTTCGACTGAAGAAAGAAAATGTCATTTTTCCGAAACGTCTCTGTAATAAAAAATATTGATTAAATAATTTAAAAAAAAACTGTCCGTTTATGCCATCCAACCTACCAAAAACAACTAAGTTAAAAACATTAAAAACAACTAAGTTACAAACAATAAAAACATGTAATTGCAAAACAAATATGGGAAGCTAGAATAAAAACCAAATTGACGTGGGATAATACAATAGTTAAAAGCCTAGAAAGAAAACAAAATAGATTTGGAACTAAGTAGATCAAAATTAAATTACAAATCCGAAAAGAATTGCAAAGATTTGTTCATAAATGTAGCATACAACCTTTAACCAGTACGTGGTAGAAGGAATTTGTGATAATAATTATTAAATAGGCTTAACAGCATTGCGTTTACAATTAATAACTATAAAAATCAAGGTGCTTTTTTTAATAAATGTCAGTGTCAAACTTGGAATATCAATCAATATGGTTAGACAAGCTAAGATTTAATTAAATGAAATGCAAAGAGCGCCATTTGAAGTAATATCTAGATTAGTTTATTACTTCTGTTTGTACTCATATATCAATTTAAATGATAATTTATTAATAATGAAGTAATAAAATCAATGTACAAGTTCGTATTGTATTAATCTCATAGCATAACAATGATTGTCGCATCATGCAGAGTTTATCAAGGTTTATAAGTAAAGAAGATCATTAGAAACGCATCAAGTTTATTGCATATTGAGAAACCTTATTACGGTTTTACTGTTTGGCTGTAGCATGTAGCCTGTAAATGGTAAATGATTTTATTTACATAATAATGAGAAGTAGTAACGCTATGCTCCTGTATTACGAGAAACGTTGAACTGTGTGCGTTTAATTCGAATAGCAGAATCAAATTTATTATTTAAATTTAAAAAATGATGTCGTTTTTCACCTGTCACCAATAGTTGTTTATACATACTATCTCTTAAAAAATAAGTTACGTTTGAATATCTTTAGTTTAATTTGACTCTTTTTAAAAGAAACGTGGCAGGACAATCTAGAAATAATAATATCATCATTGATGCTCATTGGGGTGAGCAACTCAAATATATTATACGTGGGTACATCCACGCTCCTCTTTACATCTGATTTATGAGATGCGACAGATAATTTCATTTAAGTGTTTTTGTACTTACCGTTACCTCGAGGGTCTGTGGTTTCTCCGACAAGAGCCAGACTCACTGTATTGTTCAATTTAGCTTCCTATAAATAACTGTTAACGTCTCAAATAATAAATATGTTTCAATTGTAAGATTACCGGTTGAACTATTTTCACTGCGCCCAACAAACTTATTTTATCGAATAATTTATTCTGGGAATTCAACCCAAGATACACTTATTAGTTACAGACACGTTGTGTGTGGGTAGTAAATAAATGAAATTGTTTGAAATGTTATCCTGAAAATACACACAAGTGATTATTTTTAATAAAAAGTATACTAACACTGAAAATAGAAAGTAAAGTACATGATTACAGGGCAATTCCACGATAGTCCGGACAAATGTCCTCACATCGACATCTCCGATTTTGCTCAAATTTTGTACACATGTTTGGGGTACCAAAATATGACAATTTCTTTTTATCATACTTTTTCGAAAAAATTATGTGTATGTAAATAACTATTTACAAAAAGATATTTCTCCTAGAACGCAATCTTTATGTCCGTTTTTTTAAATCTTCCTGAAAAAAGCCGGAAAATTAGTAAAATTACGGAAAATCTCTTAAAAGTAACCCATTTTTAGCAGATATGTGATATATTTCACCTTAAGCCAATCAAAAGTACTATATTTCAAAAGTATCATATTCAAATTTTAAGTCTCCAGGTGTAGCGGAATCGAAAATATCAATTTTTTAATAAAATGGTATTTTTTTTCATTTTCCGCGTAAAATTTTGGAAAACCAATTTTTCAATTTGATTTTTGTCTATTTTTTGCTTATTTACAGGACAAAAACTGAAAGAAGACAAAATACTCCTAAAAAATTAAAATGGCCGCCATTTACACTGTATTGCACTCAGAGATCTAAAACTTTAGGAATCGTCATATTTTAATACCCCAAACACAAAATTTGAGCAAAATCGGAGATGTCGAAGTGGGGACGTTTGTCTATCTATTGTGGAACCTTATAGACCGAGAGCTCGAAGCCAAAAAAAACTATGAACGTATAAACGGTAGTTTTTTAATATATCATTTTAGCAGTGGTCCAGATTAACAAACTACGGTCAGTCAAGCTCTTGTTGGGACAGGTGCCATTGGTGCGTCCTCAAAGATGTCGTGAATACAGGGGTATTAAAATAACTCTATAAAGGTTCCAACTTTGGGCACTGATTAAATATTACATATAATGAAGAATTGTAGTTGTCAGTCAGGCTTATGGATGGTCAGTCTAGCCCCAACTATGTATAAAAATATTTATGTGAATGTCAAAACTGACACTTACAATTTAGTGTCACATTTGTTAATTTTTTATACATACTTTTTATTATACGTAATATTTAATCAGCGTGCAAAATTTCAGCCATTATAAACTTACTTTACTACCTCGGTGTTCACAATATCTTACCGTAGTATGCTAATCTAGACTACTACTAGAATGATATATTAAAAAACTAGCGTTTATACATTCATAGTTTTTTTTTTGCGCCGAGCTCTGGGTCTATTACAGTGAATTGTTGATATAAAAATTATAAATGATAGGAGGCGTTGGTTCAAAAACGTTGTGTTGTTGCTATTGAAACCAAGATAAATAATATTGATTAATTTAAAAAACATGTCATATTATTTCATGTTATAATAAAATGAATTAAAACTTTAATTAAATACGTAATAAATTAGGTTATCCGTCATTTTTGGATTTTGCTCATTTCTCTGAAATAAACCGATAAATATTCGAAGGTACCCATTCGGTCAATTTACACACCCTACTTCTGAGATAACGAAGAACAGTGGACTGATCGATGTTGAAGTTTTGCTGGAATTCTAGAATAGTGGTGCAGCTTTCGGCATTTTCTTCAGCCACCAGAAGGGCTTGGTAATAAAATCCGAAGGTCAACCTTTTCCTGAATTGCCGTCTAAGCATTAAATCAAACAAACTACTATCGGCATGTCCTTTCGCTAATCATTTCTTCACTAAACATATTGTTAAAATAATGTGTCGTAATTTTTCCTACTATTAAACAATATTGTTATAATGAAATAGAAAAATTAAGTGCATTAAACTGAGGATTATAGTAGATCTACAATACTATCATTTTGATATGTCAAAATAAAATAGTTTCTACAAATTTTGTCAGATGTTAACTGATCGTTAATAACCGTAGAATCATAATGATTTAAACCAGTTTTACCAAATTTATTTCAAATTTATTATTTATATCTTGGATGAAATATTACTAAATAATTAACACATCAATCCGTCAGTATGTGTATGTGTCGTCAAGAATACTGGATTGTAAAATTTAATTTTTAATTTACTGGCTCGCTAATCAATAGTACTAACGTAGTTCAGTGTTACTGAAATCAGGCTCCAAAGGTGTAATATCAAAATCTCAAAAAGGCATAGAATAATATAACTTTCAATTTATTTTATTTTATTATCTCCGCTGAGCAGCTATTTTTTTATATGTTAATCATATATTTTAATTGTCAAATGTAACATTTGTCATATTAATATGCATTGATTCAAATATAATTTTATTCCTTCCAGATTTTTATTTTTTAAATCCAGAGTTCGAAGTTGCGATGAATGAACAAATAAAGCGTGACTATGCCAATGTTATTTATTATATTACTGATATTTAATCATGAATATACTGTGACTTGTGTTTGTATAGTAATACAAATTATATTACGGCGACCATTTTGTTTGTGACAAGCGCACATTCTAAATAACACTCTATCTACCATATATGATCTTTCAAAAAAACTCAAATTGTTAAATAATAATTTAAACAAAATCTTATTAAATAATGCAGAAATGAACCAAATAATATCTGAAAGTTCAACCTATTCAATAATAAATCAATCAATTCAATCATTACTACTGTTCATTAATATTTGGATAAAATTAGAAAACGCTCTTACTTTTGCTCAAAAACATCAACTACATCTTTCCTTCATTGATAACAATGATTTTATTCAATCCTTTAATCAAATATCAAAATCCTTAAATCAACTTCAAAATTCCTGCTGAACATAAAAACATTCATTTATATGAATCGATCATAACAACAAAAATTTACCAACAAGATAAAAAATTTACATTTAGCTTTGAAATTCTATTGATTAAATCTTTTTCTGATTTCAAATTACTTGAATTGATTCCTTTTCCTGCATACACCATAAATAATGAATTTCAAATGATTGTACTCTCTTATAAAACTTGGTTACTTACAACAGAATTTAGTGTCCCTATTGAAATCAATCAATGCCAACAAACTTCCATTGAACAATACTTTTGCTCTTAAAAGAACCATTTTACTATCCCGAACTCAAAATTATGTGAAACACAATTATAGTCCTTTCACTATAATCAAACATGTCAACCATACTTCTTTAATTTAACTTCGAGTAATTTTTTTCAAATTGTTATAGCTACTTGGTTAATTAGTACACCCACTTAAATCATAACGGTTTGGTATTCAACATGAAATCTTTTTCAACTGAAGAAGTAACTTTAAAATTACCCAGTATTGGTAAATTACACCTACAGGTGTCAAATAATAAATTAACATTTTTAAGATTGATCTATCACCAATTAATACTATAGATTTAGTTCAGAACAAATTAATGCTAAGTGACCAAAAAGAGTTACTCCCAAATGCAAATTCCTCGGTCCCCACTAGCTTACATATTATTTCATTTATTTTTAATATTATACTAATCTCTAAAATGATATGTTTTTTAAACGTAATTCTTTCAAACAAAAACTACTTAATTATTGGCAAAAATCTCGTAATGATAATATTAATCTAAATGAAATTGCTAATTCATCTCTTTTACAAAGCAAAACTTAAGTATTGAAACCATATTTAAGAATCTTGGAGGAGTTACGTCATGGTATTTCACTACTCAGCAGTAGTAAATTCCTAAAATTACAATAACATGTTGTGCTGCATTCTGCAACACAGCATATTATTATCATGTTATTCATATATTATACACGGTGCCCCAAATTAACTAGTCATAAAATGAATGCCAGAAACTACAAGCAAATTGAGTAATATTGACCTAATAAAGTAATATATTCTTTTTAATAAATTCGGAGTTATAGCTCTTTTAAGTTTACAGAAATTTTGACCAGATAGACAGTTTTTAAGAAAATCAAGTAAAACCAGAGGTTATTATTTCTAAAAAATATTAAAGTTGTGGACGTCAAATTAAATTTCATAAACTTCACAAATTGTATTTATTACTAGAGATAAAAATTGAATTCATTACTAAAAGGAGAGATAGATGTAGCGCTGATAATTTAATATCAATTCTGAAAAGTTATTTTTAAAACTTTACATTGGAATTTCTGTTGCAACAGGAAAAAAATAGCCGGCTCCACAACATAGACAACATACTAAAGCGATTTGCACAAACGATATATTTTATTAACCAAAAGCGTACACGTTTCTCAGACATCATTGTTTATTTTACCTAAGCCAAGAATAATACGTGAATGGGTATCAAAATTATTGTGATTACCTCAAAGAAGAATACAACTAAAATTATATTTACAAAAATGTTCTTTAATATTTGATGCTATGACAATAAGAAAACAAATATGTGTAGATAAAAAAACGGTAAGCTTTCTGGATACTGTGATTAAACTATAGTATAATGCCCGTCTGTGCATTTTTCTGTATAACTTTCTATATAGTCAATTGTACAAATTGACCTTGAGTAGTTTCTGTATAACTTTGCTAGTTTTAGAATATTTGCGTATACCTTGTTAACGCAACCTCCCTGAAGAGGTAAAAATTGAGCATTTTCAAAACATTTTAAGACGAATTTTTTTTTTACATAATTTTCTATGTCACTTTACTATTATAAATCTATTTTGCCAGACAATTTTATTAACATTGCGCCCGGTATAATTTAAATAATTAAAAAATAATTATTTTTAAAAACAACTTAAAATGTGGCAATTTAAAATATTGTAATTCCATGATAAAAGAATATACTGTTAATTTGCCAGACAAAAATTTGGCTCCTTGGTGGACTGTGTATCCCGATAGGTCCGCCATTAGGAGTGAGTCACCGTACTTGCGGGCCATTCTTTTCTTACTATCCTCATAGGATAATTATAAACAGTCCTCGTAGGTTGTCAAGAAATGGCTTAGTTTTTTCTGGATTACTTCTAGAAGTTGGTGTCGGTGGGTCAGCGATGGAACCAGAAACTAAAACTTTGTAAAGTAGTGCTCTAGCTTTTCAAAGAAAATCACCGGATCTTCATGGAAGTACCCATTAAATTTTGGCACTTTCCTGGTTAGACGTCTGTCGCGTTGACGTTTGGAATCCGCAATTTCTTTTCTGCATCTGTTTCCATCTTAATCTTTTCTTCACGTGCCACCACCCCTTGCTTCTGGAGCTGAAGTTCTAGTATCCTTCTACTTGTGTGACAATGAGGAGGGCGGTAGTCGGTCCAGCAGCGGCGGTAGACATTTTGACGGCGGCGGAAATCGGTGCGTCGGGAGCTGCAGTCGAATTTGCATTTTTGCGATGTGATCCCTTCGTCATCCACGTTGATCGGATTGAAAATTAAAAATTGTTTTCTGGATGATTTGCACAAAAGTACAAAAATTCAAAATCATTTTGAAAATTTTCTTGAAAAAGAATTTCTTGGGGTGGTTTTCGGTGTCAAATACGGTCGTGGGGTGAGAAATTTTAATTTGCCAAATGCGCATTATTGTCGGACCGGATCTGTTGTCGAGACAGGAACGGCCGCTTCTGAGTTCTGCGGGAAAAAAATTAATGGTATAGCCAAAAGTACTCTCGTACTTATATTTTGTTTGGTTTTAGCGCGAATTATGGTTTTCCAATTAATGTACACTTTTTAATTTTAAGGTAATACTTTATTTATTATTAAAACAACATTAATTATTTAAAATGACAATTTAGGTCATAACCCGATGAAGATCTAGTTTTTAACTGCCTAATTCTAATACGTGCTTCTACATTTATATAAATCAATTTGCTGAGCTAAGCAGCAGGTGGCTGGTGTTGTTCCATTTCTCGGTAGACGCTTTCTTATCAGGAAGAGTCTGGTTTCGCTGGCGCGACCGTAATTCCTCCATCGCTAGTCTGAAGAATCTTCTCAAGGTTTTTCAGCGATAAATTTGGTCGGGACAGGAAGTGATGAACCCGTTTCCTCTTCTTGATTATCATGTAGACCGCCGGCATTATCAAGATGACCAAAATAATGATGATTGTCCAATTGATAACAGTTACAGCAGGATGTAAGTGTAGCGGCTGTATTGGTTTCAGATCGATATCCTCGGGTAGTTTTATGACTTCTAGACTCGCATGGTGGGTTGGTATCAAGGGATGCAAAAAGATGTTAGGAACATGAATGTTAATGGTTTCATTAACATTGTACAATTTGCCATTAATTAGCAAAGGACATTTGTTGGTAAAAATGGCGGTGTTGCAATCTGGATGTATTTCCTCTTTGGTACAGTAGTTGATAACTTCTAAGTGATTAGAACTTGCAAGGACAGTGTTGTCTTGAAGTTGGTAACTAATGTTGTCTTGAAATCTGGCAGTCAAACATTGTAGAGGTTTGGCTAAGGTACATCGGGATTGAATCTGCTTTTCACAAATATATTTTTCAGGTTGATGTTGTATGCATTCTTTGAACCATAACTCATTTGACCAAAATGTTGCAGGTGGTAATATCATTAGTTTATCAGCATTGGGGATAGGCAATATTTTGAACAAAGGAATTGATTTTTGGTTTAAAATGGGAATTTTAAGCATAACGATCATTCTCTTATGAGTGGAAATGATAATTGATTTACTGTATTGCAATAACTTATAAGGATGTTCTTCTGAAACGACAAGCTGCTTTAGATTGTAATATTTTAATAATTCTTTTTCAATGTTAATTATCTCTGATAGTGAAATCAATTCAATATCAGTTAATTCCATTCTTGCAAAGCTAATGGTACGAATAAGACTAAGAAGGAATGAATTTATATTTTCAATATTTTGCATAGCATATTGAATTTGAAAGAAAGCTTCAAGATTTGCTTCTGTTTTATCAAATGCGGTTGAAAGAACTTCAAAATTATTGTTAAAGTTAGTAATAAATGTTTTAAAACGTTCTTGGGTTTGATTTGCAGTGCGATGGTTATTCTGCAACAAACAGAACTTTGTTTACTTTTGTTTTCTTATGCGTTTTATTGATTTTATATTACAAGTGGTAGTTCGATTTTTTGACGACTTACCAGTAACCTTGTCACCTTCCTGCTTAGAAAAATCTATTTTTTTGAAAGGAGGGTGATATTTAGTACGAGCAGTTAATCTTGCATATGCAACATGGTTTGAGGTGGATGGTTGTGTTCGCAACATAGGACCTTGAAACGGAATTTTATAAGGATTCCTATCATATTTGTTTGTGAGACATAGTTCACATTTATTGATGTAATTCGTTATTGAATCTTTTAAATTGGGCCAATAGTACTTTAGTTTAAGTTGAGCATATGTTTCGTTAATACCGTTATGATTAGATGTATGATAATCTTCTAAAATCTTTTGTTGATTATCTTCGTCAATAACATCTTCTAACTTATCTTTACATAAGATTAGTTTTAGTGATATAGTAAAGAGAGTATTGAGAATTTTTTCAAGTATTGGGCGTACTTTCTTAGGTTGGTACAAATAAATATGGTACGTTTTATTAGGATCAATAGTTTCTTTTAGTTGAGATTTCAACTGAATTTCCAAATCTGGTTCTTGTATGCAAATAGTATGAATAATTTTGTTTTTGAATCTTTTAACAACAGAATGGGCTTGTATTGTAGAAACATTTATAAAAAGCTGTTGGTTGAATTTGTTAATAGGTTCATCTGAAATGGGAAGTTCAGCAGAAGTATTATCGACTTGTGAATGAACAGTACTTTTACCTGTTTCTGGAATTTCTAAATTTTGAGTTTGTTCGGAATCCTGAACGTTGTTTATAAGATCTTGACAATCGTCAAGGTTGAAATCATCGGTTTCATCTACTTGCGGCATCAAAGAGTCACTATCTTCAGTGTTGTTAATTTCAATGCGAGATAGTGCATCAGCAACAACATTTTCTTTGCCTTTTTTGTAATGAATTGTATAATCAAACTCGTCGAGTTTTATTTTCCAACGGATTAAACGTGAATTTGGTGTCTTTAGTTTAGAAAGCCAAACTAGCGGATTGTGATCCGTTTCAATAGTGAAATGTTTACCAAACAAGTATGGTCGAAAATATTTTGTAGAAGCAATTATGGCTAAGAGTTCCTTCTCGATAGTGGAGTAATTGCGTTCGGCGGAGTTAAGGACTCTTGAATAATATGCTACTGGTCTATTTTCTTGGGTAAGAACAGAACCAACAGCAATATCTGAAGCATCTGTGGTTAGACAAAAAGGCTTGTTAAAGTCAGGGTATTGTAGTATGGGAGAGTGGGTCATTAGAAGCTTACAATTTTCAAACGCTTCAATGTACTTAGGATCCTTTATATCAATTTTTTCGTTTTTTCTTGTTAATTTAGAAATTGGGTAAGTAATTTTTGAAAAAGAAGGGATAAATCTTCTGTAGTAGCCTATCAGTCCTAAGAAAGATTTAATCTCTTTAACCGTCTTTGGAATGGGATACTTTTGGATCGCCAATATCTTTCTAGGATTTGGTTCAAGACCATTATTAGTGACGACATGGCCTAAGAATTCTACCTTCTTTGTTAGAAATTCCGACTTTTCGGGTTGAATTTTCAACTTTGCTTTACGTAGACATTCAAAAATTAATTTGACATCATTTATATGTTCTTGAAGGCTTTTAGAAAATATGATTACGTCGTCCATGTATACAAAACAACGTTTGTAGAGATGTTCGCGAAGGATTTCGTCCATCATTCGTTGGAATGTAGATGGAGCATTTTTTAGGCCAAATGGCATACGAACGTACTCGTAATGACCATTATTAACGGAAAAAGCTGTTTTTTGAATGGAATCTTTATGCATGGGGATTTGGTGAAATCCTTGTGCTAAGTCAAGACAAGTAAAATAAGTACATCTACCTAGATTGTCAAGAATCTCATCAATTCTGGGCAATGGGTATTTGTCCTCAATTGTTTTAGTATTTAAATTACGGTAATCAATTACCATGCGGTACTTCCGTTCACCGGAAGCATCTAATTTTTTTGGTACAATCCACACTGGAGAAGAGTATGGAGATATAGAAGGTCTAATAATTTCGTTATCAAGTAACTTTTGGATTTGTCTGGAAATTTCCTTTTGCATAGCAGGTGGATGTCTAAATGTTCGAGTATAAGTAGGAACATCTGAAGTAGTTGCAATATTATGAGTGACTGATGTTGTAGCCGTTAAAGTTTGAGATTCATTATAAAAAATTTCAGAATAGGATTTGCAAAGTTTAATAATGGCTCCTTTTTCTTGCAAATTAAGGTGTTCTAACCTTAGTTGTGGTATGTCCATAGGTGTTTTGTTAATGGGAGTATGGTCAAAGTTATAAAGTTCAAGAGGAGTTACTGAAAGAGGTTTATAAAAAACAATATTATTAGTATGGGGAATTTCTACAAAACCATTGGTTGCAGTATGTATGGATTCAGGAACTACAACTTCATAATTATTTATAATTGCTGGTAATAATACATCTCCTTGAGGAACAGAAACTGGAATTTTGGTTACACTTTGTTTGAAATATTTAAATTTTATTGGTATATTATTGATGATTAATGTATTGGTTTTATAGTCAATATTTCCATTTAATGATTTTAAATCAGAAGATGAAATCAAAGCGTCATATTGCGAGTGCCAATCAATCACTCTAAATCGAAATTTAAAAGGAATATCAAATGACTGCAGAATTGGGAAACATAAATTTCTATCATCAGTATAGGTCCTAGTTAGTGACCGAATTGTGAATTTTTCTCTAAAAAAATATTGATTAGAAAACATTGAAGCGGCTTTAGGGGTAATCACTGAATCAGTGGCACCAGTATCAATTAATATTTTAATATTTAAATCCGGGATTATAAAATATGGTAACTTGGGAAGATTCATCAAGTTATTTAAGTCTACGTGACAGGTTTGTGGAGGCTTGTGTCCTGAAAATTTTGATCGTATTCACAATCGCTATTTTCATAATTTTGTTCTAATGATTGATTGTTTTGTTCATCATATTCACCTTGAAACATGCTTGCATCAGCATAATATTGATCTGGTTGTTGATAATCAGATGAATAGTCATCTGTATCTTGATAATTATAAAATGTGTTATAATTAGAATTACCTTGTTCAATATTATGATGGTTAAATGGGCCATTCGATCTTTTAGATTGAATAGTTTGTGTTGACATGGGTGTAGGTTGAGAGAAATTTTGAGGTCTCTGTTGTTGATTATTAAAATTGGCAAAATTTTGTTTATTTTGAAAATTTTGTCTTTGAGGGTTAAATAAATTTCCGTTTCGATTTTGATTCTGATTAAAAGGAATGAATTTATGATTAAATCCTTGAGTCATCTTATTAACATTTTGTTGTTGAAAGTTTTGTTTATTTAAATTTGATTGATTGCTATTTAAATTTAAATTTTTTCGATGTGCCATCAAATTGTCATAATCGGAACATTTTTTTAAACAATCCTCCAGTGTATTTGGGGAACTATTGCAAAGAAGATCTCTATAAGGTAGCAAAGTGCCTGTTTTAAATGTTATTAAAGTTTTTTCGGTATATAGACATGTTTGAGCGTTTATTAATTCAAATTTTCCTTCATTTTTTATACGAACAAATTGAAGGAGTTCATTTAATTTTATGTTTAAACGTATGTAATAATCATTATACGTTTCGCTCGGCTTCTGGATACAAGTACAAAGCAATCGTTCAAGTGTATTTTCCGAACGTGTTTCGCCGAATTTACTAATTAAATGTGTTTTTATATTAAGCCAAGTATCAAATGTATCAGGAATAAATTGATCAAGATTGTTGGATATAATAAAATCCTTTGGTAAACCACGAAGTTTATTAAGTATATATAAATTAAATAAATGCAACTGTGCATTATTACACATTGCGAACGTCGTCGGAAAGAGTTGTGTAATTTTATTAACGGATGTAATAAAATCCGTAAGATTACCTTTATCATGACTGTATTCAGGAATGGTTTGGCAGAATAATTTAAGTTCTTCATTACTAATTGCAGTCATGTTTAATTTAATATTAATAAGATTGTTGCTTAAATTTGATGTGGATGCAGAAGAATCTTGAATTCTAATATTTTTTATTGATTTAATTAATTGATCAATTTCAAGATCAAACAAATTACCATTATATATTACTTCTTGTTCTTTATCAAAACTAACTGACATCAAAAAATCATACACTTGAGCAGAGATAATAAAATTATATTTTTTTTAATTATTATATTTTTATAAAATTAAATCTAAATTTGTCTTATTCAGAGGACATAATAATGAATTGAATTAATCAATTGCGTCACAAAGATACAGAATCAAATTGTAAATCGTTATACTTATATTAAGGATATGTTGAAGGGATTACTGGACTTACTGGATAATGCTGAATATTATTCCGGTAACTTTCATCGCTTCCTTGGCAATCAGAACGTACTCCGTGTCGGTGGATTTATTCTCGATGAATGCGGTCCAACGCCCTTTCGGATCTGGCTTGCTGATGGAATCTTCTCGAATTATGTCCTTGTGTCCTTTTGATTCTTCGTAAATTGTAAAAACAATCCGTTTCATTTATTGAACCGTCGAAGAATCCTGTTCGCAGCGCCAATTATGGTTTTCCAATTAATGTACACTTTTTAATTTTAAGGTAATACTTTATTTATTATTAAAACAACATTAATTATTTAAAATGACAATTTAGGTCATAACCCGATGAAGATCTAGTTTTTAACTGCCTAATTCTAATACGTGCTTCTACATTTATATAAATCAATTTGCTGAGCTAAGCAGCAGGTGGCTGGTGTTGTTCCATTTCTCGGTAGACGCTTTCTTATCAGGAAGAGTCTGGTTTCGCTGGCGCGACCGTAATTCGCGGGATTGGTCTGAAAAGATCAAGCACGGCAACATGTTCGAATGTTACATAGGCTATATCCACTCGAAAGTTAAGAAAGTTTGCAATGTTCGGATTTGGCAATTACCACATTCTGATTTTTACATATTAAAATAATTCGCTCTGTAATTGTTTTGTCATTTATTTCTATTATACTAAATAAATGTTTTTGCCTACCAGTACAAGTTTGTTTCTGAAGACGTTATAAAAAATGTAAGCATATAATAAAAGTTTAAATAATTGCTATATTATTTTTTTATGTTATGTTTTAAAAACAACCACATCATTAAATATTATTATTTTAATTATTTGGTTGTTAAAACTGAAATATATTTTGGGCCAATGTTGTACTACTTGTAATAACACCCAATAAATTATTAACAGAATAATCTGTTATATTAAATTATTTTATTTTATTAATATCTCTGAGAATAAATATTATGCTTAATGTTTTTATTTGTTATAAATATCTATACAAAGCATATTTTTAATTAGCTGTCTATGTTTTTAATAAATACATAGGTTATAAGCAATTAAAATATTAACTATTATTTAAGAGTTATAAAATAGTACATTAATTGAAGTAAAGTATAACAAATAATATCTGTATCTGTTTTCTATAATTACGATTAATAACTAATTCGGCGTGTTATGTATATTACAATTCAGGCAGGTCTTAGCGAAACCGTGGGTGACATTAGAAACAAGTCTACAGATAAAAAATTCAGAGTGGTTATCGCGTCAGTAACATTCGAACATGCGTTGGGGACACCCATCCAACTTGTGACCTCTCCAGCCGTTGTTTAACTTTTGTTAGCGCTGTATATCTTTTTTTATGAAACTTTTAGTTTTTATGAGCGTTGGGCAGAATTATGTTCAAATACCAAAAAAAAAACTACATTGTTAAACTTTGGTGCCGATATATTGACTCTAGAGAATCTAAAAAATCTAAAGATCTAAAAAAAAAACAATTATTGAAAAATTAATCATTTTCTAAACGCATCTTTGAGATTTTAAGTGACAAAACTGACAGTACTCATTTTTATTGCAAATTTTGTGCAAAAAATTATCCTAGTTTGGTTTTGTTCCAAAATATTGAATACGATTTTTATATTATTTTAAATCATTTTATAAGATTATTTGACACATCTTTTTGTATGACCTTCTAGTTATTGACATTCAATTTGAAAACAATAATAAAAAAAACTTATTTCAGAAGTTCTGTTGTTGCTTGAAACGATTTTACCTTTTGTTTGGTAGTTTTTGTGCTTGCGGCTCCATTTAGACTTAATCATTCATCACCAAATTTTGAGAATGTTATTTTTTTTGGTATTCAAACACAATTCCGTCCGGCGCTCTGAAAAAAAAAATTTCTCGGTGTTTAAGAAATTTGGTACATAAATTTGATGAAAAAAAAAATACTTATGATAAAAATGATGCTCAACAATTTAAGTGTTAGAATCAATTAACAATAATCACAGACTTTCTTTGAGAGTAAAAACGAATCAGCTGGGCGCTATATCCAAAAGTCACGTATGTAATATTCTGTTTATTAAACGTGAATCGTATTTAAAACTTGTTTTTTCAGGAGAAATGTTAAAGAATGACTTTTTTTCAAAAAATATAATATACATATTATTGTACGTGCCTAAATGCAATTATATATATATATATATATATATATATATATATATATATATATATATATATATATATATATATATATATATATATATATATATATATATATATATATATATATAGAGATGTGCTAAGAGACTTAGGAGGGAATACGCGCATACTTTCTACTGATTGTGGAGGCTCGGTTATTACGGAGGCTCCCTCCTAATCCACGCATATAAATTACTGCTTACGGAGGACCGGTAGTTACTTGTTGTCGTTTGTCAATAGATGGCACCACTTTTAACTTTTATAAATGTACGATAGTAGACTGCAAGTTCAAAAGGGGCGCTACTAAATAATATTAAAATTTGTCAAATAAAGCAAATTATTCATTTTTTTTTTGTTATTTGTATTAAAAATAATTATAATTAATTTATGTAACTGTAATATTTTATATTTTCTTTATTTAATTAATTTAAAAGATTTTATTTAATATTTAATTTATTTTTAAACAAACATGTTTTTATAAATTGTCATCATTACATATTTTATAACATGTCACAATTTAATAGAAAGTGTTTTTAGCGCTCACAGTTGCTCAGTTATACGCGTATATTATTAATCGTATTTAAAAATTTAAATAAAATATATTGTAAACATACATTATTATTAATATTATGATTTTACTGTTACACATACATAAAAATATTTTTTAGGTTAGATTTATAACAAAAGTTGTTAGTTATAAAAGTACAATACAACAACTAAATCATATTTTTTATTGGAAAGAACTAAAATGACAAGATTGCCATTCAAATGTAAATAATTATATTATGTACTATTATAAGAAACCTAAAAAATGAAAGAAATCAGAGTTACGTTTGCTTATTTGTAAGGGTTTGCATACCTGTATTGTTTTGGTAATTTGTAAGCGGTTTAGTCAAGTGGATTAGATATTCCCAATATAAATCCTTTTTTGAATTCTACCTACTAACAATCATAACATTTTGCATGTTTGTGTGTTATGAACGATATTAATTTGAAACACCCACACACTCACAATTTCAGTTTGTATTCAAGCACAAGGTTAAAAAAATGTAAACCCTTAAACAGAATATTATGTTATTATTAATATTTTAAGATTATCATCAAAGTAATCCGCAATGTTCAAAGGTTTATTATCGATTTCTAGTAACGTCAAACACCTGAAGTACCTGTAATTACAAAAGATTATATGTGATTTCTGTTTTTCCCAATCATTAACCCACAATTTCAAACAAATTTTGTAGAACACACATTTTTGTGTTATAGACAATATTGTATTACGCAACAATAATAAAAACACCCAAACAAGTTTATTAATATTAGATTAATTTTTTGACAATTTTAATAAAAAATTAACTATTAATTCTAAATTAAAAATTAAAAATGTACTATTTAAAAATACAATACAATAATATATTATTAATAATTAAGATTTAAATCATTTGTCAGACTACACATTTTAAATATTATCGTTAATCAGTAAAACGGATACAAGTTCTATAAACTAGTGGTGGGTTACACAAGCATCATTGTTTCGTGGTGTAGTGGATATCATATCCGTCTGGCATGCGGAAGGTTCTCAGTTCAATACCGGGCAAAAACAACTTTTTTTAATTATAAATCTAGTTTTTATTTGCTTTAATTTTAAGTGATTATCAATCATTGACTAATGATAATTTAACTAATTTAAAAATTAATAATTAACAAACAAAAGTGATAATATATTAGTACTTATCAATTAAAACGGAATGTGCATTAAAGATTTGATTAACTAAGAAAATCACTAATAAACATAATTGTATATTTATCGCATATTTGAAATTTAGTTATTTAAGAAAGTGACAACTAAAAGTATTATTAACACAAAGTTTATAAATTTGATTATAAAAATACAATATAAGATTACTGGCAATCATTATATACATATATACATATAATGCTGATTAAGAAGGATCACGGACCACGCAATGACATAAAACGATGCGTCGACCCCTTGTTAGCCGCACATTATAAGAAAACAGTAAATTTTTTTACTGATTAGGAGGGATTAGACCACGTAATGATCTAAATGATGCGTCGGTCCTTTGTAAACAGCAAATTAACTGATACAATATTTCAAAAATAAATATGATAATATTTACCTTTAAAAACTAACAATTAACAAACAAACGTGATAATTTATATGTAATTTAAATCAACTAAAACGTTTTGCATATTGAAAATTTAATTAACTAATAAAGTCATTAATAAACTTAGTTGTTGTTTATTTATTGGATATTTGAAATTTAATTAATTAAGAAAGTAATAGTATAGTAAATGCACGTTAATTATTAAAGTTAAAAGTACTAATAATTAAAAAAATGTAAATTACTATATAAAATTTACAGACATACAATATATATTTATTACTGATTAGGAGGGACTGGACCACGCAATGACCTAAAATAATGCGTCAATCCCTTGTTAACCGCACATTATAAGAAAACAGTAAATTTGTTTACTGATTAGGAGGGATTAGACCACGTAATGATCTAAATGATGCGTCGGTCCTTTGTAAACAGCAAATTAACTGATACAATATTTCAAAAATAAATATGATAATATTTATCTTTAAAAACTAACAATAAACAAACAATAAACAAACAAACGTGATCATTTATATATAATTTATTATTCAACAAAAACGTTTTGGGTATTAAAGATTTAATTAACTAACAAAGTCAATATTAAACATAATTGTTTATTTATAGCATGTTCAAAAATTAAGAAATTTGTCAATTCACAAGTTTATTATTACAACAAAAATTGCTATTAACAACTAAACGTTTTAAATGATTTGGATAAAAAACTACTAAATAAAATTTACAAGCAAACTGTACATATATATTGCTGATTAGGAGAGATTGAACCACGCAATGATCTAAAATGATGCATAGATCCCTTGTAAACGGCAAATTAATAAATACAATATTTTAAAAATAGATATATAAACATTTTTCTTTGAAAATTGATAATAAACAAACGTTATAAATTATATGTAGTTTAATTTAATTAAAGCGATTTGCATTTTGAAAATTTATCTAACTAATAAAGTCAATAATAACAAACATATTTTTTTATTTATTGCAAATTTAAAAATTATTTAAAAAAGAAAGTTATTAATACGTATTATTTATTATTGCATCTAAAAGTACTATTAACAAACAAACTTTATCAATTATTTTGTTGTAACATTACAATGTAAGATTTATAGGCAAACAGTACATATAAA
Source organism: Tachinus rufipes (assembly GCA_963932245.1). Taxonomy (NCBI): domain Eukaryota; kingdom Metazoa; phylum Arthropoda; class Insecta; order Coleoptera; family Staphylinidae; genus Tachinus; species Tachinus rufipes. Next base: position 56,504,857 of record OZ010747.1, read on the forward strand.
TTGCTGATTAGGAGGGACTGGACCACGCAATGACATACAAAGATGCTCCAGTCTCTTATTAACCGCACATTATAAGAAAACATTACATCTTTTTGCTGATTAGGAGGGATTGGACCACGCAATGATCTAAAATATGCGTCAATCATTTGTTAACTGCAAATTATTGAAAACTATATTTAAAAAAATAGTTATATAAACATTATTCTTTAAAAATTCAAATGTGTCAAATTATATGTAAGTTAAATTCAATTATAACGTATACATTTAATTAACTAATAAAGTCATTAATAAACACAGTTAATGTTTATTTATTGCATATTTAAAATTTATTTGATTAAAAATGTTATTAATTTAACAAACTTTTCAAATGATTTAGTTGTAAAACCACTATATAAGATTTACTGGCACACATACATAATTACATAATATATATTATATATAATTTTAACTAATAAGGAGGGATTGGAAAACGTAATAACCTAAAATAATATGCCGATTAACAATAAACAAATAAAGATGACAGATTAAAGGCCGATTTTTCAATAGCAGTTTAATCAAACAAGATTAATTTGCAAACTCCGTTTTACGTCTCGCAAAACTTCCAATACAAGTTAACTTAAACAAAGATATTTATTAGGTTGATAATAAATTAACTCCGCAATATGCATAGTGAATGTCTTACTTATCATATTGACTGCAATAGCTCAGTGGTATAATACTAGCTTCACATAGGGAAGGTCCGCGGTTCGCTACCCAGAAAATTTAAAACTTTTTTAATTTTGCAAAAAGATATGTTATTATGATTTAATACGTTTGCAATAATTAATATAATCTACATTTTTAAAATAATAATATTACTGACAAATTTCTTTCAAACAATATGTAGCACTTGTTTTATCATTTTTATTCAATTACGAAGTTTGTACATTTTGTTAAATTCAAACAAAATTATAAACAAATGTACCCATTTTCAATTAATCAAAAAAAAAAAACATTGTGATAATTGTCCATACAGGAAAATTCTACATTATTATATGTAATGAAATTTGATCCATGTATTGTTATAATCATATTATATTATTGATGGAACACACACAATCAATTATAATTTTTTTAATAAAATTTAAAAAAATTCCACATTAAAATTGAACAGTTTTGTTGAGTTATATTCATGAAAACGTTGCCGTCATAAACCAATATGAGCAGATGTGTGCATGCGCTTTTAGAATAAACCGGTTATTTAAGTTTAAATGGTCAATCTAGCAAGATTAGGTTTTGCTATGATAAAACGGCGTTTATGTTTACTTAATATTAAAAGTCCCGTTATTACGTACAAACATAGTTTAAACCTAAGTTTGAGTTTGAACTAATATTGAAAGACCGGCTCATGTAATTTAATTTATTAATAAACATAGTTGTTTATTTATTGTTTATTTAAAACTAAATTATTTAATAACATTATTATTAAAAACTATGTATTATGACAACTAAAACTGTTAATTATAAGCAACTTTTATGTCACGTTTTTAAATTGCGGTTAAAGGGCTTTTTTTGTTATAAAAACTAAACTTACAATGGTCAACTCTGCAACAGTCTACTAAACAATGATCAACTCAACAAAAACCAATTTTGGTTTTTATTTAAGATGTTGTTAATATCAAATTATGTATACATAATATAAACAGGGTAATTTAGTTTTAATCAAAACCGGGTTAAATTCTTCTTGCGTGTTACATTTATAGTAAAATAATCTCCCCAAAAATAATATATAAACAAATGTGAATGAATTTATTTTATAATTTGACAAGTAACAAGTTATTTTTGAAAATGAAGTTTATCTTTAATTTTGTTGTTGTTTAGTTTATATTTTTAACTTATTAGAAAAGAATGGCTTATGTAAGCACAATAATTATATTTTTGCGGTAATTAAACAATATATATCTTATTCACTAAATTTATAAAGTAGGACGAATTGTTTGTAACGTTTTAAACAAGTATAAAAAGTATTAAAACTATCCAAGCGGCAAAAGCTTGAAGCACGAAAGGATTAACTTTTGGCGAAAGCGCCATGCACCCCTTAGGCAGTAATAAATATCATCGATATGTATGATTAGGAGTGTTCACTAATGACCGGATTTAGTCTAGTTTCAAACCATGAATGTACAATTTCTATATATATTCTACCAAGTAATTAAAGAACTGCGTGTTTATTTTATAAATTTGTTTGCCAAATATCTCTTAAAATACTTACATAATCAATAAACGCCGTCGTGTGAATGTTAAACAATGTGTAAAGAACAGCCTGGTACATTTAATTTACAATTAAAAAAAATCCGCCATAATGCCTTTAGAGGCATCCCTCCTAATGCCTTTTATATCCGTATATAAATATATATATATGTATATTAATCCGTCAAGTCGGGCTCTTTCTGGGTATGAATCCGGCAAGTCGTGCTCTTTTTGGCAAGTCGGGTTCGTGTGTCACCTTGCCGTTCACTTTCGGGAACTAATCCGGCAAGTCGGGCTCCACGGCACCTTCACCAAAAATATTTTGATATGTAATAAAAATAATTTGACTTTACAAGATAGTATACATACATCTAATACATTTTTTATTTAATTGTTAACAACCCTAAATTAGTATTTTGATAAATAAATTAAATAACAAAATTTTTAGAGTAATTGCTTCTTGGAATAGCAATTAATAAGCACAATTAAATTTATTTTATTATTTTGCGCAGTTCACCCTTAACAACCCCTAATTATAAAATTCATTATTTTTAATTAAATTTGGTTGACAAACGGCTTTTGAAGTAAGCGGATTACAATGGTAGTGTTAGATTATATGTATTAGAAATAACAATGTCAAAAAGTTACAAATTAAGTTAAATATTTTAGAATTTTGCAAAATTTAACAAACATGCTTTTATTAAGTTTTTTAAAATTTTAATGATGATTGAATTAGATTATGAGTTATTACAGTAGTAATGCCAACATTTTGACATTAATTATTAAAATAATACATTCTATACCAAATTCACTATTTTGTGTAGAAATGTTGACATTTATGTATGTTCAATATTTTTAGATTTAACCAAAATTTTGCATACAAAGGTTTTACCGTTGGAGGATTACAATGATAGTGTTAAGTTATAAGTATTTTAAATAGTTGTGTCAAACTTTTGGCATTTAAGTTAAATCCTCAATTTAGCTATAAATCAGCTTTTCAACCAGATGCAAAAAGACTATCCACTGCAAAGAAATTTTTTTGGGACCTTTCTTAGACATTTAAGGAGCATTTGACAATTCTTCATTTTCAAAAAACTGCTACGGGAATAGAAAACAGCAGAGCTTTACTTCTTGTTAGATATTGGGTGAACTTCATGCTCAAAAATCAAACTAAAACAATTACATTATAGGAAAAGAGCTAAAATTGCTGGCGAATGTCTCCCCCCCCCCCCCAAGCTACAAGTCAACGCAATTAAATAAAGAAAGCAACGAGAACAACTCTCACAGCAGCTATGGAAACAGTGCTTTTGCTACCACTTATTTGTGATAATGGAGGGAAAATAAGCAATCAAATATAGATAAACAAACACACTGTAAATTTTGAAGTTCCTAGACCTACAAACGTGTTACATGAGAAAAAAACACTAAAAATAATATCACACTTTATAAAAAGTTATTGCATGAAAAAATCTTTTCATTTAATACTACCGTCGCAAAGCAAAATAATTTATATAATATACAGATGGATCTAAACATTTCAATAGCATCAGAACCGGAATTATCCCTGGGCAAATATGCTATTATTAAATGTAGCTCTAAAAACATCAAATCAAGACAATACTTTAACTGACCAATAACTATCATGTCGCAGAGCTAATTGGTTATATAGGCTATACGGTTGTCAGTAATTAAATTCAAACTAGTGATAAACTTCATAAACAATCTGCCACAAACAACAGAGTCCGCCTCATCTGCATACCAAAAGATTATAATCTAAAAAGGCTTACAATACGCAACGTAGAGCCTTCTTTGGCAAGCAGAAGCTAACCAAAGAAAAGCTTAAAACAGTCTATCTCTTAGCAAAAGTTTCTGAAGAAAACTGGATTTACTAAAAAAGTAACAAGGTACACAAGAAATTGTAGTCGCTAGACCACCTCAAAAACCAAAAGTTTTCAAAATTCTATCAATTATAATTAGAATTTTTGAATTCTATTGCAATTTAGCAACCATGCAGTAATAATAATAAACAATCATTGTAAACTGCACTTGATCCATAAATAACTATTTTGTAAAATTGAATAAATATATATATATATATAAACATGCCAATTTTAATTGAATCAAAAAACGTAATTAATTTAAATTTATATTGTTTTTCTTAATTATTGTTTACTTCTGTATCAAATAAAATAATTTAGAGTAAAATCAAATTATATATTATATATTATGATTATTACACATTTGAATGAAAACATTGCCGCTTTACGAGCAAATGTTTCCAAGTATTTGACCCTAAATTCTTTACATTTATTTATGATCTTTTTTGTAATCAGCCTTCACCACAAACCAACGACTTCGAGATTTAAAATCTACCAGCAAATGTGTATATTGAGTCGTGTTCCGACGGCAAGAAATTTTGTATATTCTTATTTTAAATGTTTATTCTAATTGTTTTATATGCATAGTACTGGAACATTTTATAGCCCAGATGTGCAGTTTCATTTGTAAAAATCTTTCATATTCTATATTTTTCATGTCACTACTAAGCCACAAGTTTTACCATTGGCTAATTATCTATTGCAATCATTTATCCATATCTTTTAAAAACAATTTGTATTAATTTATATATTTAAGTATAACTTTTCAAATTTTATTTATGTAATAATAAAATATAATAATAATAGTATAACAAAATTAATTAAAATCTTAGTATACCTAAACATAAATATAACAAAACTAACTATTTTCACCACCGTTTGTTTTTGTTCTTCCAACGCGGCTTCATTATAATACACGTCATTAATTGCCTCTTTGCAATTAAATAGCAATAAGTAAAACAAAAATTTATGGTGTGATAGCTCAATGGTAGAGCACTTGCATATCATGCGAGCAGTCCGGGGTTCGATCCCCGAAATATGACTGAAATGATAACTTGCTCTTTATCCACCAGCGTGGTTCGGAAGTCACGTTTTAAGCTGTTGGTCCCATCAAACCACTTTAAACAAGTCGTAGACTTACTGTGGCGATGTAAAATAGCCGTAAAAAGCATAAATAAATAAAAAAATAAAAAAAAAAACAAAAAAACTGTTTTAAATATTTATTATTATTCAATTAGATATATATTATAAATGTAAGAAAATTAACATTGCATTATAATACGATTCTGTGTCGGACATGAGAAGTTATCACTTTAATTTATGACACTACCTGCTGATATAGACCCAATTGCGGCCTATAGAAATATTTTAAACATAAATATAATAGAATTATATTACATAATATAATGTAGTGTTGTTTTTGCAATAGCTACACAATTAAAAATATGTTCAACTTTTAGATAATGTGTATCTTACATTGATTGCATTTTCTTCTGATGGGATAGATTAATTTAAATTTCTATCAAAACAGGTTATTGTGCTATTTATTACAAATGCTCAAAAGTCAGCAGCATTCTGTTTTAGTTTTTGATTTTGTTGAAATAATGATATTGCATACTTATATAAAAATATCTACAGAGAGTTCATTATTTTATTGCATGATGTTAACATCTAATGTATGCTTAATTGAGTCTTATGCGGATAATAAAACATACGACTAAATATCTTTATTTTTCTACCGATTGCATCTATGTTTTTAATTTTAGTATTCTTCAAACTTTTATAACAAAATGTTGTTGACCCACAATATATATTTCAAAAACGAGAAAGATGTTAACGCGTTAGTTTAATTAACATCTCTAAAAAAAAACTGATTATTAATCTAGAACAGTGGCAATTTTTGATTCTTAGAAAATTATGAAATTAAAAACCAAATAGTCTTGATAATCCAGTTAAATTTTTTTTTTGACAAAATGTTTTAGTCTTACATATCTAAATATAGTATGTAAGTGTTAAAATGCTTTGCTATGTACTAAGAGTTTGTTTAAACATCATTGTTTTGAATGTTTTTGAACATGTAATGCAAATAATTGTGTGTACTTAATGCGCTAATCCACCATCACTGCTAAATTTAAGCTAGTTTTATTAATTTTTAAAATAAATTTTGATATCATTACTTTGAATAATATTAGTTTAGTATTATTATAATCCGCATACAGTAAAAGCAAGGCCATGTGTATCAAAACATCAAACTGATTCTTTGAATGCTTATTATTACTTTTATATACTGCATAATTTAAAACTAGTATTCTCTAAATATTTTGAAATTGGAATTTTTATTTTTCATTTATTTGATATTACGCTGTTTGCTAAACTTTAGTTAAATCCATACTTTTTAACATACATTTTGACATTTTGACTTCATCATTATTAGTGTTCTGCTTTTTGCAGGTCCTAAGTGTATCTTCTTCAGTTTTCTTAGTTCTTTGTTTTTTGCTTTGTTCACTGTACCTTTCCCTATTCCTTAAAACATCAGTTATCTTGCATCTTTTTCTTTATCTTTTTCTTTACGGATTTGCACTTACCATTCTTTTGATCACGTTCTTTAATAAACAATCTCTTCTCATTGCATGTACTATCTGTCTTTTCTCTCTTACTAGTGCCTTTTCCTCCCCATGACATTCTTAATACTCCTTTATTCCGGATCTTGTCTGACCACGTAATGTCCAAGCTTCACACTTTATGCTTAACATTTCACAATTGTTATTTGCAAATTTATACTTAACTTGCTACTAAAAATCTTTCTTTTCTTTCTAAAACCTTTTTTATTATTCCTATGCTAACTATTATTTATCTTTGTTTTTCTAATTCTTTGTTATTTTAGAAGCAGTACTTTTTTACTTGCTCCAATTTATCTCTTTTAATGTACGTTTTTTCTTTCTCATAACCTTTGTTTTGTTTTTGTTCATACTCAGTCCATACATTGATTTTATTTCTTTCTTCTTGAACTATGATCTTTAGTGCTTTTGTGCTCTCTGCAAACACGATCATATCATCGGCAAATTAAATAGATTATATTCTTCTTTCTCCTATGCAACAAAGGAGTGATCTTTCCCTTTTCAGCACTTTGCTACCATCTTTTTGGCATGCATATAGAACAACGTTGATGATAAACAACAACCCTATCTCACTCTTTTTTTAACTATAATCTACTTAGTACTTTGGTCATTTTACCTCAATGCTACTTAGTGTCTCATAAACACTTTCAAAATTTCAAACAAATTTTTTCACAAAACACAGTCAATTGCTTTTACTTATTTAATTTAGTCAGATTTCTTTCAATTTGTCATTTTTATTGTAATCCGCAAACCATAAAACTTATGATTTCTAAATTTCAGTTAAATTTAAGATATTGCATATGACCACACATATTGGACCTGCTACTTTGAAAGCTTATAATTCAACTTTACTTTTGACCGCTTGCTTTGAAACTTCTGTATCAAACATTTTTGTTAAAAATGTCAGCTAAGTCTATAGTAATAAAATCGTTGTTAACCAAATTTTAAGTAAACCCAAGATACTGCACAGGCATATCAAAATTTTGACCCTGTTACTTTGAATGCTTATAACTTCACCACATTATTGTAATTTGCATACTTTAAACCGCAACTTTTAGCTAAACCAATAAATGTTTTTATTTTGTCCTACTTTAAATACTCCTAAATTTACAAATTTTCTAAATTTTTGAAGAATTTATTAATCCTTAAACTAATATCAAAGTTTTGTCTGCTCATAATTTAACAACTATTTAATAACATTAAATTACAACTGTCTCATTTGAGGACATTGCGTCTCTTCTTTATATATTTTATATAACAACTATTTGTCAAGTTAGTAGAATTTATTGTATTTGAACAAAAATATGATTCAAATTATTCACTTAAATATTGATAATTTGATTAAAACTTTAACATTACTTTGAATGCTCTTAATTTCACAACAAACAAACATAAAATCATAAGATGATAGCCATGTAATGAATCCCATGACTTAAGATTAAAAACTTAAGTCTCAGTTTTCAAAACTACAAAGATGGTGATTCTACAATTAACAATATGTATAAAAATTATTTTTAAAATTTTCAACCTATTTGTTTGTCGCAAATGAAAGTGGAAAATAAATATTTTCCTTTTGCACTATTACTAATTTATATAACTTTTAATAAATATTAAAATTTATTTAACTTTTGATAAATATTAAAATTTATGTAAATAACTTGTTACTATTGCCGCTTGTTATTTTTTGCAACTATCCAGATATAAGAAAATTCTGAATAAATATCAGGACAATAAACAAGTCGTAAATTAAAAAAAACATGCATGAATAGACTGACCTTAAAATAGTTTTACTGCTTTTAAAATAATTCATCATAAATTCATTGATAATAATAAAAATTAAAGATGTAATACTTTGAATATTGTTTATACTTGTTAATCAATAATATAGTAGTTTCAAATACATGCAACTATTTTGTTGTAGTCTACATCATTAAATTATTTGACAAATAAATATGCAAAAAAGTCTTTCTATAAAAGAATATAATAAGTAATATTAAAAAAAATCAAAATATAAATTGTCGATGTTATGCATAAACAATCAACAAAACTTATTTAATTTTTATTTTTTTCATCGTAACTGTGTAAGTAAACATTTAGAAACAATTTAAATTATTATAGATTATAAATATTTCAAATATTCAAATAAACATTTATAACTTTTTTATCACAAATGTATAAAAAACATTTAGAAACAACTTAAATGATAATAGATTTTAAATATTTTTATAAAACCATTTCTTAACTTGGACTTATACGATAAATTCTAATAAGAGCCCACGTTGCCGAGTTTATACACGAATATTCAAATAAACATAGGTTATTTATAATTTTTTTTTCATAAAAGTATTAGCAACGTTTACAAGCTATGAAAATAACAATCAATTATAAATATATTTAAAAAATATTATATCCACTTTGAGTTACAATAAGTAGCAAAGAGCCCGGCTTGCCGGATTTATACCATTGTGGCTATAACTTTTTTATTTGAAGTAATAGACAAGGGTTTGTTTGTCCCTAAAAGGTTAGTTTGACAAAATACATTAGAATATGACATAATTTAAATATATATTTTACGAGCCCGACTTGCCGGGTTAATATATATATATATATAGATGTTAACTCCCTTATAGAGGCGTTTTCGCGCACAATTTTAACCTGATCGAGGCGTTGAAATTTTAGAAGCGAGCGCTCGCTCCAGCGCACATAAACAGCCAGTTCGAGGCGTCTAGCGGTTAGTACTAATTTTGCACGGCTAGATGGCTACTGCAGCAGGTTTTAAGAAATATGCACAAATCTCAATAACATATGTTGTTTTCATTGAATTTTGGGAGTTGTAGCGCAGATAAATATTTCGTAATATTATATATTTTTTCTAAATAAAAATGTTTCTTTATAAATAATTCAATTGATTATTAAACAAAATAATAAATAGTAAAGTACAATCAAAAAGTAGTTTGATGCAAACGATTTAGTTATTAGAAATAAATAATTACTCAGTTGTACTGGAACAACTGCAATATATTCAAATTAAAAAAAAGAATAAATATTAAATATTTTATTAAAAATTTAATTAAATAAAAAAACAAAAAATTGCTAATTCCAAAAATTAATTACTAGAATTAGTCAGTAAATAAACGACTTACTTACGTTACAATGTCAGTTGTTTTGATTATTAATAATATAATAAATTAAATAAAACATAACTATTATTATTTAAATTTAATAAATAAATAGGGGGCATTGCGTTACTACCTCTGCCGATAACTATTATGCATAGAAACCAACATTCTTACATTCCTTTCACTTTTAAACTTTTTTATAGAGGCGTTTTGCGCATACTTTTAACCTGATCCAGGCGTTGAAGTTTTTGATAAAAGCGCCAGGTCCTGGCGCACAAAAACACCCAGTTTGAGGCTTCTAGCGATTTTTCACGCTTACTTTTGACTGGTTAGAGGCGTTTAAACATCTAATAAGTTGTTTGTATTCGCTGCTAGAAACATCAGTAGGCATCCACAAATCAAAATCATTGTTTGAATATTATTTGTAAATGATTATAAAAAGCTCTAATTAGATTTAGAATTATTTAATATACATAATTATTTGAAACAACTGTAACAATGTCATTTTAATGAAAAAAATAACAAAAAAAAATTGTTAGTAACTTTTTTTTAATCACAAAAGAAAATATTATATAAAAAATATAGTTGTCAATGAATATCGTCATCAGTTTTATAAAATATCTACAGTTTGACATTTTTGTACATGTTTATGTCTGAAACATACAGATATTTTAGAAAAAATAAATAAATATTTAAGAACCTATAGATTAAATTTTTACTTTTTCAAATGGTTTTATTAATACTAAATAAATTCAGGGATTCTAAGAATAGAGAATTGACGATTGGTGATATAAGAAAAGGCAACACACAGTTACACATGTCTATTGTGTAAAATATTTTGTTATTTCAATTGAAGCAAATTTCAGTGTCGCTATGTATGTCATGATTGCATTTTTTATTCAAATCAATTATATTTGATCTAATAAAATGTTATAATTTGTAAACATTTTAAGCAATTATTATAAATTAATATCTATAAAGATTACGATAAATTCTTTTTACTAAGCAATGCGATATTCAGGTAGTTAAATCTTCGTCGATGTAACGAAATTGAAGTATCATTTCAACAACATATATTTTTTAAACATCGCCGCTACTATTGCAATCCTAAGCAAAACCTTGTTGAAATTACCTGGTAAAGTGATGAATATTACATAAACATGACATAACCACTGTTTAATATTTATCAATATTTTTAGTACTGTTACTTGTAAATTTGTAGTTAAAAGCAGAAGAATATGTACTAACAATAAATAAAACTAATAAAAAATTTATGTTTTTGTATGACAGGCATATTTTTGGCTATATAGGCTTTTTAGATTCAATAGCAGATTACGGGAATATATATATATATATATATACTGTATATTAGTGGAAATCCGTACGGTCTATAGAAAAATGACATAAATATAATTATAGCGTTTAGTTTTTTTTTATTGGTATTTTCAAAATTGTTTTATGTAAACAAATTAAAGTATATAAATACTAGCAAAAATATTACCAATTCATTTTTTTATAAATCTTGAAAAAGACAGGTTATAGAAAAAATTATATGCAAAAAACGAATAGTAAAATGTAACAGCAAGTAGTTTTAAAATATTTCCCTCACGTGTTGAATGACCTTGCCCATTTATGGCTTCTCAACCTTTTGTCTGTTTACTTTCAATGAACTCGTATAATAATGGAATTAAGATAAATATTATTTTGGGGTTTATAATTTTTTTATTTATTTAACTAAGGAATTTAAATTATGTAACGTGTTATTTATGCATAGAAACAATTGTAGTTTCGATGTTAATAAGTACCAAAGTAAAACAATTAACTTGTTAATTATATAAATTAAACAAATTTTAAGTATTGTAATCATATCTGGATTAAAATCAAATAAATATAAAACCAGTAGTTTCAGGTTTGTATTATACAACAAGAAGTAAACATAGGATTGTTACAATGCAAAACATAATAACATTTAACCATATTGTTATGAAGTTCTAATGTTGTCAATATGTGATGTTATGTTATTATGTAATACTTTATCATGTTATTATGTTAACCATGTTATCATGTATTATGTATTAAAGTTATGATAATAATCATAATGATATACTAAATAATAATAGGACAATACGATTATGTGGTAACTTAATAGCATAACATAATATAACATGACAACATGATATCATAATTACATTATAACTTGATAACATAACATCATAATAACATCATAATTTGATAACATGATTTGATAATAACATCATAACTTGATAACATAATAACATGAAAGCTTGATAACATGAAACTATATTACCATGATAACTTGATAACATGATAATTTGATAACATAAAAACTTGACAACATAGTAACATAATAACATGATAGCATGATAACATGATAACATGATAACATGATAACATAATAACATGATAACATGATAACATGAAAACATGATAACATGATAACATGACAACATGATAACATGATAACATGAAAACATGAAAACATGATATCATGATAACATGATAACATGAAAACATGAAAACATGATAACATGACAACATGATAACATGATAACATTATAACATTATAACATGATAATATGATAACATGATAACATGATAACATGATCACATGATAACATGATAACATGACAACATGATAACATGATAACATGACAACATGATAACATAATAACATGATAACACGAAAACATGATAACATGATAACATGACAACATGATAACATGATAACATGATAACATGATAACATGATAACATGATAACATGATAATATGATAACATGATCACATGATAACATGATAACATGACAACATGATAACATTATAACATTATACCATGATAATATGATAACATGATCACATGATAACATAATAACATGATAACATGATAACATGATAACATGACAACATGATAACATGAAAACATGATAACATGATAACATTATAACATGATAACATGATAACACTATAATATGATAACACGATAACAAGATAACATGATAACATGATAACATCATAACATCATAACATGATAACAAGATAACATGATAACATGATAACATGATAACATGAAAACATGAAAACATAATAACATGATAACATGAAAACATGAAAACATGATAACATGATAACATGAAAACATGATAACATGATAACATAATAAAATGATAAAATGATAACATAATAACATGATAACATAATAACATGATAACATAATAACATGACCACATGATAACATGATAACAAGATAACACGATAACAAGATAACATGATAACATGATAACATGATAACATAATAACATGATAACATAATAACATGATAACATAATAACCTGATAACATGATAACATGATAACATTATAACATTATAACATGATAACATGATAACATGATAACACGATAATATGATAACACGATAACAAGATAACATGATAACATCATAACATGATAACAAGATAACATGATAACATGATAACATGAAAACATGAAAACATGATAACATGATAACATGAAAACATGAAAACATGATAACATGATAACATGAAAACATGATAACATGATAACATGATAAAATGATAAAATGATAACATAATAACATGATAACATAATAACATGACCACATGATAACATGATAACAAGATAACAAGATAACAAGATAACATGATAACATGATAACATGATAAGATAATAACATGATAACATGATAACATAATAACATGATAACATAATAACCTGATAACATGATAACATGATAACATGATAACATGATAACATGATAACATGATAACATGATAATATGATAACATGATCACATGATAACATGATAACATGATAACGTGATAACGTGATAACGTGATAACGTGATTACTTGATAACATGATAACATGATAACATGATAACATGATAACATGATAACATGATAACATAATAAAATGATAACATGATAACATGATATCATGATATCATGATAACATGATAACATAATAACATGATAACATCATAACATGATAACATGATAACATGATAACATGATAACATGATAACATGATAACATGATAACATGATAACATGATAACATAATAACATAATAACAAGATAACATGATTATTTGATAACACAATAACAAGATAACAAGATAACAAAATAACAAGATAACAAGGTAACAAGATAACAAGATAACAAGATAACAAGATAACAAGATAACAAGATAACAAGATAACAAGATAACATAATAACATGATAACATGATAACATTATAACATGATAACATGATTACATGATAACATGATAACATGATAACATGATATTATGATAATATGATAACAAGAAAACATTATAACAAATAATCGGCAGCAAATGAAACTCTCTCGGCCAAATACATTTTCTACCTTTTAGAGGCGATCAAAATTTTTAGTTAAATAACAGCATCACGCTATTCAGCAATACTTATTATAACATGATAAAGTAATATATTTTTGATCCAACCATTACATTCACAGATATTTTAAAATAAATTTAAAAATTGAAGACACAGTTCATTGTTTGGCCGAGAGAGTTTCATTTGCTGCCGATTATTTGTGGTTTGTGTCTTAATAACTGTGACCATGTTAAAATGCTGTAGGAAAAGGTTCAACTAAACGCCACCAGAATTAAGAAAAAATGCAGTATTGTATACCTATTATAAAATGTGAGTAAAAGACCACTAGGCGCATTGAACTGAGCGTTTATGTGCGCTTGGAGCGGGCGTTTGCCTCAAAAGTTTTAACGCCTGGATCAGGTTAAAAGTATGCGCAAAAACGCCTCCATAAGAGATTTAACATTTGTTTATTCTATAAAACAATACACATTTTATCTAGTTTGTGTTAACTAAAATTTTGCACTTTTTTTTGCCTGTCTCTACTGAAACCGTTTGTTTTGGCCCAAAAATGCGGGCCGAAACGACAAGGGCTTGTAAATTATTTGCGGTATTTAATTAGCTGTAAATCACGATTTCGCATAATGACGCCATACTTCCTTCCTGTATTTATTTGAGGCAGGCAAAAAAATATTGAGTGTAACTCGTACCAAAGTGCTTTAGCAGCCCTTCGCTTTTAGCAACATGAAGAAGCAAAGCAATAGCGGGCTGCTAAAGCCTATTTTCAACCTTTGATACACGATACAGTACATACTATAGGCGTTTTAGCTTTTAGTTTGATGATTGTTTGTGAAGAAAATATATATTTTACAGCTAATTTTAAACATCTTAAGTGTTGCACATTTAATAGAATAAACAGATGTTAATTCTCTTATAGAGACGTTTTTGCGCATACTTTTAACCTGATCCATGCGTAAAAACTTTTAAGACAAGCGCCCGCTCTAAGCGCACATAAACACTCAGTTCGAGGCGTCTAGTGGTCTTTCACGCACACTTTCAACTAGTTTGAGGAGTCTGAGCTTCTAATAAGTTGTTTATGTGCGTCTAATAGAAGCGTTAGTAGTAAATAAACATCATTGTTTGAATATTATTTGTAAATGATAATAAAAAGCTATAATTAGATTTAGAATTATTCAATATAATTGTTTGAAACAACTGTAACAATACTATTTGCAATAGATATAATAAGAATTAAAAAAAAAAATTGTAACAAAATGTTTCAATCACAAGAGTCATTTAGTGATTCGTAAATAAATTTTTAAAAACGCATACTCTTTATTTTCGCAATTTATAGCAAATGCAAGAGTTGTATTACATTTTTTGTGAAAGCGGCGTCGCACGCACACTTTTAACTTGTTCGAGGCGTCTAAACTCTAACACATTGTTTATATGCCTCTGATGCAACTATGTTATTTGTATTACATAAAAGAACAAACAATAATTGCTATAAATTAACAAAAAAAAGTACCTGTAATAATAGTAATAATGCACACTATTGTGATAACTACATTAGCTATCGCGTTAAACCGGCAACTTATACACATTTTTTGGTAGTTGTTTTATGTACGTCAGATATCTTGTTATAATTTTATCAAGTTGTCATATATTATGTTATTTTGTTAACAATAATGTTATAATGTTATCATGTTATAATGTTATCCTGTAATCGTGTTATTGTGTTATCAAGTAATCGAGTTATTATGATATTAAGTTATCATGACTTATTGTTTTCTTTGTTAACATGTTTTCACATTGTCAAGTCTTCATGTTAGTATGTAATCATGTTATCAAGTTATAATGTTATCGTGTTATCATGTTATCATAATATCATGTTATCATGTTATCATGTTATCATGTTATCATGTTATCATGTTATAATGTTATAATTTTATCTTGTTATCATGTTATCATGTTATCATGTTATCATGTTATCATGTTATCATGTTTACATGTTTTCATGTTTTCATGTTTTCATGTTTTCATGTTACCATGTTATCATGTTATCATGTTATCATGTTATCATGTTATCATGTTATCATGTTATCATGTTATCATGTTATCATGTCATCATGTTATCATGTTATTATGTTATCATGTTATCATGTTATCATGTTATCTTGTTATCATGTTATCATGTTATCATGTCATCATGTTATCATGTTATCATGTTATCATGTTATCATATCATGTTAGCATGTTATCATGTTATCATGTTATCATGTTATCATGTTATCATGTTATCATGTTATCATGCAATCATGTTATTATGTTACTCTGTTGTCAAGTTATTATGTTATCAAATTATCATGTTATCAAGTTATCATGGTAATATAGTTTCATGTTATTAAGCTTTCATGTTATTATGTTATTATGTTATCAAGTTATGATGTTATTATGAAATCATGTTATCAAGTTATGATGTTATTATGATATTATGTTATCAAGTTATAATGTTATTATGATATCATGTTGTCATGTTATTTTATGTTATGCTAATAAGTTACCACATAATCGTATTGTCCTATTATTATTTAGTATGTCATTATGATTATTATCATAACTTTAATACATAATACATGATAACATGGTTAACATAATAACATGATAAAGTATTACATAATAACATGACATCACATATTGACAACATTAGAACTTCATAACAACATGGTTAAATGTTATTATGTTTTGCATTGTAACAATCCTATGTTTACTTCTTGTTGTATAATACAAACCTGAAACTACTGGTTTTATATTTATTTGATTTTAATCCAGATATAATTACAATACTTAAAATTTGTTTAATTTATATAATTAACAAGTTAATTGTTATACTTTGGTACTTATTAACATCAAAACTACAATTGTTTCAATGCATAAATGACACGTTACATAATTTAAATTCCTTAGTTAAATAAATAAAAAAATTATAAACCACAAAATAATATTTTATCTTAATTCCATTATTATACGAGTTCATTGAAAGTAAACAGACAAAAGGTTGAGAAGCCATAAATGGGCAAGGTTATTCAACACGTGAGGGAAATATTTTAAAACTACTTGCTATTACATTTTACTATTCGTTTTTTGCATATAATTTTTTCTATAACCTGTCTTTTTCAAGATTTATAAAAAATTGAATTGGTAATATTTTTGCTAGTATTTATATACTTTAATTTGTTTACATAAAACAATTTTGAAAATACCAATAAAAAAAAACTAAACGCTATAATTATATTTATGTCATTTTTCTATAGACCGTACGGATTTCCACTAATATACAGTATATATATGTTCCCGTACTCTGCTATTGAATCTAAGAATCCTATATAGTCAAAAATATGCATGTGATACAAAAACATAAATTTTTTATTAGTTTTATTTATTGTTAGTACATAATTAAATGACTTTTCAGTATATATATATATATATATATATATATATATATATATATATACGGACATTCGACTATTTACGGGCGATACATTTTCTACCTTTTAAAGACGATCAAAATTTTTAGTTAAATAACAGCATCACGCTATTCAGCAATACTTATTATAATATGAAGCAGTAATATATTTTTGATCCAACCATTACATTCACAGATATTTACAAAATAAATTTAAAAATTGAAGACACAGTTCATTGTTTGGCCGAGAGAGTTTCATTTGCTGCCGATTATTTGTGGTTTGTGTCTTAATAACTGTGACCATGCTAAAATGCAGTAGGAAAAGGTTCAACTAAACGCCACCAGAATTAAGAAAAATTGCAGTATTGTATAGCTATTATAAAATGTGAGTAAAAGAACCACTAGGCGCCTTGAACTGAGCGTTTATGTGCGCTTGGAGCGGGCGTTTGTTTCAAAAGTTTTTACGCCTGGATCAGGTTAAAAGTATGCGCAAAAACGCCTCCATAAGACATTTGATTATTCTATAAAACAATAGACATTTTATCTAGTTTATGTTAACTAAAATTTTGCATATACTTTCAACCACTTTTTTTTTGCCTGTCTCTACCGAAACCGTTTGTTTTGGCCCAAAAATGCGGGCCGAAACGACAAGGGCTTGTAAATTATTTGCGGTATTTAATTAGCTGTAAATCACGATTTCGCATAATGACGCCATACTTTAAAATCTAACAGTAGTGACAGATTATAATTAATATTGAAACTTCCTTCCTGTATTATATACTTGCCTCGATATGAACGCAAGCGGTTTAAGTCGATCTCACTCTGAGAGTGAATTAAATAATTCTATAAATTGTGTAATTAACATCAAATTGTGTGCTAGCTGCAATCTAGCTATTCAAGAAGATGAAGAAATTAAGTGTTGCGTTTGTGAAATGGTTTTCCATAAACTTTGTGCAAAGTGTGAAGATAAATATGGTGTGCCGGCATGTCAACGGTGTGAAAAAAACGGAGTACAAAAAAGTACTCTCCAACTACTTGTAGCATTAAAAAAAGATATTAATGAAATCAAAAATCAAGTAAGTCTTCAAAAACATGAAAACAAAAACAAAGATAAACTAATTAACAAACTAAGAAAAGAAATAAGTAATCTTAAAATAGTTGTTAACAAAATGAAACCTACAATTGAATGTCAAAGCCCAAGCGCGCAAGATGGAGCTGCTAGTACGGAACAGCAGTCTGCTGAACCTAATAAAACGGCCAAACAGAAATCCGCGGAAATACAAGTAAATATGGCTAGTTGCGCTAACTACAACTCTAATGCACTAGATGGAGCGGAAAATAATAAACAACATCCTACAACAGTGGAAGCTAATACAAACCAGGAAATAAGTATTAACAAGCAAAATGAATTATGGACACAAGTAATCAGCAAAAAAACAGTAGCCAAAAATTTAAAAAACAGCAAAACCAGCTTTTCGGGACTAGGCGAGGATGAGGATCTGCCAATCGCAAAAAACATTACAAAAAAATGGATTTTTGTATCACGTCTGCATAAGGATGTCACAGCTGAAAAAATATTAGAATATCTTGTTAAGAAAGTAAAAGGAGAACACGTTGTACAAAAAATGACACCACGATATGAAAAAGCACAACACTCTTCATTTAAAATTGGCGTTAATATTGAACATGCTGATAAAATAATTAACCCAAATTTCTGGCCTAAAAATACTTTTATAAATAGGTTTTTTTTTTTCTAAAAATAAAATGGATGCCGTAACAGGAGAAATGAAGCCACCCACACTCAATTCTACTCCAAGTACAACTAAAACCTTGCAAACAAGTGAATTTAAGAATTTTCAAATTCGCAATGTAGGCAAAATAGTGAAGTGACCGAAGTATGTTCGAGGAATGTTAACTTTGAGTCAAGTGCGCATATAAAGGAAAACGTTCATCAAGTTAGTATATTTCACGCTAACATACAGGGACTACATAATAAAATGCAATTGTTAGAATTAATTATAGATTTAAATAAGATATCGCCGCACGTATTGTGCTTGAGTGAACATTGGATGAGTGCAGTTGAAGCCTCAATAACATGTATAAAAAATTATACATGCATGTCAACTTTTAATAGGTCATTTCATATTCACGGAGGTGCGGGCATATTTGTACGGTCAGACTTTTTAAAACATTATAAGCCTTATTCTACTAACATCGAACAATACTCGATTGAAATGTGCATAGAAATATCAGCTATCTCATATCACTCTGAGATCTGCATAATATGTATATATAGACCCCCAACTGGAGAGCATAAATTGTTCTTTCAGCAATTAGCTGAGATTTTAAGAGTCGTTACAATTAGTCACAAGCACATTATTTTAACAGGTGATCTTAATATAGATGCACTAGAAAATAGTCAACAAAAAAAACAATTATTTGATATATTTGAGTCATATTCACTTAACTCTCTTATAGATGAACCTACAAGAGTAGATACAAGAATTAACTGTAACTCATCTACTGCTGTAGACTACATAGTTACAAACATTTTACGTAACTATGTTTGTAATGTCATGGACTTATGTCTATCGGATCACTACAGTCAGTCATTTACTTGTGAAATAAGAAATAAAATAGAAGAAAATGAATCAAAAAGTATAAATACTAGGGTATTTAGTCAAAACAAAATGTCAGACTTTACAAATACATTCCTACATTACTATGACATCCACAGTATTAATAACAATATAAACGAGTATTTTCAACATTTTTGGGAATATTTTCAATGGTGCCTAGATATAACATGCCCTAAGCAAACTGTTTTAATTAAAAACTGTCATACTAATTTTAAAATCAGTTTAAATATTAAAAAACAATATGAAAACTTAAAACTTTTAAATCAAATACGAAAAATAAGTGTATCAGAAGAACTCAATAGCTCGTACAAACATTACAAAAAGCAATTAAATATCAATATCATAAATGATCGAAAACAACAAAATATAAAGAGTATTAATTATTCTAACAATAGAACTCGCGCAGTGTGGCAGGCCGTCAATAAAAAAATCAATCCAAATAAAAACAACAAACAAAATATTTGCATTAAAACTGAAAACGCGTTAATTGATGATAATCATAAAGTTTGCAACGAGTTAGCAAACCATTTTTCCAAAGCAGTACAAACTAATATTATACAACATTTTGGTGTGCAAATATCAGAACAATGCACAAAGTCTTTATGTGTACCTCAATCTATGTTTGTTACACCAGTGACTGGACCGGAAATAATACAAATAATACATAATATGGCTAATAAAAACTCTGCGGGCACTGACGAAGTACCCATGAAGTTACTAAAGTTTTGCAAATTTGCTATATCAGAAACCTTGGCTGATATAATAAACGTGTCATTTCAACTTGGCCAATTTCCAGATTTATTAAAAATTGGTAATGTTATTCCTATTTTAAAAAAAGGTGATCCTACAATTGCAAACAATTATAGGCCTATTACTCTTTTGAGTAACTTCTCTAAGATTATTGAAAAGGCTGCTGCAAACAGGATTTTTGAGTATGCACACAAATTCAACATACTTACAAATGCGCAACATGGATTTCGTGCGGACAGATCCACAGAAACTGCTACTGCCGAGTTTGTTCAGTGTATCAATGATTTGTTAGACAGAGGTAGACATGTAGTTGCACTTTTCTTTGATTTATCATGTGCATTTGACAGTGTGAATCATACTTTTTTGCAAGAAAAACTCATAAACATGGGTATAAGAGGACCTATTAATTTATGGATATGTTCTTATCTGTCCAACAGGAAAACTTATGTAACTGCTAATAACAATAGGTCAGATGAATACGACATAAACCTGGGGGTAGGACAAGGTTCTGTAATAGGACCTCTGTTATTTTTACTCTTTTGTAATGATCTTCCTGAGTCGATCAAAAAGGGAACTGTATTTATGTATGCGGATGACACATCAGTTGTCATATCCGGTCAAAATTGCGATGAGTTAAATGCTAATACGCTATCAGTTTTTGATGATTTTTCAAATTGGTGTTGGAAAAACTCACTTATAATAAATGTTGAAAAGACAGTATGTATATATTTTAAAAATAAAGGAGGTGTATCTAATCATGGAATAGATATAAATCTTAGTCCAAACACTAAGTTTTTAGGAATATACATTGACGAATATCTCAACTGGAACACGCATATTAATGAACTGTGTAAAAGATTAGCAAAGGCCACATTTGCAGTTTTGTGTTTAAAAAAAGAACTACCTACAAGTTCTATTGTGTCAGTGTATTATGCTTTAGTATACAGTATAATAAGTTATAACATAATAGCATGGGGTCAGGCTTCAGAGTTGCAGCGAGTCTTTGTTATGCAAAAAAGAATTATTAGATATATTTTCAATATTCCATACCGCGAAACTTGTAGGAATGTATTTAAATCTGAAAACTTGCTTACTGTCTGTAGTATTTATATTTATAAAATACTTGTTTTTGTTTACAAAAGAAAAAATATTTTTAAATTAACTGTTAAAAACAATACATACAACACAAGAAACTCAGAAGATATTTATATAAACCATTTCAACCTGACTAAATATAAGAAATCCCCTAATTGTGCAGGTAGTTATATATTCAACAAGCTACCAAACGAATTAAAAGAAATTAGTAATATTCATATGTTTAAAAAACGAATAAAAATCTTTTTAATTGAAAACTGTTTCTATACGGTAGATGAGTATATGCAATTTTAATTTTTTATATCTTGCGCGTCATACACATTTTTATTTAAGTTATTTTTTTGTATATATGTAATCAGTTGTATTTTACTTGTATTTTGAAATGTTTTTAGTATATTTTTAAAATGTTCTTAAAATGTTTTTAAAATGTTTCTGTTATTAGCTATAGCTGTCTTTTTAAAGTGTTTGTATCTACTTGTATGTATTTTAAAGTGTTATGTAATTAGCTATACTTATATTTAGCGTATTCTGACTTGTCACTCGAAAGAGACTATTTTTGACCAATAAATTATTCTATTCTATTCTATTCTATTTGGGGCAGGCAAAAAAATATTGAGTGTAACTCGTACCAAAGTGTTTTAGCAGCCCTTTGCTTTTAGCAACATGAAGAAGCAAAGCAATAGCGGGCTGCTAAAGCCTATTTTCAACCTTTGATACACGATACACTACATACTATAGGCGTTTTAGCTTTTAGTTTGATGATTGTTTGTGTAGAAAATATATATTTCACAGCTAATTTTAAACATCTTTAGTGTTGCACATTTAATAGAATTTAATTCTCTTATAGAGACGTTTTTGCGCATACTTTTAACCTGATCCAGGCGTAAAAACTTTTAAGACAAGCGCCCGCTCTAAGCGCACATAAACACTCAGTTCGAGGCGTCTAGTGGTCTTTCACGCACACTTTCAACTAGTTTGAGGAGTCTGAGCTTCTAATAAGTTGTTTATGTGCGTCTAATAGAAGCGTTAGTAGTAAATAAACATAATTGTTTGAATATTATTTGTAAATGATAATAAAAAGCTATAATTAGGTTTAGAATTATTCAATATAATTGTTTGAAACAACTGTAACAATACTATTTGCAATAGATAGAAAAAAAATTAAAAAAAAATTTGTAACAAAATGTTTCAATCACAAGAGTCATTTAGTGATTCGTAAATAAATTTTTAAAAACGCATACTCTTTATTTTCGCAATTTATAGCAACTGCAAGAGTTGTATTACATTTTTTGTAAAAGCGGCGTCGCACGCACACTTTTAACTTGATCGAGGCGTCTAAACTCTAACACATTGTTTATATGCCTCTGATGCAACTATGTTATTTGTATTACATAAAAGAACAAACAATAATTGCTATAAATTAACAAAAAAAAAAATGTGTACTAAGGTCAATAAGTACCAGTAATACTAGTAATAATGCACATTATTGTGATAACTACATTAGCTATCGCGTTAAACCGGCTACTTATACACATTTTTTGGTAGTTATTTTATGTACGTCAGATATCTTGTTATAATTTTATCAAGTTGTCATATATTATGTTATTTTGTTAACAATAATGTTATAATGTTATCATGTTATAATGTTATCCTGTAATCGTGTTATCGTGTTATCAAGTTATCGAGTTATTATGATATTAAGTTATCATGTCTTAATGTTTTCTTTGTTAACATGTTTTCACATTGTCAAGTTTTCATGTTAGTATGTAATCATGTTATCAAGTTATAATGTTATTTTGTTATCATGTTATCATAATATCATGTTATAATGTTATCATGTTATTATGCTATTATGTTATCTTGTTATCTTGTTAACTTGTTAACTTGTTATCTTGTTATCTTGTTATTTTGTTATCTTGTTATCGTGTTATCAAATAATCATGTTATCTTGTTATTATGTTAATATGTTATCATGTTATCATGTTATCATGTTATCATGTTATCATGTTATCATGTTATCATGTTATCATGTTATCATGTTATCATGTTATCATGTTATCATGTTATCATGTTATCATGTTATAATGTTATCATGTTATCATGTTATCATGTTATCATGTTATCATGATATCATGTTATCATGATATCATGTTATCATGTTATCATGTTATCATGTTATCATGTTATCATGTTATCATGTTATCATGTTATCATGTTATCATGTTATCTTGTTATCATGTTATCATGTTATTATGTTATCATGTTATCATGTTATCATATTATTATGTTATCATGTTATCATATGTTAATAAATTTTAGTTAAATAGAAATTTTAAATTATAATGTAAATATTTATATTTATTTGATAGATTATCTAACCTTAAAATTTGTAACGTCTAATAAATGACAATATCAAAATTCAAGCCAGCGGGAAAATAGAAATTTAAATATATAAAACGGATATCAGGGTAGCGGGAAAAAACAATTTTTTAAATATTAATCAATCAGTTTGAAATATTATATTACATTAATAATAATGATGATTAATCATCGAAACATGTATGTTGAAATAAAATAAATAAATAAATAAAATCATTACTTCGATAATATGAATAACACAAAATAATATTTATCTTAATTCCATTATTATACGAGTTCATTGAAAGTAAACAGACAAAAGGTTGAGAAGCCATAAATGGGCAAGGTCATTCAACACGTGAGGTAAATATTCTAAAACTACTTGCTGTTACATTTTACTATTCGTTTTTTGCATATAATTTTTTCGATAACCTGTCTTTTTCAAGATTTATAAAAAAATGAATTGGTAATATTTTTGCTAGTATTTATATACTTTAATTTGTTTACATAAAACAATTTTGAAAATACCAATAAAAAAAACTAAACGCTATAATTATATTTATGTCATTTTTCTATAGACCATACGGATTTCCACTAATATACAGTATATATATGTTCCCGTAATCTGCTATTGAATCTAAGAAGCCTATATAGTCAAAAATATGCATGTCATACAAAAACATAAATTTTTTATTAGTTTTATTTATTGTTAGTACATAATTAAATGACTTTTCAATATACAGGGAGTTTATAAATGAATGGAATTATGTAATCACTTTAAATGTGCCGCTTTTGTTAAATTGTTCACTAAACTATTTGTTTTGACAGATCAACTTTGACAGTTGTCAAGCAAACATATGAAAACATATGTAGTATAGTGGACGATTTTAAAAAGGCGGCATATTTAAAGTGATTACATAATCCCATTCATTTATAAACTCCCTGTATATATATATATATATTTAGATCATATCTATTCTTCTGCTTTTAACTACAAATTTACAGGTAACAATACTAAATATATTGATAAATATTAAACACTGGTTATGTCATGTTTATGTAATATTCATCACTTTACCAGGTAATTTCAACAAGGTTTTGCTTAGGATTGTAATAGTAGCGGCGATGTTTAAAAAATATATGTTGTTGAAATGATACTTCAATTTCGTTACATCGACGAAGAATTAACTACCTAAATATCGCATTGCTTAGTAAAAAGAATCTATCGTAATCTTTATAGATATTATTTTATAATAATTGCTTAAAATGTTTACATATTATAACATTTTATTAGATCAAATATAATTGATTTGAATAAAAAATGCAATCATGACATACATAGCGACACTGAAATTTGCTTCAATTGACATTTGCATAAAAAGACAGGAAAATATTTTACACAGTAGACATGTGTAACTGTGTGTTGCCTTTTCTTATATCACCAATCGTCAATTCTCTATTCTTAGAATCCCTGAATTTATTTAGTATTAATAAAACCATTCGAAAAAATAAAAATTTAATCTATATATTTTTACTTGCTCTTTTATTACGGTAATTATAAAGATTTTGTATTTGTTGACATAATTAAGCCAAGAAAAACCGGAAGATTAGTATTTCCCTTATGACAGAATCATGCAGTTGCGGGTCACAAGAAAGAAACAATCACCTGCTCATAAATCAATCAGTTTAATTATATTAATCAAATTATCATCAAAAATATGTTTTGTTGTTAATAAATTGAAATGTGTTTAAACATAACTTTGAAAATGTACGATCTTCTTTTTCAGAATGATATTATTTTACATTAACTCAAAGTGAATCAAATAATAATTAAGACATTATAAATAAAATAATATCAAATAATAATACTTTTAGTTACTTGGAATAAAAAATAACTAAATTCTCTTATATAATTTTTAATTATTGCATATTTCTTTATCATATTTGCTAAAACAACATTAATCCAAAAAAAAAAAAAATATTATTTCAGAGAACTAGTAATTACGAATTTTATGATGACAATCGCACGTTAAAAACTTGTAGTGAAAAGAGAACGCACATGGCTTAAATTTTAATTATGACGATAGAACCAATATATAATTTTTCAAAAAAATTTAATTTGTGCTAAAAACGGCATACGCGCACAATAGACACACTTAATTAATAAACTAACTAAATTATATATTTTTTTAATTTGAATATAAAGTTTTTAGTAATAGATTTTGTTTAATTTATTGTATAATCATTATGTTTATTAGTTTTAATGAATGAAATAGATAAAATCAAGATTTTTTATTTAGCAATATAACCTAATTTGTAACATAATACTATGATAATAAATCATTTTAGAAAAAATGAAACAAATGTTTATTAAAATTAGAAAGCATTAATTCTAATCCGGATGCGACTGAATGGGTGTATATAATAATACGAAAAATAACATTTATTGCTTTACTCCTACCCTTTTTCATTAATTATTAGGGTATATATATATTGTAATTTAAGAAAAAGTGTTTACTGTTTAGTAAATTTGTGATAGAGTGAAGAATATAATTTACAATTGAATTATTTATAAACAAACATTTTTATATAAAAAAAAATATATAATATTACAAAATACTTATCTACGCTCCAACTCCCGAGATTCAATTAAAACAACATATGTTATTGAGATTTGTGCATATTTCTTAAAACCTGCTGCAGACTAACCGCTAGACGCCTCGAACTGGCTGTTTATGTGCGCTGGAGCGAGCGATCGCTTCTAAAATTTCAACGCCTCGATCAGGTTAAAATTGTGCGCGAAAACGCAAAAGTTCTATGATTCTACTAATGGTCTTTAAAGTGTGATACATTTATTTTAGCAGATTGATTGCGATATAAATACAAATGCGAGTTAGAATTATTAACCTACTAGTTGAAAGTGCAACAATGAGTCTGTAAGTTAGATGTTGCTTAAAACCAGAAAGTTAAATTATTTACTAATTAAAACGGCTTTTTAAAAACTTATAACAATCGATGTTTTTGCTCTGCGTTATGAGGCAGTTTGGTTAGTTAGTTAGATTTATAGCATATTAGCTCAAAAAGACTATTAACGCCGATTCTTTTTTCTAACTATAAAAATGTTAAATAATATACTGTATAATGACATATTAAAAATAAAAATAAATAACCAAGATAAAATAAATCTTCAGAAACTAATAAAATCAATAACAAAACATGATAGATAATTCTAACAGTGTCTACGATGTAAAACATCCTTAACGCTGCACACAAACATTAACCATAATAAATATACAATTATACTCATATAACCAGTCTGCTCTGTCAACCTAACACGGAGCCACATATGAGATGCTACACCACAAACTGATGCAGTAACCTGTGCTAATAAAGTAGCATACTGGTAGGTTTCATAAATGTAAATAAAAAGCTTTTGCAAACATGAAGAACTGTTCCGGGAATATCCGCTCAACTTTCACAACAGGAGGCAAACATAACCGATTTATCTTAATGCATTTTTCTTAGTTTCTTAGTTTATTGTTTTGTTATTTTGTCACCTATTTTGGATATATATATTTGGATGTTGTGATTGTAATATTTGCATTTTGCATCGTGTGTTTTGATGGACAGTGCTTCTGATTATAAAACATTAACTTCACCAAAGATTAGTGAAGCACCAAGAAATATAGTGATCAATCTATTATTGGTGTCACACAGGTACTTGTCAGGATAAACAACATACATAAGGAAGTAGTGATTTATGGTGAACTGAGAAGCTGAAAAGAACTATTTTCTTTGCGTGGAACAGCAAAAGTTGAGAAAGTTTCTTCAATACAACTTGCCACATCAAAAACTATTAGACTTTAACCGTAGCACAGTATGAACATTTCATCAATTACTACATACATAATTTCTCACTTTAAAGTTAAACAATTCCGTTTTATCAAAAATTTACTGGCTTTTGGGTCACCGCGCACTGCAAACACTGAAGGTATTATGTGAATAATGTCAAAAATAAACTCACAAATAAGTTTGACTTGTCCCGGATAAACTGTGGGTTTTTTAACGAGGTTATCTTTTTGTCTAACGGTCGCCTTTTACGATCAGCAAAGGGACTAGCAGAAGTATTCCTTTGCACCACTTTCTTCTACAGGGACATGTTTTCAGGTAGATTGTTGCAAGTATTGATGGCAAAAAGTTGAGTTGGTTATCGATTAAGAAGGAAGCGGTTGTTGTCATCCATTTAGCCGGAGTCGTAAACGTGATTGTCACCGCGTTGTGTAAATTGCTAATGTCTAGCCAATCAAATTCAAAATATTAAAATATGTTATTATTCTAAAACTTTAAACTATAATTCGAAATATTTGTAATCACATTGGGACAAATTAATTTCTAAACAATATAAAAGTTTTAAAAAAATTTCTATAAGTTTTCTAATAAATTAAAATAAAATAAAAATCTAAAAATCTAAATCGCAATCCAAAATTCTTGCTAGTTATTACAAAAATGTAATTTTATTAAAAATAAAAATAAAAGATTTTAAAAAAGTTTTATAATTTTTCTGATAAAGTATGTTTAATCCAACAATCCAAACTGCAATCTTAAATTTCTGCTAGATATTACAAAAATGTTATTTTGATATTGAAATCAAAGTAAATAATTAAAATCTAGATCGTTTATTTGCTGACCAACAGGGTGTTTGTGCCTACATCTACAAACAACAAGCATACTGTAGATTGACAAAGTACAAAATTTAAGGCATTACTTAGTTAGTTAGTAGCATATTTTTTAAACTAAATCTTTCCAATAAGACTATTTTTGTAATAAGTAAATATCGTTCTCTAAATAAGACAACTCCAATTTTTTTTTTATGAACTTAATAAAACTTTTGACAAACTTCTTTAAGGTAACCATGAAAAAGCCATAATAATTTTGTTAAAAGATTGTAATGTACAAAATACCGAATGATCACTTATCTTCTACAACACTATCCGGACAACAAGCTGTGATTTTTGGCGCTTTTCATAATTTTACCCAACTTATTCAGCAACCCACATATTTTCCTTGTGATAAACTGGTGAACTAATGTAGCATCACTTTTCTGCCGTAGAAGCTGCCGGCTGGTTTCCTAAAACAAATAAAGTATATATTATAATTTAAGATAGGCAACCGAGGTAACTGTTGGAAGTTATTAGGGATGTAACGTAGGCAACCCAACATACACTATGGTTAATCCGGTAGCCTGACATTGAGGATTGTGTTATGAATATTTATATTTGTACGCACACTAATTAAGTCAGTGTGGGGGTGTTACATGTTAGTTGCCATATGTTCTAATTATCTTTTGTTAGTAATGGTTAACGTTTAAAAGAATGTTTGACACTTACTATGTGAGTTGATTCCGACGAATCATTTCGGCTATTTCTACCTCTGTGGGTGTATTCTGAAATAAGAAATTATTAATATATATGTGGGACTATAATGGTGTGATTATTACAAGGATATAGGTGGAATTATGTGATGTTAGTATTGGCGGTTACGAGTAGGGTAATTTTCTCTCGGAGTAAGATTGAAACTAGTTTTTGAGTTAATTTTAGGGATAAATGTTGTTAGATCTTACTCGAGAAGTGGCTTTATTGCTATGTAGGGAATGGGGGGAATGTTTTAAGGGATTTTACGATTGAATGTTTTGTTTGTTATTGGTTGGAGGTTATGTGGATTGGGAGAGTACAGGATGGATTGATTGAGTACTGGGAACTTACGAATGGTGATATTCTTAGATCTCCAGTAATGTTTCAGATATTATTTTGATAGTACTTACTTCAATTTTAATTAATCCTAATGTTGACATCTGTCACTGTCACCCACCATGTTGTTTACACTTGGCACTTTTGGGAACATGTCATAATTCACGGTTGGCAGCACTGATTATTGGTTCAGGGTGTTCATGTGAAACTTTAACATGGAGGTTTTTTCTCATCCGGTGCTCAAAGTGTGGTGGTGTTATTGAATACGGACAGGAGGGTGTAACCTTACGGCTTGTGGCCATTTTATAGTATGTACCAGTGATAATATGATGGATTAAGTGCTATATGGAAAGCACCCGCTAATTATTGGAGCGGAAAATTAATCTTACCGCTGTGCGGATTTTTCACCACCCACACCTCGTGGCAAATGTTATATGGGCGTCCGACGAAGCTCAACTTGGAATATATGTGTATATATACATAACCGGATGGAGGCTATCGAATTGCTTCTACCCAATCTCAGGAAATAAATCCACCTCAGTGATATTAATTAAGTGTGACTGTTGTGTAGTAATTGCACGTGTGGTTTTAGGTTTTCTTTCTTTCCTTTAAGTCTATCTATTTTTGGTTAGTCATTGAGGCTTACATGTACGTTGGTGTCATCAAGACGGGGTTCCGGCTCTGAGGACTCGATATTGGACATTCTAGCCATATACCGAGGTATTCCGTTGGAACCGTCATCACTTGGACGAAATATATTTGGGAGTTCGGATACCAAGGAGGACGTTCTGGAGCTAAGGATCATCGCTGGAAGTCAAGGCTTGAAATTTCAATTTTACATGTTTCCTTAACTCTATAAATATTTATGTTGTGCTTCACACTAACTTATCATGCGTCACATGATATATATGTATGATATTTAAAAATTTTCTTTTTTTTGTAAAAAGGTACTAATGTGTATTGTAAACCACGTACAAGGGGCTTCGTTGCCTGCTTAAAAGTCTCAAACTTATGAATTCACGGAAATCGGGGTCGCTCGTAGCGCTACGCGTTTCACCGCTTTCATCTCGTCATTCGCGGGCCAAAAGGCCATACTTTTTTTTATAAACTTGCATGTCGGTTATTCGTTACTTGTGGTACCTTGGGCGTATGACCCAAACAAAACGTACTTATATGTTCGATGTTTAATGTTTTATTTTCTGGTAATGATTAAATATAGAGTGTGTGCCACACTTTTCAAAACAGACCATTGACTATCGTTTAATTTATACTTTTGTTCTCTTGGGGAGGGATTTATAGGAATAAGTGGGTTCGAGCTTTTCCCACGGAGACCGGTATCACCGAGAGTCTTCGATAGTAACAAGCTCGTGGCGCTCACAATTATACCCGCCCGTCTTCACTGACGGCAGGCACTCTCTCGGTTGACCATACCACCCTAGCTCCCCCATCGTCTCCTAAGAAGTGAGAAATTACGCCACACTAAGATTATTAAATTTGTATCTTTTAACTATTTTAGAAATTACAACAACTAATGTTTTAGGAAATTCTGATTATTTACTTATAATTTTGGTTGTTAAAACTTTTCTCCGCGCCTCATCATCTTTATTCTAAGATAAACATAATATAAACAATTAAAAGAATTTCTTAATAACTTTGATTTTGTACCTATTGCTTATTGAAGCAAAAAATCTCGCAAAAACTATTCAGAATATTTGTTTTGTCTATTTGTACATAAAAGAAACATACCTAAAAAGAAAGACAAGTCTGATTCTTCAAATAATAGATCAACTACATTATTGTCAAATTTATCAAAAAAAATTGAAAAATATATTAATTTCTACATTCTTGGAACAAAATAACTTCATCTCAGATAATCAATATGGATTCTGATAAAAACGTTCGACAACAGATCTTCTGACTTATGTTAGTCACAAATAGAATTCCACTTTAGACAAACATAAAAAAAAGTCTGCAGTAGCTTTAGACATTTCCAAAGCATTTGATAGGGTATTAATATAGGTGGATTAAGTTGTTGTGTAAACTAGTAAATGGTATTGTAAATTGTTTTGTATTAGTCAAAAAATTACGTTAAATTTTATCGCACCAACTGAGGATACTATAATCCACTAACGCGTATGCTACGCTAATGTAATTATGTTAAAAATTATATGTAATTTTGATTTATTTGATAATTCACATTATGCATTTAAAACTAATTGCTATAAATTTAATTTTAATTTGTTCTTTCAATTCTATGTAAACAACTAATCTTTTTTTATGAAATATATACACTATACACTAGTTTTTAAGTTGTTATTATATGATATTTATTGTATAATTAATAAAGATTATTACTATTATTATTATCCTTAACTTATCAACAAACTCCATTGTATAGATGTTAATCATAAATCTGTAAATCTTATCTATAATTTTTATGACAATAGAAAAACTATAGTTAGAGGTGATGGTTTTTACCAAAGAGTTCTATAACTAAAAATTGCAAGCCAGCGTTTTTCCGTACAATTTCAGTATCTCTGTTTTTGTCGCACACTCTACTCCCTCTCTCTGTCTCTCTCTCTCTCTCTACTAGTGGTTGAGCGTTGTATGTGATAAAGAAACGTCATCGTGGGACAAGGACAGAGATACCGAGAGTGTATACTGCCTATACATTGTTTAAACAACAGTTTAGAATCTCTAGTTATAAAACTTTGTGGTTATAACTTTGACTTTAAAATCATAAATGCTAGTGGTCTTCAAGGTTCTGTTCTTTTGCCAATTTTATTTTTGCTTTATATTAATGGCTTTTTTCAAGTAATTAAAAATTCTAAATATAGTTTTGCTAATATCACCATTTATACTTTATACTTTCCAAAGACCATATCGACAAATATGGCAGAACGTTTTCAAGTTTTTAGGTTAGAATCTGTAGCATCTATAAACAAAAACTTTAAAACAATATCTGAATGATACATTCCCAACATGGTCAATTTCAACTCTAAAAAACTCAATTTTTTTCTGCTTTAAAATCAAAATTTAAAATATCATCAGTATCAAATGTTAAATTAACAACGAATCCATATCTAAATCCTTTTCAACTTGTCTTCTAGAGGTTACAATTCTACATAATCTTTTCTGAAAAAAAAGTGTTTTACTTTTGTTCAACTTTTGCATTTATGTATATAAAACTTATAATTGTTCTTATATTAAATATTGTTCTAAGTATGAGTAAGGAGCATTGAAAGCTACTATCTCTTCTAAACTGTAATTAGAGACAAGTTATTTGGATCATTGCCGATTCAAAATTGACTAATGACTTACATACAACACATGCGTAATGTTGCAGATCTTTACATTTTTGATGGATATTTTAATGAACATTTACTTGTAGTACAAGGCTTGCTAGAATTTCTAATAAATATTTACTGACAGTTCAGAGATGTAACCGTACTATCAACACATAGAACAAACTTACATATTCAGTATTTTCTGAGGCTTATAAACCACAAATATTTAAGATCAATGTTTACAAACTGCTTAAATCTAATAATTCTTAAATATCACATTTAAAAATTAAAAAAAAAATGTTTTTATTAATTGAATGATGGTGACCGTTACTACGTGATAGTTTATTATAGAAAATAAATAAAACACATTAACTGTGTACTATATCACAAATATATTTAAACCGTGACATTTTCAACCTTTTTACAAGGTCATCATCAAACAAGTATGAATATTAAAAAGAATTTACATAGCATATTCAACAGTAAAACATAAAGTATATGAAGAGGTGGGAAATTACATTGAAATTATTATGATTAAAAATTATTATCAATTACATACAAAAATATAAATCGGACAAAACAGATTAAACAGATAAAACAGGTAAAAAGAAGATTAATAAATGGCGGTTTTTACTTAAAGTTAATTATGATTTTTCAGTTTTATTCAAATACATTAAAAGTACTAAATGGCAGAAGTAAGTTTAATGCAGGGGGTGGCAACGGCAGGGTAAAGGTTTGTTTAATGGCGGCGGTAGAGATTGGTTTAATGGCGAAGGTGGAAGTTGATCTAATAGCAGGAGTTCAGTTTGATTAAGTGGCGGATGTTGAAGTTGGTCCAATAGCGAAAGTGCAGTTTGATTAAGTTGCAAAGGTAGCGAGTAAAATTCCGAAATTTGAGAGTAATTTACTAGTTGTAAAAACCTCAAGTTTAAGTGCCATTCACCAATAACAGAACCGGATGTGGATAATCCAAAATATGCAACATTTATTGGATCAAGGTCAACGTAAACCATGTAAGGTTGTTTTTCATATATTTTTCCTGTTGATAATGTCCCGTTTCGTCTATTGTACCTAATCCAATATTTCTCAAATTGGTCCACGACAATTTTTCCTTTTTTACCAACCACAGTATTGCTATAAAGGGAATCTCTTCGAATTTCAGAATTTGTATTTTTCCATCCGCCATAGATGATATGCAAAAATTTTCTCCTTATACCTGGAGTTTCTGACAGTACAAATTTTATGTCTTCAGTTGCTCTTACATCAACTTCAAAGTAGTCTTGTAACATCGGAAAAAATTGATAGCGGTCACTTGATGTGTAAACTGTAATTACTGAAATTATATATTATTAACTAGATATATAATAATTATAAAAAACTTTAGTTTTGTATTTTGCAATTTCAATTATGGTGTTCCACTTAACCATAGTTTTAATTTATTGCCATAATATGTTCATTCAAAACAAATAAAATAAATTGGGTAATAATAAACTTAGATTTACTTTCATAGAATATTAAATATAATAATTCAGAACATTATAACGTTTTGTGTTATTCAATAGTTTAACATTTATATTATATATTGTTCCTAAATATTAATTTAATAAAAAAAAAAAAAAAATTGTAATAAAAACTTAAAAAATATTGGATTTAAACTAGATATTTTTTCAAATATTTTTATGATTTTTTTATTCAAGTTTGAAAATTAATGGTTTGAATGAGGCGCTAAATTTGAAAAATGTATAGCACGACCAAACGTTAAAATGTTCCGAGGAATTACTGTAATATTTTAAATAGAGATTGAAAAACTAAAAAAAACACACTATAACTAACTTTAAAAATCTTTGCATTTTAAAGTAAGTAAACTGATATCTTATTTATACGAATTATACTTTTTATAAACCAGCTTAAATAATTAATAAATAAACAAGTTTTTATAATAACTCAAATAGTTACAACAATAATATAATCAATAATCAATAATTTGATAACTAATCATCAATAAAAATAAATATTTGTTTTATAACAATTATTTTGTAATTTTTTTTTTTAATTTTATAATTAATGCAATTGTTAATTAAATAAAAAAAATGTTTTTATTACAAAATATAAACGCAAACTAATAAGATATGATCTTTTAGATGTAATCTTTATAAAAATAATAACTATGCTTACCCATATTGTTACATATAGTTGGAGCCAACATAATCTGACAATGAATTTTTATTGTGATACAAGACCACAAAAAGATCATATGAGTGATACCATACATCATCATTTTACAACTTGTTGGGATTACGTTTGCTAGAATTGAAATGAATGCTGTATTAGTTTTGTATAGGTTTTTATATACAGATCGTAGGTGTAGTAAAAATCAAATAAACTATCGCTGAACGTGTTACAGACAAAGAATTGTAATTTTCTGTAACAATTGCTGTTGTCTCGTTGACAAACTGATTGGTTTGCTATTCAAGAGAACAAGCTGCAATTACTAAAAGCATTATAACACCCTAGAGCTTTTCGTGCAAATTCAGCAGTGTTTAGTCATATGACTACTTACACCCTACGCTGTTGGAGTTAAAGTCATTTTTTGCTATTGTTGTTAATAGTTTGTAGAAATTTATTTTAATTTCGTTTTTTATTTATTTATATTTAAATTTTAAATTTTAAGTAGGCATTTTTACAGCAAATTATTTTACACAATTTAGACTAAGAGATGATATGCCAAAAAAAAACTAAATTATTTTGTAAATTAAGTCCGAAAAATTTATTCTTAGACCTATGCAAAATTTATACTTACTAGAACAAACAGCTTTCATTTGATTTAATACTGGATATTAAATTAAATTTTCAATCAATATTTGATCAAACATGTGAAACAAAAAATTAAAAAATTTAAATAAAACTTTTTCTTTCTTCTTTTCAATCTCCATAAATTATAAACACATTTTTGAGATCGTATACTTAAACTCAATTTCTGGCTGTTATTTATAACAATATTATTAAGTGAATGTTTTCCTAAAATCAATACACAAAAATGTAAACTTGTTTTTAAATCGCTTATGTGCCAAAATCATAAAACAGTATTAATGTGCCGACTATCTTAGCCAATCAATTGAATGCAAAGAGCAAATAGTTTTAAACAGAAAAAAACTGATAAATTTCAATTTACTAAACTAAACAAATTGTAACAAAGATATTCAATAATTTGCCATTTTTCTAAACCAAGAGAGATTGAATTTCAAATGTCCTTATGAACCCCAAACAAAAAACCTTTTTGGAAAGTATATGACTAAAAACGAGAAATATAAATTATTCTTTAGAATTATAGAATACATTTTTGAGAATCTACCATATTTGGAGTCCTGGAATAATCGTCAACGTGTACAGAAACCAAAAACAAAAAGTGGACAACGTCGATTCATCTTTTTCTTCTAAGACTGTTTCAAACCAACATTAACACATTTACTGATTTAATAACAAGTTAAAATTGTAATACACGTGAAACCTTGATCCTTATGAAAAAAACAAACAACAAATTTTTTGTTTTCAAAGAAAATTACTTGATATATGGCACTTTTATAAAACATGCAAAAACAATTCTAAAGCACTATGGTTTCTAATAAAAACTAGTTCTTCTAACGTCTGCAATAAAACCTGTGACAGAAATCCTAAATAATTTAGTATGATGTTTTATGTATTGTTGCAAAGACTTTAGTTAGTAAGCCAGTTTTTAGTTTAGATTTTTTTTAATTTGTATATTCCTATTTTGATATAGAAAAATCCTCTTTTCATTTTCAACAAGTTGGATACATAGAAGTGAGAAAATAATATAAATAATAAAATCATATATTTTAAAAAACTCTACCTACAAGCAGAGATGTATGTGGGCTAACTACAGGCTTTAGTTACCCCACTTACTACATTTATAAACAGTTCTATTATAGGTAACATCATTCCCAAAGTACTAATACAAACTTTAGTAATTCCTATCTGTAAAACCGGCAACATAGAAAAGTTAATAATAATAATAATAATAATAATAATAATAATAATAATATATGTATTTACAGTGACAATATTACAATGAGGTAAAAATTGTGCATAAAAAAGTGTCATACAAGTACAAAAATACAAAAATACAAATTTAAAAACTAAAAAGAAAAGAAATAACAGCGTTGAAATAAAATAAAATTAAAACTTGTGAGAATAAAATTCTGACATACTGTAGGGTTTTATGTCGCACAGTATTTGAAACACTGGTTGCTTCATTATACTGTAACTAGATGTTTCTGTAAGTCTGCGTGGTAGAAAGTTAAATATTTTTAAACAATAATATAAAGGACTTTTTCCATATAACAAATACGTCTGGCCGTATCGTGTATTGTGATGATTAGACAAAGTAGTTATTTGAAACTTATTTGTATGTTTATATATAAATTTTGTACATTCTAATATGTACAAGCCAAATAATGTCAATACTCCAGCAGATTTGAATTTCTTCTACAACTTTTTTAGAAGGTTAACTTAAGCAAAATTCTTTGTGCTTTTTTGTGCAAAAAATACTCTACCAGCTTCAAAAGTGATGCCCCAAAATATTATCCCATATCTGATATAAAAAATTATATTAGCATAATAAAATAGTTTGCTTATATTAGAATTGGTTGTTTTTGTTAAAATTCTCAATCCAAAACCAGCCCGACTTACTTTAACATATACATTGTTTATAAGCTGGATATATGATAGAGTTACGTCAAGTAATATTCTCAAAAATCGTACAGAGTTTGTAAAATTAAGTGTGATTGATTCAGATGTTAGCTGTCTCTGCATTGAGAAACTTGCTTATGTATTTTTTTTTAGTTTCTATAACTTATTAGTAGTCCTTTGATTGGTATATGAGGGTATAAAGCCCATAAAAAAATTCTACGATTTTTTAAAGTTTTTTTGACTTTTTTTAACTTAATCGCATTTTTTGTTTAAAACCCGCAATTTTAACTCATAAAAATAAATTTACTAATGAAATCAATCAGAAATTTTCCGTAGAAGCCAAATCTGGCGCCATTTTAAGTTTATCCCCTGTCTATGAGCCGCAAAAGCCATAAAACCATGTTTTTGTTCTCAGTGGGCTGGGCAAAAAGGAGCATTTTTTAAATTTTTTTTAACCGCTAAAGTTGACGTGTTTTGATGTAAATTAATTAGAAAATATAAATTTGTTCTGTGTATTTTGGTTTTAAGCGTCTAAAACTCAAAAAAACTGCAAAAATAAGCCAATTTTTCAACATAAACTTTTACAAACGCACATTTAACTGTTTTCAGAGAAATTATACACCAAATATTATTAAAAAATTTAGTTTTGCAAACAATTCTACATAGAAAATAGTCAGTGTCGTGCTTATCTGGCAAAGAAAAACACATCTAGAAAAAAAAATTTGTTCAAAATTTACTTAAAAATTTTTTTTTTTTATTTTTTTTAAAGATTATTTGGATTATATTTTTTTTATGTTGATATCAGAAGTTTAACAAAGATTTTTTTTGTCGCTTGAACCAATTTTTGGCCATTTTACTCTTTGTTTGATAGTTTTTGCGACTGCGGCACAGATTTAGACTCGATCTATCGGCGCAAAAATTTAAAAATATTATTATTTTTGGCATTCAAACATAAATCTGCCTGTCGCTTGTTAAAATTTGTTAAAAAAAAGTTTTAAACCACACCCTAGTGTGTTTATAATAATTTTTGTAAATATAAAAAAATAATTAATTTTTAACGCATTTTTTCCATAAAAATTTTGTAAACATTTTTTTCTAGATGGACTTTTCTATAGACGGTGAGTACAACACTGACAATTTTTCATGTAAAATTGTCCCCAGAATTCAAACTTTTAATAATATTTGGTGTATTGTTTCTCTAAGCGCGGCTAAACGTGCATTTGTAATAGTTTATGTTAAAAAATAGGCCGACTTTGCAGATTTTAGACGCTTAAAACCCAAATACACAGAACAAATTTATATTTTTTAATTAATTTACATCAAAATACGTCAACTATGGCGGTTAAAAAAAATTTAAAAAATGCTCCTTTTTGCACAGCCCACTAAGAACAAAAACATGGTTTTATGGCTTTTGCGGCTTATAGACAAAGCATAGACTTGAAATGGTGCCAGATTTGGAATGTACAACATGTTTCTGGTTGATTTCATTAGTAAATTAATTTCTTTTGAGTTAAAATTGCGGTTCTTAAACAAAAAGTGCGATTAAGTTAAAAAACGACAATAAAACTAAAAAAAATCGTAGAATTTTTTTTATAGGTATAGAAACTAAAAAAAAAAATACATAAACAAGTTTCTCAACGCACCCCCCTAGCACTGGTCCGTTTGAAATGGAATTGCCCATATGCTTATATCACTTTTTTCCATTATATCTAACGTTTTTTGAAATGCAATTTATTATTATCTAACAGCTAATATGGTTTCTGTTGAGAAAGGTCTAGGAGAAATGCAATGATTGCGTTTATCACAGTTCCTGGAAGGATTTGATTAGATTGTGTACTTTATTGGAACTTTCTTCGATCTTAGTAATGTGTTTCTCTTTTTTTAATTTTTCATTTTGCAGCGTACAAACTGATTAACTCATATATTTCTAACAGACAGTAGCAAATGAATGGAAAAGAAAAAAATACATGTACGTAAGTAAGTACGTGTTTTATTTACATTGTATTAACTTATTTCTTACAATATCAATAGCTGATTTTTCTTTTAATTTCAAAAATTGATATTTAGGAATTGCTTAAAATGTCACATTAATTGAAACATTGACGTTAAGCATTTGCATCTTATAAGTCTCAAGAAATACTTAATTTGAATGGAAAGTCTATATGCTTTATATGTTTTCCTTTATATTCATACTTATTTGCACCACCGTTTAATGATGGCCTTGTAAAGGTTGAAACTAGTTACGGTTTTTAAAATAATTATATGTTATTCGTATTTTTTTTTAGATTTATTTAATTTATCTTTGGATATAAGTGTCCTTCATACTTTTTCAGTTTCGTGATATAGTCAATAGTAAATGTGTTTTAATTATTTAAAAAGAAACCATTACATTTTTGATACAATGTCGTTATACGTTAATTTTAATAAATTTTAATATGTGGTACGTGACTAAAATGTAATTTAGGTTTAATATTATTTATATAAATTATAAAATAACTATAGTAAAATTATTTATACAATTGCATTATATATTTCCTAGAAAAAATATTATTTTTAAATATTAATAAATCAGGTAATAAAACTGTTTATAATTATTACTTATTGACAATTGTTGTTGTTTGGTCACGAACATTTAGCATTATATATTCATACCATAAATTATTTTATTACGTTTGTTTACAATAAAATTTAAATTAACTCAATTTGATTATTTTTATGATTACATGTATTGTTAAGTTTGACAGAATTTTCGACTATTTTTTTTCAGAAAATGTAACTATTTTGATTATATTAGCAATTTTAAAAATTGACATAAGTGATAGTAATAGGCAGTTTAAGTTATGGCAGAATATATAGCAGAACGAGCGCAACAAAATAAATATGTTTTTTTCTTAATTTCAGATTCAGTGATATTTAGAAATTACTTATATATGAATATGCTATTATAACCAATGCCCGTATTTTTGTAAGTCATCAGCCTAAAATATGCTTGTTGGTTGGTTTGTTGGTCAGCAAATAAATGTTCAAGATAATAAATCGGAATTTATTCCATACGTGGATAGCATATGAATTAATTGATTTATTAAGTACTTCTTCTATATTATTTGGATTAAAATACTTTCTCCAATTCTTATAAAAAATTGGATAAAACATATATTCTGGATATACTGTAAAATTTTGACAGCTTTTATCGATCATTTCACCAGGTAGTAGTATTCCACATAATTTCCTCGCCATTCTAAAATATTAATGGGTAATAAATAAATTCACTTAAATAACTACCTAGTCAGAACTTTTAGACCGCTATCACTGTACAACCTTTCATTAAAATTATGTTTTAAATCCATAAGAATACTCAAAACATGATCATGTCCAATATCTTTATAATCAAAATTTAAAACACCGGCAGCAACATGTTGATTTGATTCAATGCCTGCATAATTGGGTTCCAATTCTTCTAATGATTTCATCACAACTACATCTGTATCTAAATAAATGCCACCATATTTGTACAGTGTTAAGTATCTCAAGACATCACTAGCATGCTCTATGGCGTAGATACCGCGTTCAATTTTACCTTCACTGTATAATTCTTCTACAGGCGTATTTTTAAAATAATTTTCATAATTTAAATGTACTATTTTAACATTTTTATAATTTAATAAGCGTTGCAACATACGATCGCTTACTGTTCCTTCAAATTTAAATATACCAGGTGATGAGAATGTTAAATAAATATCAAAATTTGGATTCATCCTGGCTGCCGATTCCACGGCGCATGCTTGTCTTGGCAGTA
This sequence comes from Tachinus rufipes, assembly GCA_963932245.1. Classification (NCBI taxonomy): domain Eukaryota; kingdom Metazoa; phylum Arthropoda; class Insecta; order Coleoptera; family Staphylinidae; genus Tachinus; species Tachinus rufipes. The sequence goes on from OZ010747.1 coordinate 56,546,916, forward strand.
TTGTAATTTTACCATTTCTATGCGATCTACATGATGTATCAAGAAAAAAGATCGACTTTCCTTGACGTATATGTAGCTGCGATATATCAGGAAGTGTATCTTCTGATAGTCGATAGATTTATGATGTATTGTTGGTAGCAGGAGTATGGTTGATAGCAGAATGTTTTTTTTATCCGCTCGTTAACCTTTTGAACGAGCAAACCGATCTAATTCTAATCCACCACTTTTTTAATATTCTATAAAATTCCTTGTATTCTCCTGCCAATTCACCAATTGCTCTATATATTTATATATATATATATATATATATATATATATATATATATATATATATACTTATATGTATATACATATATATATATATACGCACCTCGCTGATGATGCAAAGCCCAGTTCACACTAACGTTTTAGGATATCTTTACTAATTAAATTTAGAATTAAATTTGCCAAAATGTTTTGTGGACGCCAGCCATTTTACTCAAAATGTAACTTTGATCTAGAATTGACCTTTATAAAATCGAGTTTTATATATATCTATATATATATATATATATATATAAAACTCGAGTTTTATATATATCTATATATAATTCTAAATTTAATTAGTAAAGATATCCTAAAACGTTAGCTGCTGGACTACAAGCTGCCTCCAAACTGAAATAAAAGAGCTGCCGTGTGCACCAACTAACATTCGGAGATCAAAACGGTGTTTTATCTTTTAAACTTGCAATTAATTGCTTTGTGGGTTAGATAGCATCTAAGATATTAAATTGTGTGTTGGTGTTTTCTTTTTAGATTTCTTAGTTCAAACGTTTAAATAAATTTATTTTTTTCAAACAATTTTTTTTTCTTGGTTTTAGTAGCACTTTGTTGCCAGATTTTTAATTATTTTTACTAATTTCTTTAATTAAATTACAGCCATGCTCACTTTCTTTGATAAAGTCGCAATTAGAATCTATATTAATTGCAAGTTTGCAATTTCTATCACAATTGTTATCGGCCTCATCAAACCACCGTCCCGTTGTAGTTTGTGTCACCTGTTTTGTATGTATTAGGATGTAATTCTATTTTGAAATAGTCTAAAATATTATTATAAGATAAATAACACAATTTTAAAAATATAACGTACTTATTATGAAATTTACCGGTTTACAACTTTATAAGAATAACTTGCTCAATAAGAACTACGCAATAGAAAAAGTGAATTTAGAAGCAGTTTCACAATTTGTCAAAATAGTTTGTGAACTATTTATATTGAAATTTTGTAGCAACTATTGTTAATAATAAAATTTTGGTTTATGGCCTGCTGATGATTTGTTGAAAGTTAATTATTACGGTCGTTATGGCAAAAACCAAATTTAAATAACCGCCAAAGAAGGAGTTCTACAATGTTTGCTCAAACTCTTCCACAATAGTAAACTAGAGTATATGCTTATTAAACGCATCAGTGCGAATTTTTACATTTTTTTAACCATTAATTGTGTTTGAAATAGAGCAAAAACATGTTTTGATTCAGGATCTTTAATAGCTAATTCAAGAAAAAAATAAGGAAACATTAAAATCAAGAATTAATCCTTAATAAAGTGCAAGAAATTCTACTATCACAAAGATCAACACTTTGTGATTTGTATACCAAAGTTAATGAGTTGCTAGAAGTTATGCGTCTTAAAACAAATTTTTAAACTCGGCAATAATTTAAAAACACTCCCTGACAAACTTCTCCATGCTGGACGCATCACTCCTCTTTGCCCCATACAAACTAGCCCCGCAAGGATAGTAAAAAAACACTATTTATATACGATTCAAAAACTAATCTGCTAAATTATTATTATTATAATTTTATAAGAATTGGTTTTTTAATTTATATAGGCGAAAGAGTTTTTTTTTTGTTTGTGTTCACACTTTAAGAATATCAACTAATGTGTTTTAGTATTAATTATATAATTGGATTTAAATAAATCATTGTTAAATTGTTATTGCAAACTTTAGATTTTTTTTTATTACAGCCGCTTTTAATTTTTACCTTTTTCAGACAGGTCAAGAATACCTTTCCCATCCGTTGAAATTGCTTGGCGAGTATTTTGATCGGTCTGATACTACAAGCAATCTAATTGTTTTATGACAAATTTCTTTTGAGTGTTTGGTTTATAAATATTACAACCTTTAGGCCAAAACAGGCGTTACATTGTTTTGAAAAATTACATCATCCTGTCAATAGATATGATACGAAAGGAAAGAAGAAAATTATATTTGATTGTTCTAACTTTATCCGGCTGTACAATATACATATGAAAAATGTAGATATGCTCGACAATCATGTTGGGTGTCACAAAATATGTATAAAATAAAAAAAAAAATTATACATGAAACTCAGGAAAGCAGAAAAGGTGGTAGACCGAGTAATGAGATTCGAGTTAACAATATATGCCAAACGGTATAAACCTTTTTCAAAAAATGATCAAATACAAACCAAGTAGCTCTTTGGATTAAGTACGACAGAACAAGGCAAAGATGTAAATTTCTAGTTAGCAAATGATATACGCATTTCAAATGTGCAAAATGTAGAGTTCATTATTGTCTAAAAAGAATAAAAACTGTTTCCATACATACATATCATTTAAATTAAATTTCGTTAAAATTTAAGTTGCACATCTAACGATTGTTTTTTTTATCTTACTAATGTTTTTATCAATTTTTGCATTCCAATGTATTTACAAATGAAATATGTAATACATTGTAATCAATTTGTTAATATTTATTAACTGATATTAAATTATTAAATTATGTTTAAATCAATGTATGTAAATATGTATGTATGACGTTTGTCACATTTGACAAATTAATACTGGCATATAATTATAATAGATAAAATATAGTAAACAACTTGCTCTATTGACTCTTATAATGTTGTAACCACCATCATCGATATACCTATTGTATTAATATGTATTAAAATATTCCAACCTAATTTGTATTTTTTATTATATCCTATCACGTAGAAATTAGTTTCTTATTAATAACCTAAGAAAGTACTGTAAAAATATTTTGTATATCAAACTTCAAATACAAAATAACTATCTTAATAAATGAATTCTCATCTGCAGTTATTTTTTCCTAAATTAAAAAAAAAATGTGCTTTTCAATTAAACTGCAAAAAATAAATTGTTAGTCTCAATTATTATTGAAACTTAATTAAATTACAACAATTAAAATGGGGCAATTCCATTTCAAACGGACCAGAGCTAGGGGGGGGGGGTGCGTTGAGAAACTTGCTTATGTATTTTTTTTAGTTTCTATAACTAATTAGTAGTCTTTTGATCTATATATAAGAGTATGAAACCTATAAAAAAAAATTCTACGATTTTTTAAAGTTTTTTTGACGTTTTTTAACTTAATCACATTTTTTGTTAAAAAACCGCAATTTTAACTCAAAAAAATAAATTTACTAATGAAATCAATCAGAAATTTTCCGTAGAATCCAATTCTGGCGCCATTTCAAGTTTATACCCTGTCTATAAGCCGCAAAAGCCATAAAACCATGTTTTTGTTCTTAGTGGGCTGTGCAAAAAGGAGCATTTTTTTAATTTTTTTTAACCGCCATAGTTGACGTATTTTGATGTAAATTAATTGAAAAATATAAATTTGTTCAGTGTTTTTGGGTTTTAAGCGTCTAAAACTCAAAAAATCTGCAAAGTAGGCCTATTCTTCAACATAAACTCTTACAAATGCACGTTTAGCCGCGCTCAGAGGATCAATACACCAAATATTATTAAAAATTTGAACTCTGGGGACAATTTTACATAGAAAAATGTCAGTGTTGTACTCATTGTCTATAGAAAAGTCCATCCAGAAAAAAATGTTTACAAAATTTTATTTTTTTGAGTTAAAATTGCGGTTTTTAAACAAAAAATGCGATTAAGTCAAAAAACGTCAAAAATACTTAAAAAGATCGTAGAATTTTTTTTTATGGGTTTTATACCCTCATATACCGATCAAAGGACTACCAATAAGTTATAGAAACTAAAAAAAAATACATAAGCAAGTTTCTCAACGCACCCCCCCCCTGGCTCTGGTCCGTTTGAAATGGAATTGCCCAATGATAGTTTTAATAAATAACAGTAGCATAGACAACTGTATACCTTGTTTATTCATAGCAACCTGAAAGCCTTACTGAATATGTAAGAATAAATTATAATTTTAAATGCATTACTTGCAATATATTAGGTTACATTTAAAGTTTTGAATTATTGTTATAATTTTACAATTGTTAACAATTAACGGTAAATGTTGATAACAAATAAAATTGCTAATATAGCGGTATGTAGTAGAAACACTACATTCTGTAAGAAAACAGGTATGGACAATTCATATAATTTGTATTAATATTGACAATATTCCATTTTACCTAACACATTGTAACAAAAGAAATTATATTTTATTTGTATAAAATAATCAAATCAAATCAAAATAAGTGACGTAGTTAACGAATTCACATTTATATATTCTATAACTTGACCATTATAACAATATTTTTCAATAGCAAGAACAGTAACACAACAAATATTATAAATGAATACTCTATCAAATATATGGGTGCATAAAAGAAATAATTTACTCTGTGGATTTAGTTAAGTCAAAGAGATAAATTTATTATACAAAGAAACATTATAGATGATTAGCAAATAATTGCTAATGTATTAATGAGATCTGAAGTAGTGTTATTATAAATAAACACAGAATTGAATATTTTATTTATGATAAATAAGATGTTTTGATAGAAAATGTATTGTAATTTGTTAAATGTTATATGTAATAATATTATTGCATATTATTTGAATTATTAAAAACATATTTGAAACTGCATTATTATTCAACATCCACATACATACATATGTAAACAAAAATGTTATATTTATTTATTTACTTCCAGTTGATTTTTATTTTTTTAGTGAGACATATTTCAATTATTATTTACCTTCGTCTCAATAGCAACAATACTGCGTTTTATTCATTTTTATTATGGCCTCCTTAATTACGCCTTTTAATTTTTATAAACAAATCTATAAGATGTACTGTACGCAATATTTTTATATTCAGTGTTGGTACACTTTCTATTAAAATTTTTATAATTAATATTAATAAATAGTCACTTCTATGTTCATTCATTATTTATGTGTGTCGTCATTGTTTTTGCTATTAAAAAATATTGTTATAATGATCAAGTTACAGAATTTCTCATATTATATAAATGTGGCTGATTAGTTTATAAAACTGAGGAATATAGTAGAACTACGTTACTATTATTTTGATAAGACAAAATGAATTATTTATAAAACACATAAGCGTGTTACAAATGAAATATAATTTTTAAATTACTGAATGAAATAATTTCAATATAAATACGAATTACATGGAATTATTCATAATCTGTTTTCTCATGGAAAGTAGTATTTCTACTTTTTTTTTCAAATTGATAATTACTCATGGTGGAATGAAGTAATTTTAATATTAACACGAATTGTGTCCATATCTGTTTGTTTTCTTACAGAATGTAAATTTTACCGTTAATTGTTAACAATCAAGAATCAAGAAAAGTAAAAAGTTGCTTATAGTTTTTTTCATTCATATTCAGTAGGCCGTGGGGTTGCTACGGTTGCTATGAATAAACAACGAAGGGTAAGGTTGGCTATGGTAGTTTTATGTATTAAAACTGTCATTTAATCAAATGCATTTTAATTAAATTTTAATTCATTTGAACAAATAATTTATCTGCAGTTACAGATACTAATATGTAATTGAAAGACACATTAGGAAGAAACAACTTTAAAGATTTTGAATAAATACAGAAATTACTATAATAAAATTATTTTACATTATTACTTCAAGAATCAAACTCTTTACATAGTTTTTCATATACGAGTAAAATTTTATTGATATAAATATTAAACTTGAAGTTATCAAGATGGTTATTTTATTGATGAAACTATTTTTTGTTTGGTATTCAAAATATGTATTTATACAATAGTTTATTACGTTATTAAGAAGATATAAAATCACATATGTATTTTTGAATAAGTAATTTGGGTTAGTTTTCGAATAAGAAATAATTATTATTGCGGACGACGTTTACAACATAATAATAGCCATTATAGCCAAGTTGTTCACTATAATATTTTATCTATGATAATAAAATAAAATTTAATTTAAATTTGTCAAATGTGACATTTACATATGTAGGAGTATTGATTTCAAAATAATTTATAGTTCAGTCAAATATGCTCAAATATTGATCTCACCTTAATATCTCAAGAGCTGTAGTGTAGGAGGTAAAAGTTGACTATATAAAAAAAATTTGTATACACAGCGGTTACTGAGTTATAGAGTGCTAAAAAATAGAACAAAAAGTTTTTTGTATTGTTACGAGCCAAGAAGCCGGTAATTTTGTTTGATCTTCCGTTCATTTTGACAGTCCTCCCCTTCTCCCTTAACTACCTGCTCTTCCTTCCACATAGCGTTTACAATACGCGTGGCATACGCGTAAAATTGTAGTGTTAGTGCGGTCTCTCTTTTACCTTTTCTGTTTATGGAGAAAGGTGGTGATCAACCCTTTAACGATGTTTCTAAAGATAGCCATCAACAAGCAGAGTAATAAGGACTTAAACAACTACTTATAACAGTTTGCTTACCATTTATTTTTAATTGAGAAAACTGAAAAGCTGAAAACAAACAAATCCGCCTTATACGATACTTTTCCTGTACTACAAGAAAAAGCCAATCCTTTTGATTTTGACATCGTTTTAGATGAAAGATTACTGTTACACAAAGTGGTGTGGCCCAAAAATCCTCAATCTCAACAATTTGCCAATGTTATGTCGCCTATGTTTTCAAGCATTATGCCGGCAAGAGCTGTACCGTTGCGTTTGATGGCTATTCAGCGACACCATCCAGTACGTAGACAGCTGAATAGAACCAAAGTACAAGCTAAAGAGGTCAGTTGACATAAACCTTGAACACAAAATACAAATCACAGTCAAACAGGATGGTTTTCTTTCTAATGAACACAATACATCCAGACTTATTCAATTCCTCTTAACTGCTCTTTACGACCATGAAATTAAAACAAAACATGAATCTAGTAACGCTACCAGCAATTGATCATCCGCACAGGAGTCATAAAATCTTAAACTAGTGACAAAGTAGCAATAGATGTCAAAGATGTTGATCTTATTGTCCTCTTCATGGCTTTAACCCCATCTAAAAGACTGATATTAAACCAAGCCACGGCAGAGTAGAAACAAAGGTATATTTGAGTTAACAATTGCAAACTATGAGAATAAAAAACTGCATATTTCTTGTACATGCATTCAGCGGATGTGATACGACTTCTGCTGCATATCAAAAAAGAAAACTTGTTTGTTTTAATTTGTTCAAGAAGCGAGCTGCACTGCAAAGTATTACTGATGTAATAAAGCTAAAACTGGAAACAGTTTATTTGGTACAATGCACCTCACAAGCAAACTTCTCTTAACATGCATTGTTACAAAGCTTTACCAAATCAGTTTTGAATTCTAAACCAGGCCTCTCTGCGCTGTCGCCCACAGAAAAAGCAGCAATGCAGCATGCTTTTCGTATATACCACCAAATCCAAGTTGGGCTAGGAAATAAACTTCCTCCAGAATAGTGGGGTTGGAAGTTTGAGCCAACCGGTTGCACCCAGTAACTACAGAAGGCGCAGCAGAACTTAAGACAGTCCTTAATTTTATTTCTCGCAAATGTATAACGCTCCTCCCACAATGATTCAACATATCCAATAGTGTAGGCAAAACTTTGTCAAATATTGATTTACAAGTATCTAACAAATTATGGTAAAAAGTACACTTTTTTTTTCTTGCTTTTGCATCTTCAATAAATTACATATTGTGCCGTGCTAATTTTTTTTGAAAAAACGCAATCATTAGTACTCTATAACTCTGTAACCGCTAAGAATACTAAAAAAATGTATATGATAATTTTTATTGCAAATTTTATCAGCTTTCATTGTGTATATAATTAACTTTTACCTTCGAACTACAGTTTTCGAGTTGTGAAAAGCTACTTTGACTGGACTATTAATGATTCCTTTAATAAAAGTCATATCATTATTTGTATGGCAAAAATTTAAAGTATTTTTAGTTTAATAAAGTATATACCGGGTAGTTCAGATCTGGGAAACTTAAACTGTGTATTCAACTTATAAATTAGAAGAAAAGGTTCCTATGAATATGTATCTTTAATGTCCGGTTGCACCAACGCAACTTAACTGCAGCTATAGCTTGAAACTTGTTTACATCTTAAGCTCTCCTTAAAACTTTGCAAAAACACAAAATTACATCTCACATGTGTCAAGACTTACATTTTATTTATTAATTTCGATGACTTGAACTATACTTTTTAAGTTATGTTTATTAAACACAAAAACATTAATGTATATTTAAATAAATTATTCTAAGATAATAATTTATGCGAAATCAACTTATTATTATTATAGTTATAACCTCAGCCTTCTTCATTGTATGTATGTATGTATGTATGTATGTATGTATTGTCTGAAGAAGGCTGAGGTTCAGCCAAAACTGCAGTCACAGTGTGACAAAATAAATGGTGATACAAAAACATAGTAATTGTTTTATTTAATTTTGTATACATATTTTGTTGGACAGATATATTTTATCAAACGTTAAAAGTGTTGAACGTTCTAAAAGAGTTAGTTAACTTGCGAGCTTTGGTTTTAACAAATATAATTACATCATCTAATAGACCATAGTTTAAATATAACACAGATGCCAACCTACGTAGTGTTGAAAATGCTGGTAATGGATATTTATTTTTTCGTAAAAAGCGGTAAGCTTTTGGGCTGGTACTTCTTAAGGATATAGCGGCAGCAATGTCTTCAGAATTCTAGTAAACAAAATAATTTTATTTTTTAAACTATCAACTGTATCTTTCTCCGTAATATCACTAAAAGAAATACTAAATTTGATTAATTAAGTTGTACTAAAATAACTAAAGATTTATTTTAATATTAGTATAAATTATATAATTGCGAAAATATTGATTTTTGATCTATTAGTGCTATAATAAAGTAATTTACATTTAACATAAAATAGCATCGCAATTTTTGTTTGTTTTAAATTTTATAAAATAACACAAAGTTATAAAGAAGTAAAAAAAATCAAAAAACACTTACAGTTCTTAAGATATCACAGCAGCTGGTAATTCTTGTATTATATTATTATATTAATTAACATTTAAAATATCATCAATAAATTTGCGTCAATTTCTTTTTGACAAGCTCAAATTTCTAATGTTTGAATTTACTGATATTTGAGTTGGTGGTTGAGGTAATTTTAAAATAGAAAGGGCATCTACTTTTAAATTGCGACAGTTTTTTGGTTCATACTTAGTCTGTGTTTTAAAGATAATTGAAATGATAAATTGTCAAATGATTTGAACAAATTTTAGCTATAAAAAATACTCATATTATTAAAATTGTTATTACATATAACTGTAAACAATACCGTTATTAATATTATATTTATCTTTTCGTCTACAAGCGTTAATCCACCTCTTTGATAAATCATTGTTTTTTGGAAATCGAAAATATTTAATGCCAGTTTCTTTGTTTTGTTGTGTATGATTTGTGCATCCATACACAGAACAAGATGGCATAATGAAGTTTTTGATAATTATAAATTTAATACAATAATACACTGGGGTGCTATTCTCAAATCTATGTGAATAGAACCGTATGTAAAAGTGTCGTATTTTCACATGTGATTCAGTATTTGTAGTATTTTCGAACGGTGTAAGTTGGATCGTATGTGAATTTGTTCACATGGAATGCATCCATGTGAATAGCTGTTCCGTCTGGAATAGACAAATAAATTTGACATTTATGTTTATCAAACGTCACAACTTTTATACATATTTATTTGTGTTATATATTATTATAAATAATATCATTTTATAATAATATACAGGGTGTCCGGAAAATACGTGTACAACGTTTGACGACAGACTCCTGACGTCAAAATAGGTCGATCTAAGCCGACTTAGTTATATCCAAAATTGTCTCGTTTAGCCGGTAGAGGGCGTCAAAAAAAACAAAAGTATAACAAAGTTGAAAGTATCTATTGTAAGAAACTAAGTAAAACAAAAACATTACTTAAGCAAATGTGTAAAATGACCGCCATCTTGCTGAATACACTTATTAACACTCTTTAAAAAATGATATTGGACCCTATCTAATGTCTCGGGATTATTAAAATGGTTGCCTGCATTTAAAATCCGCTGCAATAAATCATCGCGTGTGTTTACCGGAGTCTTGTAAACTTCTGTTTTAATAGCGCCCCACAAAAAGAAGTCACACATATTTAACTCAGGAGAACGTGGTGGCCATTTTACTGGTGCATCATTGCCTTTTCCAATCCATCGGTTGGGATATTGATGATGTAAGTATTGCCGAACGGCAACGGAAAAATGGGGCGGGGCACCATCATGCATATACCACATTTCCCTCCGAAGTGAAAGGGGCAAATTCTCCAGAAGAATTGGTAATGTGTCTTGCAAAAAATTTAAATAAATATTTCCATCTAACCTGTCTGGAATAACAATGGGACCAATAAGGTAGTGATCAATAATACCTGCCCAAATATTAATTTTAAATTGATGCTGATGATGTGCAACTTTAATGGCATGTGGATTTTCATCGGAATAAATATGTTCGTTGTGCAGATTGGTTACCCCAGATCTTGTAAAGCATGCCTCGTCAGTAAACATAATTTTTCTACAAAAATTTGGAACAAGGATTCTTTTGTTTCTAATAAATTGACAATATGTAAGCCGCATGGGGGGATCAGTCGGTAAAAGTTCCTGGGCTTTTTGTATGTGGTAAGGATGTAACAACTGTTCTCTTAAAACCTCATTGACAATCGTTTTAGGAACATTTAACTCACGTTCTAAGAGACGGGTACTGGTACTTGGTTCTTCTTCAACTCTTTCCAGAATCATCTCTTCTGTTTCCACAGTTCGAGTTGTTTGCACACGACCCCTGCCTTCAAACTTTTTCTCAAAACTGCCCGTTTGCCGAAGATGACGCTCAATATTGGCAAATGTTTGGTGGTTTGGTATTCGACGGTTAGGAAACCTCTCCATGTAAACCCTAACACTCTGACGCCCATTTCCTTGACAAAACCCGTATACCAGGAGCATGTCAACTTTCTGAGAGTTTGTATAATTTTTCATTTTTAATGGTAAAATGAACTTGTAATTCAAGAATGTTGATCGTATACTTGAGTAAATTTCATAGACTGGTGACAATTTGTCAATAATTGTCAAATTATTAAACGCCATAGCAACAAGGTCACTTAAAAAATTATTGTTACAGGTAATTTCTTTTTAATATTTACAAATTTTTGACGCCCTCTACCGGCTAAACGAGACAATTTTGGATATAACTAAGTCGGCTTAGATCGACCTATTTTGACGTCAGGAGTCTGTCGTCAAACGTTGTACACGTATTTTCCGGACACCCTGTATATGGGCATGTATGAGTCAAGTGTACGGAATGAAAATTTGTTTTTGCTCAGACCACTGAAGATGCCTTCCTCTACATGAATCCTGATTATGTGAATTTTTTAAATCATGCTTTTATATGTGCAAAAGATACTCTAATAATTTCAGGAAGTGCAGTGTGCTACTCTCCGAGATATCTTACAATGTATCCACAAAAATACTTAAAAATATCGAAAAACGCATAAAATTCAGTGTGCTACACTGCATTTCCTGAAATTTTCAGGGTATCTTTTGCACATATAGAAGCACTAACTTGACCTTCTGCTCTGGAGAGATACTTGCAGTACTTGCAGCCCGTTTTGCTTTATCTATACTTATTACTATAAACTTTAACCTATACGTCCTATCACATCTGACAGCTACAAAGATTTCCTTATTAACTTTTGCTGCGTTTTACAGTGATGCCACATATTTCATACGATCAACATAATTTTAATTCCGTGTACCGTTCGAAAATACGTTTATTTGTTTTCATGTGAGTTTTTCCATTTGAATTGATTCACATACGATTATATTCGAGAATAGCACCCCGGAGTTTACACGAAACATTTTTGTATAGGAAAGTGACGTATTTTCACATGAGATTCAATATTCGGTATTTTTGAACGGTGTAATCTCGATCGTATACGCATTTGTTCTCATGAAATACATCGAGTGGGTATAACCCATGAGAACAGCCGTTTCGTATGGAAAAATTTGACATTTATGCATTAAATCCCTGTTTATAAACATAAAATAACCTCTATGTTTAGGTTATAAATATCAAATATTAATTTGTTTACAATGGCATTAAACCAACAAATTTATTTAGCAGCAATAGCTCCATTGGAAGATGCTGAATACCAAGCACAAGTTATTCGAAGCTTTCATCATCGCGATGATCCTTTTGTAAATTTAGGTAATCAGCATTTTGTTAGATTGTATCGTCTAAACAAGGTAGCGGTGTGCCATTTAATTGGTATTTTGGAACCATTTCTACCTATACAAAGTAGGCAATCAGCGTTAGATGTGTAAAGCAAGGTAAGAATAATTCATTATATTTAAGATTTCTAAAAAATAGTTGGTTGGTATGCATGTACGCTCATTTTTTTAGGTTTAAATAGCTTTACAATTCTTTGCAAGCGGTAGCTATCTACTTGATATTGCATCAAACATAAATGCTGCCGTTAGCCAAGCTTCTGTTAGCAAGGCGATAACAGAAGTAACTGATGCACTGAACAGGCCAGAAATATTCAATAAATATGTTAAATTTCCTGCAAATATAGAGGAGTTGCAAAGAAAACGTTCAGAGTAAGTATTTAAAATTTGGTTATATTTTGTAAATTTTAAATTAATCTTATCTTTTAGATTTTATCAAAATCACCGATTTCCAGGTGTGATTGGCTGCATAGATTGCACACATGTAGCAATTTATCCACCAAAAAAAGATGATGCTGTGTATCCCAAAGAATTATACGTTAATAGAAAGGAGTATCACTCCATAAATGTTTAGCTGGTAAATAGAAAGTGCTTAATGTTTTCCTTTTTTTTCTACAAAAACTTAGAATGAATATAGTCATAGTATAAATTAACAGATTATGGTGAACGGTAACTTCATATTATTGTAATCACAATTATATTATATAATTAAACCACACCATCTGCTATAACCTATAAATTTATAAAACGACATGTATTATGATATTAATTAATGTGGCAGCAGTACCAAACTGTTAGAAAAATTAATACACGCAGTAATTTCAAATTTCAAATTTCACATTTTATCATACATTCACAACTACGAGTAGAACTGTAACAATTGTTATTTTAGAAAAATAACTTATAGCACAATAAAAAGTCTATTAAGTTTAATGTTCAATGAAGTATAACTCTTAAAGTTTAAGCAAATATTTTGACAAAAAAATTACAATATAATTTTAAAATTTAATAAACAATTGAAGGTTTTAGATTTTTATATATTTTATTAGATTGGAAGTTTTATTCTCTACACGTTGCAAAAAACCGATTATAAAAAGGAGTTAAATTGCATGAGTTCTGCTCGTAGTTTTATGACACTCATCAAACTGCCCCCTTAACTGAGTTAATTTTTATTGGTATATTTATTATTTATTTTAAAGTTTACATTAATTTAAAAAAATATCATATTATGATATAATTTTGATACTAATGTAAATAATGTAATATTAAAAAAAAAAGAAAATCTCTTTTATATTTATTGATATAATAAAATATATATGTAAATTTATTAGCCAAAACCGCAACACATACAAAAATTTCGAAGTGCATCTCTACAAGATCCTCATTTTAAAGATTGGCTAACAGTATGTTCCAGTACAGCGGGAGACGAAGCTAAGTGCAAACTGTGCAACAAAATATTGTCAAATAAAATATGTGACTTGAAAACACATATGAAGTCAAAAAAACATATTGCTTCAATGAATGTTGCGGTAGGCAAATCTAAAAACACCTAAGCAAGAATTACATTTCCTAACTTGGGGGATGTAAGTAACTCAAGAATTGCTGAATGCAAACTTGCTTTATATATTGCTGAACATGGCAGTATTCAGCATACTGACCATCTTACTCCGCTGTGGAGTTATTTCCGGGTGAGACCTTGAGCTGGTATTCATATGCGAAGGAGCTAATGTTCTGTAATTATAAAAAATGTTTTGGGTTTTATAAAAGTGTCAACTGAAGACATCTGAACAAGTTCATATTCTATTTTATTGGACAAATCAACGGACATTTCTGTTAATAAATATCTAGGAAGTGCTATATTATACTACAGTAATTAAAAGAAAAAAAATGAAATTGTTAGTACATTTTTAGAACTTTCGACTTTAGAAACATGATGCAAATGAAATTTTTGATACATTTATGGCATTAGTTTTAAAATTAAATTAAATTTAAGTAAGTTGGTGGGTATTGGCACTGATAATGCTGCTGTAATGACTGGTATAAACAACGGAGTATAAAAAACTTAAAAAAAAGTGCCAAATTTAATTTTGATCAGTTGTGTGTGCCATTCATTGCAAATGGCAGTGTCATCTGCATCAAAAGATTTTTTGCCAAGAAATCTTAAATTCTTAATAAGAGAAACATATGATTGGTTTTCGCAATCAAGCCAAAGACAGAGCCAATACAAATGTTTATACCAGACAATTAATAATGGGCACAACCCATTAAAAATTACGCAAGCTTGTAACATCTGTTGGTTGTCAATAGAATCTGAGATATCAAGAATATTTGACCAATGGCTAGAATTGAAAACGATATTGCTAGAATATCATAAAAATGCTATAATGCAGGATTATTGTCACAAATGTATTTAGACAATAGTAATTATTTATATTTGGCATTTTTAAATCCTATTTTAATACAAATTCAAATGCTTAATAAAGCATTTGAAGATAAAATGCAGATCCAACTAAATTATTGGTAGAATTGAATCTATTAAAAGAATCTCTTGTCAGCAAAATTACTATTCCAACCAGAAAAATAGATATTTTTGAAACAAATCTCAATGATTTTGTTGACAATCGATGCTATTTGGGATATTTATTTAAAAATAAATTAGTAGAGATGAAGTCTGAAGGATGTGCAGATGAACTGAATATTAGGCAATGATGCATAAATTTTGTAAAAAGTTTAATTAATGAATTGTCCAATAGGTTACCAGAAAATTATAAAATTTTGCAAACCATTGATATCCTTTCAGTAGAAAATAGTTTAAAACCTACGAAAGGAAATTTAACTTCATTATTAGAATTTTTCAATTTTTTAAAAAATAAAATTTCAGTTATTGAAAATCAATGGCAGCAACTTCATTTACAAAACTGGTCAAATATTAACGACACAAATTCATTTTAGATTGAAGTGGTTAATTTTAAAGACTCTAATGGAGAGGCTTGCTTCAATCAATTGGGCAAGATGGCAATATCAATGCTTGTGTTACCTCATTCTAACGCTGAAGTGGAACGGTTGTTCAGCTAAATAAATGTGATAAAAAAAAGCTGAGAAATAAAATGCAATTGCCAATGCTTAATTCAATTTTAGCCACACGCGAAGGACTTAGGAGAAACAACGTAACTTGGGCTTCATTTAAAGTTCCAAATTATATTATAAATCAAATCAAAACGGTTAAAATTTAACAAAGATCTGAGGGTGAGAACGAAAAAAACTTTGTCAATGATATTATTGATGATGTTTTATAGCTTTTTTATATTTATATTTTTATGTTTGTATGTAATATATTTGTATGCTTACTTTGAGGTCTTGTCATAGATACTAATTTTGTGATACTAATTTTGATTGTGATAATAATTTTTTGACTATGTTAATTAGTTGTGATATTTTTTTAAAAAATTTTGAGATTTTGTTTAATTGTTATTTTTTTATATTTTACATTTTAGAAATTTTATTTTATTTTTACTTTTAATAGTTCTGTTTTTTCATAAATAAATATTTTATCAAATTGCGTTTTTTTATTTGAAATTAAGTAAAAATTTATGTTTAAGTTTGACGCTAAAAATTTAGAGGAAATCTGGATGAATTTGCATTGGCATTAAGAGAGTAAGATACCCAAATAGTTGGCAACACTAGTGTGTATATCCATCACAGTGTAAGCAATCTGCTTACTCTTTTTCACCCTGTATTGATAAAACAAAACAGATATAATAAAAAACAAATAAATAACTACAGTTGTATTGTTTACTGACCTTTAGTATTATTAAAACATCTGGAATTAAACAGTGAGATATTATTTTATTTCAGATAAATATAAAAATGACGGCTATACAAAATTTGTAAACAGGTTTTCAGATCACAATAGTTTAACCAGAACATGAAAAAAATATATTATCATCACAAAGTGTATCAATAGGTTAAGATAAAAAAATAATTTAAACATCTTATCTGAACCTATTGATACATGTTAGGACAACAAATTATAAATTAAATTAAAAAAATTAAATTATAGTAGTAAGATATTATTTTACTGCAGATAAATACTTAAATAGTAAAAAAAATTGTGAACAGGTTTCCAGATCACCTTAGAGTAGTTTAACCAAAATGTGAAATAAAATATATTATCATATCACAAAGTGTATCAATAGGTCGAGATAAAAATATGTTATCTGAACCCATTGGAAATACTTGGTATGACAACAAAATGCTTCATATAACACCAACCAGTTACCTTACTCATGAGGTACTGTTCCAATCCGTTGCCTTTTGTATGGAGGCTTGCTATAATTAAAATTTGAACATTGATTGTTATCAAAGTTATATAATTCAAATTCCGAAACCATATCTTACCACAATATTGACTTATAATTTGGTCCACGAAAAGCGAGTACTTTAGATTTTTTATAATACACCAATCAACCAAAAAATAATCAGCATTTTACATACACTGTGGTTTGCAATTGTTGTAGAATAGTTAAAAAATGTCTCTAAACTAAGAACTATTCTATTCTGTACTGCTTAAATACCACAGTGTTTACCAAAGCACTTACATCCACTGGGTCATTTACCGCATATACCCAGAGAAAAGTAATGAGACATTTTAGTTTTTAAATTATCAGATGCGACTACTGATTTTGCATATTATAAAACACAGATAATAATTATTAGTTTTTCTATTTAAACTTGTTACATGTCTGTGTGCATTTTACATTGATACTGTAGTAAATCACATTATCATAGTTTTAATTAACCAGTTATGGTTACTTGCACAGCGGACAATATTCATTCATTTCTGTATAACATTTGTAGTTCAAAAATTTGGTACATCTTAAATATATGATTATGTTAGAATCTTTTGAAGTATTTTTATTACATTGTAGACAGTATTTGCCCATATTATTACAAAATTTTAATCGTTTTGTTTTCATTTCCTGTCTATATTCTTCTAGGTTAAACTGTTTTAATGGTTCAGCTTTTATATTTTCCAATAAATCATCTATAAATTTAGCAACATAGACTCCGCAATTATAAGAATCTTTTTGAAACGGGTGACTACACATTTTTATTACAAAATTGTGTGCAAATGTAATATTTTTAATATCACAATACATCTGCATAAACTTTTTAAATTTGGTAAAGTACAATGTTGTTTCTTGAAAAAAGATGACTGAAAAATTGTTATTTTTCAAATCCGCTACTAATAAAATGCAATGTTTATTTTTTATAACTGGCCAAATTAGTTTCTGTGCAAGCTGTATAGCTGGAAAATCATCAATTGAGTCGGCATTTAAATTTATATTTTCTATGAGAAATACAGATTTAAGAGCCGGAAATATAACACAGTTATTAGAATTATATACTTTTATGTAAATTACATTTAGATATGTTTCAATTAATACATTACTTAACCATTCTCTAGGAGATAACGTGTCAAAATCTTCTATAGTCAAGTTTAAATATAACGTATGCAAATAGCCAAATCTTGCTATGCAGTAATTTCTCAACTCTGCTGACCTTTTATAATGTAAAATATTTTTTATTAGACTATTAGGAATTATTTTAGTTTGAAACTGCTGTATATTATTGTTTATTTCAGCCACACTATCTTTCTGTAACAATGGACTGATACTCCGTTTTATAATAATTTTTTTCAAATGATTTTTGTTGTCATCCATTAATTTATTATCCACTTTTTTCAACTGCAACCGTTTTAAATAAGTGCCACTAAAATGAGTGGTCATTTTTTTGCATCTTTTATTCCACGTTTTTTCAACCTCATTTTCGTCTGTGAATTTGCATTTTTGTTTTCTGCGCTGCCTGCAAAGCCCTGTATTGCTTATTTCAAGGCTACTTTCTATCGAATGCGCTAAAGCAATTTTACGCAACATCCGGCAAATATCTGCAGATAGTACTCGTTTTCTTTTCAACGCGTATCTTTTAATCTGCCCAAACCAATTTTCGACATATTTGTTTGAGATTCGAGTCAAATTGTCAAAATACGTTTTATTTAACATTAGCCTAGTCCACAGCGGTATAATAGCCATGTATTTTTCCAGCAGTAATTGGTGCAGTTTTGGATTATAATATTCATTAATCAAAGTATGTCAATTACAATGAAAAAGTCAGTATACAAAAAAAATTCTTGGAGGCCGCAATAATAACATAAAACTACACAAAATTTAATGATTTTAATGAAAGTTGTTATACAAGGATGTTTAAGTATGCCAATTATAATGATAAAGTCAAAATATCAAAATTCTTGTTGGATGCGGCGCAATTATAACATTAACGTACACAACATTCTTTAAATTTAATGAATGCCAATTACAATAATAAGGTCAGAATAACAAAAATTTTATTGGAGCCGGCAATAATAACATAAATGTACACAACATTCAACAATTTTTATTAAATTTGGTAGACAGAGATGTTTAAGTATGCCAATTACAATGATAAAGTCAAAATAACAAAATTATTTTTGGAGGCTGCAATAATTCACATTTAATGACTTTAATGAAGTTTGGTAGACGGGAATATTTAAGTATTCCAATAATAATGGAAAAGCCAGTATACCAAAATTCTTGTTGGAGGTGGCAATAATATCGTAAATGTATATAACATTCCATTATTTTAATGAGAGTTGATAGACAAAGTATTTATTAAGTAGACCAATTACAATTATAATTTTAAAATACAAAAACCTTGTCAGAGGCGGCACTAATTATAACATTAATGTACAAAGTATTTTGATAAAAGTTGTTGTGTTTTAAATAATTTTACTAAACAGCCAATTTAAACTATTCCAATTATGCTTTGTAAATAGTATAGACTTTAATATAAAGTTTTATGCTATTTCTAAAATTTTACTGATACTGTTTTGCTAATTTCTAAGTTTGTAGGTAATAATGAAACTAGAAGACAAATGTATTCAAATTTTAAATTTAATTGAATTTAAAATGAATGTAATTATCTAGTTTGATGACGTATGTTATTGAAGTTTATCCATGCTTTAATCCAATATGTCTGTAAATTAAGTTAATTTGTGGTATCGATTATGATTTGTTTTGTAGAAGTATAATAATATTGTAAAAATTCATTCATTTCAAAACAACAATGAGTAATGAGTAATATTATTTATCCGATGATATACTTTAAGTTTATAATTGTAACTAAAGCACCAGAAAATATATTTTAAATTTCTTAGTCTTAATGCATATATATTTATAATGTTATAAGCCTGCAAACTTGACCTTGCTCTACTATTGAAAAGGGTTCAACGATATTCATTCATAGAATACAAAAACATTTTTTTATGGCTTTCCGTTCTCACATTCCTGTTAAGATAATACATTTTGAATGTTATAGTTGGTAAGAAATATTCCCAATAATAATCGATGGTAATATAACACCGATTTTAAATATATTTACTACATAAAACTTGATTTATATAATTATTATTGTTAAATTTTGTTGAGTCATTGTACTAGTACCACTAGTGTTTGAATAGAAGTATATGATAAATAATCAATTCAATTACATTTTATTGTCTATATTTATCAAATAAATCACTGACATAGAATTTCAAAAATGATTATAACTTGTAAGATATTTTTATAAATAAATAATAGAATGTTCTATACAACAAGAAGGGAAATAACATTAAGTAAATAACAACAAAAATGTTATTATTTAAAAAAAATATATAAAAGCAAGTTATAAAATATCATAAAATAATGTAATAATATAAAAGCCATTCAGAGATATATTGTTAAAGAAATGCTATTAAAACTATTCAAACATTAGTTTGAAGATATCGCCAAAGATGTGTGATAATATAAACAGTAGTTAGGGAATATCGTCAAACAAGTGCTACTATTAAAAGCATTAGTTTGGAAATATAGTCAAAGAAGTGCGAATATATAAGCGGTAGTTTGGGGATATCGTCAAACAAGTGCTATTATAAAAAGCATTAATTTGGAGATATCGTCAAAGAAGTGCGATAATATAAGCGGTAGTTTGGGGATATCGTCAAACAAGTGCTAATATAAAACGCATTAGTTTGGGGATATCGTCAAACAAGTCTCACTATAAAAACATTAGTTTGGAGATATTGCCAAAGAAATGTATTTATATTAACACAAGTTTGAAGATATCCCCAAAGAAGTATAACTACATTAACACAAGTTTAGGCATAGCGCTGTACTCGTGTTGTTGTATATATCTTGTTTATAACAAATAAAAGTACATAAATAATAAAAAATAAAGAATATATATAGAAAAACACAACATGGCGCTATACCTAAACTAATTTTTTAACCGTTTGTTTTTTATAACAAACATAATTAAATTATGATATTTATAAAAAATAAAATCATTTTATATTAATAAACAAATTATTTTACTCAATTTGTTTATTAATTTCAATTGTTACATTTTATTTTTTAATTTTTTAACAAATATAACTATACTAGTTATAAATTGTTAAGATCAATTTATAACACGGTAATTACTAATATTTATAACAATTCATTATATTTTTTTTATAGTATTAGTAATACCATTTACTATGATTTTAAATATTAAATATGTCTGCAACAAAAAGAAATAACCAAATAACTGTTTTATATCATGTTGTGCCATCTATTATAGATTTGTTAAAGTTATATATCCTCAAACTTGTCACAAGTTTGGAGATATTTTCTAATTTTACAAAAACCTAATTTAAAAACAAATTAGAAGCAAACAGAAGAAACCAAAGGTAACATATGTTACAATTATTGTTAATTTAAGTAATGTCACTGTTGTATAGGCTATTTCATGGTTATTTGGCTATATACAATGTATATCCTCAAACTTGTGCAGTCTCGAACTCGTGCTCTTCCGTATATATATATATATATATGTATATATATATATATATATATATATATATATATATATATATATATTAATTTAATCTATTATTGGAAGTATAATATTAAAATAATAATTAAGATAAATATTAATAAATCATACTTTGTCGCATTGAAAACATACAATTTTCAATATTTTATTGAAACTATTTTTATAATATTTTTTTTTATCTGTCAAATAAAATATATAAATTTTAAATTGATATGGGACTACGCGCAAAAGAAATATCAGCTAACAAAACATTTTTTTTACTTTTTTTACAATGAATCACAATTTATTCATAGCACATATAAATATTCGCTCATTAATTCCAAAATTCCTCGAAGTAAGATGATTATGAATAATAACTTTGATATTTTAGCAATAGGTGAAACCTGGTTGAACAATGATTCCAATACTGATAGACTGTAAATAAATGGATACAAATTCAGACATTTTGCTTGTCACGGACGTGGAGGAAGTGTTGCAATATATGTAAGATCTAACATTAAATTTACAATCTACAATACTGATAATATTCAAAATGAAGCATGTGAGCAGTTGTGGTTAAATCTTAATATTGGTAAGAAAAATGTTATGTTTGGGGTAATCTATCGGCATCCAAGTTCAAATGTAAAAACATTTTTATTTAAACTTGAAGAAGCAATATCTACCATAATTCCAGATTCAGATGAAATTATTTGTGTAGGTGATTTCAATATCAACCTTCTTGACTTTGAAAACACACACACGAAACAGTTTAACGAAATCATAGAAAACTCAAATTTAAAACAGTTAGTGGAAGTCCCAACTAGAATTACACAAAAATCCGAAACGTTAATTGATTTCATTATTACAAGTAATTTGAAGGCCACACATGTTAAAGTTACTAATATGCATCACTTAACTGATCATTGTCTGATTGAATGTAAATTAGATTTCAAAATTCAAAAATCTAAAGTGCATCAGTATATGTACAGATCATACAAAGATATTGATATGGACAATTTTAACAGTGATTTATTTTGTGCTTCGTTTAATGAAATATTGTATGCACCTAATATAGATAAAAAAGTACATTTGTTTAACAATTGCATACTGAATCTGTTTGACAAACATGCACCAATTAAACATATTTCGTACACTAAATTTAAACCACCGTGGATTACACCAAACATAAAATTATTACAAGAATTAAGAGATTCCGCGTACAAAAATTCAAAAAACAGAAAAAAGAAACGCAATGGGACTATTACAAGCAGTTAAGAAATTATACACCAATTGCAATAAAAAATGAAAAAAAAGCTTACCTAAATTATAAATTCAACTCTAATAATAAAAAAAGTACGATATGGCAAGAATTTTCAAAACTAAATATTCATACTAAAAAAGTTTACCCTAAAATTCCAGATAGTCTCAATGACGCTGATTTAATAAATAAACATTTTAACAATTTACCTTCTATTATAGACCCAATTGATAAACAAAACACTATTGCATTCTATGAAAACCAAATAAAACCTACAATTCTTGAACCATTCTCGTTTGGGAAAATAAGTGAAAACAATTTAGTAGAAATCATTATTAAAATAAAATCCAAAGCAATTAGTTGTGATAATTGATATGCTGCATATTTGTTGTCCTTTTATACTGCCTTTTTTTAGTGCATATAATAAATTACTGCCTTTCTCAATCGGTATTTCCAGACATATGGAAAGAAGGAAAAATCATTCCTTTACCTAAGATCAACAATCCCATTAGTATTGACCAGCTACGTCCAATCACAATTCTCCCATCATTTACAAAAATAATTGAAAAGGCCATTGAAGCACAACTTAAGCAACACCTAAATAAATACAATATTTTGCAATCTGGATTTAGATTGAACCACAGCTGCGGCACAGCCATGCTAAAGGTTACTGACAAAATAATTTCATCACTTGATCAAGGACAAAGTACTGTACTTGTGTTACTCGACTACTCGAAAGCATTTGATATGGTCGACCACGATATTTTATTATCAATACTAAAATACATTGGTTTCAATCAAAATGCAATAACTTTTTTCAGAAACTATCTTCATAATCGGACTAGTCGAGTGGTACTCGACGGTATAAGTTCTCAAACAGGAAAAATTGAAATGGGTATTCCACAAGGTGGAGTTTTAGGACCCCTACTCTTTACTATTTATACTGCAAATTTTTGTTCAATTTTTGAAAAAACTAAATTTCATCTGTAAGCCGATGACACACAGGTATACTTTTCTTTTAAAAATACAGAAGTTGTTGAATCAAATAACGTCATCAATAATGAACTTGAGAGCTTAGTAAATTTATCAGAGCAGCATAACTTAAAATTGAATCCAAAAAAATCTACTGTTTTATTATTTTGTCAAAAACTGAAGCGAGCAGAATTATTACTGAAATTAGATATAAAGGTGAAAGGACAGACCCTAAATATAGTAGATGTAGCTCGTAATCTAGGCATAATGTTAGACTCAGATTTAAGGTATAGAAATCACGTAGGGAATCTAATTAGGAGTTCTTATGGGATGCTAAAATCACTTTATGCACATAGATCATACTTGAATCAAAACCTCAAGATTTTATTGTGTGAATCTTTAATTTTATCTAATTTTAATTATTGTGACTATGTCTATGGTCCCAGTCTAGATCAAGTCAGCTCAAATAAAATTAAGTATGTTCAAAATGCGTGTTTAAGATTCATATATAGAGTTCGTAAACGTGATCACATAAGCCATAAATTAAAAACTGCCAAGTGGCTTAATATGTCGAACAGGGAAGTACTGCATGCCTGCTGCCTTTATAACAAAATTATTAGTAATAAAACCCCGCCTTATCTTTATAATAAAATTAGATTTAGAACTGATGTACATTCGGTAAACATAAGAAGGAAAGACTACTTAACAATACTAGCACACAAAACCACACTCTTTGAACTATTCTTACAACGTTTGCAAATGTCTCAATTCTGTTCCCAGCAATCTTCGAAACTTAAGCTCACCAGGTTTCAATAAAAAATATAAACATTTCCTTTTATTACAACAAGATTGAGTTTTTATAGCCAGGAAATGATGTGTATTTAATTTGATTTATTGTTTGTTTCTGACTTTTATTTTTTTTATTTTAATACTTTTCTTTTATTTTGTTTTTATTATTTATTATTATTTGAAAGGTCCAAAGGGAAGAATAGATGTCTTGATGTAACCACATCGAGTCAAACTAATCTTGTACCTATTGCGAATAGGAACACAATTATTATTTGTAATTTTTATGTATTTTATTGTAATGTAATCTTATTCGCAATAAATATATTATTATTATTATTATTATTATATGCTCCAGATCAGTGTCTCTGTTAAAAAGGGAGGAGCATTGGAGTTCCAGGCTGTCAGCAAATGCTTCGGCCTTTCTCTCGATATCAAATTGTAGCCCATTCTCACCATGGATGACTGATATTGGGACTTTTCTATTTCGCAAAGCTCTAGAGATCTTCCACATTAGATTTACATCCTCAGTTCAGATTTTTTTGCTGTTTTATAGTGGACCTAACTTCCCTGCAAAGTTCGTTAAGAATTTCTCGATCTACTGGATCGCGATGCCTTTGCCATTGGCGTCTGGCGGCATTTTTTCTACGAATCAATACCTTTTGTTCGCGTGATAGTCCAAGTGGATTATCTGCCCGAACCTGAAAGGTTTTAAAAGCCTTTTCTCTGGCTTTGTAAATCAGCTCTGTGAGCTGTTCGACGGCTCCTTCTAGTTCTACAACCGTCCGTACTGGATTCAGTTTCTCTATGCTTTCCTCCAGGTACCCCGGGAAGAGAGCCCAGTTTGTTTGAGTGACAAACTGCCCCCCCCCCCCCCGGCTCCCCTTCCATAGGACTCCAGAATTACCGGCATCTGGTCGGAGCTAAGATCATTGATTATCCTAATCTCGATTTGAGAGTTGACGTCCTTT
Organism: Tachinus rufipes; assembly: GCA_963932245.1. Lineage (NCBI taxonomy): Eukaryota > Metazoa > Arthropoda > Insecta > Coleoptera > Staphylinidae > Tachinus > Tachinus rufipes. Next base: position 56,572,365 of record OZ010747.1, read on the forward strand.
AGTATTGCTACATCCAGGACGTCCCTTCTGTGACCAGCATAGCTGTGGTGTGTAGGTTCTACTGGACCCAAGACTCGAATACCGTTTCTCTCAACGTAGTCTTGCAAAGCTCGACCTTTTACTTAGGTTGTCAAACTGTTCCACGCCGGGTGTTTGGCATTAAAATCCCTAGCTAAGATAGTGGGGAATTGCGAAGAGAGAACCTGATCAAAATCAGCTATTTCGATTCGGTTCAAAGGACTGAAGTATCCGGATGCGATCTTGAGTGTGCCCAACCCAGGCACTCTCACCACTATCGCATTAGATTCTAAAGTCAAAGTGTGTGGGGTCCATTTCAGAATGGTCCAGCGATCTTTTTGCAAAGATCACTGTACCACGCTTCCGGTCCACCTCCGACGTTCCCTTATACGTAAAAGTATTTGGGATTCTTAACGAGTGCCAAGGGCAATGGTTCGATTTGCTTATGAGCATGACATCGATTTCCTATTTGAAAAAGAAATCCTCGACCTCTTCCAGTTTCTCTGGGATGCTATTGGCATTCCAAAAGCAGACTCTTAATAACACCTCAGGTGTAATATCCATTTTGGGTTTGCATGGACAAGAGTTTGCTCAGCATTTTCTTTTAAAAATCGTTGCATTCTTCGATAAGAGCGGCGATTTTTGCATTTGCATCTGCATTTGCAATCGCTTGAGGCGGAGAGACCAGACTGGCAAACAACCTGTTTGCCGATACGGCTGCCGACCTGCGGGATGCGGTGCCTTGAGTAGAATTTTGGGCTTGGGTCAACGCCGCCTCCGGCGCCGGTCTGGTAGCCTTTTTGTTTTTATTCATAGACGCCATCATCCTAGCGTATACCGGGCAGCCCAGGTAGTTGGCCGGATGGGGGCCGGCGCAGAGAGCACATTTTGCTTTGGTGCCTTTCGGGCACCCCCTCGACTGGTGGGGTCCCGAGCATATCCTACATACAAAGGATGCCTTGTAGCATAGTTTTGGCGGCGTGCACGTGGCACTAGCATCTCTGACATTGAGGAATGTCGGCGCAATCCCAGATCTACCAGCGCCTGGCCGATTTCTGCCTCCGTGAAAATCCAAAAAAATCAGTAAACGGAAGTAACAAGTGGAGATTAGTGATCGATTACAGACAAGTCAACAAAAAACTAATAGGTGACAGATTTTCATTACCACGTATAAAAGACATCTTAGATCAATTAGGCAGAGCCAAATGGTTTTCAGTTTTAGATCTTGTATCAGGTTTTCACCAAATTCCATTAAATGAAGCCAGTAGGGATATAACAAGTTTTACAAGCAATAAAGGTACTTATAGGTTCAAGAGATTACCATTTGGATTAACAATAAGTCCAAACAGTTTCCTGCGCATGATGAGCATTGCTTTTGCGGCGTTAGCACCGGAAAAGGCTTTCATGTACATGAATGACTTAGTTGTGGTAGGATGCTCAGAAAAGCACCACTTACAGAACCTAGAAAAAGTATTTGAAGCATGTAGAAGATATTGTTTAAAACTTAACCCACAAAAATGTCAATTTTTTAAGAAGGAAGTAACATTTTTAGGGCATAACATCACAGATAATGGAATATCACCTGACAAAAGTAAGTTTGACGCAATCAAACCACAGCCGATGGATGCCGAAGCATTAAGAATTTTGCAGAATTGACAAGTTGTTTAAACAAATTAACTAGGAAAGGCGCAGTATTTAATTGGACAGAGGGCTGTACAACCTCGTTTCAGTTGTTGAAAAATACATTAACAAAGCCACCCATATTACAATATCCTCAATTCGACAAAACTTTTACGCTAACAACAGATGCATCGAAGAATGCATGCGGAGCTATACTGAGCCAAGAGACGGGTGGCAAAGATTTACCTATATCATACGCATCCAAATCATTCACAAAAGGTAAACTAAATAAATCAACAATAGAAAAAGAACTAGCAACAATACATTGGGCAATTAAACATTACGGTCTTAAGTTCAAAGTTAAAACGGATCACAGACCACTTTTATACCTTTTCTCAATGACGAACCCATCTTCAAAGCTCACGAGAATGAGGCTGGACCTGGAAGAATTCGACTTTGACATAGAGTTTATAAAAGGCACAGAAAACGTCGGAGCAGACGCACTTTCACAAATAAGTATAAACGAGTTAAAAATTTTGAAAGACGACATTGTTAAAATAATGGCGGTAAAAGCCCGATCAATGATGAACAATGCGGATAATAGTAAGAAACAGAACCAAGTTATAAGTAATGAGAATATTAATAATTTAAAAGCTTACGAAGTATTAGATAACTCCGAAGCTAGATACATAACTAATTTAATAGTACGGAAAAATAATAATAATCCACGATTTCGACTCGTTGGAAATAAAAAAAGGCCACAAGTAATATTAGATGGAAAAATTTCTGAAAACAAATCTGTTTTAGAACAGACATTGTCTAGGCTTAAAAAGACAACCTGAAATTACAGAATAAATGAAGGTCGAGTCGCGCTCGACAGTGTTATATTTAAAATAATTCCTCCATCACAATTTAAAGAAATTGCAAACAAAATACTTATTAACTTACAAATAATAATAACTCAACCTATCAGAATTATAAAAAACAAAAAAGAACAATTAAGACTAATAAAAGATTTTCACAATGATCCAATTCTAGGCGGACATTGTGGAAGAAAACAAATATTAGTAAAATTAAGAGCATATTACAGATTTATTTATTTATTTAATAATAATACTCAAACAGGTATAAATACCCAATTACAGAGCAGGACAAAAAAGAAAATAAAATAAAAGAAATAAAAAATTAATCTTAAAAATAAAAATAATACAATAATAATACTAATAATAATTAAAAATTAATGATTATAAAGAACATATACGTAGTATATAAATCATATAATCTAATACTAAAATATAGTAAAATAATAATAATAATAAAAACATATATAACAAAGAGTAAAACAGTATTAATAATAAGATAAACAATGTGTATTTTATCAAACAACAATTATAATGTTACCTGTGTGTATCTAACTATAATACTAATGCCCGTATTCATAAAAGTTCATTAAATTTAATTACTATTAAATGTAACAACATAACCTCACAATTCGATTAAACGTCAAAACTATTTTTATAAATTTGATAGAAATACTGCTATTTATTTTGCTTTATTATTAAATATTATTTTTCATTCATTTCTGATAGTTATTTATTATGCCAAACTTGTTTTTATGGTAGAAAAAGTAAAAGTAAAAATAATTTTGCGGTTGTCAAATTTAACGATCCGTTACTGTAACTGACTTTTATGAATGCGGGCATAAAAGTATAAAAAATTTAAAAAAATTTAAAAAATTACTCAAACTAAATTAACTATAAATAAACATATTAAAAAAGGTAGGCATATGAAAGACAGAAAAGATTGTTAAAAACAAAAAAATTATGACATATGATACGTTATGTTAAGGCTTGCAGCTGCAGTTTAAAACCGTTTAATGAAGTTATAAAGCATATATCTATGTCATTGCAAATAGTATTATAACAATAACACATTTTGTATATAGGCGAGTTAAAAGCCATATAATTTATTATTATTAACTCTAGGAAGATAAAAATATTTAGGATATCTAGAGACTTGCCTAGGAATATTAAAGCTTATTTTATTTATCAAACTTGGAGAAAGAATAATGGAAAGAAATGAATAAGCAAGTAACAACATTGTTAAAAACGTGTCATTTATGCCAGATAAATAAAGCGCATAATAAAAATTTATCCCCGTTATGTCTAACCCCAACCCCCCAAAAGGCATTTGATATCGTAATTATAGATACAATTGGCCCTTTCCCCAAGACTTCAAATGGAAATGTGTATACAGTTACATTAGAATGCGACTTGACGAAGTACGTAGTAACTGTACCAATTCCAAATAAAGAAGCAAAAACAGTAGCCCGCGCAATATTCGACAATTTCATTCTAATATACGGTCCAATAAAGGAAATTAGAACCGATATGGGAACGGAATATGTAAACGAAACGATAACCGAATTAAGCAAGCTATTTGAAATAAATCACTCCACATCTACTCCTTACAGACCACAAACAGTTGGTACTGTCGAAAGAAATCACCGCGTAATAAACGAATATGTTCGAATGTACATAAATTCACTAAATGATGACTGGGATGAATGGATAAAATATTATTCATATTGTTATAACACAACACCATCCACAGTTCATAAATATTGTCCATTCGAACTAATATTCTCAAAAAACCCCACCCTTCCCCATAATTTTAATAACAATAAAATAGATCCTATTTATAATATAGACAATATATACGAGCTAATAATATGATAACGGAAACAAAATTAAAGCGTAAAACGAAATTCGATATTCAAACAAGACAGACAGACATCCAAATTTCCGATGAAGTATTAATAACAGATGAGGCTAGGACAAAATCTGATCAACTTTATAAAGGCCCATATAAAGTTATTGCAATCAACGGTTTAAATTATACAGTGACAGACGGACAAAAGCGCATCACGATACATAAAAACCGGTTGTGCAAATACAACAGATCAGCAGCATAACAACTAAAAACATGAAAAATAATATTCATTATGAAACAGAATTATAGAAGATCATGAATCAATTTTTATATATGTTTAAATGTTAATGAAGTTTATGTAAAGTGTAAATTTTCATTTTAAGTAATGAAAATTCACACTCCCTAAAAGGAGGAGATGTAATGGCGTAATACATGCCCTTCCTCCCAGCGTTTATTATGTATCAAATATTTAGAATTAGAACATAATTTATTGTTAGTTATTAATTAAGTACCTTGGCCGGTCAGCGGAATTCAATGTTTAATAAATAAACTTGACATTGAATTGCGCGCCGACAAGGTATAAATAGTTTAGAAGGGCAATCAATGAAGAAGTTAGTTAACATTAGAGTTAACGGTTGAACGTTCATTATTAACCACTGATTAACTCTTACTTATAATAAATGATAGTAAAATAAATAAGTGATACTAAATAATTAACCCCTTACCCGTGAGTGATAGTATACAACTATTACAGCTAGACACGAATAGAGTGGCCCCTATATAGGCAACTTAGTATACACCAAAATTATGTTGAATGTGGTTAAACTAATGCATTTGTCCGTTTTAGCATTTTTCATTTACGCTTACATTTTAAACATTCCACGGGCGACGTTGTTCTGTTATTGAAAGATGCTAAAACGGACAAAAGCAAAAGTTTAACCACATTCAACATAATTTTGGTGTATACTAAGTTGTCTATACAGGGGCCAATCTATTCGTGTCTGGCTGTAAACTATTACAATTGTAAGATAAAGTACTGATGGAATTGCACGCTCTGAATACTTTAGGGTGAGTCTCAAGAGTTCAAAAATACTTTTGAATCATCTTAGCAACATCCATAAACTTTACCTTATACGCTATAAAAAGCGGCATATTTATGTTTTACACACATCTAACAATCTTCAATTGAAAATAAAAGAACTTAAAACTGATTGCAATTATTATTTTTTGGTACCAATACAGAGACAATAAAAAAAATTTACTTTTTGTAAATAATATTGTTTAAATAACGGCCATCTCGGCACTCTTAAAAACTTCTAGAAAAAAAAAAAAAAAAAATCAGATGAACGTAGTAATATAACAATGTCATTAAATTACTATTCCATTGGGAATTATAAAATGTCGATTCTAGATAGCTACATCTACATTTCTCCCGACTTAGAAGATTAATTTTTTAATTTTTAATTTTTTGTGGTAGTATGAGTTTTATAGCAGGTTGATCATCTTTTCCTTTCTTTTTGCCGTGGCGGTTCTAATTCTGCCATTTGTCTCTGGGTGCATTTTAGTAGCTCTGCTTGTCAACCAATGTAATGGTAACACATTATCTTCATTGATTAGTACTAAATCAAAGTTTTTTATTTGTAATTCATTGTTTTCCTTCTACTTGATGCTGCCGGATCTGATCGAGATGCTGAAACCTTAAGTTCTTGAAGGAGCCAAGAGTAGATGAGAAGGTTCTGCTAATGCGGTAGTAGTGTTCAATTAAAAAATAACCTAGGGTTAACAGTTCTCTGTCTGTTAGATCCGTCATGAATGTTAGAGAGCGTGAGTTTAGGATTGCTTCAATTTCATATAATAGAGTTGTCAGCTCTTTATACGTAAATAGCGTGTTGTCTACAATGTTTGTAGATAAAATTTCAAAGATTTTACTACATAGTTTGTAGATAACATAGATTATAAATTGGGACAATCGGTGATTCCGTGGAAGTAATATTAAATGATTTCGATCAAAATGGATCAGTGATTTTTGTAAACGGCCACCTTACTTGTATGATGTTATTCTTGTCTAAGAATGGTTCTAACGCGTATAACTTGCTGCCTTTCTTAACATTTTGTTTGTCTTTAATGTTATTATTTCATCACTAAATGCGGTCTGCTGAGTGATTTTAATAATTGTTTCTAATGACTTGGTTCGTTCCTCAATACTTAGTGATCCATATTGGCAATGATGCATTGAACATGTAAACAATATCCGTATGCATTTTGTAATCTTTGAACATTAAAAAATAGTTTGAATATAGAGTCTGGTTGATTGATAACCATAATCACGATACTAGTTGTATTCTTTTCCGGTAAAAATTCAGCTTATGCAAATTTTCTTGTAAGCCATTGATTTTGGCCTTTGGTGAGCCATGCTGGACCATTTTTGCATTAATTTGGCAATAAGTGATGGTTGTCTTAATTTTATTGATGATCCTGTCATAGAATAAGATTTGACGTATATTGATGCACGATATGCATCATTGCTGGTATCGGAAAATTGATGTACATTAAATTAAAAAAGTAGTAGAAGTAATATTTGCCGATACATTTTGGCAATATCTACAGATACAACATAAGTGTGTTCTCGAAGACTCAAAAGGATGTGGTGTTAAAAATAAAAGTGTTTGCTAGTTTCCTAATCATTGCCTTTAATAAATCTTTATATATGATTTGCACTTCTTCTAAATTTCGGAATTTATACATAGTTTTCTCCATTGATAAATTACAATATGACAATGCTGGAGAATGTTTGGTTTGACAACTTCCAGCAATTATCTATCCAAAGTGTGTTTTTTGCAACCATGGATGTTGATCCGTCGATGTAATCTGACCTGAGTCCAAAAGAGCCCGACAAGGTTGCATGAAACCCTTGTTATCTTCAAGAAAAAATATGGAAGTTGTGAGAAGCACATGTGCAGGTTTTATTGGTAGTAATACATAATAAACATTAGTTGGTTCTTTATATTGGTTAACAATATGCAATAGTTTGTGATGCTTGTTGTGGGATTTTTTGCATGTTTCAATTCTTCATTGATTTAACTTGTGGTTCGGTTAAAAACAATTACTACAAAGTTTCAATCTTTCAATATCTTGAATTTGTTCTTGTCCACTAAGTTGCAAGAATATTGGACATTGATTAAGGAGGTAACTTTCAAGGAATGATGGACAGCTAATTGGTTTTACTGCTGCTAAGGCATTAATGGTTCTAGGCTGATAAGTTATCTTGGATTGAATGTGTTGTTTTGATGGTGCTCGTCTTGATAATTGTAGTGACTCCTAGACTTGGCATTTATTATTAAGAAACTACTTCAATTCATCGTACGTTGAAACCTTGATCCAGTTAATGATTCTTCTTGGTTACGTTTGGTTCAAAAATTCAATTTTATAGAAATGAAGTAAATTATAATTATTTTTTATTGATTAACTGATTTTCTAAGATATTTGAAAGCACGCAAATGCTTAGTTATTTTGTCAAGAAGTTTTTGAAGTTGAAAATTTCAAGATAGTGGTTGTAATTCAAACAAACCACGAACATAGTTTGTTATGATGATTTCCTTTTTTTTTTAATCTGTTCTTCAAAAGATTCCGAGCAATTGTATAATTATGTGCTGTTTTTTCAATTCTATTCAGGATTGTCTTGGCTTCTTCTTCCAGTCATAAATGAAGATTGTAGATTTTTTGTATTTTTAAAAACTTGTTGATATAATAGACTAATGAACTAAATGAATCATAAAATGACACTCAATATTCACATTTGCCAGAAAATATTGGTAAATAACTGTTGGTAATCGGATTGACAATAATAATTGTGCTTCTGGTGCAATAGTAGATGATATTAAATTTGAATTGGCAGTTTTTTTTTTAATTTCTAAGCTTTTTAAGAATGTGTTTGCTTTTTTCAATACATGGATGTATTTGTTCTCAAATGAATTAAATTCAATGTTTTCTTAGTCGGGTTCTAGTTTTTCGATTTCAAGTTGAAGCTTCTCGAAATCATTTCTTACTGGTTCTATGTTGTTGATTCTTAACTTCAGTTTCTTAAAAACGATTGAGCCGAGATCCGTCATCATGAATGTTTCATACTTGGTTAATCTTCATTTTATGCTGGATTGCATCTTTTTTAATTTATCGGCCATTATTATGGTCGAGCCGAATTTTCAGATTAATTAATATAGACGATTCCAGATTTGATCCGGTTCCGAAGGACCAATGTTATCAAATGTATTATTAATTGACTTACTATCTAGGAGAGTAACAACGATAACTGAATATTGCTGCTCGGAGCAATATTAAAGCTATTTATAGTTATAGTTATAGTAGATAGACTGCTGAATAATCATTTAAAGTTTTATCGTAACTGAATTATTTATACAATATCTAAGGATACGAAAATAACAGGTAAAAAACATGTTAACTAGTATCAATAAAATGTAGTAATATAACAATGTTATTAAATTATTATTCCATAGGAAATTATAAAATGTAGAGATAGCTACATTTACAGCTATTACTATTACCTGTGAGTTAGGATTCTGAGACAAAATATTAGCAGAAATAAATAACTCTGGCACAGTATATAAAAAATTACCCATCATTTTTTAGTGTTATTTACATACAGGGTGTTAGACAAAAAACGTACGGCTGAATAACTCCGTTATTTTTTAATCGATTCATATGATTCAAAAACCATTTTAAATAGTTTTTTGAATACTATAAAGGCAGGTACACACATATTTGTTTTTATTTTTAGTATAGTTGCAATGGCAACTAACTTAATTTTTTTAATCTTTATGATATTTTTAATACAACCATGTAAAATAATAATATACTTTTATAACAAAAATTTTTGATAAACTTAAAAAACATTTTATTTGTTTTTTATTTAAAATGATCGTAATTGAATAGTTGGAGTCAACAAATAAAAGAAATCTTATTTTATATAAAATTTCGATATTAAATTTAACTCATCGACTGTAGTTACCTATTAATTTTAAATTCATGACAAATATATACATACAACCAATTAAGAACAATTATAAAAGTTTGTCATTTGTAAAATGAATAGTTTTGATAATTATGTATTTAAGTATATAAGAAAAAATACTTTTATTATTTTATTTTGCAATTATATAATTTTTACTAATTAAAATAAATACTGATACTATTGATACAGAATTAAATAATTATATAAAAAAATATCTCATAATTATACTAAATAAAGATTTTATTTATGGATATTGCATTAATATAGTAAGCGCCCCAACATCTCATAATATACTTGTACCTTATGCAGCAACAGAAATTTCACCCGCCGTCCAAACCGACGAGAATTTTTTACAATTCATCGTAGACTCGCACCTACTTATATATAGTATTTTATTTAGCCGCATGGCAGCACTATACGGTTTTTAACTAGTAATGCGTGGAAGAGAGAACGATGTGCCTGCTCTACTTCCTCCCATTGAGTAATAGCGTGGTCGCGTTTGCACATGGTGGTTGAATATCTTCCAATATAATATGCCAATCAACGGTCCTAGTGTCATTTACTATAATATAATTAAATCAAAAAATTTCAATTTCTAGATGGGGATGGTTTTGTTGATCGTTTGATTGATTGATGCCGTTGTTTTGTGTTCGTGGTGGAAATGTTTCAAATACATCAGTTTGGAATATTTCCAGCATGAACATGAGATACATTTTAGATATTACTGTAGAATTAAAATCATAGTACAAATAATAACTCAATTTACAATTTTTTATCCATTTATCAATATTCGATTTTTTTATAACAGGGGATTCCAACTTACTAATTTTTAAGAGATGTTGATTTTTTATTTTATTGAAAATTAGTTTGTATCTCTTTTCTTGAACATCAAGGAAACCATGCAACACATTAGCAGATAGCTTATTCGAAAGTGTGCTATGTACATATGATAACATATTATTGAGGTTAATTAATATAAAATTGCATTCATTAATTGTAATATTTAAATAATCGTTCATTACCCTTTGATTGATGTCTTCTAATTTTTTAATATCTCTTCTTTGGTTCCTTTTACCTTTCCTTTCATTTACCAATATGTAGACGACATTATTTGTGCGGTTCCTATAAATGAAGTAGATAATACTCTGAATATTTTCAATTCGTATCACCCAAAATTAAAATTTACAGTAGAAAAAGAAGTAAGAGTGATGAGAGATACAGAGAATAGAGTAAAACTTGACTGGTATATCAAACCAACAAGTTCCGAAAGATATATACCTTTCGATTCACACCATCCAATGAAATATAAAATTAACACTGTATTAGCGATTAAGAATAGGATACTGAATATCTCTCACCCTAGTTTTCACCAAGATAATCTGAGTAGATTATACAAAATCTTAAAAAATAATAGATACCCAAATGAGTTGTTAAAAAAATTGTTATTTTGCTCTAGAAATACACCCCCTCTTACGTCTAATTCAGTGAACACACAAAATTTAATGGTATCACTTCCAAAAAAAACATTTCATAAACTTCCATTTATTGATGGACTGTCACAAAAATTAGTCAATTTATTTACTTGCCCTAATAATGGTAATAGTAACATGATGATTGCTTATAGTATGACTAACACTTTAAATGGTCTATTCACCAAACTCAAAGACCCAACTCCTTTTTTATGTCGACATGATTTGGTGTATTCCATAAAATGCCAACAATGTGAGTCGGTCTACATAGGACAAACCTCACAAAGATTGGATAAACGATTGGCACAACACAAAAGTGATATTCGTTACAAACCTAAATCAACAGGGTTGAGCATACATTGTGATATTACTGGACATTCACCGAATTATGCTGACACACGAATTTTATGTTCTGAAAATCATACGTTTAAACGTAGCTTCTTGGAAATGTGCTATATACAATCACAAAATAACTCAATAAATTTTAAAAAAGATATTGCAGGTTTGAGTAATATTTATGTAAATTTGTTACGCCGCCACTGTGTGATCAGGCAACCAATAGTTTCGACATAACGAAACGAAGAATTTTACGAGGTTGGCATTAAATTTGCGTGCGCATTTGCCCTCTTCTTTCCCGTTTGATTGATGTCCCCCTTTGACATAACCTGTTAATTCCACGTGTGTGTCTGGTGGTTTTCCTCATGGACTGTGGTATATGGTCCTTAAAATTAATCATATTTATATAAAACTTTCAATAATGAAAAGATGGATGGTTCAATTGCATTTATTTTTATCAATTTATATTTGTGTCTACAATTTTTGTAATGTAAGTAAGGTTCTATATGTATTAACTGTAATAAATTTTTAATGTGTATGGTCAATAAGGTGTGTTGGAGATTCACTTTTACAAGTTTCCACACATGTTGTTCATTTTAATATTAATTATATCATGTGTGTGTTTTATATATAATTTAACTGTGTCTTGATGTACCTAGAATTAATTGGTGTTTTGTTTTGTGTGATATTTTAGGCCCTGAAGAAGCTACCAATATAGTAGCGAAACGTTGGCTAATTGATTTTGTTATTTGTAAAATCAATTGTAATCAAAATAACAATGTGGACTAATAAAATAAAATTTTTCAACAACATGAGATAGGAGCCATTATGAATGTTTTGACGTTGTTTTCCCGTTAACCCTTTCACAATAATATAATACGTCAGTTATCTCACTTAAGAATATATATATATATATATATATATATATATATATATATATATATATATATATATTTACATCAACCTAACTATAGAGCGTCCATACATTGTCCTTTTACGCACTTTGAAGCGTCCGAGAAGAATAGAGCGTCCGTATACGGACGCCAAAAGGAAACCTTTATAAATTGATTCTGCGCATCAAGGCGAGTCGAAAGATACATATAAAAAAAATTCAGTCCAAGACGCTCTATATGGCGATTTGTGTAAAAATGTATATTTTCGTGCATATTTTTAGTTCACACCATTTGCCGCAAGAAGGCGGTAAAGAGCTTGGCGTATATTTACAAGTATATTTTTCTGTACAAAAAATGCATTACTAAGCGTCCGCGTAATATGGCAACACCGCATTTAAAATATCGATCGCAAGTTAAAATTAGAATTACTTTTTCTATTTATGGGCACGTCGGCATATATTATCTAACGGACGCCAAATTGTATATTTACATTTTATTTTTACAATTTTTTTATATAAGAATTACTAAAGAATTGAAAACTCCCGCTTACAATAATAATATAAGATTTTGAGTATTTAAAGTAGCGTTGTAAAAATTTTATTAATTAAAACACAGGTGGTTTTGGATTTTAAAGATTTATTTGAAAATAAAAATTATTTGTTTGTTGTTTGCCCGGTGCTGTGTTGGGCCGGGTTTTGAGTAATCTCCCGGAAAAAGTTTCCCGGCGAGAAGTTACCCTAGGGCGTCTGTGTGAGATTATCGGCGTCGCGGGCAGTGACGCCGGGAAAACCTCGGTTTAATATACCGTGGCTTGGATTGTCTGGTTGAGCTCCCCGTTGGTTGGAAACATCCATATGTGGGTGCAACCAGAAGTTCCGAAGTCGAGCGGCGTTGAAACGGCATAATGTCCTTGTAAGTGGCCGTTCATAAACACAGCTGCGGAGGCTGAGTTAGCAATATAATTAGTTTCTTATCTTGATAGATGATTAGTTCTTATGTAAAACCGGCGGGCGGAAGCCTGTGCTGCTCGATCTAGTTACAGACTAACCGATTTTTATGCCTAAAAACCTAGCGGGTTAAAGACGGTAAATCCCTGCAAGTTGCAAGATAAATTTGACGGGCAAAATTTGCTTGGCTTGGTTGCTAGTTAATGCTGGGCAAGCAAAGTCATGTGTTGTATAACTATGGATTCAAATAAAATTCAGTAAACTAAGTTTGCCAACTGTAATGGTATTATCAAAAATTATTAATGAGGTACCTAACTCAACGGTGTTAAAAAATTACATTTTTTTTTATTTATTTATGCTTTTTACGGCTATTTTACATCGCCACAGTAAGTCTACGACTTGTTTAAAGTGGTTTGATGGGACCAACAGCTTAAAACATAATTGCAAAAGTGCAAAATTTTAACATTTATCACAAATATTTGGGTTTAAATAATAATGTAATAAACAACAGTCTAATTTTAGCATCAAAAAAAGAATCGTAAAAATTGCATCGCTCTGGAACGTTCAAAAAATATTCTGATTTGTTCAGTAAGTTCTAACTTTTTTGTCCAAAATTGTAATGCAATTTTGAGGGCAGAAATAAATTTGCAAGGCATAAATAAGCCAGAATATTCACGACACTAAAAATCAGAAGTGATCCAACCGAGCTGTGACGGTCAAAACGCATCCGTTCAATTCAAATGCGTCGCGCTTAAAACTCCAAAAAGTAACCCGTCTGATATGGATAGACGTAGTTTGGTAACGGTTGCAGCTAGATACTTTGTTTGTTGAAAATCTAATAAACTCTGCTATCTTCATTTTTTTTTTAATAAACTGCCCAAATTTTGTCTAAATTTCGTTCCAAACATGACCCAAAAAAGTCATCATTTGCACTTCGGACCATAAATCTTAAAACAAAAATTTAAAAAAATTCTTAAACAGGATGGTTTTCAAAAAATGAAAAAACTTCCACAAAATTTTTGTTCATGTCATGTTTTCCCGTTTCAATTTGCCCAGCCAAGCCCTGACCCCGTTGCAAGGCCAGAGTTAATTAAAATATATCTGACACTAAAAATCAGAAGTTATCCAACCAAGCAGTAACGGTCAAAGCACCTCTGTGCAATTCAAATGCGTCGCGCTCAAAACGACCCCAAAAGGCGACCCGACTTGGATCGACGTAGCTAAGTAACGGTTGCAGCTAGAAAGTTTGTTCTAATCGGAACCGTCGGATTTTTGGCCATGTCTTCTCGCCTCAATGCTCAGTCAATTCCATTCGGGGTGAAGCTCTAATATTTTACCGCCTTGTGCGTATAGACATAATTTTCATGTCTTAGGTTGCAGAGCAAACCCGAGAACATTATTGAGTTTGGAAGACAAGTTAGCAAAAATATTTCTGATACTAAACATTGAAAGTGTTCCGACCAAGCTGTGTCAAAGCGCTTCAGTGCAATTCAAATGCGTCCCGCTCAAAGTAACCCCAAAAGCGTAATTTGCCCGACTTGGATCAACGTAGTTCGGTAATGGTTTGAGCTAAGTTCTTTTTTTTGTCGAATAGTTAATGAACGCAGCATCTTTATGATTTTTTTTAAATAAGTTGCCCAAATTTTGTTTAAAATGTTGCTCCAAATTTTACCCAAAAAAGTTTCTTTTTGCACTTTTGACCAAAAATCTGGGCTAAAAATTTAATTTCAAAAAAATTCTTTGGCAGAATGTTTTTTAAAGATTTGCAATATTAAAAAAAAATGTTTTGATTGGAGCCGTCGGATTTTTAGTCTTGGGCACTACCGTATAGACGTAACTTTCTTGTTCAACGTCGCGAAGCAAGTCAGAGTGTCCTAAATGGAAAAAAAAAATTAAAAATAACGCTGGAACTCATCATTACAGGGTAGCTTTGGTAGATTACAAAATGCAGAATAATAAAATTGTATTTGCTCTTTCTTGGAAACAGTACCGCCCAAAAGTTTAGAATTTATAAAATTTATCAAAAAATTGGTCCCAAATCGAAATAATGCAAAAATTAAAATGACGTCACTAAATCTCTTCTCTAATGATTAGAGTAGCATGCAAAGATCAAAAAATACTGAATACGAATATTGTATTTGCTTCTTCTTAAAGCACAATGGTGCCCAAAAGTTTATAAAATTGAAATTTCACAAATTGTCTGACTTGAGTTAGCATAAATAAAAAATTCAACAACAATACGATTAATGTTCTAAGTAGGCTGATACGAAACAAATTAAAAAATTAAGTTTGTTTTTATGAGGATTTTGTTGTATTATTTTAGTTTAACTTGATTCCATAAGCAGTCAATTGTACTTTCTGATCTGAAGGATTTGGCTGATGTGAATAGTTTTAAATATTAACAATTTTTTTAAATTAAATATTTATGATCAAAAAAATATTTTACTGAGTATATTGTCAAAGTGTTGATTGATTTGTGATAAAGAATTTGTGAAAATGGTTTCTCATACTAACACTACTAATAATAGTCAGTTTTAATTGTATGTATTGTGGAATTTTTTTTTGCGCACAAAATAGGATTTTTTTTCCACGTTAATAAAAACACAGCTGAATTAATAAGACATTTAAATCATACATTTTCCAAAAATTATATGTACCACTTGTTGTTTAGCACTAAAAGATAGAAAGAATGATAATCTTAAAAGAAACATTTCTACAATACCGAATTTTGAAAAAAATGTTTTTCTTAAAGGAACTCGAATTAAAATTGATTGTAATTGCTATATAAGTATAACTGCAAAAAAGAACTATAGATCTGCAGTAATAAAAGGAAGAGAAGAGAACATATAAAAGTATATAAACAAATTAAGTTTGGTACGATAGCATCAGTAAATTATGAAAAATCAGTTCAGAAAATGAAAAAAAAAATCCTAAACCCAACACTGCAACAATTGTCTGCACAAAATGTTTTTCAACCATAGAAAAGAATCAATCTAATATATGTTCTTCAAAATAAGCAACCAGTAACATAACAAACAATATGGTTGCGGAACTGTCTAATCAATAAAAAATTGCATCATACAGCAGCTCTAAAAAAAGAATGAAGGTTTCCCAAACAAATTCAAAGGATTCAGATCAGTTTGGAGAAATTATTGAATTATAAATCTATCATGAATGTGTCTGCGTTATATATACAAAAAACGAACTAACTTTTTTCGGTCACCAACTGGTCAACGCAAATGTATTCCTGCTCATTTTTCTGAAGATATGAAGAATAGGAAATTAGACTTTGATTCCATTATAAAAATTGATTTCCTAGGTTTGATGTTGGTAATGGAAATTCAACTAAAACAATTAAAAAACCAATAGTGTGGGGTAACGTTTCTGAAATATTTGATATGGTAATTAATAAACGTAGAGAAAATGGTAATGTTGACATTAAAATTATGGCAGATGACATTTTTTTTTTTAAATATCTTTTAGCATATTACCTGAGCTAGAAAATAACACAAATGAAAGATTGTTGAGATCTACATATAAAAGCAGTGCGGACTTAAAAAATTTGGTAAAGCTACAAATGTAAAAAAAGATTATTTTGTTATGTATTGTTCCCGATGTGAAGGAAAGTTATAGAAATTTAAATTTAATGAAAATTGTTTTGAATGATTTCTCATTCAAATTCATCGGCGATTTAAAAATAAATTTCATTGTAAACGGTCAACAAATTGCATCTGCAAAGTATCCTTGCCTATACCGCTATGTATATTTGCAAGAAAAGGTAAGCAACTGCTCTGAACATTATAATGAATTATTAGTTGGTATTAAAAATGACGACGAGGAAGAAAATAATAACATTAATAAGTTTTTATTGCAGTTTAATTAAATTTAATTTTATATTTCTTAAATTAATTGTTTGAATTTGCAAATTTGAAAATAGAAAACAAATGCTTCAGGCTGAAGCCGTTCGGAAATTTAAGAAATTTCTTTAAAATATTTCAATCTAATGGAAGTAATAAGAAATTTGCTATGTTAAGCAAATCAGTAGTGAATCTTCTACTCTTCAATGAATACGATGATATATGTAACTGTTATTCAAAAATTCATAGTTTGAAGCAAATTAATAAAAAATTTAGATCGTAAACAAGCTCATCTTTGGCCAAAACAGTTAAAAATAATATCAAAAAATTACAATGGCAAAGTTTTTGAGGGGAAAGCTTGGCGAACAATGTTGAAAAACTGATATTTTTGTTAGTGACAATATAGTAGGAAATATCAGCTCATTGATAATTATTCCATACGTATTATGTTTCAAATCAATGGATAAAATTGTAAATCTATGTTTCTCTACATCAAAACCGGATAAAAAAATCTTAATTTTAGAAACTTGAGAAAATATTTTGAAGCAACGGACTTTATCGAAACAAAACTTCATATTATTTTACACCAATTACCTCATGCGTTATATTACTTGAGTTTAGGTTTGGGTAGATGGTAGGAACATGCTGGTGAAACTATTCATAATGAATTTAAAACTGTATAGTCTCGTTATAATATCAAAATAATTAATGATCCACGTTATGCGAAAAGATTAAAAAACGCAATTGTCGACTTTAATACATACCACATTTAATTTTGAAAACTTAATAACATTCTATTGTAAAGGGTTTTCCAATAAAAAGTTTCATTTTGAATAGCAGGCTATTTGGGCAGCTGTCAATTTTGAAGCTATTATCTTTTGACATTTGACAAGTAAAAACTACGCCGTTATTAAAAATGGAACGATACACACTTCAACAACGCATTAAAATTATTAAAATTTACTACAAAAATGGTGAAAAATTTTCAGTCACAGTTCGCAAAACTAAAACACTTTTTGGTCGTCGTAAAGCACCTTCTCGGCCGGCAATAGTCAACTTAGTAGAATAATTTAAGCTGTTGGAACAAGTTTGTGATGTAAAGAATTAAAAGCGTGTGCATCGCTTAAGAACACATGAGAATATTGCTGATGTAGCGCGTAGTGTTAAAAAAAAACCAGGTTTGTTGATTCCTTGTTGATCTTTGCAATTAGACATTTTACAAACGACTTTAAATTGTATTTTGCACTTTTGACTTAAATCTTAAGGTTTTTAAAATTCAGTTACCACAAGAACTCAAATTGGTCGATCACCACGTCGTTTCTTTGCAGATTGGGTCCTTCAAATGCATCAAAATGATTTGGAATTTCATCAAAAAATCATCTTCAGTGATGAGGCCCATTTTTACCTCGGAAGCTACGTTAATAAGCAGAATTGTCGCATTTGTAGCTCAGAAAATCCAAGAATGGTAGTTGAAAAGTCTTTGCACCCTCAACGTGTCACTGTTTGGTGCGGTTTTTAAGCTGGCGGTATGATTGGACCCTACTTTTTTTTAAATATGAGGCTGGTGCAACTATTACGGTGAATGGATGGCGCTACCAAGCTATGATTAATGATTTTTTATGGCCGGAATTGAAAGATATTGCTGTGGACGACGTTTATTTTCAGCAAAACGGCGCTTCGTGCCACACAAGCAACAAAACAATCGCAATTTTGCAAGAAAAGTTTCCTGGTCGTGTTTTTCTCAAAGAGGTGATCACAATTGACCACCGAGATCTTGTGATTCAACATCTTTAGACTTTTTTCTTTGTGGTCACGTAAAAAATAAGATTTATGCCAATGCTCTACAATCGATTCAAAACCTTAAAAATGAAATTTGCGAAGTTATCAAGGACATACAGCCTCAAATATGCGAATTGGTCATGAAAAATTTCATAAAAAGAATGTGGTACTGCAACCGTAACCGTGGCGGCTATTTGACCAATATTGTTTTCAAATGTCAATGGCATACCTTTCTCTTTACAATGAAATAAACATTTATTGCGTTTCTTAAAAATTTTCCCGTTTTTTTTTAATATCAAATAAAATGAAATGAAATAAAACATCTTATTGGAAAACCCTATATTTCAAATACATGTTAATAAATTAAATACACAAATTATTTTGAGTAATACACTTAGACATAAACTGTAATTATTTAAAAACTTTTCAATTTTTTAAATTTTTAGTGTTTACAAACTTTTGGGCACTACTGTTTTCAAGAAGGAACTAATACAATATTTGTATTCAATATTTTTTTATCTTTGCATGCTACTCTAAACATTAGCAAAAAGATTTAGTGTCGTCATTTTAATTTTTGCATTATTTTGATTCGAGACCAAATTTTTTTATAAATTTTAGTATTTCAAAATTGTTAGACGGTATTGTTTCCAAGAAAAAGCAGATACAATTTTAATATTCTGCATTTCAATTCAAGACACCTGTTAGAGGGCATCGATAGATTTGCAAAGCCTGAGTTATCCAAAATGTTTCCGACACTAAAAATGCAGTGAATTTTATATTATTTTCTACTTAAATCTAAAAACCAAAAGAATTATTCAATCAATACTAAGTTGGTATATTATTGTTTATTTTTTGATGGACGCCGTATAGTTAATTTACCACAGATATTCTATAAATAGACTGGTCAAACTGGTTTGGACGCTTTATAGTATGCACGATCCGTGTCAAATATGTATATCTACAATAGAAAACATGTTGCAACACTGCCGGACGCTTTAAGGTAGCAAACAGGACGCTCTATAACACATATTCATGTTTTTTGTGTATATGTAAGACGCTCAAAAACAGAAAAATGTACGGACGCTAAAAAGTAGTTTTATGTACAATAGAAAAATGTTTTAGTTTGTATTTAATAAGAAAACCGCGTTAATCTTTTTGAGCTCGAGTATATTCACCTGCGAGCACTAGAAGTACGTTTTTTTTTAAGGGACGCCATATGACAGTTTCTCATAGCGGACGCTTTATAGATACCGAGATGTAAATATATATATATATATATATATATATGTTTTATATGCTTCCAGTTACAGCCTGCAACTACTCTTTTGTTGGGTATTATTTTCCTAAGTTATTTAGTTTATCAATAGTTTTTGTTCTTAATTTAATTTAAATCGACTTATGTTTGTATGACATTTTTAAGTTATAGTGCGTTCCGTACATCAACCGATGTAACCGGAGGTTAGGTTACGGCTATGATCGGTTGCTGAAAATCTTGGTTGATTTATGGTTAAATTCAAAACTGAAATGTTAACATATTACGGACTCAAACCTCATGAATTTATTAATTATAATTTATGGTTTAATCTTTGTCATTAGCGCTAGTTATATTTTTCTAAACTGTTAATTGTATACTCTAGCGGTTAAATTGTAAATTATAATTTTATATTTCAATAACTGTTCTGTTTGACATATTTTATAAGTAATTTTAAGACAATTTTAAAGTGTTTGTAATTGTTTTTTAACATGTATAATTTGTTTTTAACAATTTTAAATGTGGTACGTGTGTATTTAAATTTAATTGACTTAATCAACTATTATTAACATCGCTATCTTGTAAGTACACATGTTTAATGTTATATTGCTATTTTATCAATGTTTTTAATGATTTGACTATTGTTGTTTTTATTTTTAATGTTAATTTATGTCTTATCTTGTAATTTATTGTAAATTGTAGTGCCTTGAAGAAGGAAGAATAATTCTCTGAAATATTGGCTGTTGATTAAATGATGATATGAAGTGATTATTGATTGTAATTTGGCCGCATACCCGATAACTCTTTCTTTCTATATATATAGCTTCCCCTGTGGATGCCTTTTTAATTTTTTTTATGAAGCTCTACATCTAGCCTCAACAAAAAAATAAAATAATTGGAGCCCAGGACCCATTGTATTTGCGCCTTTTTCTCGGTTGTGCCTTGCCCGAACTCTACCCGCTCTCCATTGAGCAAAGCTGGCTCGTTGGTAATAATACCTGCCAACGATAACCGTTACAGTGGTAACGCTTTCAATAGCCTTTCTACAGGAAGCGGGTATTACTATAATATATACCTCACGACATATCCGCCAAGGAACTGATGGAAGCTCTGACTAATAAAGGTTTTAGCGTCAATGCTATCTCCAGACTCTACAACACAAACATGAGGTACGAAATAATGTACATCCAATTAAATAAGACAAACAATCATGAAGAAATACTAAACGTAACCAGAATCCTTGGTCTGAAAGTCAGAGTCGAGGAGAAGCTAAGATCAGGTGAACCGGTACACTGTCACCGGTGGCAAGCCTTTGGGCACTCAAAATCAATGTACACAAACAAATGGGTATGTGTCAGATGTGCGGAGAACCACCCTTCCGCACACTGCCATCTCACATCCGCCGACAGGGACACAACCCGATGTGCCAACTGCCAAGGCAACTGCTTGTGTGTAGGTGGGGTTTGGTAACCCACCTGCGGTCCCCCAGGGGTCGGGGCCACCTGGTGCATGGTGTAATACTCATGCCCTGGAGAGAGGGTCACCTGGTGAGGCGTGAGGCCATGTATCGGATACCCAGGTATAAGGGCCTCTCTCTTTGGTGGTGGAGGTGGTGGTGTGTGTATGACCACCTCCTGTAGCGGTGGCGGAGGGTGCAATGCCATCCGGAGTATCGGAGCCACGTTGGCGTGTTTAGGGTATCTGCGTGCCTTGTAGGCGGCTTGCCGTTGTTTGGTTTGTTGCAGTCTAGCGTCTTGTTCTTCTTTTGGCCTTTCTGGCTCGTCCCAGCTGCCTGGTTCCGCTAGGTTATATCCCAGCATCAATTCGCTTGGTGTACACCCTGTGGCTGCGTTTGTTCGGCGGTTGCAGTGGTATACTGCCATGTGCAGATGTTCGTCCTATTCTAACCTTGGTTTCTCCACCTGTAAGGCTCGCAAATTTGTCTTCAGTTCCGCGTGGCGGCGTTCTACGGGGTTAGCCTGCGGGTGTTAGGTTGCCGTCGTGTGGTGCCTTCCATGATTTGATAGCCCGTTGGAAATGTTGGCTTGTGAATTGCGAACCATTGTCCGACAGTATTGTCTTCGGGTATCCCCATCTTTGGAACAAGCTCCGCTCTAATACTTTGGTCGTATTTTCGCTCGTAGCGGCCGTTACGGGAGTGGCTTCTAGCCACTTTGTGCAAGTGTCCATCATGGTAAGTATGTATATGTTCCCGGCCTTGGTGGTGTTGAGTGGGCCCACAAAGTCTATAGCCACTCGATCCCAGGGTTTTCCCGGCGGCTGCGATTTTAGCGGGGCTTTGGGTGGCGTCGCTCCGGCCTTTACCCTTGCACATGTCAAGCACCTCCGAATAAATGTTCTCACGTCTCTTCAAACTCCTGGCCAGTGATAGGCTTTCAGGATGGCCGTAGTCCACACGTCCCGGCCTGGGTGTCCTGCGATAGTTGTAGTGTGGTGGTGCTTGATCACCTCTTGTTGTGCTTGTACCGGCACTACCAATTGGTTAGGTCCATCGCTTGTCCTCAAGAGTTCTCCTTGCTTTTGTACCCTAGATCTTCGTCTTCTGGGCGCTCCGGGTCTTCAACCATTTTATTGTATTTTTGGATTATGTCCTGGATGTTCTGGCTTTCGGTTTGTGCGCGTCAGACCATCGCGGCTAATGTTTCGCCTTCCAGAAGACATAACCTGGAAAGTCTGTCCTGAACGATCGGTCCAGGCGCGTATAAAGGTGGTTTAGCGTAGGTGCCTGTTATTCTCCCGGGGTTTCCGGTGGCAACAACCTCTCTGTCTCATCCGCCACATCCGTCATTTCTTCTGCGCCGGGTTATCGGCTAAGCGCGTCTGGCAGCAGGTTAGTCTCCCCAGGCGTATGCTCGATGGTAAAGTCTAATTCTTGTAGCATCAGCGACCAACGGGTGAATTTGGCCTTCGCGTCTGTCGAATTCTCAAGCCAGACAAGAGCCTTATTATCGGTCCTGAGGATGAATGGTTCATCTTCTAGGTACGGCCTGTACCGATCGATTGCCCACACTATGGCCATACATGCACGGTTTTAGTTTCGAGCTTGCGAATGATATAATGTGGCGTTGGTTATCAATTTCCTAGTACAGGACCGCCCCAACTCCGACGTTGCACGCGTCCGTCTGTAGCACAAACGGCACTCCTGGTCGTGGTCTGGCTAGCTTGAGTGGTTTTGCCATGGCTGTCTTAATGGCTTTGAATGCTCTTTCTTCGACTTCGGTCCACACAAAGGGTTTCTTGCTTCCCTGTAGCGTCATCAGGGGTGCGGCTATTTTGGTGTACTCCGGCACGTATTCTCGTACCCACGTACACAACCCCAAAAACTTCCGTAACTGTTTTTTGTTACGTGGGGGTGCCTGTTCCTGGATTCCTTTCAGGTGGTGCGTCCGTGGCCGGTTACCGTCCGCACTAATAATGTGCCCCAGGTATTCCACTGATTGCACTCCGAACGAGCATTTTTTGATATGGCATTTCAAGCCGTATTCCTGGAGTCTTTCCAGGACCCGTCGCAGGTGCCCTATGTGTTCCGTGTAGTCGTTTGAATTTACTAGGATATCGTCCAGATATATTAGGACGCTGTTCCCTAGTAGGCCTTCCAACACCCGGGACATTAACTTCTGGAAGGTGGTCGGGGCGTTTTTGAGCCCAAACGGCATAACCTTGAACTGGTAAGTTCCGCCGTCGGGGGCTGCAAAGGCTGTGAGGTGCTTGTGTTCTTCGACCATAGGTATTAATACCTTGGCGGGGCCAAAGTCTTTCAGCGTCTCCTGTATTTTGGAAAGCGGGGCTGCCTCCTTCCTCGTGATTTTGTTGAGTTCGCGGTAGTCGACGCAAAAACGTGGTAGACCATCTATCTTTTTGATCAGCACTACCGGGGCACAGCAGCTGCTGGAGCTCCGCTCGATGATCCCGCTGGCTAGTAGCTCGGCCACTTGGGTAAGGATTTGGGCCTTTTTGTGGGCATTGTACGTATACCTGGCCGTTCGTATCGGTGTCTGGTCCACCACTTCTATTGCGTGACTTACGGTCTTTGTGGTCGTTGGGGTCACCCCTTCGTCAAAGACCATGGGAAAGTCTCTTACTAGCTTCTAGAACTCTGTCGGTTCCGGAAAAGCGTGTTCTGGTAGCACCACTGGTTCGTGTGGTGCAACTCGTTTGGGTGCCGAAACTGCCCAGTACACAGTGGATCGGCGGTATCTGCCATAGTGCACGCATTTCCGGGCGTAGTTTATCGTGGCTGTGTTATCGTTCATCCATGGGTTCCCAAGGATTACGTTTTCTCGCAAGGTCGGTGCGACTAGGAAAGAGATCTTCTGAGTATGATCTCCTATAGTCACCATTGTTTTAACTTCTCCGGTTGTTCTCATCGTGGATCTGGGGTCTGCCTGTTTGACCGTAATGTTCCGCGGTCTTACTTCTGTAAACTTCATGGACGTGAAGTTGTGTGAAGCTCCGCTATCAACCAGCGCTTGAACGGATTGGCCGTTTATCAAGATGGAAATCCGGGGTAGGTCGCCTGACCCTATCGCCCCAACGGTAGCCTGAATCATTGGGGATTCTTTCTTCTGCGTCTCCTCCTCCTGCTTCTTCTTCTCCTTCTCTTCCGGTTGCTGTGTGTGGGCCAGGGGTTCCGTTTCTTAGTCCCTTGCCGGCCCTCTACTCGTTTCCCGACTTCTGGGACGAGTTGGCGGTGTTCTTTGGCTTGTGCTTTGCGGCGAACGCCCTTCTGCGGGCAATGTTTGCTTCAACCTTGCTGGCCATGGCCAGTAGCTGATCGAAGGTTGTAAACTCGTGCGTATCCAAGGACTGCTGTATGCGGAGTTCCACAAGCGTGTTTAGGGTACTGGTCAGCTCTGTAGAAGAGTGCCGCGGCCATAGGCGACGATAGACTGCCGCTTGCCTCCTCAAGAAGCTTTCCACTGCTTCCTGGTGGTCGTGATGTTTGTTGAGCAGTTCACTCATTAATTGAGTGGTCATCCCGGGGTCGGTGTACTTCTGTATCAGCCGGGCCTTGGTGATCTCGTACGATGGTTCCGGTTCTTGGTTATGTCACGCTTCAAAGGTGCGAGCGTCGTCCTTTAAGCTTCTCACCAGCAACCGGTGGTGTGCGTGCTGGTACACGCAGTGTTGAGCAAAATGGTCCTCCATTCTTGCGAAGAATCTGTGTGGATCTTCATATGCGGATCCCCCAAACTTAGGTGGTTCGGGTGGCTACAGCTGATCTAGCCTTTGGCGCTTTATAAAGTCTATTTGCTCTTGCAGCATTTGGTTTGCAAGAGCGTTTGTTGACCGTGCGTCTTGCCACAGTCCTGCCCTCTCGGCTTTGCTCTGCGGTGGTTCTTCTAGGTCTCTTCTTCCTTTCGGGTATTGTTTGTAGGAGCGTGAAAGCACCTTGCTTCCAATTTGCCCCACGTTGGGCTCCAATTGTTACCGGCCAGGCACCTGCAAATGGTGGAAGCGCCGCCGGTTCGGAGGGTATCGTGTATTGGTACCCGCCTGGCGAGTACTGTGGGTACTGCTTGTGTGTAAGTCGGGTTTGGTAACCCACCTGTGGTCCCCAAGGGGTCGGGGCCACCTGGTGCATGGTGTAATACTCATGCCCTGGAGAGAAGATCACCTGGTGAGGCTTGAGGCCATGTATCGGATACCCAGGTATAAGGGCCTCTCTCTTTGGTGGTGGAGGTGGTGGTGTGTGTATGATTACGGGTCGTAGCTAGCCCCAGGGTTCGGGCGCAGGTCGGTAGCGGTATGTGCTATGCTACCGACTGCTTGATGGTGCAGATATGCGTAGAGCATATCCGGCTGGTGCGTCTGTGTCGGGAAGTAGTCCAGGAAGCGGTCGTAGCGGGGGTCGTCGTGTTCGGATGAGGCCCTGCGGCGGGGTGTGCAATGCCGCAGAGAGTGGGATACCCGGTGGCAGAGGGTGCAATGCCATCCGGGGTATCGGAGCCGGGGAGCAGGTGGTACCTCCCCAGTGCGGTCGTTGGTGTCGAAGTCGTCATCGTAGAGTTGTCATGGATCGTAGCGGTGGTCATCAGGTTGCAGGGGTTGCGGTATGAAGGATTCATCTTCGGCGGAACGTAGAATGGAGTAGCCTATTCGTTGTTTCCTAGTTGATGTCTCGGATCGAACTGCCGTTTGCGCGTGAACGCCTTGACTTTATACTAGCGCGCTGCGCCCTGATTGGTGGGTGATGCTCCGCCCCTTGGCGGCATCACGGTAGATAAAATTACGTATACTACACTGAAGCCACGCCCAGAAATGACTTCGTATGCGACAGCCGTAAATCCACAACTAGCTCCTCCCTCTACATCCAATGCCAACTCCGAGCTGAAAAACCAAACAAGAATGCAATTGACCTTAGTAACAACGATCAAGAGTTATTAAAACTCCTTTTGAACATTTTAATCAAAAATAATGGATTAACAAACTGATATACTTAAAATTGCCTACTGAAACGCCAACTGCGCTGCTAAACTCGTAAAAAAAATCAAAACTACGGATAAGCCCAAATTTTCGAATTTTAACTTATACCGTAACGACAGACTAACCCGTGGGGGAAGCACCGCAATTTTAATTAAACGCTCTATCAACCACTCCAAAATCCAAGTCCCACAATTTTTAAATCTCGAAGCCACAGGGGTGATTATAAACAATCCTCTTATCGTGAAAATTTTCTATGCTTATCAATATCCAACCAAATTGCTACTTGTCAATGACCTACAAATGGCTTTTGAGGAAAATTTACAAACCATAATGGGAAATGATCTGAATTCAAAAAACGTAATATAGAATTTGCCACACTACACAAATTAAAGACTTGGGTGTAATTTTCGATTTTAAACTTACGTTTGTTGAGCATATCAGCTACATGTGTAATCGTGCTATAAAAATGCTGGGGTTTGTATACAGGATGTCTGCTGATCTTTCTCCAAATACTCTTAAATTACTTTACTGTGCCTTGGTGCGTTCTCATTTAGAGTACGTTCCGTCAGTCTGGTGCCCTTTCTATGAAATCCATAGTCAGAATATTGAACGTATTCAAAACAAATTTTTTCGCCTGTTGTCCTATAGATCTGGTATATTGTCGGTTAATTTTGATCGCAATTACATTTCTTCACTATACAATTTACCGTCACTAAAAGTTCGGCGCAAAAGATCAGATCTCTCATTTTTGCGTGGTCTAGTGATGTCTGAAGTAGACTGTCCTGAGTTACTTAAATCTCTTCCATTCTACATTCCTATTAGTGAACGACGTACTAGGCAGACTTCATTATTTAGAGAATTTACACAGTCTATTAATTATGGATTTCACAATCCTATTGGTAGAATTTGTAGATTTGCAAACAGTTTAACAAACAATTTAAATTTTTTTTGTTCTAAATCTTTGTTTAAGATTCAATTGGGACATATTAATTAAATGTTATGTATTTTATATTATATTGTTTTTTATGTCAATCTTTTGCTTTTGTTTTTTATATATGTATTATATTGTTTATATTTATTGTATTTTTATGTAGATGTAAATGGTTTTACTTACCGTAAATAAAGATTATTATTACTAATACAAAAGGCCAAATTTTATTCAAATTCATGGAAGACAAAAATCTTACTATACACTGATCATTAGAACCAACCTTTGACAGCCGACAGGGTTACCGGCCGGACATTCTCGATGTTGCCCTGTCAAAGTGTATGAACAACTTTACCACTTCTGTAGTCATCAACGAAATGAATTCAGATCATTTACCTGTAATTCTAAACATACATATGTAACATCTGTAGAAAGACAAAACACGTCCAGGAAGAGAACTAACTGGAATCAATTTAATACATTTCTTGAAAATAACTTAGGCCCACTTCCAATTATTCAAACCGCACAAACTATGGGCCGTAAAGGATCTCACAAAGCTAATCTAAGTAGCGCAAGACCATGCTACTACTAACATCATAAATAGAGACAACGATCCTCTGGGGCTTCTCAACTCTATTAAACGGCTAATCAAACTAAAAAACCAAGAAAGACAAAAATTCCAACGGACTAAAACAGCTGTCGATAAAGAGGCAAAAAAGGCACTTGAGAATCAAGTAAAAGAGAAAATTACCAGCTTCAAAAGAAAACAATGGGAAAACCTCTTTGAGAACGAATCAGAAGAGTACACAAAGACTTAAAGAAAATCTCAAAAGCATTGAGAAAAAAAACCAAAACAATTCCAACTATTCACGGTCAGAATGAACTCGCACATACCTCTGAAAAACAAGCGGAAGCCATGCCTTATCCCTGGAAGACCAATGCAGCTCTGCTTACAATATTTTCGACATTGACAAAATGGAAAAGATGGAAGATAAAATTGAATACTACAAAAACAACGCGGACTAAGAAACACCTCCCTTCACCGAACCCGCAAAAATTACTGAAATTATCAAATCAGTAAAAGCCAGGAAAGCACCAGGACATGATAACATCATCTATTCGGCGCTGAAGAACCTTCCAAAAAAGTAATCAAAGGACTGACTAATATCATCAACGGCATTATTAGAACCGGCCACTTCCCCAACACCTGAAAACATGCCATTATTGTCGTTTACCCTAAACTTCAAAAGCCGACCGATTAGTTTGTTTACTACGATAAGCAAAATTACCGAAAGAGCCATCCTGAAGTACAAAAACTTACACGCCGATAACGATAACATCATTCCTAACCACCAGTATGGTTTCCGGAAATTGCACTCGTGCACTCATCAAATTGCCCAAGTGACCGATATTATTACTAAAGGCTTCAAAACCAATGCATGAAGGTTTCATAGCAGAACTCTACAGATGTAATTTTTCTCGCTACCTGGGAAAAACTATCAAAAGTTTTCTCACCAACCGAACTTACCAAGTCAAAATTGATAATGCATTTTCTTCAATCAAATCCATGACGGCTGAAGTCCCGC
Organism: Tachinus rufipes; assembly: GCA_963932245.1. Classification (NCBI taxonomy): domain Eukaryota; kingdom Metazoa; phylum Arthropoda; class Insecta; order Coleoptera; family Staphylinidae; genus Tachinus; species Tachinus rufipes. Next base: position 56,601,235 of record OZ010747.1, read on the forward strand.
AAGGGTCGACACTTTCACCTATGTTGTATAATATATACGTAGGAGACATACCTCCTATAGAAAACGACACGATACTCCATCTCGCCCGAATTAATCACTGAAATATTACAAGAAGCCGCCGACTCTGTTACAGAGTGGACCGAAGAGTGGGGCATCAAGATAAACCCAACTAAATCGAGGGCTATTCTCTTTTCCAAAAGACACAAATCCCCACATGGCAATGTCACATTGGACAATACTCCAATCCCATAGACAAAACAAGCCAAGTACTTGGGTGTTATTTTAGACAAGACTCTGAAGTGGCAACCCCACATCAAAAGTGTGAGAGATAAAGTTAAAGCGGCAATGGTGAATCTTTCTCCACTGCTATGGCACAAAAAGATGCTCTTAAAAAAAAAAAAACCAAGATGACCCTGTATAAATTTACCATAAGATCCCAGCTAATATATGCAGCACCGATATTGGGAAATGCCGCTTACACACATCTGAAGACCCTTGAAGTCTGCCGATCAAAATGTCTCAAGATGATCACAAGGGCACCTTGGTTCATAAGAAATAACAACTTAAGAAAAAATCTAGAAATACCTAAGCTACTGGAACACATAAAGACCATAGCAGAAAGTTCATCACAAAAGCAGAAACGCACGATAATCCCGATATTAAAAGTCTCACCTTCCTAACTACATCAAATCCCGTACATACGTTTAAAACCAGAATGATGCAGCAGTGAAGTGAATATTCACACAAATATTTACACAGCCTATTAGACAAAAAAGTTAGGTAGATAATGGGATTTTACCCCAAAACTACCAAAAATATCAGAAAAGTACGGAGAGTATAACTTATACCGATGTGCGCTGGTCAGAGAAACAACGGTATAAACTATACTCGCGTCTTTTTAGTCTGTTTGAAACGTCAAAACATAAACATAAACAAAAAGTAAAGAAAAATGATAATAAGAGTAAAGTAAAAATGTCACAAAAAAGAAAAAGAAGTTGTAATTTTACATCATTAAAAATAGAAACTTTAATATTATTAGTTGTAAAAAATCATTTTTTATCAACCATAATGTGCACGTGCTATTAGCTGCGTTAGCCGATACAGTTTTAAGTTGTTTGTTGTTGCACAACAGTGTTGAAATGTTGTTTAATTGGACTGGATGCTCAGATTTAGGAGTACTACGATAAAATACCAAATTGTGGTAAGTGTTAAATCTGAAAATATTCATGTCATCTTTGTTTCAAATAGCTTATCAGGTGCACTATTTTTTCTTTGTACAATGCAATTATAGCCATTACAGTAACATTAATATCTATTTATCGATTAATTTTTTTTCAATTTAAATTTAATATTATTGATTGCTATTGTTATATATAGTATTATAAATACAAATAGCATACTAGAAAAGTTATTTGAAATAAAGAGTACCATATGTGTTTCATATGAGGCTGTGGAAATACACACAGAAAATTTTTCAAATGTCACCAATAGACTGGTTGAAAAAGCAAAATGGATCTTCAATTTAATTACAATGTACTTAATTATCTATGTTAAATATTATATTGTTTTATTTATTCATATGTAATACTTTGTATTTTATGTTAGAATGATATATTAAATTTATGTAATAGTTTAGTTTACAATTACAATATATTTTTTAATTATTTAACGTTTAAAATTTGTTTATCAGATACATATTTTAAATCATTATTATAGTGTTCTGCACATTACACTACAACAATAGTATACACTATTATAGGTGAAGGGTTGAATAAATAAATATGTGAGAGATGCTACATGAGCGGATCCTTAAACCGTACTGACTTGCGCATAGACATAAGAAAAGATCGCCGATAAAAAGTATTACAAATAACAATAGATTCCTATACATTACACACCTCTCCGCTTAATTTCACCAAAACAAAATATTAACCCATACATAACACAATAGTATTACATTCAAAATAAATTATGGGTGTATTAGATGTTGAAGCTTCCACAGTATTGGCATCTGTTACCGAAACGCATGGTACCGAATCCACCTTCACAAGCAATTCCTCTTCGTTTGGTACATCTAATTTAGTAGCATTTTCAACTACGGAAACCAGTTCCTTCATTTCACTGTTTTCATTTTCGGTGTGAACACCTTCCACTTCAATTAACTCGTTATCGAGCAACATTTGATTCATGTGCCTTTTCCACAGCAGTTCACCAACTTTTACCTCAAATAGAGTAACGCCTAATCTTTTTACAATTCTAGCAGGGGACCACAGATGTTTAGGAAATCTATAGTCCTTAACAAGTACATAATCTCCCACTTTGAATTTTATATTTTGTTTTCCCTTGAAATAATGCCTATTGCGAGCTTGACCTTGCATTAAATTTTGTTTAATAGCAATTTTTATTTTCGCGGTAATTATTGTTGGGCTTAATACAATCAAGTCGAGTTCGCAAAGGTTTTCCTAACATTAATCTTGCTGGAGTTTCCCCTGTTTCACAATGTTTAGCACAGTGGTAATTTATCATGAAACGGGCAATAGCAACATCAAAATCTATATTTTTATTGATTCGACTTTCTTGGAAGCAGGGTGGTATAGTGGTGAAATTATAAAATTTATTTTATTCATTGTCAAAAAAGTTCTAAATTCACTGGAAGTGAGTTGAGTTCCATTGTCGAATACTACTGTTTTCGGTATTCCAAACGAGCAAATAATTCTCGCAATTTATTAATCGTATATCGTGATGTTATATTATTCATTAGAAAAACTTCTAACCATTTCGAAAAAGCGTCCGTTACTATTAGGAACGATTTTCCTTGGAAAGGACCTAAAAATTCAATGTGAATCCTTTCCCATACTCCATCTGCCAACACTGAGGAGGATATTTTTGAGGATTTCACCTTGACTGTTAACAAACTTTACAATGTTTTATTAAGTTTTTAATGTGACTATTCAGTGAAGGCCACAAAACATAAGCACGTGGGAGAGATTTTGTTTTTACGATTCCTAAATGTGAACTATGTAATTCATTAATAATTATCTTTCTGAATACTTCAGGTACTATAACTCTGTACCCTAAACTTATAATATCATTTTCCAAATTAAGTTCCGTTCATCGTTTCATCATCATCCGCTATAATTTTGGGACAACCAACCATTTCTTACAAGTTTTATAATTTTCGATAGGAGTTCATCTTTAGCATATGCATTCCGTATTGCATTGACATCAATCGAAAATTCCGTATTTTCATTAAGAAAATTAATATAATATAATTAAAATTTGACTGCAAATCTTCTGATTCATCTTGGATGGGTAGTCTTGATAAGAAATCAGCATTGTTTTGTGCAGATTTGACATATTTAATATCAAAGTCGAAAGTGTTTAAAAACAATGCATACCTTTGTAGACGGTTGGCAGCCATTGTCGGAATTCCATGTTTCGGACCAAAAATATACACCAGAAGTTTATGGTCCGTCACTAGGTTAAAGTTTCTCCCGTAGAGATACTGATAAAATTTCTCTCCAAACACGATAGCGAGCGCTTCCCGATCTATCTGGGAGTACTTTTTTTCAGCTACATTCAGTGTGCGCGAGCAGAATGCGATTGGCCTTTTTATTCCGGATTCCGGATACGCATGGGACAGAACTGCCCCTAATCCAAACTGACTGGCATTGTAATGCACCAAGAAATCATTGGATATCAATATATTTTGTATTTTATGATATGAATCTTCACATTCCTTCGTCCAATTCCACTTTGCATCTTTTTAATAGGTGTATTATATTAGGTAAATTTGGTATAAATCGATTATAATAATTCACAGCACCTAAAAATGACCTTAATTGTGTAACGCTAATAGGTACTGGAATATCCCTAATGGCTTTATTTAAATTAGGCGATTTATGAAGTCCAAATTTATCTATACATACCCCAAGTAACATATTGCATTTTAAAAAAAATCACATTTATCCTTTTTGATTGTAAGTCCCAAATTTTGCAAAATACTGAGTACATGTAAATGTTCATCCCGATCTTTGCCTGTGACAAGGATATCATCCAAAAATACACAGACACCATATAATTTTCCTATTAAATTTTCCATTATCCCTTGAAATTGCGAGGGTGCACAACTTACTCCAAACGGCAATCGGTTATATACAAATGTGACCCTATGCGTTGAAATCGCGGTAAATTTTCTAGAATTTTCATCTAGCAAAACCTTCTGGTAAGCATGGGTTAGATCCAGTTTAGAGAATTGTTCATCGCCTTGTAATTTTGTAAACAAGTCATCTATACGCGGTAGGGGATATCGATCTGTTTCTAAATTGGGGTTTATAGTAATTTTTTAATCTCCGCATATTTGCACCGACTGATCACCTTTAACAATCGGGACTATGGAAGTGCCCCATGCACTATTTTCAACTGGCGAAATTTTTTTAAATTTTATTAATCGGTCTAATTTTTTATCTACTTTACTTTTCAATGAATACGGTAGGTTTCTAGCTTTGAAAAATTTAGAATTTGCGCTTTTTTTAAATTTTAACTTTAATTTAAATTTGTTAAAAGTTCTTAGATTATTTGTAAAAAACCATAGGATATTTGTTTAATAAATATTTCTCAATTTCATCATTGTTACATGTTTGCTGCCTTAAGTTGTTTATTTGTTTAAAGCCTATATTAAAAATATCCATGAAATCTCGTCCTAACAAAGGAGGTCCACCATTTTTAATTATATACATATTTCATGGTTCGTCTGTCTTCGTATGGTCGTTTCTTAAACGATCTATTTTGGAAGTTCGACATGCTCTTCGCAGAAAATCCAATTCCACTTTATACCTTTCTTTTTTAAAGACATTCTGAGCCGTAAGTTGTAATTGGTTCTACGATAGATTTGTATAATCTCATTTTCGTATTTAATTTATTTCCTTAGACCACAATATTGAATTTAGCAAGCAGATAGCTTTCTTTCCTTGTCCAAGTCTGTTTTCAATATCTTTTTTTGTTGTTCCTTTTTCCTAAATATTTTTATGACCTACATTTTTTAATCTTTCTTAACTCTAATTCCAGACCTTCTCCTTCTTGTCCTACACACAAGTATTTTGTTTTTGTTGCACTCATGCCTAATCTCCATTCCGAATACTCATACTCAATACTCTCAATTTTCTTAGCATATAATCTATATCTTATTATCACTTGCTATTATCACTTGGTCGTCAGCAAATAACAAGCTCGTCAAACAATGTTCATCTATTCTTATTCCAATTCTCGCTGTCTGACTTCTTCAAACTGTTAGTGCTTTTTGTATATAAATTTTAAATAGTGTTAGAGATTTTATTAGGTATTTTCTTAGATCTATCTAAGGCATTTTACTAAACAAAAGCAAATGGTAAGCACTGGTTTAATCGACATATCTTCCAAAATAGTAAAGCATATATTTCCTATAATTGCAGTTCCGTTAGTTCTTCTTATTAATGACATATTAAGAACTGGTAAATTTCCTTCAATGCTTAAAAATGCTTCAGTAGTGCCTATTTTCAAGAAAAATGATTCTCAAAATATCGAAAACTATAGACCAATTGCAGTACTTAATGTTTTTTCTAAAATTATTGAAAAAATTATTTTCAACAAAATGATGAGTTTTTTAAACAAATTTAATCTAATTCACGATGCGCAACATGGTTTTCGTGAAGGTCGATCTACTGAAACAGCAACTACTAATTTTATCAATGATGTTTACAAAGAATTAGATAAAGGTAAACATGTAGCAGGTGTTTTTTTCGATCTCTCTCAGGCTTTTGATTGCCTTAACATAGATTTTATCATTAAAAAACTCGAATGTTACGGTTTCCGCGGTGTTACGCTTAAATTAATAAAATCGTTCTTAATTGATAGAAAATTCTGTGTAAAGGCAAATGGAAAATATTCTACATATTTTGAAAGCAAAGAAGCGGTGCCGCAAGGCTCAGTGCTAGGTCCTCTCATATTTTTATTGTTTATTAATGACCTAGTAAGTTACATCTTACCAATCACTAATATTATAATATATACTGATGATACATCATTTTTAATATCTGCTGATAGTTTGGATCAACTTCGTATTAATGTTGAAAATACAGCTGCTCAGTTTCATCGATGGTGTGAAAAAAATATGTTAATGGTAAACATCAGCAAAACAGTTTGTGTATATTTTCGTAACTCAAATAGCAACATTGGATTAACATTTGCAATGAACAATCTAAATATCTCATCGGAAAATAAAACTAAGTTCTTAGGTTTAGTAGTGGACAATCTCTTAAACTGGAACTACCACTTGGAACATGTATGTAAAAAAATTAACACAGGTTACTATGCAATATCTCAGTTGAAATCATCAGTAGACTTAACGGGTCTTCTTAATGCATATTATTCATTTATATATAGTCATCTAGCATATAACGTCGTTCTTTGGGGAGCAGCATCTAACTGGCAAAGAGTCTTTATTGGACAAAAAAGAATTATTCGCCTCATTTTTAATGTAAACCATCGAGATTCATGTCGACCATTTTTTATTAAATATAACATTTTAAGTCTGCCATCGATTTACATCTATAGAACACTGTTAATGGTCAAGCAAAATATTTCAACATTCTCCAAAAATTCCGATTTTCACAAGTATCATACACGCCATGCTACGTCACTGCTAATAGTACCTCATAACTCTTCAAAATTTGAAAAATCGCCATATTACATGGGAGTTCTACTGTACAACAAACTACCTCTTCAGGCACAACATATGAATCTCAAGGATTTTAAGACTTTTATAAAATCTTTTTTACTAAAAAAATGTTTTTACTCTGTTCAGGACTATTTTAATGATTAATAATATATATTCTTGTGTTCTCTTTTAGCTGTTTTTATCTTGTGACATTTTTTGTAACTTTTGTATTATGTATTTTGTAAATTTTAACCATTATGTATCTATGACATGTATATCCATTTTTAAAATGGCCTAATACCAAATAAATTATTATTATTATTATTAAGAATAGGAAAATCGATCTGTGAAAAATCGGTGTCAAAAACGAAGCTGTTATCAAGCAGAAAGAAAGTGCTAACAAATTACTACTAAACAAAGACAAAACAAATTGCAATCAATTAAAAAAAAACAATCGTTCAGACAATGAAATCCGTTTTAAAGAATGATGGGTTATAACTAAACAATAATTGTAGTTTTTTGGGTTTGCAATTAGACAATAAACTATAAAACGTTGAACTTACCTTTATGACATTAAGACCATTCCGACCGCTAAAAAACTCATCAAATATAGAAATAAATGCGTTTTTATGTATTTTTGAATGCATTTTGTTGCTATTTGCAAATATAATTTGACAAAAAACACTTCGACATACCATAGTTTAATCTTTCTAAATGTACTAGTAAAAAAATAAATTGATTAAGTATCAAATTATATGTAGAAACAGCAATGACGCCAAAGTTGCAGTTTTCTTTGAAATACTACAAATCAAGGAAGCGGTCGGTATGGTTTTAAGACATATCACAGTTTGATCCTTTCTGAATGTATTGATGAAAAAATAGATTGATTATCAAATTATATGTAGACACAGCAATGACGCCAAAGTTGCCGTTTTTGTTAAAATACTACAAATCAAGGTATCGGTCGGAATGGTCTTAATGACAAGAAAACACCAATAACTGCAAAAGCAAGAAAAACAAGCACATATATTATAAAATAACAATAAATTTTATTAAATAAAATATGTAGATTTTTATTATTTATTGTAAATATAAATGTCCCCCCCGTTGTTGCAGCCTTTCGATTTTTTTGATGTTTCTAAAAATAATAAATGAATTTAAAAAAAAGATATCACAAAAAAATACAGATTACTATTTGTCCACCTCCACCTCCCCCTCGTTTGTTTTTATTAAAATAATGCCTTGTTCTTTCATCATGCTAAAAAAATTAAAATATATTGAAAATAATAATTTATTGTTACAAACAATTATCAAGTATGAAATAAAGTAATAATTTATTCAAACTCAATACAACAATCAGAGCGGACAAGAGTCAAGCATAGACAATTGTTTACGTTCTACAAAATTTGTCAGAGTGCCTTGTATGACTACGGCATTGCATGATAGCAAAGAGCAAAATTAAACAAATAATTCTGTGCTTATAAACACAATTGATGATTAATCAAATGAATGAGGAGATCAAGTCACAGTCGTTTATTTAATTATTTAAATAACAAGTAATCATAATTACCTTTTTGTTTTCCTTCGAATTCTTCTTCGTTCTGGCCTGCTTCATCTGTAGTCTAGCAATCTCTGTTTCTAAATCATCGGTTAAAAGAACATAAATTTATAAACATTCAACATTTCTTTCATGCTCTTCGACATGCACAAAATTATTTGAACATGTTCGGTACTACAAACTGATGAACCAAACATGTTCTATACTAGAAACTGATGAATTGAACATGAATTAATGAACTTATTAATGACTTAACAAACATACAAACAAACAAACAAAATTAAGCATATATTATACCTTTTTTTGGGATTCTAAGGGCACCTCCTCCTGTCTATTACTTCCTGGTGCACCATTATTATTGTCTTCTTTTCTAGCATCTTCGGCACCATTAGTTTAGTTGTCTCCATTAGCCATTTTGGACAATGACAGTTGTTGAAATGAGTTGAAACTTGAAAAAAACGTTTGTAAACAATTCTCACAATTTAAACAGGCGAGGTTGCTGCCACATGTTGTCCACTTGCTCAATGAGTTTTATTTTCTATTTGTCAGATTGAAACCAAAATGATCACACTACGCATGATTTCAATGTCAATGTCATGGATTAACAAGGTCGGCTGTCAACAAGTAAACATATTTTATTTGATCTAAATTTTGATATTTTAATGAGAAGTTTAATAAGACTTAATTTAAAAGAATCTCAATATTTAGTAAAGAAATTCTGTGTGAAAATGTGTGTGAGTATGTGTCATAATTAAAATAAAGGCATTTTTGCATATCTATCTATCAAATACTGGTTCGTTTTTATAAATCATTTTAATTTGCTGTATTGTTTCTGTCTATGCGATTTTATAACTCACAAATAATTTGCTATTTAGCAATTGCAATTACACGAGGTCTGTTCCAACATACAATTTAGACAGTTTGCAAACCGTCCAAACTGTTCACACAAACAAATGTTTGTCATACTTAGACAATCTTTTATACACAGTAATTTGTTTGTGTGCATAGTTTGAACGATTTGCAAACTGTCCAAATCGTATGTTGGAACAGACCTACGATCTGTCAAACAATTTCCATTCAATTAGAAAATGTATAGTGAACTGAACCGATATATGGCGTTATAGTTATCATCTATTAGTTTATTATATCCAGGATATAAAATGATAATATAAATCAACGCTAATCAACTAAAACATGTAAAGTTAATATGTTGTGGCGTTGATTCCCACTTCCGGGTGGGGTCAGGTTAAGAGCCTGATTGATGGTTCAACCGAGCAAAGTGCCTGCCAGCTCAGCGAAGACGGGCGGGTGTTAGTGTGAGCGCCACGAGCTTAATCTCTTGAGCCAGCTCGGTGCCACCGTGCTCCGTGGGAGAAGCTCGAACCCACAATCGTACCTAGAAATAATTCCCCTTCCCCAACACAAAAAAAAAGAAAGAAAGAACAAGAATAACAAGTTTTATGTCTGCGGTCGGTCAGGCCAAAATTTATTGGTTATTAAAATATAAAACATTTCATTACGTCGAAAACAAATAATTAGGGTCACCGTTAACCCCCTATGCAAGCTCCCGAAAGTAATTCTTGGTTAACACGTAGTCTACTATGATTATTACCGGAGTTGTCCGCGGCGACGCGCAGTTTATCAGTAATTAAAGAAATAAACAAATTATAGCGAGCGAGAATCTTGCACTAGGTTTCAGATGTTAGTGACAACAAATTTAAATAAAACAATAATAATAATGGTACGCTTTTGAAAGCAATACCCAAATAGGATAGTAAACATTAAATATGGTAAACGTCATAAGACGTACGTTGGATCGGTGTGAGGCACCACTACTTTTAAAAATAAAATAATTATGCAGAAATAATGTATATAAATCAAGCCTTGTCTCCTGCGTAGTTCCTCTCTGCAAATCTGCAAACTCCAGCTTCTCCGGAATAATTCACCTAATTCAACCAGCCACTCAGGAATGATTGAGAAGGTCGGGTGGTTTTCACAACCCCCAGCTTATATATATATGTAGATATGTTTAGAGATATTTGTGTGGATATTGTGTACCCATACGGTCCATCCAGATCTTCCCTTACGACCAGATTGCTGCAAACGGCAAGATCTTCTTGACCCGTCTATTTTTCACCAAGTAAGTAAACCTGAAAACCGCACTCGTGATAAATGACACCCAATAAATCTGACAATTAACCTAGGAAAGAAGTAAATGATAATAAATACCTGAGACATGGCGAGGTGGAAGTTACAGCACTTCTAATAAGATGGCCACGAGGTGTGGGAGGCTCAAAATCCTCAACGCGGTGAGGTCGATTATAGGCACATAAACCACTACACTAAAACTTGGCTAGAACGATACCATTAACCGGCTATATGCCGCGAGGATATACCTCTTTTCGGTATTAACGTTCAGCCGCACACGCACCCACACACCTCGAGGACCGGAAGTGAAAGAGAACCCCCAATGTCAAATTTTCACCGACACCCTCAACCAAGCGTCAGTGTTGCCAACTGCGTTCGCAACATTCTCCCAAGTGTCAAATGGTGGGTGACAGTGAAGTGTCAACAATAGAATGGATTATCGAATTACTAAATCTGAGTAAGTGTGGTAACATGCTTATGCATGTTACCACACTACACTAATACTGTGAACCTTAGAAATCACTTCTCCTAATTTCCTATCACTCACTCAAGTCAAATTGTAAACATAATTCACATAACCTACAACCCATAACGAACCAAACAACTAATCATAAAATCCCATAAAATATTCCCCTAATTACCCACATAGCAATAAAGCCTTTCCCGAGTAAGATCTCACAACATTTACCCTTAATATTAATTCCAAAACTAGTTTCGATCTTACTACGAGAGAAAAATAACCGTACTCGTAATTGCCCATATAACAACACGAAATTCCACCTATTTCTTATTAACAACATACCAACATACACACCAATAATTTCTTATTCTAGAACCCGTGCCAAGACAGGCCCCCAGAGGCAGAAGCAGCCCGTATAATTCGTCGGAATCGACTGAAATGGTAAGAGTCAACCATTCACTTATCTCATAACCAACACTAACATAAATTAATTAAGATATAGAAACTAACCTTTAACACCCCCACACTAACTTAATTAGTGTGAGAATCAAAAATAAAAATTAATCACCCAAATAACAACGTTAGGCCGCCAAAATTTCTATAGTGTATGTTGGGTTGCATACGTTACCACCCAATAACTCCCGTCAGCTATCATGGTTGCCTACCTTAAATTGTTAAATTGTAAAATATACTTGATTGTTTCAGGTAACCAGCCGGCAGCTTCTTAGGCGGAATCGTGATGCTACAATGTATGCCAGGTTCGATTAGTAATAAAACTTATGTTTTGATCATTGTTATTACTAATGATCAAAATTTTACGTCCATTAGATTAAAATAACTTTTATTACTAATTGAACTATGCAAATAACTTGATTAGTAACTTATTATAAAAAATAATAAATAATGGTACTTATCCCTTGAAGCATTTTCATACTTTCCTAATTTATTAACCCTGTACATGTGATCTAAAATTTTCTTATCGTCAATTCATTTTCTCAACAAGCAGAACTTTTTATAAAGAATGACTTTAGGTCGTAAAATGAATAATAAAGAATTTTTCACTAATCCCTATATACTATATACATACTATATACGCAAAAAGTCATTTACATGTAAAAAAAAATTGAAATAGTTAATTTAAAAATATCTATAATTGTTCTGTTATTGAATATGATTCTTTTATTTTGTAATTGTATTCCTAAATTTTTACAAAAAATTACTAAATTACAAAAAAATAATTTTTAATAAGATGCACCAGTTCAAAATGTTTTAATATTGACTTTTTAAATTTAGTACCATAACATTAAGCTGCAGTTTTGAAAGGTACGATTGTCGTGATGATTGCTAATATTCGATAAAAGACATAGAGCACCATAAAAAGAATATTAAGTGCTAGTTATTATTAAATTTACAATAACTTCCATGATTTTGGTAGCAAGCTTAAACAAAGAATATGAAATGAAACTCAATATTTTAAAGCATTTCATTCGTTGTATAGCTCTTTCAACATGAATTCTTGCTTTTGTTATAGTTTCTGTTTGATACACTTGCTGCGGAGTAAATTGAGCATTCATTAAAAACTGAGGTATATTTAGGTTTACACCAGCGGGCAATATAACTTTTAATAAAAATCCCATACCAGCCAAAATAAGATCACCTGAGCACATTTGCAATAACATACCAAAGTAAAGTTTAATGAAAAACAAAGGTTTAAAATCAATTACCCAAACCCAATCCAACTCCAAAGCGGCCAACCAAATACAGACAATTGTTTCGGTTTTCTCAAACCCTCATCAGTGCATCTTGGTGGTACGGCATCGCTTGATAGTGAAAGATGAATTCGAATAATTGATTTATGTGCTGTTAAACAGAAGTTAGATAATAATTGGTGGTGTAAAATAGTTGTAGCTCCATCATGTTGCTTCAACCAAAGAATCGAAATCATCGATAAAACTTCAGTATCACAACTGGCAACCAAATTGCAATGTCTAAAGAAGTAGACAATCAAATATAGTTTAATGAAAAACAAAGGTTTAAAATCAATTACCCAAACCCAATCCAACTCAAAACAAAATTTATGCAAAGCTCGGTAAGTTGTAATATAATTCAATATCCAAATAGGTATAATAAATTATAATTATAGTTTTCTACGACAAGGATTACGACATGTGGTTGGAGCTGTTGATGGCACACATGTTGCTATAGTGAAACCTTTTCGTAACGAACATGTTCATGTTAATAGGAAAGTTTATCACTCTATCAATGCGCAGTTATTATGTACAGTTAAAATATTATTCTTTATTTTTATTTAAAATGTTTATTTTCAGTTGTGTGATGATGATTTGAATATTATTAGCATAGTTGCTCGTTGGCCTGGAAGTACCCATGATGTTTCATCTGGAGAAATTCTAATATTGCAAAGATTATGAAGGCGGAGTATGTAAACGGAGATTATGACAGCAAATTGATTGGTATGCTAAATATATATATATATGTAAATTTTTTTTTTATATTTTAAAACTGATGTTTATGCCCATTTTGTCTCTTAAATTTATTAGTGTCTTGCAACACCATAAATCTAAAAGTTATTTTGCATAAATTATATTAATAGTACATTTCTGTTATTATTATTACATATTTTATTTTTAGGTGATTCAGGATATCCTTGCCTGCCATGGCTATTGGTACCTTTGAGAAATCCGAACACTCAATCAGACCTTCGTTTCAATGAAACATTTAAAAAGGGAAGAAGTTGTGTTGAGCGTTGTATTGGTGTTATAAAAGGCAGATTTCTATGCTTGCTTAAGCATCGTGTGCTACACTACTCTCCGATCCAAGCCTCCAAAATTATATTGGTATGTGCTGTATTGCACAACATTGCCATAAAATACAGAGCTGAACTTGTGGATGCTGCTTGGGATGATTTAGATTTGCTTGCATTTCCTAATTTACGAAAAAGATCAAGGGGACATGGATTACAGGAATTTAGGCAATGAAAGCAGAACTAACTATATTAACACACATTTTTAATGTTTCCTTTATATATTTCACATTCACACGGCAGAATGGGTTAGTTGCTTCTCATGCTGAGGATCTTAAGTTCAAATCCTACTTTGCCATATAATATTCATGGTTTCAGCGACAAATAAATTTACAAACATTCATCATCTGATCTCACCTCATTTCATTATACTCAGAATTATACTCAGAAACCTTCGGCCAGCCAGAGGTTTAATTTTAATTATCCAAAAATTTAATTAAAATTAAACCTTTCTTAGCGTGCCACGCCAGGTGTCCCGACACCTGGGGTGCTGACTTTGCAGAGGCGTTCTATCACCAATAAACAGTCCGATCACAAAATATCAGCCTTTCCTAAACTCTTGCACTTTTTTGTTACCAGCTCCCGAACTATATGTATAATAATAGATAAAACTTAAATATAAAAGTATGTAAAATGCACAAATGGTCATCAATTTTATAGTGAAATTGTAAGTACATTTTTAGTTTTTTTTTTGTATAATGAACAAATAAAATGTGAAAAGTAGCATTTATAATATAACCAAACTATTTTAATTTAGAATGTAAGAAAATTTATTTTTTCTACTCCCTTCTATATATTGTCACTTTTATTCACGCCCAACTGAATGGATATGTATAATATATTCACTCTAGTGTGGATATGATATGCCGAACCAACCATAAAAACAAAAAATACAAATCACAATGTTTATTTGATTACGTCGCTGAATACAAATGGTTTTTTTATTTGTAAAATGTCAAAAATAGATTAACAAACATAACCTGAATTTATTTCAATACAAAATAATGTTAAATGATTAATTGAAAAGTTTTAAAATAATTTTTAGATTTTTATCAGTCGTAGAAAAAGTAAGCTGTACAACTCGAGAGGAATGCCCATATCGCACTTAGACCTGCAGCGTCGTGCTCCAAATTTGTCTTCGTGCGATATCTGCATACTACCCACTCTTGTTATACAAAATACTATTTATTAATGATTTATTCATTTATTTATTAAGAAAAAATATTCTATATAAAATTTATTTGTATGAAAATATTAATAATGCAATAAATCATCATATTGGTAAATATGACTAGCATATATTGCTCAATTGAGCCTTTTTATATTATTATAGGAAGCCCTTGTTTATCACTTTGGGATTATAGTAATAGTAATCCAAAAACTAAAGTGAACAATGGTTGGATGACTAAAGGATTAAAGAAATCGTCAATTACTCTAAAAGATTTATATAAACTATATACAAAAAGCTAATATCTATCGCAAAGTAAAATTATAATAATGAGTTAATTAAAAACTCTCTCAAATGTGTCAAAAACTGCATAGCAAATAATAAATAAAAATGTAAACAATAGCTTAAAACCTAAACAAGTTATAAACGCACTTAGAAACGGCAGTGAAATTATAAATGACAAATCACAAATTGCAAATAACTTAAACAAATATTACAATCAAATTACAAAGTTATTAAAACAGATAGTATAAATATGAACATTAATATTCCCAACAACAATAAATCATTCTTTTTTTACCCTGTAACAATGGTTGGAAGTTCGAAATGCAATTTCAGGTATAAAAAACACAAATTCTAGTGGACCAGACGAAATTAGTTCAACGTTATTGAAATACTGCGTTGAGTCATTGCTAAAACCACTTTGTACTATAACAAATGCTTCGTTTAATCAAGGAAAATTTCCAGATAGACTTAAAATTTCAAAGATAATTCCGGTTTCTAAAGGTGAATGCATTTTGGAAGCCGCAAATTATAAGCCATTATAAATATGCAATACATTTTCCAAAGTTATTGAACACATTGTTGCAAAAAGACTTACACTATTTTTAACTAAGTGCAATATATTGAATGAAAATCAATATGCTTATCGGGAAGGAAGATCAACTTCATCTGCCATAACTACCTTTGTAAATTTATTGCACCAATGTGCTGACGCAAAAAACTCTTGTCTGGGCGTTTTCCTTGATTTAACGAAAGCGTTTAGTAAATCACAACATCTTGATAAACAAGCTTGAAAGATATGGAGTTAGGGGTACTGCTTTAGACTGGTTTTCAAGTTAATTAAACGGCAGATATCATTATGTAGAGGTACAAGATGTACAATCAAATTCTTTAAAAATGCGATGGGGGTGCCCCAAGGTTCTGTACTTAGGCCTCTTCTTTTTATTATCTATCTAAATGATGTCAATACCTCAAAAACCGTGCTTTTTGCCAATGATACCTCTCTTTTGATAGCAGAACATTCGTTGAATAAAGCAATTGATCAGGCTAATCAAAACGTACAAGAATTAAATCAGTGGTTTAAAAACAATTGTTTAATCATAAACTCAAAAAAATCTCCAGTTTAAGCTTACAAGAAACTATTGTGAAAATATGAGCCCACTTATTAGGTGTAATGGTATTACCATTGCTAAACAAACAGCAACCAAATTTTTAGGGGTATATCTAGATGAATGTCTTAACTGGAACTATCATATTGACTGTTTGAGTAATAAGGTTAGCTCCTTGTGTTATATGGTGAAACGACTTAAACCTATAATTAACATGGCATCATAAAAGTTATTTTATTTTGGACTAATACAATCTGTTTTGTCATATGCAATTACAGCTTGGGGAACAGCTACCGAATTCAAGAGACTATTCATATTACAAAAAAATATTATAACATACATGGCAAATGCACCTAATAGATCCCATTGTGCCAACCATTTTATAAAGTTTAACATATTAACTCTTCCTAGCATTTTTATATATAAAATTTTAATTTATGTAAAAAAAATACACATTAATTTAAGTGTTTAAATGATGATCATAATTATATTACCAGGCATGGAGACACATGCTACAAAAAGCTTATTACAGCTTAACAGATTTTTTAAATGACACCATCTAACATTTGATTTTATTTGATTTTTATCTCAAATTATCTGTGATAATTTACAATATTTTTAATGTGTTTGTCTTGTATACTTGTTATATTTTATATTTTTATTTTTATATATAATTGTTTAAATCATTTTAGTTTTAGTTTTTTACTGTAAAACACACTTTTAATGTATTTTTCTGTGACTTTTCCTATGTCCAAAAGGAATAAAATTATTATTATTATTATAATTATTATAGAAAGAACAATTTAGCTAGAGCCTACCTGTTACAAGATTTAGGAGTTTATGTGGCACAATAAAAATGTTTTAGGTGGAGGTCATTCCAAATATTTTAATAATTGTGAAAAGTTTGGACCAAATGTGAGGAAATTAGATTCATCTTCGAAATGCAATTACTGCAGCATGCCAAAATAAACCTTATAAGTTCTTATCATTTGCTGGATCAAGTACTGACATCGATATTTTAAGCAGTTATACTTTCAAGAACAGAGTAGACCTTGCCACTATCGAATCTCCTCAAACTTTTTAGTGCTTGATTGCCAAAATGTTTAAATTAATAGTAATATTTTATATTTTTCTCATTTATTTTTATATATCAGAAATTAACTAATATTTATTTATGATTTTTTATTAAAATTTTATTTTGGTTATTTTTAATAAATTTTTGTAAAATAATTTATTAATTTATTATTATGCTTTATTTCTTTTTTAAATATTGAAAAACGGCTAATGATTGAATAGCTTGGGTACTTGGGCTCAAATCCCGGTTAAAGTAAATATGTTTGTTTATGTACAGGTTTCTTTTAAAACGTAATTGCTGGCTAAGACGCAAGGCCATAAAATAAAAATAAGGAAGTATGTTTATTTGTTTAGGTAAGTATTACTTACAGAAGAGATTAATAACAAAATAATGCGGGTGTGCACTTGTGTAAGTAATTAGCATTGTCAGAATGTCAATTTATTATATTTAAGAAATTTACAGAATACGGATGGATGATTCAAATCGAATTTGCTCAAAATTTCTTCAAATAAACCAAATTTATTCTTATTAATATTTATTTAAATAATCATTATAACCTCCAGTATATCAATTTATTAGATTTAACAAAAATGTACGGAAAAGAGTACGGTTGATTCACATCAAATTTGCTCAAAAATTAAAAATATAATTAATTCCAATACAGTTTGTAGGCAACTTAATATATACGAAAATGTTCTGTTGCACTTATTGTCTACGTCCGTTTTATCATCCTTTTCTCATCATATCAATATATTTTTATCTTTAGTCTGTTATTTATATATTTTTACAATTTTATATAATATATAAATGCATTCCACGAATAAGATATATAGCCATTTGTTAATTTGAACCAAACCCGTATAATTATGTTTCAGGTTCTGTTGCCATTTCAAAACGTAACAATATATTTATTGAATAGTATTGTCGTCTGCATAAAATATTAGTAACAAGATTCTACTTAATTACATTACGTTTAAATAAAATCTGTACAAAACTACTTTATAGACTATGGTAATATACAATGTGTCCAGGGATGAACTTAACTATACGTAAAAGCATTTTTTTACATTTTTCGAAAAAAGTCATTCTTTAACATTTCTCCTGCTTGTTATATAAATACGATTCACGTTGAATAAACACAATATTACATACGTAACTTTTAGATAGCGCCCAGCTGATTCGCTTTTGCTCTCAAAAGAAGTCGGTGATTATTGTTAACTCATTCTAACACTAAAGTTGTTGCGGATCATTTTTATCATAAGTATTTTTTGTTTTTTTTTTATCAAACTTATGTACCGAATTTCTTAAAGCATTTCTCTTGCACATCGGGAAATTAATTTTTTTTATAACATTTTTATGAGCTCCGGACGGAGTTATGTTTGAATACTAAAAAAATCTCAAAATTTGGTTATTATAAATTAAGTCTAAATGGAGCCGAAAGCACGAAAACTACCAAACAAGAGGTTCAAGCGAACAGAACTTCTGAAATTATTTTTTTTTTATTATACGGTGTTTTCTACTAGATTTTATGTTTTCAAATTGAATGCCAATAACTAGAAGGTCATACAAAAAGATATATCAAATAATCTTATAAAATGATATTAAAATAAAAATCGTATTCAATATTTTGAAACAAAACCAAACTAGGATAATTTTTAGCACAAAATTTTCAATAAAAATGAGAACTGTCAATATTGTCACTTGAAATCTCAAAGAATATGCGTTCAGAAAATAATTAATTTTTCATCACTTAGATTTTTTTTTTTAGATTATTTGGGCTGGTATCTTTTTTCTCTGCATTGTATCTATAACATTTATAACCGTATAGTTGATGACGATTGATTTGAAAACATAGAATGTAGTAGAAAACGACACTGAATAATAAAAAAAAGTTCATTTCAAAAGTTTTGCGTCGATTTTATCTCTTCTTTAGTAGTTTTTGCACTTGCGGCACCATTTAGAGTCAATGTATCGGCACCAAAATTTAACAATGTAATTTTTTTTTTTGGTATTTGAAGATAATTCTGCCCAACACATAAAAACTAAAAAAGGTAAACAGCGCTAACAGAAGTTAAACAACGGCTGGAGCGGTCACAAGTTGGATGGGTGTCTCCGCCGCAAGTTCGAATGTTACTGACGCGATAGCAACTAGGATTTTTTTATCTGTAGAATTGTATCTAATGTCACCCACGGTTTTGCCAAGACCTGTCTGAATCGTAATATACATAACACGCCGAATTAGTTATTAATCGTTATTATAGAAAACAGATACAATTATATTATTTGTTATACTTTACTTCAATTAATGTACTATTTTATAACTCTTAAATAATAGTTATTATTTTAATTGCTTATAACCTATGTATTTATTAGAAACCATAGACAGCTAATTAAACATATGCTTACTATAGATATTTATAACAAATAAAAACATTAAGCATACTATGTATTTATTCTCAGATATGTTCATAAAATAAATTAATATAACAAATTATTCTGTTAATAAATTATTGGGTGTTATTACAAGTAGTAAATCTGATAATGACAAGAACAACAATAAACATACAATACATCGGCCAAAAATAAATTTCAGTTTTAACAACCAAATAATTAAAATAATAATATTTAATGATGAGTTTGTTTTTAAAACATAACATAAAGAAATAATATAGCAATTATTTTAACTTTTATTATATGCTTAGATTTTTTATAACGTCATCAGAAACAAACTTGTACTGGTATGCAAAAACCATTATTTATTATAATAAAAATAACTGACAATTATAGGGCAAATTATTTTAATATGTAAAAATCAGATTGTGGTAATTGCCAAAACCGAACAGTGAGCAAACATTGCATACTTTCTTAATTTTCGAGTGGCTATAGCCTCTGTAACATGATCTTTTCAGACCGATCCCACAGCGCTAAAACCAAACAAAGTACGAGAGTACTTTCGGCTATATCAATTATTCTTTTTCCCACAGAACTCATAGTATGAGAGCTAGCAACGTTTTTGAAAAACTATTTTAGTTCGGCTAGTTTTTGAATATTTTCCATCCTTATTGACGATAGGTTGAGAAGCGCCGCGTCTGACCTCCCTGAAGAGGTAAAAATTGAGCATTTTCAAAACATTTTAAGACAAAAAAATTTGTTTTCATAATTTTCTATCTCACTTTACCATTCCAAATCTATCTTGCCGGACAATTTTGCCATTGTTAACATCGTGCCCGACACAATTTAAATAATTAAAAAATAATGATTTTAAAAACAATTTAAAATGTCTGGCAATTTAATATATTGTAATTCCATGATAAAAGAATATACTGTTAATTTGCCAGACAAATTCGGTTGTTTAATAAGCGAATTGATCATCCAGGAAAGAATAGGGTTGGAAGAGCGCGGCATGTAATTCCTCGGGTGCGTGACAGAGATAACAACCAAATTGTCAGGCACAGTATATTCTTTTATCATGAAATTACAATATATTAAGTTGCCAGACATTTTAAATTGTTTTAAAAATTATTATTTTTATTTATTTAAATTATAATTAATATTTTCTTCATTTATCTTGTAGAAATTCTTTATATTTAACATATTTGTTTATAAATAATAAAATATTCCACTATACAATTATTTATAAATGGCAAACATGTTTCGCAAATTTATTTGCATTTTCAATGCCATATTTATGATTAATAAATTATTTAAAATTTGTTTTTTCCCGCTACCCAGATTTCCTGTTTTAAATTTAAATTTGTTTTTTCCCGCTAACCAATATTTCCTGTTTTTTTTTGTTGACATTTTAATTTTATTTTAAGGTTAGAAATATGTCATATCTTGAACATTAAATATTTACACTTGAAGTTAGTGTTTATATAATAAATTAATTTTAATAACATGTTTAATATTGGAGAGTTGTATAAGTCTAATTGTTCGTTAATTAATTTGGATTTTTTAAATGTATTTTAATTTCTAAGTCTTCCATAAATATTAAATTTTTATCCGAAATATGTAATATTTTTAAAGTAAAAGCTTGTGTTGAAATTTTGTGGTTGTTTAAAATTAAATGTTTTGCAAAATTAGATTTTTCTATATCTTTATTTCTAAATGCTCTAATATGGTCTTTATATCTAATAATGAAATTTCGAATGGTTTGTCCAATATATATATATATATATATATATATAGAATTGCAACAACTACAATTTAGTTTATAAATGCCACTTTTATCCCAAATATTTGTTTTCTTTTTTGCATTTAATAATATTGATTTTAAATTATTAAATGTTTTAAATGCTACTGTAATTTTGACATTTTTATTTAAATAACGAGATAATTTTTCAGATATTACCAAAATAAGTTAATGAACAATATTTCTTATTTATTTCTTTAGTGAATGGATATATTTTATTAACACAAATTTTGAATTGCTTTGTTTAAAATTTTAACAATTATAGATTCATTGTATCCATTATGTGTAGTTATTTTTTTAATAATATTTATTTCTTTATTAAAATTTTATTTGTTTAATGGTAAAGAAGTTGCTCTGTGGATTAAGCAATTAAACACTGATAATTTTTGATTTAATGGATGAAATGAATCTTTTGGAATAATTATATCTGAATAAGTTGGTTTTCTATAAATTTCAAAGTTAAATTTTGAATCAATTTGTGAAATAGTTATATCTAAAAAAATAATTTGTTTGTTTTCTTCAATTTCTAATTTAAATTTAATTGTTTTATGAATATAATTTACAAAATTTAATAAATTATCTAAACCATTTAAACCTATACCAAAATTTAATATTTTCTTTAAAATTAGAATTTATTATTTTATTTTCTAAATTTTCCATAAAAATATTTGCTAAAATAGGTGATATTGGATTCAATGGTGTCTTTAGATCTACAAATTAAACACTTTAAAAAAAATTTAATTAAAAAAAAAAATTAAAATCACATTTGCAAAATTTTAAAGTTAAAAAAATCTGCCAATTCTGAAATTACAAATAATGAAAAATGTCAGCAACAAACACTCAATTTGAGGCATGGCAAAACTGCACAATTTTATATGATTTACATAAATTTAATTCACTATTATGTATTATTATATAGAAGTGTCAGGAAGCCAGATGTAGAATTGTTCAAATACATATTGGCCAAAATTACAAACATTTTTTTTTTGCTTTGAAGCAGCAAAATTATTCATGTTATTCAGTAATGAATCATGAAAAATTAATAAAAGCACACATCATTCATCCAGGGTTAGAATTGCAACTACAAAAAGGATCATATGGAGTAAAAAGAACTGAAAATTCATTTTTCCAGACAATAAATGCTGATGCTGCAAACAGGTTGACGGGTATAATACATTCTGTTCGTCAGCGATGGTGTAGAAGTCACAGTATTCGTACAGCAATTATCAGTTATGTGATCAAATATACAAGTTTACAAAAAAGTCAAGACATTACTGGAGATCTTCAAAAAAATAAAATCAAAAAACATTCTATGCAACTTGAGAATTTAATAACTCACTTGAAAACAAATGATCCCCTTTCTGATGATGTTGACGGTAATTTTTTATTCTATATATCAACTAGTCAAGCAGTGTCTAAGAATATTACTGACTTTTTGAAAGCCTAGAAAATGATCAACGTGAAAAATTTATTACAGAATGCAGCGATAATCCTCAAAGATTTGAATAAAATATCGCCTGTATGCTGGGTGTCCCGAATTAACTAGTCATAAAATGAATGCCAGAAACTACAAGCAAATTGAGTAATATTGACCTAATAAAGTAGTATTTGTATTATTTTTAATAAATTCGAAGTTATAGCTCTTTAAAGTTTACTGAAATTTTTGATTTTTTTAATTAACTGCTTTAATTTTTAATATTTTGTAACAATTTTTTATTTACATTATTGTTTACTTCTTATTTACACAAACTGTTATAGTATGAATTAAAAAAGTCTTTAGGAAGATAGTTTTTTAAGATTCTTTAGATGTTTAACTTTCTGGAACTTTTTAATTTTTAGGTAAATCTATTTTTTTTGTTATTTGTTTGTGGAAAATTTAATTTGAAAACTTTTCTGTCT
Source organism: Tachinus rufipes (assembly GCA_963932245.1). Lineage (NCBI taxonomy): Eukaryota > Metazoa > Arthropoda > Insecta > Coleoptera > Staphylinidae > Tachinus > Tachinus rufipes. The sequence continues at coordinate 56,624,641 of OZ010747.1, forward strand.
CTTGATAAATTTTGATCAAATACACGGTTTTTGAGAAAATAAAGTAAAACTAGAGGTCATTATTTCTTAAAAATAATAAAAAATGTAAAAATATCATTAGCCGTGGACGTCAAATTAAATTTTATATACGTCACAAATTGTGTAATTGATCTTATTTTGGTTGGCTTTGTAATTCGTCGTCTAAATCAAAGACTGCGTGAGACTGTGCAGTTAATTCCTCTAAATGGAAATGTAGGTAGGCCACACAGACGGCGTGCTATTGTATTGGAAGATATTATTTTAGCTACTGTGGCAAATGACCCATGCATAAGCACAAAACAACTTGAACGGCAATTAAATATTCCAAACAACAAAACTACTTAAAGAGGAAAGCATTCACTCTTATCATTTTACCAAAATTCAACCGTTAAATACTATGGACCCAAATTTTAGGATTAATTTTTGTAATTAGTTTCTTGAAAAATTCAAATAAATCCTCAATTTCATCACCATATTATGCAAACAGATGAATGTAATTTTTCGCAAGATGGTGTGTTGAATTAGCACAACTTGCATTATTACAATTATGAAAATTCCCATGTTGCTTGAGAATATGGACATCAAACTCACTTCTCGGCAAATGTGTAGATTGGTATCTTTGGACACCGAATAATTGGATCAACTATTTTACCTGATCGGCTAAATAGGCAGAACTATTTGGAATTCATAAATGAGAATTTGCCTTTAAATATCATACATAATTTAACTTTTAATCACAATGGAGCGGAATGGTTAAATATTAATTTTAACAACAACTACAATTCATGAACCTAACGTTTATGCGTTTATCAGCAGTGCTGCTAATAAGTGCTACGGGAAAAAAAACTTATACTTTTGTCAAAAGTGTGGATTTCGACAGAAAGTAATTGAATCAAACGTAATCGGTACCTAAAATATTTACTAGACGCACGAAATAAGTTCAAAATTATTGTGTGTATTGCTCACAATGCAGATAGAGTGATAATCAGTCAAACATAGCAATTCAATGGCTTATATGGAAAGAGCAACATCGCTGAATTCCAATTTACCATGCAGCCAAAAGTCGAGAGGCTCTTGTTGAAGTTGTAGAAGTTGATGGATTCTGTGAAGAAACGCGATAAGTTTTTGAATTTCATGGGTGCTACTAGCATGGTCATCCATTATGTATGCCCACAAATCGTAATATACCATTGTTTGATGACACGTCGGACACACTCTCTTGTCGTTATGAGTTTACCATTTCAAAAACAGAACGATTGCAGTCTAAATGATACAAAGTTGTGGAAATGTGGGAGTGCAAATTAAAAAAAATCAATTAAATAATCAAGATATACGCGCTTTAAAGTCACATCCACTTTTAAACCACGCTATTTTAAATCCTCGTAACGTATTTTATAGTGGTCGAACCGGTGCTACAAAACTTTACTATAATGTGAAAAAACATCAGATACATCGATGTAAGTTCTCTGTATCCTTGGGTATGAAAAATATGGTAAATTCCCCGTTGGTCACCCCACTGTACATGTAGGTCAGACAACGTGTTCAAAACTGGATATCTCCAAGCTAAACGGAATAATAACTAATGTAATAAAAAAATAAATAATTATTATAAATAATATAATATTAGTAGATGGGCAATTTAAAAATTTTCTTAAAGAAAATGATATTCTTGAATTAGAAGATAATGTTTCTAAATTAATATTACAAAAATTAAAAATTAAATTATACAGGAAATCGATGAAAACGCCGTTATTGTTAAGACCATACCGACTGCTATCTTGATTTGTAGTATTTTAACAAAAACGGCAACTTCCCCTTCATCGCTGTTTCTACAAATAATTTGATAATCGATTTATGTTTTTACCAGTACATTTATAAAGGATTAAACTATGATATGTCGAAGTTGGATAACATTGAGAATGAACAAAAATCAAAGCTTGTTGTCCAGATAGTGTTGTAGATCAGGGCTGTCCAACATGCGGCCCGCGATCTTACTTTATGAGGCCCGCAGAGCAATTTAGCACTTTAAAAAAAATTTAGAGAAATTTCAGTTTTTACTCAGCCCCAATTTCAGTTGAGAATGTAAGCAGAGCAAACCTTCAACTGAAATTGTCAATTTGCAATCAGATCCTTTTTACCAAGAAAGAACTGAAACCTGAAACTGGATTGGACTTTTTCAAGTTGCTGCCAGAAGAACAATACCTCAACTTCAAAACTTAAAGCTTACACTAGGATCAATGCTGGGAAGCACGTATCTTTACAAAAACAGATTTTCCAATATGAAATTTGTAAAGTCAAAATATAGATATTTCCTCTCTGATAAGTAACTTTCTCAGTTGTTTTGTTTATCAACAACAAATATTAAAGTTAATATTGATGCATTAGTTAGTAAAAACTAACATCCTAAAATTTCCAAGTAAATTTTGTAATTTGATAATTTTTGTATACCATACCATTAAAACTTAGTGATAAAGTTGCATACAAAGTATTTTATAATGCGGCCCTCCAAACAGCACTTTTTTTTTTTAAACCAGCCTTTGGGGCACTTGCAGTTGGACAGCCCTGTTGTAGATGAGTGACCTAACCAATTAGTATTATATACAAGTTCTATTGTGGTAACAAGTGAAATAAAAATGGTTCATTAAAATTACGTTGACGACTTTATTATTATTATGCTTTTTACGGCTATTTTACATCGCCACAGTAAGTCTACGACTTGTTTAAAGTGGTTTGATGGGACCAACAGCTTAATACGTGACTTCCGAACCACGCTGGTGGATATAGAGCAAGTTATCATTTCAGTCATATTTCGGGGATCGAACCCCGGACTGCTCGCATGATATGCAAGTGCTCTACCATTGAGCTATCACACTATTATTATAATAATATTATATTATTTATTTATATTATATTACATATTACATATGAACATTACATTACATTAATACAATATTTATATATTATGCAGCACCAGTAGGCTTACAGCCTGTTTAAAGGTGGTACATATTATTTATTACATTTATACATTTTTAAAGAATAAATGACAGTAATACAGAACTATTAAATAATAGGTGGTAACAAGTTATTGTTGAAGGTAGTGATTTTTTATAAGTCTGTTAAAAGTGATTATATTATTGGATTGCTTTATGTTTTCTGTTATTTCACTGTATACTTTTCCACAGTCATATACGATGGTGTGTTTTCCTTTATTAGTACCAATAGAAGGGTTATATATGTCGTTTTTCTTTCTTGTATTGTAATTATACATGTTGCATCTTTTTACTAATGAGATGTTTGTCTTTATAGTTATTGTTAATTTTAAATATAAGTTTACATTTTTCTATTTTTATAATGTTTTCAAGTTTTAGTCTGTTTTTATATAGTGTTTTTGAAGGTGTGAGGTATGGTAGGTTAAACAGTGTTTTTATACATCTGTTTTGCAGTCTGTATATTGAATTTATTAAATATTGAGTTGTATTTGACCAAAAACCTATCATGTACATTATTTTAGGTATTATCACATTGTTATAGATAAGATTATTTATTTTACTACATCTAATATCACATCTTTTTATAGCACCAATTAGAGGTATTAGTTTTTTCTTAATTTTTGCTAAGTGACTAGACCACGTTAAATTTTCGTCAATTAATAGCCCTAGATAATTTGTCTCTTTCACTTGTTTTAGAATTGTATTGTTCACTTTCAGGCTTATCTGATTACAGTTTTTATTTTTGTTTTTGAATATTATATATTCTGTTTTATCCTTGTTCATTGTTAGTCTATTGCTTACAAGCCATTTATTGTATATACATAGATTTTGGTTGATGGAATCACTTATTTTATTTATGTCACTACCAGTGTATAGTAATACTGTATCGTCAGCATAAACTATGTACTTTCCTTTAAGGTCACAGTTTTGGAGGTTTTGTATGTATAGAAGATACAATAGTGGTCCTAACACCGATCCTTGTGGGACACCAAACTGAACAATTCTTTCTTCACTTAATTCTCCATTAATGTTTGTTTGTTGTTTTCGATCAGTGAGATAACTCTTTAGTAACTGGTGTGGTTTTCCTCTGATGCCCATTGCCTCCAAGTAGTTTAAAAGCTGGTTATGATTTACAGTGTCAAAGGCTTTTTTTAAGTCTACAAATATAGTATTCATATTAATAAGGTAATGATTTTATTTTATTTATTTATTTTATTTTATTTTTACATAATATTATATAATATAAATACATTGAAAATGATGATCTCACTCATCGAAACATGTATGTAAAAATAAAATAAAATAAATAAATAAAATAAAATCATTACCTTATTAATATGAATAATATAAAAGGATTTTATAAAATAAAAATAGAAAATATAAAATACAAATATAGTAACAACAAACTTGCTGTTGTCCAGGTTAGTGTAGATATAGTCCATTAGATGTGTGATGGCTGATTGGGTTCCACTTTTTTCTTGAAAACCATATTGATTTTTGTCAAAACCAATAGTGTTTTTTATGAATAGGTTAAGTTGGTTTTTGATAATTGTCTCAATTATTTTTGAAAATATGCTTATTAGCGAAATTGGACGATAACTTTGGGGGTCTTTAGTATCTCCTTTTTTGTGGATTGGTGTTATATATGATAATTTTAATTCTTTGGGATAGATTGCACTTTCAAATACATTATTTATCAGTTTAGCTAATATTGGGTTAATGATGCTTGGGACAGTTAAAAGATTTTTTAAATAAATTTTGTCTGGACCAGGTGCAGAGTATGGCTTTAAGTTCTTTAGTACTTGTTGTATCTCTTTCTCATTTGTGGGTTTTAAAAAGAAGCTTTTGGAGTTCTGAGTATTTGATGTTAGCGATTCACTTGGTCCCATTATTCGGTCCAATTCTGCTGCATGTGTAGAAAAAAAATTATTAATAAAGTTTGCAATATCTTTTTTTTCTTTTAGAATGTTGTCACCATATTTAATTTGTTTTATGGATGTGTCAAATTTTTCTTTGCCAAGTAATTTATTAACTCTGGACCACACCTTTCGTAAGTCCCTATTTGCGTTAATTATTTCATTTTCTAGGTAATTTCTTTTTTGTTTTTGAATGTCAGTTTTCAGTTGTCGATTGATTTCTGAATATTTTTCTTTCAAGTAAGTGTTATTTTCTTGATTTAGAACTTGTTTATAAATTATTTTTCTCTGTTTAAATAAAGAAAGAAGATGTGCGTTCATCCAATTTATGTTTTTGACATGCACAGTTTTTATGGTTTCACTTTGATGTTTACTTTTCACAATTAGCTCATTAAGATCATAAAAGGTGTTTATATTTTCTGGTGTGAAGTTCATTTTCATTATTTCTTCAAATTTCTTTTCATCTCTTTTTATGATTGTTACCTTCATGTATTTTCTTTTTATCTGATTTTGGATTGAAATACTGATGTTTAATATCTTGTGATCAAGTTCAGGTAGGCTGTCAATAATTATTTGACAATTGAATTTTTTCGTATTTGTTATTACATGATCGATGATTGTTTTACTGTTTTTTTGTATTCTAGTGCAGTGTTCAATGTTAATTGTATTGGCCACTTCATATCCTGCCATTGTGATACAATTTAAGTATTTGTTCATGTTATTGTTGTTGGTAAGTAGATCAATATTTATATCTCCAATTATGAATAAGTTTTTATCATCATTAATAATGTGTTCCAAGTCATCTATAAAATGATTAATTTCAGAATCTTGAGGTCTGTAGATTGCAAGAATTTTTAGTTTAGGAGTACTGTTGTTAATTTTTATTTTAAGAAAATCGGCGTTGTTAATTGATTTTGATGCTATCATTTCTGCTTCAATGTTGTTTCTTATAATAATTGCAACACCACCCCCTTTTTTATCGTCTCTTGATTGAAAGTATGAACAATAGTTTGGAAATTTAATGTATGTTTCCCAGTCTTTGTATAGCCATGCTTCAGTTATAATTATTATGTCACATTTTTCGTCTATAAAAAACAAATTTAGTATATCTAATTTATTAAGAATACTGCGTGCGTTTAAATATAATATTTTTAGATTGTGTTTATTCATTTTTATTATGTTATTAATTGGTGTAGTCAATTTTATCTCTCTTTATTTGTAATTGCTTTATATAGGTATCGCAGCATGTGTCATTAGCTGAATGATGGGGATTTATATTATCTTTATATTTCTTTATTCTCAACCAACAATTTGAACAATTCAATTGATCGGATTGACATTCTCCTTCATGTTTTAGACCACAATGTGGGCAAGAGGTTTCATTTTTGCATTCTGTTGTTTTGTGTCCATATTTGTTGCAATTGTAGCATTTTAAAATATTTATGTCTTCGTATATCTTACATGTTCTCCATCCTATATTTATTGATTCTCTATCAATTAACTTTTTAAATGTTGGGCCATTTGTTTCTATGGATATATTCCAACTTATTTTATTGAATTTATTATACTTACTTTGCTTGCAGTAAGTCACTTTAATTTCATCTTCATCAGTAATATAATAATTTTGTTGAGTCATCGCTTCCTTAATTTCTTCGCTTGTATATTCTTTTTCTGCTCCAACGATTTTTATTCTTGGCTAATAATATTTAAGTTTTTCTATTTCATATTTACCCTCTAGTTTTGTTTGTATTTCGTTTTTTAAGGTTTGGGATGCATCATTATTTAACTTTATTATAATACCACCGTTACTTATTTTATGTATATTTTCAATTCTGATTTTTAGCGGCCCTGTAGTGACACTCCGCCGTGCAAATCGCATCGCAATCGAATCGAAATGACGTCAGAGAATTTAATCGATCGCTTTAATGATTTTACACCGCCTACTACTACAGAACTAATAGTTCGGAAAAAATCGGTATTGCTTTTTAAATAGAGTGAGATCAACATATATTAGTGCATGTGCGAGAAAAGGATCGTTCAAAATATTGCAACAATGTATACATTTATTATGATAAAAAATCTATTATATATTTTTTAATTAGGTATTAATAATACAAAATAACACATTAATGAAATTTATGGTTCAGATATAATTACTATATTATTAAATACAATTAAGGTTTTATAATATAAAGGCATTTGTTGTGGATCGAATAAAAATGTTGTCTTGGCAACGTTGCATTTAATTTGTCGATTCTATCGATAGAATTCCGGTACTCCGTTATTGCTTTCTGTCATAGAATACGTCTGTTTTTAAACATTTTGTTTCAAATCGAATCGACTCAAAGCGACTAATTTTTATGTATCGTCATTAATCGCTAACCTCAAATTGCAACATGAGGGTGAATAAAAAGCATCAACAAATTTTTATTTTTCATATCCATATTGAATGAAATATTAAATAATTGTGAAACTAAATATATATAATATAATTATAAAGAATATAAAAGCTTCTCATTGTAAAAACAGTGCAAATGTTAATAAAATTATAATAAACTTATTTATATCATATTTTTTAAGTAAACTGAAAAAGTTTAAAGTATCAGTTTCATTATGAAAATGAATATTGAAATTTCTGGACTTTACAAATAATAAAATTTATATTTATTATATTAGGTAATGCCTTTAAATTTTCTGTTAATTTGATTGAATTAACAATAGTGAATATGATTTCAGTTTTTTATCACATATTTTTTTTATTATTAACCATATTTAAAATTATTGTTAACATTCAAAATTTTTACAATATCATGAAATAAAAGCACAATATTATTTAATAGATCTCCGTTTTTTGATACTAAAAAAACATAACTTTCTGTTTGAGAAATTTGACTAACAGTAACGTTTAATTAAAATTCCGAATTCCATAAAATAGATTGCATTAATTTGTATATAAAATAAAAATTAATGGCAAGTTTAAAAGCTTATGTAAACTAAATATTATAATATGTACGCAGCACTTTAGATTGGAATAAGCAAGTGCAACGCAACAAACGATACTTTAGTGTAAATTAAGTTGGCTATTATTGCGGCCAATCAGCAGCACTGTAATTAACATACATTTATTTTTGATACTATCCTTGTCACACACAATATCTTTATTATATAGCGCACTCACTTTAAAAAGCGATTACGATTATACCCAAGTAAGATTTCTATCGAATATTTTGTCACGACAGAGTACCAAAGCTGAGCACGATCGAATCACTGACGTCATCTCGATTCGATTCGCTAAATCAACTTAGTTATTTCTTTTTAATTATTGTAAAATGAGTTAAACGACATCTTATTAAACATTGTTTTATTTAATTTTGGATGTTCAATCATAATAAGAGATCAAGAAATAAAAATTAAGGCGGAATATATGTTTTTTATTAATTGAGAATTGAATAGAATGAAACGTCACATTGACGTCATTGCGATTCTATTGCGATGCGATAGGTATGGCGGAGTGTCACCACTGGGTTTATTTTTGTTTTTATGTCATTTAATGCATAGAACATATATTCATATAGAACGGCAACTCAGCCTCTCTCTTGTTTCCACGTTTGCGCCATCACGTCGGAATGAACCAAAACTAATTTGCATTCCGCGGCAAATTTAAACTTTGGAATATATTATTTTTTTATTAAAAATCCATGGACATTGAATTAAAAGGCAAGTCTAATTTAAATTTATTAGACTTGCACACATATTCACTGATGACATATATATTAGATAATAAGCCAATTTACAAACTTATTTTAAATAAATGATTAAATTTTACTTATATAAAAAAAAACATATACTTACATTTTAACATCAACTTGATGAAATCCTTGTATTATTTATTATTTATAAAACAAACAATTACTCACATTTTATTATTTTAAAATAAAAAATTAAATTAATGTTTAAATTTTATTATACATTGCAAACATACCTATATACATATTTTCTACATATAATTTACATGATTGAATTAAGCAAAAAAAATGTTGTAAACACATTACATCTCTCCTAATTAGTAATGATAATCAAATCAAATTCTATTCATTCTATTTTGAAAGTATTAATTCATCACAAGAATAGTATAATATAGAAGTTAGGATTTAATTTATTTTTAATAAAACTTTTTAAAAATACTAACTTTAAAATTAATAAACGATAGTAAACCTAAATACTCACTAAAAATTGTCTTATGTATATAAGTATATTATATAAAATATGTTCACAAGAAACACAACACAACCATATAACACAAAAAACACAGTTTAATGGGTTAAAACTTGACAGATCTTTGTCCTCACAATAATTGTTATTTGTCAGTCATAGCCAACTATCTGATTTTGAAAATTTTAGCGATCGCAGCGCTGCGCAGTAGAATGAACCAACACTAAAGTTATAGATTCAACTTTTTCTAATAACAGTGCGCACCCCATGATTTAATGTGTCTTCACTGTCCTGTTTTTTTATGGGTTTAATAATAATTCCTGGTTGTGTGCACTTTTTCAATGGCTTTTTTGTTTCTCTCATTATGTCTGAGTATGATATAATTGGCATTTTAATATTATTTATTTCTTCACTGTTTTTGTCTTTTTCATTTACTTGCTTTTGTATGTTTTTTATTGAGATGGTCATTTGTTCTATCCTATTAAGTATTTCTTTATTTATTTCATTAACCCCATTAACCTCACTTTTGTTGCAGTTATCACAGTACCACTTTATGTAGTTTATATTTTGTATTGTTTTATATACTTTTTCTGTAATATTAGCACATTTTAGGCAAAACCATTTTTTGCATTGTGAGTCACATCCAATAACTTGTTCTCCATTAAACTTAACTTTACATTTGGCACAATGTTCCGCGTCAACCACGTCGTCCGCCATTTTTTAATCATTATTAGAACCTAATTAGAACTGTTTTACATATGATAATACAATCTCATATATACTAAGAGATACATAACTGATTATCTCAATAACACTACGTGACATTTGTAGTATTTCTATTGTGAGCGTATTGCGGGTGCATTGTGGATGCATTATGGTATGCGAGATCTTCAAGGCACAACAATTTGAGATAAGTCACGCACAGTATCAGTTTCATAAAATAATATATATAAGTAGGTTAACATAATAACAGGTGTTTCCCTTATAATATAACACCTCCACGACTGGATAAAATTTATAGATAAAATTTTTAATTATCTGCAAATTTCACTGAAGCGTCTATTTCCTTCAATTCAATTACATCCATTTTATTTTTTATACAATATTTTTTTTTTGAGAAAACGAATTAATATGATCAATATTACAATGATAAGGATACAATATAAAATAAGTGTAGAATGAAATAAAGGTTATGATTAGTTAACATATTGTTCAAAATATATTTTTGTAAATTTAGTTCATTCTTTACATTAATTAGAGCAATAGTTTTCATTGACAAATTTTTAAAATTATGAATAGTATTATCAAATTTGGTAAATTTTAAATTTGTTGTATTTGCTTTATATAAAACATTTTGAACAAATGTTTTATTTATGTTGTATTTACAATAGTTGTTAGGTTTAAGGTAAAATGTTCCAATTATGTAATAATTTTTTATCAAGTTATTGCAATTTTCTATGACTTTTGTTTCTATCGGGAAATAAAAGAATTGAATATCTTAAGCATTTAAAAAGTTTACAGTTGTAGTTTCATGTAATTCAAATAAACAATTTGATAAGTTTTTATAGTTGTTAAGTATTTTAATTTCGCATGGCGATTCATTATTGATTTCATGTTCTAAAAGATATTTACAAATGTAAAAATTATGAAACAACTTACAACTGTCTGGTATAATATATTTGTTGTCGTTTAATGCAATGACGTTATTTGCCAAGTGTAAGGTGCGATATTCATTTGGATTTTGAGTTGCTATTGGAATATTATAAAGGGCAAACTGTTCAAACTTAAAATTATTTATAAGTGGTACACTTAATTTAAATAAAACATAATTTTCCTTAACTCTAAATGAAATGTCCATGACATTTTCAATACTTAATAAGTCATTTATCTTAGTTTGAAAAGGCAAGAAATATGAAGGGTCTTTAATATTACTTAATATCTCAACTAATTTTGAAAGTTCAAATAATGGTGGGTATAGTATATTTTCTCCTGCAAGTGTTAATCCTAAAAACAATTGTTGTAACTCTTCATATACTAAGCTTACATATAAGGCTTTAACGTGTAGTTGTATTTCATCTTCAACTTGATTTTCACATAAATTGATAAATTTTTGAAGAATGTCATTCTGTTTGTTAATTTGGTCAGATAGAGAATTAATGCTTTCGTTAACAATTTTGAATATTTCAACTGGAGTCTCTATGGTTAACCTTTGGTTATTATAAAGTTCTTGTATTTGTGATTCTAGTTTTTCTCCTTCGTCATAATCAAGAATGCCAGTAAGAGCACTTACCGCTGGGCCTTGACGCTCTGAGCGTAAACGCTCGGCGCTGCAAAAAGGAGCGTCAAGCGTCCAATTCAAACGCATGAGTTTATATGTACCAGGCCTAGAGATGGGCACAAAACATCGATATCGCAAAACATCGATATTTCACTAAAAAACATCGATTTAAAAACATCGAAATTCGAAATTAATAAACATCGATATAACATCGATGTTTAGTAAATTTTAAATCGATTTTATTAGTCATAAACATTAAATTAAATCTATGCATAAAATTATTTAAACAAAGTTATATTCTTTTCTATTCGCATTATGCGGATGGCGCCGGCAACATCGCAACTTTGCTCGGCCGACAGTCAGATTTCTATATTTTCTAGCTTAGTATAACTGGCATCAATGCAGTCTCGTGATTTGTTTTGAATGCTTAACGGTTATTTTGGTAGTTTATATATATATATATATATATATATATATATATATGCATAGCTATCTTACTCGCCTCCGTACACACATAAGGCGACCTAGCCTCCACTCTAAATCTTATAGTTTTAGCTGTGTATTTTCTTGCATTTAGTTATTTAAAGTATTCTTTGTTAAGATGCACAGAGAGAGGTAAAGAAATATAACTTTTTATTATATACAAAAAATTGGTATATTAAAAATAGCAATTGAACTCCGAATGTCAAAGCATCGTTTTAGACTCTACTTGTATAAAACATATATGTGAAAATGTCGAATACGCCTCTGCCAATGTTGCCACGATTAACACATCGTATATTGAAAATTTATTATTTGTTTGTTCTATTCAGAAGGTGGATTAATTTGTTTGAGTGTATAAAGTTAAACATGAGGTAAGTAAGAATATACAATTATTATTACTGATAAAATTGCCGCTACCGATGCGCGTATTCAAATTTATTTTATTTTACTTATGTTATAATATGAGCCATGTATTATTTTTGCTAGTTTTTTTATATTAAAAACTTTCTATTGTTATAGTAAAACCGTTGGTAAAACTTTCCGTTACAATAAATCGTTATTTTTAAAAGTAATCAATTGTAGGTACGGAAAGTCATCTGAAATAGAAATTAATATTATTAACTTTATTGCACCACAATGTAATCTGTACTGTTTGTTACTGGTAGCTAAGAGTTGTACAATTTTAATTATTATGCAGTTTATACTACAAAAACAATAATGTAATATTTGTGATTGTTGGTTCATTGCTATGCGATCACAACCATATTAATAATTTTGTTGCAATAATTAAATCATTATGAATAAATAATAATATAACAATACAGTGTACTTTTTACTTTTTTACTGACGGTTTGACATTTTAATTTTAGTAAATAATTAAAATGCTTTAACAATTAATAACAAGCAAGAAAAACTACATTGTAGTGTCTGTTAGTGGTGTTTAATTAGTTTTTATTTTAATTATGTATAGGTTGTACATTACAACAACTATAGTGTAGTGTTTTTTGTCAGTGAATAATTACAACAAATAACATTAAAAAATTAAATTTATGAAAAAATATTCTAAACTAAAAACATCCATAGACGCGTTTCGAGGTTTACCTCTCATCTGTATGGCTTTATTTATTTAAACTTAATAATTGATTTTTAACTTACTTCGTCAACATTGTTCACCACCACAATTCAAAGTGAATATTTTAAAGGGTGTATTGACTATTTATACTAACTGACTTAATGACTTTATTTAATGGCTATGGTTAATAGCATTCTGAGAATGAACAAATCAACTAATTATTTCGGGATATTTATATGGGGGTAATGGGGGTAAAGGTAATGACATGAAAGAATTAAAAAAGAAATTTGAAAATTAAAAATAGAATAAATTTTTTTGCATAAATTATAATTACTATTAACAATTTCGTGTATATCAGAACATATTTATATATTTTATAATTACAACAAACATTACACTGTACTTTTTACTAAGAGTGATTTAATGCTGTGGTATTTTAACTCTCATAATAAAACATGTTGCAAAACAATTAACCATCAGCAGCAACAGCAACAAACACTACCTACACTGTACTTATTTTTTGCCGGTGCGTAATTATTAGTGCATTTTAATTATTTACGCACAATACAAAAACTATAGCGTAGTGTTTGTTGTCGGTGACAAATTTATGCGGTATATTAATTATTATAAATAAATGCATTGCGATTAATTATTATATATAATTAAACTAAAATATATTTTAGTTTACTATTTGGTATCGGTATTTAATACACTGTTTTAATTATGTATGAGAAAAACTAAAGTGTATCGTTCGTTGCCGGTGAATAATTGTTGCGATATACTAATCATCATAAATAGTTACATTATTGTATTTAAATTATAATAATAATTTAATAATATTGATTATAATGTTTGTTACCGGTAGGTAATACCATAATTTTAATTATGCAGTTAGTTATAAACATATAAATCTGCGACAATTATGTTTATCAATATAATTTGAGTTAAAAAGTAAATAATGTTTCGGTATTACCATGTCATAAAAATTAAACCTTATTTATTTGTCATTTTATAGTTCAAAAGTTAGTTTAGATTTTTGGCGTATCAGCCTAATAAGACTATTAACGCCGATTCTTTTCTCTAACTATAAAAAGTGTAAAATAATATGCTGTAAAATGGCATATTAAAGAATAAAATTAAATATATAAATAAATAAATAAACAACAAAGATAAAATAAACGTTCACGAACTTTAATGACTATAGCAATAATGACTAGATAATTCCAACAGTGTCTAGGGTGTAAAAAGTCCTAAACACTGCTGGATTTTACGATACACAAACATTAATCATAATAAATTAACAATTATATCCATACACCCAATTTGCTCTGTCGAATAAATTCGAACAGACGATCGACTTCAACGATCTGATCGCCCAAGACAATCGACAAACTGGGTGATAATTCAGACGTAACTCTTTGTTCCGAAAACTGCCGACAATCCAATAAGATATGACGAACAGTCAATGGAACATTACAAGTATCACAAACTGGCGGCACCTCAGATGCCAACAAATGCCTGTGAGTCCATCGACAGTGACCGATGCGAAGTCGCGTGAGGATAACCTCTTCCCTACGCTTCGGCCTGCATGACGAACTCCACGGTGTAATAACGCTTTTAGTGCATCGCAGCTTGTTGTCTTGAATAGCAAACCACTCAGTTTGCCAGCTAGACAGCAGCTTTTGATGTAGAAAATTACAAATATCTCTAACGCAAACTTTAAATGAAACATATTCAGCGCTAGTTATTGCCAATTTGGCAAGCGCATCAGCTTTTTCATTGCCACTGATACCTACGTGACTGGGGATCCAGACAAAGTTAACAGTGACATTTATCTGAGACACCTGAAGCAAAATTGAATGAATTTGCCTCAGCAAGTAATGATCAGGATATTGGTCATCTATGGCGTTTAATGCACTCAACGAGTCTGTACATATAACATAATTTGTACCTGCGCTTAGTTGGATGTAGAGAAGAGCCTGATAGATAGCATACAGTTCTGCAGTATACACGCTGCTAACACTTGGCAAGCCAAATGTAAATTGCAGCTCATCTACCAGAAAAGCACAACCCACACCGTCGTTACTTTTTGAGCCATCGGTATAAATCCAAGTGGCATTTACATTCATTGCTTGAATTTTTGCAAATTCAGTTCGATATTCAACTGGTAAAGTTGAAGCTTTGCTCATTCTCGATAATGCAGTATTTAACCTTGGACGTTGAAAAGTCCAAGGAGGATCGCGACAGTAAGACAGTTGATATACATCAGGGAGTTGGAAATCCAGTTCCCGAAGTATACTGCAATTTCTTATAGCAACCGGTTTTTGGGACCGTATCCTGATGTTGTATAGATCGTCGAGACCATTATTGTACACGACAGGAAACGTCGGATGCAAGCGTTTAGCTTTTAGTTTCGCGGCGTACCTAATTGTCAAAATTTTACGCCGAAGATAGAGTGATGGTTCAGCTGCCTCACACAAAACACTAGCAATAGGGCTAGTGCGAAATGCGCCAGTTGCTAAACGAATTCCAGTATGGTGAGCAGGATCAACAATACGTAATGTGGATGGAGCTGCGGAAGCATAGATTATGGAACCATAATCTAGTTTTGAGCGCACCAAAGCGCGATGCAGAAGTAGCATTGTTTTCCGATCCGCTCCCCATGACTTTCCACTCAACGACCTGAGCAAGTTTAGTGCCGGGACACATCTTGATCTCAGATTTATTAAATGAGGACGCCAAGTCAGCGCACGGTCAAATGTGACACCGAGAAATCGAACACTATCCTGTACAGGAATAGGTTCTCCCCCAAGATATAATAAAGGGTCACCGTGTGGGGTTCGTCTTCTACAAAAATGGATAAGCAACGTTTTACTAGTAGAAAAAGTGAATCCATTTTTATTAGCCCAGTTCAAAATGTGATTGATTGTTAACTGAAGTTGACGTTCCAATGTTGCCATGTTTCTCGAGGCACAATAGATAGCTACGTCGTCAACATACATACATCCGTTTACCGGATGCTTGATGAACTGACTTATGCCGTTAATCGCTATCATAAATAGTGTCACGCTTAGAATAGACCCCTGAGGAATACCATTCTGTTGCTGACGTATGCCCGAGATGTTGTCACCTACACGTACCTTAAATGAACGGGAAGTTAAAAAGCTTTGTATAAACAATGCCATGCTTCCGCGAATACCCCATGAATGAAGCGTTCGTAGAACATTGTACTTCCACGTCATGTCATATGCTTTCGCAATGTCAAAGAATACAGCGACAAGATGTTGATTCTGTACAAAAGCATTTTTAATTGCTGTATCCAACCGAACAAGGTGATCAGTCGTAGAACGGTGACGCCTTGAACCACATTGTATGTCAGCAATTAAACCTCTTGAATCTAATAACCAAGTAAGACGCTTATTGATCATTCTTTCTAGTAACTTGCATAAGCAGCTAGTTAGAGAGATAGGCCTATAACTTGTCGGGAGCTTTTTATCTTTACCAGGTTTAAGTACTGGTACTATGATAGCAAGTTTCCACGACTCAGGACAATACCCTGCTGACCATATCCGGTTATAGAGTGCCAACAATTGAAGTTTGGCAGAGCGACTTAATTGCTTGAGCATAGCATTGTGTATCAAATCGACACCTGGAGCAGTATTGTGTGCTTCAGATAATGCCGAGTCAAATTCCCAAACACTAAACGGTGCGTTATATAATTCATCTTCAACAGAGATAAATGACAGAACGTTTTTCTCCATGTTAATTTTAATATCTCGGAAATTTTCATCGTAATTATTATCGCTGGAAGCGTCAAAATAAACATCGGCCAGAATATTCGAAATGTCAAGGGGATTGGTAATAATTTGATCACCCGACAATAACCCACTAATAGGTAATGATGCGGTTCGGCCAGAAATTTTTCTGACTTTTTCCCACACCTTCCCGACGGGGGTTCTCGAATTAATAGAAGTAACATATTCTGACCATGATTCTCTTTTAGCTTTTCTGCATGTTCTTCGAGCAACAGCTTTGTACCTCAAATAAAGTAATAGGTTCTCTTCTGTTGGAGAGTGGTTAAATTTACGAAAAGAACGGCGTTTGTTTAGTTTAGCTTGCTCACAATCAAAATTCCACCAAGGAACAGGCTCTCTGCGAGGTTTTCCGGAAGATAACGGTATACTCGCATGTGCTGCCTGTATGATAGAATCGGTATAAGTTTCAATATCTTCGTCGATAGTGGCTTGGACACTGTCATCGTAATTAAACACTTGAACAAACGTATTCCAATCGGCATTTTTTATTCTCCAATTTCGATGACGGTTTTCATTAATTACATGACCAAGCACGCGAATGAATATGGGAAAGTGGTCACTATCATAAAGATATTCCGAGACTTCCCAATCCAGCAATGCTGCGATACTTGGAGAACAAATGGTAAGGTCAATAGCCGAGAATGATCTATTGGCCACGGAAAAGTAGGTATTGTTACCTTTATTTAAGATAACTAAATCCGTTTGTGAAAAAAGATTGGCCAAGTTACGACCTCGCACATCAGTTCGATTTGAGCCCCACATAGTGTTATGAGCATTAAAATCGCCCATTAGCAGGAATGGGGACGGAAGTTGTTCAAGTAATTGATCAATCAAACGAATGTCCAAACTGACATTTGGCGGAATATAAATTGAGCAAATGGTCAGTGCAAAAGGGATATGTAGTTGAACGGCTACTGCTTCTAATGCAGTGTTGACACGGAGTTCTTTACTGAAAACCGTATCACGGACCAATAAAGCCGTTCCACCCTGAGCACGATCAACATTTGCACGATCTTTTCTATAAATAGTATAACCACGAAGATTAACAAAACATTCAACCTTAAAATTTGTTTCCTGTAAGGAAACGCAGATAGGTGAATTTTCGGATAATAATATTTTAAAGGATTCGTAGTGTGAATTATATCCGTTGCAGTTCCATTGTATAATGGTTGAAACCATTTTTGATGTTATGTTGCGAACGTAATTTTAACTCTTTGTTTATTAGCGTTTTTTTGTTTAACTTCAAAATTATCGTCTGGGGGAGTAGAACTCCCACTAATTGGCATAATTTCATCTGTCAGAGTAGATGGCGCGGAAAGAACTTCCACATCCATCGACTCTAATGACACGTTAATATTGGGGTCTGTGGGCGCAGGATCGCTAGAAACCTGCACCTCAGGTGGCGGTAGCCTAGATTGGGCTGCCGTCTTTGCAGGCATTGACTCGGACTGAGCCTTTGCCTGTTTAGGCTTTGACTTGGAAGTCGCAACCTTGGTTGGTTTTGGCCCGATACGAGCCAATACCTTAGATGGTTTAGGCTTTAAATAAGCCCCCATCTTGAGTGGTTTTGCTTGAAGTCCCACTCGTTGTGACCTTGGACCGGATTGGGCCGTAGTCGGTTTTGGTTTTGAGCCTGATGGGCCCGCAACCGGTTTTTGACCCTTCACATTAGAGTCCTTGTCTTTATTTAAAGAAGTTTCTGAAATAGCAGTAAATGTCATAATCGGTGTTTGTTGAATAATAGGTGTTTCAGCAACTGAAGCAAACGATCTAGAAAAGGTAGGAGCCGTAATTGCTCTATACTTCTTTTGAGCATCAAAGTAAGAGAGTTTGTCTGTTACTCTGATCTCGGCTATCTTCCTTTCCTTTTTCATTTTTGGGCAGTCTCGGGAATAAACGGGATGCTTACCTTTGCAATTCACACATAAAGGTGAACTGTTGCATGGATCAGGGTCATGTTTCTCCTTACTGCATTTTGCACATGTTGCAACACCTGGACACCTAACTGCAGTGTGTCCAAAACGTTGGCATTGGAAACACCTCATTGGGTTAGGAATAAACGGGCGAACCGGGCGAGTAACATATGCCACCTTAACTTCATTTGGGAGCCGTTCAGAATCGAATGTTAAAATCATAGATGTTGTATCTCTGACTTCACCATCCTTTCTACGGGTTAGTTTTTTAATATCGATAACGCCTTGCGACGCCAGTTCCTGTTTGCATTCGTCTACAGTTGTGTATAACAACTCATACCATGAAATTACTCCCTTCGAAATATTTAAGGATTTATGCGGTTCAACTGTCACCGCAATGTTACCTAACGACGTGCATTCCTGCATTTTACTGCTCTGCAATTTATCTTTTACTTCAATAAGCAAGGTACCGTCTCTTAACTTCTTACATGAATTTAAAGTTCCATTAATAATATTGGAAATGGTCCTATGAATTAAGAAGGGAGAAACCTCCTTTAGACTCTGGCCATTTTCAGAACATTTAACAATCAAATATCTAACAAACTTTCTGCTTGTACTATTTCTATCTTCATTAGCTCTCTCGTCCGTAAACGGGCGAGATCGTTTGGTTGGAGGTTTAGAATCTACCATAATAAACTCCGTCAACTTCATCGCTCAATCTCCCCACCCACCACGGAGCCACATATGGGACGCTACATCACAAACTAATGCAGTCGCCAGGGCTAATCAAGCGATATAGGTTTCATAGATGTAAATGAAAGACTTCCGCGAACACAAAGAATACTATCGGGAACCAACCGTAGCACATTGTGAACCTTTCATCGATCACCACATAAATAATTCCTCACCCTTAAGTTAGATAACGAGCCGATTGGTTAAAACTGGGTTAGGTTTAACCTCCCGTTTTACCAGAAGCTAGGGCCAAAGCAGTGTGTTGGAACTAATACTCTTTTAAACCTGAGTATTAGCCCCTCAACTACCAGGATCCCCTTTTCCTGACTTTCGGGTCACCGCGCACGGCAAACACGCAGGTGAGTTACACAAGGTGTTATGTGAAAATTGTCAAAAATAAACTCACAAATAAGTTTGACTTGTCCCAGACGAACTGTGGGTTTTTTAACGAGGTTATCGCCTCGCCTATTGGTCGCCTTTTACGACCAGCAAAGGGACTAGCGAAAGTATTCTTTTGCGCCACCCCCTCCCGCAGGGGGGTATAGTTCAAAAGTAACAGTGATTCAAAGTTAATTATATTTTTAAAAATAATGTAACAAGTTTTGAAATATGTTACCTTAAATTACAACGAGTTTTATTACCAACAAGTTAGAGTAAACAAAAATAGTACTTAGAATTCGTTAATTTTAATTACATTTGACATAATAATTATTTTTGTTTACTACAATAATTAAAAAACTTATGACATGTCCATTTGACATTAAATGACTATTAGAAATAATAAGCAAAGAGCCACACTTACAACACAATACAAACTGTCCTAGATTTATGTGTTTTTTCATAAATGTACATTACAAAAACTATGTTGTCAATAGTTTATTATTACAGTATTTTGAATATATATGTGATATATTTAAAATGGTGTGATTATTACAAATAACTTTTTGTAAAATTAATTTACAAAACTTTAATCATTTATATTTATATCTATGAATTTTATAGTCTACGGCGAATGACAAGAGGGCAGTTGTTAGTGCATCTAACAAAGTCAAACTCATCACAAGTAACAAGTAAGTTAATTGTTCTTAGTTTTTTTGTGACTAAAAATAAAACAAAAATTTTAATAACATTAATAAACTATTAAGCAAGAAACATTTTTTTCATAGATATCAAACTTTATAGATTATTTCAAACTAAATTTGTGTATTCTGCTACGCCCAAATTTAGCCCTTGATTATTTAAAGGGCTAGCCTGGCTCAGCTTCGGTGGAGATGGGAGGGGTAAAACAAAAGTACCGAAATATTCAGCACAAACAAAATTAAGCGACGGCAATGCACAATTAAAAACACCAAATGATATAAGAAACTTAAAAAGAAAAACTCACCATGTGTTGCAAGGGAATGTATGGGCTCCAATTATTTTTGTGGTGTCACGTTTGATTAGTAGTCTGTGGTCACTATTGGCTGAAATGCTCCTTCCAGGGAAAAATAATAAACCTGGCTGTATTGGGAGAAAAGAAAAAGGTATTGAGGTAGGATAAGGTAAAAGTTAAAACAAATCCCTTGAAACAATTTTAATACAATAATATTTAAATGGTAAATCGACAAGGCCAAAACAAATTCGGTGATTAATTAAACAAAAATAGAAATTCTTACGCAGCACTCACTCACAACTTTCGCACTATAACATAAAATATTAACAAAAACTAAGTAATTTCAAATTAATACAATTGTAGCAAACTGATAAATTTAAAAATTAAAAATACCAAGAAAAAGAATTCTTGTAGATTATTAGTAAGTCAGGAATATCAAAGGCTCCCTCGATGGGGGGAATTCGGCTGACCCCACGTTGCAAATTAATTTCTTGCCTATCGGCGTACACGTGGCGATAGGTTTTTGGCTTTCTTTAGATATATTATTAATTCTAGATTTTAATAGAATTAATAATTTCCCTTGTACAGTTTGCAAAGGGTATTTAAAAAAAAGGTAGTGACTTGGGACAGGGTATATCACCCGTAGGTCATAAAAACCTGATTCCGGAATTGCGACAAAGAGAAAGAGGTTTAAATTATACTCCATATAACTTGCGATCAAATATCCGCAACATGCGGTTAACTATAAATTAATAATCGCACGTACTTTTACACTAATCCGACTATGTCGATGTTCTCAAGTACGAGTTCGGCAGTAAAAAAGGCTCGATTACTCCAGCTGCAGGAAGATCTGCAGGAATGTTTCCCTCTTTGCGCAAGACCGTCCTCAGATTAAGTCAAGTTAAGAATAATGAATTGATCGGGAATTGGAAATTAGGAATCAATCTAAGAATAATAATCTTATAATGGTGAAGCCGGGAAAATATGGGAATAACGATTAATTAAAAATAAATAATTACTAATTTCAAAATTGCGTAAACTATTTGCATACGCAAAGTTAATAGCGCTGCTCAAAGCAATACAGGAAACTGTAATAAGAATTAGTGAATTGAAAGCAAGAAGGAAACTGTACTAAGGATAAAGGTAGTGTAGCAGTGAACACAACCACAGTGTTTAACAACAACAAACATGTAAGTACAACATCTTAATTACTCCCAATTAACAGCTAAATTAATTACTTTGTTCTAAATTATAACAAACGGAAATCAATTTGCGAATCAATTTTAAGATTTCTCAATCAATATTAATTAATCGTCATTTTAGGTTAGGTTTACAAAAGTAAACAAGCAACAAGTAGTATTGGATATAATGATGGGGAATGGAAATTAAGGAGTGATTGAATCAAATGGAGTGAACATCAAAACCTCTGGTGCAGACAATAACCGCAAGTAGAAACGTACAAAAATAATTGTTGGTCATAGTGAAATAATAAATAATTAAATAAATACCTTTCTTTTTGTTTACTTTTAGCTCCTTGCAACACCTGTATATAAAAAAAAAATGTGGGGAATTTAATTGCACATTGCCCCGATCAAACAATAAATAAAATGAACTGGAGTATTAAGGAAACGGATTCTCACCGAGGACTTGATAATATTGAAAATGAATTAGATAAGTATAAAAAATTATGTTAATATGTAATCGTGTTAATAATTGTTATTATAGGGTTGCTTGCCGGAAATTGGACTGTAACAATTCATATTATAGAAGACGACAAAAATAGTAGCCATGATACTACAATGAATTTTACAAGTGATGATTCAGTAGTAGATCCTACATTCAATTCTGTGGATTTGGACGAAGCATGCAATACTGAAAGTAGCACTTCGCGTTACAATTCAACAGATTATTCTATTGAATCTGATTTAGTATGTAATTCAAATATTTTGGATTCAGTTTTGGTAATTCTATAGTCTTTAAACTGCAACAAAAAATAATAAATACATTTTTAGGTAAATAAACCAGAATCTTTTAACTCTTTTAAACAATCGGAAGATTTTTTTAATACAGAAGTGTTACCTTATTGTGGAAATGCTGATAATAATCAAGAAAACATGCAAAACTGGCTAAATGTAATACCAACCTGTGAAATAGAAAACAATGATAATTTTGCAGAATCCAGTCTTGAATTTGTGTTACCTAGTATTTTCAATAAAGTCGAAGTAGAATTTTCTGAAAATACAAAGATGAAACAAAAAAACAAAACAAAAAATCAAGATAACCTACAAATTGCATCATTAAATAATAATGATCAAGATAAGGTAATAGAAAATTATTTAAACTAATAAAATTTATTTTTTTACTGATTCTACTGGTTATACAAATAAAAACGTAAATATTAATAAACAACTGTTAAATGTACTGAAAACTATTTACAGGCATTATCCAAACATTTTATTTGTTTAGTCAAAATTTATTTTATTTATAGCGCAGTTTATTGAAATTGAAATTATATATATACTTTGCATTGTAGATACATAAAATTAACTACTTTGTGTTTACTATTTTAGCTTAACTTTGTATATAAAAAAACGTCTAAAAAGAAGACAACCGTTTGTAAATTTTGCAGGCTCGAAGTAACTAACTTTGAACGCCATCTAGAAAGAAACCATTCTGAGTATAAAGAAGTTCAAGAAATTATTTCTTTACCTAAAAAAAGTTTGGAAAGGCTAAAAGCTATATCATTAATCAGAAATGCCGGACATTTTACCGAGTATTTAGCGGGCAACACAAAACCAAAATATTGTTCAGGTAATGTTTTGAATAAACAATACTATCCATGCGCATATTGTAAAGGTTTATATTCAAAAACATATCTAGCTCGACATGGTAAAAATTGCACTATAAAAGATTTTACAAGGGACAATACAAAATTTAAACACCTTTCAGCTTCACAAACCTTAATTGCATGTGCATTAGAGCGAAATAATAATTTAAACAAATTACGAGTTAAAGAAGAAGTATTCAATATTATGAAAGCCGATGAAATATCATTAGTTGCCAAAACAGATAATTTGATTTGTCATTTTGGAGAAAACTATTTAAAAAAACACAAAAGGCAACAAATGGCTACAGTATGCTCGAATAAAATGAGAGAACTTGCAAGATTCCTCATTGAAATTAGGAAAACTACAAACAATGAAAACGTTACATTAACAGATGTTCTACAGCCTTCTATGTTTGATACTGTTATAGAGTGTGCTAAAAAAATTGGAGGATATAATGCTAGTACAAAATCTTTTAATGCTCCAAGTTTATCTGCACATATTGGCACATCGCTAAAACAAGTTAGCGACTTGCTTATTCGGTTAATTCTTAAAGAAGATAAATCTATTGAATGCGAAGACCTAGAAAAAAAAATTAAATATATTAAACGATTTAGAAATTTAGTTACAACACAATGGACAACTGAAATTAGTAGTATTGCATTCAAAAATTTAAACGAAAAAAAAAGGAACAAACCTGTCATTTTGCCATTGACTAAATATATTTTGAAATTTTAAGAATATGTTACACAAATTGGAAACAAATCGGTAGCGGTTCTTCAAAAAAACCCCAGTGATAAAAAAGAATTTAAAAATTTAGTTGATGCCACTCTTACCCTGACAATTCTATATAATAGAAAAAGAATTGGTGATGTGCAATATACATTACTGAAAACATACTTACAAAATTTTTCCTCTATTAACCAAGAAGAATGTTTAAATACATTAACTGAAAGCGAAAAAATATTAACTCAACATTATAAACGTGTTGTTACAGGAGGTAAAGGCAGTCGAGCAATTGTTATTTTGTTTCCGCAAAATTTACAAAATTATGTTAATACAATAATAGAATTAAGAAATTCTTCTAATCTGGTTCCTCATAACAATCCATACTTATTTGCGTATCCCGATACTGATCGATGGGCTAGAGGAGATGTAGCAATTCGTAGATTTGCTAAAAAAGCAAAATTGGAATATCCTCTGGAAATCACTTTAAATAAACTCCGGAAACAAATTGCAACAGTGATGCAGATTTTAAACCTGGATAAAGAAGAATCAGAACAATTTGCCCAATTTATGGGACACACTGAAAAAACTCATAATGAGTTTTACAAGTAAATACTTTTGTTAGCTTTAAAATAGATTTATAAATTAATGCAATTGCAATTCGTTTTAGATTACCCCAAGACATCTATCAGACGTCAAAAATATCAAAATTATTAATTTTGATGGATAAGGGTTCATGCCATCATTATAAAGGAAAGTCTCTGCAAGAAATTGACATTGATCCCGAAAAAGAGTTAGCAGAAACTGATGGTTCTGATGATGAAAATGAAGACATAAATTACAATCAACGCCCAAAGCTCTTAAAACAATCTGATTACTCTACCAATGCTACTAAAAAAGGTACTAAACAATCTAGATTTGCTATTTTTTGCAATTTAAAAAATTAGTACAAGTCTACATTATTTTTATTTTGTTTTAGTTTTAAAGACATCTGGACGAACTCCTTGGACTGACGAACAAGTACAGGTTGTCAAAAAATGTTTTTCAGATCACATTAAAACAAAAAAAGCTCCCAAAAAACAAGAATGTGAACAAATAATAAAAGAAAACCCTCAGTTGTTTGCGAACAAAGATTGGGTTCGCATAAAAACTTACGTGTATAACGCATATAGAAAGTGAGTTGATTTTGTTAGCCTTAAGCAATTTTGCATTACTTATTGCTTTATTATTTTTTTGTTATTTTACTAAATAGTTTAAATTTTGGTTAATTGTTTTTTTTTATATATTATGTACATATGTAAAATTTATATTGTTTATGTACACATTTTGAAAAATTATTATTAAATTTAAATACTATTATAAATGCGTTTTTATTATATTTTTAAAACTTACCTTACAGTAAATAATGAAATATTTAAAAAAAATAATTTAAATAAACACATTTGCTATGCAAATTATTAAATTAGAGCATACTAATAAAATTACAGGTTTATAAAAATAATAGTAAGTTGTTTCATTACACGTTAGTTGCTTAATAATTTCAGTTTTATTTAATTTATTTTTCATACAAAGGTAATAAACGATATATAAAAGTGTACAGTTATGTTTACAAATGTTATTTGCTGTGTTGCCAGATGTTAGAGGCGTATTAGAACTTCAACTTATGCGGAGGCTTATGCTACTGGCTCATAATGAAAAATTGTATATCAGTATAAAACCATAGCGCCACGTAGTGGTGACTCCATTGGACTACAATGTATAACTGTATATGTGTATGAGTCGAAATGGTCACCAAACAAAATTTTGTGGAACTACTTCTAGTAAAGTACTAAGTTGAAATATATTGATATACACACTAAAACGTACTTGCCTCCAGTTTTTCGTACCTGCCTCCGTTCTGGAGGCTAGTACAAACAGCGTGTATATATTTTGGAGGAGTATTAGTTGTTTTACATCTATATATATATATATATATATATAGAGAGTTTTTCGCTAGTTGCGTAAAAATAACAATAACATGAAATAAATTATGCATATATAAATTTAATAATATGTATAGTATTTGTGCCGGTTCTACCTGTTATATCCTGTTGCGTCGAAGGTTTGCCACCATGCGGCATTGCTGATTGTATTGAAAAAACGAACGTGTTCATGTTTGAAAAGGTTGACTGTTGAGTTTTTCTGTACCCATCGTTGTCGGGAGTTAGGTAATAATAAATTATGCATATATAAATTTAATAATAGTGTATAGTATTTGTGCCGGCATATTATAAAATTTGACTTAACTCAGTTGACTCCGCTTTGCTAGTATCATATGATCAGTTTGTGAGGACGATTGTGATTGTGAACTTAAATAAAATTGAAATGGCTCCGAGAATTAAAAAAACCAGCGAAGTATGGAAATATTTTACAAAAAATAGTGATGCTAGTGCTAAATGCAAATTATGTTTAAAAACAATTAAAACGTCAGGAAATACCACCAATTTGTCTGGACATTTAAGAAACATTCATCCCGAAATAAAAATAAGGAAACAGTTACCGACAGCATCCGCAGCGAGAGTTCCAGAAGTATCGAATCCATCTGATGATCCTTATCAACCTGATCCTGATGTGGCTGATCTTAATAATAATGACACAGTCACCACAGATACAGAAACAAGTACAGATACTTTTGTTTCATCGACATTCAAAAGTTTAGAAACAGAGTCAAATTAAATCTTCGTTTAATAATATAACTTCATTTAGTGAAGGCGGTAGTAAACATAGACAAATTACTGATGCCTTGATTTTTATGATCTGTAAAGACTGTCAACCAATAAATATTGTTGAAAATATTAGATTTCAACAATTAATGAAAATTACTGCACCATTATACAAAATCCCAAGCAGAAAAACATGTTCCCGATTACAATTATCGAAATATGATGTCATATCAAATTGCTTTAAAGAAAAATTATTAATGTGTGAGCAATATAATCTCACCACTGATGTATGGACGGAGACAAAAACCACAACAGCATACATGGGTTTTACTGTACATTTCTTAGGTAGCTGACTAATTTATTTATTATGAAATTGAATGGTGGTGGCCGTTACTATGTGATAGTTCATTTTAAGATAAATAAAACACATTTATTATGTACTATATTACAAATATATTTATTTAAGAAATCGTTACATGTTTCAACCTTCTACAAGGCCAGACGGTGATGAAAGTTGAAATGTTACGATTTCTTAAATAAATATATTCGTGATATAGTAAATGTGTTTTATTTATATTATTTATTATGAAATATTATGAAATAATACCTAAAATAATTAATTTACAGAAAAAACTCGAATGAAAACTGCAGCAATTGGTGTTTATAAATTAACCGAAGGACATACTTGAGATTATTAATTGGCAACTATAAAAGAAGTTTGCATTGAATGGGGAATATCGTTGGAGAAAGTATTATCAATAACAACTGACAACGGAGCTAACATTGTAAAAGCTTGTTGTGATTTATTTGGAAATTCAAAACACATTCGCTGTTTTGCGCACACTTTAAATTTGGTTCCTGAAAAAGCTTTCGAAAATACACCAAACGTAATAGAACTTTTAAACAAAATGAGAAATATAGTTCGATGGTTCAAGATGAGTGTAAAAGCTGTAGATAAATTGCGACAACTACAGATGGATGATGGAATAACGGAACCGCTTAAGATAATTCAAGATGTATCTACACGATGGAACTCAAGTTTCTATATGCTGGAACGATTTATCCATTTAAAAAAATATATTGATATGGTTTTACTAAATTCAGTCACTGCCCCAGCAGTTGTCTCGGGTGCTAAATTTGATATGGCCAAACAACTAAAAACATTATTAAAACCATTAGAGGCAACAACTAAAATTGTTAGTGGAGAAACTTATCCTACAATCAGCAAAATTATACCGATTGTACATTGTTTTGCAGAAAAAATTAACACCGTTTTTCCTGATAATAATAATATAAGTTTATTTAAAGTAAACTTGCAGAAAGAGATAATTAAAAGATTTGGAAAAGTTGAACATGTCTCTTATTTTGAAATTGCAACAATATTGGATCCACGTTACAAAAAACTCCATTTTAAAGATTCTATGGCTGCTGTAAAAGCTATTGAAGCAATCAGAAGTCAATTACAAAATAATACAAAATCATCAGAAACTGAAGAAACAGAGATGGAAGTTGGAACTGAAAATGATATTTCCAGAAATCAAAATTCTACAATTGACAATTTTGATTTGTGGGAGTATCATAACAAACTTAAAGCGCAAATGCAGACTGCAATGGAACACGATGATGATGAAATTAATATGCTAGTCAATGCCGAAATAAGGCAATATTTAAAAAGTCCACTTAGCCAAATCAATGATGATCCCTTTGAAATATGGGAAAAATTTAAAATGGTTTATCCCAATTTGTACAAATTAGCCAGGATATATTTGCAGCCCAGTGCAACATCTGTTCCCAGCGAACGATTGTTTTCAAAGGCAGGACATGTAGTAACGGATCAAAGAAGCCGATTAAGTTCTACAAAATTAAAGTGCATCTTGTTCCTAAATTCAATAGTTAATATGGACTGAAAATAAAACATATTTTATTTTATAACTGTGTTGATATTTTGCATATATGTGATTATATAGGTTAAGTTATGTTTGTAGAAATATACTTTTATGTGCTATATTTTATTGTTCATACAGACCGGTTCTGGGCTCTGGCTATTAGGCCATCGTCGGTGTAATATATTATAATGTTATTATATATTATACCTTCATAATATATTACTCCGACAATGGCCCAATAGCCGAAACTGGTCAGTATAAACAATATATAAATATAGTATATTATTTATACAAACATAACCTAACCTATGAATGTAATTTTATGATTGATAATTTTTTTGTATGGCATTTTGTATATGCCATACAGTTCTGTTCTGTACAACATTTTTTTATTTTGGAAATAATTAAACAACTTTACTATGTTTTACAAGTTAAGTTTGTGATAAAAAACATAGTAAAGTTGTTTTATTATTTTTGTATTATTTTCATTCAAAAATATTTAACAAAAATGTGTTCTTTGATTTTTTTAAATTATAATAAATGTGTTTTCTTTACTTTTTTATTGAATTAATATACTTATTATTTCTGCGGCAGAAGCTCCGCTGACAAACATCGATATTACAAAACATCGATGTTTTTCTATCTGAAAACATCGAACATCGAATTGGATGGTTTTTTAACATCGATGTTTGTAGCGTCGATGTTTCTGTTCGATGTGCCCATCCCTAACCAGTGGTGGCACTCCGATGTAGGTATAGCATCGCATTCGATAGCGAAATGACGTCAGAGAAGTCACTCGATCGCATTGAGTTTTGGTACTCCCATCTGCGAAAAACGTATATAGAAATCATCGCTCGGGAATAATCGGAATCGCGTTTTAGAACGTGTGCGATGCATTGTTATAGAAATGCCGTAGACAAGGATGGTAAATAACAGACAACTCGATAAGTTTTGCAAGCATTTAAACCGTTTAAACTTATTCCGAATAAAATTTCTATCGGCAATATTAACGTTTATTGTATATATTAATATAATGCCAAATTTATATTTTTAGTTCTTATTTTAATATTTACTATTCACAATAAAATAAATTATTTAAGTAATAAAAATTTCAGTCAACCGTTTTTATTAAAAAAATATACAAATATCATTTTCATTAATTTGTTTTAGACAATTAATGCTGTCTGAGTTATTTTTTCTACAACAACGTGTTACATGGATTATAAAAATATAATCCGTATTTGCTGTTTATTTATTTTATTTTTTGTTATAATCTTTATTATTCTTTTTGTAGTTTACTTGTCTCTAATTTTGGTTTTAGACTTCCAACCAACAACGGTCTGGAATATATTAATTTATTAAATCAATATACATAATATAATTAATTAAGTTAACAGTTATTATGTTATCATTTATCATGATAAAATAATAAAACAATTTACTATGTTTTAGCTTGCAATTTTCATTCTTAAAAATACATTATAATTAATGTGTTTGTAATAAAAGTTATAATAAAAACAGTAAATTGTTTAATTAATATATAATTTAAATCTTATTTAAATAGAAAATACAAGTTGTATAATATAATGTATACATAAACGATAAAATTATCTATTGCCATTTTTCTTTGGTTTTATTTCCATACCTCAAACTGCTTTAAGTATCGGTTAAATTGTCTCACATCGCACTATAATTTTGCCGGCTTTGAATTGTTGTAAACTTCATCGTAACAAGCTGTGAATTCCGTTCAAACCAAAATCTAATAAAATAACACATGTTGATGTTCTTTGTTAATGCGCATTTTACTCATTTTAGTTTCAATTTGAATAGTCGGTACGTATGCGATAGCCTTACTGGTATCGTTTTCGTTTCGATGCGATTCCTAACCAATTTAAAGAGAAGGGGCATGTCGATTTACATTGGAGTACCGGAATTCTATTCATACGGCTATCGAATCGAATACTACGTCACGATGACGTCAGGCGATTCGATTCGATAGCGAAACGACGCACGGGAGTTCCACCACAGGCCACGAAATAGCGCTGCAAGATGCAGCGTCGTTGGCTTCTAGCGAAACAAACACGAGCGTTCGTTGCGCTTGACGCTCATCTTATATGCCTCTTAAAAACAAATTAATACAAATAATCAAGTACGTACACAAAAATATTTGACTGTTTATACAGTTGGAGCGTATTATTTGAGCATCAGCGTCTGAAACAAATCGGTTTGTTTCAAACGCTCCTAAATTTGGACGCCAGAACGTTTTTTTTTTATTTATTATTATGATTTAACTTATTTAACTATATTGAATTAAATAAATTATTATTAAACTTTTTTTTTGTAAAATTATTAGTTAAGTAAAAAGAATAATGTATAGTTTGATGATATGTTTGTATAAGTTTTGCACTACATAAAACACATTTTGTCAGTTTTCAAAATTTTATATTAATAGTACTGGCAGATGAAAAATTTAAACTGGCATAATTTTAAAATGGATAAAACCTACATTGTTTGGTAGATTATATTCAATTATCAAGTTTAATTTGCCAAAACAAATTCTGCCAAGGTTTTGAGTTTTTAGTTATTAAATTTGAAAAAATGAAATTTAACTTAAAATTTTATTATTTTTTATCATTAACGTGAAAAGATGGGAGAACAAAGCTAAATAGTAACAAAAATCACATAGTTTTACATGTCATATTTTAATAAGTCAAATGACAAATACGTAAATAAAATTATTTTAAAAATTAATTAATTTAGTTTTTAAAATAAATTTAGTTTTCCCGCGTTTTGTAGTTTTCTATTTGTATATATACTTTTTATATATTTAAAATTTTGTATATACAAATAATATTAAAAAGTAAGATTAATATAATTTACCTTTAAATAGTTTATTGGTAGAATAAATAAAACTTGAATTAAAAAAATAATAAAATGTTTATAAAGGGTCCGCCAATAAGAGCGCTCGATCTTTAAAATAAAATAAAGCAAGTTGTGTGAGAGGTATAAATGAAATTTATTTTTTGTTTGAAAGAGTATTCGAAGGCATTATGTATGGAAAATAATATCGTTCAAATGGCCACCTCGGCTTCGCTTGGTGGCGCGCATACGAGAAGTCCAATTTTGAATGACTCTGGCGCACAAATCGGGCTGTATTTCATCGATGGCGTGGCGTATGTTGACTTTGAGGTCATCAGTGTTTTGTAGTTGGTTTGCGTAGACCTGCGATTTAAGAAAACCCCACAAGAAATAGTCTAGTGGGGTTAAATCGCACGATCTCGGTGGCCAGTTGATGTCGCCTCCGCGAGAGATAACCATTCCTCCGAAGCGCTCGTGCAGAAGATCCATTGTGGCGCGCGCTGTGTGGCTCGTAGCGCCGTCCTGCTGAAACCACATATCCTCATCATCCATATTGTCAATTTCATGCCAGAAGAAGTTCGTTATCATGGATCTGTATCGTTCGCCGTTTACCGTGATTGCCACACCATCGTCGTTCTCGAAAAAATACGGCCCGATGATGCCTCCGGCCCAAAATCCACACCAAACAGTTACCTTTGCTGGATGCATTGCGACCTGGTGGACCTCCTGTGGATTGTTCTCGGCCCAATAACGGCAATTCTGCTTGTTGACATTCCCATTTATCCAAAAATGTGCCTCATCGCTGAAGATGATTTTGCAATCAAACTCGGGGTCGATTTCCAACTGCTCTAAAGCCCAATCAGCGAAGATACGACGCTGTCTATGGTCGTTTATTTTGAGCTCTTGTGTCAGCTGGATCTTGTACGGATGCATGCCCAAATCCAGATGCAAGATTCGGCAAAGTGATGTTTCCGAAAGGCTGAGTTCCTGTGCGCGACGTGAAATTGACTGTCGCGGATTTTCACGCACACTATCGCGCACAGCGGCGACATTCTCGGCAGATCGGACGTTTCGACGACGCGTCGGTGTTGGCTGATTGTTCACCGAACCGGTTGCCTTGAATTTGTTTATCAAACGACGGATAGTCGACTCAGCAGGACGACCAATTGCACCGTAAAATTGGCGGAGCGCGCGGAACGTTGCCCGAACCGATGAATGATTTTCGTAATAAATTTTAATGATTTGCACATGTTGCTCGCGGCTGAATTGGTTCATGGTAATTTGTGAAGATACACTGAATAATAACAACTACGTTTGACAACTCTACCACAAACAACATGGCCGCCATGAGCTGTCAAAGATCGAGCGCGCTTATTAGCGGACCCTTTATTAACAAATATAAATTTATCATAACCTTAAATAGAAATGTCAAATATACTACGAATTGAGCTACTCGTGTTTAGACGCTATAAGTGGCAAAATAATTTTTCTTTTTTTTTTCGCATTCTATGATTTTTTGTTTATGTAAATAATTTACATTTTTAAAATTTTGTATATATTGAAAAGTAACATTAATATACTTTATCTTTAATGAATATATTGGCAGAATGAATATTTAAAAATAAAAAAAAGTGTTAAAAGTGTTAAAAAGTTTATATAAACAAATATAAATGTATCATAACCCTAAATAGAAATGTCAAAATAAACGCTCTAACAAAAATTGACAGGCTCGTGGCCTTGTTTTTGACGCTGCTAAAATACGCTCCCAGCGACCTTGGCGCTACAAGCGGCGCGTTTGTTTTGTGGCCCAGCGGTTATAGCAGTTCCAAAAAAATTGAATAGTCCTCTTTTTTGTTTTTGTTTGCCGAATATTAATTGAATAATTTGTTCTATTTTACGTTCCTTTACGTAAATAAGGTCCCACATTTCTTTTGTAAAATTTGTAGTTAATTTTAAATTATTTTCTTGTGTCTTATAGCTGCCCCATGCTTCCATCATATCATTATAATCTAACTTAAAAACTATTGTCGCCGACTTGTAACTATTGTACAGTAGTCCATTTTTAACTGCCAAAATTGGTAACTTCTCTTCTACCTTGGTTAATTGTAATTACAGATTTTACTGAGTTAGTATGGTAGATAAACTCTTTTCCTTTATTATTTTTGACTTTAATTTTACCATGTTCTAGTGTATCAACAATTTTGAACGGACCCTTATATCCAATGTTAGTTTTACTTTTATTGTTGTTAAGTTTAATATAGACTTTATCACCTATTTTTAAGACTTTATTTGTTCTTTTGACGTTTTCCTTTTCTACAACTTTTTCTTTGTGCTGTTGTTGTACATTTGCAAGTAATTTATTTATTTCTTCCATTTGGTCTTTGTAGTTAGTTAGTAACTCGGGTAATACACTGTTTTCTTTGTCGTCTATCTTTAATTCGTTGTATCGACCAAAGAATGCTTCTACTGGTTTTACTTTTGTAATGTTTTTTATTGAGTTATTGCAAAACATGACGGCTAATTCCATAAAATTTTCTATGTCTTCTAGAATTTTAATATGTTCAATTAATGTTGAGTGTACTCTTTCAATTTCTCCATTTGCCTGAGGGTGATTTGCTGTAGTAAAGTGAACATTAATGTTATAAATTTTTAAGAGTTGGTTTTCAATTTCATTATCAAATTCTCTGCCGTTGTCAAAGACAATATTTTTAGGTAAGCCAAAAATACTAAAATATTTTATTAATGCATTACTGATTTCAACTGCTGATTTGGAGTTAACTTCAAACGCTTGCAAGTATTTACTAAAACTATCTATTATAGTTAAGAAAATTCTATTTTTAATTTTGAAGACATCAATATGAATTTTATCCATTGGTTTCCAAATTTTTTCGGTTGTTTCTAATTTATCTTTAAGAGGGTTTCTGTCATATTTAACCTTTTGGCATATTTGACATATATTAATGAAGTTTATTATGTCAATATGATAATTACTCCAGAAATATTGTCTTCTAATCTTGTTATAAGTTTCGGTATTTCCGCGGTGGTTATTTTCTTCATGCGTTTGTGTAATTATTCTCATTTGATCTTCTTTATCAGTTATTTCTTTAACTCGTTTAGTACATCGGATTAGTTGTAATCTGTTGTTACATCTTTCTACTACAATTGTACATAAATTTTCGTAATTGTTGTTTGAACAATAGATAAAATATTTTTTTCCTAAAAGTAAGTTCTAAAAAACTGGATGGTGTCATTTATCATATTATCTGTGTTCACATGTACCTTAAATATTTCTTTTCCGTTCTTAATTATTCTTTTTACTTTTAAATTATTAGACCATTCTTTTAAAATTATTTGAAGTTTCTGAATATCTAAGGCAACTGTGGAAATTGGAATTGATTCTTGTCTATTATTGTTATTTGAGTGAATTGTATGTTGACTATTTGACGTGTTTCCAACATATGATGAATTTTCTAAAATGTTTTTTAGTTCCTTAGTTGTTGTCATATTCACTTCCATTTGTTCAAGTCTGGATAAAGCATCTGCGTTTGTATTATATTTTCCGCACTTATGTGAAATTTCATGATCAAATTCCTGTAGTTTAATTTTCCATCTTTCAAGTATTGCATTTGGCTCTTTTAAGTTGTTAAGCCAAATTATTGGTTTATGATCGGTAATTAATGTAAATTTGTTTCCCCATATGTATATGGACGAAATTTCTTTGTAGAAAATATAATTGCTAAAAGTTCTTTTTCTATGGCTGAGTATTTAGTTTCGATGTCACTTAGCGTTCGTGATATATAACAGATTGGTTTGTGATTTCCTGGTGTTCCTTGACTTAATACTGCACCTAGTGCATAATTAGTCGCATCTGTTGTTATTATAAATTCTATCGAGAAGTCTGGATGTTGCAATAACGGGGGATTTGTCAATATTTCTTGACATTGATCAAACGCTTCTTTATATTTTGTATCATTGCTGTCAACTTTAGCGTTCTTTTTTAATTTGATCGTAAGAGGTTTTGTCAATTTTGAAAAGTTTGAAATAAACTTTCTGTAATATCCCACAAGGCCTAAAAATGACTTTATTTGTTTTTGTGTTTCTGGAATTTTTAGTTTTTGAATACATGCGATTTTTTCTGGGTCTGGTCTTATTCCATGGTTTGTAATCAAATGTCCTAAATATTTTATTTCATGTTTCAAAAATTCACATTTATCTAAACTTATTTTAAAATTAGCTTCACGTAATACTTCAAATACCTTTTTTAATTTTTCAAAATGTTCTTGACTTGACGCTGAGTAAATAATTATGTCATCAATATAAACAAGACAAGTGTCTCTTAATAAATCTGCTAGAATGTGGTTCATGCACCTTTGAAACGTACTGGGTGCATTTTTTAGACCGAATGGCATTCGTTGAAATTCATAATGGCCATTCTCTGTACAAAATGCCGTTTTGTACTGATTTTCCTGTTGAATTTCTATTTGGTGGTATCCACTAGCCAAATCTAGGGTACTAAAATATTGAGCTCTACCTAATTTGTCTAAAATGTCAGATATATTTGGAATCAAAAATTTGTTAGTAATTGTTTTTTCATTTAACTTTCTGTAATCTATAACCATCCGGAATTTGGGTATTCCACTATGATCTAACTTTTTAAGTACTAATGACACTGGGGATGCATATGGGCTCTCACTGTGTCTAATAATGTTTTGGTCTAGCATTTTTTTAATCTGATTTTCAAATTCTTCTTGCTGTTTAGGTGATTTTCGATACGGTTTGGTTGAAATTGGTTCATTATCTTTTAACTTTATAGCATGTTGGATTTTAGATGTAAAAGTTAATGCTATATTCTCGTCATAGAGAATGTCTTTGTAATCATTAACAAGATGCCTAAGTTTTCTCTAATCTTCTGAATGTAGGTGATCACATTTTGTCTAATTCAATATTATTTACATTTTCAATTGGATCATCAAAGTAGAATGGGATAGAAGTATTTGGGAAATGTAATAGATTATTTTTATAATCTATTTGTGCATTTAATTTTAATAACATATTAGATCCTATTAATCCATGAAATTTATTTGAAAATTTTGCAAGATTCCAACGAGAATCTTTAGTATTACTTCTAAAAGTTTCTAGTGAAGGAGTAATAGCTATGTATTTGTGACAAGTAGTGTTGTGCATGGTAATTATTGTAAAAGGGTGATAAATTAAGTAATCAATAAAATAATAGTTTGCTAACTCGGGATCGATCATGCTTTCGCTTGCACCAGAGTCTATTAGAAATTTAGAATTATTTAATTCAGGAATAATTATAAATGGTAACCGGTTTTCTTTGTTGGTGTTTAATTCAAATATATCAATTTGAAGATGTTCATTGTATTCAAAATTTTTAGTAGATAATTCGTTAAAATAATTGTATTCTGGGTTATTGTCAAGATATTCTAAATCAAAATCTTGAATATACAAATTTTCTATATTTTCATTTGTTATGTTTGGTTGGTTGGTTAGGCTGTTGGCAAAAGAATTTCAAAATTTTCTTCTAGTATTGTTTGAAAATCAGCTTCACGTTGAATATTTGTTTCAGGTTTAAACTCAAAAAGTTCAATGTCATTGTTGACATTATTATCATTATTATCGTTTTGCAAATCTTCCATTTCTTGATGAAAAACTCGTCTTCCATTAGAAAATCCCATTAGAGGTTTTGAGATTGGTAAATCTTTGGGGTAACTTAGTCCTAAAAGTGGAATCTACTTCCATAGGTGTTGGTTGATAATTTTGTGGAATTACAGGTTTATTGGTGAAAAACTGTTGAATTGGCATTTGTAGTTGGGTATTAAAAGGTTGTCGCATTTGCGACTAATTAAAATAATAAGGTTGATTAAAATTACCTGGTTGATTAAAGTAGTTTAGTTTAGTAAAGGTAGTGTTTGGAAATCTTTGTTGGTTAAAATTTGTTCTTGGCACAAAATTATTTTGATTACTCTGCCGCGATTGATATATTGTCCTATTTTGAGGAGTTTGTTTATTCTGATCAAATTTAGAATTTGGAGTATTTGATTTATTTTTTGTAATTTGTGTAAATTTTTCAAATTCTGTTAACCATTCTAAATGATTTTTGGCGAAAGCTACAGCTTTATCTAAGGTTGTTATTGTTTTATTTAATAGGTAGTCATCTAATTCTCGATTGAATATCATAACTGATTTTAAAAAGGCTTGAATAGTCATTGTTTTAAAACAACTTGATTTTGCGTTTTTCATTTCATTAGTATAATTTGCATTATAAATTATTTTATTGTCACAATAAGATTTCAATTCTCTTAAATCGTTTGCTATAACTATTATGTTAGAAGATTTTGGAACATAATTTATGACATCAGATTCTAAAGTAGTCTCTGTTCTTGGGTCACTGTACATTTCAGTTAAAACTTGGAACAGTTCATCTTTATTATTGATTCCCAGACTAGCAATTATACGTAATAGTTCGTCTTCTAAGCGACTTTTTATTACATCTAATAATAACTTTTTGCTAATATTTTGTTCATTTTCATGTCTTTCATAAAAATTAGTAGAAATATCTTTAAAGAGTTGCAATTCTCGATAATCGCCAGTAAATTTAGGAATAATACTTATTTCTACAGTTGTTATTGTTTCAGCCATATTTATTGTATTTGTTTGAGTTACTTGCTTTTCAATATTTTGTTCTAATAAAACTGAATTTTCTAATTCGTTATTTTGATTATTTTTACTTTGATTATTTTGATTATCTGAATTTAATAAATATGGATGAAATCTGCAATTTCGTGACATAAAATATAATACACAAAATAATAATAATAATAATTTTTTTTTTTTACTTAAACTTACATTAAATTTTTTTTTGCATTGCACTAATTAATCCTTATAAAAGTCTCAATATTTTGTTGGAGTTGAATGATGTGCTGCTTGAGATGTTGATATTCTGTTGAGGGCCAGGGCAGATTTTGATGCTCGGCTCTCAATGTAGAGTTTTCAAACGTCGGTGCAGATTTGGATGCTCGCGCTCGCTGCTTCACGGGTTTGGCAAATTTTGATGCCGGTCTCGCTTTGCAAGGATGCCGCTTGAGTGGATCTAGGTTCTGTTGCCGTCTCTGGGTTTTTGTAATTTTTATGCATTTAACTGCACAGTGAAGATTTTTATTCACTTTCACAATTTTTGTTTATTTCACTTCACAATTATTATTTTTTTGTAGCACTTTTAAACATTTAACCATGAAGAAACGATAGATTTTTATACCGTAACTAGTTAAAATCCTACCGACTGCGCCAGTTCTATTGTGGTAACAAGTGAAATAAAAATGGTTCATTAAAATTACGTTGACGACTTTATTAGAACCTAATTAGAACTGTTTTACATATTCAATGCTTTTTTTATTAATTCTATAAAATTCATTTATATTTGTTATTATATTCATATTATTTCATATAATTTTATTATTTATTTATTAATGTATTATTTTATACAACATGTTTCGTTATTTTTTAATAACATTTTCAAGTAAGTATATAATATAATAAAATTTTTTGATTGATTTAAAAAAATTTAATTTATTTATAAATCAATCAAAAAATTTTATTATATTATATACTTACTTGAAAATGTTATTAAAAAATAACGAAACATGTTGTATAAAATAATACATTAATAAATAAATAATAAAATTATATGAAATAATATGTTTTACATATGATAATACAATTTCTTATATACTAAGAGATAACTGATTATCTCAATAACACTACGTGACATTTGTAGTATTTCTATTGTGAGCGTATTGCGGGTGCATTGTGGATGCATTATGGTATGCGAGATCTTTAAGGCACAACAATTTGAGATAAGTCACGCACAGTATCAGTTTCATAAAAAAAAAAATTAAGTAGGTTAACATAATAACAGGTGTTTCCCTTATAATATAACATACATTTAAACCTCCTAACAGATTTATCTTAAGAAATATGCTATTATAACCAATGCATTGAATGCACTCAAGTGTATCAGAAATTATGCATGTGGATAGTGTGCAATATTCCCTCTCGCATCATCAGGTGGTAAAATTTTAAAACTTTTCTGCATAAAAAAAGCCCCAAAATGCAATTAAACTATTAAAACGTTTCTTTACGTTTTATATAAAAAAAATTATACAAAATTGCAGAAATGTGGTGGCCTCCAACCTCCAGAAGACAATGTTATTTGGAATGAATGAAAGATCAATCAAAGTATTTATAAATTTACTAACAAACTATATTTTCGTTTAGAAGTAAAATAGCAACAACAAAATTTTTTTGTGATTTTAAGACTGCTATTTTTCCATTTTTATTGTATTCAACCATTATTTAAATTACCAAGTGGAATGATGAAAGCTGAAAAAGCAGACAGAGAAGATAGTATATGAAGTTGCAAAAGTGCAGAATGAACAAATCAAAATGCCATTAGCAACCCCACTAGTTTTCAAATTATATGGACCGAGGTGAAATTCAATATGTACAATGATTATATTTCTTGTCAACTTTACTATTTTCAATTCAAAACATTTGAAAGTACTCAAAGTCAAAGAATTATTATATTTAATATTAAAACAATGACAAATTTAATAGAACCAAAATATAATACCCAAGCAAAATTTGTTATAAATAAATATGCTATTTATTTAAAAACAAATAAAATAGAAATTCAGTTGAAAAAAAACCACCAATGTATTATTGAATAAAAATATGCAACATAACTTTATCAAAGATTAAAAAAAAACTAAATAAAAGCTGATTATTTGAATTTCATCAAAATAATTAACTTTAAAAACATTGAAGATAAATGTAATTACAAATTAATAATGTTGAATACAACGATGATTCAATAAATATTAAGATGTTTTAAATATATTTCCGTTAAAGTTATTTTTAAATTAATGATTAAAATACAAATCAAGCAAACTATCATTTCGACAATGATTAATATCGGTAAAGTAAAAACATTTTACAGTGTTTACAACTTGTCGACAAGTTATTGGTTTTTTGTAGATAATTTATTCAGCTGCTAAATTTTCTTGCTTTTCATAATTGACGTGGAATATATATATATATATATATAGATACTTCAGCCAACAGCTAAACACCCAAGTGAACAACAACCTAGAAGACACCCACGAGTGTCAGATGAAACATAATAAAGCAAAAGAAAAGAACCAAGATAAGTCCAAACCTAGGGACAAGTCCCACTTCCAGCTCCAATAAAGTTTGTTTCGTTGCTTGTGTGGCACGTAGCGCCGTCTTGGTGAAAATAAACGTCGTTCACATCAATACCTTCCAATTCCGGCCATAAAAAATCATTAATCATAGCTCGGTAGCGCCATCCATTCACCGTAACAGTTGCACTTGCCTTATTTTCGAAAAAGTAGGGTCCAATCACACCGCCAGCCCAAAAACCGCACCAAACAGTGACACGTTGAGAATGCAAAGACTTTTCAACAATTATTCTTGAATTTTCTGAGCCCCAAATGCTTAGTAACGGAGGTGAAAATGGGCCTCACCACCGAAGATGATTTTTCGATGAAATTCCGAATCATTTTGATGCATTTGAAGGTCCCAATCAGCAAAGATGCGACGTTTATGGTGATCGACCGGTTTGACATCTTGTGTTAACTGAACTTTAAAAACCTTAAGACGTAAGTCATGCAAAATACGGTGTAATGTCTTTTGTAAAATGTCTAATTCCAAAGATCGATGAGGAATATACAAACCTGGGTTTTCTTCAACACTACGGGCTACATCATTCTTCACATCACAAATTTTATTATAACCTAAAAGTTGTTTTTCGATCATTGTGCAATTGTGTTTTATTATAAGCAAATAGTGAAATTTGAAATATTATAGTAAACTTTTCAGCAATCCCCATAACCTACGTAGCCGAGTGCTAAAGTGTCCGCTTAGTAATTCAGTCTTGGGTTTCTGTCGCGGTTCGAATCTACCTGGCGCAGATATTTTTAAGCTTTTTATTGTATTAATATTAATATTGTAACACTAACATTTCCTTTCCGTGGCCTTCCGCATCTTGTCAATAATTAGTCACTACAATTGGCCCTGTAGTGTGAAGAGTGTGTCCCCGTTCATATTTGTTCTATATTTAATTTGAGAGCTTAATTATTTTGTTTGTTTATTTATTAGTTATTTTAATTTAACATGACAACAGATACAACTATAATAATAGCTAAATATATAAAATAAAACAATTAAAAAGGAAAATTCATTTAAAATATTACAATCCAAAACAAATAAAATTTAAAAAAAACTACTTTCTCTGTTTTCTTTACTTTCATTTAATTACTTAAAATGACAAAAACTAGAAATGCTAAAAATACTAACAAAAAAGATGATTCAAGTGAAAGCGAAGAAGAAACAACAAATAAAGATATTATGGAAACCTTAAAAGACCTAAAAAAAT
Organism: Tachinus rufipes; assembly: GCA_963932245.1. NCBI lineage: Eukaryota > Metazoa > Arthropoda > Insecta > Coleoptera > Staphylinidae > Tachinus > Tachinus rufipes. Next base: position 56,666,914 of record OZ010747.1, read on the forward strand.
CGGTGGAATACATTCGATGAAGTTTTGAAAGAAAATAAAGAAATAAAAAAACAATTAAAAAAAGCAGAAAAATCAAATAAAGAACTAAAAGAGAGAGTCGAAATTTTAGAAATATCATTAGAAAAAACAGAAAAAGAAAAAATTAAAAACAATGTCATAATAGTTGGAGTTGACAAACAAGAAAAAAATGAAAAAACGGAAGAAGTTGTAATAAAGATAATAAAAGAAGGAACAGATAAAATCAGCCTATAGAAAAGATACTTTGAACGAAAAAAGTCCAATAATAGTTGAATTCAAAAACAAAGAAGATAAAGAAAATATACTAAAAACTCGAAAAACAATTGGATCAATTACTACTCTAGAATGCGAACTAAAAGGAAAAACCAATGAAATATATATAAACGAACAATTAACAGCACAAACAAATATGCTGTTTTATAAAGCAAGAGAACAAAGAAAGGAGCTTAAATATAAATACCTATGGACTCGAGATGGAAACATATACATAAGAAAAACAGAAGCAAGTATAAAAATTAAAATTAAAAATCTTTCCGATATAGAAAGTTTAGAATAAAAACAAAAAAAAAACCAATTGTAAACTAAATAAATAAACACAAATCTGAAATGTATACTATATATCTGCACAACGCAAGAAGTGTAAAAAACAAATATCACGAAATTGAACTTATACCTACCATACACAATAATCCTACAATAATTGCTATAACGGAAACTTGGCTTAAACCATATAACCAAGAACTGTATACTTTAGAAAATTACAATGTAGAATACAACTCTAGAAACACAAAAAGAGCAGGAATTGCAATGTACATTAAAAAAGGTACAGAATATAAATTAATAACTAGTATATAAATAAACAAAAAACCAAACAAATATACCAGTACTTTGAGCACACACTCATCATCATCATCATCATCAATCAGCCTTGGTTTGTCCACTGCTGAACATAAGCCTCCCGTAATGTGGCCCATCTATTACGATCCTGCACCGCGTTTATCCAATTTGACTCTATTCTTCTGATGTCATCTCTCTATCTCGTGGGAGGGCGGCCCCTATTCCGCAGAGCGTCTTGGCGCGGTCTCCATTCTAGAATCTTCTTTGTCCATCTCTCATCCGACATCCTCGCCACATGACCCGCCCAGTTCCACTTGAGTGTTGCTATTTGTTTTATTGCATCGGTTACTCCAGACATTTCTCGTAGCCTTATGTTTGGGATTCTGTCTCTGAATAAATAGCCCAACATCGATCTCTCCATGACTCTTTGCGTGACACGTATGTTGTTGGCGGTTTTCTTTGTAAGAGTGAGCGTCTCCGCTCCGTAGGTAAGTACTGGGAGCACACATTGATTGAATACCTTCTTCTTTAGGCAGTTAGGAATGCTGGATTTTAATACATTTTTTAATTTTCCGAAGGCATGCCCATGTGAGACCTATTCTGCGTGTGATTTCCGTAGTTTGGTTGTCTCTCCCGATGCGTATAGCATACCCTAGATATTTGTACGAGCTTACTTGCTCTATATTACTTTCCCCCGCTGTGATATGTCCGCTCATGACCAGGTTTGTCATGTACTGCGTTTTGCTAGCATTTCTTTTAAGTCCAACAGTTCTGGAGGCGCTGTTTAATCTTCCTAGAAGTTCTTTTGCTTCATCCATCCGATCTGTGATTATAACTATATCGTCAGCAAATCTCAGGTGGCTTAGTCTTTCGCCGTTGATGTTTATGCCCATGTTCTCGAAGTCTAATCGCTTAAACATTCTCTCCAGAAGCGCCGTGAACAATTTGGGGGATATGACATCACCCTGTCGTACGCCTCTCTCTATACGGAAGTCTCCGGTATACTCGTGCACTTTGACACTCGCTTTAGCTTTTTCATATACGCTCTTAATTAAGTATAGGTATCTTTTGTCTATTCGACATTCTGCAAGGGCATAGATCATTTCTTGCTGGTTTATAGTGTCGAACGCTTTTTCGTAGTCCACGAAGATTAGTACCAGTGGTTTATTATACTCCGTGCATTTTTCTATGAGGGTTTTTATCACCTGTAGATGGTCGTTCGTACCGTATCCAGATCTAAAGCCTGCTTGTTCGCATGGCTGGTATTGGTCTAGCTTGCTAGTTATGCGTTTTGTGATTATTCGCATTAGTAATTTATACATATACCCCAAATGTAGGCTAATCGGCCGATAGTTCTCCAGTTTTGTTATATCTCCCTTCTTATGTATGATTACTATGATAGCTTTGTCCCATTGTGAAGGCGTTGTACCGTTTATCAGGCATGCGTTAAAGAGTTTGCATATTGCTCGATGCAGTTGTTCCCCGCCCTGTTTTATAGCTTCTATTTCTATTTCATCATCTCCTGCCGTTTTGTTGTTTTTCATTTCACGCAGGGCTCCTCTGAGTTCGTCTGGCGTTATGTCCGGTAGTTCTTCTGATCCCTGGTTTTGGATCCTTGGGACGTTCAGTTCTGTCCGCTGGGTATTTTGTTCACTATACAGAATTGAGTAGAAGGACTTTACACAGTCTAGTATCTCTGTTTTATTTGATGTTATCTGCCCGCTTGCGTTTGTTAACCTGCTGATGTTTTTTCTGCCTTCGGAGAAGGTCTTCCTGATGCTTTTCATACCCTTATTCTCTTCTATGATTCTTGATATTTCACTCGCGTTGTATGCTCTTATATCTTTCCTCATTTGCTTGGCTATTTCTTTGTTTAATATTCTTAGTTGTCTGATATTTCTAGACTATTTTTCTGGAAGATCTCTTCTCTCCTTCATCATTCTTTTAGTATTTTCGTTCAATTTATCGTTTCGTCTTGGATGTTTGCTCTGGTGTTTCTTTTTAGTAGTTTGGATTATATTTGTAATTTGGGTGCCTAGTGCTTCAACATTTTGTTCGTTCTCGTCTAGAGTTGTGCATAGTTTTGACTCTATCTCCTGCTGGTAGAGTGCAATGTCTTTGAACGGTTTCCATTTGTTGCTTGTTCTCTTAATTAATTTAGATCTTTCTTTATTAAGGTTTATTTCTACCCTCGCTCTTACCATTCTGTGGTCGCTTCCAATTGAAAATCTGTTCAAGACCGTTACGTCCTGGACAATGTTTTTCTTGTTCGTAATTATTAAGTCTATTTCGTTTTTAGTCCGACCATCAGGGCTTGCCCATGTCCATTTCCGCTGTGGCGGCTTTTTGTAGAAAGTGTTCATTGCAAACATGTTGTGCTGCATTAGGAATTCCAGATGTGTTTGGCCTCTTTCATTTCTTGTTCCGTATCCGTGCGTACCCAGGGGGGTTTCTATGTCAAGTTCCTTGTGGCCTAGTTTAGCATTTACATCTCCGATTATCATGGTATAGTGCGAGGGCGTTTGTTGGAGTGCGATTTCCACTTCATCGTAAAATCTCTCGATTTCCTCTTGTCCATGCGTAGATGTGGGGGCGTATACTTGGATAATCTTCAGATCATATCTCGCATTTAGTTTGTATATAAGGTACATAACTCTAGAGCTGACAGACCTTATCTCTGTTATGTTTGTGACATGCCTCTTGTTTATCAGGAACGCCACCCCCCCGTCGTTGACATTGTCCGTTCCATTATAGTGGAGAATGTTCCCTGAGTTAAGTGTTACTTGTTCACTACCTTTCCATTTGTGTTCGCTTATTCCCAGTATGTCCCATTTTACGTGTGTTAGTTCTTCTTCGAGTTCTTGGAGTTTCTCGGTTGTTGAGAGCGTTCTGGTGTTCAGTGTGGCAATCATTAGTCGTTTCCTTTGGTAGCCTGGTCCAGCCCGGTGATTCTTAGCACCCTCCACTTGCCTCCTTACCTGGCCGCTACCTTGGCCAGGGGTTAACAAGTCGCCGGGGACTGAGGGCCGTGAATTTCGATGTGTCGTCATGTACGGGGATATTAGCCTTTACTTCCATCACGCTGGCCATTGCGGGTTGATGGAGAGACTTTTAGTCTGGAATTACATTTTCTTAATTCCTGATCGTACGGTTATTCCGCCGCGACTCGGTCGACAGAGCCTCGTTTGTTACCTAGCAGTAGGTACCACGTGCATGTGAGGTTGTCATTTGAGATGGACTTACAGAGATGTTAGTTGCCACCCCCTTACCCACCTTTTTTATTATATATATATATAATGTGAGCACACACTCACAGATTACAAAAAAATAACAAAAGATATCAATAACATGTACACAAAAGATATAAATAATTTTCAAGAACTATCAAAAAAACTGCAAGCAATTATAGAAAACAACCAAACCAAAATAAGAATCAAACGAACAGAAAAAAGCCCATGGATCAACAAAGAAGTGTTGAACAATATTGAAAAAAGAAACAAACTACAAAAAATCACCTTAAATATCCAAATAATGAAACAACAAAAAATGAATATTACAAACAGAAGAAAAAAACTACAAACATCATAAAGAATACTAAAATGTTATACTATAAAAGAAAATTTCTAAATAATAAAAATAACCCCACAAAAATATGGGAAATAATAAATAAACAACTTAACAAACAAGTATCAGTATCACATTCACCACCTTTACAAATCTCCATCTACCATAAAAAAGATCAAATACCAACTTTAACAAACACACCACAGATGTCACCACCACACATCTACATTAAAACAAAAATTGTAAGTAATATTCTCATATGTTATTATTAAATAATAAAAATGATAATAAATTTAAGTATCCTGAAGATGACTAAAAATATTATTCAAAACTAGTCGAAAATAAATAAAGAACTTAAGCATACAAGTATATAAATTATATTATTACTTTCCCAACATAACCTCAATGTATGCATCTCTGAATAACAACAATATTTTAATTTTTAGTATACTTGCAATAACAACCAACTTTAGTTTTTGAAGGGCAACATATATATTTTTTTTTAATCTTCCAAAAAATTTTAAATATAACCTAATAAATTTAAAAAAACGTTTTATTTGGTTTCTATTTAAAATTATTGTAATTGAATAGTTGGCAGTAATAATAACTAATGTTTAATTTCTGAGATATTTTTATGTTAATATGGATAATATAGTAACTTAAAAAATGGCGTTTTACAATATTTTTTTTTTAAACCAGTGAAATATGCTTAAAAACCGAATATGGTAAATATGCAACAAAGCCTAAATTTGGTCAAAATATGCAAATATTCATTTGCATATAATCCGGTCCTTAGTTATCACTCAAAGTCGTCATTTTGCAAACAAGTAGGTGTTAAATTTTATCTTTTCTGTAAAATACGGATAAACATGTGTTACCTGAGGAGATGCCGGTGCAACAGAATTGCATGGACCTCTTCCCAGAAGACGCTGCCGCACCACCTGCAGTTACCTGAGGAGATGCTGATGCAACGGAGTCGCGTGGCCTTCTTCCCAGAAGCCGCGGCCGCACCACCTGCAGGTGACGCGGAGGATTCCAACACGGATCTTCCCAGAAGCGGTGCCATATCAGCACATTGTGTTGATATAAATAATTAACATAAATGTATTAGTTTTTAGTCAGTAATTAATATTCGTAACATACGTTACATATATATATATAAATGTATCTTTAAATATAATAATAAACAATCGAAGTTAATCGATACTTAATTGGCGCAGTCGGTAAGATAGTTGGAGTTTTGTGTATCGAACACTCAACTTTTGTTTTAACGATCAACCAACTATCGAACATAAATTGAATAGTAAACAGTGAAAGTTAATTCATTGACGTCCCACAACGTGGCTCTTCAAACATCAAGACACCACACATCTATAGAAGAATTGGGGGAACATCAGTGAAGAAATCGATCACGGGAAAAGGAAAGAAAAATCGTCCTCTTCCACAAGGATTCGAAACGTCGACGGACCAGAATCGCCGATCAACGGGAAGAACCCTTACAGTATTAAGAAGTAGAAAAAGATGCAAAAAATTATTATCATATTAATGTAAGTGCAATTTATAAATTAATGTCCCTCGAAAATTTATTCGAGCAATTAAATTTATCGCCTTTAACTGACTCAGGTGAAAATATTGTACCCGTTCTAGAAACTAATGTTAATTTAAATACTAATAATACAAACTTAAATAATCCAAATTCAAACCTTATTAATATTGTTTTAATTAATTCTACGATGACAGAATTTAAGCCGGAATATTTGCATTGCGTTCCACAATTTGATGGAAACGCTAACGAATTAAATAGATATTTGAGTATCTGTGAGAGTATTATTACAAAATTTTACGATACAGCTAATACAAATAGTTTTCAAAACATCTATTTATTAAATTCAATAATAAGCAAATTGAGCGGAAACGCAAAAATAGTGACGAATATTCAAAACATTTCCACTTGGAAAGAATTAAAAGAGACACTGATACGAAATTTTGCGGATCAGCGCGATGAAACCTGTTTAAATCGAGACTTAGTTTTACTTAAACAATACCCAAATGAAAAACCTCAGCAGTTTTTTGACAGATGCTTACAAATTTTAAATTTATTATGTTCCTATATCGATCTTCATGAGGAAACAAATGAAGCAAAATTATTAAAACGCTCTTTATATAATAAACTCACATTAAAAACATTTTTGTCTGGATTAAGATAACCACTGGGCACTACAATTCGTTGTATGCGCCCCAAGGATATGCACGAAGCATTAAATTTTATTACAGATGAAGAAAATATTCATTATTATCAAAACACAAATAATAGAATAAATAAACAAACTCCCGCTAAATACAATAATCAACAACCAAAAATAACAAATCCACAATTTAATCAAAGAAACGAAAACGCTTTTCCATCACGTCCAATTCACATTCAACAAAGAGTAAATAATCAGCCGCAACGATTTTTCAGAAACTCCGAAATTTTCAAACAACCACAACAAAATCAAAATGTTTTTAGACCTAATCAAAATCAAAATTTGTCAATCGCAACCCCAATGAGTGTATCAACTAGACAAAGTTTTAATAACAGCAAAAATGTTCAATCAAATCAATTTAAAGCCCCGCAAAGAACATTTATTTCTGAAGAATTGTATAACGTCGAAACAGACGATAACAACGAACCATTACTAGGCGAATACGACTATCATTATAACCAAGATAGTGAAACTATTGACCATGATAACGAATTAATTTATGAACAACATGAAAATTTTCACGTGGACCCCCAATTGGACAACATAACATAGAAACCCCTTTAATTTCAATAAATAACATCAATACAAGCGAATTGCCTTATATTACCCTTCCAGAAAATAACTTAAAAATCTTAATCGACTCCGGTTCAACCAAATCATTTTTGAGCCCAAGTATTGCTAATAAATTTTATTCAAATTTAATCAGAAACGATCCATTTATTGTTTCAACTGTCTTTCAAAAATCTGCCCACAAATACAGTGTTCAATTACCAATATCCAAATTGTTTAATTTTCCACAACCAAACAAATTAAAATTTTACTTGTTTAAATTTCATAACACATTTGATGGTTTAATTGGTCATGATAACCTTAAAAATCTTCAAGCAAGTTTGGACTTTAATAAAGGTCTCTTAATAACCCCATATTCTAAAATAAAACTTCAATATCACCAGATTAAAAACGACCTGAATTTAATTACAATTAAACCACGCTCAGAACAGGTAATAAAAATTAAAACATCAATAACGGACGGACAAATAATTATACCTTATCAAAAAATTCATAACTGCGAAATTCCCGAATGTATAAGTATTGCTAAACAAGGAGAAGCAATTACTACCATATTAAATAATACAACAAGCTCAATTAATTTAGATTTTTCGGAACCCATAACAGTAGAAACATTTATTGAAACTAAAATTCCAGAAACTAATCTTAACAATTTTGATGAATCTAACAAACACATCTTAGACCTATCAAAAATTCGCACCGATCATTTAAACTCAGAAGAGAAATACCATATTGAACAATTATGTAAGGAATATTCAGACATTTTTTACCAAGAAAATACTCCATTGACGTTCTCCAATCAAATTAAACATCAAATAAAAACCAGCGATGAAACACCAGTATATTCAAAATCATATCGGTACCCATTTATTCACAAGCAAGAAGTGAATACACAAATTAATAAAATGCTAGACCAAAACATAATTAGACATAGCAATTCACCCTGGTCGTCTCCTATATGGGTAGTCCCTAAAAAAGTTGATGCATCCGGGAAACCAAAATGGCGAGTAGTAGTTGACTACCGCAAACTAAATGAAAAAACTATAGACGATCGGTACCCCTTGCCAAACATTACCGATTTACTTGATAAGCTAGGTAAGTGTCAATACTTTACAACCCTAGACTTAGCAAGCGGATTCCATCAAATTGAAATGGACGAATTCGATGTCGCAAAAACGGCATTTAACACCGAAAACGGGCACTACGAGTATCTCCGAATGCCCTTTGGCCTTAAAAATGCGCCAGCTACATTTCAACGCATAATGGATAACATTCTTCGGGGAATCCAGAACGAAAAGTGTCTTGTTTACTTGGACAATATCATAATTTTTTCTACGTCATTACAAGAACACTTGGATAGATTAAAATCCGTTTTTCAAAGACTTAGAACCACTAATTTTAAAATACAACTTGATAAATCCGAGTTTTTGCGCAAAGAAGTGGCTTATTTGGGTCATATAGTTACGCCAAACGGCGTCAAACCGAATCCTGATAAAATTAAAGCTATCAAAAATTATCCTATTCCTGCAACTACAAAACAGATCAAAGGATTTCTAGGCCTTTTAGGCTATTACCGTAGATTCATTGATAATTTTGCTAAATTAACAAAACCACTTACTAAATGTCTTAAAAAAGGAGCTAAAATTATTCACGATGACGAATTTAAATCTTGTTTTGAAACTTGTAAAAACTTATTAATCAACCAACCAATACTTCAATACCCGGATTTTTCTAAATGTTTTAATCTAACAACAGACGCAAGCAATGTTGCTGTTGGTGCTGTTTTATCACAAGGGCCAATAGGTAAAGATTTACCTGTGGCTTACGCCTCACGAACCTTAAATAGTTCGGAACAAAATTACAGTACAATTGAGAAAGAGCTATTAGCTATTGTTTGGGCAACCAAATATTTCCGACCGTATCTGTTTGGCAGAAAATTTAACATCATTACTGACCATAAACCACTTCAATGGTTATTTTAATTGAAGGATCCAAATTCTAAGCTAGTTAGATGGCGTATAAAACTAGATGAGTTTGATTACGAGATAACTTACAAAAAGGGAAAACTAAACGCTAATGCAGACGCACTATCAAGGATAGAATTGCATACTAAAGAATTAATTAATATTGTTGAAAATACTAACCAATTTAGCAAACAACCTGATGATGAAACCGAAAATATGTCTACACAAGTTATGCCGGACGATGAACATGATGACGACATAACAATTCACACAAATGCCGAACATCATCCTATTGTAGAAATTCCTATTTCGGAAACTCCAGTCAATCATGGACGAAATCAAATTATTATAACATCAGTTTTACATTCCCCTGCTCAACCAAAAATTAAAATTCTTTTTGAAAGTAAACAACGTTTTTATGTTCAAATTTCAAAAAATGAATTTGAAAGAGATGTTGTAAATTTTGTAAAAGATTACATAGCCCCTAATGTTCAATACCATTTATGTTTTGAAGATCCAAATGCATATGAACCATTTTGTGAAATAATAAGAACAAATTTTAAATGGCCTTCATTAAAATTTAAACGATGTAAATTTAAATTAATTGATATAACAAATAAAGAAGACATCAAAGATATTATTCTTAACTACCACGAAGGTAAAAGTAACCATCGTGGCATTGACGAAACGGAACAACGAATTAAAAAAATGTATTATTGGCCTAAATTAAAAAATTCGATTCAAACCTTTATAAACGAATGTGAAATTTGTCAACAAAGCAAATATGAAAGAAACCCAATTAAAATTAAAATGAATGTAACTCCAACAGCAACTAAACCTTTTGAAATTATTCATTTGGACACTTTTACCTTAGAAAAAACAAAATTTTTAACAATAATTGACACATTTTCAAAGTACGCACAAGCATACAAATTAACATCTTTAGTTGCTATACAAATAGTAGATAACCTTATTCAATTTTTTTCACATCATGGAGTTCCTCAACAAATTATTACTGATAACGGCACAGAATTTAAAAACACTGTCATGAAAGATTTATTGACTTTGCATAAAATTAAAGTTCACTTCTGTTCACCTAATCATGCTCAATCTAATGGAGCAATAGAAAGATTTCATTCAACGTTGATTGAACACATTAGATTACTTAATGCACAGGGTTTTAAAGATACACCTATGGAACAAAAAATGATTTACGCAATTCTAGCGTATAACCACTCTATTCATTCGGCAACCAAATTTAAACCAATAGATGTTATAAAAGGTCATATTACCAACGAAGACCCCTTTAACATAGAGCTTGACAAAACTTTACTTAACGATTATATTAACAACCACAAAGAAAAAACAAAAATTCTTTATACAAAAATTAATCAAGATTTACAGCAAAACAAAGAGAAACTCATTACAAAAATTAATGAAAAACGTGACGATCCAAATTTATTTGAACCTAACACCGAAACTTATATCAAAAAGCACATAAGACAAAAGAACGCCGATAAATTTAGCAAACCTATTTTAATAACTGAAGTAAATAAAGAGTCTAAAACAGTTGCTAGTACGTCTCAAAACAAAATACATATGGATAATTTAAAACGTCCACTTAAAAAAACTTTCGAATTTTAATACAACTGATTTATTTCAGATTCCCTCTTGTCATGGCATTGCCTGACAAAATTAAAATAACAAACTTGGAAAACAATCCAGGATTAATACCTATAAACCTAGGATATGCAAAGGTACAAGATTACACCCACACCTTAATACATTATTTTGACTTAAACCCAATAATACATGAAATTAATAAATTAAACGCACAAACAGCCGAAGTCATATATACAATTAGCAAAAACAAAAATTACTTTTTTGAATGTTCCAATTATGTCAAAGTTATTTAATCAAAGAAAAGGTTGTCAACAAATTAATAGAAATAATTCCACACCAATTAAGAACAAGAAGAGGTTTAATCAATGGTCTCGGATCACTATTTAAATCAATAACAGGAAATTTGGATGCTTCTGACGGAGAACGATATGAACAACTAATTAACCAAATTCAAAATAATGAAAAAAAATTGACCACAACAATATTAAAACAAAATTCATTATCAATAAAATTAATCAATAAATTCAATAATACTATCACACAGATATTTAATAATGAAAAGTTACTGAACTCAAAACTTGCACAAATAACACAAATTGTTGAACGCGAAGCAAATAAAGAAAACATAATTTTAATCAAAGATATGTTAGTCCAATATACAAATATGTACGAAATAATAAATTCTATCTTACAAGACATTGAAAATTCAATTGCTTTTTCCAAATTAAAAATTTTACACCCAAGTATAATAAAAACAACAGAACTATATGACGAATTGTCTAAACTACAGCACAATTTATTACCGGAACAACTACCTTTTCAAATCAACCTAAAAAATACTATTTTATTTGAAAAACTCATTGAGATTGAATGTTTCATTTTAAATAACAAAATAACATATTTATTACAAGTGCCAATAATGCACCAATACAAGTTCAATTATTACCACTTATATCCTATCCCGGTATTTAACCAGAGTCAATTCAAGGCAATAATTCCAAAAAATAAATACTTATTGAAAAATAAATTGCACTATTCATTTCAAAGTAACATTTGCACTAAAATCATGCCTCAATACTACGTCTGTAAACCTGTCAACATCAACAACATTGGTGAAAATAGCCCCTGTGAAATACAACTCTTGGAGATGAAGAATACATCCACTTGTGAACCAACCCAACTCACAATAAGAAAGTCAATCATTCGACAACTTGAAGAACCATCACAATGGATTGGATTGTTCCCTCAAAAAGAAATCACTCAACTGAGATGCCAACAACAAGAAGAAATTGTTAACTTAATTGGTTCATACTTGATAGAAATTCCAAATGGCTGTAAAGTAATCACCAATAGACAAACAATTATAAACGAAGAAGAAGTAACAAACAAAAACCAAGCAATAATGTTCCCACAACTGGACCATATTCATAAAAATCCCAAAAAGGTTGTAGGCAACGTTCAACTCGAAGACATCACCCTTGATGAACTTCAAAACGTTAAAGAACAAATTATTAATGACCAATTGACATTCGAAGAAAGTGTAATCCCGCATATTCCTAGTATATGGACAATCCTTTTATATATTATAAGCTTACTAATAATCATTTATTTTTGTTTCAAAAAATATTCAACAATGAGGCGACCTGCTCAGATTGGAGAAACAGAGGAAAATATCGAACTACCAAATGTTCAACTACCTCGCTTCACTGCGTAGTCGAATCTTAGAGGGGAGGTGTTACCTGAGGAGATGCCGATGCAACAGAATTGCATGGACCTCTTCCCAGAAGACGCTGCCGCACCACCTGCAGTTACCTGAGGAGATGCTGATGCAACGGAGTCGCGTGGCCTTCTTCCCAGAAGCCGCGGCCGCACCACCTGCAGGTGACGCGGAGGATTCCAACACGGATCTTCCCAGAAGCGGTGCCATATCAGCACATTGTGTTGATATAAATAATTAACATAAATGTATTAGTTTTTAGTCAGTAATTAATATTCGTAACATACGTTACATATATATAAATGTATCTTTAAATATAATAATAAACAATCGAAGTTAATCGATACTTAATTCATGGTTTGTCCGGAATCGCGAAATTCAAAGCGATCTCGGGATTCCTCCTCTGCGCAGACATATCGAAGCTTTGACCGCAAAGTACTTCGACAATCTCGCGGTTCACTCCAATCCTGATCTGGCCCGACTCGCCGAGCCAGATATGGAAGTTTCGCGACACAAGCGCCCGGTTAGTCAATTGATTAACATTTCCTAGAACTCCTTTCCTCTTCCCTCAGCCTATAAGGCGTTATGTCCCCCCTCTTCGACACTGTCTTGTCTACAAAACTAATAACGGAAGGTTTATGAGCTTTAGGTCTCGAACTTCCAGGCCTATCACCGGGGGGGAGTTTAGACGGTAGGCGCCTGCCTCTTGCGGGTGAATCCGACACTTTCAGTCTTTAGAAGATTCTCCTCCCAACCCAAAAAAAAAAAAAAAAAGGATTAAGACTACGGGTGAGTCTTTTCTAACTCTTGCTAAAGGGCGGCTTCTCTTGCCGGCCGCTTAGGCCAAAAGACAAAAAACCCTTCTGCCCCAAAAGGGGTCCCCTTCACAAAGGTGAAGTTCCGGCCAGTTCAAAATCATGAGGTTAACCACCCTTCTTGGGTTAAAGGTGGCAGTGGAACCCAAGAAACGTAGAGGCGAAAGTCCGCAGTGCCACAAATGCCAATGTATGGGCCAAACGTTGCTTTGCAAAAGTCTAGGTTTATAGAATCTGTTCGGGGTCCCATCAATCGATGGCCTGTCCTAAAGACACGTCTCCAAGGTGTGCTCTTTGTTCTGGTCAGCACCCCGCCAGTTTCAGAGGCTGCTCTTCGTATAAAAAAATGTTGGCCTCGCACGGCTAGATGCTATATAAGTAATCCATCGGTTAGTTTGTCATTATATGTAAATATTGTTTCAGATGTTATGAATTTTGTTAGTTGAATTATATCACTAATTTCTTGTTTGTCCATGTTTTTTGATGTTAGAGTGTTATGGAGAGCAGTAATAGTATCAGTTACAGGGATATTAGTGTATAAGTTTGTTATGTCGAAGGAGATAATAGTATCGGTAGGTTCTATTATGATGTTTTTTAGGTTGTTGGCTAACTCTATGGAATTTATGGTGGTGTGTTTGTGTCTAATTTGTATGTGTTTAGTTAATATGTTTGTAAGTAATTTATCAATTTTGTTGGTTGGGGATTCTATTATAGATACTATGATGGGTATGTTAGATTTATGTTTTTCTGATCATTTTTCATTGCAATTTTTATTGATAACGCTCACGTCTTTTTTTTGGCACGTTTTGCACGTGTGGATTTCCTACCCGTTTTGTCTGTTTATATTAAGTATATATCTTTTTACCAAGGCGTGAAATTAATATTCCATATCGCTGACTGTGCTACCGTTCGAGGAGGTATTTCTGGACGTAGAAATTAACTTGAATCTTGACTTGGACAAACGCATGTGTTGGGATAGAAATCCACGTGGATCTTGATGATAACGGCAGTAACACCTAAGCTTTTTGTTTTTATTAATTACTATTTTCTTTTCATTTATCTATCTCTCTCTAAACCGTGACCTCAAGTGGGTGATAAGCAGTGTGCGGGTAATTACCCGAAAAGCGGAAAATATTTAATGTCAGTTCCTTTTGTTTTTTGTGTATGATTTGTGCGCATATACACATAACAAGTTTTTCCAATTTATGTAAAAAATAGCCTTCCAAAAAACCGTAATAATTATTTTCTTGTTAACTCTAATAGTAATTAGTAATTAAGATTTAACTAGTGATATTGCAGCATGTCTTTAATATTAAGGATTAACTTAAAATGTCTTTTACTTCCACATTAATGTATTTTTTGTTAATTCTAATTTTGTTAATAATAATATTTAGAAAACTTTTTATTTAGCAAAATTTAAGTAAAATAAACATTTGTAACAATGGTAACAACAAAAGTTCTTAATAGCTAACATGAGCGTTGATGCAAGCTTGACAACGCACTAAAAAAAATCATAAACTGCTTCAAAATGTTGTGTTTTGAATGTGCTGCATTTGCAATTATCTCTTGTAGCTGCTCCGCGTTGTTTATTGGCTCCGCATAAATAAATTGTTTCTTGTGACCCCACACATAAAAGTCCAATAGATTTAGATCAGAAAATTTTCCATTTGATTTTTGAGAAATTATGCTTATAAACCAGCATTTAAACAAGGTGGTAAGATGTGTTAACTGAAAATCTTTGTTAGTAAACTCGTACCCTAAATGCTTACGGATTTTCTAATGACCAGATATGCTCATTATGTATATTGTTAATGCCATTCGTAAACATAGATTCATTGCTCCACAATATTGAACTAAAAAATTACGATTTTGTTGATGTCGTTTAAGAAGCCATTGAGAAAATGCAAGTCGTTGTGCTACGTCGTATAATGATATGGGTGCAGAATTTAACTATTTATGGTTTTCTAGACAAACTTTTTAGATAGTTATAAACAAGCCAAAATTTGCTTCGTCAACTATTTATTTCTTTTCTGCCACGGTGTGCTGTTGATATGGACCTCTACTACGGCGATTTCCAATTACAAATTCAAGGAACCTTCAAAATGCGTCCGAAAATACGAGACGAGAATGCCTTCTGTCGGAAAATCTTAATTGATACTCGTGACATGCAGCTAGGGCATTACCATTACAGAATCCGTAAACAAAAATTATATCTTCGTATATTGTTGAACAGCATTTTTATCAAATTTTACTAACCAAACCAAAGAAAACGATTTTGACAAGTAACGAAAGCTTGCACCAATGCACACTTGTTAAAGTAATGTTGTTTTATTTGTTTTTTGTATGCTAAATAAAGAGTTTTTTAAATATTGTTTATTTTTTATCTCGAAAACAAAACGAGATAGACAAAAATTATTTTTATTTATTTTTTTTAACTATTTTTCTAAATTTATACACATATACATGCCAAATATGACTTATGGATATGACAAGTTAAATATTCCCACATATGCAGACATTTTTATTACTGTTCATAGTCCTACACAACACTACACATAACTGTATATATGCGTACTTAAGAGTCCAGGGTGTATCAAAAGTTTGCGAATATGATGATCTTGTTGTAGTACTGGCACTGCAGATTTTATAAACATTGAAAAGACTGTATCAAAAATCTTCTATTTTTGCATGGTTTTGGTTGTATGCAGTTTTTTTTCTAGTGAGTAGAACTTTGATGGCGTGGAATTCTTCTTTTCCCTCAGGAGGATGGTTCTGCAACCATTTTATTGTCGAAGTCGGTATTTTTTTATCTTCTTTCCCATTGAAACTGGCCAATTATCGTGTTTACCACTTTGCCATTTGGTGTTTCCTCTCGTACAGCAGGCATTATTCTACATGTTGATCGTTACGCTTGGTTGGAATGTCCTTGACCCTTCTTTACTTGGGTGCAGTAAGTGTGGTCACATTATTTAATCATAAAACACAAAACGCCACACAAAAACAAAATAATTACAGAAAAAATCAAATATCAAAACAAAACAACTAATAGTAATTTAGATTTATTTTTTCGAAACTGAATTTAAAAATGAACCACCAAGAAGACCCGTCCGAAAAGGACAAATTCATCTTGGACGAAGGGAAGAAAGCGAAGTCAAAAAAGATGAGGAAGGAACTAGGTGAGCCCTCTCAACCTTCTTGCTCTAATAGGCCTTCAGCCGGCCCCACACGTCAGGTGCCTTCACCAAGGCCAAAGGGTCTTCAACCCGGCCCGCCCCTAAGGCGAAGCCGACCAACTCTGGTCCGGCTACTTGCACCTTAAGCCAGTCAACACAGCCGGCGCCCACAGTGGGAGCCGGTGCACGCCGCCCTCCTCCTATTACCTTCCATGATAAGGATGTGTACCTAGGACCAAAGGCGACCTTCGAGTCGTTAAACATCACCATTGATCGCGCAGTAAAAGTGGTCGATGGCATTTGCCTGCACCCCCTAACGCAGGATGACTTCAGGGCGGTGATCGATTATTGCACAGAGCATGACATCTTTCACCACACCTACCAACTAGGGTCCGGAAAGACCTTAAAATACGTTATTCGGGGTGTGCCCACCTGCATTAAAGTTGAAATAGTGCAGGCTGAGCTCATCGCTCAGGGGTACACTCCAAAATTGACTACACGAATGGGAAGGAACGGGAAAGACTTTCCAATGGTGTACGTCCAGCTTCCCCAGGAAGCCAAAAACAGAGAGAAACTGTCTCTAACTAAGTTGCTCGGGCTTCGCGTGACCACAGAGGTCAAACGCAAAGGCCCCGAGATTGCACAATGTCACCGTTGCCAACGTTACGGCCACGGGGCATCCCGGTGCAACGCACCAAATCGGTGCGTCAAGTGCGCCGGAGCTCATCCGAGCGCCGGTTGCACTCTTACCAAAGAGAGCGGCCATTTAGCAAAATGCGTCGCGTGTGGTGGAGACCACACGGCAAGTTATAAGGGCTGCCTGGTTTACCAGAAACTAAAGGCTAGCCGCAACAGCCAGGCCACCGGTAAGACACCTGCTCCCCGTAAGCAGTCTCGTGCTCCACCACGGAGCGGTCCCAACGCAAGCGGGGAGAAATCCTTTGCACAAGCTGCGGGATCGGCGCTAAGCGCCTCTCTTCTATCAGCTAAAGATCAGCTGTTACTTCGCTTATCGCAACCAATGATGACTTCGTCAAGGTACTAAAAGCTTCTAAAGTTCTATTAGACGACTAGATGTCTAATAATTTCAGACCCGGCCCGTCAGTCTGAAACTCAGACCTAGAAGTGGAACTAGATCCCACTCATTCTAGGCACACCTATATGGTTGGCACACATGTGCATTATGTAAATATTTCCCGTGTTGAACACACAACCATTCAGGAAGGCAATGTCCTAAAAGGACGAACTTCCAGCAGTCAAAGTCGGGGGGAGTTTAGTCGGTAGGCGCCCGTGAGGGTGAATCCGACAGTGGCAAAGTTCCACAATGAAAATGTTTTAGGTGGAGGTCATTCCAAATATTTTTATAATTGGGAAAAGTTTGGACCAAATGTGAGGAAATGAGATTCATCTTCGAAATGCATTTATACTGCAGCATGCTAAAATGAACCTTGTAAGTTCTTATCATTTGCTGGATCAAGTCCTGACATCGATATTTCAAGCAATTATACTTTCAAGAACTTTGCCAAATATCGAATCACCTTAAACTTATTAGTGCTTGATTGTCAAAATGTTTAAATTAATAGTAATATTTTATATTTTTCTCATTTATTTTTTATATCAGAAATTAACTAATTTATTATTTATGATTTTTTATTAAAATTTTATTTTGGTTATTTATAATAAATTTTTGTAAAATTATTTATTTATTTATTATGCTTTATTTCTTTTTTAAAATTTCTGTTGCATGCAATTTGTGTTTATTTGTTATGACTATGAAAAACGGCTAATGATTGAATAGCTTGGGTACTTGGGCTCAAATCTCGGTTAAGGTAAGTATGTTTGTTTATGTACAGGTTTCTTTAAAAACATAATTGCTGGCTAAGACGCATGGCCATAAAATAAAAAAAGTAAGTATGTTTATTTGTTTAGGTAAGTATCACTTACAGGAGAGATTAAAAACAAAATAATGCGAGTGCACTTGTGTAAGTAATTAGCATTTCCAGAATGTCAATTTATTAGATTTAACAAAACTACGGTTGATTCAAATTCAATTTTTATATAAAACGTCTTCAGATGGCAGTTTTGTATATGAATCTATCTATTGATATTGTTTGATTGGTTAATATAACCTCCAAAATGATATTTTTTTAGATTTAACAAAATTACAGAGTACGGATGATTTAAAGTTAATTTGCTCAAAATTTCTTCAAATAAACCATTTTTTTCTTTATATGAAACGTCTTCAAAAGAGAATTCTTTGTATGATATCACCTATTGGTATTGTCTAAATAATCAATATAACCTCCAGAATATCAATTTATTAGATTTAACAAAAATACAGAGTACGGATGATTCAAATCAAATTTGCTCAAAATTTAAAAATATAATTAATCTCAATACAGTTTGTAGGAAACTTAATATACACGAAAATGTTCTGTTGCACTTATGCCTACGTCCGTTTTATCATCCTTTTCTCATCATATCAATATATTTTTATGTCTAGTCTGTTATTTATATATTTTTACAATTTGATATATTATATACATGCCTGCCGGTAAGACGTTGTGTGCACGGTCGTGACTATAATTAAGTGATTTTTTTTAATTACAACACCTACAATGCATTCTACGAATAAGATATATAGCCATTTGTTAATTTGAACCAAACCCGTATAATTATGTTTCAGGTTCTGTTGCCATTTCAAAACGTAACAATATATTTATTGAATAGTATTACCCATTTAAAACGCCATTCAAAAATTCAGTATCATGTGACCCGTTTAAATGCTATTAGGTCTACTACTAAAATAACAAACACTTTAGTACCAGATAAAATAAAAAAATTAAACACTGCTGTGAGAAGTGCAGAAATTAAAATGGTGATGTTTTTAGCTGAGCATAATTTGCCATTTTTAATTCTTGATCATTTACTAAAGTTGATGGTTTCTGTGTGTTCGGATTCAGAAATTGTAAAACATTTAAAGTGCGGCAGAGTCAAAGAAACAAATGTATGTAAAAATGCGATTGCTCCAGTGCAGCTTCACCAAATAAAAAGTGATCTGCAAAATAATTATTTTTCATTAATGGTTGATGAAACTACTGACATTTCAACAGCTAAATGTTTGGCTATAGTTTGTCGTTATTTTAATGTAAATAAAACTAGAGACTGCTTCTTAGGATTAATTCAGGTTGCTGATAGCACGTCGCAGGGTTTATTTAACTCGATCAATTTATTTTTAAACACAAATAAGATCCCAATTGCAAATATGATAGGTTTTGCAGCAGACAATGCATCTGTTATGATGGGTGACAAAAATGGTTTAAAAGCAAAATTCCGAAAAGTTAATCCAAATATTTTTGTGTTGGGTTGCGTTTGCCATTCGTTTCATTTGGCATCGTCTGCTGCTTGCCTAAAATTGCCCCGATCAGTAGTAGAAGCTCTTGCTCGGGATATTTGCAATTATTTTTCACAAAGTGCAAAACGAATTGAACAGTTTAAAGAATTTCAAGCCTTTACTGAAATAGAACCTCACAAAATTTTAAAACTTAGTCAAACTAGATGGTTGTCTCTAGAATCTGTTGTAAACAGAATTTTGGAACAATGGCCTGCATTGACTTTAATGTTCACATCTGCAGTCCATGAAGATAATTTAATCAACAGTAACATGATATTATCAGCATTAAATAATATTATTTATAAAATATATTTCAACTTTTTATGCTATATTCTAAATTATATCAACAAATTAAACTGAGAATTTCAATCCGAAACACCTAAATTACACTTACTACTGAAACATGTGACTGACTTATATAAGACTATTGTTAGAAATTTCATAAAACCTGAAGTCATTAGAAATTTTATAAATAATTTAGATAAACTGGATATAAATCATCCTCACAATTTGTTAGATCATAGAGAAAAATACTGTGGAGCAAAATGTGACCTGTTATTAAAAAAAACTAATTTAATTGATAAAAAAGAAATTGAACATTTTAAACTTAGGTGTCTGGAATTTTATATTGAATTGTGTAATCAAATCAAAAATAGATTTTCTTTCAACGATAAAGTTTTAAAATTTATAGAGGTTCTAGATCCTAACATTGCAGTATCTGGAAAAGTTGGATCTATTGTTGATATTGTAGAAATATTTCCAAATCTCGAAATAGATATAGAACTTTTAAATACAGAATGGAGAGAGCTTTCCGATGTTGAGGAATTAAAATCTGTTGCATCAAAGTTAAATGTAAATGAATTTTGGAACAAAGCATTTAATATGAAGAACGGAGTAAACAAGTTAATGTTTCCAAATTTACAAAAAACATTTAAAGCGTTACTTTGTTTACCCAATTCTTCAGCTACTGCAGAAAGAATATTTTCACAGTTGAATTTAATTAAAACAAAAACAAGAAACAGATTAACTGTTGAAACTTGTAGTGCATTATTGCACACAAAAGAAATGCTAAGATGTACTGAATGCTATAATTTTAATCCATCAACTGAATTGTTGAACAAAGATATTCATCATACAAATGATGAAGCTAATAAATCGGAAGAAGTAACATTTTAAAACTACAAACTATTATATTTTATAAAAAGAATTTTTTATTTGTATTTATTATTTTGATTTTTATTATATAATTTTTTTTATAAATAAATTTTTATTAAATTGATTTTTATTTTTTATTCTAAAATATACTACCTATATTCCTTGATGATTAATTGTATTTAGAAATGTTATAAAAATTAACACACAGTTCAAATTTACCGCCAAAAGTTTTGTAATTCCATTCTAAAGTAAAATATTTAGGTTAATAATTTTTTTGTACCATTTATAAAGGGTCCGCCATTTAAAGTTTTTTTTTTCAACTAGTGTTTATTTCGTGAATGGTAACACTTAGCTCATGTCAGATTTGACAGATAATTAGTTTTATCCTTCCGCTGAACGAATATGGTTGTGCATACGCTTGAACAACGCTGGGAAATATTGCGACATTACTTTGAAAATTATGGTAATGTTGCAGAATGTGTGCGAAAATTGCGTACGGATTTTGGAAGAAGAGAAGCACCGTCAACTCCGTATGTTTGTTATCTTGTGAAAAAAGTGAAAGAAACTGGCATCCTCATCGATAAACCAAAGCGTGAAGAGCCAAAAATAGTGCGTACACCCGAGAATATCGCCATCAACATCAATTCACCGTCGTTCTCAACAATTGAACATTTCGGAGACATCATTGAGACGAATTTTGCATAAAGACCTTGGTATGACGCCATACAAAGTCCAATTGGTTCAGGAGTTGAAGCCAACTGACCATCCAATGCGTTTTCGCTTCGCTGAGCGGGCCTTCGATCGACTTACAGAAGATGCCGATTTTGCCAAAAAAATCATCTTTCGGATGAAGCTCATTTTGATCTTGGCGGGTATGTAAACAAACAAAATTGTCGCATTTGGAGCACAGAAAACCCGCACGCATACATTGAAAAGCTGGTACACCCAAAACGAGTCACTGTTTGGTGCGGATTTTGGTCCAGAGGCATAATTGGGCCATTTTTCTTCGAAAATAAGCAAGGAGTGGCCGTTACAGTCAATGCCGATCGTTATCGGGCCATGTTGAACGAATTTTTGTTGACAAAAATTGAAGAGGAGGATATTGGCAACATTTGGTTTCAACAGGACGGCGCTACGTGCCACACAGCCGAAGCTACACTCGATGTTTTGCGCCCTGTTTTTGAAGATCGCATTATCAGCGCAGAGCTGATGTCGTTTGGCCACCTCGGAGCTGCGATTTGACACCGTTGGACTATTATTTGTGGAGTGCCCTCAAAGATAAGTGTTACGCCGACAATCCAGAGACAATTGACGCTTTAAAGGAAAATATTCGTGAAGCCATTGGTGAAATACAGCTGCACACAATCGATAATGTGCTTAAAAATTGGACCGATCGAGTAGGCTACTGCATGGCCAGCCGAGGCAGCCATTTGAATGAAATTATTTTCCATTATTAACCGGAAGGATTGTACTTTCAAATAAAAAAAGAAATTTGAGAAAATATTGAGTAGTTTTTTTTTTATAGCATTTTAAAAAAAAAAAAGTTATTTGGCGGACCCTTTAGCATTTTTACATAATTGTTACATTTTGTTTAGTGGCTATTACAAACTATTACAAAAAATTTAAAATGGCTAGTACATTATTTTTCAGGCGCGTGGCAACACTGACAAAACTGCTGATGCATAGCCCTTGAGTGATGGTCTGTTGTTCTGTTGCTAAACTTAACTTTATTGGCCCAGATTGCTACATTCAAATAATCATGAAGTTTCCGGTGCCAGAACTACAGAAACAAAAAATAGATATTATGAGTGTATAGTTTTAGCAGGATAGAGCCAGGGCCCACATACATCAAGAACCTCAATCAGAGTTCTTTGGGAGATTTTTCAGGAACGAATCATTTCACGTTGAGGCGATGATGTGCCCTAGCATCTTCGTTTTCCTAACCTAACGACTTGTGATTTTTCTTGTGAGGTTTTCTGAAATCCCGTGTGTATGAAAATAAGCCTTAAATATTGGAAGAATTGATAGATACTATTTGCTAAAAATTCCAGCAAATTAAACGAGTACTGTTAGAAGATGTTATGAGCAACTTTGAACATTCAAACAAATTTGCATTCGAGAAGGAAGTTGTCATTTAAAAGATGTTATTTTCCGCAATTAGTTAAATAAAATGGCATTCTGTAACTAACATTTCAATGTCAATAAATAAACAATTCATGTAAAATTAACCAAGTACTCATTATTTTAAAACCATTCGGTTCTTCTGAATCACCTTGTATTTGTTCTTTCTATAATTAAAATTCACTTGTTGACGTTGTTTACATTTTTATACATTTTTAAATGATTTTAAAATATCACTTAATTAATTTTCATCCCGTGATAGGAAGCCATGGGAAAGAAGGAAGTAAAAGTCTCATTTTAGCTAACTTGCTAATTGACAAATGGAACGGTCTATTAAGTAAGATAAAGGTGAAGTAAGAACAGTGGCAAAAGGAAAGCACTTATTATCACCACGTTTACATCTTTTCGAACTTAACTATTAAAGAAAACAATGTGGTTTACATTTACCCACATAATCCTACATATTATATAAACAAATTTATTTGCTTCGTGAATTATACGTATACAGGTTAGTTAGTTAGTTTAGATTTTTGGCGTATCAGCCTAATAAGACTATTAACGCCGATTCTTTTCTCTAACTATAAAAAGTGTAAAATAATATGCTTTAAAATGGCATATTAAAGAATAAAATTAAATAAATAAATAAACAACAAAGATAAAATAAACGTTCACAAACTGTAATGACTATAGCAATAATGACTAGATAATTCCAACAGTGTCTAGGGTGTAAAAAGTCCTAAACACTGCTGGATTTTACGATACACAAACATTAATCATAATAAATTAACAATTATATCCATACACCCAATTTGCTCTGTCGAATAAATTCGAACAGACGATCGACTTCAACGATCTGATCGCCCAAGACAATCGACAAACTGGGTGATAATTCAGACGTAACTCTTTGTTCCGAAAACTGCCGACAATCCAATAAGATATGACGAACAGTCAATGGAACATTACAAGTATCACAAACTGGCGGCACCTCAGATGCCAACAAATGCCTGTGAGTCCATCGACAGTGACCGATGCGAAGTCGCGTGAGGATAACCTCTTCCCTACGCTTCGGCCTGCATGACGAACTCCACGGTGTAATAACGCTTTTAGTGCATCGCAGCTTGTTGTCTTGAATAGCAAACCACTCAGTTTGCCAGCTAGACAGCAGCTTTTGATGTAGAAAATTACAAATATCCCTAACGCAAACTTTAAGTGAAACATATTCAGCGCTAGTTATTGCCAATTTGGCAAGCGCATCAGCTTTTTCATTGCCACTGATACCTACTTGACTGGGGATCTAGACAAAGTTAACAGTGACATTTATCTGAGACACCTGAAGCAAAATTGAATGAATTTGCCTCAGCAAGTAATGATCAGGATATTGGTCATCTATGGCGTTTAATGCACTCAACGAGTCTGTACATATAACATAATTTGTACCTGCGCTTAGTTGGATGTAGAGAAGAGCCTGATAGATAGCATACAGTTCTGCAGTATACACGCTGCTTACACTTGGCAAGCCAAATGTAAACTGCAGCTCATCTACCAGAAAAGCACAACCCACACCGTCGTTACTTTTTGAGCCATCGGTAGAAATCCAAGTGGCATTTACATTCATTGCTTGAATTTTTGCAAATTCAGTTCGATATTCAACTGGTAAAGTTGAAGCTTTGCTCATTCTCGATAATGCAGTATTTAACCTTGGACGTTGAAAAGTCCAAGGAGGATCGCGACAGTAAGACAGTTGATATACATCAGGGATTTGGAAATCCAGTTCCCGAAGTATACTGCAATTTCTTACAGCAACCGGTTTTTGGGACCGTATCCTGATGTTGTATAGATCGTCGAGACCATTATTGTACACGACAGAATACGTCGGATGCAAGCGTTTAGCTTTTAGTTTCGCGGCGTACCTAACAGTCAAAATGTTACGCCGAAGACAGAGTGATGGTTCAGCTGCCTCACACAAAACACTAGCAATAGGGCTAGTGCGAAATGCGCCAGTTGCTAAACGAATTCCAGTATAGTGAGCAGGATCAACAATACGTAATGTGGATGGAGCTGCGGAAGCATAGATTATGGAACCATAATCTAGTTTTGAGGGAACCAAAGCGCGATGCAGAAGTAGCATTGTTTTCCGATCCGCTCCCCATGACTTTCCACTCAACGACCTGAGCAAGTTTAGTGCCGGGACACATCTTGATCTCAGATTTATTAAATGAGGACGCCAAGTCAGCGCACGGTCAAATGTGACACCGAGGAATCGAACACTATCCTGTACAGGAATAGGTTCTCCCCCAAGATATAATAAAGGGTCACCGTGTGGGGTTCGTCTTCTACAAAAGTGGATAAGCAACGTTTTACTAGTAGAAAAAGTGAATCCATTCTTATTAGCCCAGTTCAAAATGTGATTGATTGTTAACTGAAGTTGACGTTCCAATGTTGCCATGTTTCTCGAGGCACAATAGATAGATACGTCGTCAACATACATACATCCGTTTACCGGATGCTTGATGAACTGACTTATGCCGTTAATCGCTATCATAAATAGTGTCACGCTTAGAATAGACCCCTGAGGAATAGCATTCTGTTGCTGACGTATGCCCGAGATGCTGTCACCTACACGTACCTTAAATGAACGGGAAGTTAAAAAGCTTTGCATAAACAATGCCATGCTTCCGCGAATACCCTATGAATGAAGCGTTCGTAGAACATTGTACTTCCACGTCATGTTATATGCTTTCGCAATGTCAAAGAATACAGCGACAAGATGTTGAGTCTGTACAAAAGCATTTTTAATTGCTGTATCCAACCGAACAAGGTGATCAGTCGTAGAACGGTGACGCCTTGAACCACATTGTATGTCAGCAATTAAACCTCTTGAATCTAATAACCAAGTAAGACGCTTATTGATCATTCTTTAGGTTTAACCTCCCGTTTTACCAGAAGCTAAGGCCAAAGCAGTGTGTTGGAACTAACACTCTTTTAAACCTGAGTATTAGCCCCTCAACTACCAGGATCCTCTTTTCCTAGCTTTTGGGTCACCGCGCACGGCAAACACGCAGGTGAGTTTTACAAGATGTTCGGAAAATTTTGTCAAAAATTAACTCACAAATAAGTTTGACTTGTCCCAGACGAACTGTGGGTTTTTAACGAGGTTATCTCCTCGCCTATTGGTCGCCTTTTACGACCAGCAAAGGGGCTAGCGGAAGTATTCTTTTGCAGGGGGTACGTATACAGGTATGTATGTATGTATTTAGTACAGCATGCATAATGAAACGCATGAAATAGCAACTATTGCAATAACTCTCGGCGTTATAAAGTCAGAAAATGCTTGAATTTTTAACTAATACATTCACTCAAATGAAAATACGCAAATATATCTGTAAAAAAGACCTTTTCAAAGATATAACTATGTATCACAACAAAAAGTACAGATTTTCTCTATGATATATGTATGTATAGGACTTAATTTTATTGTCGAATATGTTTTTATTTAAGTTTTGTTGGAACAAAAACCTTATAAAAAGATAACACGAGAGAGTACTTTGTTTAATACTAGGTAATACATATTTTAAATAAATTCTTCCAGCATCATACATAATAATAGAATATATACTTATGGCGTTTTGCTTATTCAAGCAATATACACTTTTTGTATGTGCTCCATACTATATTATTTACAAGGATTGATTCATATTCACGTGAATCAAACTGAAATGCCGCTTGTAATTAACATGAATTCAAAATTGTTGATATAATTAATATATTAGCTTTCACATGTACAATAACAAATCATGACAGACACTAACAAGTTTTTTTTTTGTTATTGCGTTGCGCTTATTAACCGGGTAACTAGATACAAGTAATGATTTTATTAACAAAATTTAATTGTTATTTGCATTTACTGACAGATAGATTTGTTTTACTTATAATTAAAACGTGTCGAATGCGTATAAAGTACAAATATATTAACGTATAACAAACTTAATTAAAGATGTAAAATAATATTTACGTGATATATACATAAATGCAATAGTTCAAAATTAAATATTACCTGAATATTATTTATTGATATTTAATATATTCATCAAATGTGCAGTTTATTCAGTCGGCTAAAAACATTGTGTTTTGTAAATAATATTTAACACCATTGACGATAAGCAATAAATAATTAATGTTATGCACATATTATTTTAATCACATATTATTGCTGATGTACAACTAGATATTTTTAATATAATAAAATGATTATTGGACGAGTTCATGATGTTACTTTAATAATTTTTGTTTCTGCTATTAATCGTGTGCGATACTTATTATATTTTTTATATTTTGTCTTGGTTATTAACCAGTGATACACTTTACGTTAAATGTTAAAATAGACAAGAAATCGTTCTTCATAGTCCTTCATATTTCTATTAAATTGTTTGACGTACATAATAATACAACATACGATATATGTTGTATTATTAAGTACATCCTCTATATATTTTTTACCTTAGTAGTAAAATGCTGTTTGTGATTTCTACAGGAAATGTAAAAAATCTGTGTTTAAATCATTATTATCATAAATAAAATTGTTGAAACATAAGCAACAACGCATAATACATACAGCGTTTTGGCTATCCAAGCAAGTAATAAACTTTTTTATGTGTTCTATATATTATTTACATGGATTGATTAATATTGATGTGAATCAAATTAAAAATGCCACTTGTAATTGGTAGTGTAAAATACTCAATGTTTTAACATAAATTCATAATTAAAATTGTTGATACTTTAGCTTTCACATGCACAATAATAACCATGACCATAATAAAATAATTATTGGATAAGTTCATGATGTTATCACAATCATTTTAGTTTCTGCTATTAATCGTTTGTTATACTTATTATTCTATATATTCTTTGTGTCGGTGCATCAAGCAAAGTAACAAAACGTATTAAATATTGACTGGCAATTTAATAAAGTTATATTTAAAGAATACTTGGAACAGAGCACGAGGGATTCATTCTTCATAATTTTTCATATTTCTTTTAAATTGTTCCGACATAATATACATAATAATGTAACATATTATATAACATGCTATTTATTTAATTTTATAATTTATCCTCCAGATATTATTTACAATTGATAGTAAAAAATGCTGATTGTGATTTACACAGGATATGTAAAATATTCCGTGTTAAATAATAATAATAAAATATAAGCGACAACGCCTTCACAATAATGGCAGACAACTGACGAGAACTTGTTATTGTTTGTTTCTACGTAATGCTTAGCAACCGGGTAACTAGATACAGATAATGCATTAATTAATTTTACGCTTTATACACATGCCAATTTGATCAATTTATTTTGAAATAATACAATTTTTAAACAATCCGCCCGGGATGGTCCACAATCAATTCTTTATTAATGATTTTAAAGACAAAATTTAAGTGTTATTTGCATTGATTGATATAGATTTGTTTTATTTATAATTAAACAGTGTTGAGTACGTACTTTACACATTGTAACATTCCATTTGTACTACTAAATACCGGTTGTATTTTGTTTAGAAGGTTGTGGAACCATAAGTCATTATAGGCAATCCACCTTACGTATATTGATAAGGTTTAGGGTATATATTATTTTGTTTTATACTTATGTGTTAAGAAGAGCTAGTGGGATAATATATTAGGAATATATTTGTCTGATTAGATTCCTCTCATGACCTGAACTAGTGATTGAATTATTCTATGTGTAAATGTTGTGAATATGGTCGGACAAAGGAAGAGCATGGGATGCTGTGTTAGGGATAGGGGGTGCTAGTGTGGTTTTAAGGCTTTTACTTAGTTTGTTGTTGTGTTGTAGTGGAGGTACTTGAATTAATTTGTTTAGTTAGCATAATTAATTATATATAGGTAGGTAATACCTGTTCAATTAAGTAGTATTTATTTACCTATTTTCCCGGCTTATATGGGGTCAGCTGTGGGTCAGCTGTTCGGCAACCAACTATGCGTGCGCTAAGAATGCCAATTCCGTGCCTTAGCGCCGAATATTTCGAGCGTGGTTGTCGTGAATTTCATTGAACATGTGATTTATTCCGGGGAGGTTGACAAGGCCGTTCCAGGGTGGCCATTGTTCTTGTGCACGCAAAGAGGTGAGAAGTACATTCAAACCGCGGGTATGTAATCCCTCAACATCTAAGTCAAGGTTTGAATGTTATTCAAGTGTCCCAAATTATAGTGCATGGGGGCTGTGCAATATTGGCAGCATAATATTTTTTGGTACAATTTGAAAACGCCACGGCGGTTTTAACCTCGTGCATAGACGATGCGACATCCACGTGTCATACTTCAAAATCTAACTTTGACCTAAAGCTTTTTATTTGTTGTTTATGGGGTTGTATACGAATGACGATCTATACGTAATCTTTTATTGGAGTATCTCCGAAGTTCCCTACCCAGATAACCGGGGGCCGTATGTTTCCCTGAGATCTCTGGAAGTTCCAAACTTATTTTCAAGAAGCGACGAAGAGCGCCCAGGATTGCTATCTATAAATTTGATTATTTTGTATGTGTGCATACTCTGTCAGCATCTGTATATACTGGGTGGCCCATGAAGCCGAGGTTTATTGCAACCGTTCTAGACATTTGGTTTATGTGCATATATAAAATTTAAAACATTTTGAAATTAAAAATATTTAAATTAAAATATCACTTACATTTAATCACGAAAGTTGATTATGATTTAGAAATTAATTAATAGGAAAATTATATAAAATATAAAAATATTTTGAAATTAAATAAATTTAAAAAAATATCACTTACATTTAATCACGGAAGCTGATTATGGTTTGGAATTAATTACTTTAAGAAAAAAATAATTAATAAGAAAATAATATTTTTATTTTAAATTTTAGTTGATATTTGTTAGAGTTACTTTGTAATGAATGATCTGTTGCGAATTTTTTCGTATTATTATTAATATACGTGAGTGAATACTTTTTGGGCAATAGAAAAAAAAATAATAATTTGTATTTTTTTTTTAAGTAAACTTTATCTTAATAGGATTTTTTTTGTGGTTGGACAATTTATTAGAAAAAATATATTTGTATGTATTTAAACGGATTTCAATAAATCTGAGTTTTCTTCTATTAAGGGCCGCTTTTACCAACCTCGTACAAATCAGGAATAGGATTATTTAACGTATAAACCAAGTACGGATTGGAATTAATGTGAGAATAAATATTGTATAAACTATACGCCGACAATCAGGTCGGATAAACAAAGGTATAATATATACCGACTTCTTATTGGTCCGCGCAAAATGTGAAACGTCAAAGTCGGCTAAAATAAAACTTGTGATAATGACGGAAAGTATTTCAAAGTAACAAAAAAGATCATGCAATTTCACTTCGAAAGAAGTGGAAAAGCTCGTTTCTTTAGTGATAGAGCATAAAGAGCAAATAGGTAAGTAATAAATTGAAAAGTAGTTTATTTATTATTTTAGGTTATGTATGTAATGTTTGCTTTATTTTACATATTGTTTTACTTTTTGTGAATCTATAATAATATTAATTTTAATTTTAGAATGCAAGAAAACAGATTGCGTCTCGCTTTCAAGAAGATTGTTGGGAACGAATCACTATATTGTTTAATAATGAAATGGCAACAGGACGATCGAAGAAAAATTTAAAAAGCAAGTGGGATTCTCTTAAGAAAAGTACTAGAAAAAATTACTTTGATTAAAAAAGAGAATAAAACAAACTGGCGGTGGGCCGCCTAAACCATAATTGGGCCCTATAGGTGAAAAGATATTAGG
The DNA here is from genome assembly GCA_963932245.1 of Tachinus rufipes. NCBI lineage: Eukaryota > Metazoa > Arthropoda > Insecta > Coleoptera > Staphylinidae > Tachinus > Tachinus rufipes. Next base: position 56,697,924 of record OZ010747.1, read on the forward strand.
GATTATTGGAGTCGGTGGCACTGGCACTGCGAGTTAAGCTTTACTATACATGACATATGTACGTATTAGGATACATTACATTTTATAAACAAATTATATTTTAGATGCAGAAATTATTGATATATATTCCCGTGATAACAAGTTTTGAATTGATGCAAGAGGAAACATCCCAGGTAATAATATTATATATATATATATATATATATATATATATATATATATATATATATATATAGATATACATATATTATAGTAAATAATTAAACAAAATAACAATAAAATATTTAATATTTTTTTTATTAATTTATATTTATTTTGTTTTTAATAATTACAAATATTCTACTTTATTATGATCTTTTGCAGACTAGTTTCGCAAACTAATTTGCATTGTCAATGATGTATATAATTGATTGATTAATGAAGTAGAATATTTGTAATTATTAAAAACAACATGAATAATATAATGTTTTTAGCAACTTAATACAAGCAATTGGGGAGAATGGAATCCTGCATCACTACGGCAAGAAAAACATTCTGCGTTACAATTGCACGATGAATAACCGATTGTTACGCCAACAAGTAAGTAAAACTCTTAAAATTATATAGTCTTATTTTTTAGCATTTTTTTTTTGTTCTATTACTCATTACGAAGGTAGACTATACATACATAAAATTTTAAAATATATGTTACATGTCTATTGTTTGTTATAATAATAGCTACTTTCTACTCTTAAAGTGTTACCTGCATATAGGCCGAAGAAGAAGATTTCAAACGAGAAAGAAATCTATATTAAATTGACAGAAAAGAAAATTGAATTGACGGAAATTCAAAGTAAAATTTTAATAGAGCAGCACCAACAACAGAAAGACAAGCATAACCTAGAAATGGAAATTTTAAAACAAAAATACGAATTAGAATTATTAGAAATGAAAATAATGAGGGCACAAAAATATAGTTTTATTTTCCCACTTTATAAAATTATATAGATTTATATAGGCAAGTATAAGGTAAGTATTAAACTGATAGAAAAATTGATTGATTTCAAGTAAAAATGTATATAAGTTTTTATTACAATAAATTCATAAAATGATCTCTTATAAAACTTAATCTTCTTGCGTTATTTACATTGTCGACTTGTCCTTGAGGTGCTTGCAGTCCATCAAATCTCCTTACTTCATTTTCCCGAAGAGCAGCAATTATATCTGGGTCTTCTTGGGGCAGCTCGTTATTATTTTCAATCGCCATATTATGGAGCACTGCTGTTGCTATGATAATATTTTGTGATTTTTGAAGCGATACCCTCATACACAGCGACATAATAAAAAAATCTTCTTTTCCATACTCCATAACTACGTTCGACACAATTCCTCGTTCTTATTTGAGATTCATTAAACAAAAGTTCTTCGGGCAAAATAGGTGTGCTAACGGAGTTAACAGGTAAGAAGTGTTGCCGTAACCACTATCTCCAACAGTTAAGCCATCACCGAAAGTACCTTCTGATAATTTTCTCTTTATGGCAGAATTGTTAAATATAGTTTGGTCATATGTCGAACCTGGCCATCTTGCAACTATATCTCAGATTTTTAAATTTGCATCACAAATAGTTTGCACATTCCACGAAAACCAACCTTTTCTGTTACGGTAATATTCCGCATCAGGTCCTCCTGGTGACTCGATTTCCACATGTGTGCAATCTATTGCACCAATTACTTTTGGAAAACGAGCAATTCCATAAAATTTTAATTGGGCTTTAAGTGGCAATTGCTTCAGTCACATCTCGTATAACAGTACACGCAGCAGATTCACTTACTCCAACAAAATCAGATACAACAAGTAACATTGAACCCGTTGAATAAAATCTAAGAGTTAACAATAACTTTGTTCGAGGATTTATTGCTCGATTTCTTTTAGTGGCCGGCTTGATTTGCTCTTCAATTTGCTGTAATAGGGAGAGAAAAGTTTCCTTGTTCAGGCGAAATCTTCTAGTAAATTCATTAGCATTAAATTCCTCTAGATAATTAACCCTAAAAATGAATTAGCATTACAGCCAAACACTAATATTGTGGCCGGTGACTCCGTAGACAAAAGTGGGTTGAAACCATTAAGCGAGACCAATAATAATTTAGGTACATTCACATGCAAAATCAATTTTAAATCGCGTCAGTCTAGCATGAACTGCGAGGAAAATAACATCGATGCTGCGAAACATTTATTTGTTATTTTGCGAAGCCGGCGCTACCCGGGAATAAATTCAGTTTGTGTCTCTGAGTGTATTGTTTCCCTTTCTCGCATTATGCATCCTTCATTCTGGCTATAGTTTTCTTTCTCTCAAGATGCGCGGAAACGCCTGTCATGGGCCACAGTATTCGTGTTTGGCTGTAATAATTTATAAATAATAAAAATGTATGATTTTTTTACCTTATTCTTATTTGAATTTAAATTGAACTGATCTACAAGATCATATTTGACCTAAAAGTATTACCAACCTATATTTATGTTTTGTTTTACGCGAAATCTTATCCGACGATTCAAAATGGTTGGTAAAAGCGAACGAGAGTATAAGTATAAGTATTAATTTTAATCCCGAATAGTAATACTCCGATTTATCCGATGATTGTAAAAGCGGCCCTAAATAGGTATTAAATACTTTGTTTTTCTTTTTTGTTTCAACTTTCAGAAATTTCAAGCTCTATCCAGCACCCAAAATAATAAAAATTACAATTAAATGTTATAATATAGCTTGTGGCGCTCGCAATTTTTGAACCACCCTTCTCCCTGGGCTGGGCAGGCAAGATTGTAAGTTTTGATTTGAACCAGTGCAGCAAAATAGTAAGTCAACCCAAATTTACGCTCCGTTTATTTTAGTGACTCAAAACAGCGTTATAACATATCGAATATCACATATCGCTCATTTCATAATAACTAAAAACAATTATTCTGTATTCAAGTTTGAACATTTTAAGTTTCTTAAAATTATATAGTGATAATACTAGAAAATATATGGTATAATATCTCTTATACCTGTAAAAGTAAAACAAACAAAAATTTAGTTGTGTCTGCAAATTGTATTGTTTTAAAGAGATTTACTAAGAATAATTGGACTTTATTACTTATTTTTACCTGAAAATTTTAATTCTAAATAATTATTGTGCAAAAAATATAGTTTAAATAGTAAAGATGTTTACAGAAATAAGTTTCTTAATTAGAATGTAGAGGGATGGATTAATTAAATAAATAATTGAATTTATCATTATTTTCTAAAACACCTTTCAATGATCTAACATTTGCAAAGTCGTTCTCAAAAGCAGTGTTATCAATTGTTATTAAATCGGCATTATTCAGTTATTAATATGTATTCATTTTTGTAACTAATTCAACTATTACTCTTCTCGAAAAGAAAATTAATACTAAGTGGAAAACGCTACAATAGCTTTAATTGATAAATCTAGAAAGCAATTACAGAAGGACAGGGAATTAAAAATGAAAACTTTTGTAAATGATTACGAGCACAAAATTAAGGAAAATGTAACTTGAGTTACTGAAATTGGAAAAAAAGATTTATAAGGATATTTTTATATAATTTCACTTAAAAAATGTGATATTTTATAGATATTTTTTTGCAGGACGCAATATTTATTTTATTTTTTGTTTCAGAATTATATTTTTGTTTATTTAATGCTATATTTTTATAAACTATAATTTTAACATCTTATTTATTAACCTATTAGAACTTTCAGTGTAACGGTGATATAGTGTCTTTACGGCATGGGCTTACATTATTTCAGCGGACTATTTCATTACCAATCGCGTCGGGGAGGCAATTATTCATTAATAAGCTTTATCTTTGTTATGTTATTTCCAACTAAAACAATCTCACGATCAGCTGGAATATTATTAATAAAATCAACTTCTTCTTTAATATCATTTTTTATCGGAGGAACATCGTCACTCATATTACAGACGATACTATGAAGCACTGCGTTAGCAACAATTATTGTTTCAATATTTTCGTATCCACACTCTGTAGCACCGTTTTACGAAACTACGAGTACGAATTTAAGCTTCATTAAAGCAGCTTGGATTAGCAAGAAGTTAAAAATTGTCTTATATATATATATAGATATAGTGTTTTTACGACATCGGCTTAAATGGTCGGTATCGATTATATCATTACCGTTCGCCTTGAGGGGCAATTATCTTTATATTATCTACCTGAAAGTTATTTAAGGGTAAAAAAGGTATTGTATATTTATAATAAAAGTTATTTATTATTATTAATAATTTATATATGGTTTGTTACGTTACGTTTTCATTTTATGACATTTTAAATAATTCGATTAGTAATATTCTAGTAAATGTGGCAACATTAATAATTTAATATGACATACGTGATTTTTATATTTGCAAATTTTGTTTTGTATAATTTTGTCGTTACTTGACACGAATACACAATTTTGGTTTTTGGCATATCGGAGTTATCCGGATAAAAATATATTGTGTCGTAGTACTATAGATAAAACGCGTAGTTCGGCGTTTTATCATACATTTAATTGCAAAAATATGGTATCGACAAACTTATATAACAGACCGTGTTTTTTTTATATAAAAACATTTATTCAGTGTAAATAGTACAGAGTGGTTTAACATAAGTGTATGTGGTTGTAGGCTTCTGCTTTCCACATTTGAATAACATCTTTTAGAAAAAATAAAAAAAAAAAATACATTCTTGGGAATACATGGTTACATTTGCATAATTACATGTTTAAAAAAAAAATATATACATTAAATGAAATGCATTTGTTGTAAAAATTAGAGTTTAATATTAGTTGTAAAATTTTACAGTTATAGGTGTTAAAAATCGGCGTTACATATATTTGAGAATTCAAGGGGGGCGTGGTTACCTGAAAATAAGAGGAGTGTTATCCAGGAGTTCCTGGAGTTGTCGAGAAAGCTTCTCCGTGTCGGCGTGTTGATATGTGACCACGGAGGGGAGGGGGGGGGATTTCTTTTTGGGGTGCCGGATAAACCTGATGGGTTTGGAAATAGCCGCGTGGCTGGGCGACGACCGGAAGCTTGCCGAGATGGCAAACTTGCCCTGCGTAAGGTGATGGGAAGGATTTTAGAAAGTGCCGGACTGACGGGTTGAGGGTGGAAGAGAGGGTGATGCCCAAATATGTGATCTTGTTTATGGGTGATATGGCCTGGTTCCAGAGGTTGATACGAAGGTAGGAATTGTTGTGTTTGATATGGAGGTTGGGGTGATGAAAAAGAAAGAGTTAAGTTTAAGTTTGTGGGTTAGCGGTGAGCTTTCATTTCTGGAGCCAGCGTTGGAGGGAAGAGAGGAAGATTTGGAGGAGTTTCCAAGCGACCTCGGAGGAGCGATGGGATACCCACGCCGCGGTGTCATCGGCGTACTGCTGGAGTCTAATCCGTGAGTCTGAGGGTTGGGGGATGTCCATCACGTAAATGTTGAACAAGATGGGAGATAAAACGGAACCTTGCGGTACCCCAGCGGTGGGAGCAAGGGATCTGATCATGGTTTCCGCATCGGGTTTGAGTTGCTCTATTAGCCAGAAAAAAATTGATTGAAGCTATTATTAAGGGGGGTGTTGATATTGATTAATTTGAAAATGAAACCGTCGTGCCACAGTCGGTCGTAGACTCTAGTTATGTCCATTGCCAGGGAGCACATTTTGGTGTTAGAAGCTAGGGACAGGTCAGACATTAGATTGAAGATCGCGTGACGGGTCGAGATGCCCCTCTTGAATCCGAATTGGGAATGATGCCCTCGCATCCATATCGTCGCAGAAAGATTGGTGACGCGTTTGGAGAAGTCTTTCAAGGAGTTTTCCCGTGGTGTCTATAAGTGAAATCGGGCGGAACAAATCGGGGTCGTCGGTTTTTTTTTAGGTTTCGGAATTAATACGGTATAAGCGTGTTTAAACCGAGGGGCGAAATAACCGGAGTACATGGAGCAAATTGAATATGGGGACCAAGTAAGCTAATGCAAGGGGGGGGGGGGGGCAGTTTTTTCAATACTAGTTTCCTTATTCCGTCTGGGCCTGGGGCGGTGCTTCTTCCTGTGGTGTTGAACAGCTCCTGAATTTCTTCCTCTGTTGTTGGTGGGAAGTTTTCGTCCGGTTCTTGGGGTTGCTGCCTGAAGCTCGGTTGCAGTGACGGATGGTTGGAGGCCAGATTCGGGTTTAGGATTTCTGAAACAGCGGGTCGTGGGGGGTAGTAAATGTTGCCTTCAGCGATAATAGGGGGCGGAATTATGTTATTATTTATGGCTTAGGTAACACTTCTGCTTGTATCAATTATTGAAAAGCTGCGTGAAGCAAATATTATACAATAAATATGAGTAGATACAATTGATATGTAAAAAAAAAAGATTAGTTTTGCTGTCACGCTCCCTTTGGCCTACTATATTTCTTTTCTTCTTTATTGAGTAGGAGGAGGACAGGGCTTCTCTTGCCGCCGTAGCTCAGTGTAGACGGGGGTGGTAAAGAGTGAGCGCCACGGGATCTCTTTTGAAGTCCACCCTGTATGTTATTGATCACACCTCCTAATAGGTAGAACCCGATACCATATATGGATGTTAAGAAAAAAAAAAAAGGCCAAGTTATCTAATATTTATTAGATTATAACTCTAAATTTAAAACAGAGTAAATTAATTAGAGATTAATAGCTCTAATTTTAATACAAAAAAGTATATTTATTAGAGATTATAACTCTAATTTAAAAAAAAAATATAATTATTAGAAAGATTCCGCTTCAATGATAATAAAAAAACAATCTATGTCAATGACTAAATGTCATTAATATTGTTAGAGAGGTCGTACACAAACATTATAATAATAGTCAACAATAGTCGAATCGCAAAAAGATCCAAAATCAAGCACACTTGCAAAACCAATAAAGTAATGCCAATAATGCTTCAAAACAAAAATTCGATATAATAATACACTGTTCAAAATCAATATTTGTTGAGTACAACACAATTTGCAAAATATCAGACTTGAATTATCTGGGTAAAGGTATACATAAAAGTAAATTATAAGATGGTTAATACTCACTGTCGTTATGTCCGGAATAGCGCTATCCCTGCACAAGACCCTGTAATAGAATCGTTTAACCCGACACAGATACTTCAATGTCTTAACAATAAAATTGTACTTTAGAATTCTACTTTTAAAATTGAATAAAATTTTAAAATGCTTAAAGCTATACTTAAGTTCATGTGAACCTTGGTTCACAAACATGGATGTTAGCAACTATTTATGTTGCCCGATGTTCAATTGAATCATCGATTTGAATATGAAATAAATGAATTTACCTTCAGTTGCCAGTTAAAATATGACGGTTAATACAATAGTAAAATAGTGAAGAAAACCTGGCTAACTGGTTAATACTTAATTGACATTGAACCTGATATTCGACAGACAAAATACACATATAACTTAATACAAATCCAAGGAACGGACAGCTCCTTCCAACCAGATCCAGTTGTCACAGCTCCTGATTAATAGTCGTTAGTTCTCGACTGTTTCTAACCATTTCCCAAGTCGGATAATAATTCCTATCCACTTCTATTCATTTTTTGCTTGACCAGCTCACTCAGGCATACAGCAGTATAGAGTATGGAGGATGAAGCAATCAGATTTTACATTTAATCTGAAGATAAATGTGAATTCGAAGCCTATAACCACAAACTAAAATTAATTAATGTCTCTTTACCTTAAACTTTAATCCTACCTAAGTTGTTGTGCGGCTTCGTAGTGTTCGCGCGTGGTCCACGTGGGGTCAATAATCCGCATCAAGCGTTGGGTTGCACATTTGCATTTAACCAAACTTTTCACAAAATATTAATTTGGTAGGAAACCAAATCCTCCACAATAAATTGTGCATCCACAAAAATCTTCTAGAGCAGTTAATCGGCCCGGATGGCCATGGATTTATTCCACTTGCTCTATATGAAGACGGACACCCACGCTTAACGGACCACGATTCGCGAGAAAGTGATGCGCAATTAAATTATTCGCGACAACCAAGTGAATGCTGTCACCCTTTCATCAGTTCACAGGATTGCCAACCACGCCCTGTCCCAGCAACTTCACGTCGCCCAATCAATATGGCGTTTGACAACAACACTGACAGTGAAGTGACAGTGCCTGTGTATGTGCACAATAACGGATTAAATATCAGATAATGGTAAGTAGACATTAATTAAGCAATAATAAAATTAATTCCCCCAATAACTAAGATTCAGCTAAGATGTGAACTTATAATAACTCACATAACCTAAACTAATAATAACAACAAAATTGGTTGATAATCCGACTTATTGACACTAAACAATTTCTAATTATAATTCCCACTAATAATAATTATAATCAACTAATAACAATTCTATTTTTTCCAGATGTTACATTGCGATGGTTAAAGTGTGGAACCTCGTAAGTCAATTTTAGTGAATTTTACAGGAGAAGGGAAAAACGTTTAGTTTTGGAATTGATTGTTTAGGTGAATTAGATTTACTGGGTTTTGATAGATGGAGCCTGCAGTCCCATAGACTTAAATTTAAGTTACGAGGATTTGCAGTTTAATAAATGTGAATATATATAAACTTTTAGTGTAAAATACGCGTAAACGGAAAAAAACGACTTACGAGGTTTCACACTTTAACCAATGTAGAAGGAAGTTAGCGGAATCCAAGATCGGCTAACTATCGATATCAGATGTAATCCAGCAATTAATCATCAATATCGACAGGTAAGCAACTAATTAATTAACTTCACTTAATCCCTAACATATCTGATAATTAAACTATTAATTAATTTAACAATTAATTAGTTCCAATTAAGTTGAAAACTATTAACTACCTTAATCGTTTCAGGTCCAAGATGTATATTTGGTTGCCGATCTCCAGATGAAAAATGGACCGTAACATTGCGTCAAATGGAAAAGAAGCAAGTGGTTCAAGAACTGCACAGACAAGCCCGTAAAAAATATCCTCGCAGACAAACTATAGTGAAAGGTGTTATGTCTTATAATATGATAAGGTCATAGAAAATAAGTTTGTGTTGAGTTTACAACAGTGCAATTTATTCTGATTTTAAAAGGAACAAAATACAATATATATTCAACTAAAACGATAACCTTCAATACGAATAAGGACGATCACGGATAATATATAAAAACCGAGCACATATAAAATATATTTAAAACTAACATTATTTCTATTACATATATAAAATAAACATAAATCATATTTAATTCTTAATATATAACAAAAGATCTTGCCGAATTTATTCCATATTTCAAAGTGAACAAAGGATACAAATATATTTTAGTCGCAATAGATTTTGCTTCAGTAAATTTGTATGAACACGACCGCTAAAAAATAAAACGGGACTCGAGGTTAGCAAACAGTTCACCGATATTTTCATAAAAATACAACCGAAAAACGTTCAAGTTGATGATGGAAAGGAGTTTTGGAATACACATGTTAAAAAGATTTGCAAAGTTCATGAAATTAATATGTATTCAACGTTTATAAAATTTTAGTTTACAAAGCAATTATAAATGGATAGATATTTTGGGAGATGTGACCAAAGAATATAACAATACAAAGCATTCGACAATTGGAATGAAACCGGTAGAGGTCAACAGGAAAAATAAAAACGACATTTTGGCAAACATCTACACTAATGTAAAAATTGCTGGAAAAATAAAACTTCACGTTGGTGATTACGTCAGAATAAGTAAATATAAAACAATGTTTTCAAAAGGATACACACCAAATTGGACCACCGAACTATTTAAGATAGTTAAGGTAAAAATAACCAATCCAGTGACCTACAACATTGAGGACAGGCACGGACAAGTGATTCAAGGAGCTTTCTATGATCATGAACTGCAAAAGGCAAAATATAATGATGTTTATTTAATTGAACGAGTGATAAGAAAAAAAGGAAATAAATTGTACGTCAAATGGTTGGGACTGGATGCTTCACACAATTCTTGGGTCGACAACATCAAATTTCTTAAATCTTAAAATTTTGTGAAATTATGTGATTTTCTATATAAAGGTATGAACACTTTGAAATATATATTATTAGTAATGCCAAAGTCAAAGAGTGTTACTTAATTCAATAATCAACAAGTTACCCATCGAGATTCATTTGCCCGGCTATCAGTACTGCGGACCGGGAACAAAATTATGAAAAAGATTAGCTCGTGGTGATTTGAGTATAAATACATTGGACAGAGCGTGCAAACAACACGATATTGCGTATATTTTACAAATCGAGTAAATAAATAATATTTTTTCAATTATTTACTCGATTTGTCAACTTGATTCAATATGAATCAAGCAAATAACAAAGAATATTTTGCTGAAAACATTGTTAATGAAAAACGTGTGGCAAAGCGATATGTTCGAGACTACCAAAATACTCTTAACCTTTACAATGAAAAGCAGCTATACATGATTACAAATGGGGTAGTAGTACATATAATTTTACCTCTGGTACAAGACGATATCACCACAATCAACAATAAGGGTTTGCCTATATCATGTATAAGGCAATCATTAATATGTTTGAGATTTTATGCAAATAGAAATTTTTAGGTTAGTAACATTTTATGTGTTATGTTTTCTAAAAACTGCTTTATTTTGTAAAGTTGCCGGTGATTTATGAGAAATATGTCAACCAACTGTTTTTCGTGTTATAAAACATATTTTGATAATACTGGTTTCACGATCCGATTCATTTTTTTGGTTTCCAAATGTAGAAACACAACAAAGAAATATAAGTATTTTTTTTAAATATATTGGGATTTCTGGGTGTAGCAAAGTGTATAAATTGTAGCCATATCAATATTGGAAATTCTTAAGGGAATAACGATGAAGTATTTAGCAATTGCAAAGGATTTCTTTTGCTAAATATGCAGGTATATCAGTATTCAGCATATATTTATTTTTATTTAATATAATTATGACATAAAACAGATTGTATCAGGACCTAAAGTCAACACACGATAGTGTTATATTAGACAGGAGTGCACTATGTGTTAGATTTGAAAAAATCAACTACAAGGTTTACTATTAGGTGATAATGAATACCCATGTAGATTTTTTCTATGAACGCCAGTTAAAAATTAGATACAACTATAACTATTGAAGACTGTTGAAGAATTCATTCCAAACCAGACAGATTAATCATGTGAAGTTTGCTCGTCAAAACAAAAGAATATTGTTTCCACTGATTAAAATATCTCAAGATAGTGGACGACGTGGTTGACGCGGAAAATTGTGCTAAATGTAAAGTAAAGTTTAATGGAGAGCAAGTTATTGGTTGTGACTCACAATGCAAAAAATGATTTTATCTGAAGCGTGCTAACATTACTGAAAAAGTACGCAAAACCATACAAAATAAACATAAAGTGGTTCTGTGATAATTGTAACAAAAGTGAGGTTAATAAAATAAATAAAGAAATACTTAATAGAATAGACCAAATGTTCATCTCAATAAAAAATATACAAAAGCAAGTAATCAAAAAAGATAAAAACAGTAAAGAAATAAATAATATTAAAACGCCAACTATATCATACTCGGACATAATGAGAGAAACAAAAAAGCCGTTGAAAAAGTGCCCACAACCAGGCATTATTATTAAACTCACAAAAAAAACAGGACAGTGAAGACACATTAAATGATATAAAAACAAAAATAAACCCAGAGGCGCTAAAATTTAATATTGAAAATATAAATAAAATAAGTAACAGTGCCGCGACGTTTCGACAAACTTTATTAAAACATCGTTAGGATATAAATATAACAATTACCAAAGAGAAAAATTTGTTTTTTCCAAGTTGTGCTATAGAGATTGCAAATGATTTTTTGAATTAATTTTTTCAATGTAATTACCAATTAAAATAAGTTTTAACAATGTATATATTATATACATTATGTATATAATGATAAAGATGAAGTTTTGCAAATGTTTCAAGAAAATCGGGTTTAAAATAAATTAGTGGCGTGCAAAAGAACAAAATAATATTTAATTTTCAGAATAACAGTTTTTGTTCTTTTGCACGTTACTGTTTTATTTACAAAACATTTTTCTTTAAACTTTCACAGAATTTCAACATTGCTACCATATACGTAATGCATATAATGTATACAATGCTAAAACTTATTTTAGTTGGTAATTGCAGTTGAGAAATTAACTTAGTATGCTGCGTATATAAAAAATTACTGCCATTGCAGATGGCAAGCAGAATATTTACAAATAAAAATTTAATTGCACCATGTAAATGGCTTGTATATTGTGCTGCTTTACGATTGTTGCGGATTTTCATACTGTTGCTCATATAAAAGTTAATCAGGTTTACCCTTTTTAGATATTTTGAAGTTTGTTTTTTAAATTACTGTACTGAAAAAATCACTGCATATACAAAGTTTGATAATAACGTCAGTAATACGTGTAATAATGTTGTGAAAAAATTTGGCTGAAGTTGGTATGTCCATTTAAAAGATATCAATTGTTATTGAAAACTCATTTTTTGGTCTAAACTTTGGATTAATTTAAGTGGTTTCTTTTTATTGTTAATAACATACATTGTACTCTAAAATAATAGATTGTAAGATGTTTTTAATATTTGTTTTAAATTACTATGTCACACTCAAAATGACAGCCATAAAATAATTTGCTTCACTACACGCATCAATATAGGGAGTCAGATATCCAGTTATACACGGTGTCCGGAAAATACGTGTACAACGTTTGACGACAGACTCCTGACGTCAAAATAGGTCGATCTAAGCCGACTTAGTTATATCCAAAATTGTCTCGTTTAGCCGGTAGAGGGCGTCAAAAATTTGTAAATATTAAAAAGAAATTACCTGTAACAATAATTTTTTAAGTGACCTTGTTGCTATGGCGTTTAATAATTTGACAATTATTGACAAATTGTCACCAGTCTATGAAATTTACTCAAGTATACGATCAACATTCTTGAATTACAAGTTCATTTTACCATTAAAAATGGAAAATTATACAAACTCTCAGAAAGTTGACATGCTCCTGGTATACGGGTTTTGTCAAGGAAATGGGCGTCAGAGTGTTAGGGTTTACATGGAGAGGTTTCCTAACCGTCGAATACCAAACCACCAAACATTTGCCAATATTGAGCGTCATCTTCGGGAAACGGGCAGTTTTGAGAAAAAGTTTGAAGGCAGGGGTCGTATGCGAACAACTCGAACTGTGGAAACAGAAGAGATGATTCTGGAAAGAGTTGAAGAAGAACCAAGTACCAGTACCCGTCTCTTAGAACGTGAGTTAAATGTTCCTAAAACGATTGTCAATGAGGTTTTAAGAGAACAGTTGTTACATCCTTACCACATACAAAAAGTCCAGGAACTTTTACCGACTGATCCCCCCATGCGGCTTACATTTTGTCAATTTATTAGAAACAAAAGAATCCTTGTTCCAAATTTTTGTAGAAAAATTATGTTTACTGACGAGGCATGCTTTACAAGATCTGGGGTAACCAATCTGCACAACGAACATATTTATTCCGATGAAAATCCACATGCCATTAAAGTTGCACATCATCAGCATCAATTTAAAATTAATATTTGGGCTGGTATTATTGATCACTACCTTATTGGTCCCATTGTTATTCCAGACAGGTTACATGGAAATATTTATTTAAATTTTTTGCAAGACACATTACCAATTCTTCTGGAGAATTTGCCCCTTTTACTTCGGAGGGAAATGTGGAATATGCATGATGGTGCCCCGCCCCATTTTTCCGTTGCCGTTCGGCAATACTTACATCATCAATATCCCAACCGATGGATTGGAAGAGGCAATGATGCACCAGTAAAATGGCCACCACGTTCTCCTGAGTTAAATATGTGTGACTTCTTTTTGTGGGGCGCTATTAAAACAGAAGTTTACAAGACTCCGGTAAACACACGCGATGATTTATTGCAGCGGATTTGAAATGCAGGCAACCATTTTAATAATCCCGAGACATTAGATAGGGTCCAATATCATTTTTTAAAGAGTGTTAATAAGTGTATTCAGCAAGATGGCGGTCATTTTACACATTTGCTTAAGTAATGTTTTTGTTTTACTTAGTTTCTTACAATAGATACTTTCAACTTTGTTATACTTTTGTTTTTTTTTACGCCCTCTACCGGCTAAACGAGACAATTTTGGATATAACTAAGTCGGCTTAGATCGACCTATTTTGACGTCAGGAGTCTGTCGTCAAACGTTGTACACGTATTTTCCGGACACCGTGTATATCCATGGTATTTTCTAGTTTTAATCGGCCAATACAGCAAATTTTCTTTTTCATATTTCAAATAGTTTTTCAACAATTCCCTTTGTCTTGATATGTGATTCATTATACCTCTGTTTGCCAGGTCAATCAGGATTAAGTAATAGTGTTAATAAATAGGGTTGAATGTTATAAGCAGTATAATAAATCATATGTAATAACCTATATAATAAGAAGTACAAACCTAGCAGTATTCCGTTATTGAATTCATTAACTTCAAATCTATTTTTTATTGGAGAACTATTAAATAAAGTTCGCAAACAAATCTAGGATTTTCATTTTACAATCTGAAACTACTTGAACATTATGTCGGCCCTAGTGCCACCGATACTCTTTTAATTATTCTACAAGCCGTAGATACATCTGTTCCGCCAAAATCACCAACACTTAATTAATGATTTCCGGTTGCATAAAACCTTATTTCTGAAATATGAAAATTTTATTATAACAAAACCTTACTATTATTTATGTTTATACTTATCAATTGAATATTCTAAATCATTTCTTTCTTTATTTATTATTTCTTCGTCCTTCAATGATTGTTGAATGTAATTAATTAAACGGTATATAGGACTTGTTTTTTATTTTTTAAAAATACATACAAAATGTGAACGTTTCGAATCACTTCTGGATTCTTCCTCAGCACTAAAATATATAAAAGATGATGATATGAAACATATTAAAAACATATTAAAAAAGATTTTACAAACATATTACAACCATATTAAAAACTATTAAAAACAATGAAAAACAATTAAAAACAATTAAAGACACTTAAAAACATATTAAAAACATTTGTTAATTTGAATAAATTTTAAGTCATTTGATTTTTTAAAATAAAATTTATTCAAATTAACAAATGTAAAAAGTGTAAAAAGACGAGTAATTTAGCCAAATGTTGCACTTTACAAATGTAAAAATAAAAATGTAGGTGACACAGATGACAGCGATGTCGATGTCATTAATATTTTATTCTCAGATAATGTTGATATATGTATGTTATTTGATAAAACCATTTGTTTGGTATTAGATAAAGGTCAGCAGGCCAGTTTGTTTTGTGTGACAAAAAAAATATATTTCCGTTACTGGGTAATGAAAAAAAAAAACATATAATTTTCGGTTCAGTTTTTTGGAAAATTACATAAACATTTACTGCTTTTAACTTATACACTTGTTAAGTTTGATACTATTATTTTTTATATTGTTGGAAAATAATTTACAAAATTAGAGATTTTATATGAAGAAAGCTAGAACAAATGAAGAAGGAACAGAAATTCCGCAAGAAGAAACAAATTAAATAAAAGGATTGAAGAAGCGGTTCAAGAAACGGTCAACATCGTTAATCATTTTGTATATAAACATCAAAGGAATATCAAACTACAGAAAATTATTATTTAAACACCATTCATGGTAACAGGTTTTATTGAGAGTATTCCAATTCAAATATAAAAAGATACGGGTGCCGGAGTATCGGTAATTCCAGAAAAATTTTATTTGCAACATTTTAACTTTATCAAAATGCAAGAATCTAATATTAGACATAATTAATCTTTTAGGGGAGAAATATGTAAACATTAATTATAAAAAGAATACAAGCAGTTATAAGCACGAAATAATTGATTTAAAACTTGAGTCAAAGCTTGTTTTTTGTAAGCCTCGAGTGATACCATTTGCATTTAAAACGTCAATCGACAAGGAATTAACAAGATTAGAAAACAAAGGTGTCATTGATAAGGTAAACAGTAACGGCTGGTGTACACTTTTAGTACCAGTTTTAAAAGCAAATAGGGAATTAAAAATTTGCGCTGATTATAAAATTACATTAAATAAAAATTTAGAAGATGTCAAGCACCCTTTACCACATGTTGAAGAATTATTTGTAGCATTATAAGGGGGAAGTGAATTCTCAAAATTAGATTTATCTAATGCTTATAATCAATTAAAATTATCACCAAACTGAGTGCGTGGAGCACTCAAAAAAGAATTTATATATTAAATAAGTTACCGTTTGGTAAAACGAATATGCTCTATTTTTCAAAAAAATATCGATAAGGTCCTGCAAGGTGCAGAAGGTGTGATTAACTTCCTAGACGATATTGTAGTAACGGGAACCAATAGACACAAACATTTAAAAAACCTTGAAATTGTATTACAAAGGCTTTTAGATGCAGGTTTCAAATTGAATTTTAAAAAATATTGTTTTTTTTACAGCATTAAATATTTGGGGCATGTTTTGGACAGAAATGGTTTACAGAAAAACCTTGCTAAAGTAGAAACAATCAGAAAGGTACAAATTCCTACTAATATTACAGAAGTAAAAGCTTTTTTCGGTATGGTCAGTCATTAAAGTAGATTTATTAAGAATATAACGACTATCCTTGAGCCACTTTATTCATTGTTGAAAGCTGATATAAAATTTAAGTTGAATAATAAGTGTAACAAAGCTGTTAAACAAATTAAGGAGACAATGTTATCGAAAGTTTTAACGCATTTTGATCCGGATATACCTAGTTTTAAGGCTAGTATGACTAAAGCTTTTGAGGATAAAAGAAATAGTCACTGTTCTACAACTACCCTAATAATTCGATATATATTTTCTTATCGAAATTACTCCACATTGTTACACGCAACAAACACCAGCGTTAAGAATATTTGGAAGACATATTAAAACCAGATTAAGCTTTATGACGAAATCAGAAGTTAACAAATTTAGAGAAAGGTAGATTGAGTTTCACCATGGTAATAGGGAAGTTAGTTTTGGGATAAAGGAGTTAATTTATGTGAAAGATTATCGTACACTCAATAAAGTAAAATGACAAAAGGCAAAAATAGTAGACGTTTTGGGCGCTCAAACTTATGTTTGTAAATTAACGGAAGAAGATTTAACTTGGGAAAGGTATTTAGATCAAATCATTAAAATTAGTAACTTTTACACGAACACTGAATGTCATCCGAAGGTGACAAACAACAACGAAAATGATAGTTGTGTTACTACTACTGCATGCAACAATAAAATAACTAATGATAGATTTAGTTTAGTTAATAGTGATCAAACTGTAAATGTAAACGATAACGCAACTGAATCTCTATGTAATATATATAACAATGAAAAAACTAACGATGTCAATAAAGTTATTATAGATAATTAGCTCTATTCTGTCTGCATATTGCTGGCTAACAATATAGTTATCAAGGAAGGTTGCTAAGCAATGTTGTGTATTTATTACGTTTTTTTACTAAATTGCTAAGCAACCTTGCTCGTTAACGATATTGTTAGCTAGCAATATGCATACAGAATAGGGCAAAATGACACTGTAAACCTTAAGAGGAGCGAGCGAACAATCAAATCTCCTTTACGGTATGGTCATAAATAGTAGGGGCAATGGTAGCGCACGACCAGTTTAGTTAATAAAAAACGTAGCCGGCGAATAAACAATTTATAAAGTTATGTCATTAATAAATTATATTTTTCATCAATAAAATTAGTGTATTTTTAAAATACTCATATATTACAAGATAGATTTAATGTTGCAATATATACAGCATATTCTATGTGTAAATTGCATTAAAAAAAATTACAATTTAAAAAATAAATATAGTAGTGAGCCATATAGTACCGAAGATAAAGAAATAGTTGGAAATGATTTATTTATGCTGTATGGTTACCCTGGTAAGTAAAAATTAAAAGTCTTTTCTTAAATAAATGCGAAGCAATAAGAGAGCAAATTGCAGCGTAGTGTATTATTAAAAGCAATTTGTACTCCAAAAAAATTATTCACTAATATATACACTGGGTTTCCAGGATCGATGCTTAATCACAATACTAGGGAAAACATGCAATTAATCTTATGTTATGTAATTATATTATTTTATTAATTGAAAGTTTCTAAAAAATCCACTATCTACAGAAACTGCAAAAGTAGGGGATCAAAAGTTTATTAACATGTTAGGCGACTCAGCCTGTCCTTGTATGCATTGAATTCCATACAGGTTAGTATACGAGGGTAGCTATTTATGTATTGAGAACTGGCAACACTGGTATTGCTAGGTGAAATCTGACATTGCCATCGTAAAGTTTGACATTTTTGACATTATACGTACTCAGAACATTTTGACGTGCAAGCACTATTTGTGTTGTTTATAGTAAGTTGAAAATTTCATCTTGGCCAAAAGATTGAATTAACTCGCGAAAATGTCCGAGCTATGATTTATTATGACTTTCGACGTGATCTAACTCAAGAACAGTGCTTCAATCAACTGAATTCAACTTTTGTAGATGAAGCGCCATCCACAGCCACTGTATATTGCTGGTACACTGAATTCAAACGTGGCCGTAGTTTGCTCACGGACGAAGTTAAAGAAGGTCGTCTAAAATCGGTCGTTGTGCCGGAAAATATCAATGCTGTGCGAAAACTAATTAAAGAAAATCGTCATGTGACATATAGCAAAATCGAGACATGTTAAAGCATTAGTATGACCAGCATACATAAGATTTTGCACGAACATTTGGGTGTTTGGAAGCTGTGTACGTTGGATTCCACATTTGTTGACAAATACTCAAAAAAATGCTTGAGTCGATTATTGCCGTAAAATGATTACAAAATACAGCTGTGGTGCATCCAAAGCCGTATACAGTATCGTCACAGGTGACGACTCGTAGATTTATGCATATGAGCCAGAAAGAAAAAGCTAATCGGCAGTTTGGGTGTTTCAATGTGAAGAAAAGCCAACAAAAGTTGTTCGTTCTCGAAGAGTTAAGAAGCAAATTGTGGCGTGTTACTTCACGAAAGCCGGGCATGTGGCAACTGTTGCTCTTGAAAATCAAAAGACGGTTAATTCAACGTGGTATACGACTATTTGTTTGCCTGAAGATTTTGGTAAATTAAGAGACAACAACCCAAAACGACGAATCAATTAGCATCACGACAATGCGAGCTCACACACATCACATAACACAAACGAGTATTTGGACACACAAAAGATCGAATTGATGGGTCATCCGCCTTACAGCCTCGACCTGGCACTTCATGACTTTTTTTGTTTCCAGTAATTAAAGATAAACTGTGGACAACAATTTTCATCGCCCGAAGAAGCGGTTAAGGCCTTCAAAACGCATGTTTTAGAGCTATCATTTTCTGACTGGACAAAGTTCTTTGAAGGGTGGTTGAATCGCATGCAAAAGTGTATACATCTCAAAGGCAATTATTTTAAAAAGCAATAAAAGTATTTTTGATAAAATTCATTTATATGTTCTTTCTATTCTCAATACATAAATAGCAACCCTCGTATTATATATTTATGAAATGAATATACAGACACCATAATACAATACATAGCAAACAAGGGTAGTGCTTGAAAATTCATTTGGGCTACTAAAACAGAGATGATGTATTATGTACTAAATAAATGCAAACAGCATAGAAAACAACTTAAAATCTTCCATGCTGTCCATAATAAATGGAGTCTTCGTTTTGTGTTTTTCCCTAATATTTTATGCATTTAACTATTTAAAGTACATGAGCTCTGAAATGGCACAAGCTCCTGTTTGTTTTGAGTTGCTATTTTTACAAATTCTTAAACTTAGTAGATGTTTTATGGCCGATCTCACCGACATAGCTTAAAAATTAAGCTCGAGTTAAATTGCTAAGTGATGCTTAGCGCGTTGATCCGACATTATTAACGCGTACTTAACGCTTAACTATTGGTTAAATATAAGCCGTCAATTTTGCCGGCTAAAAGTGCGACTTAACCTCAAATTTGTGTGTGACAAGTGAAATAAAGATGGAAAATATAATAATTCCTCAACACGATTTCTTTGATTTAATTATCTTAGACATAATTAATAATGGAATTCCTAGACAAATTTATGTTAGAAAAAATCATTTTAACGCTAGGCCAGATTTGTTATTTTTTCAACATTTTCGGCTAAAAAAAGAAACAATTTTTAACATTTTGTTGCCACAAATAGAAGAGATGATTGAATATATTCATAATTTGTAAGTAGTTACCCATCTATAAAATTCATAATTAATATTATAATTTAAATACCAATTAAGTCTGCCTTTATTTGGTGGAATGCATAAATCTACAGTAAATAGGATAATTAAACGTATGACAATAGCGATTTGTCAGCATTTTTTGAATGATGTATTTAAATTGTAATCAATTTTCGATTACGCATATTTACATAATCAAATGTTGAATATAATACATATTAACAAAATCACTAAGAATATATGTAATCATAATCAGTAGTCATTTAATTATTACGCATGTTCATAATCAAGTATACATTTTTTTACCAAGTTGTTAATCACTTGAAAAGAATATATTATAACGATTACTAATTATATCACATTGTTTAAATCAGGTGGTGATGATGCCAAATTTTTTCGAAATAGAAAAAAAATATTTTTCTGTAAATGTCCAAGCAGCTGTAGATGCAAAAAGCAGAAAAAAACAGTATAAATAACAAAAAAGTAAAAAAATCGATTTTTAATAGTGGCGCACCACTCGCAAAAATTCCAAAAAAATTATGGATGTAAATTTTTCAATTACTTATGAAGTTAAAAAATAAAATTCCAATCAATCGAAGATTTAGATAACCAAAAGTAATTTTCAATCCTTCTGGAATTTTTTTAAGGGTTGTATACAGAGTTTGAGCAGCTGAAAAAATTTATGTTGAAAGACCACTCAAAACTCTACTTCCATAATTTTTTTTTAATTATCTCATTTAATAGGTGCGGAAAAAAAATAAAAACAAGAAAATGCTATTTTTTGCCCCCTATGGAAAAGGGGGTGGTATCAAAATTTTAAAATTGTACCAAACATGTTTTTTTTATGCTAAGAAAGTAACTTTATGGTAATTTGGATATTTGATGGGGGGCTTTTCACCTATGTTAACCGGGGAGACCCTTTGGCACCATCTTGTAATATTTTGTCAGAAGATTGTTTGTTTAATAAAATAACTTTTTCTATACGACTGATTTCAAGCCGTTCTTGATACAATGTCGAATACAACTTTCCTACTTCACTGCTGTTTAAGGCCATTGCAGCAGCTGGCCTGCGTCGATTTTTGTAATTTTGCTGTCCTGTTTCTGCGTAGCACCTGCAGAAGCAGCTTCTACACTTGTAGAAGCCTTACGTGCTTTATTTATATTATGTGACAGCACACTATCTAACGATTCTTTCAATTGTTCCGGTTTCCAATTGTCCCAACTATTAGAACTGTCCACATCCTCCGTATGTATATAAATAAGTTCTTCATCTTTGCTGGCAGATTGTACTTCATCATTTCCTTCTGTAAAAATGTATTAGCTTACCGATAGGCATTCCTGTGGTAACCTGCTCACCGTCAAATAAATTTGGATATCCAAACGCTGTCTTATTGTTCATGATCTGCAGTGCCATTTCTTTGATGGAGTTTTTATTTATACACTCACTACCACCCACGGGCAAGGATGTTATACTATATACTGGATTGGCAACCACCGTATATTAACATAGGGAAATAGTGTGTCCAAATCCGTGGGTAGGCAACTTGCCGTTGTGCCGTATAAATTTGTATCTTTTACTCTGTCGCATTAGTCACTACGCCATATACGGTTTAAATGAGCAATATTAACAAGCAAAATAATGGTTAAATACTGGGTTGCATTTGGATGTAAATCTTTGAAACAAATAGGAAATGGAATTTAATTTCATTAGTAAGCATTTGCAATTAAAATATGTTATGCTGTTTAATATAAAAATTATATTAAATGCAAGTAAACAATATTGTTGGGTAATAATTATACTTTTATATGCTAGTTTTGTGTTTTAATTTTATTTAGAATAATTATTACCTTCCTCTTAAATATCTTATATATAAAATATATGCAAAAGTTCACAACAAACATTTTGTATTGTGATTAATTGATGTTTTTGATCATTCTATTAATATTTATATCATTGTAGTTGTAATAAATTTATAAAGTAGATCTTTATGTTTAATACATTTAGACTCAATGTAGCTTATTATCAATACTTTACTTTCGAGTTTAAGCACTTTTTTAAAATTATTTGTAATAAAATATAACAAAATTAGAACTTTTTTTAAAAATTACTAACACTAATTTTTTAACCGTGTAAGAAATCTATTACTGTTTCTATTAAGTAACTTAAGAGTTAATAAATAAATTTCTTTTGTAAGATGTATCAGATACAAGTAAAAACTGACATACGAATGCGTAACTTTAAAGCACGCATTATTCACGGTTTGGTTAACGAATTATTATGTGAGTACTATATTATGTATATTTGTCAATATATTTTATATTTTAAACAAATGTACAAGTTAGTTTTACTTTTTTATTATTATTCTAGTAGAAATTTATAGAGCCAAAAATTTCAAGGTCATAATATTCGTTTTGATTTGCTCATTCCTAACCTATGTTTAGTGAATCTATTTATTAGAGTGATGTATTTTATTAACTAGACGGCTAATTAAATATATGTTTAATATAGACATTTATAACAAATAAAAATATATTGAGCATATAATTCATTAGCTGCTCAAAGGTGTTGATAAAATAAAATAAATTAAACTCAATTAAAAGTTAATTTAAGCTAATAGTTTATTAAGTGCTTTATTAGGAGTTGGATATCATGGCCCTAAATCTTTCATTAAATTTTTTAATAGCTTTTGTTATATTTATTAATTTTTTATTAATGTTATTCCTCATCAAACCAGAATACATGTATTAAGCATTGTAAGAACCTCATAATATTGAAATGAATATTTACTGTTTTAATTGAACATACATATACTTTTTTATCAAAAAATTATATATGGGTAATTCCATTACTTTTCGACCAATTTGAAAAAGTCGACCTCTTTGATTTTGCTCAAATTTTCAGGGATCAAAATATAGATGAAAAAAATGAGATTCCCAAAATTTTGGACCTTAGAATAATGTCTGTTCAAAATGACACACAATTGAAGGTCAGAAATTTTACAATAAAACGTCTTTTTTAGCTTATTTTGTATCTCAATTTTTGGGCTTCTGGAAAAAGATAAAAAGGTCCACAATGTCTCAAATTATTTCTTATTACATGTATTTCAAAACCCATATTTTTATGTTTAATATCGTGGCAGTCATTTTGATATATTAAGCTTCAAACGTTATTCCAAAAAAAAACCGTAAATTTAGCAAAATCGCAAAACTTTGCTTTCTTTAAACCGTTCTAACTTTGTCAAATCTTAACAAAATTTGATTTGCAAGGTCTAGATTTCCTCGTGTTTAATCTCTTTTTGAAGTGATCACACAATACTTATAGAATCAATACGTATACACCATTATTTTGATGCAGGAAGTTGCACATGTTTTCGCGATCTTCAAAACTTGTAATTTTCAGGTCCCAAAAAAGCGCTGTCACCCTATGTCGATATTAGTCAAAATTTCAGTAAATACTCTTTGGAGCAAAAGAAAATAGAGTATCTATATGAGAAATGGTATATCGGGCATTATAAAGAATTTTTTAATATTCAAAAATTGTCAAAATTGGCATACCGCACATTTTTGTATCTCAGTTTTTGGGCCTTTAGAAAAAGATAAGAAGGTCCACGATGGCTCAAAATATTCTTTATTACATGTACTTTTAAACCCATATTTGTTTATTTAATGTTAGGGCAGTCATTTTGATACATCAAGCTTCAAACATTATTTCAAAAAAAACCGTAAATTCTGCAAAACTGCAAAATTATGCTATGTTTAAACCGTTCTAACTTTGTTAAATTTTAAAGAAATTTGATCCTCCAGGTCTATATTTCTTTGTGTTCAATCTATCATTAAAATGATTACATAAGACTTATAAAATCTATACATATTCACCACTAATTTGATGCAGGAAGTTGCACATGTTTTTGCAATCTTCAAAACTTGTAATTTTTAGGTATCGAAAAACCGCTGTCACCTTAAGTCGATTTCAGTCAAAATTTCAGTAAATACTCTTAAGACCACAAATAAAAGGTTATTTATATGAAAAATGGTATATTGGGCATTATCAAGAGTTTCTTTATATTCAAAAATCGTCAAAATTCAGAAAATCTAAATTACTTTTTGTCTATCTTGCTTTGTTTTTGAAATAGTCAACAAATACAAAATATTTAAAAAACTTTTTATTTAGCAAAAAAACACAAACAAAACAACATTACTTTAACAAGTGTGCATTGATGCAAGCTTTTGATACTTGTTAAAACAGTTTTTTTGGTTCGGTTAGTGAAATTTGATAAAAATGCTGTTCAACATAGAGAATACGCAAATATCATTTTTGTTTACGGACTCTGTAATGGTAATGCCCTAGCAATTGAGATTTCCTGACAGAAAACAACTTTTTTGACGCGTTTTTTAGTGAAAATGTTCACCCATATTATTATCAAAAGTAAAACACCTACAACCAGGCGACGTAGCACAACGACTTGCATTTTCTCAATGGCTTCTTGATAATTCCCAATATACCATTTTTCATATAAATAACCTTTTTTCTTGTAGTCTGAAGAGTATTTACTGAAATTTTGACTAAAATCGACATAGGGTGACAGCGTTTTTTCGGGACCTGAAAATTACAAGTTTTGAAAATTGCGAAAACATGTGCAATTTCTTGCATCAAAATAGTGGTGAATATAAATTGATTCTATAAGTCTAGTGTAATTGCTTTAAAGAAAGATTGAACACAAAGAAATCTAGACCTCGTGGATCAATTTTCTTCAAGATTTGACAAAGTTAGAACGGTTTAAACAAAGCATAATTTAGCAATTTTTCAAAATTTACGTTTTTTTCTTAAATTAATAGTTAAAGCTTGATATATCAAAATGACTGCCCCAACATTAAATATACGAATATGGGTTTTAAAGTACATGCAATAAGGAATATTTTAAGCCAACGTAGACCTTCTTATCTTTTTCCAGAGGCCCAAAAATTGAGATACAAAAATGTGCGGTTTGCCGATTTTGACAATTTTTGAATATTAAAAATTTCTTGATAATGCCCGATATACCATTTCTCATATGAATAACCTTTTTTCTTGTGTTCTAAAAAGTATTTACTGAAATTTTGACTAAAATCGACATAGGGTGACAGCGCTTTTTCGGGACCTGAAAATTACAAGTTTTGAAGATCGCGAAAACATGTGCAACTTCCTGCATCAAAATAATGGTGTATACGTATTGATTCTATAAGTATTGTGTGATTACTTCAAAATGAGATTAAACACGAGGAAATCTAGACCTTGCAAATCAAATTTTGTTAAGATTTGACAAAGTTAGAACGGTTTAAAGAAAGCAAAGTTTTGCGATTTTGCTAAATTTACGGTTTTTTTTGGAATAATGTTTAAAGCTTAATATATCAAAATGACTGCCACGATATTAAACATAATAATATGGGTTTTAAAGTACATGTAATAAGGAACAATTTGAGCTATCGTAGACCTTTTTATCATTTTCCAGAAGCTCAAAAATTGAGATACAAATTAAGTTAAAAATTACGTTTTATTGTAAAATTTCTGACCTTCAAATGTGTGTCATTTTGAACAAGCAATATTCTAAGGTCCAAAATTTTGGAAATCTCATTTTTTTCATCTATATTTTGATCCCTGAAAATTTGAGCAAAATCAAAGAGGTCGACTTTTTCAAATTGGTCGAAATGTAATGGAATTACTCATATATATATATATATATATATATATATATGAATTATTTTTATTGCATGTTTCTAATTTTTATTCAATATTAAATATTTTCTCAAACGTTTAATATATTATTCTGCCTGCATCTACAATTTTTAACCAAACTAAAGTATCTGCAAAGTGATAAATTTATTTATTTAATTTATGGCTCTAAATATATATCATTCAAACTTATTTTAGTCATCAGCTAAAATAAATCAGCTGGAAGTGTCTACTAACAAAAACTCTTTTAATCATCGATGTTAGTTTATATTGCTGTTAAAATAAATGTAGGCAATCAGACTCAGCACTTTCAAATGTTGTCTACAACATTGAAAATGTTAAGGATATTGCTGTAAAAAATGTTCAGAATATGAAAATAAAAGTAATAATGAATCATTTATAGCCAAATTTTTGTATAATTTATGTCACAAATAGTTGGCTAAACTTTGATTTTTAAGATATGATCTTTTAAATGAGACTATTGTGTTGATATCAATTTATTGACATTTGAAAAATGTATAAGCGTTTTTGGACGTATTTTAATATTTGAAATAAATAGGTAAGCACTATTAAAAACAAAGCTATTTCTAAATTACAGTTAATTAGTAAAAATGTATGTTTTTTTCTTACATAATTTTAATTCAATAGATACTTTGTATTTATAAACTTAATATTTATTTAGTTTTTTTAAGATTAATATATATATATATCTATTATTTTTATTATTAATTTTAATAATGATTTTATGTATCATTGACAAACTAATAATATAAAAATAGTACGTATATATATTATTAAATAATAAAATTTAAATATTTCCCGCAATTAATCACTTTGCGCTCGAAGCGCTCCCAAGTGGTGACGTGGAGAACTAATATCGTGATTATGACAAATAACATGGAGCTCGCGCTTCTGTAGTATGCCCTGTGCTACCACCACTGGTTTTAATACTTTGAATTCTTTCATCGGCAACTTCCTTCCTTACGTTTTTTTTTTTATATTGTTGTAAGCTTTTTTTAGAGAAGCTGCGTCACGACGAAATAGTTATTTTTGATATCAAAATTAAAATTTTAAATAATTGTGAAACTAAATATGTAGTATAATTATAAAGAATATAAAAGCATCTCATCGAAAAACAGTGCAAATGTTAATTATATCAACCTTACTTATATCATATTTTTTAAGTAAACTAAAAAAATAATTATATAGAGCGTTTTTTCTTAATAAATAAATTGAGCCTTTTTATATTATTATAGGAGGCCCTTTATCACTTTGGGATTATAGAAACAACAATGTAGCTAGAGCCTACCTTGTTTATGTGGCAAAGTTCCAAAATGAAAATGTTTTAGGTGGAGGTCATTCAAAATATTTTTATAATTGGGAAAAGTTTGGACCAAATCACTTTGCCGCTATCGAATCTCCTTAAACTTATTAGTGCTTGATTGCCAAAATGTTTAAATTAATAGTAATATTTTATATTTTTGTAATTTATTTTTTATATTGGAAATTAACTAATTTATTATTTATGTTTTTTTATTAGAATTTAATTTTGGTTATTTGTAATAAATTTTTGTAAAATTATTTATTTATTTATTATTTATGTAGGGACACCCATGCTGTATTTCTTTTTTAAATTTTCTTTTGCATGCAATTTGTGTTTATTTGTTATAAATATGAAAAACGATTAATGATTGAATAGCTTGGGTACTTGTGCTCAAATCCCGGTTAAGGTAAGTATGTTTGTTCATGTACAGGTTCTTTTAAAAACAAAACTGCTGGCTAAGGCATCTCAGCATGGCCATGAAATAAAAATAGGTAAGTATGTTTATTTGTTTAGGTAAGTATTACTTACAGGAGAGATTAAAAACAAAATAATGCGGGTGTGCACTTGTGTAAGTAATTAGCATTGCCAGAATGTCAATTTATTGATGTAACAAAATTACACATCTTTATTCTTGGTGGTGGATTTTTTCTAATCTACATAAAACATAATAAACATCGAGATATGTATATTTTTAGTTTATGTTTCTAGATAATAATCTATAAGAAATTGTAGTAAGTACTTTATTGAAGATTATTATAAAACATAAGTATTATAATAATATATTAATATTAAACATTATCAAAATAATTTTATGATCGGTATAAAATAATTAATGCATGCAGATTTAATACAGAATTATAAAATCTTAAAAAAAATGTGTACTTATTGAATAATCATGTAATCATTAAATAATCACATAATCATTTTTATAATCACATATCATTGAATAATCATGTATTCATTACATAATCATATAATCATTACGCTTTCATTAAATAATCACGTAATCATTGCGTATTCATTAAATAATCACGTAATCAATGCATAATCATAATCATAACCATGTAATCAATACATAATCACGTAATCATTACATAATCATGTAATAATTACGCGTATTCATAATCAGGTGTACATTTTTTTACTAAGTTGTTAACCCCTCGGAAATATGTCATATAAAAATAGGTAATAAATACAATTTACAAACTGGATAGTTTATTAATATCTTCCGTGATTGTGTAGGGTTCAATGTTACTGATCATTTTAAAACCAGATCATTTAAATTGGGTAAATGGCTTAATAGTTTTGATGTTTTCAGGTAGTTGGTTGTAAAATCTAACACACATATAAAACGCGCTTTTTTCTGTAAGAAATAACCTGTGGTCTGGGTATTTTTATAATTGTTTAAAGCGTGTGTTGTGACAATGCTCAAAAAGCTACTCATTAAAATAGGTTAATTTTCTTCTTACAAATTTTACTGTTAGTATTTTATTCGATTTGAATATTGTACGACATGAATCTTGATACTTTAGTACTTACAAAAACACGTTGTATATCATTAGGTGCACCCCAGAATATTATTCCAAATTTCAAATGGGAGTAAAAATTTGCATAGTATAGAGCTTTTGCTGTATTCAAATCATCGTAATTAATAAGAGATCGAATACCTTAACAAGCTCTGTTTAGTTTAGTACATAAATGATCTACATGAAATTGCCATTTTAGATATTTGTCAATGTAAACTCCTTTTGATAGCTATTCATTTTAAAATGCACTGCATTGATGTTGGAATTTGATTTAAACAAAACACAGTTGATTTTTTCTTCGTTCATTACATACTGTTACTATGAAACCACGTTAGCATTTCTTTAAAGACATTGTTACTGATTTGAGATACACCATGCACATTTGTGGCAGATATGAAAACATTTGTGTCATCTGCGTAGTTTACTATGTTTATATTTGCGCTATGAAATTTAGAATGTATATAGTTCGGCAGATCATTTATGTATATCACAAATAACAGAGGACCAATTATGCTACCTTGTGGTACTTCCATACTAGTTGGCAGCGTATTTGATTGTATATACCCATTTTCACTGTGTAGTTAGACAAATTGTTGTCTATTTGCTAAATATGATTTAAACCAATGAAGTGCACAACTGCGTACTCAATTTTTCAAGAATTTTTTAAAAACTTGTTAATAATTTTTTTGGATATAACTATTTGCGTTTTGAATTTCTCCTTTTTTTATATATTGGAATGACCACACTGGTTTTGAAAAACTCTGAAAAAACTCCACTCTCTAGTGATACATTAAATATATGGCATAGGAGATAACTGTTATTGATATGCTATCCACACCAACAAAATGTTTATTGGCCATCGAATGCACAGTAGTGCAGATTTCTTCAGGGGTTATAAAAAAAAGAATATAGATTTACAGATTGAGACGTTTGAGTTATTACACCATTCTTTAATAGATTAGCACCCATGTTAGTAAAATATTCGTTAAAATTGTTTGCTATGTCACTATTAACTGGAGTCGAAAGAATACGTTTACTGTTCTTACCGGTCAATTCATTTACAGTCCGCCACATTGCTTTAGTTTTATTCTGCGATAAAGTTATTTTATTATTGACGTATTGTTTCTTAACTTTATATAACAGGTTATTATATTCTTTGCGTAGATTATTATATATTAGTTTACGTTCATGAAATTAAGTTGATACAAGGGAGTTTCCAGACGACTAGTCTAAGAGGGGTAATAAAAAAAGATAAATATATATTTTATACAAAGAAACAACATAGAAAAGGACCTTTTCTAACGTTTTAAAGCGTTGCACAAATTTACTGGTTATTATTTGTTTGAAATATAGAATATCAGTAATTTTTAACAATAAAAATTGATAAGCAAAAATTCGTAGGAGGGGTTATCACCCCATTACCCCCGCCCCCTTGAAACCGCCACTGAGTTGATAGGTTCTGAAACAAAAATAATTGATTTTTAAAATATTAAACTGTTGGGTTGTTTAAGTAAAATTTACCATGAGCTTTGTTTTGATTTATTTTAACATTTTGAAGTGGAATATTAGCGTTAAAACATCTGATTACTGTGTTTAAGAAATGTTTGAGCTTAATGTTTACATTTGGCGATCTGTAGATGATATTCCAGTCCTCAGCCGATAAGTCGTTATAAAAAAGTGTTAGATTGCAATCGGTAATACGTCGAATTAATATTGTGTTATTTTAAGTATGATAATATGTATATAGTATTTATGACAAGAATTTGAGTACAGTGATTGGAGTTATTCTAGTGCTTTCTATAGTCATAATACTAAAAAATAAAAAACTATTTGTATTGTTAGTAGGATTTTTAATATCGATATTAAAATCACCGCAAATGAAGTAAGTTAAGTTTTCAAAAACTATAATAATTAAAAGTTTGTTATAATGATATTACTATATTTTTGGCACGAGTTACACTCGATATTTTTTCGCCTGCCCCAATTATAAACATTATTTTCAATGTTTATTATAATTTGTCAGTACTGTCAGATTTTAAGGTTTCATATGAAATTGTAATTCACAGCCAATCAAATAGCGCAAATAGCCAAAAAGGCCAATGGGCATATGTGGACCGAAAATCGCCTTTTCGGTAGAGGCAGGCAAAAAAAGCTTAAGCAGACCTTCGCTTTAGCAGCCCTCACTCGCTTCGCTCGTTCGTGCTGCTAAAAGCGGTGGGCTGCTAAAGCCTATTTTCTGCCCTTGATACACTATATACTATGTTGTTAGATATAATATATTTTACCTGTTGACATAGCTAACGTGACGACGTGACCTACATCGCCTATCATGTCATATGTTCAACAACGACATTAAGGCTCCTTACACGATCAATAATACTGACATTCCAAAATACTGACAGTATTACAAAATACTGAATCAGTATTTTGTCCACCTTACACGGTCATTCCACACCGCCAGTATTTTCCTCAGTATCATAAGATACACCGGCTAGTATAGAAGTATTTTAGTATGGATAAACGAAAAAAAAAAACGTGCCTGCAATAATTTTTGCATTTTTTTTTTTACAAAACGCAGGGTAGTGCTCAATCGATGGATGAAAGATTGATTGAAGAAGCTTGACACTCGCAGACTAAAGTTGCAGAATATGATATTAAACGCTATATAAAATCATTTTAGATATCAATTTTGAAAACTCAAAAAAAAGATTTATAATTTATTTCAAATGCTGGATAAATATAGTTAATATTAAAAATAAGAAATGCTTATATTTTTACACGCATTGATGTAGCTTATTTTGATTTTTTTTTCTGAATTTAAGATTTTTTGAAGAAACGTTACTAAAATTCAGCAACATTTGCATCGGAATTGCAGCCCTGTACTGAAGTACTGATGTAAAATGACCTTACACTATCAGTATTATTGTCAGAATTTCCACCACTTCGTGGGCGTGGCTAGGCGTGGCCATGATATTAAAATACTGATGCTTGGATTACGGATTATCCGGAAATTCTTCAGTAATTTCATTATTCCATCAGTACTAGACCTTACACGATCAATAATACTGTCAATATTTTAGAATATTGACAGTATTATTGATCGTGTAAGGTGCCTTATTGACATTGAAAACATGCGACGGGCGAGGTTAGACTGTAATTTGGGTTATATAGAAATTAAGATACATTGGGCAAGTGTACAACAGGTGGCAGCAACCTCGCCATTTTACATGTGAGAATTTTTTTTTTACATTTTTATTGTCATTTAGAAATTATTTTCAATCAAGTCAAAGAGATTCAACATTGGTGATAAAGGTAAAACTGCACAAGGGATGGTCGGAGATAATGGTAAAAGTGCACAGGATAATAGTACAGACAGTGCAGTAGATGTTGCACAAACAAAAGTGCACCCAGAAAAGTGCATGTCGGAGAGCATGAAAAAAATGTATAATGTATAAATAATAAATACTATCTTTTTTTAGCTAGCGAGTTGAAAGCCGAAATTGCAAAATTGCAAAGAGAGGTTCAACAAAAAATAAAAAGGTATTTAACTTATTATTACTTGATATTTGTTTCGTAGCATTAAGTCGAACAATAAAACTGTTTGATAATCATTAGTTACAATCAAATTAATTATTATATACAACTTAATTTTTTTTAGCATGGTTCTAGAATTAGAAAATATTTCGATTAAAAAAAAAAACAACAAGAAGGTGGAAAAATGGTAAGTAGATTTTTTTTGTGCCATTGTTTTTTTTAACTTATTTTTATTTTTAGAAAAAAGATCAGAAAAAAAAGGAAATGGAAAACCGGCCACGGGGAATTATATATACAATAAATAGTATATTATTATATTAAAAATTAATTGTTTTTGTAACTTTTCACGTAGGAGATATTGATATGCACTAATAGAAAACATACAAGATATTTCTCTAGTACACGATACGCCACTGCAACAACATGACGGAACTTCTTTTTTATTCAAAAACCTGTCCAACAATACAAACTAATTCACGTAAATATTCGAAGCTTAATGAACAAATTAGATGATTTGGAAATTTTTATAGACAATACAAATCTGCAAATACCATGTCTTACAGAAACATGGTTAACTGACGACAATATAGATTATATAAAGATAAATAATTTTAAATTAATTTCATACAAGAACCGGATTGCGCACATACATGGAGGAGTAGCTATATTTGCAAAATCAGATTTAAAATGTATAGAGCTAAATCATGTTAATAATCTAACAATTGAAATGGAAATAGAATGCTGTTCCATTTTAATTAAATCCCTTATACAGGAAATTTGCGTGGTATCTGTATATCGGCCTCCGACAGGTAACATACACACTTTTATCTTTAGACTGGGTTAAATTCTCGATTATGTTAATAATATTTCAGATTATATTATTTTATGCGGCGATCTAAATATTGACAATTTAGTAAATAACATAAATTCAAATATGCTGTGTGATCTGATCAACTCGTATAAGTTAATTAATAAGATAAATGAACCAACTCGTATTTTCACTAATAAAAATGGCAAAACATCATCGACAGGCATTGATTATATAGCCACTAACTTAGATAAAAACAAATTCTCATGTGCGGTAATACCTTACAACATATCTGATCATTATGCCCAACAAATTTGTTTTAATCAAGCAAA
This sequence comes from Tachinus rufipes, assembly GCA_963932245.1. Lineage (NCBI taxonomy): Eukaryota > Metazoa > Arthropoda > Insecta > Coleoptera > Staphylinidae > Tachinus > Tachinus rufipes. The sequence goes on from OZ010747.1 coordinate 56,731,514, forward strand.
GCTCAATGAAGTTATACCAAAGCAAAAAGTCCAATATAGAATCATAAATGAGAACAATTTAGAAACACTAAAAAATATGTTAGACTTACATCAAACTAAAATAACCATTACAGATGACGTAGATCAATCGTTTGAAAATTTCATGGATCATTTTTTGGATTATTTTAATAGGTCATGCCCAACTAAAACATAAGATATAGTACATAATACGCATAAACTAACATGGATTTCAAATGATTTAAGAAAATCTAGTAATGAACTTAAAGCTCAATTCCAGACTTTAAACAAACATTATAATCACTAACAAAATGAGATTTACAAAAAACAAAAAAAGCACATCGGCAATTGGTTAAGCAAACAAAATTGGAATACTATGAAAACAAAATAGAAACATCAGAAAATCAAACAAAAACAATGTGGAAAATTGTTAACGTTGATTTAAATCGAAAATAAGACAAAAAAACAAAAAAACATATTGAGCTAGAAAATGACGGAATTGCCCTTAAACACCCAGAAAAAGTTGCAAATGCGTTCGATCGCCATTTTTCAATCAATCCCATTAAAAAATTAGTAGTCATTTTGGACAAAACATATCTAATACGTGTACAGTAGACAGCAATCAGCCAAACACTATGGCTGTACATGCAGTATCGGAATCTGAAATAAAATCAGTAATTTTTAATTTAAAAAACAAAGAATCAGCTGATCCAGATGGCATATCAGTAAAGGTGTTAAAACATGTTTCTAGTGCAATATTCTCTACATTAACAGTATTGATAAACCAAACACAAAAAAAAATTCCATCAATATTGAAAACTGCGCGAGTTGTTCCCATTTATAAAAAAGGATGTCAAAAACAAGTTAAAAATTACAGACCGGTCTCTATCTTAAATACGATCTCAAAAATCTACGAAAAAATTATATCTGAACAAATATGGCGTTTTATTGAAAAATATAATTTACTAAATAAGTGCCAACATGGCTTCGCAAAGAATAAATCGACTGAAAGCGCAACATTTGATTTTGTAGAATATATACATAAGACAGTGGACAGTAACTATATCTCCGTCGGATTATTTTTTGATTTGTCGATTGCTTTCGATGTAAAAATTTAATTACCTCTTTTCTAACAGACCGTCAAATCTATGTTGACATTTGTACTTCAGAATCAAATTGGTTTGATCTAACATTAGGTGTAGCGCAAGGATCTGAACTAGGTCCATTAATATTTTTATTATATGTCAACTATCTGTACAAATTCATTTCAACAGATTTTATAATAAACTACGCAGACAACATCTCTATTGTTGAGCATGCTAAAACAGCGGAAGAACTTGAAATTAAAATTGCAAGTGCTAGAGAAGAAGTAAAACAATGGTGTGACAAAAACAATTTAATATTAAATAGTGATAAAACTGTAACTTTAAATTTTTTTAAAGTAGAGCTATCGCAGTAAACACACATTCTACAGCCTCCAGTAAAAAATTTTTAGGGTGCTACATTGATTTGGAATTAAGATGGAATATCCATATTAGTCATGTTGTTAAAAAACTAAGTAGCGCCTATTACGCAATATTAAAACTAAAACGAACTGTATCATACCGATATATCATGCAAGTTTATTACGCTTTAGCCTATTCGCACATAGCTTACAGTATTATTGCTTGGGGTAAGTCATCGGACACAAATAGGGTACAGGTGGCCCAAAAACGACTAATTCGACTTATACATAACATGCAGTATAACAAAACATGTAGAACAACATTCAAATAACAGAAAATACTTCCGTTTAATTGCTTATATATTTACAAATGTGCAATATATGCATATAATAATCTGATAACATTTGAAAAAAATTCCATCAACCACAACTACCCAACAAGGAGCTGTGATAATCTAAGAGTCCCCACTACATCGATCATCAAGATGTAATCGACCGAGAGCTCGGAGCCAAAAAAAACTATGAAAGTATAAACATTGATATACTGCGGTCAGTTAAGCCCATGTTGGGACAGGTGTCACTGGTGCGCCCTCAAACATGTCGTGAATACCGGGGTAGTAAAATGAGTTTATAAAATCTGAAACTTTGTACGCTGGTTAAATATTGCATGTAATGAAAAATTTTAGTCAGTCAGCTGTATGTGGGGACGGAAGTTGGTCAGGCAGGCGCCAAGATGTATGAAAAATTAAAAAAATTAAACGGATTTGAAAAATCTGAAAAAAAAATTACAGGTAGTTTATATAATATAAAACACAAAAAAATAGTCAGTCAGTCATATAATAGAACAGCGCTCGTCAGTCAGCAGAAAAAAGTGAAAAAATCGTGCGCTTGGCTGGAATGGTGGATATGTAACATATTACAAACGTTAGTTTAATATTCATATAATAGAGTAATTCAGAATAATATTAATAAAATATTTCTGAAAAAAATCTGATTTATATCAAAAATGTAGGTAATCAGGAATAACCTTTAGAAATAATATTAAAAAAATTAAAATTGTGAGAAATTTTATTAATAAAAAAATATCAACATAAAATTCGCATAAAGAAAATATTACTCGCAATAATTAGTTAATTTTATTTATAAAAATATATCAACATATAAAAAGGTATTGCATAAAGGAAATTAATCGCAATAATCAGTCATTTTCTGTGTCACTAAATTCGCTATAATCGCTCTCGTCATCTGAAATGTAAGCTCTAAATCTACGTCCACACTATGCTGAATGATGTCGGTCGACACGGTCGATCGACACTGTCGAACCAGTCGAACAAATCTGGACATGTCGCCCGGCTTTGTTGAACCATGTCGGGTCGAATCGAACGTAACCCGAATCAAGTCGGTACGGATCAAAGGAAGTCGAGCGACATCAGTAGGTGTGGACGTGTTGAAACGTGTCGGTCAACTTTTTTCAGTAAATATTTAGGCTGTTTATTTGTGTTTATATCAAAATTATTCCATTTAAAATAATTTTATAAAACATTTTTATTAACACGTATTTATAATGGAGTTTAATGATGTACAAACTATGACATTTATTGAAATGTATAGGGAACGTGATTATTTGTGGGATCAAACTAACTCCCTATACAAAAATCGGAATAAAAGACATGATGGTCTTATGGAAATTGCAGTTTCTTTTGCCATTGAAAAATCTGATGTTGAAAAAAAAATAAAAATTTGCAAAGCCAGTTTTCCAGAGAAAGAAAGAAGGAAAAGTGTGCCACTGGGATGGGTGCAGACGAAAAGTACATTAGCAAATAGTTTGCATACAAAAGTATGATGTTCTTGGCTGATAAGAACAAACCAAGAAACACTCAGGATACAGATTTAATTAACACTCAGGTAATTATGATTTTTTAAATATTTAGCTTGTTTTAAACTAATTTACTTGATTTTATGATTATTATTGTTATGCGAAATAATTTTATTGTTAATTGTTGTTTTGTAAAAACAAAACAAATAATACCTACTTTTTAATAGGTAGGTATTATAATATTTTCAAAATTATGATTAGACAGATATAAGTAAAACCATGTGCTATGTTTGGTTTATAAATACCGTCCATTATTTTTTGGTAATAGGAAAACATAAATAAACAATCCATAAATTAGGTATTAATACATTTTTTAATCAAAAGCAAAATGAATGTAATTAAACTTATTAAACAGTTATACCTACAAATTAATTATTACTTAATTAACAATTACAATTACTTATCGTACTGGAAGTGCAGTTTTCCTGGCTCACTTATGAAATATTTTGCAAATTCCTTTCTCACCGTTTGACCATCAGTACAACTTCTCCTGGGAACAGTAGGCAGACTATTTATTTCACAAGTTGATGAATCTCGCCTCCAATGACCTGGAATAACTTCTCCACTGTCAGAACACTCCGTATCCAAACTCCCAATGGGACAGTAAACATTTTTTGATCCGCTTTTCCTCAAATAGTTATGTAAATAAATTGCAGCCAATGTTACTTTTCTTGCAGTACTTGGCTTCAATAACATTGGTCTTCTAAATATACGAAAACGAGAAGACATTATACCAAATGCATTTTCTGAAACTCTTCGAGCCCTACTTAACCGGTAGTTGAATATTCTTTGTTTTGATCCTTTGTTATGCAATCCAGAGAATGGTTTCATAAGATTTGGGGTTAGTTGAAAAGCTTCGTCTCCTACAAGGACATATGGAACCGGAAGACTCAATTGCGGTAAAGGGCGGGGAGGGGGAAGGTGCATAGTGTTGTCATCTAGACATTTCTTAAAAGATGTACTATTAAAAACTCCACCATCCGAAATTCTTCCTTGACATCCAACATTCGCATATATGAAATTGTAATTTGCATCCACTATAGCAAGCAACACAATACTAAAAAAACCCTTGTAATTAAAATTTTCTGTGCCTGAATTTTCTGGTGCTTGAATATTTATGTGTTTTTCGTCTATGGCACCCACACAGTTAGGATAGTTCCACTTGTCGTTGAACATTTTTTCAACACAGCACCATTCTTCTGCACTTCGCGGTACCTAGAATACAAAAAAAAATGAATTAAAACATTTTTTAAATAAATGATTGTTTATAGAAGAGGGTGGTGTAGGTCCCCCCCCCCCACCACTGAGGGTACCCCGGTCGGGTCAAGTTGTCTTAACAACTTGAATGTAAAAATTATTTAACATAAATTAAATGTTTAATACTTTAATATCAATTTAAAAAATATAATATAAGTGTATTTTTCAGGAATCTCAAAATGAAGAAACTCAAGAAAAACATGACGAAAATAATAGTACAGGAAACATGGACAATTCTGAGGACGAGAGATTAAACGCTGAAGACAGTAATGCAAGTACAACAAAGACAACAATACCGAGTAAAAAAACATTTACATCCCCCAAAAAAACACTTAAAAAACGTAAAGTTATTTCAAATTCTGCTGTTAATGTACCTGTCATTGATGAAGCAGTAAACCTGTTGAGAACTATACAGGCAAACAAAAAAGAAAAAGACGAATATCATGGTGAGCAGGTAGCAATTAAGCTTAGAAATATTAACACACCGCAAGCAAGATTTATGGCGCAGCAGAATATTAATAACACATTATTTGAAGCAGAAATGGGTATGGGGGTTTATTCGTATAATTCTCAACCGCTTCATTATGAAACATATCCCAACATGTATCCCTCTGGAAATCGAAATAATCAGCCAAGGCTTTCGCCCTACCACTCGCCTACGCCTCCTATGCTAATTTCACCGCACTCTTCCTCAAGCAATCCTGCCTCACAGTCACCTGCATCTGTCATACCAGATTCACCTGCATCTGTCATACCAGATACCCCTCTGAATAATTTTAATACCGACAATCAATACGATTTCAAGTAACGAAAAACAACTGTAACTTTTTTTTTTCTATAAATTATTTAAATAAAACGAATGATAATAAACAAATGTTAAAATAAATGCTATATAGTAGTTACATTAAAATATTTGTTGTACTTTTCTTACCTTGATGTAATCTAGTAGAGCTACTGTCAGGGCATCACAGACTTCCGGTACAATAGCTGATATTACTTGCTTTGACATTTTCAAGAGGTGGCCCAATGATACGTATGAATCTCCCGTTGCCAAAAATCTCAGCGTTACTGCAAGGCGCTGGCTCACTGAAATAGCTTTTCTGAAACTTGTGTCTTGCTTAATGATTGTTGGTGCAATCATACTTAATAGATTTTTAAAATCAGAATTCGTCATTCTAAAAAAGTTTTGAAAACCTACGTCACATCTGTACTCCATGTTCAAATCATCAACGTCATTCAGCAATAAATCACCAATAAACTCATCTGTACTATACTTTTTTCTGCCTCGTACAAGGCTGGGCCTTACCCAAAATCGCCTTGGGCGACGACGACAGCGTTGTTGTTGACTTTCTGCAACAGCAATGATAATTGCAGCAGCCGCAACTGCAGCATCTTCAGAGTCACTCATTATTTAAAAAATGTAATCAAAATTCACTAATTTATTAACTTGTTTGATCAGTGACTGTCGCTCAACTAGTCTACATATACTGTGGTGTGTGGACAAGTCAAAAGTCGACAGTGTCGAACGACATATGTCGGTCGACCTTGTCGATCGACATAGTCTGGACACGGCTTAAGGTTTCGATTTGAGTATCTGAAAAATAAACGTACATCATATTATTATACCTAATAAATCATAAAAACATTTTTTACAATTATTACATACCTGAATCTGTTGGCGGGGGCTGAACTGTGATATCTTTGATCAATTTTGATAACTGATCTCCTTTGAACCAATTAAATTCATAATGATCATCTATCTTCTTCCATCCATGATTAATTGGGGAAAGTGCAGTTGGAATTTTTAAATATGCATTATTCCAAATATTTGTGATGTAGCACGCCCTCAAAAATTGTTCTATCAATTCGGATTTGCACGGTGGCAAACTTGATGCGTCAACGTTTTTTTATTTTTATATAAAATTGTTTATCAACATCCGCAGATTTGTACGTTGTCAAGAAGACTTGAAATCGTGCTTTGTTAATTGACTTACATCTTTTTAAGCCATATAGCTTACAAACAAAATGTTCTATTTTTTCAAACACGTCTCTCTTGTTGTCTTCGTTTATTTTACTGAGATGGATAAAAGCATTTTGAAAATCTATACTTTGCCTTTTTTCTTTTTTGAAGAACGCTGGATTAAAATCGCATTACAAATTGAGTTACCCAATTTTGCATGTAACTTTGTTACGTTTATTATTTGTTGATGGTTACCAACACCAACTTCAATCCAAATATTTGATAAACTTATTAGATTTTGCATATTTCCTAACATGATAATATGAATGTATCTGAACATCGTATTAAAATATTTGAATTGTCAACAATATTACAAGCATGATATATTATTTTAGTGTCCGCCTCTTCGTGTGATGTGCATCTTAATTAATTAATGGTTAAAAAAATTTTTAAAAATGCTCCTTTTTGCCAAGCCCACTGAGAACAAAAACATGGTTTTATGGCTTTTGCGGCTAATAGACAGGGTATAGACTTGAAATGGCGCCAGATTTGGATTCTACTAAAAATTCCTGGTTGATTTCATTAGTAAATTTATTTCTTTTGAGTTAAAATTGCGGTTTTTAAACAAAAGATGCGATTAAGTTATAGAAACTAAAAAAAATACATGAGCAAGTTTCTCAATGCACCCCCCCCCCCCACCAGCTCTGGTCCGTTGTTTGAAATGGAATTGCCCACATATTATAATTAGTTTTAAAGTAAAAACATTTATACATTAAAATCAATTACTTACAAGACACAATTTCATAAAAATCATTTATTTTATAAATTGCATTTGAAATCAATAATTGTATGATTGTTTTTTTGAAAACGATGTAGGTCATTTTCTGGATTGTGTTTGGTAAATGATTGAAAAGTTTTATACCAGTATACATATGACTATTTTCAAACAATTTAGTGTTGTGTTAATAATACTGGGCACTGTCAATAATTTGTTATTAATAAATAGTGATTTACATGAACTTCTTAATTCTTGATTAAAAAGTAGTCTTAAAATTCTCTTTTGTTGTACAAATACTCGTTGAGATTTTGAAGTATTTCCCCACAACAGTATATTAAATTGTAAATGAGAATAAACACTTGCGTAATATATGTCTAATAATGCCTTACTATCTAACACGTCTTTTAATTGCAATATAGCGTAAAATGATTTATTTAATTTACTACAAATGCCATCTATTTGTGTAGACCACCCAAGATCTGCATCGATATTGAGACCCAAAAACATTGTAGAATTTGAGAATACAAATATAGTTCAAGTTTGAACTTTAGAGGCGTCGAGCGCTTACTCTTGGGGGGAAAACTATCAAAATCGACTCCATTACAAGTCAGATTTGACGACATACACTTATCGTCGGCCGCTTTGTTATCTAAGATGAATATGGGAAACGTCAAATCAGAATCGGTATATAGAACCAAAAAAACTGAATGCAATAAACATATTGATAGAAGCGCTGACGATATATGATATGCTGTTGATGCAACGCTAGAATAGCGATTATTTGCAGCGTGTAGCTAGTCCTCTATAAGTTAGCATATTTAGTAAGTAGTAGTTGCACATAGAAAATATCATAGTACTCGTTAGACTTGTACCTGGATGCGACTGGTTCAGTGGTTAGAAAACCAAATCAATCCAACAAAAGATTACTATATTACGCTGGCATTGTGCAACTAGAAAACAATAGAACTTTGCCTGTGCTTGAATTGTTTTCAAACAAACATGACACAAATACAAACAATTTTGTCTGCAAAAAAACCAACGGCCAGTCACAACCGACTTCAGTATGGCCTTAATTAATGCAGTGTGCATTTCGTGGAATTCCACATCTTTGGAAAACTATTGCAATAACATCCACGACAATCTTGTGTCAAGTGAGAGCAGTCTTCCCAATTATACTTTTTTGAAATTGTGCTGTGCACATTTGATAAAATGTATGTCAAAAGATTGCTCAAAAAAATTATAAAATGCTCCTTTTTGCACAGCCCACTAAGAACAAAAACATGGTTTTATGGCTTTTGCGGCTTATGGACAAGGTATAGACTTGAAATGGTGCCAGATTTGCAATCTACGAAAAATTTCTGGTTGATTTCATTACTAAATTTATTTCTTTTGAGTTAAAATTGCGGTTTTTAAACAAAAAATGCGATTAAGTTAAAAAACGACAAAAAAACTAAAAAAAATCGTAGAATTTTCTTTAATGGGTTTTATACTCTCATATATCGATCAATGGACTACTAATAAGTTATAGAAACTAAAAAAAAATACATAAGCAAGTTTCTCAACGCACCCCCCCCCCCAGCTCTGGTCCGTTTGAAATGGAATTGTCCTTATAATAAAAATTATTATTGTAATAATTTTTTTTTGCAGTTATAATATTACTATTAAAACTCGGTAACGCACAAATGATTTGTTTGCGTAAAATACCGTTCTAATTATGTACTTTGTGTATCAGGCAAAACACACACACCCTCAAAACTCACCCAATCAGATCGCTTTAAGAATCATACGATTCCTACGGAATTCTGTTGTTTTATCTGCCTGCATGCTTCCATTTCCATGCATTTTACGTTCATGATAAACAGACAGTTATATTTCATGTTTGCTAGTGATGTAATATTTGATATACTTTATAAACTTTATTACATAGTTTTGATTATAAACAATATAAGATGGACAAATGGCTTATTAAGGTGAGTAAACATTAAAAAAATATTGTATTTAATTGTTTAAATAGAGCATTAAATAGAGATTTCTCACACGCATTTTTTACATGGGTTGATGTTTATTTAGAATAATTTAAAAATCATGTAGTAAAATAATGAAAACAAGGTGTGGTCCACGTTTGTATTATCTATGATATTATTATTGGTCGGCGTTCTTAGCCGAGTTATGCAAAAGTGACCCTTGTTTGCTGTAACCGCATGCGTAGTTGTGCATGTTTAAATTATATCTACAATTGGTTTATTCTGTGGTTTAGTAGATTATTTAGCTTGATTATGTGATATCTATTTAAATTTACATTGCCAATTTTAATAATATATATATATATATATGGGTAATTCCATTACTTTTCAACCAAACTTAAAAACTAAGTATCTTCAAACTGGCTCAAAATTAAATATGTGATAGTAAGTACCAAAAAAACATATTTTCCAAATTTTCAACTTTTTAAGTCATGATCTGAATTTTTGGGAGTCTCTCAAAGTTCAGAAAAACGCCTAAAAATCACATTTTTTCGGTAATTTTCATCATTTTTTTTCTCAGCGTAGAAACATTGGAAAAAGCTCTGCAAGGTCTGAATCTTTTTGTAATTTCTTGTACTTTAACTTGTTTTTTTTTTTTAATGTAGTCATTCTCTATTTCCTTTAGCATAAGCCGTTGTAAAAATAGCCTAAAATTACAAAACCAGACCCACATTGAAAATGCCGTAACAAAGTCAAATTTCAATCAAATTAGGTCTAGTTTAGCTTAATTTGTTTCTTTTGAATTGTTCTTTAAAATTTTGCAAAGTTTGTTCCGATCGAACCAGTAAATCGTGAGATACCACTTTTCAAAGAATAGTAATTTGGTAAAAAATGCTCATTTTGTATACATTGAAACCGTTGTAACTTTTTTCTACCTAAATTTTTTTTGCTGAAATTTTTAGTAAACCTTTCTCATATATACCTAAAACATCTCCTAAAGTTTGGTTCTTGGGAATGAAAATGGGCCCAAGCTACAGAACTTTCAAAATTTGTAAAAAACAACGTTTTATACGTTAATAACCCGGTAATAATTTTTACTTACGCTTTTATTTTTGCAAAAATTCATAAAATTCTCTCACCAGCTATCACAAGATGGCTTTCACTGAAAGCTTGTGTGGACAGAGTACTTGAGCAATATGATTCTTTTAAAGCAGGGGTGACCAACCCAAATGATTTTGCGGGCTACTTTGGAAATGCATCATAACTCCGCGGGCCGCATATAAAATTATATATCCATATATTAGATTTAGACTCACTATAGACATTTTTTTGAAGTAAAAAATTGAAACATAATATAATTTAATTATTCTGCGAAGTGTAAGCCTTATACTCTTTGCAACATTAATTGACGAGGCTATAAAGAAATGTCAAAGAAGAGCCAAAGAAACGAGGATAGGATACAAAAAAATGGAACAAATTGGTATTTCAATCCTAATGTTTGCGACTGACATGATATTAATAGCAGACAAAGAAGATAAACTACAAGAAAACAAAATAATATACAAAAATAAACTGAAAAAGACAGGCATAGAAATATGCACAAGTAAAACAAAGACACAAGAATTTTGGATTGACAAATAATTGAACAAGTAAAACTACCTTAGTACAATAATAGAAGAAACAAGGAATATAGAACTGGAAAAGAAGGAAGAATATTCAATGCACTCAAAAGACAATTCTTGGTTAAGAAAGAAGTAACGAAGAAAATAAAAACACAGGAATACAAAAGGTAGTAAGGCCAGCCCTAATATAGTCGAGCAAATCTTGAACAACAACAGAAAAAAAATAAAAACAAAATTAATGCAATGAAGATGATATTTCTAATGAAAATTAAAGAAATAACGAGAAAAGATCAAGTGAAGAGCTCGGAAGTAAGAAATAAACTAAAAATTAAACCTATAAAAACAGTAATAGAAGAAAGACAGCTAGGAAAGTTGGACACATACACAGACTGGATAAAACCAGAATAACAAAGAAAATACATGAATTGAGAATACAGGGAAAAAACAAAGAGCAGGTTCAAACAGGCTCACAAAACAGCAGAAAAAACAAGAATAGGGTGGAGCGAGATAGCAAAAATGGTTAAAGATAGACAAGCTTGCAAAAAAGAATAAAGGAATTATAAAATATTATAGTCCGACACCCGAAAAGGGTATTATGGACTAATGATAAATAATAATATTCTGCAAATTTATAACTGTAAACTCATAAATAAAACAAGCAACAATATCTGTCATTTGTGCTCAAGAATATTATTTTAAAATCAAAGTTAATTTTTTGTCATTATTTCTACAGTAATTTTTGAGTATATAGTTGCACAAATAATGTAGTAGTATTTTTTAAATAAATTGGTTTTCACTACATTGCCCATTATTAAATATATATATTTTGTAAAAATGTTATAAATTTTGCGGGCCGCAAAAATTTCTAGGCGGGCCGCGGGTTGGCCACCCCTGTTTTAAAGCATATTTAGATGTTGTTGTTTTTGAAGATCCTTCAAATTTAGGAGACAAATCAATTATTGCAAATTATCGCCCAATTACTTTATTAAATAACGTCGCCAAAATATTTGAAACTGTATTATGTGACCATATTTACTTCAATGTTGAAAATCAATTGGATATTAACCAACACGGTTTCTGCAAAGGTCGGTCAACATCAACAAACTTAATGGCATTTACTGAATATGTCTCAAAGGCATTGGATTCGCAACAGCAAGTCGACATTATTTACACCGATTTTAGTAAAGCGTTTTTGGTACAGAATACACTTTTGAAATTTTCCAAAGTTCAGGGAAACTTTGTGATGACAATATTAAATTGTATATATGAACTAAGGGAGTTGCAAATGTTTGAATACAGTCTTTTACTATGAATGACGGAATTCCATCAGGCCCAGATGTTAATTTGGAACTTATTTTTTATTAGCAGCCAAAAATACTTCGTTTTCAGTTGTTTTTGAAATATCAAAGTAATTATTCCTTTAATATTTTCTCAGTGTCCTTAGTATGTATGATATGGGTAGGTTGAAGGTGGCCAATTAGGACAAACAACGAATTGAATTATATGAAAAGTATTTTATTTAATACTAATACACGGGCAAACGTTTCGAGGATATATCTATTCCCCTTCATCAGTGCAAGTGTAGAAATAGTTGAAGTGAACTTATGAAAATCATATTATTTATTAATATAAATTGAGTTTAAATAACATATTATAAATGTGGTTTGAAAAAGGGAATTGGAATGAAAGCGAACCAACATCGTCCCAATCTAGAGAACAACTGCCTAGGCAGTATATATCCTCGAAACGTTTGCCCGTGTATTAGTATTAAATAAAATACTTTTCATATAATTCAATTCGTTGTTTGTCCTAATTGGCCACCTTCAACCTACCCATATCATCAAAGTAATTATTACCTTGCACTTTAGAATATACAGATTGAGGTGCGTTAGAAGAAATATTGTAAACACTACTAAAAGTCTCAGCAAAGCAATTTGCAATATCTTGTGGAAAGGATAAAGTCCGATCTTCATGAACAAATAGAGATGGAAAAACAGATGTATTTTTAATAGCATGAATGTATGTCCAAAAATGCTTGGGGTCATTTTTTATTTGTCCTTCAGCAAAACTAATATATCTCTTACGATCTTCAGATATCATACGTTTAACAGTTGTGCGTGTATCTTTATACTTGTCCAAGTACCAATTTGACTTTTTTGATTTATACATCTTATAGTAATGATTTTTTACTCTAATCACACGAATCAAATTATGACTAAACCATATTGGATATTTTTTCCTTTCAGTACCAGTTGTATATTTAGGAACATGTATATTAAAGGCAGTGTTAATATGATCATATAACTTACGACATGAATCATTTATATCATAACTACTTAGAACGTCAGTCCAGTCAATATGCTGCAGATCTTGGTATAAGTTTGCTAAATTAGCCCGCCGAAAATTGAACGCTGAAGATCGCATAGGTTCATATGGTGTAGATTGATCAGCGATAATTAAAACAGAAACAACTAGAGAAGGATGATAAATATTTTCTTTTACCAAAGGCAATTCGGATCTGTTAACAGTGCAATTAAATTTGGAAGAAATCAAAACCAAGTCAAGTAATCTATTGTATGAATTTAAAACATTATTTTTTGTTTAAGATTATTGAAATTACAAAATTTGTTGAATAAAGACACAGTTGATTTTATAGAATTAATATTAATCAATTCCGGAATATTAAAATCACCTATTATTAATATAATGTTATTAAAATCAATATTTTCTTCTAAAAAATTGTAAATACTATTGTAAATCTCAATATTAGAACATGGAGGTATATACAAAACTACAATTATGAAATGGGTTTTAAATTTGAGCATATTTATTTGTAAGACCATAAGTTCGACTTCAGGAATAGGAGAAGTAAATAGAACTTTTGAATGAGCTTCGTCACTGTTAATTGCAAGTAACACACCACCGCCTTTTCGATTGACACGGTCTGATCGAAAAGTTGTGTAATGTGGAGGGAAGAGTTCGTAATCGAATACAGTTTCTTTTAGCCATGTTTCTGTTAAACAAATAATAGTATAATTATTAGCACAAATGTTATCAAATAACGTATGTGTTTTAGTATTCAGACCTTGCGCGTTTTGGTAATACATGACAAATTCATTATTAAGATCATTAGACTGTTGGGATACGTTTAGTTTTTTTTAGTTATATAAGGGGTGCCATTTTTATACCGAATGGTTAAATGTGGGTCACCCTTAGCTGTTCTATCATCTAATTTTTGTCGAATTAATTTGGAATATTCTCTCTGTTGAATTGTTAAGTCATTATTTAAGTATATTTTACTAAAAGTATCTGAGCGTTGTAATTTTTTCTTTCCTTTTAAAATAGTAATAGCCAGTTCCCGGGATTTTGAAATTATTTTTACTGGTCTTGGTGTATTAGCATTAGGAGTTCTGCCTAATCTGATAATGTGTATGTTATCAATGTCTTCATCAGGTGTTACAACTCTCAACATGTCTTTTACTTGAAGCATATCTTCTTCTTTGGTTTGTGATTCTGGTATATTATATGCAATTACATTTGTTGCTCTTAGTTGCCTATCAGTTATTTCTGACACAATTTCTTCAGTATTTTCACAAAGTGATTTTGAGTTTGGCAATGATTTATTTAACGATATTTTCATTGATTCCATTTGATCATTCAGCTTTATAATAAGCTGTTTTAATTCTGTTAATGTTCCATCAAATTTAAGGCAAGCATTGCAATTCCACTTTATGTTGGACTTTGATCTTAATACTCTAGAATCTGAAGTTGACAAGTTGATGCAGGCATTGCTAAAAAGGTTTTCACATACTGAGCATGTCATTGCATTAGTGTTATTGACTTCTTTATTGCAGCTAGAGCTGCAATTACATAGTGGCATTATTAAAAATGCTATTTTACGGGTATTTAAACAAATAGAAGGATAATAATATTAAACAAGGACACTTCTCGCACTAGCGGGACCTGTCGCAGTGCTAAGATTGACTAAACAAACACATGTGGAGCGAGGGCCACGGTAGGGTTAATTAATGAGTTGATCAAACAAAGGAATAAAGATTTAAAGGAAAATATGAGCATAAGACTATTAAAAAAGATGTGTATGTGTATTGAAATATATTATTGATAAGAAATAAAATATGAAAATAAAAATATTTGTATAAAATTTTTTTTTTAGTGATAAAAACGATTCAAATAAATTCCTGGATTTTATACGCTATTAAATGTATAACAAAATTATTAATATACGATTACACCATTATATTTATTTAAAATAAACTAGATGTACTTGTTAACAATACCCCTAGAAATACCTGTGCTAATTTTCGTAAATATTAGATAAGGTAAAACCTCAATTCGCACCAAATAAAAACAAAGCACGTTTTCACTTCACTCAAACACATAATAACATTAATTGGAAAGGTTTTAAGCGAGTTGCCTAAAATTTTATATTCAACTGACCACAGAAATTAAAAATAGGTTTGATTTTACTGATCCAGTATTTCAGTTAATACAGATAGTGGACCCAAGATTTACTCAAGCATTTGAAATAAAAATTTTAAATGAAATTCTGAAAAGGTTTCCAAGTTTGCAACAGTATGTAAAACGTCAACATCTTGAAAATGAATGGACTGCAAAACATTAAAACTGATCAAAGAAACCAACTTAGCACAACCAATATTGCAGTTCTTTGTCGACAAAAGGGGGTATTACTGACGGAGGTTGCTAAAGTTTAAACCCTCCTCAAGAGATGCCGAATGCAGATATTTGGATAAAAAAATAATTTTTGAGTATAGTAGGTGGCTTCCAACTTGGGGAGTGGTTTTAGTGGGTAGGTCCTCTTTTGAATAAAAGGAAGTCCCACACGGCGTCCGTAAAGTAATTACACCTCCGTCAGAAAAAAAAAGTAAACAATTTTTTTTTCTTAAAATTATTATTGACTAGTAATTTTTAACTAAAAAACGTGCGGGTAAAGTTTTGGGTATTTAAAATTTTTGTAACCTTTACTTGGGTAATTTATTTAATATAAATTTATGGTTACTGCCTGCCGCTGATGTTTGCGACTGAGTGCGAGTAGCTCATTCGGTTACGGGTCACGGTTCAAAGAATCACTTTTAAAATGCACAATATAAAAAATCTACTCACCAGTTTTTTTTTTTGTAAATTATTATAATCCAATCATCTTCGTGGTTGTATCCCTCTTATGTAAAAAAAAAACAATAAAAATTGAGCTGTAAGAGAACGGGATGTATATATAAAAAAACAGTGTTTGAATTAATGGTATATTTGCTGGACGGTCTTCTTTGGGGTTGTTATACATCTTCGGGTGCATGGAAACTCCATCTACAGTGTTTTAGGAATTCTTATACTGCTGCAGGTATATGGAAACTCCATTTACAGTTTTTAGAGGTTCTTATACTGCTGCAGGTACATGGAAATTCCCTTTACAGTTTTTTGTGCACTGTAGTGCCTTTTTACTTAGGCATAATTACTTTACAAATTTGATGGTAAATTAAATGGTAGACTGAATAAAGCCTTACAAAGCAGCCTATAATAAAATGGGGTTACTACGCGGTGGTGTATTAATTTTGATAAATGTTACCTTTAGATGGTGGTCGGCTGCTTTTATCTTAAGCTCGTTATCACGCTTTTTTCCCATCCCCACGTGCATGGTCGCCATTTTCCCTGGCTTGATGTTAATATCACGCACTTGAGATGGAAACTACGCACTTCGAAAAAGGATTTTTCCACGATCTCCTTTACTTATATATACTTTCAAAGTAAAAACTTTCAAAATTAAGCGCATGATCAAAGTCATGGGCGTATCACGCAAGCATTTATATCTTTGATTTAACGGCAGCATTTAAGACCAATACAAATTACTATTTAAGATTATTAGATAGGTAACATCACCCACCAATGGCGACGCAGCGCAGCGCGGCAGAATAGTATAAAGGAAAAACTCGCACGCTGCAACGCCACTTAAACAACGAGAACAGAAATTCGACTGCCAGCAGCCGACAGAGACGCATCTAGATCGAGACGCCAGCTACCAGCCAGCCACTACGATCCATTTCTATCTGCAATTATTATTGCAAGCTTGTATTAATAATTGTTAATGCCAACTGGTATTGATAATTATTAATATCTATTTAATATTTAATTTTCTGTTTTTTCAAACACAAGTTTGGAAAAACAGAAAATAATTTCTTCCAGCTCCACCACCGTCGCAATGGGCGACACCCAGACGTCCACCATCGCCGCGTCCCAGCAGCTGGAGCTGGACCGGCAGAAGAGGTCCAGGCCCAAGGGCGAACACCGCTCCAGGGAGGGGTCGCTCGAGCGGAGCTACTCCAAGTCCAGGGCCGAGGTCAGGCACCTGGAGGGCCAGCTATCGGAGCTCCAGCACCAGCTGAAGAATATGGCGGAGAATTTCGAGAGGAAATTCGAATCGCTCCAGGCGACAATCTCGTCGCTAACCGCGACCAACGCGGAACAGGCCGCCACCATCAAGGCCCTGTCAGCCGCCCTGGCTCCCAACGCTTCGCCGCCGCCATCAGAGGACGAAGACCAGCCTGCCGCCTCCAAGAAGTCCCTCAAGAAGAAGGGCAAAATAAAGAAAAAAAAGAAGAAAGCTACTAATTCATCTTCATCTTCTCCCGAAGCGGCAACAGCCGCACCCATCTCCACCCCCGCTTCACCAGCGGAAAGCGACATGGAATATGAGGAAGTCAGCAGCGACGACGAAGACGTCACCTGCAGCCTCCAGTCTGCCGAATCTAACTCCGCCGCCATGGACCTCACCGTCGAGGCTCCAGCAGCACCCTCCAGCCCCATGGGACCCATTGTCGACGACAATGGATTCCAACTGGTAGTTGGAAGGAAGAGGAAAAATTCAAGGGGTGAGTCACCACCTCTCAAACTATCTAAAGGGCAATCAGCCACCCCCCAGCTGCCAGCAGCAGCTGCGTACAGTCAGCCATCAGCGGCTACCCTCGCCGGCCCATCAGGCCACTCGGCGCTAAGGCCTTCCGCCACCAAAAGCGCCGCCCCCGCAAAAAAGGGGAACGCCAGAAAAGGCTTCACCGAGGTGAAATTCAGGCCTGCCGCCTCGAATATCAACCCCGCCGATACCGTGGAAGCGGACGAGGAGCCTAACTCCGAATCCGCCGCCAATTCTAAAGCTCGTCCTCCGGCAATCGTCCTGGACGACAAAGAACTCTACCCTGAATTTTCAAAAGCATTCAGGGAGAAAAATATCCTCATTCTATCGGCGCGAAATACCCACGAGGGCATTCGCATGATGCCATCTACCATTGCCGACCACAGGAAGGCAACTGACCTTCTTAAAGCTCGCAAGGCGAACTTCCACACGTGGGCACGTGCCGACGAAAAATGCTTCGAGGTTGTTATAAAGCATGTACCCGAATTCCTCTCTGAGGATGACGTGGGGCGGGCGCTAGAATCTCTAGGGTTCTGCCCGTCAAATGTCCACCGCATGGGGAATCAGTTCATCCGATTCCACATGATATCTGTTTCTCTTCCAAAGGGACAGAAGAGCTCAGAGATCATGGATCTCGATGTGCTCTGCGGCTTCAAGGTCGCGGTCGAGCGCAAAAAGCGCAGTGGCGGCATCCCCCAATGCCAAAAGTGCCAGAGGCACGGCCACACAGCAAATCGCTGTTACACTACGACACATGTTTGTCGCAATTGCGCGGGGCCCCACCAGTCGGGGTCTTGCGCCAGAGGCACTCCCGCCAAATGCGCCCTATGCAACGGGCCTCATCCCGCGAACGACAGGGGATGTAAAGTATACATTCGCATGTTGGCCTCGAACGGCAAAAAACTTAGACCGGCGGCCCAACCCGCCCCGGCCCAAGCTCCGACAGCCCCTCAGGCTTCCTCTCTGCCTCCAGGTCCCCGCAGACCTGCAGCACCATCAGCAAACACTACGTTTGCCAATACTGTTGCCCCCAAAAAGCAACCAGTGGTCTCTAACGAGAAAATTGCCGCCATTTTGAAAGAAATGAATGAGTCCCAAATGAGGCTCATGGCAAACATCCTCGAACAGATTAATCAATAATGGATAATACACCCGATGTATTATGCCGCATTTGCTTCTGGAATGCTAACAGCATTACAGATAAATTAGGCGAAGTGGAAGCGTTCTTTATCGATCAGGAACTCGACATCATGCTGGTGTCGGAGTCGCTCCACAAACCTAATCAAGCGCTGAGAATCCCAAATACTTTCACGTATTTGGGAACGTCGCCGGTACCCATGAGGCGTGGAACACTGATCTTTGCAAAAAGATCGGTGGACCATTCCGAAGTGGATACCCCCGACACGATCTCGCTTGAGTCAAATGCGATAGTGGTGAATGTGCCGGGGTTGGGCACATTCAAACTCGCATCGGCATATATAAGACCGACAAATCGCATCGAAACAGCGGACTTTGATGCGATTCTCGACAGTCCTCACCCCACAATCATCGCTGGGGATTTCAACTCAAAGCACCCGGCGTGGAACAGCTTGAGGACAAACTGTAAAGGTCGAGCGTTGTTCAACTACGCCCAACAAAAAGATCTTCAGATATTGGGTCCCACCGAACCCACTCATTACAGCCCCGCGGGTCACGTAGGGGACGTTCTAGATGTAGCAATACTAAAGAACGTCAACTACCAGTACACCATATCTGTCGCCGAAGGCCTTAGCTCCGATCACTGCCCAGTAATACTGGAGCTCTACGGAAGGGGGTCCCACGGGGAGGGAGGAAAATTCGTAACACATACGGATTGGACTCTCTTCTCTCGATCCCTGGAAGAGAGCATTGGCAGACTTGCCCCAGTACGAACAGCTGACGACATCGAAAGAGCCGTCGAAAACTTTACTCAGAAAATCCACCAAGCCACGGAAAGGGCTTCTAAGACCCATCAGGTCCGGGTAGATAATCCACTCGGACTATCACGCGAAATTAAGGCACTAATCCGCACTAGAAATGCCGCCAAACGCCAATGGCAGAGGCACCGCGACCCGCGAGATCGCGAAACCCTAAACTTGCTACATGGCGAAGTTAGGAGGGCTATAAGGTTGCACAAAAATTTGTGTTGGCAAACCAGCCTGGAATCGACCACAGACGATGATAATCTGATGTGGAAGATCTCCAAAGCGCTACGTAACAGAAGAACCCCCATGCCAGCCATTCACGGCGAAAATGGGCTCCAATTTGATATCGTGGGAAAGGCCGAGGCATTCGCCGACAGCCTGGAACACCAATGCTCCCCGTCGGATACGGCGGACACGGAGCACGTCGAAAGGGTCGAACAAGTGGTTGAGGACTTGTTGGATGGCTCTGACGACGACGAACCGCTGGAAAGCGTGCGACCTTCTCGCATCAGAGAAATCATCAAACGCTTTAAATCTCGCACGGCCCCCGGCCCTGACAACATTTCTAACAAGGCTCTTAAAGCGTTCTCGCATAAAGCAATAATGGCGCTCACCAACATTGCTAATGCGATTCTTCGAACTGGGCATTTTCCTTCAGATTGGAAAAGCTCCTTGGTAATCAATATTCCAAAGCCAGGTAAAGACCGTAAGTTTCCTCAAAACTATCGGCCCATCAGTCTTCTCAGCACTATTAGCAAGGTTATTGAAAGGGTGGTCTTGGACAGACTCCAGGACCACACTGAATCAATCAACATCCTCCCCCGTCACCAACACGGGTTCAGATGGGGGCACTCGTCAGTTCATCAACTAAACCGCGTGACGGACCTTATAGTTGAGGGTTTTAGAGTCAAAAAGGTCACAGGGGTGGTTTTTTTCGACGTCGACAAAGTCTGGCACGAGGGACTCATCTTTAAATTGCACAGAGCTAACTATCCTCCTCGACTCGTAAGGTTGATAGCTTCATTCCTAGACAGCAGAACTTTGAAAGTTAAGCTGGGCAATCACATATCTACCCCTCGGGAGATAACGGCAGGAGTTCCTCAAGGCTCCATTCTTTCTCCGCTGCTGTTTAACCTATACGTGGCCGACATGCCTTCGGGATGTAGACACGGGGTTAAAATGGCACAATTCGCCGACGATACGGCTCTTCTATACTCTTCCAGGTCGCTCGAGATGGTCACCTTGAGGCTCCAAAGGGCCACCGACGACCTCGAAGAATGGTTGGACAAGTGGCAAGTCACTATTAACCCAGAGAAAAGCAAAGCTGTTCTCTTCACAAAGCGGCGAATCGTACCCGACGAAAACGTCCTTCTTAACGGCGTCCCTATACCGTGGTCTAATTCTGCCAAGTATCTGGGGGTTAATCTTGACAAGGGACTCACGTACAATCTCCACGTGCAGTCCGTTCTCGATAAAGCCAAAATGGCTAAAAACGCCCTTATTTCGATGACCCGTCGGAATAGCGGTCTGTCGACCCGGAATCGAACCCGGCTCTACACGTCTATCATTAGACCCATCCTAACTTACGCGTCTCCAGTATGGGGTACAGCAGCTAACTGTCATCTCAACAAGTTAGAAACTTTCCAAAACAAAACTCTGAGGTCGTTCCACAGGGCTCCGTGGTTCGTTCGAAACAGAGAGATTCGGGCGGACCTAGGACTACCCCCGATACGTCAGCACATCGAAGCTTTGGCCGCAAAGTACTTCGAAAATCTCGCGAATCATTCCAACCCTGATCTGGCCCGACTTGCCGAGCCAGACAGGGAGAACTTTTACTATAAACGACCGGTGAACCAAGTAGCCGCACCCTAACTACTAACCCACTAACAATCCCAAACAATACCACACAAGCCTATAGGGCGTAACCTAACCATCTCCCCACTACTAATCTCCAAAAGGAAGGTACATGAGCCGTAAGGTCTCGAACTTCCGTAGGCATTCATGGGCGGTTTTTAGTCGGTAGGCATTTCAAGCTGAGAGGAAATGAATCCGACACTTTGCCAGTCTTTAGAAGATTTTACCGCCTGGCCCCAAAAAAAAAAAAAAAAAAAAAAAGCAACGCCACTTGACTTCGACCGTCACGAGATGACGACCATGGCGACGACCCCGGACAACTCTTCCAGTCTCACGACATCCCCACCGACGACCGCACCGGAGAAATTCACCATCCTCTCCGGCAACGATACTCCGGCTGGCCTTGACCCCACGCCACCGGATATTAAGGACAAGAGCGAATTGGACCACTCACGCAATGACCACGGACACGGCCTGGACAGATACTATCCTAACGTACCCACCACAGGGAGCTCACCCCGAGCGCCCTCAACATCTACGAGTCGGTAGCATTGCACCTCCGGCAACCGACTCATACTAGACACATGCGGCACATAGCCACGAATTTATTTATCATATATTATTTATTATGTATATAAAACAAATAAATTTTTATTATTGTAATATATATATGTATTTACTTATTTTATTTAAAAAGTTCTGGCGCCGAAATGGTCGGCGCCGAAACGGCCAGCGCCGATGTGTCCCCACGCCGAATCGGCGGCGCCAAAATGTCCTACATGTCGGACCATCTACAAACAACATTTACTACCCCCAGGTAGTTCCTCACATCACAGAACAGGATATGCGAGGCGGCATCCAAACAAACGTCACTCCAACCCAGCTTCAGGGAGCAGCCACCAGAACCGGACAAATTCTTCCCTCGCGTCCACCCTCAACCCCGCGGTACCTTTAAGTACCAACCTAAAACTCTACTGCACAGTTCTGAATAAAACAATAAAACCCGATACAAACAAAAATGCCAAAGAAACAAGTGCGAAAAGCAACTAAGATGTCGAGGAGAAGTCGTTCCAACAATGAGTCGGTGGACTTATCGAATGAGGTTAGCTTTAAAACACCTAAACCGCCAAAAGTAGAACAGGAACCAAATCTAACAGCAGATTCTCATACCGAGACTATTGTAGGGATGATGGCTAAGATGTTAGAAACATATGTACCACCACTACGGGTACCAAACATGAATATGGTACCCAAATTTCATGGGTTACCACACGAAGATCCGCCTGTACATATGACAAGGCTAGAAGAGTGGTTGAAAGACAATAAAATCCCTGAACGTAAATGAGAGAAATACTTGCGAGACAGTCTAGTAGGCGATGCAAAAAAAGTTCATCGACAAATACTATGATAGCCTAATAGTGTCGTATACGACTACCCAACAAAGAATACTAGAAAAATTTGACTCTCCTCTACATACGGGCAAGTTAACGCAGAAACTTTACAATGACAGACACGACCCGACCGAACTAGTAGAAGTTTTCCTGCTGAAAAAAGCCGCTCTTTACAAGAGGTTAAATCCGCATGAACCTGAACAACGCATGTTGTGGGCCTTAAAACCAGGATCCAGCAATCCTTGGACCCCATGCACTTCTGTAAACTAGAGAAGCTGATCAAAGCAGCAACGCAAGTGGAGAGCGAGCTAGAGTACAAATACCAAAAAGCCGACGGAAAACGCCGATCGGGTCCTCCAAGGTTAGTCCCCAACTGACACCACAGCAAGCAAACTCCCCCGTATTAAAGTAGATATACAAGGCAAATAACACCAAGCTTTAATTGACAGTGGCGCTTCCACCAATTTCATTAAAGCACAAACACCACCCCATTCAAAAGTTCCGTATCCCAAGCAGACCCGATAACGCAACTTCAAATTGCAGAAGAAACATACACAAAGATTAAAATCGGCGATTGAACCATGCCTATCAAATTCCTGGTGGCGCCGAAGTTAGGCGAAGACGTAGTACTATGGTACTCGTGGATGAAAGATAATGACGCCACAGTAGGCTATACCCGCGGCTGTGTATACTTTGGGAGAAAACAACGGTTTACTGAGAAACACAACTTGAACTTCAACCTATTGACTACATTGAAACAAATGATAGCGGATTCCCGAACTAAGTCCAGTTCGCACACTTTATTAAACAATTTGCAGACGTATTTAGCAAGGCAGGAACGCTACATGTGACTAAGACAGTCTGTCATAAGATTGAGCTTACCAACCACGCGGCAATCCGGATTCGTCCATATGCCAGGAACGCTACAGAGAAGCAAATAATTTACCAACAAGTAGAAGAAATGTTAGCAAATGGGCAAATCGAAAGAAACTCCAGCGAGTATTGCACAACCGTTGTCCTAGTTAAGAAGAAAAGGTTCTGCATTGATTATAGTCGATTAAATTATGCAACCCAACCAGAAGCAGCAGATTTCAACGCAAAATCACCGAGATGGGGAGGCTACAAGAACGATTTAAGAGGAAAAATCTTAGAGGAGATGATAGCAGGGTTAAATCTTACAATCTGCAACAATGGAGACAAACCGACGTTTGTAAGAGGAAGCTCAAAATCGCATATTGACATCACCATAGCAACGTGGGAAATGGCAAAAATAATAAATGAATGGACCGTGACTGAAGAAGAATCGCTGAGTCTACACAAACATATACAATACAATACAAAGGAGAAAGGAAAACAGGAGCACACGAGAGAAGGTAAATGGAACGTAAGAAGAATGGACAAAGAAAAGATAAAGAGAGGCATGGAAACAGAAGAAGTGACAGAAAACGAAAATATTGAGAAAAGATGCGAGAGGTACTCAGATAAACTGAGAAAAGCGGCGGAGGAAGCAATTCCTAGGTACAGGGAAGGCGGACGAAAAGGACCATACTGGTGGTGTGAGGAAATAAAAGAATGCAGGAAAAACACAATACAAACAGCGAGGAAAATCAAAAGGCTGAGAAGAAGAGGAGAGAACACAGAGGAAATAGAAGAGAAACTAAAAAACGACAGAAAATTTTTAAAAAAGGCAATTAGGGATAGCAGAAAAAGATGCTGGAAAGAAATGATAGAATCTATAGATGGGGATCCTTGGGGAAAACCGTACAAAATAGTGATGGACAAATTGGGTGGAAGAACAAAAGGAATCTGCTTAAAAGAAGACGAAGAAGAAGAGGTCATAATTAAAAAACTATTTCCCAAGGGAGAACCAGTAGAAGAACCAGAAACAAAAGAAGAAGAAGCAACAGTTATGGCAACAGTGGAAGAGATCAAAGAGATCATAAAAGAATTGCCTAACAACAAAGCACCAGGTCCGGACGAAATAACAACAGAGATTGTTAAAGCAGCATTAGACGGAAACGAGATAGAAATAACTCAAATAATCAACAGGTGCCTAAAAGAAGGAACTTTTCCAGGATGTTGGAAAGAAGCCACTCTAGTACTGATTGAGAAAAAAAAAGAAGCAGGAAAAGCAACATCATACAGACCAATATGTTTAATCAACACACTGGCTAAAATAATGGAAAAAGTTATTGTACGGAGAATAGAACAAGAAATAGAAGAAAAAGGAGGATGGGAAAAAGAACAATACGGATTTACCAAAGGAAAAACAACCTTAGGAGCTATTGAAAAAGTGAAAGCAATAGCAAAAGAAGCAAACAGCGGAACGCAGAGGAAAAGGCAACACTGTGTAATGATAGCGTTGGACATACAGAACGCGTTTAATAGCGTATCATGGGCAGCAATCATAGAGGCGGCAAAGAAGAAAGAACTGAACAGAAAAACAATCAAGATTATATGGAGCTACTTACAGGACAGAAATCTAGTGACCAAAAATGGAAGATTCAAACTTACTAGAGGGGTACCGCAGGGCTCAGCACTGGGACCAAAACTGTGGAACCTTGTCTATAACGAGTTACTTCGAATGAAGATGCCGGAAGGCGTGTCAATAACTGCATTTGCGGACGACATAGCAGTAGTAGGTAGAGACGTAGAAATAGAAGTACTAAAAGGAAGATTAGAGCTGGCAATTGATATGATACAAATATGGATGAGAAGTAAGGGCTTAAAACTAGCAACACAAAAAACTGAGGCGGCATGGCTATCGACTAAGAGGAATAATAGAGGAACAGGTAAGATACAGGTGGGAGATCAAGAGATAACCATAGGGAAAAAAATCAAATACCTTGGAGTGACACTCGAAGCAAAGGGATGGAATGAACAGGTTAAGGAAGCGGTCATTGGAACAAAGGAAATTGAGAGAAAGCTTGGTAGACTTATGCCAAACAACGGAGGTCCAGGAGAAGAAAGCAGAAGGCTAATAGCAACGGCAGCAAGAAGCAAATTGCTGTACGCCGCAGAAACATGGGGAGAAGCCATGAAAACAAAGAAAAACAGAAAGGAAGTAAGAGGAGCCACAAGAGCAAGCTCGCTAAGGATTTGTAGAGCTTACAGAACAGTGTCACAAGAGGCAGTAGAGGTAATTGCGGCAACACCTCCCGCGGATATGATGGTGGAGGAAAGAATAGAAATAAAAAAACTTGTAAAAGAAGGAACGAGTAAAAAAGAAGCAAAGATAAGAGCAAGAGAGAAGACTATGGAAAGATGGCAGAGACAATGGGATACAGGAGAAAAGGGGAAATGGACGAGAGAATTAATCCCAGACATAAAAGAATGGGTAGAGAAGAAACCCGAGACGTGTTATTATACAACACAAATACTGACCGGGCACGGAGCATTTGGAAAATTCTTGCAAAAAATTAAAAAAATAAATGAAGAAGAAAGGTGTACATTTTGTCAGGAAGAAACACACGATAACGCAGAACACACTCTAGTAGAATGCGAGGCGTGGGAGGAAGATAGAAAAAAACTAGAATATATACTAGAAAGCAAAGTGGATAAAAGAACAATCATTAACAAATGCTTAAAAGATGAAAATAAATGGAGGGCGTTAAAAAACTTTGCAACAAGTGTACAAAAAAAAAATTGAAGAGTTTGACAATAGAAGAATATAGAAAAACAAACAATGGAAACAAACACACAAACTAAAAGCCATAGAAGAGAAAGGAAAGAGATGAGAGAAGCTAAATGGAAACAAGAAAACAGAGAAAAAGATCAAAAAGAAAAAAATAAGAAAGGATATGACAATTGTGCATACCAAGAAACAGAAGAAAAAAGAAGAACATTTACAGAGACTACGATACCAAACGAAATTGCAGAGATAAGGAGAAGGAGAAAAGAAATATTGAAGGAAAGCAGAATAACAGAAATAACAAGGCATATACCAAATGGTAGATATGCTATCTCGAGGATGACTGAGAACGCAACCTTTCAGATAGTCAGAATATACCTGGCAACGAGAGGACATGAAGAAGTAATTCCTGATGGAGATACAAGGATATCACTGGAGGTAAAACTTACAAATCTAGGACTGCCAAAAGGAATACAACTGATGGAACTGCATAAATTATTCATGAAAGAGAGGGGATATGATAAAGAAGAAGTGAACGAAGACCTTAGTAAGCTAAGAGCACATCTGAGAACAAATTATATAATTAGAGTAAATAACACAAAGATGGGAGAAAGAAGAGAATGCAGAGGTAGATGCCAGTGCAGATAAGACAAGGCAAAATGACAAAAGAGACAGACAAAGGTAGGGGCTATAGGGAGAGAGGGGCCGGGGACAGCATGCGTGCCGCAGATGATGCGTGAAAATCCGCGAAGCAAAAACCAGCCCGCCTCAAACTAGCACCAAATGTAGGTTAGTTTAGACAGGGACATTAAAACAACAGGATTTGCGCAGAGAAGAAAACTGAAAGGTATTACCATGCGTAAGTTATTCTTAAGGGCCACTTGTTGAGAGCCAAACAACTCACTACGTCCTAAAAAAAAAAAAAAAAAAAAAAAAAAAAAAAAAAAACAGAAGCAGCACCCTTACCAATAATCCACAAAACTCTTAAGGACTTTAGAGCAGCCCGAATATTCACCAAACTTGACTTGAAATCCGGTTACTGGCAGATTGCCATGGCAGAAGACTGCAAACATCTTACCGCGATTTCACCCCTGATCGAGCAACATATCAGTTTAAGGTAATGCCTTTTGGCCTAAAAACGATCACAAGAGTATGGACTACAATGCGGCACTGCTAAGTGCGAGTATGAGAAAACATCGCTTGAGTACTTGGTCACTAAATATCCGCAGAAGGGAATATGCCATTAAACCACCATCGGAAACTGATAAACAAATATCCAATACCAACTAACCGAAACAACTAAGAAGTTTCTTAGGGACATGCACGTGGTTAAGGGAGTACGTGCCTAACTTTGAACAAATAGCAGCACCTCCCACCGACCTATTAAGTCCAAAGAAACCTTTAAGGTGGAACCCGGATGTAGAACAAGCAATGACAAATGTTAAAGTGGCAGTCAATCGTCCGCTTAAACTAAATCGACCAAAACTAAATCTGGCAATATACTTCGAGGCGAGAGATCTTCTCTCGGACGGGGAAGGTGCCGATCTAGGTTTCAAAGTACGCCAGAACGGCGAATTATTAGACACTGTAGACGGCTGGGATTAGATTGTAGTTCGACCAACAATCAAAAAAGTTCTAAAAGCTTACCATGGAGACTGAACCGATGGACATCCAGGACGAGATGAGACATCTAGGGCAATACTTACTAATTTAAAGAAAGATGTGCAAAACCATGTTAGAAATTGTCACCCATGTGCACGTGCAAAACGAGGCGTACCACAAGCAAAAGTACCACTTCGCCCACAACCTACTGAACGACCGTGGGAGAAGGTATCTATTGACTACATTGACCCGTACGATACGACGGACCGCGGCAATAAGTACATTCTCAAAATAACACACACAGTTGCACCAGCTGAACGGAAGCATTCCCGCTACCCAATTCGACGAGCGAAATTACTATCAAGGTATTGGAAACACACGTATTTCATCGGATTGGCTTCCCTAGAGTCATCCTGTCGGACAATGATAAGCAATACACTAGCCGCTTATTTAAAGATGCGATACGACGTTAGAAGTTTGAACTACAGTACTGCCGTGTACCACCAGCAAGCAAACCCCGTTGAAAGGCGACACGCAGACCTCAATACTAGTTTGCAAATATTGCAAGAGGAAAACCCACGCAAGCAGTGGGATGACCTAGTATCGTGGGCCGTATTTCACAACCATAAGCGACAAAATGCCGCCACACAAATGACACCTAGCGAAGCCTTGCTTGCCGCTACAATCCGTGGACCAGGAACCTGGTCACCAGCCGGTCCTCGACCAGTAGAAAACATGCCAAAAGCACGCGAACATCGGTTAGGAGATTTACGACAAAGGCAAGCGGCTTATCTTGAAAAACGATACCCGCGATACTACGCTAAAGCTACCTTTCAACCGGGAGAACGAGTAATGGTCAGACGCCGAGCAGTCTGTTAGCGAAATGGTGGACACTGCTACTGGGTAGAAGATGACTGGATGAAACCTCCGCATAAAACGCACATTGACAAACTCCGACCTGCTGCACCACCTGAAGCGTGAGTAGAGAGATTCAACAACTACGTTCCGCGAGGCGGGCGCATCCCTATCCGCTCGCTCCCCCCGTCCACCCACGTGCGTTTTACTTTTATCCTCTATAACCGAGGCACAGTCTCAGCTCGAGTGCGAGTGTTAGTAGAATATAACTTGGATTCACTTTCTATACGCGGTAATTTCTCGCCACACTGTGATATAGAAAACTGGAATATTCAACCTGTGTGGTTACGTGTGAGGGATTATTGTGATAAACCAGAGCTTGTGTGTGTGCTTAATTACCGCGGTAACTAATCAATAGCCTGTGTGTAGAGTCCAGAGAGTATTCAATAGGGGAACAGACTTTGTTAGCTCCGGCGCAAGGTCTCGTCCTTCCACATAATACTCTCCTCTGAGCCGTGGCGAGTAGAGAAAGTTATAGGCGATCAAGGCTGATGACTCCAGGTGAATCGGATTCTGGATTCGTGATACCCGGATTGTAACATTATATTATCCATGAATGTATATGTACCACGTAATGTACTCACTGAATTATTATTATGTTTATGTTTCTAGAGGAATTCTATGTATATAATTAAATATGATCCATGTATAACTAATTGTATTTTACTTCTTCTATGCCCAACCAGGCAACGTAACACGTACCATATAATTTAACTTATTCTTTTTTTTTTAACAAATGTAATTATGTCAAATGTGGAAAAGATCGTAGATCTATAACCACAGCTACAAATGTAATACACTGTCCATATGTCTGTTTACAAAAAAAAAAATGTATTAAATATAAAAAAATTGACAGAACGCGACTCGACTGTCATCAGCCAAAAGACCGACACCATCAGCTGCCCCTGAGCTTACTCGGCCGGCAGTTTTCACCCCCTATACAATGAACAAGCAAAATGTGTGCGCCCTAAAATGACATTACCGAACTAATCGACAATACAACAA
Organism: Tachinus rufipes; assembly: GCA_963932245.1. Classification (NCBI taxonomy): domain Eukaryota; kingdom Metazoa; phylum Arthropoda; class Insecta; order Coleoptera; family Staphylinidae; genus Tachinus; species Tachinus rufipes. Next base: position 56,761,693 of record OZ010747.1, read on the forward strand.
CATCTCCGTCCTTACCAACGGGGGCGGAACAAAAGATTCGGAATACGACGCAATACCGAATGACCCTGAACCAAAACGTTGAACTTTCTTTGTGTTGAGAACTGCCTCAAACAAAGAAAGTACCCGATCCCAATGAGACAGAAAAACAAAATTTTCACACAACACAAGGTAAACGGAAAAACATCCAATTCCCAAACGGCAATAAATTTAAAGCAATTTTAAATAAACCAAATGACAAACCATGCAGCGAACACCTCCTGCAAGATAACCAGCCGCTGTCAGCTAACAACTTCAGTCCTTCCGACAAGCAACGCTGCGAAGGCACCGCGCCCTTCAGCCAGTAGCCACGCTGTCGAAGGCGGTGAAGATGATGACACTACAGCAAAACAACAAAATGACTCAACACGCAGTAGCTAAAACTACCTACAAGCAAGCCACACTTGTGACTAACAAATTCTTTATTGGACAGTTCAATTCAATGAGAATAAGCCCACCAAGGCAACCGAAAGCTAAAAAGACAAATGGGAGAACTCCCGAGAACTTCCAACCAATTACGAATAAGTACGGAGAACGTGAGTTTCTCCTCAGAGTCAGACCAATGGAGGCTGGTCTATAGTTGTAAGTGATTATACCAAATTTCTGGGCATTAATATTGATGATACTCTTGATTGGCATATACATTGTGGTACTGTGGTCACGTCATTAAATAAGGTTAGTTACCAAATAAGAAGTCTAAAGACTATTTTAACTATTTCACAACTGATAACCGTCTACTATTCTAATGCACAATCTAGAATTGTGTATGGTCTATGTTTTTGGGGACCTTCCAAACATGCACAATCAATTTTTATTGTACAAAAACGTATTATAAGATGCATAGCTAGTGTTACAAAACATACTTCATGTAAACCATTGTTTAAGCAATTTATAATATTACCTCTACCATGTTTAATTATTTATGAACTATGTGTTTTTACTTTCAAAAACAAGAATAATTTTAAAACAGCAAATATGATTCACTCATATCCAACAAGGCAAAATACGGATATATATGTTAATTACGCTCGCCTTAATGTAAAATATGGTTCACCAGATGTACTTGGACCAAAATTATTTAATAACCTACCAATTGAAATTAAAAATACACCAAATTTTAAACAATTTAAATCGTTATTAAAAGTGTATTAGTCAGATGTTTTATAGTTTATTATTGTAATGTATATTGACTAGTCCAATATTTGTGTATATGTATGTATGTATGTATGTATGTATATGCTGTCCATGGAAAATAAATATTATTATTATTATTATCACAAAGTATGCACTATGATAATCTCCGACTATTTTTTAAAGTCTGCAATAATAGCAATTACTATTGATAAAAAACACATCCAGCTAGCATTAGCGCCTTCTTCGTGACAAACAACTAGTCACTCACAAATGAAACCACCAAAAAGTTACTCTAAACTTATAGCAACAATTGGGCAAGCAATTTGAAACTTGGACCATATGGTGACCGAGAGAAAGGTGATGAGCGTTTTAAGACGAGATTGACAGAGACTTTCGGAAAAACAGTATTTTTCCAACGCACAAAAAATACAAATACGCCAGCTTAATGTACAAACTGCGACCAAGCCCATACAGCTAGCTACAGTAGATACTCAGTGCTTAAAAGTATCGTATCAGCAAGGAACAATACACAACCGGCAACCGCCCACGAAAATAAAATACGGCCAGCCCGCAAACACAAGCAAACACTTCATGAACCACCTCTAGAGACCTAGTTTTAATATGTGTTATTTAAACCGCTTTGCCGACTGGCGTTATTTTATCACTTTCTAGGATAGAATACCACGTGTGTCGGTCGTTATGTAAAAAATGCAAGTTTTGAAATGTGACTTATAAGGCATGGAAACGTCACGTTTACTGCTAGCGGTATCCGTGTCGGTTTCTAACTCGGCGTTCATACATCTTTCTATTTTAATAGGAACCAATTATTGTGCGTCGCAATTATTACAGTTTCTGTTGCATGTGTTATGTTTCTCTAAGATTGGTAAGATGAAAGATTGTCATAGCTATCAACTGTTAAATGTTGAAATTTATGGAAATTGTATTTCCAATATAAGTATTCTTTATATTATTTATTTATTTGGTTATAGCATTTAAAATATCAAAAAGGTCAAAGAAGGTCAGTAATTAGCAAAAGAACATTACAAGAATATTGTTCAATTTATAGAAGAATACAGTCAAACTCAACAACTGTGGCCGGTGACTCCTGAGACAAAAGTGGGATGAGAGCGTTAAGTAACGTAGTCAACGTAGGTACATTTGCATGCAAAATCAATCTTAAAACGCGCCACTCTAGCATAAACTGCGGGGACAATAACATCTATTTATGTTCATGCGAAGCCGGTGCTACCCGGGAAAAATTTCCCTTTCTCGCATTGTGCATCCTTCATTCTGGCTATAGGTTTCTTTCTCTCAAGATGCGCGGAAATGCCTAGCACAGGCCACAATATTCGTGTTTGACTGTACACTGCAACCTGCACTTTTGAAGAAAGTAGGAAGCTGTGGGGCAGTTGAGAGTAGATGTGGAGGCGTGTAGATACAGAGCCCATGGGAAAAGCATATAGGAGCGGAAAAAGGTAAGTCATATACGATGGCCATTTACGGTTTCTATTTCCCACATCTTTAAATTTTAGACATAAGCAGACCTGAAGCGGATAGCGAAGAAGAAAGCAAGCATAGTACGACGAAAAATAGTCAAAACTAGTGGTGGTGAAGCTGATATTTCCTTTAATGAACTCAATGAAACAGAGAATTTGTTCCATAATCGGTAAAACAGCCATAATAATAGAACATTCCACGTGCCAGGAATTTAGATTTAGTGAAATCATTTTGGATGTACGTTTTCATAATTATTGTTTTACATTAAGTTTAATAGAAAAAATATTTTTTAGGCAAATGACAATGAACCTGAAGAAATTAAAGTAATAAACATAAGGCCAAGTGGTACAAAAAATATTTTTTTATGTCGCAAACTTTGGGGATCGGTTCTTTAACATAAACTCTGTTCCCTTGATTTGGTTTAGATTTTTTGTGCTACCCAGTGCCGAGATTTTTAGGGTACAACTTCAAAAATATCAATTTTTTACCTTTTTTCAAACGCCTGTAACTTTTTAGTAATTTTTTTTTGCATATTATTGAAGATAACAGTTATTGCTTAAAATTCAATAAAATTCCGTTAATTTTTAAAATGTTTTATTCTATTAAGAACAGATTTTAAAAAAAAAAGATGACGAGTATTTTAAATTTTTTGTTTAATAGGTCAAAATAATACTTTTATATGTTATTGATATACTCTGAAATTTTTAGGATGATCGATAAAGAACTACTTTCCAAGAAATCAGCGATCTAATTTTTGTAAACAGCCGAAAATAAGCAAAAAAAACTTTATTATGCAAGCGGCGCAATAATTCAAATGTTTCAATAAAGCATGCTGTGATCCATTATAAAAAAATATTTTTTGCATTATTAATATATTAATTTTTTAGTAAATAGAAAGAAAATAGTAAGAAAGAGGTCACTCGTAGAGATTCAAGAAGAAGCCACTAGATATTTGACGACAAGCAATTGCGAAAGAAAAAAGATCAGCATGCTTAATCAAAAGTTAAACATGCGAAAACAAAAACTGTTTTGGTAGAAAAAAATTGTTAAAGCTGTTGAAAACTTAGCAACGGCTCTCAATAATAAATAAAATTAATAATTATTAATGATTCTGTTGCGTAATAATGCCCCAGCCGCTTGTAAATTTTGTTGAATAGGAATGTTGCCTTCAATTACTTCTTTAAAGTTGTCTTCGTGTTCGAGTTCTTCAAATAATATGTTATTTTCTATGCATATATTATGTTAAACCGCACAAGCATTGATGATTTTTGTACCTTTTGGAGGAGCATAATGTAAACTTCGGTGTCTTAATACGGGGCATTAGTAGTGACGTCACACGACAGTGGCGCCATTGGCGCCAACGCGGATTATCACAACAACTATTTCATACATAGGTTTTCTTATGGGAGATAATTGTTGGATTTAATTGTGGCCTTACAAGATATTTTTCAGCAGTTCAGTGTTTGTGCAGTGATTATTTGTTCAACAAGGTAATATTTTATGTATAATATGTAGATAATTAATAACACAATTTTAAATTAACACATATTAAAATATCCACTACAATATAACCTCACAAAATGTTTTAATTAAATTTTAAAATACATTTATTAATTTAAGTTAATTAATTAATTTTTTATTATATCTATAGTATTGTATATTCAGTAAAACTAGTTTATGATAATAGGTAGTATTTTACTCAAGAATTGACTCAAAAAATTAGGTTTAATGCTTCAATTATCCAAGATGATATTTTTGTTATTTGTTTATTAATTATTTGTATGTATAACAGTTTATATTTTTTAATTATTTACTTTATTAATGAATTATAATAAACATTATCACACTGTCATCAAATTAAATAAGATTTTAGTCGAGTAAATTTTGATTATACATGTTCGGACTGTTTTATTGGCAGATTGCAAGCATTTTTTATTATATATTTTCAGTTATTATCAAATGAAATTTTATTTTAGGTATAAAATGGTTCTGTGTTGGGCTTTCGATTGTAAGCATAATAATATGCGAGAGAAATGTAAGTTTTTTAGTTTTCCGAAAGATTTTAAAATAAGAAACAACTGGAAAAAAATTGTTCGGTAAGAAATCTAAATTAACAAGTTTAAAATTACACTTTAATTCAATTATGTATTTTCAATCTACAGTACAAAAGGTACAATTATATCAATACTAACAAATACACTAATTATGTTTTATAATTCAATTTGAGTAGACGTGATGTTGAACCTGGTCCTAGAGCTTTTTTATGCAGCTGTCACTTTCTTGATGGAAAAAAAGAAAATGGACCATCAATATTTGCTCGTAACAAATCAAAAGTTTTTCAGTTTAAGAGTCCGGAAAGAAAAAAAATTAAGGCAATACCTGCATCAACACCTAATACTGCTGAAAAGTATAATTTAAAAATAAATTATTTTATTAAATTTATATCAATAACCATATTTTATTGATTTTAGTTTAATGGAAAATATTGATTTAGATGCTGAGTCATCAACATCTGCTGAGCCTTCAACATCCGCTGAGCTTTCAACATCCGCTGAACTTTCAACATCCGCTGAGTTTTTAACATTTGCTGAGCCTTCAACATCCGCTGAGCTTTTGACATTTGCTGAGCCTTCAACATCCGCTGAGCTTTCAACATCCGCTGAACTTTCAACATCCGCTGAGCTTTTAACATTTGCTGAGCCTTTAACATCCGCTGCTCCAGTAACAGCACCTATGCCTTCTGTTATACTGGAATCAGAAAATTATTTTTTAAAAAAACAATTAGAAATTGAGTGCAGTAGTCTAAAGAGATTTTCTTTTGCCAATGTTGCAAATAATGACAAGTTGGTCATTTTATACACCGGTTTGCCAGACTCCAAAACATTTTATGCGTTGTTTCATTTAATAGAAAATTTAAAGATAAATTATTATTTAAAATGGAACGTCAAGAAGCTTGTCAAAATTGATCAACTTTTTATGTGTCTGATGAAACTAAGACAAAATTTTCCGCATGAAGATCTTGCTCTAAGGTTCCAGGTTTCTCAGGCAACTGTGAGCAATATAGTTATAACATGGGTTCATGTTTTACATGAAGTGTTATTTAAACAATTTATGAGTGAAATTCCAAAACGTAGTAAAAACCAAACTTGTTTACCTAATTGTTTCAGCACATTCACTAATTGTAGGATAATTTTAGATTGTACAGAAATTGCAACGATAGTTCCTCGTTCATCTATGAGGATACAAAAAGCTACGTACAGCTCCTACAAACATCGCAATACCTGGAAAGCATTAATTGGTGTTGCACCAAACGGTGTTGTTACTTTTATAAGCAGTTTATATCCGGGGTCAACTTCTGATAAAAAAATTGTACTTCACTGTGGTATATTATCGCAAATGTGCCCAGGTGATCTTATTTTGGCTGATAAGGGATTTTTATTAAAAGATATATTGCCAGCTGGTGTAAACCTAAATATACCTCCATTTTTAATGAATGCTCAATTTACTCCGCATCAAGTGCACCAAACAGAAACTATAGCAAAAGCAAGAATTCATGTTGAAAGAGCTATACAACGAATGAAATGTTTTAAAATATTGAGTTTCATTCCATATTCTTTGTTTAAGCATGCTACCAAAATCATGCAAGTTATTGGCGCACTTGTAAATTTACAACATCCACTAATACAAGAGGTGGACTCGTGTTATTTTGATGATAATTAGCATTTAATATTCTTTTTATGATGCTGTCTTTTATCAAACATTAGCAATCATCACGACAATCCTTCCTTTCAAAACTGCAGTTTAATGTTATGGTAGTATTTTATATATACATATATATGTATATAGGAAGAGCTTTTTTTTTTAATTTAGTGATTTTTTGTAAGAATTTAGAAATACAATTACAAAATAAAACAATCATATTCAATAACACAGAACAATTACAGATATTTTTAAATTAACTATTTCAAACTTTTTTTAAATGTAAATGACTTGTCGCGGTTTGAAAAAAAGCATCTTATATATATATTTATATATAGGATTTTAGAGTGATTAATAAATATTGACTAATAATTGATATACTGTTATGTTATGTTTTTTTAACAGATTTTATTTTTATTGATTGTTTTTATATATGAACCAATAGTTGATGTGATACTTGTTATTTGTTATGTTTCTTTTATCAGATTGTTGTTGCGGCAGTACATATTTTGAAAGCAAAATCTTAATTTCAGATTTAATATATATATATATATTTATTAAAAACAGTTAAGCTATGTTTGTTTTTTAATATTCCACAACTGAAGTGACTTCTTTGCCCGTTATCCAATTACCTTATATAAATATATATTTAGTATGATTTCTAAATATTGACTAATGGCTTGATTGTTTTTTTTTATAGTAATATTTTCAATGTTTTGAATTTTTTTTTTTTTTTTTTATTTTAACGCGTAGGAAGGGGAAAATCTTCAAAAGACACTGGACAGCCCGTACTGTCCAGTAGTGTCAGATTTTTACTGACTAAAAACCTTTCTCCTTTCACCTTTCTCCTTCCTTTCTTCAAGAAGGTTTGCTTGGCGCACATTACAAACCACACATATATGGCACAACTTTCTCATTATAAAATTTTTTTAAAACAATTATGTTATTTTTTCATTGATCTGCTCTTGGTAGAGTTACAATTTCGTAGTCTTTTGGGGTCCATATCATTAAATAACAGATGGTTTTGTTTGTTATAAACATCTGCCCTTGTAGTTGGTCCCAATATTGATGTTTTTGATTTATTATAGTTTTGCCATCAAAATCTTTATATATAATATAGGTTTTATCCTTTTTTAAAACCTCGCTCAAATCAACATTTCTATATTTGTAAGGACACTTTACCTCAAGAGTTGCGTTGTCAACAAAACCATCAGGGCTGGCTCCTAGATAGCCTGATTTATCCAACCATAATCCAGTATTGGTAACTTTGAATCCAGTTACCGATTCGAATTTTTGTATGGCTTGTGCTTCGTGCTCTTTTCCCAACTGTACAGCAACAATTGTATTTAAATTATAACCCTCCATTAGACTTTTGAAGAGTGAAGCAGAAAACTTATTTCTTCTGCAAGCTGACAAAACTTGCCCAAACTTGCTGGCCGTCAATCTATGTTTTCAGGCGATCAACCAATTTTCATTGGAATTTTGCCCTACGGTAACTTCTGCCACTTTTTAATTTGGTCTTCTGATACCTTAGACTGATCCTCAAAATATTTAATTTTGTTATCAGCCGATATATATTCTGCTGAAAACAAAATATCTTCAATTTGTGGGATCAATTCCACAACATTTCTTAAAGTGCTGGGACGAAGCAGCCAAGCTAATCCCACATTTTTGTTTAATTCTTCAGCAAATTTTGCCACTTCTTCTTTGCTATTTTTTGCTTTTATTGCACAATAATCCGAATGTTCGGGTGGATAAAAATCGTCTAATGTTTTTGTATCAGTATTACCAATATCAGATTGTGTTGGAACATTCCATACACAAGCTGTATCAGTAATACTGATATTATTGTGGCCATATATGCACAAGGCAGCCATATGATGGCATATGACTTGCCCTCGTGGACAAGAACAAGTAGCCTCAATTATTCCATCTTCTTTATCAATAGATATCTGTAAACAACATATTTATAATAAATAAGTTGCTCAAAAAATTTAAATATAAATAGGTTTTTAGAGGTAACTTACTTGAATAGAGTATTTTATTTTTTTCATGCTAGCTCTGACTACACCTTTGAGTAGCATCGGATTTACAGTTGCATCAAATATCATTTGGAGTACGTTTCCGCTTGCAAATGAATTTTCACCTCTTTTAAGCTGCGAATTATTATCCTTAAAAAAGGATGCAATCGCAGAAAATGACAAAAAAATTTTTGCCATTATGAAACTAAAATAATATTGACTGTTATTCATAAAAGAAACTGATTATTTTTAGGATCATCTTTCTATACTGTTAATGTTTAGAAATTTTGTAAAATAAAATAAATTTTGAAAATAAAAACATTATCGTAGTTCCGTTACATAATCAGAACATACATAATAAACATTAATTATTACTTGATTGAATTTTTAAAACATAAGCAATTTAATTAATTTATTATGTTTGTTTTTATTACATAAAATAATATAATTGCATATATTTAAATAGGATATACATATTTTGAACGGCAAATGGTGATAAACTTTTTCACAATCGCCTACTTATTGATATATACAAATGTAATGTATAATGATTAAATTTAAGAATATAAATATGTATTATTAAAAAATGTTTATAAAACTTATAACACTGATTGGTACATTATTAAATAATAACATATGTATTCGTCACACTAATGCCCCGTATTAATGAACAAATAACAAAAATATATTCTTGAGTAAAATACTACCTATTATCATAAACTAGTTTTACTGAATATACAATACTATAGATATAATAAAAAATTAATTAATTAACTTAAATTAATAAATGTATTTTAAAATTTAATTAAAACATTTTGTGAGGTTATATTGTAGTGAATATTTTAATATGTGTTAATTTAAAATTGTGTTATTAATTATCTACATATTATACATAAAATATTACCTTGTTGAACAAATAATGACTGCACACACACTGAACTGCTGAAAAATATCTTATAAGGCCACAATTAAATCCAACAATTATCTCTCATAAGAAAACCTATGTATGAAATAGTTGTCGTGATAATCCGCGTTGGCGCCAATGGCGCCACTGTCGTGTGACGTCACACTAATGCCCCGTATAGGCAACGCTACCTTGATTTTAATAAAACAATGGTGCACTCTACACATGCTCGTGTACGTTTTTGGTTAATGTTGAACGAATAAAATTTTTGTTTCAATTTAATTAGCGCGCTTCACGTTGTTCTACTAACAATATTAAATTGAAATTATGTAAATGGGCCATTTTATTTAATTAAATTGAACCAATCTGTCAAAAGTATGACGATAACACTAGCAATTGAATAAATAGTGTTATTTTATGGCGGTATAATACCGATGCGTTATTATTAGCATGTCTATTTTGACGTAACACATTTCAAAACTAAGGATTTTTACGATGCGGTATTTTAACAAGTGATATCACAAACATGATAAGTTACCGCATGCGTTATAATACAACATATGTATTTCCAAAACTACCAATTTAAAAAAAAAAACTACCAATTTTTAAAAACGTGTTAAAATGACACGTGACGTCACGTTTTGTTATGATTTAACAAAAACTAAGCCTCCAGGTGTTTCTTATTCTCCGGCAGTAGGTAAAAAACTTGATGCAGCCACCAATAAATCAGATAACATACCAATTAGTGACAATGCAAGTACTTGCCATAAAATTGTAAAAAAATAGCTAAACGCGAACTCACAGAGAACATAAAGAATTTTATATCCTCTTATTAAAGTATTATACAAAATACGCGCTAAATACAAACCGTAATCCAACTGGCACTTTTACAGTTGCATTCTGAAATGCCGATAGAGAAGAAGATATGAACATTCAGTATTCCTCAATGAATATAAAGTAGAAAAACCGACGCGTTAAATCAACCAGGATGTGAAACAGCGATTTTATTAAGAAAATTACTTGACCACTCTGAAATTGACACCTATTTTAACTGACATCAAAGCTAATTCAATTGTAGTTGATATTCCCGGAGTAAGAGAAACAATTAAATTTGTCTCTTCATATTTACCACCACAAAACAATCCATGGAAATTAACAAATATAATAAACGCGGACTTCTGTTAAATGATCAAAACGATGTTAATAATTCTCTTGTTAAATATTGTATAATTATTTATTTTTTATTCCTATTGTATAATGATAATATCCACCTCCCCTCTGTTAACCCTCCCCACCAGTTATTGTATTTTATTTTTATTTGTTTTAGTATATAAGTAATCATTGTTTATTATACCCGATGAAGCCACTGTGTGGTAAAATAACTGTAGTATTACAATAAATCTTTTTTGAACCTTCACACTATATTTGCGTTTTATTGTAAATATAGAGTTCAAACATGTATGAACCACAACCATTCAATATTCGATGTATTTGAAGTATTTACATACAAACCCTCTCGAATATAAATCGACCGCCCAGTGAATCAATGCAGCCAAACATCTGTGTTGTGTGAAATAAATTCTATTTAAATTAACAACCATTATTATACACACAATTAAATTAATTATAATAATTAGCGTAATTTCGTTGCAATCTTAAAGTGGATGTATTATATTCATAGAATTTAATCGTATATAAAATATCTGTCAATAAATAAATCAACATTGTCAATTCAAGGGAAACTAATTATTATACTATTTATGACGTTTAAATTTAGTTTCAATCAATTAAAATTTAAAGCGGATGAATTATATTCATAAAGCTTGATAACCTTCAGGGTTAAATGTATCGAACTATACAGAACAACGGAAATAGCCAGAGTAAAAGCAAAAGATGAATGTATACCAAAAATATTTGAGGAAAAACGACAGTAACATTAAACAAACAAGAAATTGTTGAAAGACCCAATTTATTTCCTTTATTACAATTTATTTCAATGGTAAATTTGCGAATAATATTATAAATTCGTTGTAATAATAACGAAAATCCAAATACTCTTTTAATTATAATTAATAATTTAATTATTATGAAAAATGCTCGCCATACCGTTACGTCGGTGCTTGGTGACTGACTGTCGGCGACAGAATTCAGTCAGAATAAAACTAAAACTAGTTTGTTCCCTTCCCTCAGTTGATCCCTGTTGAAAACCAAACGTCCTGCACGTATCGTGAAGTGGAAATTCCTCCTTTGATTGGTTGTCGCCGGTCAGATGTTCAGAGTACAGCTAAGGATATTTTAAATACTGCGTTTTAACACTTGTCGTCGGACTGGGTCGATGGTGACTCAGCACAGCTACTTTCGGGATACTGTTGGCAGAAAAAAGATTAATTAAGCAATGACTAATTAAAGTCGCAAGTTTGCGCTTGTTGAATTAGCGCGGGGTCGGTCTGAAAAGATCGATCCCGGCTGCGATCAGTAAGATCGTAGGACGATACAGGACAATTACTTACTCATAGTATTTCTATTCCCACTACAAATAATTTTTCATTTAGAAGAGTCTTTTCAGTTTCCAGTATAGATGCATTTTGTCTGGACCTAGATAGCGAGCTCTTTGAAGATATATATGCTATATTAGATGTTAATAGTAAATATTCTAAATTTATAAATATTTTTCATATTTACCTTAACAAACATTTTCCTAATAAAAAAATTAAAATGTACCGCAATCATTTCAGTTTTAACACACCAGAAATTATTCACTACAAAAAACAAATTGATATTTATTTAACACTTTCCAAGTTTGTTCCAGAATTTAAAACTATCTTAAAAGAAACTAAATCTAAATACAATGCTTTATTAAAAACTGAAAAGGATAAGTACTATGAACATCAACTTAATACATCCACAAATAAGTCTAAAACATCATGGCAAATAATATCAAAAATAGTTAATACAACAGGTAAAAATGCAGCCATTTTACCGACAAATTTAAACAGTTTACAACATCAAGCAAATTGTATTAATAAATATTTTAACAGCGTAGCTCCTCTACATTTAGTTCAACACAATTTACATTTAAATGCTCCATATATATGGAATATTCAAAAGTGCGATAACATATTTATTATAGAACCAGTCACTAGTACAGAACTACTACATACAATCTGTAAAATGGAAAATAAAAGAAGTGCTGGATATGATGAAATTCCGATATTTTTAATAAAAAGATGCTTAAATCAAATATTAAAACCATTACTACATATTATTAATATTTCATTTAATGATGGAATATTTCCAGATAAGTTGAAATATGCGCTTATTACGCCCATATTTAAAAAAGGAGATCTAAATGAAATATGCAACTATCGCCCTATCAGTATTCTTAATACTTTTTCTAAAATTATAGAGAATCTCATGTCAAAACGTTTACTACTTCACTTCAAAAAAAATAACTTGTTTGGTGACTTTCAACACGGCTTTCTGATAGGAAGAAGCATAGATACGGCTGTTTTTGATTTTTTAAATATAATAAATTCGGCGTTAGATGACGGTGACTTGGCATGTGGTATACTGCTAGATTTGTCTAGAGCATTTGACACCATTGATTACAACATACTGTTGATTAAATTACATCGCTATGGAATACAAAATACTGCGCATAGATGGATATCATCTTATTTAAATTTAAGATCACACTCTGTGAAAATTACTGATCCAAATAATGGTTGTGATGTGGTGTCACCTGCTCTGAATATGTACATGGGGGTTCCACAAGGAAGTATTTTGGGTCCTCTTTTATTTGTTATTTATATTAATGACATATATTTGAGTGTTTCTGATGACACTAAACTATTAAACTATGCAGATGATACAAATCTTCTTGTAAGAGGTTCAAATTACATAGATATCATTAGAAAAGGAAATAATATAATGCAAAATTTGGAAAAATGGTTTGCTCAAAACAAAATGATATTAAATTCTGGAAAAACGAGTTGTGTTTTATTTAAAACAGGTAGTTATTTCGAATTACCACAAAATATTCTTTTAAATAATACAACCTATCAATTTAGTTGTAGTGCAAAATTTTTAGGCATTATCATAGATGATAAATTAGTTTTCAATGATCACATTGAATATGTTTCTAAAAAACTAAGTACTGTTTGTTATGGACTAAGAATTTTATCAAAAAATACTAACCGTAACATTGTCAACATGTTTTACTATTCAAACTTTTATTCGTTACTTAAATTTGGTGTCATGTTTTGGGGTAATAGCTTGCATATAGATGCAGTTTTTATTATTCAAAAAAGGGCTATAAGAATTATTTATCAAATGAAACAACGCGATAGTTGTAGACGAATATTTAAAAAAAATCATATTTTAACAATTACTGCAGTTTATATATTAGAATGTATCAAATTTATATGGAAACATAGGAATAAATTTGCTAATGAGTTATTGTCAAGTAATTACAACACAAGACATGGTCAGGAATACCGAATTCCTTCTCATAATCTAAAACTGTTTGAAAAGAATGCACATTACAGCTGCATAAAGTTGTTTAATCACTTGCCTAAATCAATTAAAGAAGCAAGTACATATAATATTATGAAGAGAAAATTGATACGTTTTTTAAACTCCTGCGAACCTTATAATCTAATTGAATTTTATAATTTTAAGGAATCAATTAATTGATTTTAAGATTATTGCTATTATTGTTTATTTTGTATTTTCTTTCTTTATGTTTTTTTTATTCTGACTATTTTTCATGTGTGTGCTGTATGTATATTATGTGTATTACTGTACAAACACTGAAAATAAATTTATTATTATTATTATTATTATTATTATTAATCGACGCCCGGAGGCTGCCGAATAAGTGGCCCTTTTGAACGTTTGCCGGTGCAATAAAGCAGGGGCAAATCCTGCTATGTCCCAGGCTCGGTCGTCTATGGCGGTTGCGGCGGATCGTTGACGATCGGCGGCGTCCTAGTTGACGGAGTCGGCGTGGGCGATTCTAATCTCTGGCAGTTCGGTTTCCAAGTCCAGCTGACGTGGATTTGGCCTTCGAATAGGTTGATGTTTTCGAGTGTCTCGCCGAGTTAGTCCAGACGCGCAGATCGCTGACAAAACGTCGGTGAGAATTTGTTATCGGCGTTCCCGCCGGGATGTGACCAATGGCGACGCAGCACAACCTGACGTACCGGGTATAAAAGAAAAACTCGCACGCTGCAGAGACGAGTCTACTTTGACCATCGAGACGAACCGGCAACTCCGTTCCAACTCCAGATGAATCTACCAGACAACGAGATGACGACCACAGCTACGACCCCGGACAACCCCATGGAAACAACCAACTCCACACCGACGACTGCACCGGGGAGGTTTACAATCCTCTCCGGCCTCGATACCCCGGATGGCATTGCACCCCTCGCCACCGGGTATCAACTCACGCCCTTCGGCATAGCACATACCGCCGCAAGGGCCCAGATGCACACGACGACCACCCACGCCATGATCATGGACACCCTCTGGAACAACGATCCCAACCCGACGTACCACCAGCAGGGAGCTTACCCCAAGCTCGCTCACCACCGAGTCGGTAGCGTTGCACTACCTGCAGCCGGTTCACGCCCGACACCTGGGGCACACCGCCACGAGGTGACTACGCTCGAGGAAGTGGTGATCCACTCACCACCACCTCCAACCACACCGAAGATGGAGGTCCAGCCACCTGGACCTCATGTGTGTCGGGGCCTGCGGGTCCGTGCGTCCGTGGGACGTGTGTGTCGGGACCTCTAGGTCCATGCGTCCGTGGGACGTGTTTGTCGGAACCTCCGGGTTCACGCGCCTGTGTGGCGTGTTCGTCGGAACCTTCGGGTTCACCATATACACAAATCAGGTACGAAAGTGCCAAACCCTGTCCGGGACTCCCCTCCGGACTTGGACCGGCAACCTCCGCCATTCCCTTGGAGGCCGTGCCGGTAACAAATGGAGCCCAACGTGGGGCAACTGGAAGCGTAATACTTCCAAGCTCCTATCAGCAAAACCCAAAGAGAGAGCAACGCTCAGAAGAGCCGCTCATGCAAAGCCAGGTGTGGAGTCAAGCCGTACAAGAAGCCATGATGGCACAAGTACAGGCGACCACCGAATTGACGAAGGCTCACACCTACGCCCTACAACAACAAGGGCTGTACCAGCTATATCAACCAGAAGCACCAAAGTTTGGTGGGCTAGCGCATGAAGATCCCTTCATGTACTTCGCTCGCCTGGAACAACACTTCGAGCAACACCAGGTGCCACAACATGCGTACCATCGCATACTCACGAAGAGTTTAAAAGATGACGCTAAGGTGTTCGAAGGGCGGCACCAGAGAGAGCCGTATCCATCATACGACATCTCCAAGGCCAGGTTAATCCAGCGCTACACTGACCCCAGCGCAACCACACAGCTCATGGAAGAGCTGCTGAACAAGCACCACGACCCACAAGAAGCGGTCGAGAGCTTCCTCAGACGACAAGCGGCCATCTACTTCCGTTTATGGCCATACAAGTCCCAGAGGGAACTGACAAGCACCCTGGCGGCGCGGATCGAACCTCGCATCCAACAAGCTCTGGATGTGCACACCTTCGACACGTTCGAACACTTGCTGGCCACGTCAATCCGAGTCGAAGCCAACATAGCCCGACGAAGAGCCGTATCAGCCAAAAACAAGGCGAAACCCAACTCCTCCTCGTTACCCAAGTCGGGAAACGAGTAGAGGGCCGGCAGGGGACAAAACGACAGGAACCTCCGGCCCAAATCTTAACGCTCGCTGAGCCGCAAGCTAAGAAGAAGAGGAAAAGGAAGAAGAAGAAGAAGAAGAAGAAGAGGAAGGATGAGAGGAAAGTGACGAACCAGGACCTGCTGAACACCGAACCCTACGCCACCGTCGGCGCAATGGGAACAGGCCACCGACCCCGTATCACGGTCACACTAAATGGCAAAGAGGTGCAAGCACTCGTGGACAGCGGTGCCAGCCACAATTTCACTTCGGTGAAACTGAAAACCGTACGACCGACCACTAGGTTCTGCCTGTGTGACCTTAACACAGGCAGAACCTAGTGCCTACCTGACCACCACGGGAGAAACCCAGACGGAGATAATGGTGGGGAAACAAAGACACCAAATTACACTCCTGATCGCACCAACCTTAAGCGAAGAACTCATCCTCGGACACCCCTGGATGGAAGCAAACGGGGTAAACCTAGACTACGTGCAAAAATGCCTGCATTACGGGAAGGATAAACGTTCCACCATCTACTGGACGTTACCTCGCCCTAAAACTATCAAGGCGCACGAACCAATTGCGCTACCTAAGCACGCATTCCCGGAACCTGCGGAATTCGAACAGGTAGTGAGGGACTTTCCAAGAGTCTTCGACGAAGGGGTGACCCCGACAACTACCAAAACCATAAGCCACTACATCGAATTGGAGGACAAGACTCCCATCCGGACGGCGCGTTACTCGTATAACGCCCACAAGAAAGCGCAAATATTTGCACAAGTGGCCGAACTCCTAGCAGCAGGGATAATCGAGCGCAGCTCCAGTAGCTACTGCGCGCCGGTAGTCTTAATAAAGAAGAAGGACGGCAGACCGCGGTTCTGCGTAGACTATCGGTCGCTGAACAAAGCCACCAAAAAGGAAGCAGCACCGCTACCACGGATCCAAGAGACCCTGAAGGACTTCGGGTCGGCTCGGGTCTTCAGTAAAATAGACCTGGAGGCCGGGTACTGGCAGATACCAATGGCGGAGAAACATAAGCACCTGACAGCCTTTGCCGCACCCGACGGTGGGACCTATCAATTTAAGGTCTAAGGTTCGGGCTAAAAAACGCGCCGGCCACATTCCAGAAGCTTATGTCTCGCGTGCTGGCCGGACTACTGGGAAACAACGTCCTGGTATACCTGGACGACATCCTGGTGTACTCCGACAACCATGACGAACACATAAGGCACCTACGCCAAGTACTCGAGCGACTACAGGAATATGGACTCAAATGCCACATAAAGAAGTGCGAGTTTGGGCAGACCTCCGTAGAATACCTAGGTCACATGGTCAGCGCCGAGGGAAACAAGCCGCTGACGCACCACTTGGACAGCATCCGAGAACAACAGGCACCCAAGAACAAAAAGCAACTGCGACACTTCTTGGGCATATGCTCGTGGGTGCGAGAATATATTTCCGACTACACAAAAATGGCAGCACCCCTCATGGAATTGCAGGGAAGCAAGAAGCCGTTTATCTGGACACCAAGGGAAGAGGCAGCATTTGAACAAATCAAAGACGCCATCGGCCAACCGTTGAGGCTATCGCGCCCAAGACCAGGAGTGCCGTTTGTATTGCAAACGGACGCCAGCAACAAAGGCGTGGGTGCTGTGCTCTACCAAGAGGTAGACGGCCAACGGCAGATTATCTCCTTTGCCAGCGCCAAGTTAACACCCTGCCAGACGCGGTATCATTCCAACAAACTGGAATGTTACGCCATCATATGGGCCATCGAGAAGTACCGGGCATATATAGAGGACGAACCGTTCATACTACGAACGGACAACAAGGCCCTTGTTTGGCTGGGGAACTCGACGGACGCCAAATCCAAGTTCACCCGCTGGTCCCTACAACTTCAAGAATATGACTTTACGGTGGAACACACACCGGGGGAAATCAACCTCCTACCCGATATGCTCAGCCGCTACCCGTGCTCCGACCTGATCGCACCCGAGGTGGACAACCCAGAGAGGCTCATGCCCCCGGAGAATCCGGGCGAACAAGAGGCGCCGACTCTGGGCTGCTTGTACACTCACCTAGCCAGAGCCTACCGAACCGACTTCGCGAAGGTTAACTTATTGGAAGGAGAGACCCTAGCAACCCTGGTCAGGCGGGCTCAAACCGAGAGCCAAAATGTCCAGGACATTATAGCCAAGTACCAAGAAATGGTGGAAGATCCAGAACGCCCAGAAGGCGAGGATCTAGGCTACAAACTGGGAGAACACGGAGAGCTCATAAGAACCAGCTCCGGAACCGACCAGCTGGTCGTACCAGTCCAAGCCCAGCACGAATTGCTGAAACAACACCATGCCAGCGAAACAGCAGGACACCCAGGCCGAGACGAGACAACAGCAGCCATTCTGCGAGCCTACCACTGGCCAGGAATTAGGCGAGACGTCCGAACGTTTATCAAACGATGTCTGACGTGCTCAAAGGTGAAAACAGGTCACCCGCACCCCAAAGCACCCCTAAAGGCACAACCATCGGGCAAACCCTGGGAGAGGATAGCGATCGACTTCGTGGGCCCCCTAAATGTCACAAAATCAGGAAACAAATTCATCCTGACAATGATGGACATGTGCACTAGATGGCTGGAAGCCGTGCCAGTAGCCGCTGCCACTAGCGAAACCACCACCAAAGTGCTAGAAAGGCACCTGTTCCAACGCTGGGGGTACCCCAAAGCAGTGCTGTCTGATAACGGCAGTCACTTCACCAGCCAACATTTCCAGCGAGCAATAAAACAATGGAAGGCCGTACACCACACCACGGCGACGTATCACCCACAGGCGAATCCCGTGGAGCGTCGCCATGCTGAACTTAAGAAAAGCCTCCGAACGTTGTTGGAAGAACGACCCCGACTAGAATGGGACGAACATCTTCCCATGGCGGTGTTTCACTGCAATCGCAGGACGAACGCAGCTACCGGGTATACACCTAGTGAACTGCTGTTGGGACACAACCTGACGGAGCCAGGGAGCTGGGATGAACCGGAAAAGGCTCGAACAGACCCAGACACACGGCTACAACAAGCCAAACAGCGACAAAGAACGCCGGTACCCAAGACACGCTAACGTGAGGGAATACGAAGCAGGAACGCTTGTCATGGTGCGCGGACGCGCGAAAGGTTTACACAACCGATGGCTAGGTCCCAAGAAGGTGATTACAACAGCCGGGTCCCACTGTTATTGGGTGGAAGACAACCCCCACAGACCCCCGGTGAAACTACACCTAGACGACCTACAACCAGCGCCACCAGCAGAAACGCCAACCCCAAACCCAGGCGACGCTGCCGCAGTCCAGGAGGATGGTTGGGATTGATGCCGCCAAGGGGTGGAGCATCAGCGACCAATGGCGACGCAGCACAACCTGACGTACCAGGTATAAAAGAAAAACTCGCACGCTGCAGAGACGAGTCTACTTTGACCATCGAGACGAACCGGCAACTCCGTTCCAACTCCAGATGAATCTACCAGACAACGAGATGACGACCACAGCTACGACCCCGGACAACCCCATGGAAACAACCAACTCCACACCGACGACTGCACCGGGGAGGTATACAATCCTCTCCGGCCTCGATACCCCGGATGGCATTGCACCCCTCGCCACCGGGTATCAACTCACGCCCTTCGGCATAGCACATACCGCCGCAAGGGCCCAGATGCACACGACGACCACCCACGCCATGATCATGGACACCCTCTGGAACAACAATCCCAACCCGACGTACCACCAGCAGGGAGCTTACCCCAAGCTCGCTCACCACCGAGTCGGTAGCGTTGCACTACCTGCAGCCGGCTCACGCCCGACACCTGGGGCACACCGCCACGAGGTGACTACGCTCGAGGAAGTGGTGATCCACTCACCACCACCTCCAACCACACCGAAGATGGAGGTCCAGCCACCTGGACCTCATCCCCGAGGCGTTACGGCATTCCAGGTCGTACCAAACAACCTGGGGCAAGTCGCCACCGACCTGCCCGGCGTAGCTCCGCTTCACGGAGGTCCACCAATGGGTTATTTCGCCCGGAGACACCTGGAGGACGGGGCCTGTGTGGCGTGGGAACCAGCGGGTTCGGAGTCTTCGGACTCGAGCGTCCGTAGGACGTGTGTGTCGGGGCCTGCGGGTCTGTGCGTCCGTGGGACGTGTGTGTCGGGGCCTGCGGGTCCGTGCGTCCGTGGGACGTGTGCGTCGGGACCTCTAGGTCCATGCGTCCGTAGGACGTGTTTGTCGGAACCTCCGGGTTCACGCGCCTGTGTGGCGTGTTCGTCGGAACCTTCGGGTTCACCATATACACAAATCAAGTACGAAAGTGCCAAACCCTGTCCGGGACTCCCCTCCGGACTTGGACCGGCAACCTCCGCCATTCCCTTGGAGGCCGTGCCGGTAACACACCGGTCCATTCGGGAGTCGCTGACTACCGCTCAACTTCGACGCAACTTTCCTATTAGAGTTACGCAGAGGGCCTGACCTTCCTAACTCGCTAACTGCAGAGAACTGAGTAATCAGCATAGTGAACGTTTCTCGCTTTTGCGGAAATCTGCCCATTTTTTATTGTTATATTTGTTAAATTGTATTTTGTTATTTTTGTTGTTATCTTTGTTGTATCTGTTGTGTTATTGTTTTGCGTGGCCCCCACGAGACCGGACTTGACCAACGCGCTGCGGGCCTGACCTGCCCGTTGGTTCGACGGCTCTCCGCCACGGCTCAACATTACCTTTTGTTGTAACTTGATTGTCATACCCAGTCATATGATTCACACTTATTCGATTCTATCATTTTGTAATTGTGATTTAACATTGTAAATTGTCGCATGCATTTGTGTATATCATACTGTGGCTTGTATTGTAAATTTGTTGATTTCATAACATTACCTTTCGTTACCGAATAGACTTTTGTTTACTGACTATTGTGTATGACTATATCACCCCAAACCGCTACTTTGTGTCTCCAGTGAATGTAAAGTGATTGTGCCACGCCCCCTTTCCTCGCAGAAGAATCTCCCCCGGGGTAAGTGGAGCCCAACTCTTGAGCCGAGTTAACCTGTTCCCTGAGCCAAGCTAGCTGAGGACAACAACAGAGTCGAAGGCGAGATTTCTTTACCGCGGACACCCGCGCACATGAAGACAGCAGAACGAAGCTCGAGACGTCTCCTTGGTCTACCGCCAGTTACAGACAGCGTACCCACAACGATGGCATCCGGCGACGATACAGTAGTCCTCAACGGGGAAATCCAAACGGAAAAAGACGTTCAAAACCTACAGAGAGAAGTTATTGGAAATGGAACGGAATCGGAACCAGTAAACACGATGACGCCACCACGACAACGCCAATGTAACGTCATTGGACAAAGTCTGCCGATAGTTCCCATTACTATCGGCAGGAACACTCATAGATGCCTACTGGACACCGGCGCCGATATCAATTTTATCAACGCAGATTTGGCACCACATTACCAGCCGTACCAGATAACGATGTTGACCGCCGCTCAGGACGGCAAACTAGAAGCTATCGGCAAAGCATCAGTCTCATTCCAATTGGGGTCAACAGAATACCAAGCCGAATTTCTAGTATCAAAGAACTTAAGACACCAGGTGATATTAGGAACACCGTTCCTGTTCGCACACGCCGGCACGTTCGACTTTGCCCGAAGTTGCCTACATTTAGGGCGTAATCAGAGGGACACGATCACGATCTTTTGGGGAAACAATCAATCCACAAAATCCCAAGACAAACTAGAACATGGGTTTCCGACGGCCCAGCAGTTCAAAAAAATGACAGAGAAATTCCAAGTGCTGTTCACCCCAACAGATCAATTTGCGGACGTGCCGCGGAACATAGAACATACCATCCGGCCGACACACAGAAATCCGATAGCAACACGTCCATACCGGGTGAACAACGAAAAGAAACGGATTATGGATGCCCAAGTACGGAATCTTCTGACGCAAGGAATTATTGAACCATCCACCAGTCCGTATTCATCCCCGATTGTCCTCATCGGAAAAAAAAACGGCAAGACTAGATTCTGTATGGACTACAGAAAAATTAACGAAATTACTCCATCCGAGCCTACACCAATGCCAATCATACAGGAAGCACTACGGGATCTGGGGTCGGCTACCGTATTTTCCACCTTGGACTTAAGCAGCGGATATTGGCAAATTCCCATGGAAGCCGCTTCAAAGCGCTACACCGCGTTTAGCACTCCCGATGGCGGGCATTACCAATTCCGGGTAATGCCATTCGGATTGAAGAATGCACCGGCCACCTTCCAGCGGCTCATGAGTGTACTTAGACGACATCATACTACTACACCTATCAATGGTGTTCGAAAGACTACAGGAGTTTAACCTCAGACTGGGGCAAGAAAAATGCGCGTTCGCAAAAACGTCGTTGGAATACCTGGGACATGTCGTAGACACCGACGTCACTCGACCACTCACCAAACACATTAAGCAAATTTCGGATTATACACCACCAAAGACACGACGTCAACTTCGCCGATATTTGGGCATTTGCAACTGGATCCGGCAATATATTCCCCAGTTTGCAGATATGGCCGCACCGCTAAACGAGTTGACGGCGAGCACCAGAGCCTTCCGATGGACACCAGCCGCCACGGAAGCCATGCAACAGATCCGGCAAGCCATATCGAAACCACTACAGCTGCATCGGCCCGTGGCAGATCTGCCTTACGTAGTACAGACAGATGCCTCACAAATTGGAATTGCGTCCGTGCTATTTCAAATAACTCCAAGAGGCGAAAAGCGGATAATTAGTTTCGACTCCGCTAAATTAAACTCCACCGAACAGAGGTATCATGTAAACGAGCAGGAATGCCTCGCTCTAGTTTGGGCCCTCGAACGTTACCCGGAAAATCCAAGGTTCGGAGAACACGATGAACACGTTGAGTTAATTAATGGGGCCTTATACCGAAAAGCCATCGGACAAAAAGATCGGTGCTTGTACGTACCAAGCAAACTCGGCAATGAAAGGTTAAAAGCACAATATGATACAAAAGACAATCAACACGGATAAGCAAAAATACAAATATATTACAAATGACAATGAACAGGGATATGCAAAAAGACAAATATAATACAAGTGACAATGAACAATAAAACAACAAATACAAATAATACAATGAGCAGTGAAAAACAAAATAAATACAAATAATACGGTGAGCAGTGAAAAGCAAAACAAATAATACAGTGATAACAAGAAGGTGTTATGTATACAGCGATCTGCAGCGGGTGTGCTGTAAAAGAAGTCTGGGCTAACGATTATAGAACAAAGCCGTCGAGGATCGAGGAAGGGCAGGCCTTCAGCACGAGTCCTATAGGTCCGTTTGCTCTTGACGGTTAGTCAGACTTGACTGCCTCAATGCTGCGAAGACCGGTAGGCTCCTCCTTTTCCTGCCGCGAAGGGTTGAGGGTGCGCGCGGCGCACGAGTTAAGGGCGATTCCTAGAATGAAAATTAGACCGGTGAAACTTCGCCGGTAACAGAATTCTGCGTTGGGGCCTCGGATGGTGAAAGCGCGTGTGCCCCAGGTTGGACTTTGGAGGGCTGTAACTCGGCCGCCTTTGGAGCAACCGCTTCCGCGACAGCAACACACTATAGATGCTTTCCTTTCACTGTTCTGGACGGTTCCGAACAATTCTGTGGGTGACGCCCCATGTACCTTTCACAGAGAGCGCGACGCCCCAACTTGTTCTGAGTGTCCTTCCCCTCTCCCCTCTCTCCCCTCATGCACCAACATCGACAACGATGCATCAAGCCCTTTTCAAGTGCCAACACCAAAAAACTAAATATATCTAATATTTACTACCACCTTATTAACTTATTAGAAATATTTTGTAATTTAAAATCTATATTGTGCATCATAAAAATAATGCAATAAAACGACTTTTAATTATACAATTAATTAACAAAATGTCAAGTTGAGTAAATAATTATTTGTTGGTTATGTCGTTAGTCAACGCATCATAATATATGCCAGTAAATAATGTTCCTTTCAGAATAGTTCAGAACGGTTCTGTGCGTCAAGCCCCGGGAGCGTGTTGCTCTTGAAAGGAAAGCAGTATATGACACGTTTTCTTGAGTAATATATTCGGCTGATTATTGGGGGCAGTATTTGTTTCTTTGTTTGGGAAGATCTCTTGCTAAGGTCACCGGGCGCACTTTGAAGTTTATTTTAGTCAACTGTTTGGACTAATATTCATTATGTTTTTAATTTGTTATGTTATTAACTTTTTTTTACACAATTTATTTTTAAACTAGTGATGGGAAATCATGTTCGCGTTGGTAGTTGAAATC
Source organism: Tachinus rufipes (assembly GCA_963932245.1). Taxonomy (NCBI): domain Eukaryota; kingdom Metazoa; phylum Arthropoda; class Insecta; order Coleoptera; family Staphylinidae; genus Tachinus; species Tachinus rufipes. The sequence continues at coordinate 56,786,114 of OZ010747.1, forward strand.
ATTCAAATCGGCCAACTAAGATTCGTTTAAACCAAAGATGTTATACTATATACTGGATTGGCAACCTCCGTATATTAACATAGGGAAATAGTGTGTCCAAATCCGTGGGTAGGCAACTTGCCGTTGTGCCGTATAAATTTGTATGTTTTACTCTGTCGCACTAGTCACTACGCCATATACGGTTTAAATGAGCAATATTAACAAGCGAAATAATGGTTAAATACTGGGTTGCATTTGGATGTAAATCTTTGAAACAAATAGGAATGGAATTTAATTTCATTAGTAAGCATTTGCAATTAAAATATGTTATGCTGTTTAATATAAAAATTATATTAAATGCAAGCAAACAAAATTGTTTGGTAATAATTATACTTTTATATGCTAGTTTTGTGTTTTAATTTTATTTAGAATAATTATTACCTTTCCCTTAAATATCTTATATATAAAATATATGCAAAAGTTCACAACAAACATTTTGTATTGTGATTAATTGTTGTTTTTGATCATTCTATTAATATTTATATCATTGTAGTTGTAATAATTTTATAAAGTATATTTTTATGTTTAATACATTTAGACTCAATGTAGCTTATTATTAATACTTTACTTTCGAGTTTATGCACTTTTTTAAAATTATTTGTAATAAAATATAATAAAAATAGTACTTTTTTAAAAATTACTAACTCTAATTTTTTAACCGTGTAAAAAATCTATTAGTGTTTCTATTAAGTAACTTAAGAGTTAATAAATAAATTTCTTTTGTAAGATGTATCTGGTACAAGTAAAAACTGACATACAAATGAGTAACTTTAAAGCACGCATTATTCACGGTTTGGTTAACGAATTATTATGTGAGTACTATATTATGTATATTTGTCAATATATTTTATATTTTAAACAAATGTACAAGTTAGTTTTACTTTTTTTATTATTATTCTTGAATATATTGAGTGTCTGTAATAAGAAAGTTTATTTATTTTTTTATAAATCTTATTAAAGTCATTAATAATTGAAATTATGTTACCTTTTTTATGAGAAAGATTAGTAATACTTGGTAGTATAATTTGATATATAAAATAGTAAAATACAGTTTGTAATTATTGTTTTAAATCAATTTTTCTAATATTCTGTCTCTCTTGCCTCGTATACGACTGTGAGATAAAAAGAGATGCTACAAATCAAAGTTTATGTTTTTTTACAAATTGCTATTATATTTTATTTAATTTAAAATGTGCAGATATATTTATTTGTTCTATTCTTGTAATTAATTATTTATTTATATTTATGTATATATTTTATTTAGGTATATAAAATTAATATACATACATAATTTAAAATTATTTATCACAAAAGAATGCGCGCATATTATAATTGATTAAATATAATTTGAACTAAACTAATCGCCTTTGACGCAGTCCAATTTCAAACAAGGACGGTACGTCGATTAGATACGCTCGGCAAACCGTACACCCCGAACCCCGGAATGTGTTGTGTACTGTATAAAAATACTCATAACTTTGTTATAAAGCAAGCTAGAAGAAAATAAAAACAGATATGATTAGCCGAAGAAACGCTGATTCCAAATGCCAGAATGTACCTAATTATTGATTTGTAGAACTAATTAACCCTTCATTTCATATGGTTGCAAATTTGCAACATAGATATATGACACTGTATTACTAAATAGCATGCTAATTGAATCTTACAAATAAGTCATTTAGGTAAATTTAAACAAGTGCGTATTATAAATACTACACACTAAGGTATCGGACACAACAAGCCACATAGAAGACATGTGTATGTATGTTTAAATGCCTTTGCTTAACTTTCCTTAGCGTTGTTGTCCTCGCACTGCTAACTTTTTTTAATATTGTTTAAATTATATTTAATCTTTATTATGCTTTAATTGTCTGATGTTAGTTCATTATTGTAAGTGTAGTAATTGTTGAAAGTATTATCAGAATTTGTCAATTAGCATTTGTTTAATTGGGAATATCTTCAGCTAAGTGGAATAGTTCGTATTTTAGCAAAACAGAGAACACAATTTTAATAAACACATACTGCTATGTGAAGTGTGCTAGGGAAGAATATACTTTGATAGTTTCCTCTTTTGTAAAAAAAAACTTGTTTACCACTAGATTAAATCTGAGTAAATTAGGTACAATAGAGTTATTATATGATTATATAAAAGCATATTATGCAAAAACAAGGTATTATACAGGATTAGATTTATTTAGCAAAATTCGAGATTTAGATGCTTTTATTCTTATAACAGCACCTTGTCAGCATTTTCACAGACATTATTAACATTTATAATATTACGTCTGAATTTAGATTAAAAAATAAGTTGCTAGATTCCATAAATATTGTTATAAAACTATTCCTAAATGCTTCACAGAGCATTTTACAATCAAACGTTTGTTATTAAAAAACAAGTACTATTATTGCCAACGTACGTTGACAGAGCTATTGGAACAATTAAATCCAAATTTGCATTTTATCATATACGATGCCAATTTACTATTATTTTATTATTTCTTCTAGTGATGAAATGTCAATTGTTGATTAAATTATTGTTGTATGTTGTGTAATGGCATTGTCTATCTATAATAATAGCTTCAAAAACTTTAATTCATTTTGTCAATGTAGTTTTGAATTTTTAGCCCTCTTCTAGCCCACGATTTTTTAAGTTTTGTGGTTTGGTAATGGCAAAAAAATGAGTTTTTCTGTAATTAGTCTATCTTTATTTAAACAATGACAATGCAATTCTTTTCAGAACGTACGTATAAACTTGGTAAAATTAATGCAGTAACTACGTTTTTTTCATGTCAATGTATATTTTATTAAAATAACTATGTTGAATTTAGCACCATATTTTGTAACTTTTTCACATTACAGGAAGGCAAGAACAATGCTCATAATTAGTATAAAAGTCAAACCGATCCGGGGGAAACTGTTACAAGAAGGGGATAAACTAACGCTAGACAAAGCTGTAGAAACATGAATTGCAACAGAAGCAGCATGACACCAATTAAAACACATGAATGAAGACAGAGAAGCTACAAATATAACCAAGAAAGAACCAGAAGTGGATGCCATATGGAAGAAGAATCCTCCCAACATGCCAATGTCACGAAGAGATGATAAACCACATCAGCAAAACTACAATTCTACAACTTCAAGTTCGTCAGGGCCAAACACGTACAACTACAGGGTCCAACACTGGTAACAGAAATATGATATATAACTGTCGCAAATGTAGTGGTAATCATGTAATCAATAGATGTCCTACCTTTGGAAAAAAATGTAAAATATGTAATATTCCAAATCATTTTGCTAACATGTGCCAAAAAACCAAAAAAATGTTAAGGTTTTCCTATAAGAGGTTTCATTTTGATATTAAAGAAAATATTGTAAAGAGGAACGTATGCCATTAACATTTGAAAACAATATCAGTCAAATGGCCGCCACGGTTACGGTTGCAGTACCACATTTTTTTCATGATCAATTCGCACATTTGCGGCTGTATGTCCTCGATAACTTCACGAATTCCATCTTTAAGGTCTTGAATCGATTGTGGAGCATTGGCATAGACCTTATCTTTCACGTGGCACCAAAGAAAAAAGTCTAAAGGTGTTAAATCACAAAATCTCGGTGGCCAATTGTGATCACCTCTTCGAGAAATAACACGGTCAGAAAAGTTTTCTTGCAAAATTTTGATTGTTTTGTTGCTTGTGAAGAACATAACGCCGTCTTGCAGAAAATAAATGTTGTCCACATCAATATATTTCAATTCCGCACATAAAAAATCATTAATCATAGCTCGGTAGCACCATCCTTTCGCCGTAACAATTGGACCAGCTACATTTTCGAAAAAGTAGGGTCCAATCACACCGCCAGTCCAAAAACCACACCAAACACTTTGAGGATGCAAAGACTTTTTAACAATCATTCTTGGATTTTCTGAGCCCCAAATGCGACAATTCTGCTTATTAACGCATCCTTCGAGGTGAAAATGAGCCTCATCACTGAAGATGATTTTTCAACGAAATTCCGGATCATTTTTATGCATTTGAATGACCCAATCAGAAAAGGTACGACGTTTATGGTGATCGACCGGCTTGAGTTTTTCTGTTAACTGAACTTTAAAATCTTTAAGACTCAAGTCTTTATGCAAAATACGGTGTCATGTCGTTTGTGGAATGTCTAATTCCAAAGATCGACGAGGAATCGATAAACCTGAGCTTTCTTCAACACTACGGGCTACATCAGCAATATTCTCATGTGTTCTTAAGCGATGCACACGGTTTCGATTTTCACATCACAAACTTGTCTCAACAGCTCAAATTTTTCCACCATGTTTACTATTTCCAGCCGAGAAGGTGCTTTTAGACGACCAAAAAGTGCTTTAGTTTTGCGAACTGTGACTGAAAAATGTTCACCATTTTTCTAGTGAATTTTAATAATATCAATGCGTTGTTGAAGCGTGTATCGTTCCATTTTTAATAATGGCGTAGTTTTTACTTGTCAAATGTCAAAAGATAAGCTTCAAAATTGACAGCTGCCCAAATAGCCTACTATTCAAAATGAAACTTCTTATTGAAAAACCCTTTATATCAAATTGAAACTCAAGTAAGTGATAACATGCCAGACTATTTAGAACTAAATGAAATTACAAATAAAAATAAATACCGGTATTGCATCATAGATTTACCAGTCAATAATAAATTTAATGCAAGATGTAACATGTTAACATCAGGACTACTCAGTTTCAACTGTCTTTATTTTTAAACTATACTGATCAAAGTGCAAATAAGAATACATGTTTGTTATTACAAATAAAACATCATTACATATAACACCTCTCTTATTAAGTAAATAATAAAATGACCTTACAATTTGACACTTCAACTTAAAAAAACCGAAACGGTAGAAGTCCCTCTTTAGAGCTAGCCTGAGACATTTGTTCTGCATTATATGCAATTTATTCAGATTTGTTCGCCCTATACCGCACCACACAGGAGCAGCGTAGGTGAGTAATGGTCTGATTATGGTTTTATATAAATGAATTTTCGTTGAAGACGACAAATGACTATTTTTGTTGATGAAAGGAAAAATCTGTCGTATGGTTTGATTTGTCTTATAAATTACATATGATAAGTGTTGATGAAAGTTAAGTCTGGTATCTAAATGGATTCCCAGATACTTAACATATGATTTTGTCGAGATAAGTTGATGATTGTAAGTCGTCGGTATAAATGTCTTTATGTTGGTGAATTTACGGGTAAAAATAATTCTTTCGGACTTAGCCGGGTTGATGATAATTTTCCATTGTTGGAAAAATGTATGAAAGATGTTTAGATGAATTTGATTCTGCTTCTGTGCGGCTATAGCGTAGAATGAATCTGAATAAATTGCGGTATCGTCGGCGTACAAGGCTATATTTGTATGCTCGAGGGTAGGAATGTCATTCAGGAATATATTGAAGAGTTTTGGACCCAATATTGATCCCTGAGGGACACATGCTTTAACGTCCTTTAATGGGGACAATGCATCGTTTATTTTCACTTGGAACTGTCTATCCATGAGGTAGCGATGAATGATTTTTATGATATATGAGGGGTATTTGTTGTGTATCATTTTATAAATCAGTCCATCAGTCCATACTTAATCGAATGATTTTTTGGCATCTAGGAGTACCATGTCGGTGACCGTCCCATGTCCGCTTCGGAATCCGAATTGACAGTCGGTTGTCATTTTATTGCAAGTTTCAAATTTGTCAGTTACTTTGTTTAATGTCGTCAGTAATGAAATAGGTCTATAAGAGTCAGGTGACGTTGGTCTCTATAAAGCCTTTTTGATTTGGATGATGTGGGCTAGTTTCCAAGATTTTGGATAATAGCCCATTTTTATGATTGCGTTGATGATGTGATGAAGCTGAACTAAGGCTTTACGAGACAGATGTTTCAGAGCAATGTTCTGTAGTCCGTCATATCCCGCTGTTTTTAGCGGTGAAAGCTTTGTAATTATGTCTCTAACCTCTTTAGGGTTTTGTAAAATTATGTCCGATGTCTCGGGTTTGTTCGTAACCGGTTAAAAAGCGTTCCACACAAGCAGTAACGTCATTTTGTTCGTCAGTCAGATTAGCGTCTAGAAGATCTGCATCTTCTAGCGTGTCCCCTAACATGTCAGCTTTGTCATCGTCTGTGCAGGCGGCATGCATACCGTCTAGACTTGTCAACGTCGGTATGGTAAAAGATTTTTTCTTGATTGACTTCACAAAAGGCCAAATTGAATTGTCCTTATGTGATAGTCTCTCAATTTTATCTTTCCATAATTTTGTCTTTGTAAGCTTTAATGTCGCGTCTTATTTTAGTCATCAATGCCGTCATATTGTATTTTTGTATCACATCACCAGTCCTCTGCCACAGTTTCCAAGTTCTGTTTTGTCTCTGGATTTTATCCAGTACGTCCTGTGGGAGATGGTCTTTATATATGTCCGTCTTTTTGAATTTAAGAGGGCTCCTTAGGCGCCCAGATATTTATTGCAGAGAGAGAAACTTAAGTTTAAACGAAGGCGAAAGATATACGATGGGCGGCTCGTTTTTTGATGCTCGGGGCTTGGTTGAGGATTTTTGATGTGCCGTCGCGCATAAATGTGTTTCCCTCTTTATTGTATGTAACGAAAGCGAGCAGATTTAGACACTACATATTATTATGCTGCATATAATTTATAGTTCTTTCTAGTTTCAATTTATTGTATAATTTTCATGCACAGATTAATTATTATATAGAATACATGTATTAATTAAAATTGATTATTTACAAGCTAAATTAACAAACTAATCATAAAAGTTGATAAAGCAATTATAGTTTATATTAAATAATAATTTAAATTAAAGTTATTAAACTATATTGTTATTTATATTTATATTAGTTATTTGTCTTTTATCATTATAATATATTTATTTTATATAATCACTATTCTTTGATATATAATTTGCCAATTTAACTTTTTTAAACAATCAGTTATTGTTTATATAAATATGTTACAATATAATTTTTTATGTGTTTTGTCGTTCAGTAGTGAAAATATGCTCATTCTCTTAGTCTCTATAAGATCTAGCACAAAAAGCAAATGAGGTGGTAGGACAAGTATGAGAAACAGTTTAAGGAAAATTGTGTTAAAATATGTGATACTTGTTAGTAAGAAGCACGCTGTTATATGAGTAGACATTTGGGGTGATTTATTTTTATTTATGCTTTTTACGGCTATTTTACATCGCCACAGTAAGTCTACGACTTGTTTAAAGTGGTTTGATGGGACCAACAGCTTAAAACGTGACTTCCGAACCACGCTAGAAGCAATAAAGCTACAGACAGGTAAAATACTGGAAATACATGTCTGACGACATGACGAATTGACAGTTCATATTTGCGAAACAATTGACAGTTGCTGCTTTGTCAAATTAACATTAGACGGTTTATATGACAGATTTCGTCAAAAATAAATGTTGACTGTTTTGTAAATTTGACAGTTGACTCTTCATTGGATGAAAGCTTGATAAAAATGTAAAATATTGCTCAAAAAAATGCTTTGAAAACGCATTTACAGCTCAAATATATTTTTTTATCAGAACTTAAGATGTAAGCAAGTCTTAAGATGTAGCTTAAGTTGTGTTGGTGCAACCGGACATTAATGATATAAAAGTTGTACATTTTTTAATGTGTGTACTGTGAGATTTAACAGGTTTTGAACCTAGCGCCCGTTATGAGCTGTGCCAATAACAAAAAGAAATTTAATTATGTTTTTAGTATGTTTTGATGGTATAAATATGATTTAAATTTTTAACATTAGCTTTGCGATTGACAGTTAAGTTACAAATATGTAGTTATATCTTGTCAATAGTTTATTTTGACTTATCAGTTATGTAGCAAACAGTTGTGTACGAGATATGCATTACTCAATTTGTTCCAATTTGTTTTTTTTTGTCAGGCTATGTTATAAACATAACCTAAAAAAGCCTGTCACTATGCGATTGATAACTGGTATGCATAATTAATGTTTTTATTTTATTTATTGTTTTGCCATTGTTATTGCATGTGCATTACATCGCATTTTCTATTGTTTTGCGATTGATAGTTGCGTCACAGTAAATCTAAACTTAACCTAAAAATTGTTGGATGTAATTTTGTGACCTACAATTCACAAATGTTTGTCGTGACGGGGCTTTGACTGCTTTTTAAAGATTTTTAGAGAAATGAAACTTTACTGGTTCTGACAAACACGAGCGACCAAGCCTTTTTGTTTAGATTTTTTTGCGGCAGTTTTTTTAAGCTTCTTTATGGATGGTGCAGTTCTGAGCTGTTCAGCAGTTGTTTTTAGAGGACAATTGTCCAAGTAGTAGTTTAGCTCTGGGGTCGCCTTCAACTGAAGTCTAGGGCATGGTGTAAAGCTCTTGTTTGGTGCTAAGTTAGATTTCGTTGGTCATAGTTGTTAGTTAGTTTATGGTTAGTCTGGGTTCCGACTTAAAATTTTTTTTTAGGTTTTTTTAAGTTATGATCATATCTGGCACCTCTGGTTGGAGTACCGGTATGTTCCAGTTTGGTAATTAAGTAGTTGAGTTAGGTTAAGGCATTTTTGGACATTGTTGAATTTTGATTGTGCTTTGCACCACAAATTTTTGTATCAAAACATCGTGGGTTGTGATGAAGTTTATGTCTGCAATTGTGTAGATGCTCTCTTAACGTATTTTCGGACACATACGCATTTTTGAGCTGCCAGCTGCTAATATTAAATATTTTGTTTTATTTCTGGTATGTATTATGTAATAAAATAATAATTAAGTTTTGTACATTTTTCTATAATTTGAATTTTCCTCATAAATTTAAATTTACACACATACTTGTTGGAGCCCTGTCGTTGCAGCATTGCTTGTATTTGGCATATCAGGGGTCGATTGTGAAGTGTTTTCCAAATCTTCCTGTGCACATGAAAATAATGGTGAATTATTTTTCACGCTCTCAGTAATACTGGAATCTTGCCGAGTACTTGATGGCGATGGCAGGGTATTTTCTTATTTTTCAGAAATATCTTGCCGTGTACCTGTGTCAAAAGTTTTTATTTAAAAAAAAAAATAAAAAAACAGCCATGATCGTCTTTTACTATAATTTGAGCTCAATTTATGCTTTGAAAATTGTGAATAATTATTCTCCGGGCTCTAATATTAATTAACCATTACGTGTTAAATAATATACTGACTTTCCTTTTAACTTTTTACCCTTTACTAAATGGGCAATATTTCTGCGCCTTTTCTTTCTAAAGGCTTTAGTGACACTTCGCTTATTAGCTGCACCTTTTCCCATTATGAAAAAAATGGAAGATCACAAAAATATGAATAAAACTGCAAAAACCAAACACAAACAACAGTAATATAATAAAACGCAATTTTTAATATCCGTGCAGTGTTCGAAATAACAACGCGTCTGATGTTGAAAAGAAACCGGTTATTTTGTAGGCGTTGCTTAAAAATGTGATGCGCAATAACAGTCAATATTGGGTGTGTTACGCGCACAGATTAATATAGTGCCGCTGTCTCCTACTATGTGGCAGCACATTACTATTGCCAAACAATCAATTATTTCATTTATGTAAAGTCAAGAATGCGGCTTTATTACGCAAATTCTAGCTACAAAAAAATTTGAGGTAACTTGCAAGATCTTTAATTCCATTTCGATGGAAGGAATTTTTATAAAACGCAATATAACTTACGTAAAAAAATGTTGAAATAAATTTTAAAAATTAAGAAAGTATGCAATCTTTATCCATCATAATTAATTAATTACAATATTATTCTTAAAACCCCACCATCAAACGGTAGATAAATGTTTAAGCTTTTTAAATCCGGTCTCGGATTGTTATTATGTTAACCGATGCATTAGTTATCTTGGCGCCCGTATACATGTAATTCCCTATACTGGCTAGGGGTATAGAGGCCTAATAATGCGTGTTATTGATTCTACCTGAAAATCAATGTTCTCAGGTGTATCAATATGTCTGTTAATTGTTACGTCTCTGTCTAAGATCCTTCTATATAGTGGCCAGTCGGCATTTATATAGTCGGGTCTGAAAATTATACGTCTCGGTCTATTTATTGTGGGTATCAATTTAAACGTCACTAAAACGTGGTCCGAGCTAAGTTCGTCTTTAAATCTACAATGTCAGTCTCGTTTTTGTTAATTATAATGTCAATTGTTGTCGGCGTCATTCCATTAGTCGGGTAATGAGTATGAGAATGAGTATGACAAATGTTGAAATTATTGGCAAATGACAAGTTATACAATTGATTGCCGTTTGAATTATTTAAGTGACAGTTCCAAGTATGATGGCGAGCATTTAAATGTCCTACGACTAATACCTTGTTTCCGCAGTCCAGCATGTTTAATATATCGTCATCTAATAATTTATTGTTAGGCCTGTTGTATGCGCCTATAATGATCAAATCGTTTTCCAATCTGATCGCTACATGTTCTATATTACTAGCAATACTGCAAATTCGTGTATAGTTTATTGAATTTCTCAACAGAACGGCGACCCCACTCCCCGCAATGTTGCGATCTTGTCTTTCAATATTATATCCCTTGATATTGACTTTGACCGCTTCTTCCAGTTTGGTCTCGCATATTATTAAAATGTCGGCCGCCGATCTGTTGAGAAATTCAAGAACCTCGCTCACTTTATCCGAAATACTGTTCGCATTCCATTCGAAAACGCTGAACATGATTACGGCTTAATGCTTGATATGCACAATAGCATTACCTGGAATGTCTGTGACTATTTCTAGAATTGCAATTTTTATATAGTAATTTCTGTAATTATTATTGTCAATTTTGTATTTGTGTGTATTATTATCTATGTCTGTGAGAATTTTTATTTATAATTTACATTTATTTATTTTTCAAAAAAAATAATTTTTACATAGAAATATTTTATTTTGTTCACCAAATCACAATTTGCAAATATTTAAATCTATATATTTATTTTTTCCATAATTTTGTTGTTATTTTAATATATTTTACTATTTGATTCATATTATTAAAATTTTCATTTATTTCTATATTTCTTATAATTCCTATCTGTTTCCTCGCTCCGTTAATTTATAGGACCTCTGATGGAAGCGGATGCGACGTTGCCAAGCGTCTCAGCACAGCTCGTAGTAGAGACGGCTGAGGTTGATCATTATAACGATTAACGGTGGCTAGAAACCACAAAACCTCACAGATACAGAGTCAAAAAAGATATAGTCTTGAACACTCTACGTATAACAGATAAGTCAACGATGACCAACGTAGAAGCAAAAGCTTCCCATTAGTCCCCGGTGCAGCCAATCAGCACCGACCGTTGGGCGGAGCCTACGAGTGGCCGCACTATTGTATAAAAGGACTAGTAAACTGATGGTAAAAAAAAAAAAAAAAAAAAAATGAATTGATGGTAACAGCCAGTCGACTGCCAGCAGCCGACCTGCATGCAGCTCCACTACGCTCCGACCTTGCAATTATTATTGCACACCACAGCGACTCCAAGATTCAACTAATCTTTTGTTCTGTCTGCTGTATACTTGTATACAGCAAATAGAACAAATTTTATTACAGTAATTATTTGCTGCTGCAATGGCACCCGTGCCGGAGCAGCAGCTCAAGATGGTGTCCAAGGACGTCCCCGCCGGCTTCTTATCCCAGGATAAGAAGCAAAAGAAGAAATCCCGAGCGAGGGATAAACCCGGCTCCACCGCCAGAGTAGCCGCCCTTACCCTCCAGGTCCAGGGAATGAAGGGCCAGATGAACTCCATGGCGGATACAATTATAAGTTTGAATCAGAGAATAATTGACATCTCTAATTCATTCCAGATTCTCGCGGAATTTGTATCGGCCCTGAAAGACAGCGGCACCACCCCCACCGAGGCACCCACCCCCACCGAGGCACCCAAGATGGAAGTCATGGACCTGGGGGCCCCAACCAGCGGAATCAAGCGCCGCCTTGACTCCTCCCCCTCCGAGGACGGAACCGAGCCGGAATCGAGAGGCCACGCCCCCAAAAGTCTGGACCAAGCCGCAGACGTTTCGACGGCGGTCCGTGCGCCAGACGTTCCCCCCACAACCTCCGATGAAGAAGACGGCTTCACGGAGGTGAGCCGTAAAAAGAAGAAAAAGGCCGCCAAAAAGAGGAACACGGGTGAGCCCTTTCCTCCTTTAATCAGGCCTTCTGCCACCCCCCAGCAGCCTTCAGCCACTGGTAACGAGCCATCAGCGGCTCCTCTCGCCGGCCCTTCAGGCCAAAAGGCAAAAGGGCCTTCTGCCCCCAAGCGCGCCGCCCCCGCCCAAAAGGGGACCCCCTTCGCCGAGGTGAAGTTCCGGCCTATTGCCGAGGACCTCAACCACGACGGCGAAGGCTCTATGGTTAATGACGATCTCCATCCCCCCGCTGACACCCCCGCGAATTCAATTTCTTCGAAATCGCGTCCGCCGGCGTTTGTTTTGACGGATAAAAACAAATACCCGGCTACTTCAAAATATTTCAAGGATAACAAAATTGTTATCCTTTCATCGCGTACTACCCAAGAGGGTATACGCATGGCGCCAGCTACGGCTGACGATTATAGGAAGGCTACGGCCTACCTCAAAGCGGAGGGTTGGGGCTTCCACACGTGGTCGACCGCCGCTGAGAGGTGTATGGAAATAGTCATCAAGCATGTTGCTGAATGCTACACAGAGCAGGACGTGGGTCAGGCTCTTGTTGAATTAGGCTTCTCTCCTTCCAACGTGCATCGTATGAGAAACGATCACGTCAGACTCAGCTTGGTTTCGGTGCAGCTTCCGAAAGGCGCCAAATCAGCTGAAATCATGGGGTTGAAAAAACTCCTTGGCCTCAAAGTTGCTGTTGAGCCAAAAAAACGTAGCGGTGGCATTCCTCAATGCCACAAGTGCCAACGTTTGGGGCCACACGGCCAAACGTTGTTTTTCAAAAACACCAGTCTGCCGTATCTGTTCTGGGCCCCATCCATCGATGGTCTGCCCCAAAGACACACCTCCAAAGTCTGCTCTTTGCGCGGGTCCGCATCCTGCCAATTTCAAAGGATGCTCCTATTATCAAAAAATGTTGGCCTCGCACGGCAAGGCGAATAAAACAGCCTCATCGACTCCCGCGGCCGCTCCGGCTTCGGCCAAGTCTTCTCCTAAGCCCGCAGGTCCCCGCAAACCTGAAGTTGTCTCGGGCAAATCCTTCGCCAACGCGGTCGCTCCACCGGCAACTCCTCCGGTAGCGACCCCGGATGATAGAATTGTCGCTCTGTTGAACGACTTCAATGATTTTCAAAAGAAAATCATGGCTGCTCTTCTTCCGATTCAGTAATGGCTAACGATGAACCATTACTTCGAATTTGTTTCTGGAATGCCAGAGGCATTTCAGAAAAGTTGGGTGAGGTGGAACAGTTCTTCATCCAAGAGAACCTCGACATCTTGCTGGTGTCCGAGACTAACCACCGTCCCACCCAATCGTTGAGGCTACCGAATACTTTTACGTATTTGGGGTATTCGGGGACTAGACTAAGGCATGGGACTTTGATTTTTGCAAAAAGATCATTGGACCACTCCGAGGTTGACACCCCCGAGCTAGTCTCTTTAAAATCCAATGCGATAGTGGTCAATGTGCCCGGCTTAGGGACATTAAAAATCGCATCAGGCTATCTCAGCCCGACTAACCAAATCGAAACGGCGGATTTCGAATCGGTCCTTACTAACCCTCTCCCCACAATCCTTGCTGGGGATTTCAATTGTAAACACCCGGCGTGGAATAGTTTACGTACAAACGTCAAAGGTCGGACGTTGCTCGACTTTGCAGAGCAAAGAGGGTTACAAGTAGTGGGTCCAGAAGAACCCACATTCTATCATAGCGCAGGCTACCAAGGGGACGTTCTTGATGTGGCTATTTTCAAAAACGTCAACTTGGTTTATACCATCCGAGTAATCAACGAATTGAGTTCCGACCATCTCCCGGTCATGTTAGAGCTCTTCGGAAGGGGGTTACCTGGGGAGGGTGGAAGGTCCGTCATCCGTACGGATTGGCCCCTCTTCTCACGATCCCTGGAAGAGAGTATCGGACGCATGACTCCGGTGAGAACGGCCGCGGACATCGATAGGGCCGTCGAACTTTTTACGCGCCAAATCCAGCAGGCTTCGGAAAAAGCCTCTAAAACCCATCAGGTTCGCGTTGAAAATCCTCTCGGACTATGTCGGGACGTGAAAGATTTGATCCGTAGACGAAATGCCGCCAGGCACCTTTGTCAGCGGCATCGCGACCCCTTAGATCGAATGACACTAAACTCTCTTCATGGTGAGGTGAGAAAAGCCATAAGGTCCCACAAAGATTTGTGTTGGAAAAATACCTTGGAATCCTTCACGGATGACGATCATCCAATGTGGAGGGTCTCCAAGTCCTTAAGGAACAGGCCGGTCCCCATTCCAGCCATTCATGGCGAAAATGGGGTACAATACTCGCTTGAGGGAAAGGCCGAAGCATTTGCTGACAGCCTGGAACTCCAATGCTCCCCGAACATTTGTTTGGACTCGGAGCACGTCGAAAGGGTTGAAAGGGTGGTTAGGAGAGCCCTGAATGCCGCTGACGACGACGCACCGCTGCAAAGCGTGAGACCGTCAGACCCATGATGACTTATGCGTGCCCCATCTGGGGAACCGCCGCAAATTCGCATCTAAATAGATTAGAGTCGTTCCAAGGTAATACCTTGCGGTGGCTCACTGGAGCTCCATGGGTACTCACCCACCTTCTTCCCAATTCCATCTAACCCAAGGAAGGCATGTGCCGAAAGGTACGAACTTCCACAGGCAATTCAATGGGCGGTTTTTAGTCGGTAGGCATTTCAAACTGAGAGGAAATGAATCCGACACTTGCCAGTCTTTAGAAGATTTTACCGCCTAGCCCAAAAAAAAAAAAAAAAAAAAAATGAAGCTCCATGGTTCGTCCGGAATCGCGAAATTCAAAGCGATCTCGGGATTCCACCTCTGCGCAGACACATCGAAGCTTTGACCGCAAAGTACTTTGACAATCTCGCGGTTCATTCCAATCCTGATCTGGCCCGACTCGCCGAGCCAGATAAGGAAGTTTCGCGATTCAAGCGCCCGGTTAGTCAATTGACTAACATTACCTAAAAACTCCTTTCCTCTTCCCTCAGCCTATAAGGCGATATGTCCCCCTTTTCGACACTGTCCTGTCTATAAACTAATAACGGAAGGTTTATGAGCTTTAGGTCTCGAACTTCCAGGCCTATCACCGGGGGGAGTTTAGTCGGTAGGCGCCTGCCTCTTGCGGGTGAATCCGACTCTTTAAGTCTTTAGAAGATTCTCCACCCAAGCCACAAAAAAAAATAAATAAATAAATAAAGCCGCCAAGGGGCGGAGCATCAGCAACCAATGGCGACGCAGCACAGCGGAGCGGAATTAGTATAAAAGAAAAACTCACGCTCAGAGACCAGTCTACTTCGACCATCGAGCAAGAACAGGCAACTCCGTTCCAACTCCGAGATGAAATCGCAACCTGACAACGAGATGACGACCACCGCTACGACCACGGACAACTCCATGGAAATCACGAGCTCTACACCGACGACTGCACCGGAGAGGTTTACCATCCTCTCCGGCCTCGATACTCCGGATGGCATAGCACACCACGCCACCGGGTATCAACCCACGCCCTTCGGCATTGCACACACCGCCTCAAGGGCCCAAATGCACACCACGACCACCCACGCTATGATAATGGACACCACATGGAACATCGACTTAAATATGACGTACCACCAGCAGGGAGCTTACCCCAAGCTCGCTCACCACCGAGTCGGTAGCGTTGCACTACCTGCAACCGACTCACGCCCGACACCTGGGGCACACAGCCACGAGGTGACTACGCTCGAGGAAGTGGTGATCCACTCACCACCACCTCCAATTACACCGAAGATGGAGGTACAGACACCTGGACCTCATCCCCGAGGCGCAACGTCGTACCAGGTCGTGCCAACCATCCCTGGGCAAGTCACTACCGACCTGCCTGGCGTAGCTCCGCTTCACGGAGGTCTACCAATGGGTTACACAACCCGGAGGCACCTGGAGGACGGGGCCTGTGTGGCGTGGGAACCAGTGGGTTCGGAGTCTTCGGGCTCGAGCGTCCGTGGGACGTGTGTGTCGGGGCCTGCGGGTCCGTGGGACGTGTGTGTCGGGGGCTGCGGGTCCGTGCGTCCGTGGGACGTGTGTGTCGGGACCACCAGGTCCATGCGTCCGTGGGACGTGTTTGTCGGAACCTCCGGGTTCACGCGCCTGTGTGGCGTGTCAGTCGGAACCTTCGGGTTCACCATATATACCTAACAGGTACGAATGTACCAAAACCTGTCCGGATTTGGACCGGCAACCTCCGCAATACTCATGGAGGCCGTGCCGGTAACAAAGCTTTGAAGAGCTCCACCAACAACAGTACAGTTCAGTCAGCCGACCGAACCGCAGCCGCCGAGAGAATCACATCGATCCCGACTGCTTTTCAATCTACGACGCCAGCCACACTGCCTGCATAATTGCAATTATTATTGCACAACAACGAGTATTAATGGTTGTTAATGCCGCAAGGTGTTAACAATAATTAATATTTAATTAATAATCCAAGTTTTCCGCTTTTTCAAGCAATAGTTTGTTAAAGCGGAAAAAAATTCCCTTTCAGAGCCTCCCCCAGCCAGCAATGGCATCTTCGGACCGGGAGACCTTCGTCGAGAGGGATGACGACATCCAGAAGGAGGAAGAAAAAGAGAGGGACTGGAAGATGAAGGCCGAGCAGCGAGAAAGCCGGGACGGAGGAAGGAGATCCGAAAACCGCGACCGCTCTCTCTCCAGCTCCGGCTCCCGCTCCCGCAACCTCGTCAAGATGCTGGAAGCGCAGCTCAAGGGCTTAAGCGTCCAACTGGCAGCCATGAGGGAGGCCGCAGAGAGAGATCAACGAAAGATGCAGGTAATAATAGCTAATCTTACCGCAACTATTGCAGAACAATCTGCAATCATCGCACAGCAAGCCGCCGCCCTAACCGCAGCAACAGGCCCCGCCGCTTCCGAAGAAGAAGAAGTCGCAATGGACCTGACAGCCCCCAACCAAGAGCAGGGGAGCACAGCCGCCTCCACCCAAGGGGGCAGCAGCACCGCCACCACCACCGGGGGCGGCAAAACCACCCCCACCCCAGGGGCGGCAAGAACATCACGCAGGGGGGCGGCAAAACCGCTTCTGAATCCGGGGGCGGCAAAACCGCCTCCAACAAGGGGGGCGGCAAAATGAAACGCCGAGCCCTAACTCGCTTTCGGACGAAGAAAGCGACACCAATAACCGCCCCAGGCCCCCCAAAAGCCTACCACCCCCGCCAACCAACTAATGGAAGACGCCAAGGAGCAGCTGGACGCTCAGGACAACGAGGGATACCAACTTGTCAAGTGCAAGAAAAAGAAGACAGGGGTGAGTCTCTCAACCCTAATAATGATAGACCATCAGTCAACCCCCAGCTCCCCTCAGGAGCTGCGATCAAACGGCCATCAGCGGCCAATCCTGCCGGCCCCTCAGGCCAAAAGGCAAAAGGGCCATCGGCTCAAAAAGTCGCCGCCCCCGTCCAAAAGGGGACGTCCAAGAAGGACTTCACCGCGGTGAGGTTCAAGCCTGCCGCCTCGGACCCCAACCCCGACGGTGACCCCTTCCAACCTCCCTTAACTGATTCTAAATCACGACCGCCAGCTTTCGTCCTGAATGACAAAGCAAAATTTCAGGGCTATTCCTAATATTTTCGAGAGAACAATATTGAAATCCTGTAATAAATGAATGCTCCTTTCATTTATTGTCGTCGTCTCGGAGAAGGATTAATTAGACATCGAGGTTAGATGGATACTATTTATTATTAACTATCAAAAACTATCTCTGATTAATTAATTCGTCACTTATATATGTGAACGAATGTCCGGTCAGCACTTTTCAATGTCAGCTGTGTTTATACACATCTGCTTAGGAATGTGCTGATCGACAAGGCGAAGTGCAATGTCGCGGCCATGCAATGTTATTATAATATAACATTGCATCATCGCTCTGGTCCACTACACCTACTCCTTTTGGGGTAGTGTGAATTTGCGATAACGAAACCGGAAATTCACACTTTCATATATATATAAATTCTTATTCTAAACACGTGTTACATTATAATAACTTAAACTAACTTCGTTCTAGAAAAAAAAATTATATTATTTATATTTTAATTTATGGTTAAATACTTATACAAACATTATATTACTATATCTTAGTATCTAAATTACAATATATGTTAAGATTATTTTATTTACTATGCGTTATATTTACACAGTCTATTTTCATGAATTGTCAATGTTTTGTCGTTAATGTCCGTAAGGGTGTAGTTTACACCTGTCTTTTTTATCACTGTATAGGGACCCTTAAACAATGAATCGAACTTTGTTCGAGCCTCATTGGTTATAAGTACCTTATCATTGATTTTAATGTTTGATGGTCTACTGTTGAGATCAAATTTCGCTTTCCGTTTCTGCTTTATCTCTGAAATGATGCTGTTTGCTCTTTTCAGCGCAGTTTTTAACCGGAATTTAACCTCTTTACTGTAGTTTTCCACATTATATATGGGTTCGATTTTGTTTGTCTCAAAATCAGGGGGAAGGGTTGGGTTTTTTGCAAATATCAATTCGAAAGGACAATAATCGTGGACTGTGGATGGTGTTAAATTATAACAATAAGAAAAATATTTAATCCACTCATCCCAGTCATCCTTACACGAATTAATGTACATTCGGACGTATTCGTTTATTACCCTGTGGATTCTTTCCACTGTACCGACCGATTGTGGTCTATACGGGGTTGATGATAAGTGTTGTATTTGTAGAAGCTTAGTGAGTTCGGTAAGCGTTTCGTTCACGTATTCCGTACCCATATCCGTTCTGATCTCTTTCATTGGACTGTAAATTAGGATGAAGTGGTCGACGATCGCCCGCGCTACCGTTCTCGCCTCTTTGTTGGGAATCGCAATTGTGACAGCGTATTTAGTGAGTTCACATTCTATGGTAACTGCGTATAAGTTACCTTGCGATGATTTGGAAAATGGGCCTATTGTATCAATTATGACGATATCAAATGCTTTTTGGGGGGTTTAATCAAAAAACACTTACGATGGCATTCGCATGGTGCCGGCTTCTCTTGCCGACCACCGCAATGCCACTGCTCATTTGAAAGCCGACGGGGCGGATTTCCACACCTGGTCCACCCCCGAGGAACGCTGCCTAGAGGTGGTGATCCGTGATGTTCCTCAAAACTTCACGGAGGCAGATATCGGTCAGGCGCTTGTTGATCTGGGATTTGCGCCGTCCAATATTCACAGAATGGGAAACGAATTCGTTCGTTTTCCATTAATATCGGTCCAACTACCGAAGTTGGCCAAAAGCTTCGAGATCAAAGATCTAAAGAAACTTCTCCATCTAACGGTCTCAGTCGAGCCAAAAAAGAGGGGCGGCGGCATTCCTCAATGTCAAAGATGCCAATGCCACGGGCACGCCGCCAAAAGATGCTACAAGGCATCCTTTGTATGCAGGATATACTCGGGACCCCACCAGTCGAGGGGGTGCCCGAAAGGCACTAAAGCAAAATGTGCTCTCTGCGCCGGCCCCCATCCGGCCAACTACCTGGGCTGCCCGGTATACGCTAGATTGATAGCGTCAATGAATAAGAACAAAAAGACTACCAGGCCGGCGCCGGAGGCGGCGACGGCCCAGGCTCAAAACTCCACGCAAGGCACCGCAACCCGCAGGTCGGCAGCCGTATCGGAAAACAGGTCGTACGCCAGTCTGGTCACTCCACCAGCTCCGCCTCAAGCGATTGCAAATGCAGATGCAAATGCAAAAATCGCCGCTCTCATCGAAGAATGCAATGATTTTCAGAAGAAAATGCTGAGCAAACTCTTGTCCATGCAAACCCACAATGGATAATACACCTGAGGTGTTATTAAGAGTCTGATTTTGGAATGCCAATAGCATCCCCGAGAAACTGGGAGAGGTCGAAGATTTCTTTTTTGAAGAGGAAATTGACGTCATGCTCATAAGCGAATCTAACCATCGTCCTTGGCACGCACTAAGAATCCCAAATACTTTTACGTATAAGGGAACGTCGGAGGTGGACCGGAAGCGTAGTACAGTGATCTTTGCAAAAAGACTTTAGAATCTAATGCGATAGTGGTGAGGGTGCCTGGGTTGGGCACACTCAAGATCGCATCCGGATATCTCAATCCTTCGAATCAAATCGAAATAGCCGATTTTGATCAGGTTCTCTCTACGCAACTTCCCACTATATTAGCTGGGGATTTCAATGCCAAACACCCGGCGTGGAACAGTTTGACAACCAACGTAAAAGGTCGAGCTTTGCAAGACTACGTTGAGAGAAACGGTATTCGAGTCTTGGGTCCAGTAGAACCCACACACTACAGCTATGCTGGTCACAGAGGGGACGTCCTGGATGTAGCAATACTAAAGGACGTCAACTCTCAAATCGAGATTAGGATAATCAATGACCTTAGCTCCGACCACATGCCGGTAATTCTGGAGCTCTATGGAAGGGAACCCGGTGGGGGGGGGGGAGGGCAGTTTGTCACTCAGACGAACTGGACCCTCTTCCCGGGGTACCTGGAGGAAAGCATAGAGAAACTGAATCCAGTACGGTCGGTTGAAGAACTAGAAGGAGCCGTCGAACAGCTCACAGAGTTGATTTACAAAGCCAGAGAAAAGGCTTCTAAAACCTTTCAGGTTCTGGCAGATAATCCACTTGGACTATCACGCGAACAAAAGGCATTGATTTGTAGAAAAAATGCCGCCAGACGTCAATGGCAAAGGCATCGCGATCCAGTAGATCGAGAAATTCTAAAAGAACTTTATAGGGAAGTTATGCTCCCCCCTTATTAACAGGGACACTGATCTGAAGCACATCGATAGGGTTCACCGAGAGGTCAGGGGCTTCTTACGCAACATTAACGATGATCCGCCGCTAAACAGCGTTCGACCGTCCCGCGTTAGAGAAATTTTATCTAGACTGAAATCCCGATCCGCGCCAGGACCAGACGGTATTCCGAACAAGGCGTTGAAAACCTTTTCGCACAAAACAATAATGGCTCTGACCAACATTGCAAATGCTATACTGCGTACAGGGCACTTTCCATCAGTTTGGAAAGGCTCGCACGTAATCAGCATCCCAAAACCTGGGAAAGACCGAATGTTTCCTCAAAACTATCGGCCAATCAGTCTTCTATGCACCTTGAGCAAGGTCATAGAAAGAGTAATTCTGGACATTATCCAAAAACACGTCGAGGTTAACTCCCTTCTACCCGACCACTAACACGGGTTCCGACGTGAATACTCTGTCGTACATCAGCTTAACCGAGTGACCGAACACATTATCGAGGGTTTTAGACTGAAAAAGTCCACATGGGTGGTCTTTTTCGATGTCGAAAAAGCCCTCGATAAGGTTTGGCACGAAGGTTTGCTACTCAAACTGCATAGACAAAGGTTCCCACTGCGTCTAATAAGGCTTCTAGCGTCTTACCTAAAAAGCAGAACATTATCAGTCAAACTCCAGAACCACGTATCTACCACTCGGCAGATCGAGTCTGGGGTACCTCAAGGCTCCCTTTTATCGCCTCTGCTGTTTAACCTTTTCGTTGCTGACATGCCATCGGGCTGGAAGCACGGGGTTAAAATGGCCCAATATGCCGATGATACGGCACTAATGTACAGCTCCAGGTCCAGATCACCATCCGACTCCAAAAGGCCACCGAAGATCTCGAAGAGTGGCTCAGAGAATGGCGAATCGGGGTCAACCCGGAGAAGAGTACGGCTGTCCTCTTCACCAGGCGACGTCACAAACCCCACGGAAGGGTCCACCTAGACGAAATTCCAATCCCATGGTCGAGCTCTGCTAAATACCTGGGCATCACCTTCGACAAGGGCCTCACCTACAAGCTACATGTACAAGCTATCCTGGACAAAGCCAAAATGGCAAAAAACTGTCTCGTACCGATGTTACGACGACGCAGCGGATTGTCAATCCAAAACAAGCTCAGGATTTATACGAGCATCATCAGGCCGCAAATCACGTTTGGATCTCCAATCTGGGGGACAGCTGCAAACACCCACCTCAAACGTCTTGAGGCATTTCAAAATCTGACCCTGCGTCGGATAGTCGGAGCCCCCTGGTACATCAGGAACGAAGAAATTCGGGACGACCTGGGGATACCACCGCTGTCACAGTATTTGGAAGCTTTGGCTGAAAAATACTTCACCAAACTCAGCACTCACTCCAACCCGGACTTGGCCAGGTTGGCTGAACCGGACAAGGAGCAACACTCTATTAGGAGACCGATCAATCAGATCGCATCATAACAAAAGGGACCCCCTACTAATCTTCCAGAGCCTACAGGGCTACTCACCCACCTTCTTCCCAATTCCATCTAACCCAAGGAAGGCATGTGCCGAAAGGTACGAACTTCCACAGGCAATTCAATGGGCGGTTTTTAGTCGGTAGGCATTTCAAACTGAGAGGAAATGAATCCGACACTTGCCAGTCTTTAGAAGATTTTACCGCCTAGCCCAAAAAAAAAAAAAAAAAAAAAAAAAAAAAAAAAAAGAGCTCCACCGGGTCGACTGCCAGCAGCCGACAGAGAAGCACCTAGATCCGAGACGCCAGCTACCAGCCAGCCACGACGATCCACACTCATCTTAACTGCAATTATTATTGCAATCTTGTATTAATAGTTATTAATGCCAATTGGTATTGATAATTATTAATATTTATTTAATATTTAATTTTCTGTTTTTTCAAACGCAAGTTTGGAAAAACAGAAAATAATTTCTTCTAGCTCCACCACCGTCGCAATGGGCGACACCCAGACATCCAACATCGCCGCGTCCCAGCAGCTGGAGCAGGACCGGCAGAAGAGGTCCAGGTCCAAGGGCGAACACCGCTCCAGGGAGGGGTCGCTCGAGAGGAGCTACTCCAAGTCCAGGGCCGAGGTCAGGCACCTGGAGGGCCAGCTGTCGGAGCTCCAGCAGCAGCTGAAGACTATGGCGGAGAATTTCGAGAGGAAATTCGAAGCGCTCCAAGCGACAATCTCGTCGCTAACCGTGACCAACGCGGAACAGGCGGCCACCATCAAGGCCCTGTCAGCCGCCCTGGCTCCCACCGCTTCGACGCCGCCATCAGAGGATGAAGACCAGGACCAGCCTGCCGCCTCCAAGAAGTCCCTCAAGAAGAAGGGCAAAATAAAGAAGAAAAAGAAGAAAACTTTTAATTCATCTTCTCCCGAAGCGGCAACAGCCGTACCCATCTCCGCCCCCGTTTCACCAGCGGAAAGCGAAATGGAATTCGAGGAAGTCAGCAGCGACGATGAAGACGTCACCTGCAACTTCCAGTCTGCCGAGTCTAACGCCGCCGCCATGGACCTCACCGTCGAGGCCCCAGCAGCACCCTACAGCCCCATGGGACCCATTGTCACCGATAATGGATTCCAACTGGTAGTTGGAAGGAAGAGGAAGAATTCAAGGGGTGAGTCACCACCCCTTAAACTATCTAAAGGGCAATCAGCCACCCCCCAGCTGCGTATAGTCAGCCATCAGCGGCTACCCTCGCCGGCCCATCAGGCCACTCGGCGCTAAGGCCTTCTGCCACCAAAAACGCCGCCCCCGCAAAAAAAAGGGGAACGCCAGAAAAGACTTCACCGAGGTGAGATTCAGACCTGCCGCCTCGAATGTCAACCCCGCCGGTATCGTGGAAGCGGACGAGGAGCCTAACTCCGAAGCCGCCGCCAACTCTAAAGCTCGTCCTCCGGCAATCGTCCTGGACGACAAAAAGCTCTACCCTGAATTCTCAAAAGCGTTCAGGGAGAAAAATATTCTCATTTTATCGGCGCGAAACACTCACCATTGCCGCCCACAGGAAGGCAACAAATCTTCTTCAAGCTCGCAAGGCGAACTTTCACACGTGGGCACGAGCCGACAAAAAATGCTTTGAGGTAGTTATAAAGCATGTCCCAGAATTCCTCTCTGAGGATGACGTGGGGCGGGCGCTAGATTCTCTAGGGTTCTGCCCGTCAAATGTCCACCGCATGGGGAATCAGTTCATCCGATTGCACATGATATCTGTCTCACTTCCAAAAGGACAGAAGAGCTCAGAGATAATGGATCTCGATGTGCTCTGCGGCTTCAAGGTCGCGGTCAAGCGCAAAAAGCGCAGTAGCGGCATCCCCCAATGCCAAAAGTGCCAGAGGCACGGCAAATCGCTGTTTCACTACGACATATGTTTGTCGCAATTGCGCGGGGTCCCACCAGTCGGGGTCCTGCGCCAGAGGCACTCCCGCCAAATGCGCCCTATGCAACGGGCCTCATCCCGCGAACGACAGGGGATGCAAAGTATACATTCGTATGTTGTCCTCGAACGGTAAAAAACTTAGACCGGCGGCCCAACCCGCCCCGGCCCAAGCTCCAACAGCCCCTCAGGCTTCCTCTCTGCCTCCAGGTCCCCGCAGACCTGCAGCACCATCAGCAAACACTACGTTTGCTTATACAGTTGCCCCCAAAAAGCAACCAGTGGTCTCTAACGAGAAAATTGCCGCCATTTTGAAAGAAATGAATGAGTCTCAAATGAGGCTCATGGCAAACATCCTCGAACAGCTGAATCAATTATGGATAATACACCCGTTGTATTATGCCGCATTTGCTTCTGGAATGCTAACAGTAAAAAAAAAAGAGCTCCACCAGTCGACTGCCAGCAGCCGACTTGTATGCAGCTCCTCTACGCTCCAGAAACTTGCAATTATCATTGCACCCATCAGCGAACTTCAAACTTCATTTTAATCTTTTGTTCTGTCTGCTGTATACTCGTATACAGCAAATAGAACAAATTCTCTTTCAGTAAGCGATTGCTGCTGCAATGGCACCCGTGCCGGAGCAGCAGCTTAACAAGATGGAATCCAAGGACGTCCCGGCCGGCTTCTTATCCCAGGATAAGAAGCAGAAAAAGAAGAAATCCCAAGCGAGGGATAAACCTGGCTCCAACGCCAGAGTGGCTGCCCTTTTCCTCCAGATCCAGGGAATGAAGGGTCAGATGGTCTCCATGGCGGCCACTATCGTAAGTCTTAACCAACGGATAATAGATATATCCAATTCTTTTCAGGTTCTCGCGGACTTTGTCTCGGCCCTGAAAAGCAGCGGATCCACTCCCACCGAGGCACCCAAGATAGAGGTAATGGACCTGGGGGCCCCAACCGGCGGAAACAAGCGCCGCCACGACTCCTCCCCCTCCGAGGACGGATCAGAGCCAGACACGAGAGGCCACGGCCCCGAAATATTGGTCCGAGCCGCTGCCGACGTTCTGCCAGCGGTCCGTGCGCCAGACGCTCCGCCCCCAACCTCCGATGAAGAAGACGGCTTCACGGAGGTCAACCGGAAAAAGAAAAAGAAGGCCGCCAAAAAGAGCAGGAATACGGGTGAGCCCTTTCCTCCTTTAATAAGGCCTTCTGCCACTCCCCAGCAGCCATCAGCGACTGGAAACGAGCCATCAGCGGCTCCTCTCGCCGGCCCTTCAGGCCAAAAGGCAAAAGGGCCTTCTGCCCCCAAGCGCGCCGCACCCGCCCAAAAGGGGACCCCCTTCGCCGAGGTGAAGTTCCGGCCTATTGCCGCGGTCCTCAACCACGACGGCGAAGGCCTTATGGCTAATGAGGTTCTCCATCCCCCCGCTGACACCCCCGCGAATAATTCAAATTCTTCTTCTAAATCTCGTACGCCGGCGTTTGTTTTGACAGACAAAAACAAATACCCGGCTACATCCAAATGGTTCAAGGATAACCAAGTGGTAATCCTTTCATCGCGAACTACCCAAGAGGGTATACGCAGCCACGGCTGACGATTACAGAAAGGCAACTGCCTACCTCAAATCGGCAGGTGTGGGCTTCCACACTTGGTCGACCGCCGAGGAGAGGTGTCTCGAAATCGTGATCAAACACGTAGCAGAATGTTTCACCGAGCAGGACGTGGGTCAGGCTCTCGTTGAACTAGGTTTCTCTCCTTCCAACGTGCATCGTATGAGAAACGAGCACGTTAGGCTTAGCTTGGTTTCGGTGCAGCTTCCGAAAGGCGCCAAATCAATCGAAATTATGGGGTTGAAAGAACTCCTTGGTCTCAAGGTTTCTGTTGAGCCAAAAAAACGTGGTGGTGGCATTCCTCAATGCCACAAATGCCAACGTTTGGGCCATACGGCCAAACGTTGTTTCTCTAAAGCTCCAGTTTGCCGTAATTGTTCCAGGCCCCATCAATCGAATCGATGGTCTGCCCCAAAGACACACCTCCAAAGTGTGCTCTTTGCGCGGGTCCGCATCCCGCCAATTTCAAAGGATGTACATATTATCAAAAAATGTTGGCCTCGCACGGCAAGGCGAATAAAACAGCCTCATCGACTCCCGCGGCCGCTCCGGCTTCGGCTAAGTCATCTTCTAAGCCCGCAGGTCCCCGCAAACCTGAAGTTGTCTCGGGCAAATCTTTCGCTAACGCGGTCGTTCCATCGGCAACTCCTCCGGTAGCGAGTCAGGATGATATGATAGTCGCTCTGTTGAACGCTCTTCTTCCGATTCAGTAATGGCTAACGAGGAACCATTACTTCGAGTTTGTTTCTGGAATGCCAGAGGCATTTCAGAAAAGTTGGGTGAGGTGGAACAGTTCTTCATCCAAGAGAACCTCGACATCTTGCTGGTGTCCGAGACAAACCACCGTCCCACTCAATCGTTGAGACTACCGAATACTTTTACGTATTTGGGGTCGTCGGGGATTAGACTAAGGCATGGGACTTTGATTTTTGCAAAAAGATCATTGGACTACTCCGAGGTTGACACCCCCGAGCTAGTCTCTTTAGAATCTAATGCGATAGTGGTTAATGTGCCTGGCTTAGGGACATTAAAAATCGCATCTGGCTATCTCAGCCCGAGTAACCGAATCGTAACGGCGGATTTCGAATCGGTCCTTTCTAACCCTCTCCCCACAATCATTGCTGGGGATTTCAATTGTAAACACCCGGCGTGGAATAGTTTACATACAAACGTCAAAGGTCGGACGTTGCTCGACTTTGCAGAGCAAAGAGGGTTTCAAGAAGTGGGTCCAGAAGAACCCACTTTCTATCTTCTATCATAGCGCAGGCTACCAAGGGGACGTTCTTGATGTGGCTATTTTCAAAAACGTCAACTTGGTTTATACCATCCGAGTAATCAACGAAATGAGTTCCGACCATCTCCCGGTCTTGCTAGAGCTCTACGGAAGGGGGTTACCTGGGGAGGGTAGAAGGTCCGTCATCCGTACGGATTGGCCCCTCTTCTCACAATCCCTGGAAGAGAGTATCGGACGCATGACTCCGGTGAGAACGGCCGCGGACATCGATAGGGCCGTCGAACTTTTTACGCGCCAAATCCAGCAGGCTTCGGAAAAATCCTCTAAAACCCATCAGGTTCGCGTGGATAATCCTCTCGGACTATCTCGGGACGTGAAAGATTTGATCCGCAGACGAAATGCCGCCAGGCACCTTTGGCAGCGGCATCGCGACCCCTTAGATCGCATGACATTAAACTCTCTTCATGGTGAGGTGAGAAAAGCCATAAGGTCCCACAAAGATTTGTGTTGGAAAAATACCTTGGAATCTTTCACAGAGGACGATCATCCAATGTGGAGGGTTTCCAAGTCCTTAAGGAACAGGCCGGTCCCCATTCCAGCCATTCATGGCGAAAATGGGGTACAATACTCGCTTGAGGGAAAGGCCGAAGCATTTGCTGACAGCCTGGAACTCCAATGCTCCCCGAACATTTGTTCGGATTCGGAGCACGTCGAAAGGGTTGAAAGGGTGGTTAGGAAAGCCCCGAATGCTGCTGACGAGCGTGGACCGTCTCGAATTCGAGAAATCATACAAAGACGAAAAATCCGGTCTGCTCCAGGCACTGACGGAATACCTAATAGAGCGCTAAAATGGTTCTCGCACAAAGCGATAATGGTTCTTACTAATATTGCTAATGCGATCCTTCGCACTGGGCATTTTCCTACGGTTTGGAAAAGCTCAATTGTCATAAATATCCCAAAACCTGGGAAAGACCGGCGGTTTTCTCAAAACTACCGGCCTATCAGTTTACTATGCACCTTGAGTAAGGTCATAGAAAAGGCTATCTTAGATATTATTCAGGATCACGTTGATTCGAATAATTTACTTCCCTAGCATCAGCACGGTTTTCGTTGGAAGCATTCTTCGGTCCACCAGTTAAATCGGGTGACTGATCACATTGTGGAAGGTTTTAGGTGGAAAAGGGCCACAGGGATGGTCCTTTTCGACGTGGAAAAAGCCTAATAATATTGATAAGGTAAAAACACAACAACAACAACGTCCGAACGGTCCGATATTTCAGCCCAGATTTAATAACTATCAATCAAGGCCGAATTTTAATAACTCGTGGCCCAATTTTAATGCTAACAGGAATCATTCTAATCCCCGTATGCATAATAACAACTTCCCTAATCCGCGTTGGAATAATAACAATAATAACTTAAACAGAAATAATGGGAATAATTCTCAAAATTTTAACAGGCCAACCCCCATGTCAATTTCCACTAATAATACGGTAAACCCGCAAGGCAACGGATTCCGCCCAAACCAAAATAGGAATTTTATTCCTGGACAGTTATATAACATGGATGAACAATCATCCGAACAGGGAAATGATTTTTTAGACGCAACAGCCCCGGACGAACAATCGAATTAATGAGCTTAACTAATAATGCAAGCCAACTACCTTATATAATCGAACCCATTCATAATTTAAAAATATTAATCGACACAGGTAGTTCAAGATCATTTGTTAATCCATTAATAGCCAATAAGTTTTTTAAAAGTCACATTAAAAGTGACCCATTCCAAGTTGCCACTGCACATGGCACCTCTACTGAAAAATATAGTACATTGATATCATTAAATGAATTATTCAATTTTAAAAAACCCTTAAAAATGAGGTTTCACTTATTCGATTTCCACTCTAATTTCGACATCCTGTTAGGATTCGATAATTTGAAAATATTAAAAGCAACTATTGATTTGGAGCACGATTTATTAAGAGCTCCTAATTGCAAAATAAAACTCAACCATCACAAGGTTCAAGTGACCCAAAGTATGAATTGCACAGTAATACTTGCCAGGTCCGAACAAGTGATTGAGGTTGAAATAAAAAATGTAAAAAATGGCGATGTAATTATTCCGCACATGAAAGTAAATAAAGTGGAAATCCCAGAATGCGCGACACGCGTAATTAATCATAAAGCACTATGCACTATTATTAACCCACTAGAAGTGGATATGAATGTTAGAATAAAAAATCCCTTTATAGTCGAAAAGATCGATGAATACGATTGGACTATGGATGCAAACTTAAATAATTTAAACTACGAAAAATTTCAATCGATACTTCCAATATTCGTTCAGAGCATATGAACGAAGAAGAAAGGAAAGTTATACTAAAACTAATTAAAGAATATTCAGATATTTTTCACATAAATAATAAACAATTAACATTCACAAATAAGATAAAACACGAAATCAAAACGACGGATGAATTACCCGTATACACCAAATCGTACAGGTATCCTGAAATTCATAGGATAAAAGTCCAAAATCAGGTTCAAGATATGCTTGACCAAAAAATAATTAGGCCATCATATAGCCCATGGTCATCGCCCATATGGGTTGTGCCAAAAAAGATTGACGCCTCAGGTAAACGTAAATGGCGTGTCGTAATTGATTATAGGAAGTTAAATGAAAAATCGATAGGTGATCGATATCCACTTCCGAATATTACTGATCTGCTCGATAAATTAGGCCGCTGCCAGTACTTTACAACCCTCGACTTAGCATCGGGGTTTCACCAAATCGAAATGGCAGAAAAAGACATTGCTAAAACCGCATTCAATACCGAAAATGGCCATTTCGAATTTTTAAGAATGCCATTTGGGTTGAAAAATGCGCCAGCCACATTCCAAAGAGTCATGGATAACATTTTACGTGGCGTTCAAAATGAAAAATGTCTAGTTTATCTAGACGATATCATAATTTTTAGCACTTGCAGGAGCACATAGAAAGACTAAGAAACGTTTTTGATCGATTACGAGATGCCAACCTAAAAATTCAACTTGATAAGTCGGAATTTTTACGAAAGGAAGTAGCGTACCTAGGGCATATTATAACACCTGATGGTGTTAGGCCCAATCCTGATAAAATTATAACAATACAAAATTACCCGATTCCCAAGACTACAAAACAGATAAAAGGATTCCTTGGACTTCTAGGGTATTATAGAAAATTCATAAAGGACTTTGCTAGATTAACAAAGCCGCTAACTAAATGCCTCAAAAAGGATGCTGTTATCAATATAGATAACCCTGAATATAAAAACTGTTTCAATTTATGTAAAGATCTACTAATTAATGAGCCTTTGCTCCAATATCCCGATTTTTCAAAAACTTTTAATTTAACAACGGACGCTAGTAACTACGCCATTGGCGCCATTTTATCCCAAGGAAAAATAGGCTCTGACTTGCCAATAGCGTATGCAAGCAGAACGCTGAACGAATCAGAAATTAACTACTCAACAATCGAGAAGGAGCTTCTTGCAATTGTCTGGGCTGTCAAATACTTCAGGCCGTATTTGTTTGGAAGAACATTCCAAATCGTCAGCGATCATAAACCCCTTTAATGGCTGATGTCAATTAAAGAACCTAATTCCAAACTAGTAAGATGGCGCTTGAAACTAGCTGAATATGATTATACAATCATATATAAAAAGGGCATCCTAAATAAAAATGCGGATGCTCTCTCTCGAATCGAACTCACTGTAAACGATGAATTTAACAATACTGTAAATTATTCTAATCAATTAAATGAACCTCTAGTTGACGACCCAAATATCATAGATCAGACTAATGAATCTCTTATAGTTGAACTAGGAGACTTGAGCGATTATTTTGGCAAACTGGACGGTGCAGAAATTAATGATGACGAAACAATACATTCAAATATTGAAAACCCAATATTTAATATACCAATCACCGAAAAACCAGTTAATTTTGGAAACAATCAAATCATTATCTCTGAGGTAAATTATGCCCCTTCAAGACCGAAAATAATGTCATTATTCAATAAAAAAAAAATGCGGATTTATGTACAACTATCCAAGTCAAATTTTGACCAGGATGTTATATCCTTAATAAAAGAATATATCGTTCCAAAAGTAAAATATTATTTATATTTTGAAGGACCAATTTATGAAAAATTCTGTGCTACCCTTCAAAACCATTTCAAAAACTCACTAATTTCATTAGTAAATTGTACACAATTCATAAAAGATGTTGAAACAGAAGAAAAAATTACTGAAACTATTAGAATGTACCACGAGGGAAAATCAAACCATCGCGGCATCGACGAGACAGAAGCGCAGATTAAGAGGAATTACTATTGGCCAGATCAACGACGTATAATACAAAATTTTATAAATCAATGCGAACTTTGCCATGTCAGCAAATATGACAGAAAACCTTTGAGATTAAAATATAATCTAACCCCAACAGCAACAAAACCTTTCGAAATGGTGCATATCGATACAATTGGGTTAGAGGGTGTTAAATTCCTCACTATTATTGACTCGTTTTCTAAATACACTCAACTTTACAAATTAGACTCGCAACAAGCAATAGAGATTGCAAACAAATTAATAAAAAATTTTACACATCATGGTATACCTGAGCAGGTAATCTCCGATAACCATTTAGAATTCAAAAACACCGTCGTTAAAGAATTACTAGAATTGCACGGGATAACGTTACACTTCATCAGCTCGCAACATCCAGACTCAAATGGAATGGTCGAACGAGTACATTCTACAATAGTTGAACATGTTCGTTTGCTGAACAATCAAACATTATATAAAAAGGAACTTATAGAAATTAAAATAATTTACGCAATTCTTGCCTATAACAATTCCATTCATTCCGTAACAAAACTTAAACCGTGCGAAGTAATGTCAGGACACCTAGACACAAACTGTCCTTTTAATATTGACATTGAAAAACGTTTATTAAATAATTACGTTTTGAACCATCGAAACAAGATAAAGTTACTATACAAATCAATTAACGAAAACATTCAACAAAATAAAGAAACTGTGATAAATAAACGAAACGAAACTCGAGAAAATTTGCCCAATTTACCTGAAAAAGTATTCATCAAAAATAAACAAAAACAAGCTAAAACAAAAAACAAATATAAAATTGAGAAACTCGTATCAGTGAATCCCAAATTGAAAACAGCACAAATAGATGCTAAGCATCATAACACTGTCGAAAAGATTCACTTATCTAATATAAAAAGACCACCGATCGATAAAATAAGTAACACGAAAAAGATCGATAAAAGTTTACTAACCAAAGGAAATGTCCTAGATTATAAGCACTACCAAAAATATATTAAACATCATAATATAGTGTCTAACGATATCACTGAAAAAAATGATAACCTATTTTGGGCACCTGATGACTTTTCTCTGGCTCATTGCGTGAGTTCTGACTTGAAATGGGTGCTGGTATTGCACTAGATTTCAAAACCAGATTCGGAAAAGTTGAAATACTTAAAGCACAAAACCCAAAGAAACATTCACTTTGCTATTTAAAGGATAACGATCGATACATACTTTACTTGATTACAAAAAATAAATATAATGAAAAACCCACCTATTTAGATTTATTTAAGACACTGGTCAATTTAAAGGAATTTTGTACTTTAAACCATATCACTAAATTAGCAATACCTCGTTTAGGGTGTGGACTAGATCGTTTAAACTATGAAAAAGTTAAAAATATTCTCCAATACATTTTCAAATCTTCAAATATTACGATACATGTCTACCACAATATATCTAATATTGATGATTCACTTCCAGGGTCATCTTCATCACGCTAACGCAGGGTGTAGAAATTAAAAATATTACAAGGAATCTTGGAATACTCCCAATAAACCTGGGACCTGCAAAATTACAAAAAACCGAACATACCTTCGTTCACTACTATGATCTAAAACCACTATACAAAGAATTGACAAGTCTAGATAACCAATTTCAAATCTTAAACTCATCTATTCAAAACGATTATCTACACGAATTTGATAACTATATTAAAATAATTAACTATATTCAAAATGTCATAATCGAGAAAATCAATAATGTAAAAATTCATGCGGAGAGAAATACTAAAAGCAAAAGAGGATTGATTAATGGGTTCGGAACAATCATTAAAACTATCACCGGAAACTTAGACTCCAATGATGGAGAACGGATAAAAGAAATCCTGAATCACTTGCAAACAAACCAAAAATTTATTGAAAACCAATTGAAACTGAAATACAGTTTGAACAACCAAATTATTAAAAAATTTAACGAGTCTCTACAAAGCATAGAGCACAATGAATTACTATTAAAATCAAGAATTTTACAATCAGTTGAGATTCTGAAAGGTGAAATACAACATCAAAATATACTTTTTATAAAAGATTTATTCAATCAGCTTACTATTCTATATACAACAATTTTGAATATATTGCAAGACGTAGAAAATTCAATATCATTTGTGGACGGACCTTATAGTTGAGGGTTTTAGAGCCAAAAAGGTCACAGGGGTGGTTTTTTTCGACGTCGACAAAGCCTTCGACAAGGTCTGGCATGAGGGACTTATCTTTAAATTGCAAAGAGCTAATTATCCTTCTAGACTTGTAAGGTTGATAGCCTCATTTCTAGACAGCAGAACTTTGAAAGTTAAGCTGGGTAATCACATATCTACCCCTCGGGAGATAACGGCAGAAGTTCCTCAAGGCTCCATTCTCTCTCCGCTGCTGTTTAACCTATACGTGGCCGACACGCCTTCGGGATGTAGGCACGGGGTCAAAATGGCACAATTCGCCAATGATACGGCTCTTCTATACTTATCCAAGTCGCCCGAGATGGTCACTTTGAGGCTTTAAAGGGCCACCGACGACCTCGAAGAATGGTTGGACAAGTGGCAAGTCACTATTAACCCAGAGAAAAGCAAAGCTGTACTCTTCACAAAGCGGCGAATCGAACCCGACGATAACATCTTTCTTAACGGTGTCCCTAGACCGTGATCCAATTCTGG
Source organism: Tachinus rufipes (assembly GCA_963932245.1). Classification (NCBI taxonomy): domain Eukaryota; kingdom Metazoa; phylum Arthropoda; class Insecta; order Coleoptera; family Staphylinidae; genus Tachinus; species Tachinus rufipes. The sequence continues at coordinate 56,820,482 of OZ010747.1, forward strand.
GGGTTAATCTTGACAAGGGACTCACGTACAATCTCCACGTGCAGTCCGTTCTCGATACGCTCTTACTCCGATGATGCGTCGGAATAGCGGTCTGTCGACCCGGAATCGAACCCGGCTCTACACGTCTATCATTAGACATAGCCTAACTTACGTGTCTCCAGTATGGGGAACAGCAGCTAACTGTCATCTCAATAAGTTAGAAATTTTTCAAAGCAAAACTCTGAGGTCGTTCCACAGGGTTCCGTGGTTTGTTCGAATCAGAGAGATTCGGGCAGACCTAGGACTACCCCCGATACGTCAACACATCAAAGCTTTGATCACAAAGTACTTCGAGAATCTCGCAAATCATTTCAACTCTGATCTGGCCCGACTCGCCGAGCCGGACAGGGAGAACTTTTTCTATAAGAGACCGGTGAACCAAGTAGCCGCACCCTAACTTTACTAACCCTAACTAAATTGTAAGGCATCAAATGGCTGTGAATTATTGCAAATGCAATTAATCAATAAATTGTTTAGATTTAAGTTAGCAATCAATGTAATCACTTTATTCACAAGTCAGGCATGAATTGATTACATTTATTATATCAGTTGTTTTAAGTTTAAAGAAGTGTTGATAGTTACAGACACATTTATTTATTATTGTTAATTAATAATGCTTCACAATATTAATTTTTTTTGGAAACATTTATTGTATTTTTATCGTCTTTTGAGAATAATGTTTATGTTTGTGTTTTCTTAATTTTGTTAACATGCTTAATTCCCCCAAAAGGAAATAGATAACATTGTAATTACAGGTAAGTTTACTAATTTTAATTTCAAAATGACATATTTAGGCCAAAACAGTATCTAAGGTTCAACTGATTCAATCTGCATTGACTGAATTCCGCGAAAAAAGATTTGAAATTATTTTGACCATACTTTTGGTCAAAGTAATAATAAAAGTATGTCAATTACAAGCAATTACCAAATTAATGAGACTGTGCGTCACATCAAATATCCAAGTCACAAAGATCCCCTGGAATTGCTTAAAGCAACCAAATACCTGATCAGGAAAAAGATAACTAAATTCAGATGGCAAAACTTGAGACCCGGCAGATAGGTGTTCACTGAATGCCATAACAGCCAAAGAACTTGATTACGAAAATCGACCTCTAATGTAAAAAACTCGGTAAGAAGGCAAAACGGTATTCATTATTTCAGAATAAGCAGTTTAATTTTATTATTAATTTCATTAATAGTATCTCTTTCTGATCGATAATAAGGAAATATTTTAAGTATTCCTATTACTTAAATTTCTATCTGCTAAATAAGATGTTTTATAGCATAATACGTTGCTTTCACCAACTATACGAAAGTGTGATACATTTTATAGTTTAATGCATTTTGATCCACTAAATGCAACTTCGGAACACTTGCAAAGGTTTTGAGACTTGGAGTTATCATTGAGTATTATGATGATACTCGTAGTATATGTTTTTTATATTATATATATATATACATACAATATGTTAAAAGATGAAAACAGTGCCAAGGTTACAATATAGCACATCCAATGTTTTTATACTCGTATTGAAAATATTTATGAAAACACAACTTTATTAATTTTAATTGTTGGACTGTTATCTCCATACGGATGTATTTTAAGTATTTACATATATTAAATCCCTCTCGAATGTATAACGATCGCGTAAATGCACCCACACACCTTTGTTGTGCGAAATAAATTCAATCTTAAAGTGGATGTATTATATTCATAGAATTTAATCGTATCAAACCATGCGGAACAACATAAAAACTGTCATATATAAATCAAGCAAAATATTGCCAATTCAAGAGAAACTAATTATTAAATTATTTAGGACGTTGAAATAATTAATCAGGGCACTACTTTAAATTTAGTTTCAATCAATTTTAAAGCGGATGTATTATATTCATAAAGCTTGATAACCTCCAGGGTTAAATGTATCGAACGATACAGAACAACAAAAAAAAAACAGAGGAATTGAAGAAAAAGAAGAATGTATACAAAAACTATTTGAGGAAAAAGCCGACCGAACATTAAACAAACAAGAAATTGGAAAACTCAATTTATTTCCGTCATCACAATTTATTTCAATTGTGTATTTGGGATAAATATTATAAATTCGTTGTAATAATTACAAAAATCCAAAATATTTAATAATTTAATTATTATGAAGCTGGAATGCCATTTAAATTAATTTATGTTATTCCATAACTTCATATTCTGTGTTTTTATAATATTTCTGGGATATATTTTAATTTATTATTTTCCCAAGTATAAATATTATATTAATTTGTTTTACTTTTAGTAAACAAAACTATTGTTTTATTTACAATCTGTAGCACAACTTTAAAATGCTCGCCACACCGTTATAGATCGGTGTTTCGTGACTGATTGTCACCGGCGGAGTTCAGAATAAAACTATTTTTAACTAGTTCAGTTCCCTGTTGAAAACCAGGCGACCGGCACGTGATCGTACTCGTCCTATGATTGGTGGTCGTCGGGCAGATGTTCGGAGTACAACCAAACGGATATTTTAAATACTGTTTAGTAATCACACACAATGACAAGTTTTCTATATATTTTCGGCTGATTACTCTAGGGGCAATATTTGTTTCTGTGTTCAGTTGCTAAAGTCACCGGGCGCATTTTCATGTTTATTTTAGTATTTTTATTTAATTTGTTATGTTGTTAACTTTTTTTAACACAATTTAAACCACTGATGGGAAAAATCTTGTTCGCGATATTAATTGAAATCATTCAAATCGGCTAACTAAAAAGATTCGTTTAAACTGAGTCGTATGTCACAAAAAATAATTATGTATACGTAAAAAAATCTTTTATGATATTATTTATAAAATAAAATGCAAATATATTTATTTGTTCTATTCTTGTAGTTATTATAATTAATTAATTATTTATATTCGATATAAAGTTTTAGGTATATAAAACAAATAAAAATATATAATTTAAAACAAGGGCGATACGGCGATTTAGATCCGGTCGGCAAACCGTACACCCTCCATTCTCCGCATGTTCGAATGTTACGATCAACGGTTACGAGAATTACCCTCCGGCTCCGCGCCCGACCGCACCATAATATTGCAATGCATTTTGTTTCGTTGCGACCGTTGCATTTCTGTTTGATTATTGTTATTGTATACGTATGCAATAATAATAATAAATAGTTTTAATAATGTATTTATTTTGAATAATTAATTATGTATGTTGCATAATATAAAATCATCTGGTATTTTAATTTAATTAGAAATTGTTATTTTGTAAGGTCTTAATCATAACAGTGCGAGCGAGAAAACCTGAGATTTACGATGTAGAAATACAAATATACACTTATTGTAAATATTAAAAAATGTATCCCTAGACTGCCCTTGACCATCACCATAGGCGTAACACATTTTTCTTGTGGTAATTAATGTTATTATAAACAATTAAAATAAATATGAATTATATTAGAACTTAATTTGAAAAAAAAAACAACAACAATTTTAACGATTATACATATAACATACAAATAAATAAATAAACTTCAATACAATGTTTTTATGTTTTAATTGATAAAATTGCAGTAACAAAAATGTTTTTTCTTAGTTAATCATCAATGAAACTATTAATACTCAGTATTTAACATAATAATAATAGAAGATTGTGAACGATTAAATTATATGTATAATACATAATAATACATAAAAACAGAATGATTTTATAGTAAACATTTATTATCGCAGTAGAACAATAAATATGTTGTACTCTCTTCAGTCGTGCCTGAATCAATTTAACAAAGCTTTTTCCAATACAGAAATTCTTAATAAAATATTTGCGAAACACAAATTATCGAATGGTTTGAAAGAAGGAACTGTACCTGTAAAAAAAACCACCTGACTGACTATCTATTTTAACTGAAAAGGTTGTTCAAGATATATAGAATCGACTAGAGCAGGGGTACTCGACCTTTTCATACCTACCGCCACTTTAGCATCTCTATTGGTAGAAAAAATTTTATACCGCCCACCTGTTATAATAATAATAACTTACCAAATACTTAATGTCGCCTTTCGCAAAATTTAGCTGCAAAAATCATTATAAAATTATATATTTTCAGAAATTTAACTATAAACAATAAAGGATTTTATAAAAACTTGATGAAAATGTTTTTCAATAATTTTATAATTTTTTTTTTAATTAAACTTTCTATTTTAATGTTTTAAAACGTCAATTAAATTGGAAAAAAACGGAAAGTAGACAGCATTGGACATAACCCTTACCGCCCACCAAAAAATCGCTACCGCCCACTAGTGGGTGGTAAGGCCCAGGTTGAGTGCCACTGGACTAGAGCAAAGTTCACAAAAAATAATGAAAAAACTATGTGCCCAAACTGGAATTTCATATGAAGTAGCAAATAAACTCCTGAATTTGCAGTTGAATTACTTGCACTTAATAATAACCAGTTTGCAACTCATCGTAGCGTATTGTTGAAGACATCCATCTAAAACTGTAGAGCAATTCCGCTCTGCATGGTTTTATCAAAAAATATAGATCCATTTATTCTTTGCCTTAACATTGCAACCCAAATACCAATTGAGTAATAATAATATAATAATAATAAGAAAAAAAAAAAATAATAATAATATTTTCTTTATTCAAATAGTATAAAATAAGTACATAAAAATATTATATAGTATTGAAATGTGTCATATAAAAATAGGTAATAAATACAATTTACAAACTGGATAGTTTATTAACAAATTCCGTGATTGTGTAGGGTTCAATGTTACAGATCATATTAAAAACAGGTCATTTAAATTGAGTAAATGGCTTTATAGTTTTGATGTTTTCAGGTAGTTGGTTGTAAAATAACACACATATAAAACGCGCTTTTTTTCTGTAAGAGATAATTTGTGGTCTGGGTATTTTTATATTTTCTTCTTACAAATTTTATTGTTAGTATTTTATTCGATTTGAATATTGTACGACATGAATCTTGATACTTTAAAGTACTTACAAAAACACGTTGTATATCATTAGGTGCACCCCAGAATATTATTCCAAATATCAAATGGGACTCAAAATTTGCATAGTATAGGGCTTTTGTTGTATTCAAATAATCATAATTATTAAGAGATCGAATACCTTAACAAGCTCTGTTTAGTTTAGTACATAAATAATCCACCAGAAATTGCCATTTTAGATATTTGTCAATGTAAACTCATTGTGATAGCCATTCATTTTAAAATGTACTGCATTGATGTTGGATTTTGATTTAAACAAAACACAGTTGATTATTTCTTCATTCGTAACATACTGTTACTATGAAACCACGTTTGCATTACTTTTAAGACATTGTTACTGATTTCAGATACACCATGCAGATTTGTGGCAGATATGAAAACATTTGTGTCATCTGCGTAGTTTACTATGTTTATATTTGCGCCAGGAAATTTAGAATGTATATAGTTCGGCAAATAATTTATGTATATCACAAATAACAGTGGACCAATTATGCTACCTTGTGGTACCTCCATACTGGTTGGCAGCGTATTTTATTGTATATACCCATTTTCACTGTGCAGTTGGACAAATTGTTGTCTATTTGCTAAATATGATTTAAACTAATGAAGTGCGCAACCGCGTACTCCACAGACTCTTGACAGATCAAGGAATAGACCGCATGGTTTTTGATACATTTCTAAGTGATGATAAATAATGCTTGTGAACTGGAATAAAGCTGTATGTATCAATGCTTTTGTTTTTAATAAAACTGTGTTGATTTTTATTGAGTAGTTTAGAGTATCAAAAAAATGCAAGAGTCTATTTAAACCAGTTTTTCAAGAATTTTTGAAAAACTTGTTAATAAATTTAATGGTCTATAACTATTTGCGTTTTGAATTTTCCCTTTTTCATATAATGGAGTGACCACACTGGTTTTGAAAGACTCTGCAAAAACTCCACTCTCTAGTGATGCATTAAATATGTGGAATAGGGGATAACTTATAGCATTTATAGTTATAATAACCTTAATTACTGTTATTGATATGCTATCTACACCTCCAGAATTATTGGCCATCGAATGCACAGTTGTACAGATTGAGACGTTTGACACTATTCTTTAATGCATTAGCACACATGTTAGTAAAATATTAATTAAATTTGTTTGCAATGTCACTACTGACTGGAGTCGAAAGAATACGTTTACTGTTCTTACCGATTGCTTTAGTTTTATTCTGCGATAAATTGATTTTATTAGTGACGTATTGTTTCTTAACTTTATATAACAGGTTATTATATTCTTTGCGTAGATTATTGTATATTAGTTTACTCTCATGAAATTGAGTTGTTCTGAAACGAAGATAATTGATTTTTATAGTATTGAACTGTTGGGTTATTTAAGTAAAATTTACTATGAGCTTTGTTTTAACTTATTTTAACATTTTGAAGTGGAATATTAGCGTTAAAACAACTGATTACTGGGTTTAAGAAATGTTTGAGCTTAATGTTTACATTTGGCGATCTGAAGATGATATTCCAGTCCTCAGCCGATAATACGTTGTAAAAAAGTGTTGCAATCGATAATACGTCGAATTAATATTGTGTTATTTTGAGTATGATAATATGTAGTATTTATATCAAGAATTTGAGCACAGTGGTTTGAGAAACCTGTATGAACCACACGAAATAAATGATTTAATATTATAATAATAGTTGGTAATTGTGTTGTCAATACGGGTACTAGAGGTTGGCGTTATTCTAGTGCTTTCTTTAATCATAATACTAGCTTGGAACGACTGCAGTACAGATAAAAAACTATTTGTTTGTAAGATTTTTAATATCGATATTAAAATTACCGCAAATGAAGTAGGTTAAGTTTTCAAAAACTATAATATTTAAAAGTTTTTCTATTTTTTTGGTAATATATCTACTACACTTTTATGTGTTCGGTATAATAATATTACTAAACATTTGTTATTTTGTTTTTGTTGTTATATCCTTTTTATTTGATTTCAAAATTAATTAATTTTGGAGATAGGATAATTAAAATAATAATTAGCTCATAATTGATTTTGTAATTGCTAACGTTTCGGTAACGTCGTTACCTTCATCAGAGCATTTAAAAATTTATTACCGATGACAATTATAATAAATTATTTTGAAATGTTTGTTCCGCAGCCGCACATTCAAAACTATATAGTTCCGATAGGTTATTGATGTCATTGCTTTCTGATCCTTGTAGATCTTGGAGTCCATAAAATGCACAGCTCCTTGGTTATATGATCTGCAGAAGCTGAGACTAATGCCCCGTACTAATAGTTGGAGATCCAATCTCGGATTAATTCTAGTCCGAGATTCATTGATTGTATCAAATAGTCACGGATTCGGGTAGTATTGTTGAATCCTTCCACTGTTGGTGCTATTTTAGTAAAATACCAAATATTACTAAATTTGAATTGACGTAAGAAACGTAACGTAACGTAAGACATCAGGAGCAACTCATTACACTGAGAGAGAAAAAATCTTGCTGGCAATGTTAATAAAGGAACATCCAGTAATCGAAAATTAAAAAAAACCGATTATGCTACTGTGCAGGAGAAATTTAAAAAATGGGATGTGTTGACTTCCAAGTACAATGGCCAACCTGATGTTGTAACTAGCAGAAATAGTTCCCAATTATTGAAAACATTATGGAAAAATTTGAAACAAAATTAAGATGCGACTGGTTATTACAAACATTCAACTGTAAAACATTTTAACTAGCAATATGCAAATATTGAATTAAATTAGTATAGATTAATAATAAACTTAAAATTATTACTTATCATGATTTATATGTGTATAGATTTTTGAGACATTTTTTATGTTACATTAGTAATGTGTGAATATTTATAATATCCACACATAATTAAAGTAACGTAAGAAATGTTTTTGTTAATGTGTTAAATACAATAGGAAACATAAATTATCAACTTCGGAGAGGTATCAGGCACTATTAACAGGAGGAGGCAGTTTGCCTAAAAATGTCGATGATGACCCTGCTTTAGACGAGGATGCTTCGCCATTTATTGACCTAGTGTTAACTAACAGTTTTGATAGCACTTTCACCCCACAAAATGAAGGAAGTAGTTACCAGTCAGATGGAAAGTGATAACAGTAAGTTTGCAATTACATTTTGTATAACATTGATTCAAAATTAATTAAATTTATTTTATTTGTTATTTAAAGGTATCTATCTTAATCCATATGAACCCATATTTCAAATACACCAACAGATAATTCAAGTAAGTTTAGCCATTACAGTCCTGATGAAGATTTATCTGAAAATATCTGCAATACACCAAATAAATGTAATTTTTTTCAGATAAATAATAAAAGGAAACCTACTGGTAAAGCGAATTAAAACCATCTCAAGTGCTGATAAAGAGCTTCACAAAATACGTATTAAAATTGCCAATTTAAAAATGCAAAAGGCGAATTTGAAAATGCAAAGGGCAACTTCAGCACTAAACACACAAAAATATGAAGAGGAGCTGGCAAAAAAATTAGGGGAATATGTGATAATATTTTATTAAAAAAAAATAAGTATTTAAAAATGCTGTTGTATAAATTGTCGTCTAAATGCTAATCCAATGTTATCCTTTTGCATGTTTGAAATATTTTCATGTTTATTTTCATATTAATCATCATTAATGTCTTGTTCATTATATTTTAATTTGATGTTGTACCAAAACTGTAGTTAGAAGGTACGGTCAGCGGTCACCTTGTTAAATGCCGATGACTTAGTTTTGTTCAAATCGTATTTGCATTAATATGAGTATAGTCAATACAGCCTGAAACTGTATAATTTTTACAATTGCTGGCAAATATAGTTGAACATCTCTTTATTATGTTACTAATGCTCTGCAGGCTAGCTCCCTGTAAGTCGACACTCGCCGCCTAAAAGCTTTTTATTTATTATGAGCAGTAAACTATTTATCGAGCACAATACCTGAAAACTACTCGTTGTATAATAACGCAAACAAATTAAAAGCTGAAATTCTGCAGGAAATGGTAGCCCTTGATTGTTGATTTTTTTCAAGTTTTCTGCTAGTAGTGGGAGCAGAATATGAAAAGTTATATCTTTTGAAAATCGATACCTCCTGCGAGGCATCATAAAATTCAAAGGGATTTTCAGCATTTCTAATATACCTGTTGTTTTGAATATAGTATATCAGTATAACTATGTACAGTTTCCATGAATTCTATTTTTATTTTTATTTATTTAAGTATACAAATATTTGCACATCTACATACCTTTTAGACAACATTTCATTATTCAATTGAATATCATTTAAATAATCGAAAAATTCATCTCTGAATTCAATTTCATTCATTTTTTATTTATATTGTTATTAATTAAAAAGATTGGGATTAGCAAAAAAGGAGCAAGATTGTTTGAGAGAGGATTATTTGCAATCTCGGATTCGTGAATCTAGGATTATATCGACTAGTCGATGCATTTTCGGTCAATCCGATAATTAATTCTGAATCTCGGATCAATCCCCGACTATTAGTACCGGCATAAGCGATATCACGTTTTAAGCTGTTGGTCCCATCAAACCACTTTAAACAAGTCGTAGACTTACTGTGGCGATGTAAAATAGCCGTAAAAAGCATAAATAAAAATGATTTGTTAGCGATTTTAATTGGTCTTTGGTTTACCAGTGCTCGTTAATTTTAATAAATAGTAAGTTTTTTATATTGTGTATATATAATTATATAATTATGCTTTTTATGCTTTTTCCTAATAACATTATACTTTATCTCTTTGTGGTCACGTATATTGTATAATGTAACAATCACAGATATTCTAGCTACACTAGATAAGGCATGAAATGTAAATTCCATTCAAGTATACAAAATATTTCAATAGAATCTCTGAAAAACAGGATGTCACGTGATTTCAATTATCATTTAAAGTAAAGTGTTGTTGGAAAGATTTCAGTTCAATCCAGCTTGTCATTAATAAAACTAAATAATTTAATGTATCCTGTATTTTAAACAAATAAAATATATCTAATAAAAAATATATTTATATGCATTGAGTTCGTTTATAGAGCTATCAAGACCTTGCACATTTTGGCCGTATATGGAAATGTTTATGTTATTATTTTTTATTTGTTTTCCTGTATCATTTTCCTGTTACATGTTTTGGTCAGAAGTTTGGATTTGTTATATCTTTCTCGTAGTTTGAGTGTGCCGTTATCTTAAAAGATGCACATTCTTTGGGTTGTTTAGAGTATATTTTTTTGTATCTTGGGTGTAAAGTTGTTTCGTGTAACTAATAAGGATTCACAACAACCACTAAACTTCATCGGTAAAAAGGTCTTATTTATTATTTCATAATTATTTATGTCGTAAACAAACTCTTCAGTTACAATGACTAGCCTGTCAAGTGGTTTTTTCTTATAGGTGCATAATTTGTAATTTGTAATTCAGAACCATTTTATAAAAAAATTTTGGAGACTAAAGAGAGTACGGCCAGGTGCTATCCTCATTGTTAGTTCCACTTTGACTCCAAAAACACTCTTTTCTTGTATAAACATTATTGTACAAATAATTTAAACACATAATTCACACTATTTCAAATTTACTATGCACTTTACAATTTATAATTTATTATTAAATTGACCTAAACATATTTTTATAAACATTAACCTTAAACAATGACTATTATATAATTTAAAAATTCAATTACACTTCTATTCAATTACAGTTTGTGCATAACACACTTCACACTATTTAAAACTCAATCAATACTTCACAATTCATATTTTATTATATTAAATTAACCTTTACATTATTTTTAATAAACATTAACCTTATTTAAAAAAATGACGAACGTCTATGAAAAGTGACGATTAATCTGGTGACTTTTAGGATTATTTTGTTCAGGGGAAACAGCTTAAAAAACTAGTAAACACTAAAAATGTTCCAGAAATAGTTGGAAAATCTCATTCTTTGTTGATCGCACTATATAATAGTGTGAGATTGTAATACCGGTCGCCTTGACAGTTAAATAAAACTATAAGATAAATAAAACTCATTTTCTATGTACTATACCACAAATATATTTAAAAAACCGTAACATGTTTCAACCTTCTACAAGGCCATCATCAGACGGTGATATAACAAGTATGAATTTAAAAGAAAAATTATAAAGCAAATATATGACAGTAAAATATAAAATGTACAGAGAAGTGGAAAATTACATTGAATTTATTATGATTAAAATGATTATAAATTACATGATTAATGAATAGTGGATTTTACTTAAAGATAATTAAGACAAAATAACATTTCGCAAAAAAGGAAGAAGATTAAATTATTTCAAACAAAGGAGATTTATACAGGTCGGTTTGATCATTAAGCAAGTTTACGGAAAGATTATTTTTTGATTTAGTAATCTGAAGAGCTTCTAACAAATTTAATTTCCAGCCTTTAGAGCAGTTGTAAATGATTTTAAGTTTATCAATATATGAGAATATGTTCTAAAATATAATTTGCAAAAGTACTATCTGAATGGCGTAATCTGAAGAGCGCTAACCTACCTACCCAAAAAGCGGTTTGACCTTACCTATGATATCAATGCATCACAACAAACAGAATAATAGTATAATCTCAGACCATCAACATGGGTTCAGGAAAGACCATTCGACAACACAACACAACACACAATCAGCTGGCAAGAGTAACTGATCACATCAGTAAAAGTTTCTGCAAGAAAAAATCGACGGGTGCCATATTCTTAAACATAGAAAATGCCTTTGACATAATATGGCATGAAGGGCTAATAGTTAAGCTATATAGAATCGGCTATCACAAACCACTGGAAAAGATCTTATACTACTTCCTAACTGAAAGACATTTTCAAGTTAAAATTGGCAAGACACTTTCAAGCAGAAAATCCATAACAGCTTAAGTTAGTTAGTTTAAATGTTTGGCATATCAGCCTAAAAGACTATTAATGCCGATAACAGCTGAAGTACCACAGGGATCAGCATTATCACCATCCCTGAATAATATCTATGTAGACATGCCGACCACCAACAACGGCACCATAATAGTTCAGTACGCTACTGATACGGCTATCTTATACAGCTCTACGTCAATGAAACTTATCACAAACAAACTACAAAATGCAGCTGACCTCATCACGGATTGTACTAAAAATTGGGATTAAAATCAATCGACAACACTCCAATACAATGGACCAGACAAGTGAAATATCCTGGAATCATTATGGATAAATCTTTAATATTAAAAACTCACACATAAAATGTGAGAAACACAAGTATAGGAACAACTATTAAGCTATACTCACTATTAGCTGACAAAAAATGACGTTAAAGAACAAAATGCTCCAATACAAATCCAATATAATACCACAATTAATTTATGCGTCACTAGTGTGAGGTGAAGACGCATATGAAAACTCTAGAAGCAAGACAATCCAGCTCAAGTCGGTGCAGTCGCCATCTCGAAACTGTGTGTCTGAATAAGTTATGTGAACAAAGGAATATAAGTGTACAATGTGCTAAAGTGACTTAAAAACAATATAACCACTCCCCCCCCCCCCGGAGGCGGAACAAAAATCCGGAAACCATCGTGTAACCGTGTAACTTTTAAAAGTTTGTCAACCTTTCTTTGTTAAATTTAAACAAAGAAAGTACCTTTCCCTTACATTACGTGTTAAGTGACATACACAATAGTCAATTCACAAATTGCGTGAAATTAAAACACTCGCAAACCGTGTCCGGCATCACTATGGGACGACGTACAAATAAGTGACAATGACTAGTTCATTCTTGAAGATGAACAAGAAGAAGAAGATGATAACTCTCCAGAATCTAAGCTGAGGATTCTGAAAAAACAAATTGACAAAAACACAATTAATATGTACAAAAAAATATTAGAAAATGCACAAAACATTGCAGCACTTAAGGCTGCTAATGACGCACTTACATCTGACGTGCAAGTAGTATTTAACCAAATGCACATCCAAATGAATGCCCTACTAGAACAATTCAAGGCAATCAACAAAGCATTTTAAAACAAAACTCACCTGAATGCACCAGCAACTCTACAAATGACATTTACAACACTAATTCAAATGATTTGTTAAATACCGAAAAACCGGTTTTTAATAAAAAAGCTACAAACAAAAAGAAAAAAGTCAACCCACCAAGATCACAAGGAGACACCTGGAGGAAAACGCCATTTCCTCCACTAGCTCCTCCATGACTAAGCCATAATGACGAAACAATTGCAACCAACAAAACCACTCAGCCCTCAACAAACAACGCCTCATCTTCAAACACATCCAAATGGATGGACCCCCCCCACGCCCGAAAAGCAAAGGGGAAAAAACGACCTCACTCTGAAAACAGAAGCAGCAAGCCTGACGATGACGGCATAGCTCACCTAAATTCGAACACTACTCAAGTGAAAACCCCTCCCGCAATATACGTTAAAGGGAAATCGGCCTGGAGGATTATCCAAAAAGAATTAAAAGACCAAAAACTTGCCGAAATTAAATGCCTTGTTACCACCACAAAAATATCCCCCAAAACACCCAATGACTATAGGCAAATTAAATCCTATCTGGATAGCAAAGGCTATTGCTCTCACACCTACCAACTGGCAGAAGGCAAGACCTATAAAGTTGTCATAAAATACATTCCCAAATATGTAAAAACAGAAAAAATAGCCACTGTGCTGGAAGAACAAGGCTTCAAAGTCAACTCTGTGAGCCGTCTACATAACAGAGAAAAAGTATAGTGACTTATGTATGTCCAATTTGAACAAGACCCTAAAAACGGCGAGATCATGAAAATGACGCACATCCTCAGCCTAGAAGCCCAAGTAGAGGAAAAGCTAAAATCTGGAAACCCAGCTCACTGCCACAGATGTAAGGCTTATGGTAACTACTATAGAACGTGCACTAACAAATATGTGTGAGTAAGATGTGCTAACATCGACTGATAGGGAGAAAGCTCTATGCGCAAACTGCGAAGGTAACCATTCGGCAAGCTATAAGCAATGCCGTAAGTACCTAACACAAAAAACCAAGTTGGAAAAACTAGCATATAATCAGACACGCCCAATAAAATGTCCAGCCCCTGACAGTAGCAGAACCACAATAACCAGAAGACAACTCTTTCAAAAATGACTTACTCAAGGTTATTAATTCATCCACCAACGACAAAGATTTGATCAAACAAATCCTAACCGTCGCCCTATTAAAATTAGCATATTACCCAATAACGTACTATCTATAAGCCTATGGATCCGCGACAGCCTTCCAACCAAAATAGATGAGCTGAAACATTATCTAACAGAGCACCAAATTGACATTATGCTATTATCTGAAACAGGCCTCAAAAACAAACACAAAATAAAATTCCTCAATTACAGCATATTCCAAACCGACAGAGACAGCAAAAGAGGAGGAGGCATTGCCTTGCTGATCAAACGATCAATAATACAGGCAGAAATCGACTTGCCAAAAATAGTACACCTCAAAACCACCGAAGTGATCATTGACTTGGAATCCATTGGAAAAGTAAAAATCTTATCAACTTATCAACCTCCATCAAAGCCACTCCTCCACGCTTACTTAGACTGTGCTCTCAACGAAAATATCCCAACCATCCTAGGAGAACTCAAAGCACAAAGTTTGGAACTGCAATACCAGCAACACCAGAGGTAAATCGCTGTTAAAATACAGCCCGGACACGCCCACTTTTTTCAGTGCTCAAGGCCATCCACCCGAAATCCTTGACATAGCCATAACAAAACTTTTTAATAACAACATCACCATCCTTCTACAAATTTCAAACGTCCCAAACCCCAACTTCAACAAATTTTATAAAGCATATGCTAGATGAACTATGCCCGCTCCTAATAATAAATACAAATGCAGATATTGACAATGCTGTCCAAAATCTAACATCGGCTATACAAACTGCTCAACACAAGGCTACAACAGTTTTTTAATATAGCACTAAAGATCCATTAGAATTAACAATTCCCCTGAAAAACCTCATTGCTACGAAAATCAAATTTGGTTCAGGCGCACTAGATCCAAACAAGACAAAAGAAATGCTTGCATTCTTCAACAGCAAGAAAACATAAAAAAACGACATAAAGGCATTCAAAAACCAGCAATGGGAACATGTGTTCGAAGAAAACACAAGTGACATTCCCAAAGTATGGGACATTTCCAAACGCTTAAGAACGAACCAAGCTACCATCCCAGCTCTACATAGCCGAAATGGTATGGCTTACACTGAGGGGAGAAAAGCTGAAGCCATTGCCATGTCCCTCGAAGATCAATGCATCCCAGCGTACGACATCCTTGATACTGACATCATGGAAGAAATCGAAAATGAAATTGAGTAATATCTTCAAACAACCGAAGAACAACCACTACAACACACTACCCCCAAAAAAGTGGCATAAATCATCAAAAACGTTCAAGCTAAAAAAGCTCCAGGTGTGGACAACATCTCGTACAGAGCTATAAAACATTTATCAAAGAAAGCTGTCGTCTGTCTCACCAACATTATTAATGCCATTCTCAAAAATGGCTATTTTCCCGAATCATGGAAACTACAATTATAGTTTTTTTCCAAACCGGCTAAATCACCAAAATTCCCACAGAATTACCAACCAATCAGCCTGTTAAACTCCCTAAGCAAAATTGCAGAAAGAGTAATTCTTTCCATGATTCAGCTTCATATGGAACAAAACACAAACATTATCCCAGACCACCAGCAAGGTTTCAGGAGAGGCCACTCAACATCTCATCAAGTTAAAAGTAAAATCTGGAAACTACAGCAGCTTTAAAGTTTCTGTTCCAGCTAATCATGCTCGATCTATTCTCTGCAAAGATTTTTGGCCTGCAAATATAGCGGTCAAGAAATTTTTAAATTATGGGCAAGTTAATAATGTTCCTGCTTCATCTTCGGTGGATTTTCGAAATCTGGATCCAGCCAACAATCTAAACCCGTCACCAGAAACACCAGCGGTATCTCCATCTATTACCAGAATGTCGGGGGTATAAAAACTAAGCTGAAAGAACTTATGCTGGCTGTAGCTGTATCCAACTACGATATTATTGTACTGACCGAAACCTGGCTAAATCAGGACATCAGCGATGCGGAGCTACAATTAATTGGTTACAGTTTGTTTAGATGTGATCGCTCTTCATTAACAAGCCCTAAGCTTGACGGAGGAGGTGTCTTAATTGCTACTAAAACTTGTTTTAATTGTACTTTATTACAACCTACATTTTTAAGTGTTGAACATTTGTTTGTAATTGTTAAGTTTAAGTTTGTATCATATATTATCAGTGCAGTCTACTTACCACCTAACTCGGCATGTGATAAATATTTAGATCATTGTTATTCCGTTGAATCTATCGCTGACAAATATCCAGACAGTAAACTAATTTCACTAGGCGATTATAATCTACCCGCAGCGGTATGGGTTAATGATGAGTTAGGCATAAGTGTTATTTGTAATGATACTTATTCTGCTCATTTTGTTTCCAACTGTTATGGATTTCTAAACTGCGCTCAATGTATTTCTATACCTAATGATGGTGGTGTGTTCTTAGATTTATGTTTTTCTAACATCTGTGATATTTCTGTGATTAAAGCTGTGGATGTTTTGTTAAAACTTAGCCAACATCATATTGCTTATGTGATTGATGTAAAATGTGATACTAGCCGTGATATTTTAATGTGTAATTATGTTTTTAATGATTTTATATATGCCGACTTTAACGCAATCAATAATTTTTTGTTGAATGTTGATTGGTCCGCCCTTTTTTATAATTGTGATGTTGATAATTGCGTTAATTTATTTTACTCTGTGTTGCATTTTGCTATTGACTATTTTGTTCCCAAAAAACAATGGCGAGAAAACAATTTTCCAGTTTGGTTTAATAAAGAATTGATTTCACTTACTAGACTCAAAAAAACTGTTCATAAACGTTATAAATCTTCAAGACTATTGTCTGATTATAACGAGTTTCAATCAATTCGTACTTCGTGTAAAAATCTCAGTACATGTCTATACAAGCAATATATTACTCGAACAGAAAACAACATTCAAAGTAACCCTAAAAATTTTTGGAAATTTGTTAGCGACTCCAGAAAAACTAATGATTTTCCAGCCACAATGTATTATAAACAAAAAACTTGCAGTAATGGAGATGACTATGTTAATAGTTTTGCTGAATTCTTTTCCTCTGTTTACGATACACAAACTCATCCAACTCCTTTGTTTGACTTTAAGAAAAACGTATTACATCGATCATTTTCAATTAGTTTGTTGGATGTATTTAAAGGGATTGAGAATCTTAAATGTAACTTTAGCACTGGACCGGACGGTGTTCCATCTATGCTGTTAAAACAATGTATTTATTCAATTTCTATGCCATTGCACTTACTTTTTGAGGCTTCTCTTAATGAAGCCAAGTTTCCTTCAGTTTGGAAACAAAGCTACATTATGCCTTTACATAAATCTGGAGCTAAGGAGGATATTACTAATTATAGAGGTATATGCATCCAGTCTGCTATTCCTAAGTTGTTTGATCAAATTGTAACTGGTCAAATACAATGGATGTGCAAAAGCATTTTAGTGGAACAGCAACATGGGTTTCGCGAGGGTCGTTCTACTCTTACAAATCTTCTTTGTTACGAAAATGATCTTTTGAATGCCTTTCAATCAAGAGTTCAAGTAGATTCTATTTACACAGATTTTTCAAAGGCTTTTGATCGCGTTAATCATAGTATTTTGATTGCTAAGCTTCGGGCTTTGGGTTTTCATGAATCTGTTGTTGCGTGGTTGTCGAGCTTTTTGGAAAATCGTACACAGTGTGTGAAAATTAATAACTTTTTATCACAACCAATTGTTGTTCCTTCTGGGGTTCCTCAAGGATCTCATTGTGGACCAATTCTGTTTTTACTCTTTATTAATGATCTTGTTTACTCTATTAATTCTTCGTCTTATCTTTTATTTGCTGACGATCTTAAAATTTATAAAAGAATATCATCTATCGAGGACTGCATTAGTTTGCAAAATGATTTAGATTCTGTTCAATCATGGTGTCTTATTAATAACTTGTTGTTTAACGCAAATAAATGTTTTTCGATAAGCTTCAACAGAACTTTAAGTAAAGTATCGTTTGACTATACTATCGATAATAATGTTTTGGAGCATGTTACACAAATAAAAGATTTGGGCGTAATTTTTGATTCAAAACTAACTTTTGTTGAGCATATAAACTATATGTGCAACCGTGCTATGAAAATGTTAGGATTTGTTTACAGAATGTCTACTGACCTATCTCCTAGCACACTCAAATTACTTTATTGCGCTTTAGTACGTTCTCATTTAGAGTACGCTCCGTCAGTTTGGTGTCCATTCTACAGCGTTCATATATGCAATATAGAACGTATTCAAAACAAATTTTTTCGTTTATTATCGTACAAATTAAGCATTTCATCCGAAAATTACGATTTTAACCTCATTGCATTGCAATATAATCTTCCGCCGCTGAAAATTCGGCGCAAAAGAGCCGATTTATCATTTTTACGTGGACTAATGATGTCTGAGATTGATTGCCAAGAGCTACTTGTAACTCTTCCATTTCAAGTCCCCAACAATAATCGCCGAACCAGACAGTCTCCATTATTTAGAGAATCTATACATTCTACCAATTATGGATTTAATAATCCAATTGGTAGAATGTGTAGAATTGCTAATAGTTTCTCTAATAATATTGATTTATTTTGTGTTTCAAAATGTAGTTTTAAGTGTCAATTAAAATGTGTTGATGAATAATTTTATATTTTGTTTTTATTTATGTATACTTTTTTCCATGCTTTTATTTTTCAATATTCTTTTATATATTTTTGTGTAATTGTAATATTGTTTGTAATTCATCGTTATTTATGTATATAATGATGTAGATGTAAATGGTTTTGTATATACCGTGAATAAAGTATTACTAACTAGCCAGAGTCACTGATTACGTCAGCACAGGTTTCTGTGCAAAAAAATCGACGGGTGCCATATTCTTCGACATAGAACAGGCCTTCGACAGAGTATGGCATCAAGGTCTCATAGTTAAAATATACCGACTGGGATTCCATAAGCAATTGGGAAAAATCATCCACTCTTTCCTAACAGGAAAAAAATTCTAAGTGAGAATTGGAAAAACATTTCCAGTATAAGACCGATTACAGCTGGTGAACCACAAGGATCGGCTCTCTCACCATCCTTATACAATATCTATGTTGGGGACAAGCTTACCCCCGACAACGGCATAGCCCAATACGCCGACATTGTCGACAACACGGAGGTCCTTTATAGATCCAACTTTACGAAGCTCATCACAAACAAACTCCAACATGCCGCTAACCTCATTTTGACTGGACAGATATATGAGCAGTAGAATTAACCCAGCAAAGAGCCAAGATATACTCTTCTCGGAACAGAGAAAAGAACCTCACGACAGCATTACAATCGACGACACTGAAATACCATGGAAAAACGGATAAAATATCTTGGAATCACCATGGATAAATCACCCACATGGCAAACACACACACACACACACACACACAAAACGTGAGAAATGTCAAGGCAGGAATCACCATGAAGTTATACCCACTACTAACAAAAAAAAAATGCTACTGTATAAGTCCACCATCAGACCTCAACTTACCTATGCGTCATCTGTGTAGGGAACAACTGCGAAGACTCACTTAAACACCCTAGCAGCTCGACAATCAAACTGCCTCCGTATCATCACCAGTATCGGAAAACATACAAAAGACCTATAGATCTAATCTCCCAAGAAACATAAATGACCTATCACTCAGTAAATCTACCTGCAAAAATGTCATACATTGTGACTAATTAACTTAATTAAAACACCGCCAAAAAAAACATTTGTCAGCAAGAAAATATGGGAGAGATCCCGCTAGCGTGCAAACAGTCAAGACTAGTACGGCAAATTAGCTGTCTCAGAATTATCACAAGTTCTAAAAATATTACATAAATTATAAATATACAGGGTGTCCGGAAAATACGTGTACAACGTTTGACGACAGACTCCTGACGTCAAAATAGGTCGATCTAAGCCGACTTAGTTATATCCAAAATTGTCTCGTTTAGCCGGTAGAGGGCGTCAAAAATTTGTAAATATTAAAAAGAAATTACCTGTAACAATAATTTTTTAAGTGACCTTGTTGCTATGGCGTTTAATAATTTGACAATTATTGACAAATTGTCACCAGTCTATGAAATTTACTCAAGTATACGATCAACATTCTTGAATTACAAGTTCATTTTACCATTAAAAATGGAAAATTATACAAACTCTCAGAAAGTTGACATGCTCCTGGTATACGGGTTTTGTCAAGGAAATGGGCGTCAGAGTGTTAGGGTTTACATGGAGAGGTTTCCTAACCGTCGAATACCAAACCACCAAACATTTGCCAATATTGAGCGTCATCTTCGGGAAACGGGCAGTTTTGAGAAAATGTTTGAAGGCAGGGGTCGTATGCGAACAACTCGAACTGTGGAAACAGAAGAGATGATTCTGGAAAGAGTTGAAGAAGAACCAAGTACCAGTACCCGTCTCTTAGAACGTGAGTTAAATGTTCCTAAAACGATTGTCAATGAGGTTTTAAGAGAACAGTTGTTACATCCTTACCACATACAAAAAGTCCAGGAACTTTTACCGACTGATCCCCCCATGCGGCTTACATTTTGTCAATTTATTAGAAACAAAAGAATCCTTGTTCCAAATTTTTGTAGAAAAATTATGTTTATTGACGAGGCATGCTTTACAAGATCTGGGGTAACCAATCTGCACAACGAACATATTTATTCCGATGAAAATCCACATGCCATTAAAGTTGCACATCATCAGCATCAATTTAAAATTAATATTTGGGCAGGTATTATTGATCACTACCTAATTGGTCCCATTGTTATTCCAGACAGGTTAGATGGAAATATTTATTTAAATTTTTTGCAAGACACATTACCAATTCTTCTGGAGAATTTGCCCCTTTTACTTCGGAGGGAAATGTGGTATATGCATGATGGTGCCCCGCCCCATTTTTCCGTTGCCGTTCGGCAATACTTACATCATCAATATCCCAACCGATGAATTGGAAGAGGCAATGATGCACCAGTAAAATGGCCACCACGTTCTCCTGAGTTAAATATGTGTGACTTCTTTTTGTGGGGCGCTATTAAAACAGAAGTTTACAAGACTCCGGTAAACACACGCGATGATTTATTGCAGCGGATTTTAAATGCAGGCAACCATTTTAATAATCCCGAGACATTAGATAGGGTCCAATATCATTTTTTAAAGAGTGTTAATAAGTGTATTCAGCAAGATGGCGGTCATTTTACACATTTGCTTAAGTAATGTTTTTGTTTTACTTAGTTTCTTACAATAGATACTTTCAACTTTGTTATACTTTTGTTTTTTTTGACGCCCTCTACCGGCTAAACGAGACAATTTTGGATATAACTAAGTCGGCTTAGATCGACCTATTTTGACGTCAGGAGTCTGTCGTCAAACGTTGTACACGTATTTTCCGGACATCCTGTATATTTATATTTTATGTAATATTTTTAGAACTGAAACCGGTCTTAATAAAAATTAAAATAATTAAATCAGCACAATAAAGTATTTATAAATTTTATTAAAATACCCTAACCTCAACTGTGTTCTGTTTAAATCTAAATCTAACATCAATGTTCATTTAAACTAAAAATATTATTTTATGGTGAAGTTATGTATTTTTGAGTATGGTTAAGAATAAAAAGTTGTTGTAATTAAGGGTAATTTTAATAGATGGTCGGTGCATAGATTTCAAATAAAATAATGAAAACCGGAAGTAGCTGCTACTCTAGTGTTAAATTTGTCAAATTAATCAAAACAGACAAAAAAAAACTATTTTCATTGCATAAAATTTGTTTACCGGCCGATTTTACTGAAATAAATAGTCAACTCGCCCATTGTAAGTAGAATTATTCTTTTAAATAACAGTGGAGGAGCAATTATTTGCAATTTGCCGTAATGTTAAATAACTTCACTCCCACGCTACTAGATAAAAATTAATTATATTATATATATATTATACCTCTTCTTTAAGATTCTAATGACACCTCCTCCTGTCTACCACTTCCTGTTGCACCATTATTGTCTTTTCCAACATCTTCGGTACCAGTATTATTCAGCATCTTTGGCACCATTAGTTTTGTTATCTACACTAACGAGGTTGCTGCCACCTGCCCAATGAGTTACAAAGAAACCGAAATTACCACTAGACCATGATTTCAATGTCAATGTCATGGAAACACATGTTTGGAAATGTAGGTCACGTCGGCTGTCAAGCGTCAACAAGTATAAACACTTATGTATAATGTTTTGTGTATAACACATTATGATAAAATTGAAATTATGGATATTTCTACGTTTAAATTAAAAATATAATAGATTATAAGATTTTTGAACTTTGTTTTAGGTATATTTTAATTTCATTTTTTATTGAGTGATGATGATGGTGGAGTGTATGATTAGATTGATGTCCATGATAAATGCCATAAGAAATGAGGAATGAACTGGCAGTAGTATTTCAAGTACCTAATGTGACAAAATGCATGAAACACTTTTTCATTTTATAAATTATAAATGCAAACTGTACATTACACTTCTACACAACACTAAATTAAAAATGTATGCACTGTTACAATATTTTACTCACATACTTGAATAACATTTAATCCCTCTTTTTACAGCTACTGTTTATTACTCGACAATTGATCAATAGATTTGGGTTGAAATATCCAACTTGGACAGCCAATTAAATATATACTTAACATGTATATTAATAACAATTACAAACATTAAGCATATAATTTATTAGCCGGTTAGAAATAAATAAATTAAATTAAACAGTTTGTTATACATTACATAAGTCAACAAAAAATATACTTACCGACCTATGTTATATCCTATAGGAAATTTTAGAATCCTAATACTTCCTTTTTTGCACTGTAGGTTTGTTGTTTCATCTGCTGGTCATACTACCTGTAGAAGATTTTTCTATGTCTGGCCATGTCTAAGCTGTAACATTTAATTGTGGACAAGTTTCCAGATCACCCTGGAGGTATTGTCTCAATTTGTTAACCTTTTTTTTAAATGGAGCATCGCCAAAATCAAAACATCACCCACCAAATACACTAAGATGTCAAATCAATCCTACTATGTAAGGTAGGTGACTTTTTTAATTTACGGCCCTATAAAACCATTACGTAAAATTATTTGACATGCATGCCAGTGGGTACTTTAGGTTTAGTGACTAAAAGGGCCACATGCTGCATTATTAATTGTTAAAGTATATATTTTACGTTCTTGAATGTGGTCATTGTGGCTAGGATAATTAGTTAAAAATGTCTCTACAAAAGTTACTAATAATCAAACTAGCCGCAATGCAGACGTACCACAGTGGTTGCCAAAGTACTACCATCATCTTGGTGATTCTTAGTCACTTAATCGAGAACCAAAAGGAGATGAGACATTTTAAATACATACATAAAACATGAAATTTTGTAAATTATTTACATAATTTGCAAACAAAATTGTTTTTTTATATTATTGTTGAATAAGCAGGATAGATGTGTGTGCCTGTCTCACAATAAACATTTAATGTTCACTTCACTCGTACATCCACAATAAAAACAACATCTCGATAAATCATCTGTATTATCGATTATACATTTCTGTACCTTGCAGTATTTAATCGGACAGAAACTGGGATCCATTACAATGTTCTTTAGGATGGATTCAATGTAATATAGCACATACACACCGCAGTTGTAATCATCATTTACCTTCGGGTGAACAATATGTGATGTTTTCAATTGTGAAAACGGATGTAGTTTGACATATAATTTGATATATGGATCAAGCCTATTCTTATAAGTCTCTGCATCAGTTGAATTGTTCTTCAGTGGATCAAAATAACTGAAGGTGCCAGTATGCCTACATTAATTAGAAATATAAGTATTTCTATGTTGGCTTCTACCTTGTAAAAATGCCCTTCCATAGTATTAGCGGTTTCGTACACCATAAATACTTTAGCATTTGGACATATCTTGGAAAAAAATTCTACAAAAATCAATTGTGAAATTGTACAACCACATCTTAGTATTATCTGTTGCGTTTTTCTGAACAGTTAATCCATCATAACTTGAAAAATACAATTTTTCTTTTTTATATATTAAGACTACATAATCTCTTAAGAGGGATTTCTCTAAAATCGGTTGCTTTACTACTACACATGCCTTGTTTGCTTTATTTAATTTTGTTACAGCAGTAGCTTTAAAATAAGTTTGTTTATTTTTTCTACGTTTGCTCTATGTCTCATCTACCAGCTCTTGTTTTTGTGCATCTTTTGCATACTTTCGTTTTCGTGAGGCTCATCTGGTTCTCGGTATGTCCAGTTTCCATTCTTTATAGATGTTATTCTTTACTAAACCAAACCAATTCTCTACTGATGCTTTGATGTAACTGCTGTCCATACTGGCAGATATGGTACATATTTTTTCAAAAACATTTCCAAGGAAGCAGAACTTTGGAATGGATTCAACGGTTTGTTTATATCTGTGTTAGGAATTGAATCAACAAAACCCAAATATATCCCACTGAATCTTTGGTAAAATTTAGAGTGTTTATAAAATGTGTCGGTTATACCTTTTGAGTTATACACCATTTGGTCGGTATCCTCATTCCAGTTCGAATTATCAGTGTTGGTAGTTTGATGCAACAGCTCACTCTTAGCCATTACAAGTTTTGAAGTTTTATGTTTTGAAATTGTAAGAATTGTTAATTGTCGGAACTTGCGTTCAACGTTATTAAAATTGGTATCATTGAATAAACTTGCCAATACTCGTTTTACTCATTTTGCATTTAAAATGCTTAGAGCAATCTTTTGACATACAATTTCAAAAAAGTATAATTGGGAAGACTGCTCTCACTTGACACAAGATGGTCGTGGATGTTATTGCAATAGTTTTCCAAAGATGTGGAATTCCACGAAATGCACACTGCATTAATTAAGGCCATACTGAAGTCGGTTGTGACTGGCCGTTGTTTTTGCAGACAAAATTGTTTGTATTCGTGTCATGTTTGTTTGAAAACAATTCAAGCACAGGCAAAGTTCTATTATTTTCTAGTTGCACGATGCCAGCGTAATATAGTAATCTTTTGCTGGATTGATTTGGTTTTCTAACCACTGAACCAGTCGCATCCAGGTACAAGTCTAACGAGTTACTATGATATTTTGATATGTGCTACTTACTAAATATGCTAACTTATAGAGGACTAGCTAAACGCCGCAAATAATCGCTGTTCTAGCGTTGCATCAACAGCATATCATATATATCGTCACCGCTTCTATCAATATGTTTATTGTATTCGGTTTTTTCGGTTCTATATATCGATTCTGATTTGACGTTTCCCATATTCATCTTAGATAACAAAACGGCCGACGATAAGTGTATGTCGTCAAATCTGACTTGTAATGAAGTCGATTTTGATGGTTTTCACCCCAAGAGTAAGCGTTCGACGCCTCTAAAGTTCAAACTTGAACTATATTTGTATTCTCAAATTCTACAATGTTTTTGGGTCTTAATATCAATGCGGATCTTGGGTGGTCTACACAAATAGATGGCATTTGTAGTAAATTAAATAATTCATTTTACGGTATATTGCAATTAAAAGACGTGTTAGATAGTAAGGCATTATTAGACAATATATATTACGCAATTGTTTATTCTCATTTACAATTTAATATACAGTTGTACGGAAATACTTCAAAAACTCAACGAGTATTTGTACAACAAAAGAGAATTTTAAGACCACTTTTTAATCAAGAATTTAGAAGTTCATGTAAATCACTATTTATTAACAACAAATTATTGACAGTGCCCAGTATTTATGTCTTCAAAATACTTTTACACGTAAAATTAAATATAAGAAATTATCAACTATTAAGGTGAAAATCATGATTATAACACAAGGCACGGTCAACAGTTATCAAATATTAAACACAACACTAAATTGTTTGAAAATAGTCATATGTATACTGGTATAAAAGTTTTCAATCATTTACCAAACACAATACAGAAAATGACCTACATCGTTTTCAAAAAAACAATCATACAATTATTGATTTCAAATGCAATTTATAATATAAATGATTTTTATGAAATTGTGTTTTAACTTGTAAGTAATTGATTTTAGTAGGATAAAAATGCCGGTCCCCCCACTTTTCCTTATGGGATTTTACATGTAACGCGACCGGATGTAAAAATTGACCACTTAGTTCATAGTTTGGCCACCAGTCCGTCGACCGTCGTGTATGTTTGGTGGCATACCCCGATTTGCGATTGAAAGCATATACAGGGTGTTTGCAAGGCTTTATATATACAGGGTGTGTAAAAAAAATCCAAGATGGCAACCGGAAGTAATATTTTTTTCCTAAAATTAAAAATGGTGACTGGAAGTGCTGCTTCCGGTGTTGCAAAAAGGCCCGTCATGGTACTCAAATGAAAGCGCTCGACGGCAGGGCACCGGCAGCAGGGTTCCGGCAGCAGGCTTTCGGCGGCTACTAATGTAGAGGGAAAGCGCAAGTTGCGCTCAATGTGGACTTGTAAAAAAATGAAAAAATATATGATGTGATGACGTCAGCCCTAAGCACTTGCAATTTATAATATAATAATAACTGTTAAAAATATGCGATTGTAACCCTTAATATATTGAATAAGGACTTGTAATAAAAACAATGGAAAAAATATATGATAGGGTGACGACACCTTTAAGCACTTACAATTTATATAAAAATATAATAATAACTGATAAAAATATGTGTAACTCTTATATTGAAATTCACCATCAAAAAATAATGCGGGGATAATACATTAAAAAATGAGAGGGTGCACGTGAAGATTCCTATCAGCCCGGTGACTTTAGTCACTTTTGGCGCAAAAATATTCCATTTACCGTTGCGAATGCCAAAAGGGCTTAGATGAATTATGTATAAACTTACGTCACCGGCTCTCGCGACGAGCGCGTAATCACCATTTGAAGTTACTACTACTGATAACGACTTTACTATTAAATGTTATCAAATAAAATAATTAATTTAATAAATATTATAGAATGTTATAATTTTAAACATTATTATGTTATAATAAAAAGATTTAAATTTACTTTAAAATTAAACAAATTGTTGCAATGAGCTTAGATAAATTACATCATCAGTTCTCGCGACGACGAACACCTCATCTTCATTTGCGGTTACTACTACTGATAAAAACTTTACTATTAAATATAATTAAATTATATTAAATAAATATACAGCCCGACACGAATAGTATGGCCTCTATAATAAGCAACTTAGTATACACACAAATTATGTTAAATGTGGTTAAACTAATGCCTTTGCCCGTTTTATCATTTTTCATTTGTGCTTTCATTTTATGAAAGATGCTAAAACGGGCAAAAGCATAAGTTTAACCACATTCAACATAATTTTTGTGTATACTAAGGGTGCGTTTATGCTGCACATCGCCGGGGCTGCTCGCCAAGATTGGCGCCGGGATGTTGTGGCGATGATGAAACAAACCTATATAATCTTATGGGAGCATTTATGCTGCACCTCGCACATCGCCGCGCTGCTCGCCACATTCCACGCCACTGCGATGTGATCAAAATAGTTTGTTTTTTATAATTGGACCATCGCCGTACATCTTCAAACTAGCGCTCTGATTGGTCCGTTTATTGCCAGTTTTGTGAGACGTTAACATAATGTAATTTATATTATCAAACTTATTTAATTAGTTTAATTAATTAGTATGTTACTTCAAACCGTGTTGAGGTTATATGCAATTTAAAAGAATGAAGTTTTATTTGCATGTAGTGTGTTAATTTATCAAAACTTTGTTGCGTTTACAATAATTTTATGAAGAATTTAATTGAAATAAATCCGCATTAAGCAAGAAATTGTTAAAGCAATGTTTGTATTTTTACTGAAGTGGCATAGTAATTAATTATTTTAACTTAATATTTTTACTTATATTAATAATTTCATTATAAAAATATTTTATTTAAAAAAAATACATATTGATTGTCACAAATCAAGATTAAATAATACTTGACTTGCAATTTAAGTTAAGAATTTGTATAAGCAATTAATAAGTACGCAAGTTTATATTGGAACCTGTTTACTAATTATTTATTTTCTTTAACATTATAAATTATATTAAATATTTTGATTCAATAATATAACTTATATTAATAACTATAATATATTAATATTTTATTAATAAAATAAAACTCGACAGTAATTAAATAACGGCGAGGTGCGAGCAGCGCGGCGATGTGCATTTATGCTGCTGAATGGCGATGTGCGAGCAGCGGGCAGCGCCAATCTTGGCGAGCAGCGCGGCGATGTGCAGCATAAACGCACCCTAAGTTGCCTATTATAGAGGCCACTCTATTCGTGTCTGGCTGTATATGTGTGTGTCTCGTTTTACATGTAATCTTATGGAAAAGTGTGACTTAACCTTAGATTTACGCAAAAATTACATTGTTTCTTATGGAAAACGAGCACAAAAATGAGCATTTTAACCAATATTGGGGAGCCATTTGACATCAACTAATTATCTCAATTCTGATTAGTTGTTTAAATTTCACAATAAATTATAAATTGTAGACTCGTAATAATTTAAGTCAGTTAGCATTATGTGTGATATTGATATTGACATACCGTATATTTCGGAATTATTTTCTAACAAAGTTGATAAGATATACGACAACAACGAACCACCATGCATTTCAATCGCTGACAATAGTAGTAATGATAGTTACCCCGACTTGGAGCAAATGATAAAAGAACGCGAAAGGGAATTAAACAGCGAAGATAGGCTAATTAATGAAGTTTATTATTGGCCTATCCAAGTGCCGCAAATCAAAGTCGGTGTGCATCGAACAAAGAGGTGTGATAATAACCTTGAATAATATTGCTATAAAACAATTATGGAATGTACTAGATTTGATAGAATTTCGTTTACAGCGCATGAATGCCTTGCAGTTTATCGAATATTATAATAGCTGTCTTACCGAATTCGTCAGATTAAATGTCGATACATATGAGGAGTTTGTTGATGTTTTGCCAACAATAAACAATTCTTATTTTAAAAATATCGAATGCATGCGGGAAATTATATTGTATAACCGCAAGAAATTGATGCAAGATTTACAAACAATACGTTGTTTAAGTGGAGACACTAAATTTAAAAATCAGTTAGACATGAATAATGGTGATGTCAAGAACGTCCCTCATTAAACGACGCCTTTTAAAAAATCGATTGCAAAAACAAAAACAGCAATTAGACTATAGATTGGAAAGTCTATTACGGCAAATTATAAATGTTAAAAAAATTATTTGTGATTATGAATTGCAAAAGCAACTGTGTGCAAAACTCGGCGGGATGCAGCTCCGATGAAATTAGCGAAGTCGAGAGAAGTTTATTTGGAAATATAAATAAAGCTATCGAATTGTATGATGAATACAAGTTAACTGGTGAATATGTAAAATATTTGCGATCGCTATATGGACTAAATTTAGAACGATTGTGGGACTTCCTGCATGAAAAATGTAAGAGTGATTTATGTTTCCAAATAAGACTTCCCTGTCATAAGCATTACAACCTTCCAACCGATGAAGACCACATAGACGGGCCACCTCCACCCATAAAAAACTGTTTTAGATGCACTGCAGAAAAGTGTATCTGCAAAAAGTGTCAAGAACTATATTAAAAATGAATGTCACAACATTTATATTATTAACATCATTGCTGAATGGAACATTGTTTATCAACAAACCCAAAGATGCCCGCCAATGCTACATCACCGCAACGATAGAGGAATCAATGAAAGTTGGCCGTTCGAATGGAAATTAATGCGCCTAGATAATACAACTCATCCAAGAACGTTCAAAATCAACTCCAGCACGATCCCGGGAGTATCTAATGTGATGAATGCAACTTTTATGTTCCTCGGTAAAAATCAATACGTAATGAATGTGTCAAATCATTTAATAATCTTGAATGTTGAAAGTAATAACGCAAATTTAATATTGAGTCTAGAAATAATTTTGATTGTTAAATGTGTAATTTTAATTTCATATGTATTTTATAAATTATATAAAAGATATATTAACAAACATTAAATTAAAAAAAAATCAAATATATGTTATAACTGTATTTAATTTCATCATTTCATAACACCAGTTTTCAACAGGAAATTATAACATATTCAGAAGTAACAGGATGTATCATCCGCTTTTAACAGAAAAATTGCATCATAATACAAGAATCAACAAGAAAATTCTTATCATCATCATACCGGCCTTCTGATTGACTATAAATATGAATCATTAAATCTTTATCAGCGCTGTGATTGGTTGAAATAAAAAAAATCTGATTCTTAAATTAGTAATAACATGGCGATCGTGATGCAAAAACTTTACAGTTGATTCAGTGTTCGCGCAGTTCAGTTCATGATAGTTTAGCTACATTTGCAACAGAATTCATAATGTCTAACCTCAAAAAGAGTTATTCTACACATTTAAAACGAGAGTACGATGTTAAAAAGTCACATGTAAATCTAATCGAAACTCCAAAAAAAATCTATAAAACCTTTCGTTGAGGATATGGAAAGTCGACCGAGAGATCTACAACCTGAATTATTATACGAGTACATCAACCCCGAGGGTACTTACGGTTTAACATGCAAAGATGCAAAAAATATGTACAACGTGGGGTACGATTTAGATGATGTGTGCATGCAACATATTAACCTGGAGTTGCAAAATATTATTGAACGTAAGTTTTAAATATATTTTTCTCAAGTGAAATTTATTTCTACATCTAATCATTCTTTTCAGATCCACTAAATTACGAAGATCCAGTGGAGAAAGGCATTTGTAGATACGATGATGACGTCAAGCGGGAGATGCAGCTGATTGGAGAGAGCTCTTATGCAATCAATAACTCTAGAACAAAATGTGTGTCCATTGGTCTAAGTAAAGCACTAGAATTAATACCAATTATCAAAATCCAATGTGGGCATAATGGTACTTTTGGACGCAACGGAGTTTTCTTCACCGCAGAAGAATGGAGTGCATTCACCAAAACGAATATAACCGAAATTAGAGATGGGGGCGCTTGGAAGTACTGCGATCACCGCATTGCATATACCTCATACAAAAAACTAGATGATTCATTGAGTGTCGGAATTTTAAAATATTAATATCTCCAATGAACAACAACTTGATTAATTTTAAGAATCTTATAAACTTTTAATTAACATTATTAAAATCCTATGAGTTTGATTTATATTATAATGTAATTATGGCTAAATGTTTCAAATTAGCTAGGTAAAGTTATCCGCATATTAAGTCAATTAACGAAAAATAAACAAAGTTACATGCAAAATTGGGTAACTCAATTTGTAATGGATTTCACGCTTTCACTGGATGCGATTTTAATCCAGCGTTCTTCAAAAAAGGAAAAAAAAGACCTTTGCAGTTGCTTCGGCAAAGCATAGATTTTCAAAATGCGTTTATCCATCTCAGTAAAATAAACGAAGACAACAAGAGTGACGTGTTTGAAAAAATAGAACATATTGTTTGTAAGTTATATGGCTTAAAAAGATGTAAGTCAATTAACAAAGCACGATTTCAAATCTTCTTGACAACGTACAAATCTGCGGATGATGATAAACAATTTTACATAAAAATAAAAAACGTTGACGTTGAAGTTTGCCACCGTGCAAATCCGAATTAATAGAACAATATTTGAGGGCGTGCTACATCACAAATATTTGGAATATTGCATATTTAAAAATTTCAATTGCACTTTCCCCGATTAATCATGGATGGAAGAAGATAGATGATCTTTATGAATTTAATTGTTTCAAAGGAGATCAGTTACCAAAATTGATCAAAGATGCCACAGTTCAGCCCCCGCCAACAGATTCAGGTATATAATAATTGTAAAAAATGTTTTTATGATTTATTATGTATATATGATGTATGTATATATGATGTACGTTTATTTTTCAGATACTCAAAACGAAACCTTAGAGCTTACATTTCAGATGACGAGAGCGATTATAGCACAGACACAGAAAATGACTGATTATTGCGATTAATATTTCCTTTATGCAATACCTTTTTTATATGTTGATATATTTTTTATAAATAAAACAAACTAATTAATGCGAGTAATATTTTCTTTATGCGATATCTTTATGTTGATATTTTTTTATTAATAAAATTTCTTACAATTTTAATTTTTTTTATATTATTTCTAAAGGTTATTCATGACTACCTACATTTATCTTATAAATCAGTTTTTTTTTTGAAATATTTTATTAATATTATTCTGAATTACTCTATTATATGAATATTAAACTTGTGGCATGTATTATCTCAGGGCGGTTAATGGTAGGTTTCGGACTCTGGAGTGCAAAGTTAAATAAAATTAAACACTTTTTTATTCTTCTTATTTCCATATATTCGTAATTAAATCTTCGCATTTATAATTAAATGAATCTAAATATGTAACAAAAATCCTACAAATAAGAATACAAAATTAATTAAATTGCATAACCAAACATTTAATAACACTTACCAGCAGGTAATAATTATCAACCCTTTGAGGCTCGATGATGCTACGCATTTAGAGGCACACATAGAAAAGGCCCGGAATGGCTTAGATGAATCTAAATGCGCGCAGGTAACACGTGATATACTTAAGTCATGCGCGGGAACCCGAGAATATACGCGACAAACTAACGTTTGTAATATGTTACATATCCACCATACGAGCCAAGCGCACGATTTTTTTACTTTTTTTCTGCTGACTGACGAGCGCTGTTCTATCTATTTGTTGTTTGTGTTTTATATTATATAAACTACCTGTAATTTTTTTTTTCAGTTTTTACAAATCCGTTTATTTTTTTTAATTTTTCATACATCCGTCCCCACATACAGCTGACTGACTAGTAAATTTTTTCATTACATGCAATATTTAACCAGCGTACAAAGTTTCAGATTTTATAAACTCATTTTACTACCCCGGTATTCACGACATGTTTGAGGGCGCACCAGTGACACCTGTCCCAACAAGGGCTTGACTGACCGCAGTATATTAATGTGTACCACTACTACAATGATATATTAAAAAAATAATGTTTATACTTTCATACTTTTTTTTGGCTACGAGCTCTCGGTCTATTACTCTCGGTCTATTATATCTTGATGATCGATGTAGTGGGACTCTTAGATTATCACAGCTCCTTGTTGGTTAGTTGTGGTTGATGGAATTTTTTTCAAATGTTATCAGATTATTATATGCATATATTGCACATTTGTAAATATATAAATGCAATCAAACGGAAGTATTTTCTGTGATTTGAATGTTGTTCTATATGTTTCGTTATACTGCATGTTATGTATAAGTCGAATTAGTCGTTTTTGGGCCACCTGTACCCTATTTGTGTCCGATGACTTACCCCAAGCAATAATATTGTAAGCTATGTGCGAATAGGCTAAAGCGTAATAAACTTGCTTGATATATCAGTATGATACAGTTCGTTTTAGTTTTAATATTGCGTAATAGGCGCTACTTAGTTTTTTAACAACATACTAGAGACTGTAGAATGTGTGTTTAGTAGATTATATTTTTCAATAAAACTCTATATTTGTTCAGATATTATTTTTTCGTAAATTTTTGAGATCGTATTTAAGATAGAGACCAGTCTGTAATTTTCAACTTGTTTTTGACATCCTTTTTTATAAATGGGAACAACCCGCGCCGTTTTCAATATTGATGGAAATTTTCCTTGAGCTAGTGTTTGGTTTATCAATACTGTTAATGTAGATTATATTGCACTAGAAACATGTTTTAACACCTTTACTGATATGCCATCTGGACCAGCTGATTCTTTGTTTTTTAAATTAAAAATTACTGATTTTATTTCAGATTCCGATACTGCATGTATAGCCATAGTGTTTGGCTGATTGCTGGATACTGTACACGTATTGGATATGTTTTGTCCAAAATGACTACTAATTTTTGTAATGGAATTGATTGAAAAATGGCGACCGAACGCATTTGCAACTTCTTCTGGGTGTTTAAGGGTTATTTCGTCATTTTCTAGCTCAATATGTTTTTTGTCTTTTTTTCGATTTATATCAACGTTAACAATTTTCCACATTGTTTTTATTTGATTTTCTGATGTTTCTATTTTGTTCTCATAGTATTCCATTTTTAATAGCTTAACCAATTGCCGATGTGCTTTTTTTTGTTTTTTTGTAAATCTCATTTTGTTCGTGATTATAATGTTTGTTTAAAGTCTGGAATTGAGCTTTAAGTTCATTACTAGATTTTCTTAAATCATTTGAAATCCATTTTACTTTATGCGTATTATGTACTAGGTATATCTTTTGTTTTAGTTGGGCATGACTTATTAAAATAATCCAAAAAATGATCCATGAAATTTTCAAACGATTGATCTACGTCATCTGTAATGGTTATTTTAGTTTGATTTAAGTCTAACATATTTTTTAGTATTTCTAAATTATTGTTGTTATTATTTCTAAATTGTTCTCATTTATGATTCTATATTGGACTTTTTCCTTTGGTATAACTTCATTGAGCTTTGCTTGATTAAAACAAATTTGTTGGGCATAATGATCAGATATGTTGTAAGGTATTACCGCACATGAGAATTGGTTTTTATCTAAGTTAGTGACTATATAATCAATGCCCGTCGATGATGTTTTGCCATTTTTATTAGTGAAAATACGAGTTGGTTCATTTATCTTATTAATTAACTTATACGAGTTGATCAGATCACACAGCATATTTGAGTTTATGTTATTTACTAAATTGTCAATACTTAAATCGCCGCATAAAATAATATAATCTGAAATATTATTAACATAATCGAGAATTTGACCCAGTCTAAAGTGTGTATGTTACCAGTCGGAGGCCGATATACAGATACCACGCACATTTCCTGTTTAAGGGATTTAATTAAAATGGAACAGCATTCTATTTCCATTTCTATTGTTAGATTATTAACATGATTTAGCTCTATACATTTTAAATCTGATTTTGCAAATATAGCTACTCCTCCATGTATGTGCGCAATCCGGTTCTTGTATGAAATTAATTTGAAATTATTTATCTTCATATAATCTATATTGTCGTCAGTTAACCATGTTTCTGTAAGACATAGCATTTGCGGATTTGTATCGTCTATAAAAATTTCCAAATCATCTAATTTTTTCATTAAGTTTCGAATATTTACGTGAATTAGTTTGTATTGTTGGACAGGTTTTTGTATAAAAAAGAAGTTCCGTCATGTTGTTGCAGTGGCGTGTCGTGTTCTAGAGAAATATCTTGTATGTTTTCTATTAGTGCATATCAATACCTCCTACGTGAAAAGTTACAAAAACAATTAATTTTTAATATTATAATATACTATTTATTGTATATATAATTCCCCGTGGCCGGTTTTCCATTTTCTTTTTTTTTTCTGATTCTTTTTTTAAAAATAATAAATAAAAATTTTCTAATTCTAGAACCATGCTAAAAAAATTAAGTTGTATATAATAATTAATTTGATTCGATAATCATGGTTATTAATTACTTATTGATCGGTGTAACTAATGATTATCAAACAGTTTTATTGTTCGACTTAATGCTACAAAACAAATATCAAGTAATAATAAGTTAAATACCTTTTTATTTTTTGTTGAACCGTTGTTGTTTATTGTTGCCGCCAGCTCTCTTTGCAATTTAGCAATTTCGGCTTTCAACTCGCTAGCTAAAAAAAGATAGTATTTATTATTTATAGATTATACATTTTTTTCATGCCCTCCGACATGCACAACAAACAACTATTTAAATATGTTCAATAATACAACTAATGAACAATCAGAAAAAAGGCAACATATATTAAACCTTTCTTTTCTGGGTGCACTTTTGTTTGTGCAACATCTACTGCACTGTCTGTACTATTATCTTGTGCACCTTTACCATTATCTCCGACCATCCCTTGTGCAACTGTACCATTATCTCCGACCATCCCTTGTGCACCTGTACCATTATCTCCAACCATACCTTCTGCAGTTTTACCTTTATCACCAATGTTGAAACTCTTTGACTTGATTGAAAATAATTTCTAAATGATAAAAAAAATGTTTAAAAAAATTCTCACATGTAAAATGGCGAGGTTGCTGCCACCTGTTGTACACTTGCCCAATGTATCTTATTTTCTTTATAACCCAAATTACAGTCTAACCTTGCCCGTCGCATGTTTTCAATGTCAATGTCGTTGTTGAACATATGACACGTTAGCTGTATGTCAACAGGTAAAATATATTATATCTAATAACATAGTATATAGTGTATCAAGGGCCGAAAATAGGCTTTAGCAGCTCGCCAGCACGAACAAGCGAAGCGAGTGAGGGCTGCTAAAGCGAAGGTCTGCTAAAGCCTTTTTTGCCTGCCTCTACCGAAAAGACGATTTTCGGTCCACATATGCCCATTGGCCTTTTCGGCTATTTGCGCTATTTGATTGGCTGTGAATTACAATTTCATATGAAAAATTAAAATCTGACAGTAGTTACAAATTATAATAAACATTGAAAATAATGTTTATAACTAGTTTATAACTCGTGTCAAAAATATAGTAATATCATTATAACGAACACCTAAAAGTGTAGTAGATATATGTACATTTCTAAAAAAAATG
Organism: Tachinus rufipes; assembly: GCA_963932245.1. NCBI lineage: Eukaryota > Metazoa > Arthropoda > Insecta > Coleoptera > Staphylinidae > Tachinus > Tachinus rufipes. The sequence continues at coordinate 56,857,495 of OZ010747.1, forward strand.
GAAAAACTTTTAATTATTATAGTTTTTGAAAACTTAACTTACTTCATTTGCGGTGATTTTAATATCGATATTAAAAATCCTACTAACAATACAAATAGATTTTTATTTTATAGTATTATGACTATAGAAAGCACTAGAATAACTCCAATCACTGTGCTCAAATTCTTGTTATAAATACTATATACATATTATCATACTTAAAATAACACAATATTAATTCGACGTATTACCGATTGCAATCTTACACTTTTTTATAACGACTTATCGGCTGAGGACTGGAATATCATCAACAGATCGCCAAATGTAAACATTAAGCTCAAACATATCTTAAACACAGTAATCAGATGTTTTAACGCTAATATTCCACTTCAAAATGTTAAAATAAATCAAAACAAAGCTCATAGTAAATTTTACTTAAACAACCCAACAGTTTAATATTATAAAAATCAATTATTTTTGTTTCAGAACCTATCAACTCAGTGGCGGTTTCAGGGGGGGGGGGGGGGTAATTGCCCCTCATACGAATTTTTTGCTTATCAATTTTTATTGTTAAAAATTACTGATATTCCATATTTCAAACAAATAACAACTAGTAAATTTGTGCAACGCTTTAAAACGTTAGAAAAGGTCCTTTTCTATGTTGTTTCTTTGTTGTACTTTAGAAATAAAATATATATTTATCTTTTTTTTTATTACCTTTCTTTGACTCTGGAAACGCCCTTGTATCAACTCAATTTCATGAACGTAAACTAATATATAATAATCTACGCAAAGAATATAATAACCTGTTATATAAAGTTAAGAAACAATACGTCACTAATAAAATAACTTTATCGCAGAATAAAACTAAAGCAATGTGGCGGACTGTAAATGAATTGACCGGTAAGAACAGTAAACGTATGTTTTCGACTCTAGTTAATAGTGACATTGCAAACAAATTTAATAAATATTTTCTCAAACGTCTCAAACGTCTCAATCTGTAAATCTATATTCTTTTTTTTATAACCCCAGAAGATGGCCAATAAACATTTTGTTGGTGTGGATAGCATATCAATAACAGTTATCCCCTATGCCGTATATTTAATGTATCACTAGAGAGTGGAGTTTTTCCAGAGTTTTTCAAAACCAGTCTGGTCACTCCAATATATAAAAAAGGAGAAATTCAAAACGAAAATAGTTATTCAAAAATTCATGAATAACTGGTTTATAATACTCTTGCATTTTTTTGATACTCATAAACTACTCAATGAAAATCAACACGGTTTCATTAAAAACAAAAGTATTAATACAGCTTTATTCCAGTTCAAAAGCTCTATTTATCATCACTTAGAAATGCATCAAGAACTATGCGGCCTATTCCTTGATCTGTCAAAAGCATTTAACTGTATAAACCACTTGAGTTTGTTAAGTAAATTGCAAAATTATGGAGTACGCGGTTGTGCACTTCATTGGTTTAAATCATATTTAGCAAATAGACAACAATTTGTCTAACTACACAGTGAAAATGGGTATATACAATCAAATACGTTGCCAACTAGTATGGAAGTACCACAAGGTAGCATAATTTGTGCTCTGTTATTTGTGATATACATAAATGATCTGCCAAACTATATACATTCTAAATGTCATAGCACAAATATAAACATAGTAAACTACGCAGATGACACAAATGTTTTTTATATCTGCCACAAATGTGCATAGTGTATCTCAAATCAGTAACAATGTCTTAAAAGAAATGCTAACGTCAAAATCCAACATCAATGCAGTACATTTTAAAATGAATGGCTATCACAAGGAGTTTACATTGACAAATATCTAAAATGGCAATTTCAGGTAGATCATTTATGTACTAAACTAAACAGAGCTTGTTAAGGTATTCGATCTCTATAGCCCTATACTATGCAAATTTTTACTCCCATTTGAAATTTGGAATAATATTCTGGGGTGCACCTAATGATATACAACGTGTTTTTGTAAATACTAAAGTATCAAGATTCATGTCGTACAATATTCAAATCGAATAAAATACTAACAGTAAAGTTTGTAAGAAGAAAATTAACCTATTTTAATGAGTAGCTTTTTGAGCATTGTCACAACACACGCTTTAAACACCTATAAAAATATATATTACCTATTTTTATATGACATATTTCAATACTATATAATATTTCTTTGTACTTATTTTATACTATTTGAATAAAGAAAATATTAATTAGTATTATTATTTTTTTTTTCTTTTTTTATAATTATTATTATATTATTACTCAATTGGTATTTGGGTTGCAATGTTAAGGCAAAGAATTAATGGACCTATATTTTTTGATAAAATAATGCAGAGCGGTATCGCACTACAGTTTTAGATGGATGTCTTCAACAATACGCTACGATGAGTTGCAGACTGATTATTATTATCAAGTGCAAGTAATTTAACTGAGGATTCTGTATACGGGTGCAAATGCAGGATTTTCTTTGCTACTTCATATGAAATTCCAGCTTGGGCACATAGTTTTCTCATTATTTTTTGTGGACTAGTCCAGTGACACTCAACCTGGTCCATACCGCCCACTAGCACAGATCATACAATAGAAGATAAGTCAATTCCCTATAAATATTTCGCCACGAGTTTTAGCACCTCTTCGCTCCTGGGAAGAAACATTAAGTTTGTAAAACGGACGCCTGGCGGCGCTGAGTTACGTTTGCGTCAATAAAAGGAGCAATTTTAAAAAACTTGCCATTTTCCCTCTTTATTTTCGGGCTGGGAACTGACAACGGCAGAGTTAAAAATGGCAAATCCACACAGAATTTGCAAATAAATAAAAATTCTATTAAAATAAATAATAATTCTTTAAAATAAACAAAATATAAATTCTGTAAAAATAAATAATAATACATATTATAGTCCTATAACTGCTATCAGTTATAGAACTATAATATATATTATTACAAAATGACACTTTTAATTTATATTTGCAAATACCTGGTGGTGACATTGCCCTTGAGGCAATCCTTAAATTTAAACTACAAAACTAATAACAATAATAACTAAAAGCTATGGAAACATCGAAGTAAACGCGAATAGGTTATGCCCGTTATGCCGGCATTCATGGCATGATGCGCATGAAATTGTGCGTCTAAATAAACAGCTGTTCGACCTTGACGGAAATAAAATAAAACCATTATTCGAGCCACTGCTTGGCTCCTGGGTCAGTGCAGTTCGTGAATTATACGTGTGGCCATATCCGCTATACCTATTGATACCCCCCGCCCACTAGTGGGCGGTAGCGATTTTTTGGTGGGCGGTAGGGGTTATGTCCAATGCTGTCTACTTTCCGTTTTTTTTTTTCAATTTAATTGACGTTTTAAAACATTAAAATAGAATTTTTTTAAAGTATAATTAAAAAAAATTTCATATCATTATTGAAAAACATTTTCATTAAGTTTTTATAAAATCCTTTATTGTTTATAGTTAAATTTCTGAAAATATATAATTTTATAAAGATTTTTGCAGCTAAATTTTGCGAAAGTGCGACATTAAGTATTTGGTAAGTTATTATTATTATACAACAGGTGGGCGGTATGAAATTTTATCTACCAATAGAGATGCTAAAGTGGCGGTAGGTATGAAAAGGTTGAGTACCCCTGCTCTAGTCGATTCTCTATATCTTGAACAACCTCTTCAGTTAAAATGGATAGTCTGTCAGGTGGTTTTTTTTTTACAGGTACAATTCCTTCTTTCAAACCATTCGATAATTTGTGTTTCGCAAATATTTTATTAAGAATTTCTGTATTGGAAAAAGAGAGAACAACATATTTATTGATTGTTCTACTGCGATAATAAATGTTTACTATAAAAGCATTCTGTTTTTATGTATATTGTATTGTACATATAATTTAATCGTTCAATTCACAATCTTCTACAATTACCTATTATTATTATTATGTTAAATACTGAGTATTAATAGTTTTATTAATGATTAACCGTGAAAGAACACTTTTGCTACTGCAATTTTATCAATTAAAACATAAAAACATTGTATTGAAGTTTATTTATTTATTTGTATATTATATGTATAATAGTTAAAATTGTTGTTGTTTTTTTTTTCAAATTAAGTTCTAATATAATTCATATTTATTTTAATTGTTTATAACAACATTAATTACCACAAAAAAAAAATGTGTTACGCTTATGGTGATGGTCTACATCGTAAATCTTTGGTTTTCTCGCTCGCACTGTTATGATTAAGACCTTACAAAATAACAATTTCTAATTAAATTAAAATACCAGATATTATATTATACAACATACATAATTAATTATTCAAAATAAATAAATTATTAAAACTAATTATTATTATAGCATACGTATACAATAACAATAATCAAACAGAAACGCAACAGTCGCAACGAAACAAAATGCATTGCAATATTATGGTGCGGTCGGGCGCGGAGCCGGAGCTTCTCGTAATATTCGAACATGCGGAGAATGGAGGGTGTACGGTTTGCCGAGCGGATCTAAATCGCCGTATAGCCCTTGTTTTAAATTATATATTTTTATTTGTTTTATATACCTAAAACTTTATATCGAATATAAATAATTAAAGAATTATAATAACTACAAGAATAGAAAAAATAAATATATTTGCATTTTATTTTATAAATAATATCATTTAATAAAAGATTTTTTTTACGTATACATAATTATTTTTTGTGACATACGACTCAGTTTAAACGAATCTTTTTAGTTAGCCGATTTAAATGATTTCATTTAAAACATAACAAATTAAATAAAAATAATGGATATTTGTCCAAACAGTTGACTAAAATAAACATCAAAATGAAACAAATATTGCCCCTAGAGTAATCAGCCGAAAATATATACAAGAAAACTTGTCATTGTGTGTGATTACTAAACAGTATTTAAAATATCCGTTTGATTGTACTCCGAACATCTGCCCGACGACCACCAATCATAGGACGAGTACGATCACGTGCCGGTCGCCTGGTTTTCAACAGGGAACTGAACTAGTTAAAAATTGTTTTATTCTGAACTCCGCCGGTGACAGTCAGTCACGCAACACCCATCTAACGGTGTGGCGAGCATTTTAAAGTTGTGCTACAGTTTATTGTAAATAAATACAATAGTATTCTTTAATAAAGAGTCATACAAATTAATATTTATACTTGGGGAAAATATTAAATTAAAATATATCCCAGAAATATATAAAGCACAATATGAAGTTATGGAATAGCAGAAATTAATTTAAATGGCATTCCAGCTTCATAATAATTAAATTATTAATTATAATTAAAAGTGTGTTTGGATTTTTGTAATTATTACAACGAATTTATAATTTTTATTTTCAAATTCACCATTGAATTAAATTGTGATAAAGGAAATAAATTGGGTCTTCCAATTTCTTGTTTGTTTAATGTTTCGGTCGTTTTTCCTAAAATATTTTTTGTATACATTCTTCTTTTGCTTTTGCTCTGGCTGTTTTCGTTGTTCTGCATCGTTCAATACATGTCCCTGGAGGTTTTCAAGATTTTTGAATATAATACATCCGCTTTAAAATTGATTGAAACTAAATTTAAAGTGGTGCTCTGATTAATTATTTCAAAGTCTTAAATAATTTAATAATTGGTTTCTCTCGGGCAATATTTTGCTTGATTTTTATATGACAGTTTTTCTGTTGTTCCGGATGGTTTTACATCCACTTTAAAAGATTGCAACTGAATTACGCTGAAAATAATTAATTTAATTATGTGTATAATAAAGATTGTTAATTTAAATAGAATTTATTTCACACAACAAAGGTGTGTAGGTGCATTTACGCACTGGGGGGTCGTTATACATTCGAGAGGGTTTTAATATATGTAAATACTTAAAATACATCGGATGTAGATAACAGTCTAACAATTAAAATTCGTAAACTTGTGGTTTCATAAACATTTACAATATAACAACATTGGATGTGCTATATTGTAACCTGATATTATTTTCATTTTTTAACATAGTGTATGTATGTAAATAATATAAAAAACTTATACTACGAGTATCATCATAATACTCGATGTTAACGCCAAATCTCAAAACCTTTGCAAGTGTTCCGAAGTTGCATTTAGTGGATCAAAATGCATTAAACAGTGAAACAATGTATCACACTTTTGTATAGTTGGTGAAAACAACATTATGCTATAAAACATCTTATTTAGCAGATAGAAGGAAGTAATAAGAATAGTTAAAATATTACCTTATTATCGATGAGAAAGATGACATATATTTTTGATTTGTTGCTATTGTTAGCCTCAAACTGTTTTATCTAACAAAAATAATCAAACTTTCAACAAATTTGGCATAAAAGATGTAACTCAGCACACTACTGCCATACAATTTATGGTTTTTAAGTTATTTTTAGTAAATTTACAGCTTTTATACTTTGAAAATAGATAAAAATTATCACTACAAATCTAATTAAAAATAAACTAATTTTTTTACCAAAACTGTAGTTACTTTTTTTTTCTAACGACGGCAGAGTTAGCTTTGATGCTAGTTAAAATGTAGGTGTGTTAATTTTAGTGATCAAGTGATCTTCTTACGAGAATTGTTTTTCCGCTTCCTGGTCAATTTAATCCGTTTGTTGTATAATTTTAATAAAATTCTTCATTTGAGGTTGCGTTTAACAAATCTTTAACAATTTTATGGTGGGTATTTGCGTTGTCACTAGTTGCTTTATCAGACCGATTAGTGGCCGTGTCAAGTTTTTTACCTACTGCCTCTGAGTGTATAGGAAACACCCGAGGAGCTGTATATTTGACGTGACGCACAGGCTCATTAATTTGGTAATTTCAAAAATGTGTCAGCTTTTTTTAGAGCGTGGCAATTGCGCGTAATTGAGCAGAAATTTCTTATCACTTTGACCAAACGTATGGTCAAAATAATTTCAAATCTTCTTTCGCGGAGTTCAGTCAATGCAGATTGAATCAGTTGAACCTTAGATACGGCTTTGGCCTAAATATAACATTTTGAAATTAAAATTAGTAAACTTACCTGTAATTACGGTGCTATCTATCATCTTTTTGGGGAATTAAGCATGTTAAAAAAAAATAAGAAAATACAAACATTAACATTATTCTTAAAAGACGATAAAACTACAATAAACAATTCCATCATGTTGATGGTTAAAGATTTGCTCATTGATATAATGAAGCAATATTAATTAACAATAACAAATAAATGTGTCGGTAACTATCAACACTTTTTTAAACTTAAAACTAATACAATAAATGTAATAAATGCAATTAATTCATGCCTGACTTGTCAATAAAGTGATTGAGGTCAATACTCACAGACTGTTTAGTTCTAGTCTTTTTAAAATTTAAAAGTAATTTTATGTTTATAACCCATTTTGAAATACAAAAAATACAAAACATTTTTTAATTTTATAATGTTTTTGTAATAATATAATAATGGTTTATAAATTATATTTAATTTCAAAATTATAAACTTTTTAGAACCCCTCCCCCCTCCAAGGAAAGACCAACTTGGTTCAATTTTTTTAAATTTTCTTTTAACTAATCCAAATTCCAATACCAACAACAAATGCATCTTTCTCTCTCTTCAAGAATAAACTTTGAGCTCCATCTATGGTGCAAACTTTTATAACACTTATCGGACCACATCCATTACCATCTTAAAATCACCATTCCGTACTACAACACTATACACATATATAGATCCATGCATAATTGATGCCAACAACACCATACAAACAAACTTATAGAATCTGTCACATCTACAAAATATTAACATTTGTACATTAACTAACAATTAACTTGACTGCCTGGATTTCTTAATGCAAATCACAGCCATCTTGAATGAAATTTTCTGCATGCATTGATTAGTTAAGAATAAACGAATTTAATAAAACTTACATTGAGTAATTGATATTATTGCTTCATATAATGGTTTTATCATAATTGTCGAGTCTTGATTTTTGGTTAACAATAAGGTGTTCAAACTTATTGCTAACATATCTTAAGATGCGTTAAAATATGTCGAGCTTACATATTCATAACAAATCTTAAGAAAAACCATTCATGAAGCAACACAACCGCAATGGAGGTTGGAGCGGAAGCGGAATAGAATCCGGAACTCTATTTCGTTTCATCCTCTAATGTTGGTGTGTTGGATTCATAAGTAGCAATAATAAATTAAATCACTATATGAAAACAATAATAACATCAATTCTCTACAAATATTTAGAGAAATTGCTTAAATTTAATCAACCATTGCATTTCAGTTTAATTTCATTTAAGTAGGTTATGTTTATTTGTTATGTTGTTTATGTTTTATAATTTAGTATGTTTATGATTACTAGCGTTAAGCATTACTTGGTTGGACTTCAATTCTTGTGAAGGTTCTCATATTTAAATGCCATTAAAATCAGTTTTAGTAAGATATCAAAATTGCCAATTGTATGTCCTATATTCCGCGTTACTAAACCTGTTGTGTTGGCGTATCAGCGTTTGGTTCCAGATGTAATCTTCCATTTGGCAATTCTGTTTGTTGACGTACCTTTGAGCCAAAAATGAGCTTTGTCGCTGAAGATAATTTTTGATAAAAAAGTGGATCTTCATCCAACTTTTCTAAGGCCCGTTCAGCAAACAAACGACGTTGTGGTAGGTCACCCGACTTTAGTTCTTGCAACAGCTGTGTTTTGTATGGTTTCATACCGAGGTCTTTACGTAATCTTCCAGGTGGTCGAATAACACAAGCCCAATTGTTGAGATCGGCAACGAATTGACATCTCGCAATCTTCATTAACACTGGCCGATACAGCAGCAATTTTCTTCTTCGTACGCACTCTCCTACGCATACGGGTTGGTGGATTAATGTTCAATAAAGTGAAACTGGTGCAAAATTTGGTCACAATAGCTTGAATAGCTTGTTCGGTGAGTCGGTACATTTTTTACAGATCACAAATTTTTATAATAAAATTCAATGATTTGCAAACGCTGTTTGTTAGTTAGTCTATTCATGGTGAAATGGCAAACTTTACTAAGCATTTTTAGCATTGACACGTGTCACGAATTACGCGTGCCTTTATTATTTATTATTATTATTATTATTATTATTATTATTATTATTATTATTTATTATTGACTATAAATAATTTAAAACTGACTTATATAGGAGAGGGAGTTTAAATTAATGTGGCAACATTGTAAATGGGCGCTCACAGCACTACTGTTTGTGCATTAAGGGCCGCTTTTACAATTGTCGGATAAACTATTCCATTGTTATACCTGGTTTAACACGCAATGCATTTTACAAATGCTAGGTTAGTTTATCTCTAGATAACCTATTGAAACGTCAATATTGACGTAAGTTATTTATAAGTAAATTTAGATTGTTGTTTTTACAAAACGTAAATGTGTTTAAATCAGATAGTGACGAAAAAACGCAAAAAATGGAGCAACAATTCTTACTTTTTTCCTTATTCAGTTTCACAAATATAATATATGTACGGCGCTTACGAGGTTATGAGCGTTATACTAGGTATAACTATTGCTCCAAGCTCCGTATAAGTTTTCTCCGGTTTATCTCCCTCCAAACTCTAACTATGTTTTAACTGGGGATTGTAAAGCGGCCCTAAGACCATTCCGACCGCTATCTTGATTTGTAGTATTTTAACAAAAACGGCAACTTTGGCGTCATTGCTGAGTCTACATATAATTTAATATTTAATTTATTTTTCACCAATACATTAAGAAAGGATCAAACTGTGATATGTCGAAGTGTTAGTCAAATAATATTTAATAAATAGCCGAAAAAACTCATTAAATATAGAAATAAATGCGTTTTTATGTATTTTTTAAATTTGACAAAAAACACTTTGACATATTATAGTTTAATCCTTTCTGAATGAAGTGGTACAAAAATAAATCGATTATCAAATTATACGTAGAAACAGCAATGACGCCATAGTTGCCGATTGCGTTGAAATACTTCAAATCAAGGTAGCGGTCGGTATGGTCTTTTTTTTTTTTTTTTTTTTTTTTTGGGCTAGGCGGTAAAATCTTCTAAAGACTGGCAAAGTGTCGGATTCATTTTCTCTCAGTTTGAAATGCCTACCGACTAACCCATTGAATTGCCTGAAGTTCGTACCTTTCGGCACATGCCTTCCTTTGGTTAGATGGAATTGGGAAGAAGGTAGGTGAGTAGCCCTATAGGCTCTGGAATGATTAGTAGGGAGTTCCCTTTGTTATGATGCGATCTGATTGATCGGTCTCCTAATGGAGTGTCGCTCCCTGTCTGGTTCAGCCAACCTGGCCGGGTCCGGGTTGGAGTGAGTGCTGAGTTTGGCAAAGTATTTTTCAGCCAAAGCTTCCAAATACTGTGACAGCGGTGGTACCCCCAGGTCGTCCCGAATTTCTTCGTTCCTGATGTACCAGGGGCTCCGACAATCCGACGCAGGGTCAGATTTTGGAATGCCTCAAGACGTTTGAGGTTAGTGTTTGCAGCTGTCCCCCAGATTGGAGATCCAAACGCGATTTGCGGCCTGATGATGCTCGTATAGATCCTGAGCTTGTTTTGGATTGACAATCCGCTGCGTCGTCGTAACATCGGTACGAGACAATTTTTCGCCATTTTAGCTTTGTCTAAAATAGCTTGTACATGTAGCTTGTAGGTGAGGCCCTTGTCGAAGGTGATGCCCAGGTACTTAGCAGAGCTCGACCATGGGATTGGAATTTCGTCTAAGTGAACCCTTCCGTGGGGTTTGTGACGTCGCCTGGTGAAGAGGACAGCCGTACTCTTCTCCGGGTTGACCCCGATTCGCATTTTCTGAGCCACTCTTCGAGATCTTCGGTGGCCTTTTGGAGTCGGATGGTGATCACCATCGGTGACCTGGAGCTGTACATTAGTGCCGTATCATCGGCATATTGGGCCATTTTAACCCGTGCTTCCTGCCCGATGGCATGTCAGCAACGAAAAGGTTAAACAGCAGAGGCGATAGAAGAGAGCCTTGAGGTACCTCAGACTCGATCTGCCGAGTGGTAGATACGTGGTTCTGGAGTTTGACTGATAGAGTTCTGCTTTTTAGGTAAGACGCTAGAAGCCTTATTAGACGCAGTGGGAACCTTTGTCTATGCAGTTTGAGTAGCAAACCTTCGTGCCAAACCCTATCGAAGGCTTTTTCGACATCGAAAAAGACCACTCCTGTGGACTTTTTCAGTCTAAAACCTTCGATAATGTGTTCGGTCACTCGGTTAAGCTGATGTACGACAGAGTATTCACGCCGGAACCCGTGTTGGTGGTCGGGTAGAAGAGAGTTAACCTCGACGTGTTTTTGGATAATGTCCAGAATTACTCTTTCTATGACCTTGCTCAAGGTGCATAGAAGACTGATTGGCCGATAGTTTTGAGGAAACATTCGGTCTTTCCCAGGTTTTGGGATGCTGATTACGTGCGAGCCTTTCCAAACTGATGGAAAGTGCCCTGTACGCAGTATAGCATTTGCAATGTTGGTCAGAGCCATTATTGTTTGTGCAAAAAAATTTTCAACGTCTTGTTCGGAATACCGTCTGGTCCTGGCGCGGATCGGGATTTGAGTCGAGATAAGATTTCTCTAACGCGGGACGGTCAAACGCTGTTTAGCGGCGGATCATCGTTAATATTGCGTAAGAAGCCCCTGACCTCTCGGTGAACCCTCACCACTATTGCATTAGATTCTAAAGTCAAAGTGTCTGGAGTGTCCACTTCAGAATGGTCCAGCGATCTTTTTGCAAAGATTACTGTACCACGCTTCCGGTCCACCTCCGACGTTTCCTTATAGGTAAAAGTATTTGGGATTCTTAGCGCGTGCCAAGGACGATGGTTCGATTCGCTTATAAGCATGACGTCAATTTCCTCTTCGAAAAAGAAATCTTCGACCTCTCCCAGTTTCTCGGAGATGCTATTGGCATTCCAAAAGCAGACTCTTAATAACACCTCAGATGTATTATCCATTGTGGGTTTGCATGGACAAGAGTTTGCTCAGCATTTTCTTCTGAAAATCATTACATTCTTCGATGAGAGCGGCGATTTTTGCATTTGCATCTGCATTTGCAATCGCTTCAGGCGGAGCTGGTAGAGAGACCAGACTGGTAAACAACCTGTTTGCCGATACGGCTGCGGGGTGCGGTGCCTTGCGTGGAGTTTTGAGCTTGGGCCGTCGCCGCCTCCGGCGCCGGCCTGGTAGTCTTTTTGTTTCTATTCATCGACGCTATCATCCTAGCGTATACCGGGCAGCCCAGGTAGTTGGCCGGATGGGGGCCGGCGCAGAGATCACCTTTTGCTTTAGTACCTTTCGGGCACCCCCTCGACTGGTGGGGTCCCGAGCATATCCTGCATACAAAGGATGCCTTGTAGCATCTTTTGGCGGCGTGCCCGTGGCACTGGCATCTCTAACATTGAGGAATGCCGCCGCCCCTCTTTTTTGGCTCGACTGAGACCGTTAGATGAAGAAGTTTCTTTAGATCTTTGATCTCAAAGCTTTTGGCCAACTTCGGTAGTTGGACCGATACTAATGGAAAACGAACGAATTCGTTTCCCATTTTGTGGATGTTGGACGGCGCAAATCCCAGATCTACGAGCGCCTGACCGATATCTGCCTCCGTGAAGTTTTGAGGAACATCACAGATCACCACCTCTAAGGCAGCGTTCCTCGGGGGTGGACCAGGTGTGGAAATCCGCCCCGTCGGCTTTCAAATAAGCAGAGGCATTACGGTGGTCGGCAAGAAAGGCCGGCACCATGCGGATGCCATCGTATGTGTTTTTAGATGAAAGAATTTCAATATTGTTCTCTCGAAAATATTGGGAATAGCCTGAAATTTTGCTTTGTCATTCAGGACGAAAGCTGGCGGGCGTGATTTAGATTCAGTTAAAGGAGGTTGGATGGGATCACCGTGGGGTCCGAGGCGGCAGGCCTGAACCTCACCTCGGTGAAGTCCTTCTTGGACGTCCCCTTTTGGGCGGGGCGGCGCCTTTCTGGGCAGATGGCCCTTTTGCCTTTTGGCCTGAAGGGCCGGCAGGATTGGCCGCTGATGGCCGGTTGTTCGCAGCTCCTGAGGGGAGCTGGGGGTTGACTGATGGTCTATCGTTATGAGAGTTGAGAGACTCACCCCCTGTTTTCTTTTTCTTGCTCTTGACAAGTTGGAATCCCTCGTTGTCCTGGGCGTCAAGCTGCTCCTGACCTCTCGGTGAACCCTATCGATGTGCTCCAGATCAGTGTCCCTGTTAAAAAGGGGGGAGCATTGGAGTTCCAGGCTGTCAGCGAATGCTTCGGCCCTTCCCTCGATATCATATTGTAACCCATTCTCACCATGGATGACTGGTATTGGGACTTTCCTATTTCGCAAAGTTCTGGAGATCTTCCACATTAGATTTACATCCTCTGTGGTCGATTCCATTGTCTTTTGCCAGTTCAGCTCTTTTTGCTGTTTTATAGTGGACCTAACTTCCCTGTAAAGTTTGTTTAGAATTTCTCGATCTACTGGATCGCAATGCCTTTGCCATTGACGTCTGGCGGCATTTTTTCTACGAATCAATGCCTTTTGTTCGCGTGATAGTCCAAGTGGATTATCTGCCCGAACCTGAAAGGTTTTAGAAGCTTTTTCTCTGGCTTTGTAAATCAACTCTGTAAGCTGTTCGACGGCTCCTTCTAGTTCTTTAGTCTGAGTGACAAACTGCCCCCCCCCCCCCCCCCCCCCATCGAGTCCCCTTCCATAGAGCTCCAGAATTACCGGCATATGGTCGGAGCTAAGGTCATTGATTATCCTAATCTCGATTTGAGAGTTGCGTCCTTTAGTATTGCTACATCCAGGACGTCCCCTCTGTGACCAGCATAGCTGTAGTGTGTGGGTTCTACTGGACCCAAGACTCGAATACCGTTTGTCTCAACGTAGTCTTGCAAAACTCGACCTTTTACGTTGGTTGTCAAACTGTTCCACGCCGGGTGTTTGGCTTTAAAATCCCCAGCTAAGATAGTGGGAAGTTGCGTAGAGAGAACCTGATCAAAATCAGCTATTTCGATACGGTTCGAAGGATTGAGGTATCTGGATGCGATCTTGAGTGTGCCCAACCCAGGCACCCTCACCACTATTGCATTATAGATTCTAAAGTCAAAGTGTCTGGGGGTGTCCACTTCAGAATGGTCCAGCGATCTTTTTGCAAAGATCACTGTACCACGCTTCTGGTCCACCTCCGACGTTCCCTTATACGTAAAAGTATTTGGGATTCTTAGCGCGTGCCAAGGACGATGGTTCGATTCGCTTATAAGCATGACGTCAATTTCCTCTTCGAAAAAGAAATCTTTGACCTCTCCCAGTTTCTCGGAGATAGTATTGGCATTCCAAAAGCAGACTCTTAATAACACCTCAGGTGTATTATCCATTGTGGGTTTGAATGGACAAGAGTTTGCTCAGCATTTTCTTCTGAAAATCATTACATTCTTCGATGAGAGCGGCGATTTTTGCATTTGCATCTGCATTTGCAATCGCTTTAGGCGGAGCTGGTGGAGAGATAAGACTGGCAAACGACCTGTTTCGGTGCCTTGCGTGGAGTTTTGAGCCTGGGCCGTCGCCCCTCTTTTTTGGCTCGACTGAGACCGTTAGATGAAGAAGTTTCTTTAGATCTTTGATCTCAAAGCTTTTGGCCAACTTCGGTAGTTGGACCGATACTAATAGAAAACAAACGAATTCGTTTCCCATTCTGTGGATGTTGGATGGCGCAAATCCCAGATCTTCGAGCGCCTGACCGATATCTGCCTCCGTGAAGTTTTGAGGAACATCACGGATCACCACCTCTAGGCAGCGTTCCTCGGGGGTGGACCAGGTGTGGAAATCCGCCCTGTCGGCTTTTAAATAAGCAGTGGCATTACGGTGGTCGGCAAAAGAGGCCGGCACCATGCGGATGCCATCGTATGTGTTTTTAGATAAAAGGATTTCAATATTGTTCTCTCGAAAATATTGGGAATAGCCCTGAAATTTTACTTTGTCATTCAGGACGAAAGCTGGCGGGCGTGATTTAGATTCAGTTAAAGGAGGTTGGATGGGATCACCGTCGGGGTTGGGGTCCGAGGCCTGAACCTCACCTTGGTGAACTCCTTCTTGGACGTCCCCTTTTGGGCGGGGGCGGCGCCTTTTTGGGCAGATGGCCCTTTTGCCTTTTTTGTCTTCTTCGGCGGCCTCCCTCATGGCTGCAAGTTGGCCGCTTAGGTCCTTGAGCTGCGCCTCCAGCATCTTGATGAGGTTACGGGAACGGGAGCTGGAGAGAGATTGGTCGCGGTTTTCAGTTCTTCTCCGTCCCGGCTTTCTCGCTGCTCGGCCTTCATCTTCCTGTCCCTCTCCTTTTCTTCCTTCTTCTGGATGTCGTCATCCCTCTCGATGGAGGTCTCCCGGTCCGAAGATGCCATTGCTGGCTCGGGGAGGCTCTGAAAGGGAATTTTTCCGCTTTAACAAACTATTGCTTGAAAAAGCGGAAAACTTTGATTATTAATAAAATATTAATAATTATTAACACCTTGCGGCATTAACAACCATTAATACTCGATTGTTGTGCAATAATAATTGCAGTTATGCTGGCAGTGTGGCTGGCGTCGTAGAATGGAAAGCAGTCGGGATCGATATGTATCTCTCGGCGGCTGGCTCTCGAATGTTCTGTTCTGTTATGTTGTTCGGTATGGTCTTAACAAATGCAATAAACTTTTTATAGTGTCTCTAAGCTAGGATGATATAATGCAATTTTACTATATTTTTTTAACTATAATATAAATTATTTGGAATTTGGATGCATTTTATTCTAATTTTGCAGCATACTTATATTGTATTTAGTTGTTATAGGCAAGACCAATTTTTCGTTCTTAAAAATCGCAGGTTTTAGTGTAAATTCTTTGATGCGGCGGTTGGCTATATAATACAGAAGCCACCACCGATTAGTCAATTTTAATGAATTGATTATAAAAATTGTTAGTTCATACTATATAATATCACTTACTGGTAAATTTTCTATTTTTCCACTTGATGCAAAATGAGAACACTATTATTAATTGCACTGAATCAATTATTAATGGCTACTCGCAAAGCAAGCGCAGCAGCTACTAAACACAACATCTGATGTAACAACTAACAAGTACAGCTTGGTTTTTAAATTGTGTTTTGTATAGAATAATTACAAATATTTATTTATACTCAATACTCAAGCTAATAATAATTTTCTTATATCTGGTTTTTTGACGATCATTCTTCGGGCTTTGGGTTTGACGTTCATTCCTTCGGGTTTTCATTTTCAATCCATTTATTACTTAAGGTACAAATTATAGAAAAAATTATAGAAGAAAATAATACCTGTATGCCGTGCGTAAATCAACGCATATTACATATTACTATTACACCTGCATAATATATAATATAATATTTATAATTTTATTTACCTCCCGCATCAGCGCAATGTTGGTAATCCTAAATTACATCTTTATAAAATTTAATTATTAATTCAATTGAAAACTAGCAACGCTGTATGCCGTACTTTGTTACCAATTTCATGGACAGCATGATTATTATTAATACTAATTACTACCCTAATTTTTATATAATATAAGTCTTGTTTTTAAAACATACTTAATTTGACTTGATATATGATAGCTTTTCCACTGCATTGAATTGAAACTACTAAATATGTTTTATTTGATGCGGCGGTTGACTATTTAGACCAAACTTTTTCACATAATAATAATAATAATCCCGATGGCCTTAGATCTGGACGTCCTTTCCTGAATTGACAGTCTGGACACCATTTTACAAATTTTTCCACATCCCCTTGCAATCCGTCCCAATAGTATCAGTTCTTAATTCTGTTTAACGTCTTGGTAATACCCAAATGTGCTGCCAAAGGTTCGCTATGGTTAGCGTACATTATCTCCCTTACTAGGGACCTTGGGATGGCGAGTAAATCGTCATTACCGTTGATAGTAAAGTAGCTATGAGAGTACGGGCTGAATTTTTTATGGAGATTTACATGGGGGTCAAAAACGGCCTTTTTCCGCTATCTTGGATATTGCATCCGGTCGGAGACGCCCATCTGGGCATGTCTACCGGCTGGAAGTAAGACTGTGTGAGTGCAAGGGGTGTGCGAAAAATCGGAAACAGTGGGATAGAAATATTGCAGGTTGAGATTTGTCGAAAGATAAGAATGAGTAGACATGAAGTCACAAAAACTATAAAGGTGTATTGACCGGAAGTTGTAAAAAAGGTAAAAAAATGCTGACGTAATTAAAAGATAAGGGTTTGTGAGTCTGAAGTGCATCCTGTTGAGAAGTGTGGGAAAATAATTGACTAAGATAAGGATTTGAGACTTGTCGAAATTTTTAATTGTGCTGACCTAATTAACAGATAAGGTTATATAAGGATTTGATTGGAGGGAACTACTCACGTGACTTTTTGCGATTATAATCCAATTGGCAGGTGGTATATTTTAAGTTAAGTTAAAATTATAATATATTTATTTATTTATTTTTATCTTGATAAAACAAATCATACTTACTGCTTTCTTAACTCTAGCTGAAAAAGCAAAGACATCAGTTGTCAGACCTCTAAAAAGGGACAGGTAAGAGGAAAGCAGATATTTGAATAATATATTTATTGATAAATAAAATAATAATTATAGATAATAATTTATATATTAAAAAAAAGCGTACTGCGGGCGGCGGCGACTAAGGAGGGCAACGGCTAAATAAAAACAAAAATATTTATTAAAGAATATATGGTATTAATATTAAAACTTACCTCTAGCTATATACGTCTAATAAATTTTTTCATAGGTGGGTAGGATGAAGCAGACCAGTTTATGGCCAGCAAGATCGCCTGATTTAAACCCTCTTGATTTTTTCTTTGGATATATTTGAAATCATTAGTGTATGCTACTCCTGTAAATAGCCTCAAAGAGCTGCAGTTAAAAATTAATGAAAAGTGCCAAGTAATCTAAGCTAATTAGGAAGTTTTAGAAAGAGTACGAATGTCTTTCAGACAAATATGTCGTGCCTGTTTGGATATGGAAGGAGGGCACTTCAAACATCTTCTATAAAACTGTTCTTTGTAAAAATATATCACCGAAACCGTTGCTATGTTTTTTGTCGTTTGTACTACCACCCTCTTAAATATTTTACATTCTTTTTTGAACACCCATAATATACATGCATAACATCATATACATCAAGTTTTGAACAAAGAAAAAAGAATAACGTTTTTTAAAGTATATAATAATAGTGAGATCCAAGATTAATTGTGATATCAATTTTGACATTTTTAAATTAAATAGCCAAATTTTGGTATTTTTATGTGATTCTTAAGTTTAGTGGCCGGATTTTAGTGTTTTTTACATTTTATGGCCGGGTTTTGTACTATTTTGCAGTTTTTTAATTTTCTGATTGGATTTTTGATATTTTATAGGCAAATTTCAATATTTTTTACTTTTTATAGCTGTAATTCTTAAATTTTGTGGCCAGATTTTAGTGATTTTACATTTTTTTGATAGATTTGGTACATTTTTACAGTTTTTAAGTTTTTTAACCAAATTGTTCACATTTTATATTTGGTTTTTCGCTATTTATAATTCAAATTTGTTATTTTAAACATTTCTTAACAGGATTTTAGTATTTTTTGAGTATTTCCTAAAATTATCATCCGGATTTTAAAAATTTTGTGTCTGGATTTTACGACTTTTTGCTATTTTATGGCCGGATTATTGCATTGTTGATACTTAATGAACGGACTTTGATACTTTTAATTGGATATTTGATAGTTTTGTTATTTACTTATTATTTTATAACTTTGTTTTAAGTTTTTTTGTTATGAATTTGATATTTTTGGCTTTTTATGATCGTATTTTGGAATTTATTAAATAAATTTTAAGTTTTGTAACCGGATTTTAGTACTGTTCGCTAATTTTAACCGGATTTTTACATTGTTGACATATAATGGACGGATGTTGCTAATTTAAAACGAAATTTTGATATTTTTGTTAAACACTAGAAGATATGTTTTTATTAAAAAAAAAGTATATTTTCAATTTTGTGTCTTCTTTTAGTGCCGTGCTCGCTACGAGCGTAAGCACCCCTCTCGTATGTTTGTGGTGTGCGATAATAGTGCTACACAAACATGCGAGACCTACAGTTTAACGTGGAATTCGAACCACACCACTAGAGGGGTTTACTAGGCAAATACTTTGTTGGTTTGCCATCGCCTTGCGAAGGAGACGACCGCATCGAAATATATTCGACAAATTAGATATTATATTATTATTATTAGAGTATATGTTACTTAAAGAGAGTATGTCTGGTCACCCCGGAATTTCGGATTTAGATAATACGACCTTTGTATTTGGACGACGCATTTCGAATCTGCAATTCACGTTATACATTACGCTATATGCAGCCTTTCAGACGCGGCTATCACAGGC
Organism: Tachinus rufipes; assembly: GCA_963932245.1. Taxonomy (NCBI): domain Eukaryota; kingdom Metazoa; phylum Arthropoda; class Insecta; order Coleoptera; family Staphylinidae; genus Tachinus; species Tachinus rufipes. The sequence continues at coordinate 56,876,990 of OZ010747.1, forward strand.
GCGAATTTATTATTTGCTCATATTAATTTTTTTCAAGGTCCATATTCTATTTATTTATCGCATTTTTATAATCATATTATAATAATAAACAAAGTATTAATAAATTCTTTGAATCCATTTATTTTAATCCGTCTGAATAGCTGCAATAAAATTATAATTCATTTTTAAAACATTTTTAAATGTTTAACATAATAATTAAATCAATTAATTCAATTTAAAATAAAATATGTTAATATCTCTCTCTCATACACATTGTAAATTTTTATAACTACTTCATTATAAATGCGTATTTCTAAGGTTGTAAAGTTTTTTTCATCCGATAAGCCGAAAATTGTGTTTACTTGACCAAGGGACGCTGACCCTTCAGTTGAGATATATGTCCGGAACGTGTCGGTCACCTTATAATAATGTTCTTCATTACATTTATGCATTGTTAAAGACATTAATTATTATATCTAGTGTAATAATAGTATGTGCATTCTATAGAAATGTATTATTAGTGAATTTTATTGTAAGCACTCAAGTATAATTAATGATTTGCCAACTTTAGATTTATTAATTATGATTTGAAGTCTCTTATTTCAATCTATTGAGGAAGGAAGCAGGCATCCAGAGAACTTCACCTCATCTCTAAGCAAATTAGTAAGTAGTAAAAGTATGTCCGTCATCGAGGGGCGCCCAGAAGACGGTATGATACTTCATCTCTAAGCAAGATTAAGGTTAGAGCGCTTTCTTCTGTTTAATTTATACCAATAATAAATAATAAAAATTGGGAAGAATACTAATAGAGTAGTCATAGTACATATAACAAAAAACGAAGCAGCTACTTCATGTTATGCAGCAAATACACGCACGAACTTATGTTAGCGCTTGGCGTGCGACGAGGTCTGAGCATGCGCACTATGCGCGTTTGGCGGAAGAAAACTTTGAGTCAGACACACATGCACGAGGTAAAGCGAATCAAGCAATGTTTGATTTTTCGTGCAGTTTGAGCACGTGTAGACGCTAGCCGGCCGGAAGATAGAAAGCGTACACATTTAAATTGAATAAAAATGGCATTAATAGAGAGTCGCGGGCCGCAAAAAAATACTGCAGAATTTATTGACATTTATCGAAGTTTTCCCTGTTTGTGGAAAATTAAATCAAAAGAATATTCAGACAGGCAACAAAGGAATGATGCTTATGGGGTACTATTAATTAAACTTAAAGAAATATATCCAGATGCGGACAAATCGCAAGTTATAAAAAAAATAAATTCATTAAGAAGCTGCTTCCGTAAGGAATTTAAAAAAGTCGAAATTTCAAAAAAATCGGTATCGAGTTGTGAGGAAGTCTATAAGCCAACTTTATGGTACTTTGAATCATTAATGTTTCTGAAAGACCAGGAAATTCCACGATGTAGTATCTGAAGCGACGATAGTGAAATTATGGATGTGTTGACACAGGTGTGTATATAATAATAATAAATATTAGTTACAATTCTTAATTATATATTATTTCTATGTAATAATAAATTTGTTTTTAAATATCAGAATAATTTTGTTATTATTAAAGTTAAACTTTTATTTAACTTATAATAATATAGTAATAATAAAACTATTTTGAAATTTAAAGTGTTTTAAAAATTAAATAACATATCTTCTAAATAAAAACAAATATCAAATTTAAATAGCTATTCAAGCCCTTCCAAGTGTTTGTTATCAAGAAATTGTTTGCGTCATCAACGTCTTGTACCTTAATGACTTTTGTCGGTCCTTCTGTTAGGTTTCTTAGATGCAGGAACACGGCAGGTGGTGGTACCTTCAAATTTCTTTATGACAAACACTCGGGCGGGCGGGCGAGAACACAATTTTCAACCACCGGTCCAATTCTTCTGAACTGTGTTCCCGCCCACCCGCCCCAGTGTTTGTTATCAAAAAATTGTTTACGTCATCTCACTCTTGTACCTAGATAATTTCTGTCAGACCTTCTGCTAGGTTTTTTAGCTGCAGAAACACGGCAGGTGGTGCCAACTACAAATTTCTTTATGACAAACACTCGGGCGGGTGGGCGGGAACACAGTTTTGAAATTACTGGTCCAATTCTTCTGAACTATGTTCCCACACGCCCACCCAAATGATTCCCATAAAGAAATTACCTGTCATCACCCTCTTGTACCTTAACGACTTCTGTCAGTCCCTCTGTTAGATTTTTTAACCGCAGGAACACGGCAGGTGGTAGTAACTTCATATTCTTTTGAACTAGATCGATGATTGAAAACTGTATTCCCGCCCACCCGCCCGAGTGTTTGTTATCAAGAAATTGCTTACGTCACCACCATTTCGTACCCCTATGACTTTTGTCAGTCCTTCTGTTAGGTTTTTTAGCTGCAGGAACACGACAGGTATTGGTAACTTCAAAATTTTTTATGACAAACACTCGGGCGGGTGGTCGGGAACAAAGTTTTCAACTACCGGTCCAATTCTTTTAAACTGTGTTCTCGCCCGTCCGCCCAAATGTTTACCATAAAAAAATTGCTTACGTAATCACCTTCTTGTACCTTAATGACTTCTGTCAGTCCTTCTGTTAGGTTTTGTAGCTGCAAGAACATGGCAGATGATGGTAACTTTAAATTTCTTTATGACAATCACTCGAGCAGGTGAACAAGAACACAGTTTTCAAACACCGGTCCAATTCTTCTGAACTGTATTCCCGCCCGACCGCCCAAATATTTCTTATCAAGAAATTGCATGCATCATCACCCTCTTATACCTTAAGAACTTCTGTCAGTCCATTTGTTAGGTTTTTTAGCTACAGGAACACCGCAGGTAGTGCTAACTTCAAATTTCTTTATGACAAACACTTGGGCGAGTGGGCGGAAACACAGTATTCAAACACCGGTTCAAATCTTCTGAACTATGTTTCCGCCCGCCCGCCCAAGTGTTTCTTATCAAGAAATTGCTTACGTCATCGCCCTCTTGTACCTTTATTATTACTGTCAGTCCTTCTGTTAGGTTTTTTATCAGCAGGAACACAACAAGTGGTGTAACTTCAAATTTCTTTATGACAAACACTCGGGCGGGTGGGCGGAAATACGGTTTTCAACCACCTGTCCAATTTTTGTAAACTGTGTTCCCGCCCACCCGCCCAAGTATTTCTTATCAAGAAATTGCTTACGTCATCACCCATTTGCACTTAAATAACTTCTGTCAGTCCTTCTGTTAGGTTTTTAGCTACAAGAACAAGTCAGGTGGTGGTAACTTCAAATTTCTTTATGTCAAACACTCGGGCGGGTGGACGGGAACACAGTTTTCAACGACAGGTCTAATTCTTCTGAACTGTGTATTATGTGTTAAGTTTGACTTTGATTTTTAGAATACAGAAGATGATCATCATGATGATGAAGAGACAGACAGAGACGTTGAAAGCCAACAACAAACGCCGGAATATTGTTCCACACCGACTTTGTCAACTAGAATAAACAAAAAAAGAAAAATATCAAATTCAACTACAACTCATGAAGTTTTAACATTAGTGGGTGAAAAATTAAAATCATCTAAAGTTGAAGATGAATTTGATTTTATTGGGAAGAATGTAGCTGAAAAATTGAGAAAGCTACCACCCACCATGAAAATATTTGCCGAAAAAATGATTAGCGATGTTTTATTTGAAGCCCAATTAAATACCCTAACCAGGTATTCATCAATACAAAATAACTCAAAAGACAATTAGACCAGCAAATTTTAAAATTACAATCGTTGTTCGATATACATATGTTGTTTTTTTTATTCAGGATAAATATTTTAGTAAAAGGATTTTTATTATATATTACTCAATAATAAATATTTTACTAAAAACAAGTAATTTTATTATTATAATAATTTACATGTTACCTAGAACAAATAAATTATTAAAAAACTAAAATTAATTAACTTAATGTAACATTTTATCTTAATTGAGCGCTGCAGTTATTTTATTATGTTGCCAAGCAACTTGTCCTTCTTTATTAAAATATTTCATAAATATTTCCCGAACTACCTTTGCCTCCTCCCCAGCATGTCGATTATGTCCACCTTGTAAATTTGATAAGGTGTTGTTTTCATTACTTGTCAAATCCATATCATTATTTAAATTACTGCTTGTGAGTGAAGTATAACTATCTCGACATTTACGCCGCAAAAAATTATGAAGTGAACAACAAGCTAGTACAACTTTTTCAATACTTTCTATTTTCATGTGTATGAAAAATCCGAAATCTGGCTGCAAGAATGCCAAATGCATTTTCCACAACATTTCGTGCTCTTGATAGCCTATAATTAAAAATCTTTTTATGGTAATTTAATTCTCTTTGATTAAACGGTTTTAAAAAATCAGGACGTAGTGCAAATGCTTCGTCACTAATAAATACGTACGGCAGTTGTTTATTAGTGCCTTCAACAATACATGTAGCGTATTGTTAATTAATTTATTATAAAAACTCGTATTTTCTATAACCCCCCCATCAGACACTCTTCCATTTGTTCCAATGTTACACATAATGAATTCACAATTTGCGTTAACAATTGCCATAAGAACTAAACTATAATAACCTTTATAATTATAATAATATGATCCACTGTTTGGTGGGCAAGTTATAGATACGTGTTTTCCATCAACAGCACCCAAACAATGAGGAAAATTCCATCTGTCTTCGAATTTTTTTGCTATTTCAATCCATTCAATTTCTGAAGTTGGAAACTACAATAATACAAACATAATAATTTAATTCATTTTTTATGAGTTAATTAAATGCACTAATTAATCACCTTCATATAATCTTGCCTTAAAACTTTGCAAATTGCGGTACATACTTCTGGTATAAATCGCCCCAGTGCTTGCGCAGATATAGCTACTGAATATTTTAGGTCTTCTAAATTTCTCCCGGTAGCCAAAAACCGCAAAGTGGATGATAGTTTTTCATGAGTACTAATTGCTCTTCTCATGACAGTGTCTTGTTTTTTTATTAAAGGAGTTACTAATTCTAATAATTGAACATAAGTTTCTTCGTCCATTCTCAAATAATTGCGATAGTCGTCAGGCTCTAATTTTAATTCATTAATTAAATTTGTATGGGAAAAATTTGCACGCCTTTCCAGCCATCGTTTTGTCCATTTTGAACGAACGCGCTTTCTTTCTGTTTTATTTGCATAACAATCAATTGCGGCGCCAACTAAACACAAGTCATTTGTGGAGAGAGCCATGTTAACCGTGCAAAGAAACAGGGCAAACTGAAGGCGCGTTGCGTGTGACGAACTGTACGTGTATGGTCAATTTTTGCTTCGGTCTACGTACCGCTCTCGCCTCAACGGGCAAGTGCATAGAGCAAATTCGTGCGTCTATGGGCAGCATTAGAGTTATAAGTTTGTCACATGAACACTTCCAACCATACTAAGAATAATAAGTTATACCGTATGTCCCATGATGTAAGGTCACAACTTTAGACCAAATATAGTTAAAAAGTTGAATCATTTATTATTGATTAAAATGGGTACAAATTGAATTGCGACAAAATTTCTAATTGTGCTAGTTTTTTCTGGCCTCGGTGATTATCCTTGCAGCAGAACTACAGACGTTAAAAAAATCAAGACTGTTAATAAGCACAAACAGAGAAATGAACTTCAAGGTGGTTTACAATTTATAAATATATCTATAGTAGTCTTGGATATGTTGAATAATTTTTTTACCTTTTATTGTGGTCTGCTTTTTGTTGTAGACTTAAAATTAAATTTAATTTGGAAATGTTGGTTAATAAATAAATTTTTGATGGATGACATTTTTTTATTTACTAAACTAAAATATAACGCAAACAAAACAGCTGTTTTGTTATGTTCAAATATTACTAAAATTAGAACACATTACAAATGTGAAATAAAAATGTTTATATATCTAAACAGTTATAAAATACGTTTAAATATAATACTAATAAAATTATAATAAAATTTTCTGAACATTATGCTATATATGTTAAAGCTTGAGGCAGAGCCGCCGCTGATATGCAAAGTGTCTTGTATTTGAGAATTTTGAACGCTTGTTCTGGTTTACAGCACAAAGATATTCAAAAAGAGTAGTGATGTGCGGATAGAAATTTTTTGCAAATACAATAGGCGCTTTCTTAAAAAAACGCGATTTATAAAAAATTGGAACGCCGCCTTCTGAAATTGGTTCTTGAAAATTGCAATTTTGGCCAATTTTGAACGCCCGAGTTCGTTTACAACTAAAGATATTAAAATAGTGGTGATGTGCGAATAGGACGGATTCTTTTGCCTCTTGTTGCAAATCCTGGGACCGCTTTTTTGCAAAACACGTTTTTATGAATATTTAGAACGCCACATCCTGAAATTAGCACTACATCAACTAAAACTTTATCTAAATATTTATTATGGGATGCATGTTGTTTTTTTAAAGTCGACAAGAAGGAGGGGTTGCGGCAATTTTTTAAAAATGCGGCAATTTTTTTAAAGATCTTACTGCTGCCGCTGCATGTTTTGTAGTAATACGCGAAGATTTTGAAAATCTTGTTTTACTCTTAATCGACGAGGACCACGTTAGGTCTAAACCGGGCATCGAAAATGTTATACAAAGCGAATAGTCGTAGAGGGGCTCTGGTTTTAAAAATTGAATTAAAATAATTAAGGCATTTTAAACCGTTAAAACGTCTCTGTTACTGAATATATTAAATTTGAGTTGTAGCAAATTGTCTTTAAAAATATCTTATAATATAAAAATAGAACATTCAATTGTGATTTCATCATACATATATACCAAAATCACAAAATTATATATTTATTGTTCTTTTCATCGCTATCAATTTCCTTCATCAACTCTTCGTACTCATCTGTGATCTATTATGGAAAAAATTGTATTAAAACTGCAAACCTTTTTATAATTAATATAATAAATTACCTTCCACAAATTGTAAGGGTAAGGGTATGGAGCGCTCGTTGCGCTGAATTCATTCAATTTTCTTGTATTTTTCTACGCTGCGTTAGGATTGGGTGGACGAGAATCCATCTATTCAAATAAATTTATATTAATAATTTTTTTTTATATAAAAAAACAATCTTACCTCTAAATCTGGTTTACCTATTGGTAACGATTGTTAAAAATGTTGCAATTATTGCACATTTCTCCATATTTGTCGCAGTTAAACAAGGCACACTGACGAGGTTTGTAGAAGCAAAACAATTGTGTTTGACTATTGTAAAGTACCAAATTAAATTATTTCTTAATCAGAAAAAAAAAGTTAATTATTATTTTATTTTTAGTGGGCTGCAAAGGATTTTACCGCCCTAGAGCCGCAATGCCACACTTTCCGATTCATAACGGTTTTGCAGAGTAAGGATTTTGTTACACCCCGTGAATTATATCTTTATATTTTATTAATTACTGTACAAGAATATTAACAACATACCTCTGTTTGAGGAGAAGGACGAGCAATAACTCAAGCAGGAGCATCAGATACAGCAGCAGCAGCAACAGATCCAGCAGCAGCAACAGATCCACAGCTTCAACAAATCTAGCAGCAGCAACAGATCCAGCAGTAGCAACAGCTTCAGCAGCAGCAACAGATCCATCAGCACAACAGATCCAGCAGTAGCAACTGCTCCTGCAGTATCAACAGATCTAGCAGCAGCAACATATCCAGCAACAAATTCAGCAGTAGCAACAGATCCAGCAGCAGCAACAGATCTAGCAGTAGCAACAGCTCCAGCAGCACCAACATATCCAGCAGCAGCAACATATCTAGCAGCAGCAATAGGTCCAGCAACAGCTACTGCAGCAGCAAAAGATCCAGCAGCAGCAACAGATCCAGCAGCAGCATACCGTCCAGATGAATCAATATTTGCCGCATATTGAGGTCCTGGATACTATTCAAACATCAAATATTAGTTTGTTGTTTCAATAATTGCAATAGCTCCCAAGAATATTAATAAAATAATGTTTATAATTACCGGTCTTGGAGGGACATGACTAGGAGTAATTGCAGTAGAAGCAGCTGCATTTCCCCTATTTGAATAAGTATTTGCCGCATACTAACTCGTTGGTTGATTCTATTCAAACAATAGCAAATATTAGTTTAAATATTAATAACATATAAAATTTATAATTACTTTTCTATGAGGCGGTTGTCTGATTGGTTGTTGTACATTAGGATGGAGTACTCATAACAAAATTAACCCGCGGTCCAAAATGTATTGTACTATACTGCATATGTGGCAATGGAGCGGTTGGTACCGTTTGCTTATCATAAATCTAACGTATACCATCATGTAGATCAAACACACAACGTCTGTTTACTATTGGAACATTCATCCATGGTTCAGGTGGTCAAGCTTGAGAAATACATAGTGTTAAAAAAAGTGATTAAATTTACAATATCTGCTTATTACATAATATTTGAAATAACAGCTGCCAATTTTTTTTTTCTGTAATTTATTTCTTTTCTAAAAAATTAATTAGTTTTTTTTTAATTGCGGTTGCAATTCAGAATATTAAAAATAAAATAAATTCATACAGTTTAATCAATAGTTTATTTTCAATTGAAAGGTCAATGTTTTTTAAAGATAGCAGGTTTTTCTTCTTAATATCTATCACTAGTCTGAGAGACTGTAGTAGATTTTAATCAGGGATACCCCTATTGGCGCACACTTAACCGGCTTTCAGGCAGCTTTATTTTAAATAGTTTTTTTTTTATTTGCATGGTGTAAGAACATTCTATGGAAACATATAGAGTTGGCAAATTGGGGGTAGCTACTATAAGTAGGGCTGTGGTTGATGGTACATATACAGGTTGAACACTATTAATTTGTCGGTTTGTACTGGTAGGTCTCAAATCAGTGAGTGTGACTGGCTCTGTATAACTTGTTGTGGAGTGTCTTGGTAGAACGGTTGTTTTTTATCTTTTGTTATTGAGATCAGTGTATTTTGTTGAGGCTAACTTTTCACATCCCGAGATTATGTACGTTATTGTTTCGTACGGCTTGTTGCATTTTCTGCACTTATCGATAACATCTTCTTTGAGTATATATTTTTTGTAATTTATGTTACTAATTGTTTGGTCTTCAATGGCACAGAAAAATTTCTCTGTTTCTGGCATCAGATATCCGTTGTGTAGCCATTTATTAGTCTATTCAAATGAGATGTTATTTTTGTGAGTTTTGTGAGTTTCGTAAAAGTGTTTCCCATGCAGTTGTTTATTTTCCCATTCTCTTTCCCATTTTGTTATTGCTTTGTCTCGTTTAGTTAATGTAATAGGGCCTTCTTTTAGATTTAGTGTTGTATAGTTGTTGTCTATACGAATTAAAGCGGAATATAGCATGTCATTTGATATTGAGTGGAAGTAGTTATAAAGTGTTGAAATTTCTTCTAGATGAAGCTGTTTTATATTAGTGATACCTCGTCCTCCTTTGTTTCGTGAAATGTTGACTCTTTGTTTACATGATCTTGGGTGGTCATTTTGTAGTTTGTCATTACAGTGCGGGTAAGTCAAGACTTTCCAGATTTGTGTTTGACCACTTTATTATCTCAAAGGAGTAACTAAGTGATAGTATAACATATTTATTAATATCAGTTGATATATTCTTTGCATTTAACTTACTTTTTAGTATTAATCTAAGACTTTGTTTGTATTTTTCCGTAAATTTTTTTTTTCAGTGTGGTTTATTGGTTAGTTTTGCATAATTCCAAGATATTTGTGGGCAATTCCATTTCAAACGGACCAGAGCTGGGGGGGGGGGGGGTGCACTGAGAAACTTGCTTATGTATTTTTTTTAGTTTCTATAACTTATTAGTAGTCCTTTGATCGATATATGAGAGTATGAAACCCATAAAAAAAATTCTACAATTTTTTTAGTTTTTTTGTTATTTTTTAACTTAATCGCAGTTTTTGTTTAAAAACCGCAATTTTAACTCAAAAGAAATAAATTTACTAATGAAATCAACCAGAAATTTTTCGTAGAATCCAAATCTGGCGCCATTTCAAGTCTATACCCTGTCTATAAGCCGCAAAAGCCATAAAACCATGTTTTTGTTCTTAGTGGGCTGGGCAAAAAGGAGCATTTAAAAAAAAAAAATTACCGCCAAAGTTGACGTATTTTGATGTAAATTAATTGGAAAATATAAATTTGTTCTGTGTATTTTGGTTTTAAGCGTCTAAAACTCAAAAAATCTGCAACGTAGGCCTATTCTTCAATATAAATTCTTACAAATGCACGTTTAGCCGCGTTCAGAGGAACAATACACCAAATATTATTAAAAATTTGAATTCTACAATTCTACATTGAATTTTACATGGAAAATTGTTAGTGTTGTCATCGTCTATAAAAAAGTCCATCTAGAAAAAAAAAATTAAGCAAAAAATGCTTAAAAATTAATAATTTTTTTATATTTACAAAAAATAGTATAAACACACTAGGGTGCGGTTTAAAATTTTTTTTAACACATTTTTACAAGCGACAGGCAGATTTATGTTTGAATGCCAATAATAATATTTTTAAATTTTGGCGCTGATAGATCGAGTCTAAATTTGTGCCGCAGGCGCAAAAACTATCAAACAAAGAGTAAAATGGCCGAAAATTGGTTCAAGCAACAAAAAATGTCTTTGTTAAACTTCTGAAATAAACTTAAAAAAATATAATCTAAATAATCTTTTAAAAAAATAAAAAAATTTAAGTATATTTTGAACAATTTTTTTTTTCTAGATGGGTTTTTCTTTGCCAGATAAGCACGACACTGACTATTTTCTATGTAGAATTGTTTGCAAAACTAAATTTTTTAATAATATTTAGTGTATAGTTTCTCTGAAAACTATTAAATGTGCATTTGTAAAAGTTTATGTTAAAAAATAGGCTTATTTTTGCAGTTTTTTCGAGTTGTAGACCTTTAAAACCCAAATACACAAATCAAATTTATATTTTCTAATTAATTTACATCAAAACACGTCAACTTTAGCGGTTAAATTTTTTTTAAAAATGCTCCTTTTTGCCCAGCCCACTGAGAACAAAAACATGGTTTTATGGCATTTGCGGCTTATAGACAGGGTATAGACTTGAAATGGCGCCAGATTTGGATTCTACGGAAAATTTTTGATTGATTTCATTAGTAAACTTTTTATTTTGAGTTAAAATTGCGATTTTTAAACAAAAAATACGATTAAGTTTAAAAAAAGGTCAAAAAAACTTTAAAAAATTGTAGAATTTTTTTAATGGTTTTTATACCCTCATATACCGATCGTCAAGCTTAATTGTAAGGAGTTTTGTGACCCTTGTACTTTAATTATCCTTTACAACGCTCTAGTACGCCCCCATCTTGAGTATTGTTTAATTGTGTGGTCTCCATACACCGCCGTCAGTAAAGGAAAAATCGAAGAGCATAAAAAAAATCGTTTTTTGGCGTATAAATGCAACATTGCAGGCAGCTACACGGAACTGCTCGCTACATTTAACATGACCAGTCTTAAAAAGAGACTTTTTAAGTTTGACGTGACACTAGTTTTTAAAGTGTTTCGTAGAATTATTGACTGTCCTGACTTGCCCAGCTTAATTGGTATTCATGTTCCAGCTCGAGTTTTACGCAGTGACTACTTATTTCATATACCGTACAAACGTACTGATTAAGCGCAGTACTCTGCATCTACACGTATTTTGCGACATTCCAACGAAGTTAAAGTAGATTTTATTAAAGATTCTTTAAATACCGTGCGACGTGCACTTATCAACCATACGTGATTATTAGTTGTTTTATGTTCAATTTATATGTTTTTTAAGTTGTAAATATATACTTATTTTGTAATGGCTTCCGTTGATCAGTAAATAAATAAAGATGTCATTAAGTTAAATACTTATGGCCGGATTTTGCTATTTTTGACATTTTTAGTCAAATTTTGTATTTTTTATGACAGAATGTTGCCATTTTTGACTTTTCATAAATAGAATGAATCATTTTTTAAAAGTTTATTGTGAATTTTGGTATTTTTTGACAATATTTTATTACTTTACGACATTCTACGCATATAATTTTAAACTCTTCAACAGTTTATGAGCGGATTTTAAATATTTATATCTTCTTCTTCTTCTGTGTCAGCTATTCATACGCCACTGCTGGCGTCTCTGCTTGTATTGCTGGCAACTTACATTAGTAATGTAATTTATTTATATTTAACAAAAGTTATGAAACCGTGCTTATTTATATTCAGTTTTTGCTTACTTACCGTATCAACTTAAATCATAACTATCAACATTTATTTAACATAAAAAAAATAACAAACTAAAAAAAATATATATAATATATAAAACTTTAATAAATAACAAAAAACCAAAATATTAAAAAAAAAACAATAAACAACAAACAACAAAAAAAAAGAACAATAAATGAATAATTAGTTCATAAATATATTCACTGTTCCAGCTAAAACCATTTTTCCCCCGTCGCCGCCGCGGGGAGTAAAACGAGGAGGCACATTTTGGTATCCTGTTTTTTTTTATTTTTCTTATTTTTTAAACTTTCCTTTCAAATAAAATAAAAAATAATACGTAATTACATTGATAAATGTTTATTACCTATAAAAATATATAAAATCTACCAATGAAACAAAATATTTGATTCTTTTTATAAACTACGAAATATTTAAAAAAACAATAAAATTGGTAATTATCTATATGTTTTACATACTTAAAAAAAATATAGTAGGATGACTTAATACCACAGATCACCTTAAAGATGCAGCGTTCTCATATAAATTATAGGCAACAGATTAAGCAGATAACTCCGTCTATGCTTCACAGATGTCGCGCTTATCAGAACAACCTGGCGAGCGGGAGATTTAAATTTAACAAGTAATTAAAATTAAATTTTAACTTTATAAAATACACACAAAAATGAATACATAACTAATATATTATATTTTTACTTAAATATAAATATATTATGTATTCATATTTATGTGTAAGGGTAGTTTACATGTATATAAATAAAAAGAACAAATATTTAAGCAATAATAAAAATTTAATTTATTTATAACAAATACAGTAATAAAATAAATATTTAATACATAAAAAATTATGAATTTCTTACTTTTTGAAGTTCAGGTACCCATAATTTCCATTTTCCTTCGAAACTAAAAATAAATACATATGAATTAATACAATAAATATTATTTTTAAACATGATATATATGTATGTAATATAAAATTAATTTTATGTCAATTAACATCTATTCTTTTATAAATATCAACTAGATATAATGATGTCGTGACAGTACAACTTTTCTAAAAAAATAAATTGTCAAAGTTAACAAACAAATTAAATTTGAAATTTGATTTAATTTGGCATTTCATAGTTATTTATGAAGTGCTTTTAAAGTTGTTCGTACTAACATAGCATTGCTCGTAGTACGAATAAATATTTTAACAAACAAAATTTACTTACAATATTGTACGAGTAATAGAAGTAATCTCCTTTTTGTCGTTCATCTGATCAGCAGCAGCTCCCATTTCCAATCTTTGGCAACTTCTTGAAGACTCGATGATGATTATTATTAAAGCGAATATTAAATAATAAAACAATAATATTAATAACAGATAACAATTTGTAACAAAAATTAAATTATAATTAATATTTTTACTAATTATTTATACAGAAAAATATAAAAATATAGTTTCTAGTAAAAGACATATGATATATTTTGTTTCACAATTATTTATTATTTTTTTCCGATTTAAAATAGGATGACTAAACAAAGATAATGATTTGGCAGTAGAATCTACATTTATCAAATCCGGAACAACGTTAGAATTCACCGAACAATCTAAACTATTTATAACCTGAACCTGAATAATTGGATTAACAGAGTCATGACCCGACAAATCAATGCTATCTACACTTTTGAATATAATTGGTACAGCATTACGATTTAAAGATTTTTTGTCAGAATTACGGAAACAATCAATCGAAAATGATTTGTACAAAATGAAATATGTTTTCAGATGGAACTCTAAAATAGTTTATATTTTTCCCATTGTTTAGCAACTTGCGATAATAAACGCTATCGCACATAGGTGCTTTACACATATACCCAAATAGCCCTTTCTCTGACATCTTATATTATTATAATTAAAGAAAACTTACCTGAATAAATGCACCTGTACACAAAACACACGATACACACACTTTAACCGGCTAGCTGCATCATAACTTAAAATGGCGTACTAAAACATCAACAAGTCCCGTCCTTGGCTCTTATTGGTCTAATTTAAAATACAAATGTGGCGGCAATTTATAATTTAATAAGCGTCGTTTTATGCGCCATCTGTGAAGCTTCAACGGTCCTAAATTGGCGGTGCCAGTCGCTGCATATCTTTTACCCACCCCTGCTTAATACTAAAATATTAATTAAAACATATTATCAGTATTATTTTGGTGATCTTTGGAACAGTCTTACGCAGCCGAATTTTTGTTATCTTTTATAAAAAACAAAAATATTACATTTTATATTTTCTTTAATATTTGTATGAAACAGTTTAATAATTACCATTTTTTATTATTACTGTTTCATATAATAGTTTAATAAATAATTTTTATTTATTTTAACAATCTTTCAAATCGGTTAAAATATAACGGAGTTATTCAGCCGAACGCTTGTACACTTTGTAATTATGTGTGATAATATATATAATTGATTAATAAAAATTAAATTTTTGTGTTTCCCGCATTCTGTGATATCCGGTTTTTAAATATACATAAAGTTTGTTATATTAAAGTTAGGTTATATGCAAATTAAAAATAATGAAACTAACTGTGAAAATAAATAAATTAAAATAATTTATTGAACTAATATAAAAAACAAACAATAATAAAAAATAATAAATATATTATCTAAATTAATATAAATTAAACCTACTTAGATAATTGTAATTTTTACACAACTGTTAACTTAAAAGTAAAAATTCGACTGAATACAAGCAAGCAAAAATAAATAATAAACAGTTGCAAAACTAAGAATAGGACTTTTAGTTATTTGAAGAAATTCATTAATGTAAATCAAAAATAAAGTTGACAAAAGAGCAGAACCTTAAGGAACACCAGCATTTATAATTTTGAGGTCAAAGTTAAAACTATCAATTCTAACTATAATTTATCTATTGTAAAGAAAACTATTGATCAATGGAGCTTGTTGATAAGATTAGGATGCCATACCCTATCAAACGCTTTGAAAATATCTAGAGCTACTGCAAGATTTTCTTTTATCTTTGTCTAAAGTAGAATTCCATTTGTGACTAACATAAGTCTGTTGTCGAACGTTTTAATCGAAATCCATATTGAGTATCGATGAAGTTATTTTGTTCTAAGAAGAACTTGACAATGTGAAAATTAATATACTTTTCAAACATTTCTGACAGATTGAACAATAATGCAATTGGTTTATAATTTGGAGAATCAGACTTGTCTTTCTTTTTAGGTATAAGTTGATGATTTGCAATTTTTCAACAATTTAATTTTTTTTTTGTTTTGTTTGGCAAATATTTTAGTCAAAATAAAAGCTAATTGATTTGCAAATGTTTTAATAATAATAGGTGGAATTTTATCTAAGCCTGATGCTTGTATTTTATTTATGAAGACATCTTTTGAAAACCCGTTGCTTAAAACGTATTGGATCTTATATTTTACCACTAGCCGTCATTGTAGGTATAACAATAGAAGGATTTATAATAGTACAAATTAGATGCAAATTGGTTTGCAAACATATTTGCCTTTTTTTCGGATTATTAACTAGATTGTTTTCATAATTTCGAAGAGCAGTTGTTGAACATTTTGTACTTCCTTGCAATGAATTTATTATATCAATCCTATATTTTTTCAGATTAAGATTGTCACAATGTTTACAAGTTCTTATATAATCTTGATAAGTCTGATGAGAACAATCACTGGCTTATTTGTTAAATGCTTTTTATTAACTGCTTGTTTTGCCTGAATTGAAAACAAGTACTTTTTTCTGGTTTAGTAGCAGAGAGTAGAACAAATATTTTGATGAAAAAAAAAGTGATGATGACGCCATATCTCCTAAAACATGGCTTGTATTAAAAATCAAAATTGCTATATAGATTAAAATTTTTACTAAAACTTTTATTAAGGTCATTTTTTACATAAACCAAAAATGCAGACAATAATCGAGTTTTTCCATACATTTATCCAACCCTATATAATAACATTTATATATTATATATTGACTTTAATAAATAATTAATATCAAGTGTTCGTCCTGTATCCGGGTTAAAGTATTTTATTCTGAGGCATTGGTTCATCCACTGCTTCCTATCATTTAGAAAAGTATAAATCAGTAGTTTTTATCTATTTTTCAGTTTGGTTTTTTCGCTATTGTTACAGTTAAATACAGCGCACCAAACCATTTTAAGTTTACAACATAATAAAAACACATATGCTACACAGAGAGCGCACTGGCTACGTCACATAGGAAAAAGAGAGATGCCTTCTTATATTCCTAGTATCATGGACATGGTTGCATTGCTACCGCAGCGCTTGTTCGAAGACCCTGCAAATCTGCAAAACGATCGAACAAAACTACTACAACTCAAAACCTGCCGCGTTGCAGCCGCAGCGCGCTCGTCTATCTGCGCCATTACGTGTGAAACAAGCCGATGCTAGAGTGCAGTTGCCGAAGCAACCGACAAACAAACAAATAATCAAAATATTGGCCACAATAATCGAACAACGGAAATAATATACAGAAGAAAACCGTTGATTGTGTGCAAGTAATATTCCGCAATATTTAAAATATCCAATTGGTTGCACCGTGAACATGTGATCAGCAGCCAACTAATCATAGTACTGTACTGTAAAGTATTGATTTTATTTGAATAAAGTTTGTTCAGTTTGTGAATTCTGCCAGGCAACATGGAGGTTAAGCTGGCTGAGTAGAGTGGAGAGCATTTTTAACTTCGGCTACAGTTACAATATAACAGAACTGTATTAGAAAACACACACACACACAAATTGAAGTGATTGCAACAGCATAAAATAAATTAAATCGTCCACTTTCATATATAAATTAATTAAAAAAGTGTGTGTGGATTTTTGTTACAATTATAACGAATTTATAATTTTGATTTGCAAATTCAACATTGATTAAATTGTTATTTGTGAAACAATTAATATTTCGTCGTTTTTCTTCGAATATTTTTGTTATTCATCTGAGGTTGCTCATCATTCTCTTCATTGCCCTCTCGCAATATTTTGCTCGGCAGTTCGTTGTTCGCACCGTTCCATCGACATATTTATTCCTGGAACTAAATCTGATATTGCCTTATTCATCTGAGGTTCTTCCATCTTTCTCTTCATTGTTCTTTCCCAATATTCTGCTCGATTTATATTTGGAAGTTATTTGTTTCATCGATATATTTATTCCCATTGTTCTATGAATATAATAATACATCTACTTTAAATTTAATTGGTTGGAACTAAATCTGACATTGCTTTAATTAATATTAAATTAATTATATACAGCAAATTTAAATTTAAAAATAATTTTACTCACAAGCACAAGACACATAATTTATTGGAGTTTATTTAATGTGATGAAAGTAACATATAATTTTTAATAAGCTCAATCTATGTACAGTTTAAGTCGGTCTTAGTTTGTCATGCAGCATGCATAACACTGTTGAAACATGTTTTAACATTTATATGTTACGCATTATAGTGGGGTTATGTCAGTCTTTAATAAGTTCCAAATGCACAACAAATAAAATATAAACTAATAATTAAAATATGTTCGAACTTAACGAAAGATCCTGTAAAAACATGATGTATACGGTATACAAGTCACTGTTCAGTGTGTTCTGAGTTTACACCTAGTTATAGAGCCCCCGAAATAATAAGTTAACTAGACAATTAAATAAGGAATAATTTATTAAAAAAATTATAATAACATGCCGCATTACAATTTGATATTTAAAATAAAAATAAATAAAGCGTAATAATTTTTAAAATATTTAAATATTTTAAATAATCGTTTTTTTTTTGCATAACGGAATATTCTTCATAGTAATTTCGCTGGTCAATTGTTTTCCTTATTTGAAGTTGGCCGATTGGCATAAATTTCATTAACTCCTCCACGATCATGGTTTATCGGTTTCCAAAAATGATCCATCCTAAATGTGTTTTTTTAGCCACGGATGTTGATTCGTTGGTGCAAACTGACCGATACATAAAAGCGAGTTAAATAAATTTATTCCAGTTAATAAATCGATTCATTGATTTACCTTGTGGTTCAGTCGAAAACAATTACTACAAAGTTTCAATCTTTAGCTCGAATTTGTTCTTGTTCATTAAGGTGCAAGAATATTGGACATCAATTAAGGTAGTGACTTCCAATGCATGATAGCTAATTGGTTTTACTGCTGCTAAAGCATTAATGGCTGATGAGTTATCTTAGATTGAATGTGTTGTTTCGATGGTGGCCTTCTCGATAATTGCAGTGAGAAAGAAACTACTTAAAATCATCGTACGTGGATTGTGGTTCATCGCACAGAACAAAATATAATGTTTTTTTTTATTTGGAATATATAAATGCAGTTTACGTAAAACCTTTTTAGCACAATAACGCAACTCTAAAAGAAAATTAATATAAACACATAAAAAATTGTATTTTTATTTCGATAAGAAATAAATTCAAGGTGACAAATAAATATTGTAAAAAATTTAAAATAAAATGAAATAAATGTAAACTACAAAAAATATATACAGTAATAGAAAATAAAATAATAATCGAGCGAAGGGAGTAGCAAAAGGATTCGACTGCAAGCAGCCGACCAGAACGCATCGAGAAGCATCTTCTAGCGAGAGCCAAGCTGATTCTACAAGTCCTACTTAAATAAGCAATTATTATTGCTACTCAATATTAATAATTATAACACCGAAAGGTGAATGTAATTATTAATATTATTTATTAATTTCTGTTTTTCCGCTTTTTCAAGCCCAGCTTGAGAAAACGGAAAAAGGTTTTTTACAGCTCCCCTCAACTGCGATGGCAGCCAAAGGGAAACTTCCACCTGCCGCCCGGGAGGGCGGCCGGCTTACCCAGGAAGAAGAGGAGAGGGACCGCCGGAGGAAGAACGAGCACCGCGACCGGTCCCATAGCCGGTCGCAGTCTCAATCCAGGACCAAGGATGTCATCAAGGCCCTGCAAAGCCAAGTCAATGACTTGAGCGCCCAGATGATGGCAATGAGGGAGCAAAATCAAGAGCTCCAGGCCATCATCGAGAACCAATCCGCCATCATCGCCCGGCAGTCCTCGGCTATAAACGCCGCCGCCGTCGCCGAAGCAATGGACCTGTCGGCCCCCACCCAAGAAGAGGGGGTCAAGGCCGCCTCCACCAAGGGGGGCGGCACAACCGCCTCCACCAAGGGGGGCGGCACAACCGCCTCCACCAAGGGAGGCGGCACAACCGCCTCCACCAAGGGGGGCGGCACAACCGCCTCCACCCAGGGGGGCGGTGGAGTCATCACCAAGAGGGGCGGCAATACCGCCTCCACCCAGGAGGCGGCAATACCGCCTCCATCCAGGGGGGCGGCGGAACCGCCCCCGGAAAAGGAAACGGCACGACGAAACGCCGAGCCTCAACCACGCTCTCAGAGGACGAGAACGACAACGGCCGCCCCCAGGAGCCCGAAGAACCGACGAGCAGATTCTTTTCAATCCCGACGAGGACAACCAAGGGTACACCTTGGTCAAAGGGAAGAAGAAGAAGACTCAGGGTGAGTCTTTAAAATCTAATAAAGGACCTTCAGTCAATCCCCAGCGCCCTTCAGGTGCTGTGCACAAACAGTCGTCAGAGGCTACTCCTGCCGGCTCTTCAAGCCAACCGGCAAAAGGGTCTTACACCCAAAAAAAGGGCGCCGCCCCCGCCAACAACGCTAATAAGGGGAAATACACAGAGGTCAGGTTTAAGCCACAGGGCAAGAACCCAGAACCCGACTGTGACGGTACTCCCCCGCAAACTCAGCCCATTTCTTCTTCCTCGCGGCCAGTGGCCTTTGTCATTACTGACAAAGACAACTTCTCGAAATATTCGCAACACTTCGCGGACAGCGGTATAAAAATCGCGTCGGCGCGGCATACATATGACGGCATCCGCGTTACTCCGGACACCAATGATGACCATCGAAAGGCTACTGCCTATCTAAAAACAACCACCTCCAACTACTTCACGTGGGCTCTTCCTGAAGAACGCTGCTTGGAGGTGGTCATTCGCGACTTGCCGCTCTTCCTCACTGAGGAAAAGGTGGGTCAGGCACTAGAGGGTATGGGGTACGAACCCTCAAACGTGCATAGAATGGGGAACGAATTTGGTCGCTTCCCCATGGTTTCGGTTCAACTCCCAAAGGGGGAGAAGAGCCAATCGATCCGCGACCTTAAGGTCATTCTTGGTTTCACTGTGCGAGTGGAGCCAAAAAAGAGGAGCGGGGGCATCGCTCAATGTCAAAGATGCCAGGTCTACGGCCACACCGCCAAAAGATGCTTTAAAGCAGGCCAAGTGTGCCGTAACTGTTCGGGTCCCCACAGGTCGGTGGCATGCCCAAAGGACACACCCTCAAAGTGTGCTCTGTGCTCTGGCCCTCATCCCGCCAATTATCAGGGATGTAGGGTATACATCAAAATGATGGCCGCTCAGGCTAAAAACAAAAAGGCAGCCGCTCCGGCGCCAGGGCCCGTTTCGGCCCCATCTCAGGCTTCCCAAAGCTCAGGTCCCCGCAAACCTGCAGTTGAGGTAAACCCTAACAGGTCATTCGCTGATATGGTGGCGCCTCCAGCCCCATCCAAGGCGAACAACGAAATGGCCCAATTATTGGTTGAGCTCATTAAGTCTCGACAGAGAATAACGGCTATGGTCAAACGTCTTACTGGTCTTCCGAACAATGGATAATACACTCGAAGTATTACTAAGGGTATGTTTTTGGAATGCAAATAGCATTCACGAAAAGATGGGCGATGTGGAAGAATTCTTCTTCGACCACGATATCGACAATATGCTGGTTGGTGAGTCAAATCACAAACCTTGGCAGGCGTTGAGGCTTCCAAATACCTTCACGTATTTGAGAACGTCGGGGGTGGACAGGAGGCGTGGAACAGTGATCTTCGCAAGGAGATCGCTAGACCATTCCGAAGTGGAGACCCCAGACACTGTATCGTTAGAATCCAATGCGATAGTGGTGAAGGTGCAAGGGTTGGGCACTCTCAAAATCGCATCTGGGTACGTCAACCCAACTAACCAAATTGAAACGGCGGATTTCGACGCGGTTCTATCTTCTCCGTTCCCTACTATCTTAGCAGGGGACTTTAACTCGAAACACCCGGCTTGAAATAGTCGGGTAACCAACGCGAAAGGCCGAGTATTGCAAGGTCATGTTGAATCTAAAGGGTATCAAGTACTGAGTACAGACGATCCCACGCACTATAGCTTTGCAGGATACCGAGGGGACGTTTTGGATTAGCAATCCTGAAGGACGTCAACTCGCAAATTGAAGTTAGGACAATCAATGCCTTAAGCTCCGATCACATTCCGGTAGTTCTGGAACTCTATGGACAGGGATCTGGCGAGGAAGGAAGACAATTCGTTACCCATACGAATTGGCCTCTTTTCTCGAGATACCTGGAAGATAGCATAGAAAGGATTGTTCCAATAAGAACGATTGCTGACATCGAAGGAGCTGTCGAAAAGTTCACCGAACTTATTTATAAGGACAAAGAACTGGCATCTAAAACCCATCAGGTTCGGGCAAATAATCTACTTGGATTATCCCGCGAAATAAAGGCATTGATTCGCAGAAGAAATGCCGCCAGACATCAATGGCAAAGGCATCGCGACCCTTTAGATCGTGAAATTCTAAACGACCTTCATAAGGAAGTTAGATTATCAATAAGGCTGCACAAAAATCAGTGCTGGCAGGAAAAGATGGAATCAACCACAGAGGATACTAATCTGATGTGGAAGATTGCCAAAGCCTTAAGAAACAGAAAAGTCCCGATACCAGTCATCCATGGTGAGACCGGGCTCCAATATTCT
Source organism: Tachinus rufipes (assembly GCA_963932245.1). Taxonomy (NCBI): domain Eukaryota; kingdom Metazoa; phylum Arthropoda; class Insecta; order Coleoptera; family Staphylinidae; genus Tachinus; species Tachinus rufipes. The sequence goes on from OZ010747.1 coordinate 56,899,087, forward strand.
ATAGAGGGATAGGCCGAAGCGTTTGCTGACAGCTTGGAATTCCAATGCTCCCCCTCGAGAGAGGAAGATGATACGGAACATGTCGAAAGGGTTGATAGAGCGGTGGAACGCCTTTTGGATAGCCCTGACGACGACACCCCGTTGAACCACGTTCGACCGTCACGGATCAGAGGAATCTTATCTAAACTTAAAGCTCGATCTGCGCCAGGTCCTGACGGTATTCCGAACAAAGCTCTTAAAGCATTTTCGCACAAAGCAGTAATGGTTCTGACCAATATTGCCAATGCATGCTTACGTACAGGGCACTTTCCTTCAGCTTGGAAAGGCTCACACGTAATTAATATCCCAAAACCTGGGAAGGACCGACTGTTTCCTCAAAACTATCGGCCAATAAGTCTTCTATGCACCTTGAGTAAGGTCATAGAAAGAGTAATCTTGGATAACCTCCAAGAACACGCAGAAGAAAATTCTCTTCTACCATCTCATCAGCATGGGTTTAGGCGTGAATACTCTGTAGTTCACCAATTAAACCGCGTGACAGACCACATTACCGAGGGCTTTAGACTTAGAAAAACCACAGGGGTGGTATTTTTCGACGTCGAAAAAGCTTTTGATAAGATATGGCACGACGGGTTAATTCTAAAGCTACATAGACTTAACTTTCAACTGCGGCTCATAAAGCTGATAGCTTCGTATCTTGACAGCATAACTCTAGCAGTAAAGCTTCAAAATCATGTTTCGACCTCTCGGCCGATTACGGCAGGGGTACCTCAAGGCTCTCTTCTTTCGCCTTTGCTATTTAACCTTTTTGTTGCCGACATGCCATCGGGCTGGAAGCACGGGGTTAAAATGGCACAACACGCCGACGATACGGCACTTCTCTACAGCTCAAGGTCGCCTATGGTGGTTACCACGAGGCTTCAAAAAGCAACCGACGATCTCCAAGAATGGTGTAATGATTGGCAGCTTAATGTCAATCCTGAAAAGAGCGTTGCTGTTCTCTTTTCGCGGCGACGAACTAAACCGCATGATCACGTCTTCATCGATGATGTACCGATTCCATGGTCAAATGCTGCAAAGTATTTGGGGATCACTTTTGATAAAGGTCTAACGTACGAATTGCACGTTCAGGCTGTTCTTGATAAAGCCAAATTGGCAAAAAACCTGCTAGTCCCAATGCTCCGCAGGGATAGCGGGCTATCGATTCGGAACAAACTCCGAATGTATACGTCTATCATTAGACCGCAATTGACGGTTGGTTACCCAATTTGGGGAACGGCGGCAAACAGTCATATAAGGCGTCTTGACGCATTTCAAAATCTAACTCTTCGTTGGATTATAGGAGCGCCATGGTACGTTAGGAATGCAGATATTCACAACGACCTAGGCATCACTCCGTTACGACAACATTTCAAGGCGCTCGCCGAGAAATATTTTACGAATTTAGCGATTCATTCGAACACCGATCTAGCCAGATTGGCAGAGCCGGACAAACAGGGCCACTTCTATCGAAGACCGGTCAACCTAATATAACCAGGTGGGTTCACCCCACATCCTACAACCTCACCCCACAGCCTATACGGCTTCCTACCTCTATTCATCCCCTTAATTTTCTCCCAATGGAAGGTTTATGAGCACAGGTCTCGAACTTCCCGGTACTCAAAATGGGGCGGTTTTTAGTCGGTAGGCGCTTTCCTCGTGAGAGTGAATCCGACACTTTGAGTCAGTCTTTAGAAGATTTTACCGCCCTGACCACAAAAAAAAAAAAAATAATAATAATAATCAACATGAATATTTACAGCTGCTAATCTAAGGACACATAAATCAAATGTACATTTTATTCTAACATAGGATAAAAAATTGTAATAAATTGTCAAAATGTCAAATGTTTTTAATCATTGCGTTTGATCGATCGATATCTGCCTAATTACTTACAATTGATGTAAGTTTTGTAGATAGGATGACAGAATCTTATTTAAGCTATAAATATGACTTTAGTTTTTTTTGCATGACGATTCACAAAGTAGTAATATGCATTTATTATAAATGCACTTAAGCTGCATGCATCTTATCTCGTTTAAACTTGATGGTCAGTGCTTATATTATACCTAAAAATGATCTCAAAGTCAACCCTGATCTTAATATGACTTTTTTTTTGCGTTTTGTTAGGTAATAAAATTAATAAGGTGCATGCGGCTTATCTTGTTCATACTTGGTGCTAAGTTTCCATACTTTTCGGTAAAATGGTCCTTGAGTTAATCTTAATCCGTCTATAAAGTCACATTTTTTTAATAACTTTGCGTAAAGCCCGAAAATGCATTACAAATGTACTTAAGATCGATGCATCTTATCTTGTTTCAACTTGGTGGTCAGAGCTTACATTTTATCGGAAAATGATCTATACGTCAAGCTCTTTCTGACCATAATATTACATTTAATGCATGACCTTAAATAACTTGTTAAAATGATAATTGTTGCTAATTATTAGTTTTAATTATGCAATTAATTGTATGACGAATAAATGCACAAGAAACATGTTTTTAATGCAAAATTTAATTATCTATCGACTGGCATAAAAATTGTTTTTCTGCGACGCAAAGTAAGCGAGTAATTACGGACTAATTGTTTTTTAAACTTTTTTCAATGAACTGTAGTGAATGCACTTTTGGTGGTCAGAACAATTTTTTTTTTCACAGATCGTTATTACTCATCAAACTAAATATTTTTACCAAAAAAAAGTTTTCTGAGAACGGCCGTTTGATAATTATTGCTAATTAATTTTGCTAATTATGTAATTAATTACAACAATTAAAAATTATTATTTGTTATACAGCATTGGATAGGGTATTCCTTAGGCTATCCAATGGTATAAATACATTTACTCTGCGATGCATATTAAGCGAGAAATTGCACTTTAACCGAGCCAACGTTTATGGTTGGAGTTATGGGTAACTTCACAGCGGTGTATTTAATCACTGCTTTTGATCGATCGATATCTGCCTAATTACTTACAATTGATGTAGGTTTCGTAGATAAGAAGACATATACTTGTTTAAACTGTCGAATCTCAATTTTTAAAATTTAATTTCATCAATTTGATCCTCTGTACGACCGCCGACATGCAATGAAGGTTAGTTAATTAGCGCGCACTTTATCGGTTCATGTTTCAGTAATTAACTAAATTTGATTTGGGTCATTGATATTTGATCATTTTACATGTTTTATCTATGGAATCCAATTTTAAAAATTCAATTTTTTCAATATTTACTACCCTTAAATCACCTGGCAACAAAATGTGCGTGTGATGACTGTTTTATATTCGCGCGCGCTTTATCCGATCATATCTCAGTAATTAATTAAATTTGATTTGGGTAATTGATATATGATCATTTTACATGTTTTATCTATCGAATGCAGTTTTCAAAATTCATTTTTATCAATTTCTATTACCCTTAAATAACCTGGCAACAAAAGTAGCGACTGTTTTATATTATCGCGCACTTTATCGGTTTATATCTCAGTAATTAATTAAATTTGATTTGGGTCATTGATATATGATCATTTTACATGTTTTATCTATGGAATCCAATTATCAAAATTCAATTTTTTCCATATCTACTACCCTTAAATCACCTGTCAACAAAATGAGCGTGTGATGACGCGCGCTAATAAGCGCGCTCTTTATCCGTTCATATCTCAGTAATTAATTAAATTTGATTTGGGTCATTGATATATGATCATTTTACATGTTTTATCTATGGAACCCATTTTTCAAAATTAAATTTTTTCAATATCTACTACCCTTAAATCACCTGGCCACGAAATGAGCGTGCGATAACTGTTTTATATTAGCGCGCACTTTATCCGTTCATATCTCAGTAATTAATTAAATTTGATTTGGGTAATTGATATATGATCATTTTACATGTTTTATCTATCGAATGCAGTTTTCAAAATTCAATTTTATCAATTTCTATTACCCTTAAATAACCTGGCAACAAAAGTAGCGACTGCTTTATATTATCATCGCGCACTTTATCGGTTCATATCTCAGTAATTAATTAAATCTGATTTGGGTCATCTATATATGTTTAAGGTACTTATTTTATTATTCAAAATTGATTTTCAAATTTAAAGTAAGTTGATAAAAAACCGAATTAACACTTGTTTGTCTATTTACTTTAATTAGTCTAATCTTGGTAATTAATTATTTTAAAGGAAGCTCATTTCGGCGCGTGAAATGAAATTTATGTGAAAAAAATTTGAAATGCCATATTTAGAACTAAGATTTGACCTTGGGTAAGAGCTGTGCTAAACAATTACTGTTAATTAATGAAATACTCAATTAGTTAGTTAATGCTCATTAATTATTGCTTGCATTTGCTATAGAAATATGTGTTTTTTTCTTTCCGATCTAACGGTGTATTTATAATTGACCTAGGTCTCATAATAAGGGAGATAATGCTATTTTTGTGAGAGTATATTTGTTGCTAGGTTTTTTTAAAATTTGTTTCCAACTTCGCAGCAGTTTAATGGGTATATATTTGAAATACCATGATATAATTGAATCATCGTTGTATTCAACTTAATTAATTTGTGATTAAATCTATATTTAATATTTATAATTAATTTTTAATTTTAATAAGTTAATTATTTTGATGAATTTCAATTGAACCGGTTTTTATTTGTTTTTTTTTTTAATCTGTGATAAACTGTAGCAGAAAAATGGTCTGCACGTGGGTTCTTATAAATCCTGGGTCGGGATCAATAAATTGAATAATAAAAAACTTTTATTTCACTTTATTTCCAAAAAATACCTAAAAGGAAATCAATATTAACATACGGATGAACAGGCGCAGGCAACCAAATATAAAAAAGGATATAATTATTACTAACATAGTTAATCGTAATAATTAGCGACAATTAAAGAAAATATTTTAATTTAACATTATAAATTACATAACTCACCAAGTAGATTTTATAAACAATCACAAAGACTGGTACCGTGGAAATGAAATAAATTCCGCGTTGAAGACTTGGAATGATACCCTTTAAAATATCAATTTATCAGATCGGTTTTTATAACGCAAAACAAATAAATGTACATATTTTATGCATTTGACTTTATTCCTTTTATAGAAATGGTGTATTTTGGGTTGCCTATAATAATTGCCCACATTTGAGTATAATTTAATTTTATATTATTTATACCGGTCACAAAACTTAATCAATGATGCATATTTTTATTCAATAATTCACTGTGGTGGTTATTTTTCAACTAAGAATTTCTATTTTATTTATTTTTATGTTGAATATTGATAGTACGTACGGCCTCTAAATAAATAGCTAGCATTTTGTAGTTCAGTTTTTAACAAATTTTGGTTCTGTCAAATTAGTTGTTTTAATAATAAATTTAAAAAAAATGACATGATAATATAGTATTATATTAGGTTTGCAGGAAATATAATATTTGCATATATTGAGTATCGCCCAGAGCATATAATTTAAAAACTGGAGAAATTGCTAATGGCATTTCCATTTGTTCATTCTGCACTTTTGCCACATCATATACTATATCCTCTGTGTGCTTTACCAACTCTTATCATTGCATTTAAATGATGATGATTGAAGAAAAAAAGCAGTATTATAATCACTAAAATCCATAATTTTTGTTTACTTTTTTAATTTGATTTAAAAATATAGTTCATTTGTAAATTTATAAATTCTTGGATTTATTTTTTATTTATTCAAATTTGAATTGCTTTGTGGAGCCACCACATTTCTGTATTCCAACCTGTCGGCTAGAGCTTCCACTTTTTTGGAGCTGGAAGTGGGACCTGTTCCTAGGTTTGAACCTATCCTGGTGTTTTTCTTTTTTTGCTCTATCGTGCTGCATCTGGCACTCCTGGGTGTCTTGGAGGTTGTCCTTCACTTGGGTATATAGCTGCAGGCAAGAAGTATCTATATATATTTTTTCCACATCAATTATTAAAAAATTATCTACGAAAAACTAATAACTTGTCGACAAGTTGTGAACACTGTGAAATGTTTTTACTTTACCGATATTAATCATTATCGAATGATTGTTTGCTTGATTTGTATTTTAATCATTAATTTAAAAAATAATTTAATTGGAATATATTTAAAATATCGTAATATATATTGAATCATCATTGTATTCAACATTATTAATTTGTAATTACATATATCTTTAATGTTTTTAAAGTTAATTATTTTGATGAAATTCAAATAATCAGCTTTTATTTAGTTTTGTTTTTAATCTTTGATAAAGTTAATGTTGCATATTTTCACTGTAGTGGTACTTTTTCCAACTGAATTTCTATTTTATTTGTCTTTAAATAAATAGGTAGCACATTTACTTATAACAAATTTTGCTTGAGAAATATATTTTGGTTCTGTTAAATTTGTTATTGTTTTAATATTAAATAAAATAATTCTTTGACATGGTAATATATGAGTACTTTCAAATGTTTTGTATTAAAAATAGTAAAGTTGACAGGGAATATAATCGTGCATATACCATATACGATATTCTCTGTCTGCTTTTCCAACTTTCACCGTTGCACTTGGTAGTTTAAATCATGATTGAACACAATAAAAATGGAAAAAAGCATTCTTAAAACCACCAAAAATATAGTTTCTTATTATATTTATCAATATTTTGATTTATCTTTTATTTATTCCAAATTACATTGTCTTCTAGAAGGAATACCACATTTCTGCAATTCTGCAGATTTTTTTATATAAAACGTGAAGAAACATTTCAATAGTTTAATTGCATTTTGGGGTTTTTTTGATGCAGAGAAGTTTTAAAGTTTTACTGCCACTTTGATGCGAGAGGGAATATTGCACACTAACTACGTGATTAAGATTTGATACACTTGAGTGCATTTAATGCATTAGTTATAATAGCATATTTCTTAAGCTAAATCTGTTTAAATGGTTTAAATGTACATAATACTGAATGGTTAGGTCACTCATCATCTACAACACTATTCGGACAACAAGCTTTGATTTTTGCTGCTTCTTATTGTTACCCAACTTATTAAGCAACCCACATATTTTATTTGTGACGGACTTTTGGGTGAAATAAGATTATTAAATTTGTAGCTTTAGGTAATTCTGATCATTCACTTATTACGACTGTCTTCTCTTCCTATTACTACCAAACCTAGAGCGCGCCTCATCTAGCTTTCTTTAGATGTGGCATCTTTAAATTGAGTTAACATTTGTCTATCAGTTATTTCTTTAGAATATATTTCAATTTGACATTGCACGATCATTTTCAATCTTAATTCGATTGACAATTGCTACCACAAACATATTTCAAAACTTGGCTTGGTTCATATTCCAAATGCACAACTGAACAATTTTAAAAATTACATAAAGAAACCTCTGTTCCATAGAATTTTTCACAATATTTTATATTTTAGTCAAAAATGTTGTTAAACCATCTAGTGAAACTGAACTGTCACTTATCACAATTCTTATTACTTGAATTTATTTATAATTACCATTTTTAAAGCAGCTACAAAGTGATGATAACTTGGATTTGTATTATAATTTTCATGTAAGCGATTGACTTTTACAATTTAAATATTTCTTGGTTGGGGGTGGTCAAGTCTATCGGTGTTTCCTCTTTATCATCGGAGGCGGACTTGAGGGCGATAATAATAATAATAATATCATTTATTCACGTGGCCAAAACAATTTACATATACATACATAGAACAAATATATACAAAATTTGGATGTGAGTGTCAAAAAGAAACAATTAAGTAATAAGTATACAACCTTAACAATTATTTAAAAATTCATTTGTGGAGTAGTATGCATTTTTCATTAATAAGTTTTTTAGTTTAAATTTAAATCGGGTATAATTAAGTTGTTTAATGTTGATATCCAAAGAATTATACATTTTGATTCCTTGGAAAAAATAAGATTGCTCAAAAAGTGCCGTTCTGTGATATTCAACCAGTAGTTTATTTCCATTCCGTGTGTGATAATTATGGGTATGATTTAGAAGTTGAAACCTGTATTGGTTTAAGTGTATGTAACAAAGAGTTTTGTAAATATATATACTTGGAAAAGTTAGTATTTGTGTGTTTTTAAAGACAGGTTTACATGACTCTCTATACGGTAGTCCATAAATTAGTCGTATGATTTTCTTCTGTAGTATAAAAACCCGTTCATGAGTTACCGCTTTACCCCAGATGAGTACATTGTTTGACATATACGAGTAGGCCAATGCATAATAAACACTCAAAATGCTTTTTTCATTGCAACATGATTTTAATGAAAGTATAGCATAATATGCTTTACTTAATTTATTACATACATAGTCTACCTGTGTACTCCAGTTAAGTTTACTGTCGAGAAATATACCAAGATATTTGCAGTTGTCACTGTATGTGTACTTTTCATTATTTACTATTAATTCCGTTTTTTCTGGCATTTGTTTACGTTTTGAAAAATATATGCATTGCGTCTTTGATTCATTTACAACCAATGAATTTTGGTTACACCAGTTGTTAAATTTTGAAATAACAACTTTTGTTTTATTTATTAAGTTCTCTTGGTTTTGTGCTGAAATTCCAATTGCTGTATCGTCAGCATACAAAATGACAAGATCATTTGGAAATGATTCTGGCAGATCATTAATAAATAATAAAAACAACAATGGACCCAGCACAGATCCTTGAGGAACACCTAGCATTACGTTAAATGTATGAGATCGATGGTTGTTAACATTGACATATAATTTTCTATCACTTAAATAAGATTTGATTAGCATTAAAAAATTTCCTCGAAATCCTAGAGCTTCTAGTTTTGATAAAACAAAATTAATATTGATGGTATCAAATGCACGAGACAAGTCGAAAAATAATACATTAACGTGTTTATTTTGATCTACTTCTCGAATAATAAAATTAATTAACTCACAGGCAGCTGTTTCAATTGACCTATCAGATGTAAAACCATGTTGCGATTTTGTTAGAAGATCAAATTTTTTTAAAAACATGATAATTTTATTTGAAATTATTTTTTCAAATAATTTACTTATTGAGGATAGTTCGGATATAGGTCTGTAATTGCTTATTAAACTTTTATCACCTTTTTTAAAAATAGGTTTAACCAAAGCTATTTTTAGAATTGATGGAAAAACACCTACATCAATCGACCAATTAAACATAAAAACTAGTGGTGACATTAAATCTTCTATTAATATTTTCATTATCTTTATTGGTACATCATCTGGACCTTTAGCATTATTGTTAGTTAAACCCCTTAATGCATCTATTATATCGTGTTCGGTAATCGGAGATATGTAAAAAGTATTATTTGAAATATTAGTAGTAGTTGTACATGTAGTAGAATTATTTATTCCAAAACGAGCATTAATAGTTTCTAAAGCAATATTAGAAAAATAAATTGCAAATTTGTTGGCTACTTGTGCGGGTTCAGAGACAGTTCTATTTTCATAAACTATAACTAGTCGCATATTTTGATTGTTCGATTTACCGAGATAGTTGTTTATCAAATTCCAAGTTGCCTTTATTTTATTTTTTGATTCTAATATTTTGTTAGAGTAGAAATTTTGCTTGGCAATTATAATGTTATTTTTATGTTCTTTTTTCTTTATGTTATATGAAGATATTAGTTCAGCATCATTAAAATTACTAATTAACCAAAACATATCTTTTAAAGAATTACCTTCTTGTATTATAGTGTTGGTAATCCAATTGTCTTTGCATTTATGTTTACTTTTGCATTTTCTTATTTCAATTGGACAACAGCTGTCCAATAAGTTTTGAAGAGTTGTACTGAAGTTTGAAAAAACTTCTTCTATTGAAAAGGGTTGCATTAGTCTTGTCCAGTCTGTAATTTTAGCCATGTGTTTTAGTTTTTGTATGTTGAATGAATTGTAGTTACGACTCTGGTAATAATTAACATTACAATCGGATTTAATATTGGCAATATGGTTTTGTATCGATAATGTAATACTAAAATGGTCAGCAATCGGAGGTCCTACCACACTAGCTTTGTACTCGTATATATGCTTGTCTATGTTTGTTACAATATAATCAATGGTGCTGTAAGATGTAATGTTATTACAGTTAGTGAAAACACGTGTATATTCCGTACTGGTAACTTTAAGATCGTTTTATAATAAAATACCCTTAAGTATTTTAGTTTGAGCTGAATTTGAATGATAATCAATATTAAAATCTGCACAAATTATAAGTTTGTCACCTTTGGCAATTATTGGTATTAATAACTCAGACAGATTTCTATTAAAAATGTCAAAGCTACCGTTAGTAGAACGATAAATAGATAATAACGTTACATGATCATCTCCCATTTTAAATGTGATTCCACAGGTTTCAAAATCTAACTCAATAGAAACTTCTTGTACCCTTTTTAAATTTTTATAACTCACATGATTTTGTACATAAATAGCCACTCCACCATGAATATGTATTTTTCTTGAAAAATATGCTGCTAAACGGAAATTTGGAATTATGACGTGTTCAATTTGGTTATTCATTACCCAATGTTCTGTTATAGCAACTATATTAATATTTTCTGTTTTTAAAAATAATTCAACAAGATTTAATTTGTTAGTTATTGACTGAACGTTTAAATGCGCAAGTTTAATTATACATCGGTTTATAGTTGTCGATGTGTTTTGTTGGTAATTAAGTTTTTTGAATGATTATTTTTAGGAAACCAAAATCTACTTAGTTTAATTCCTGTAGGCCAGTTTGACGGATTAATTGCTGCTGAATAGTCTTCTTTTGAAACCCCAAGCTTGTAGCAAGTAGTTCCATAATTTGTTTGGATATTAGAAACTTCAAAATTGCTGTGATTAAAAATTGTTTTTAGATAATCTTGCACATGATTAGTACTGCACGATTTTTCTACATTACCAAGAAAAAGCCACATTTTGCTTTCTTTTGCTTTTAATACTGTATTTGTATTACTTGATGTCCCTATTATTGCTTTATTGTTTGTTTGTTTACGTTTAACAGTTATCCAATTGTCATTTTGTTCTGATGAATTATTAGAATCATGTTCATTTATATTTGGTTCGTAACATTGATTTGTGTTGTTTATAGATGGATTGTGGATGTCAGCACTATTTACAATTGATTTCTGTGGCGCCACCTCTGGACAAATAACTAATTCTTCTGTATGAACTGTTGTATTATTTTCTGTATTTTGGTGCTATGGTGGCAGTAAGGTTAGTGATAATTACCTAGAGTTTCTGGTTATTTCTTTTGGAGGTCTTCCTCATGGCAGTCAGCTGGTTACTCATATCTTTCATTTAAGTTTATGTTTTGGTTGGTTATTATAATTATATTTGTTTGGGAAATTAAGTTTGTTTTACGTTTTTCTACTTGTTCTCTTACATCCCTTCTCCATAGCTATTTATTGCTGTTTGCTATTCAGTTCAGGAAGAAAGAAGACCAGCCACGTGACAAACCAATTGAAGCCCAAGTAGGTATCAGCATAAATTTTAGGATCACGGGTGAGTCTATAGCTTCTGTGTTTAGTTCTGTCAAATCACACAATTGATAAGTAAAGCCGGATGGACTAACAATTCATTAGTTTTTATTTTTTTTATGCGATTCACAACTATTTTATTTTCTATTGATTTCATAAATCATTTAAATTCGTAATCAGAATTAGTCGAAGCGTAAAAATTATAAATAAGTTACAGATAAATAATGAATTGAAATTGTAACCAGCATATATCAGCAACAAAATAGGAGTGTCTTGTTCTTTTGATATTAATTACTTTGATAGATTTTCAAATATTTATGTTTTATGGCAATCAATAGTAATCAATCAATCAATCAATCAATTGCAACACGAATATCAAACATGTTTGAACAGTGGTTCAGTATTTTACCCTATTCTTTTTGTTTTCTCTTAAGGGTGGTTTGTTGTACCTTTGATTTTTACTTCTCTAGCAGTTCAGTTTCTTTGATGAAGTCCATAAACTTTTGTCTTGAGCTCTTCTTTAGTTAGCTTAATTTCTTGACAGTTTTGCCATAGATTGCTGCACTCCTTTTCAAGTTTTTTACTTACTAGTAAAAAGTTTACTCCTATCTACCTAGTATAAACAAATAAGTCTAATAATTTAGCAAAAATTATTTTTTGCATTTTCATAAAAATTATGTGATTAAATGTTTATAAAAAATAAAATTGAATAAGGTTTGTTTAAAAAAATAGAACTTACTATTAAGTATTATGTTTGCTGTGTCAGCATCCACGTGGACTTTTATCTTTCCCATAATAATTGATACTAATATCTACCAAATTATCACCCATGTTTTTATAAATAGTTGATTCAGCAGTTGATTGATTGCATGCTGTTAACACTAATCAAAAGTAACACAAACTCAAATAAATCGTTGCAATAAAATGACGCCAACAAAACATTAAATTTTTCGCCTTTGATATTTATATATATATATATATATATATTTGATGTAAGTAATTATATTAAATTGTATAGACAGAATTATACACTTATGCTGGAGCTCATGAAAATTTTCAAGTAAGTAGACTTGTTAAATCTGACAACCACAAAACTATTTATGATATAACAAGTTGAAAAACAAATTTGGCGTAACTGGCGATAAAAAGAATTTATATTATATGAAAAAACCCAAAGAAAAAAAAATAAATGTTGCTGTTTAAAAATGCAAATAAAAAATAAATGTTGCTGTTTAAAAATGCTTGCTTTTATACTACTCAAAAACCATTAAAAATGCTTTTGAATTTTTAAATTGTTTAAAAAATAACAAAAGCTATTTATTATTCATAAAGAACCAAAACTATTTTGTAATTTTTGCAAAACATTACTTTTAATCAGGTATTTAATTAACATTCATAATTTACTTACAACATACAAAGTTGTTCCTAGTTACAGTATTCTTTTATTGAGCTTGGAAAAAACTTTTAATTTTAAAACTCTATTTTTAACCACTTTTTTCAATTTCTAGATGGACAAAAATAAATCAAAATATTTCAACTATTTCATCTGTAAATTAGAATGATCAACTTTCTATTGAGTTGCATATAACATTTTTAAATTTATCACAAAAATAATGTAAACAAATGAAAGCCATCGATGTAAATTAAGCACCTATAAAAAGTTCTATTTCAGTATTTTTGTCAACATTTCACATGTTCATAGTTTATTAAATTATTTAATCAAGTGTTTATATTTTTATGCCAGGATATAAGATCACGTTGTATAGTAAACTTTTTTATATATTTATTTGAAATATTATTAGTATATACCGCAGACGATTTATTGGCGTTTATTCGATTTTATTTTTTTTATTTAATAGATACAGGGTCTTTATAAGAGATTGGAATTATGTCATCATCTAATGTACGTTTGTGCCTCTCTAGTGAAATAGTGAATTCACATTTGGTGTGCGTAAATACAGCTGAAGTTGAGCAGTCAAAACAAAGTAAATAGTTTTGTGCACAATTTTTAAAAAGCGGCATATTTAAAGTGATTACATAATCGCAGACATTTATAAAGACCCTGTATATGTCCTGTATATACTTACAATTGAAGACCCTATAATGATAAGTGGATAAAGCCCACTTTTGGCCATATCCACTTTATAATAACTTCTTATAATATACAAATTGTTCTATCGTTTAAATTGATAACGAGACTTGTAAGTACATATATAATTGTTGCTAGATAGTTGTCTAGTTGTATTTTGTATCGTGCGTTGAGTAAGATAACAGGACGAACATCATTTTTCTCGATTTACTCTTAATACTTAATTTGAGCTTTATCCACTTATCAGTCTAGGGTCTTCAATTGATGAATGTACCAAAAGTTAATAATAATGTGAAGTGTATAGAAGTATAAATAAAATAAATATAAATAATAACTTTTTTATTGATATTTATGTATCAGAAAATATTTCTTTAGCAACGCGCTCGCTCGTGTTCTTGAATAATCAACAAAGTTAATATTATTTAAATTTCTACTAAGTTTTGTTATCAATACTTTTTGATAAAAACAAATATAATTTTTTTATATTTATTTGTATTCGATGGCACTCGAATGATATTTATTAGCTATAGTTGGCCACACTGTTACAAATGCGAAGGTGGCGCCGCCTTCACACATGTTGTACTCACTAACGTAGCAGTACTCACAGCAGCAGCATGGCCGCCATTAATAGTTTCAAGAATGGCCAGTTAACGACGTTGTGCTGCCATTTATTAAAATCATAATAAATTGGTGCGTATATTAGTTAATCTGTGAATGATCCTCTGTGTTCTAAATTACAAGTGATATCCAGTACATCCATGAATCCATAACGGCTAAGCAAGCAGCTGCATTGATTATAAATTCTATGCAAAAGAACGAAAAATTATGAAATTTCTTCACATCAAACTTGGAAAATAGAAATTAACTTCTTCCCAACTCAATACAATATCTGGACAATTTTGTTGAAGGTGATATGAATTCTATATAATTATAAGTGATTGAATTTTAATGATTAATTGAATTAATTGCATCTAATAAGATGATTATGAATTAATCTAAAAATAACTGTGATTCAAATGCAGTTAATTATTTACAAGAATCCGAGAAGTTTTGTTGAAGATGATAAGAGTTCTACTTGACCGATGAATGGATATCAATTACATTAAAAAATCAAATTTATGAAAAAATTATTCTAAACTAAAAACATCCATAGACGCGTTTCGAGGACATTGCGTCTCTTCTTTATATGTTTTATATTATGGATATCAATTAATTGAAATTAAATGCGATAATGAAATTTAACAATATTTCTGATAATTAATTAACTGAAATTTTTGGAAAGTTTTAATAATCATCTTCTCAACATCGGAAAAATGAAAAGTGGAAATATTAAACCAATAGCAAGAAACATGTTTTTCCACGTCAATTACGAAAAGGAATAAAATATTGCAACTGAATAAATTAACTATGAAAAAGCAATAACTCATCAACAAGGTGTCAACACTGTGAAATATTTTAATCGATATTAATCATTATCGAATGATTGTTTCAATTTTTAACAATATTTCTAATTTGGAATGTTCTAATAATTATCTCCTCAACATCAGAAAAATAAAAAGCAAAAGCAATATACCTATGACAAGGAAGAAAATTTTGAAGCTGAATTAACTACGAAGAACCAATAAATTGTCGACAAGTTGTGAACGCTGAAATGTTTTCACTTTACCGATATTCATTGTCGAAATAATAGTTTAATTGATTTGTATTTCAATCATTAATTTAAAAATATTTTAATGAGAATATATTTGAAATACTATGATATCTATTGAATCATCGGTGTATTCAAGTTAAATAATTTTTAATTTAATCTTGTTTTTATTTGGGTTTTTTAAATATGTGATAAACTGAATGTTGCATATTTTCATTCAATAATTCACTGTGGTGGTTCTTTTTCAACTATGAATTTTTATTTCATTTATTTTTATGTTTGATATTGATGGTACGTACTGTCTCTGAATAAATAGCTAGCATTTTATTGTTTAAGTTTTCAACAAATTTTGGTTCTGATAAATTTGTTGTTTTAATATTATGTTAAAAAAAATTGACATGGTAATATATAAGTACTTACAAATGTTTTCAATTGAAAATGGTGAAGTTGGAAGAAATATTAACATTGCAGATATTGAGTCTCCGCTTGGAGCTTATAATTCGAAAACTGGTAGGGTTGCTAATGGCATTTCCATTTGTTTTTACTGCACTTTTGCTACATCATCTACTATATCCTCTGTCTGCTTTACCAACTCTCATCATTGCACTTAGTAATTTAAATGGTGGTTGAAGAAAAACAGCAATGTTATACTCACCAAAATTCATAATTAAAATTTTACTTATTTTTTTAATTTGATTGGAAAATGTAGTAAATTTATAAATACTTGGATTTATTTTTATTCTCTATCGTTCTGCTGTACCATCGCAGCAAGGTTGGATTTGTTAGATTTTTTTCTCGATTGCTTTTATATATGAATCAATAGTTGATGTGATACTTCTTACGTTTCTTTTATCAGATTGTTGTTGTGGCAGTACATATTTTGAAAGCAAACGTGCATTGTGTTTTATCTTTTACATAAGTAAACAAACATTTTGTTTTTATTTTTATGTTTTTTTTTTTTTAATTTCAGATTTAAACTGCTTGGCGCACATTACAAACCACACATATATGGCACAAGTTTTTCATTATAATTTTTTTTTAAACAATTATTTTATTTTTCCATTGATCTGCTCTTGGTAGAGATACAATTTCATAGTATTTTGGGGTCCATATCATTAAATAAATGATGGTTTGTAGTTGGTCCCAATATTGATGTTTTTGATTTATTATTGTTTTTTCATCAAAATCTTTATATATAATATAAGTTTTATCCTTTTTTAAAACCTCGCTCAAATCAACATTTATAAGGACACTTTATTATAACCCTCTATAAGACTTTTGAAGAGAGAAGCAGAAAACTTATTTCTTCTGCAAGCTGACAAACTTGCTGGCCGTCAACCTATGTTTTCGGGCGAACAACCAGTTTTTATTGGAAGTTTGCCATACGGTAACTTTTGCCACTTTTTTTATTAGGTCTAATATTTAATTTTGTTATCAGCCGATATGTATTCTGCTGAAAACAAAATATTTTCAATTTGTGGGATCAATTCCACAACATTTCCTAAAGTACTGGGACGACGCAACCAAGCTAATCCCACATTTTTGTTTAATTCTTCAGCAAATGATGCCACTTCTTTGCTATTTATTGTTTTTACCGCACAATAATCCGAATGTTCAGGTGGATAAAAATCATCTAATGTTTTTGTATCAGTTTTACCAATATCATATTGTGTTGAAACATTCCATGCACAAGCTGTATCAGTAATACTGATATTATTGTGATATGGACAAGGCAGCTATATGATGGCATACGACTTGCCCTCGTGGACAAGAACAAGTAGCCTCAATTCATTCATCTTCTTTATCAATAGATATCTGAAACAACATATTTATAATAAATAAGTTGTTCAAAAAATTTAAATATAAATAGGTTTTTAGAGGTAACTTACTTGAATAGAGTATTATATTTTTTCATGCTAGCTCGGACTACACCTTTGAGTAGCATTGGATTCACATTTTAATCAAATATTATTTGGCATAAAAGTACATATATTATTATTTTACATAATTGTATTTAGAATATTATAAAGATTTAAAAAATAAAATAAAAAATATATGTTGCCATTTAAAAAAATAAAGTTGGTTGTCATAGCAACTATATTAAACATAAAAACAAATATGTGTGTTCCTGCCTTTATATTACTCAAAAAGTCATTTAAAATGGTTTTTGAATCATACAGAGAGAGAAATAATATTTATTTTTTGGGTGTTTTTATGTTATTATGCATAACATACATACAGCATTTTTCCAAAATTCCAAGTGTTCGCTCGTTGCAGTGACACCGCATCTAAATTGTTTTCCTGATTTGGAGTAAAGTGTTCCCCCATTCACGCTATCATATAATTTATCAAAAAATTCCAATATTGTCGCTGTTTCTTTGGCACATCGTGGTAATGATGTTGTCGTACCATCTGCAATTTTTTCATCTATAAATATATAAACAATAAATTAACATATATAATTAATTATATTAGCACACAGTCACATGTTATATTCCTTCATCACTTTACATGCTCAGAATAAACGTTTTATATTCAAATTATACTTACAAGTTCTAGAAAACATCGAAATTACTGCCGCCATTGTGTAACTTATTACCTGCGTGCAGCATGACATGACCTTCATTTTCTTTATTTTTTTTTAGATTGACGTGATGTTCTGTTATTTTCGGCAAAACTGCAAATTCTCCACTTCTACTGTCAATTTTATATGCATCTTCTATATGCGACCAACGATTATTTTATATTATTTATATTATTTTACGAATAAATTATTTCTTATGCCCTTAATTAAATGGGGTGGATCAAACACAGGAACAATTTCTTGCCCCCCCTAATGAGATGATTTTGTGTATGTTTTCTTCACCTCTTTTAACATATTCTGCCGATATATATTTGACTAATTGGTTTATTGCCGCTGTGTTTGTTGACCCTTGATCGTAAACTGTTGTAATGATCTTTAGACCAGCAGCCTGTACAGCATTTATGACTTGTTTTAACAGTCTCGTTAGAATTGATGTTTTCGTGGTTGATATGCAAAATGTATACATGATGGGTTGCTTCCATTTCCGAAACAACCCCTTCAGCATGAATACTTGGACATGGTCTGCAATCTCATCATTTTGATGATCTCCAAAATCTTCAAAACCTTCGACTTTATCCAAGTGGGGTATATAGTCTAGATGTGGAGATAAACTCATTTCGTCAAACATCAGGACGCACCATTTGTCTATGGGTTTTAATTGCGATACAGCTTCTTTTAAGTTACTAAAAATTGATAAATTAATGCCGCACTTAATTGGTACTGCATTTAGTAGAGCCATGATTGTCTTTCTGGATGGCAAAGCAAACAGTCTGGATAGAAGTTTATAACCTCTACCTGACTGTTTGAACAGTGAAAGTGCCATGATCTTTTCCTGCTTCGTGTATCTTCTACCTCTAGGTTTAGATTTGTACATTCTTAATTGCGATAAGCAAAAATTAGCAGCCTGCTCATTCATCATTCCAAATTCTTTAAACATGTTTGATTTGGCTTCTTGTTCTGCCATTCTCAGTCTCTGTTTAAAATTGGAATTTCTTCTTCTAAGAACAACAGAAAAGTTCTTATATCTGCGAGCCGTCTGATACAGAAGTTTCTTTCTCGGACTCAGATTAGCAGCTTTTCTCACATTTATGGGACGAAGTAAGGATCTTACACAAGAATAATGATTTTAAATATTTTATTTTATTATTTATATTTTTCTAGAAAATCTACAAATTTTACACTTGATATCCTGTATACATATTTATCTAATTAAGAATGATCAACATATCATTGAGAAAAAATTAAATTATGCCTAATTAAGTAAAATAAACATTAACCTGTCTCACACATATTTTATAAAACAATATTCTCAAATGCTCATATTTGAGGAGCCTTTTAGCAAAACCGAATAAACCAATTTTCATAAATTTATTAATTTGCTAATTAGTCTATACATGTAATGGTGACAACTTAATCAATATCTATTCTGTAAAATATAGTTGTTAATTACTTTTGCATATAGTATTTATATTTTAAATTGTATAATTAAATTTTTTTATACTTTTATAAGCATATAAAAGTATAAAAAAATTTAATTATACAATTTAAAATATTCTGTAAAAGCCTAATATTATGAAATATTTTAAATTAAAAATTAATAACATTATACAAAAACAGATTAAAACTGTTTTCACATTATTAAAATAGAAAAATGTAAACTTATATTTAAAATTAACACTGGAAGACAAACATCTCAATAATATAATCACTTTAAAAAACTGACTACCTACAACAATAACTTGTTACCACCTATTGTTACTAGTTCTATACTGTTATTTATATCTTTAAAATTGTATAAATGTGATAAATAATATGTACCACCAACATGGCTGTAAGCCTACTGGTGCTGCATAATAAATAAATATTATATTAATATTGTAAAACAAATGTTGATATTAAATGTATTATATATATATATATATATAAGGGCCGCTTTTACAACCGTCGTTTAAACCAGGAGTAACGCTATCTACGGAATAAATATAAAAATGCGCTTTTACAATAACCAGTTAAAGCATAGTTAGGGTTTGCAGGAGAATTAACCGGGATTAACTTATCCGGTGCTCGGAACAGTAGATAAACCTAGTTTAACGCACATAACCTCGTAAGCGCCGCACATTTGATATTAGTCAAAATAAATAACGCTATACGGTGTATAACAACATAACCTCGCAAATCAAAATGGATAAAAGTAGAATTCGATGCTCCAATTTTCGTCCCGAAGAGACTGAGACATTATTAATGTTGATGGAAAAATTTAAAGATGTAGTTGGTAAGTTTTTTTTGTATACAATGAATATGAGTATAAATTATAATTAAGGGATTTTTACTAAAAGATGATTTTGATTATAGAGTGTAAAAAAACAGACCAGGTAACCAACTCTGCAAAAGAAAAGGCTTGGGAGAAAATAGCAGAGGAGTTCAACAATATAACATTAGGGAGTAGGTCTGCAAAACATTTGCGAAGCAAATGGGATACTATTAAAAAGAGTACTCGAAAAGAATTTGCTGCAATAAAAAAAAAATAATTTACAAACAGGTGGTGGTCTAGGAAATAATAAAATAAGTAGCTTTGGAGACAAGGTATTAGGTATCGTGGGTCTTAGTGTTACAGGTACTACAAATTCCTACGATGATGACCAGGGTTTGTATTTGTGTTATAAAGTTTCTATAAAATTTTTTTTTTTATAATTATAATCTTTTTTATATTTTCTAAATACAGAATTTATAAAATCTATTTATTTTAGATATTATTAATTAAAATTTTATTTAATAATTGATTTATTATTTCACAAACATGTTTCAATGAATTATCATCATTATCAATGTAAAATATTAAATAATAACATGTTTGTGAAATAATAAATCAAATATTAAATGAAATCTTAATTAATTAATAATGTCTTTAATTATAAACATTCAATTTTTAAACAGATCCGATTATTGAATTTGTCGATCCAGATCCACCTAGTACAGAAATTACTCAAGAATATATTATACAGGTAAACTAACATAATTAACATTTCCATATCTAATTAATAATCATTTCAGCTAGAAAATACTCCTGATGATACTCCTGAGCAACAAAATGAATGGAGCTCTTGGACCCCATCTTTGCTGAGACAACCAGTAAATGAGGCACTAGTTTCATCAAATAATATAGGTATTATGTTGTAATTTTATTAATATATTTATTTTGTCATAAACATTTCTATTTCGATAAAATTTAATTTTTATCAGTTATATTTGTTGTTCGATATACTAATTTTGTCATTATTACTAACTGTATTTATTTTTTCAGTAGAATCAGTCATCGAAGCAGAGTCGGCTGGTCCTATACAAAAAAAAAAACAGAATAACCAGAAGGCAGGGAAGGGATATTTTAAGGAGAAAACCTGAAAAAAAAAATTTGAAACTTTAGCCGAAAGAAAATTGGAATTAGTAAATTTACAATTGGAAATAATAAAAAAAGAGGCAGCCGACAAAGAAAAAAGAGACACAGCAAAAGAGAAGAGAGAAGAAGAACGCCATAATTTGGAAATGGAAATTTTAAAAACAGATTTATTAATTAAACAAAAACAATTAAATATGTAAAATTTATTAATAAAAAAAAAAAAATATTGGTTGCGTACTTTAATTATTATTTATTAAGTTCTGAAAATAATCATTTATTAATGATAATCGTCGAGCATTGTTTTCTTGATTGACCTGATCATCGGCATTCTGAACGACTTCTTGTAAAACTATAACATCAGGGTCTTCAGGTGGTTCATCCTCCTTTGCTTTTATTGCCATATTATGTAGCACTGCTGTGGCAACAATAATTGCTTTGGATCGTTCTAAACAAACTCTTATTCCAAGAGACAGAACTGGAAATCTTTTTTTTCCATATCCCAAAACAGCATTCCACTTTATTTCTGGTTCTGATTTGGGATTCGTTAAATAGAGATTCTACTCGATTATGTGGGTGGAGCAATGGTGGAATAATATAATTTGTTACACCGTAACCACTATCGCCTAATAAAATTGAATCTCCCATTTCCCCTGCTTCAAACCTGGCTTTAATATTCGAGTTGTTAAAAATGGTTTGATCATGTGCCGATCCTGGCTATCTTGCAACAATGTTTCTTATATAGAAATCTGCATCGGATATCACTTGCACATTCCATGAAAAATAACCTTTTCTATTGCGAAAATATTCAGCCTCATTTCCTCCGGGTGATTGAATTTTTACATGGGTACAATCAATGGCCCCAATCACTTTAGGAAATCTGGCAATTTCATAAAATTTTAATTGTACTTTCAATTTTTCTTCAGCTCCGGGCATGTTAATAAATTGGGGTTTTAAACTTGCAATAGCTTCCGTCACAAGTTTCAATATTACACAAGCTGAACTTTCACTAACCCCAACAAAATCACTAACAACTAGCAGCATCGAACCAGTTGCATAAAACCGCAGTGTGAGAAGCAACTTTGTCATGGCATTAATGGCATTGTTTTGATCGGTCGCTGAAGCAATATCATGTTCAATGAGCTGCAAAAGCTGTGGCACTGTATTTTTTTGTAAGCGAAAGCGCATGAAAAATTCCCACTCTTCCAATTCTTCCATAAAAACCACTCTAGAAAATGTCAACAATAATAACAATTTAATTTAATTCTACAATATTTTTGAATTTACCTTCTACGAAATTTTTTAGGTTGTCTAAACCTTTCCACATATTGAATTATTTCCTCATCACTATCTGATTCAAATATATCCACATTGTGTAACATTATAAACAATCTAAATAATCTAAATTCGCGTATAAACTACTAACATAACCATTGACGTTTCTAGGTTATCTTTGAGAATAACAACAGAATGGGTGCGTTTTTAAATGACGCGAACAGCTGTTCGAGCACTCGAACAATAAAATGAGCGTTTTTAAATATGTACAACCCGAACACATAGCAAAAATAAAATAATATATTTATCATGGTTATATCAGAACATGGGTACGGTTTTATATACATTATAAAAATATAAGGTATACAAGAAATATGCGCTCATACAAAATATGTGTGAATCTAGAATAATAAGATTTTAAATATTTTACTTGATGCAGATTTGAATTATATTAATTGACAACACTGGGCATGTAAGCAAAACAAACAACATAACCTAAGAAAACATGTTTTTGACGTTTGAGTGCTTTATGCTGTTTTCAAATTACCCTGCACGAACAAACAAAAAAGTTGTTCGTGCAAAAATTGTTCGAACAGCAAGAGCACTTTAAAAACGCACCCTATAACTACCTACATTTGTAAAATGCATTGTGTGTTATACCAGGTGTAACTATTGGATAATTTATTCTGGGTGTAGTTTATCCGACACATTAACCGACGGTTGTAAAAGCGGCCCTAAATAAATTAAATAATTAAAAATTAAAAAAAGATAATAAACTTTTAGATTCTTTTTTTTTAAATATAAATTTACCTCTTCGCTTCGCTGTAATATATCTACTACCTTCTTTAATACTAGTACTAATAGTAGAAGGAACATCTACTATGTTTTTATATCACTATTTTTTTTGTCACACTGTGACTGCAGTTTCGGCTGAGTCTCAGTCTTCTTCAGATAATACAAGAAACAGTACATATTTATATATGAGAAAAAACAAATTAAATTAACTAAAATATTAAAACGACATTAACATAATCTAATAAATGGCTTGGTAGTATAATTACAAAAAGTGATTAAAGAAAAGGATTAAAAAATATAAGTGATTTTTTGAAATTATTGTTAGTCACTTATATTTTTTAATAATAATAACAATAATAATAATATTTATTAATCCAAAGATCATTGATTACATAATAGGACAAGTCAAACTAAAAAGTAAGTAAAAATAAACATACAGGTTTAAAATTAAAATGTAACATAAATGTTTAAAATTAAAAATACAAAAAAAAACACAATATACATAATCTGCACATTTCAAATCATATTAAAACTATTGTCTTCTAAAAATTCATTTATAGAATAATACGCTTTTTGTAATAATATTTTAGTAATTTTTGATTTTAGCTTATTAAAAAATTTTATGCCAATATATTTTGGGCATTTTTCATAAAATGGTAGTTTATGAATAGGGTATTCCAACAATGTAGTACCATGTCTGGTGTTGTATATTTCATTTCCTCTATTTCCTCATTATTCGAAGTACTTTCTTTTGTAATTTAAATACACGTTCAACATTACTTGAACCTCCCCATATTATAATACAGTATCAAATAATTGATTCAAAGTGCGCAAAGTAATACATTTTTAGTATACATATATCTACAAATTCTCGTAAACGTTGTACAACATAGCAACAAGAACATAATCTTTTAGAAATTTTATCTACATGTGCCTTAAAATTACAGCTCTGATCTATGACAACTCCCAAAAAAGAAGTGTTAGTATTTTGCATGATTAATTTATTATTGCATTTTATCAAAAACGAGTATTCAGGATTGACACTACGAGTATTAAATTTCATTGAAACTGATTTTTGCGTATTCAAATGCAAGTTATTGTCCTTAAACCAATCATTAATGTTATTTAATAACTCACTTGCTACAATTGGAATTTGATTTAAATTTTTTGATGATATAAGTAATGATGTGTCATCAGCATAAACGACACTATTTTGAATTGCTAAATCGTTTATATATATTATAAAAAGAAGAGGACCTAAAACTGATCCCTGTGGTATACCCCTTATCATATACAAGGTTTTGGACGTAGTATTATTTATCTGAACATAGTGAGGACGATTGTTTAGATAACTACTTATCCACTGTAAGCTTGTACCTCTGACACCATATTGATAAAGCTTAGTAATTAAAAGTTCATGATCAACAAGATCGAAGGCTTTTCTTTAATCCCTTTTTGTAATTATACTAACTAATATAAAAACATAGTAGTTGTTTTATTTAATCTTAGTAATTTTGAAGGTTGAGTTTCAATTTTAAGTTTATTAAATACTCATAAACCATAAGCGAATGAATATGAAATTATTAACAAGATAAAATCACAACTATTATACGACAAATGATTGAACTCAAATGATTATTCAGTTCACAGTTCACAAAGATTCTGTGATTCTGTTGTATATAAAAAATCATCTGTATAACCTTACAATTAAGTTCTATATAAAAACAACTGCAGTTTTTGTAAAACAATAAATAATAAATACTTACATGGAGGTAAATTTAAAAAGGGTACAGCATCCTTTTTCAAGAAGATGAAGATATGTCTTCAGGACGAAAATGCGTGTGACAAATCGCAACATTTTTATGTACTCGAAAAGGTTCCATAGTCTTACGTTGTGGATTTCTACAAGCTTCAACCCATTGAGCAAAGACAGTCGGATACTTCATAGGATTAGGAAATCTATGCCTTGATGAAAACTTGTCATAGCAAGTTGAAACCGAACAAGGTTTATATCCACCCATATTGGCTTTTAAGCTGCAAATAAATAAATATTTTATTAATAATCTATACAGATAATAAATAAATAATTTGATCTTGGCTAGTCTAATTACTCAGATTACTCTAGTCATTTTAAATCATATCTTATTACATCAATTAATTGTTTCATTAAATTCCGCCAAATATTTAAACAATTCAAACGCAAAAAAATTTAGAACAACTGAAATATTTTCCAATAATGTATTTTATATTTTTATTGGATTTTAATTCATAAATGTGTATTGTTATAAACTCTGTATTTCAAGAAATTGTAATATTGTAAATAATTTAAACTGTGCAAATGAAACATTGAATTATGTATAGGTTATGTATTGTAATCTGACTATAATACATTTGTGCTCGTATTCATAAAAGTCAGTTACAGTAACCGATCGTTAAATTTGACAACCGCAAAATTATTTATGCTAATGCCCGTATTTATAAAAGCTAATTAAATTTAATGACTATTAAATGTGACAACATAACCTCACAATTCGATAAAACGTCAAAACAATTTTTATATTACATATATAATTATAAATATTTTATTATTTGTTATAAATAAATATAATAATTTACAAACTTATACATTATGTACTAACCTTTTTAAGCAATATACAATTGTAAATTAAAGTATACACAAAAAGATTTCACAGAAAACACAGTGATAATACAAAACAGGCAGGATGAAGCACAAGATGAACGAAACCATAGAACATATATTCATATAGAACGGCAACTCGGCCTCTCTCTTGTTTCCACGTTTGCGCCATCACGTCGGAATGAACCAAAACTAATTTGCATTCCGCGGCAAATTTAAACTCTGGAATATATTATTTTTTTATTAAAAATCTATGGACATTGAATTAATAGGCAAGTCTAATTTAAATTTATTAGACTTGCACACATATACACTGATGACATATATATTAGATAATAAGCAAATTTACTAACTTATTTAAATAAATGATTAAATTTTACAACTTAAATAAAAAAAAACATATACTTACATTTTAATATCGACTTGATGAAATCTTTGTATATTCATTATTTATAAAATAATCACTCACATTTTATTATTTTAAAATAAAAAATTAAATTAATGTTGAAATTTTATTATACATTGCAAACATATACACATATTTTCTACACATAATTTACCTGGTGGAATTAGGCAAAAAAAAAATGTTGTAAACACATTACATGACTCCTAATTAGTAATGATAATCAAATCAAATTCTATTCATTCTATTTTTATTTATTTATTTATTATATAATACATTAATAATTTTCAAAATATTAATTCATCTCAAGAATTGTATAATATAGGAGTTAGGATTTGATTTATTTTTAATAAAACTTTAAATATACTAACTTTAAAATTAATAAACAATAGTAAACCTAAATACTCACTAAAAATTGTCTTATGTATATTATATAAATTATGTTCACAAGAAACACAACACAACCATATAACACTAAAAACACAGTTTAATGAAAAAAACCTGACAGATCTTTGTCCTCACAATAATTGTTATTTGTCAATCATAGCTAAAGCCAACTATCTAATTTTGAAATTTTAGCGATCGCAGCGCTGCGCAGTAGAATGAACCAACACTAAAGTTATAGATTCAACTTTTTCTAATAACAGTGCGCACCCCATGAACGAAACGAACGAAACGAACAAAAAATGTAATAGATGTAGATGTACAGTAACACTGACCAACTGACAATCAATCAACAAAACAAGTGTCATAGCTGACTTGACTCATCATATGATCGTAGATTTTACGCTCTCAGCGCCCTCATTGGAAGTTGCTACCATTAATTGACAAATTTGACCAATTACATATAAGTGATCACACCATGGTTTAGTACCAGGCAATTTCAAATGCATTTCCGTATTAACAGAAATACATTTGAAATTTTAGTTCCATTAATTCACAATATTATAAAAAAAGATGGTGTTATAAGACGTCCTAAACTTGATACTGAAAAATAAATTCTAGTTACTTTGTGGCTTTTGGCGAAACCAGATTCCTATTAGTAAATAAAAAAAAAATTATTAACATTGATAACTTATTTTTTTTTTCTGTTGGCCATAGATTTGATATTGGCAAATCATCTTTATCAAACCATTAAACCACTTAGCTACAAAGGTTCTCAAATGGCCTAGCATTGAACAACAAGAGCGGATTAAGGACAGCTTTTACAATATAGCTGGAGTAGATAATGTTATCGGAGCAATTGATGGCACATTTATTCCAATTAAAGCACCGAAAAATAATCCCGAGGTTTATGTAACACGTAAATGCAATTATGCCTTTACTTTACAGGCAATTTGCGATTCATCTTTAAAATTTATTGATTGTTTTATTGGATATCCTGGCTCAGTCAGTGATACCAGAATATTTAAAAATTCTGATATTTATCATCATGCTGTAAATGAAAATACAAGAAAGTATTTTCCTAATCAAAAATATATAGTTGGCATACCCTATACTATCTTGGTGCATTGCACCTTATATAGATAGAGGAAATCTAAATCCTGCCAAAAGAAACTTTAATCTAAAAATATCACAAACAAGACAAGTCATAGAACGATCCTTTGCTCTATTATTTGGACGGTTTCGTAGACTAAAATATTTAGACATGAATAAAACAAATTTCGTTCCAGCAACAGTCCTTGCATCATGTGTTTTACACAATCTCTGTCTAGATACTACAGATTTATATGTAGATGAATATTATCAAGAAGGAGTTGCTCACTTTTTAGGAAATGATGAAAACCAGCCAAATATATTGCCCAATAAAGATATTAACAATCGCGTGCACACAGCACATGCTAAAAGAGATGAAATTTGTACTCATTTATTCAATCTTGAAGATTAAGTCGTATCTCTGTACTTTTTGTAATGTTTTATAAAAATAAACTTGACCAATATTAAATATATAAATTTTTTACAAGTAGTAAAAATTAAATATATGTGTTATAATAAAAAATCAAAACTCTGAAGAATCAACTATTTATCACATAAAGATATATGTATATCACAATATAAAAAAAAGTTTAAAAAATAAAACAAAACATGAATTCTAAATTATATATCACATTTATTAATATCACAATATAACGTACAAAGTATTTTTTATCATTTATCAATTAGCTTATTAATAAGAACATCAAAACGGTCCATACTTTCACGCTGCAGTTGGATTTGTTCTTCCTGCAGTTGCAATGCTTTTTTTGTAATTCCATTCTTTCTTTTTGAATTTTTTCTAAAGTATTCATTCTTTTTCTCGTGGTGGTTTTTTTTGGTTTATTTTGTTCCACGGGACCATCTAATAAATCAGTTGGTTCTAAAACAATGAGGTAAATTTACTATGGATTTATATAATAATAAATAGAAAGTAGATATTTATTAAATGAATTAATAATTTATTCACATTCAATTTAACGATCACAGACAATTGTTTTGGTTCTACAAACAAGAAATAATTCTGTGCAAATAAACACAGTTGATATTTATGAGAATTATTTGAAAAATGTCGAACTCTGGATTTGAAACTTCAATGTCCATATTTCAAATCCCAAAGTAACAAATAAGTAAGTAACAAATTAATTAATCAATCAATATATACTTTCTTCCGGAACTACCTTCGTGGAGCTCTGTGGGTGCTCTCAAATTTGATACAATTGCGATTGGATCCACATTGTCTTTTCTGCCAAAAATTGCATCCATTTCTTTATAAAATTCAGAATGAAGAACTGCTGCCCCACTTCTCTTCATATTGTCTTTTTTTTTTCATATAGTTTGACTTCAAATATTTTATTTTGTCTTTTATTTGAGAGGCCGAATAACTTAAACCTTCCTCTAACATATCATTCGATATTAACTTATATACTCGGTTATTCTTCATCGTTGTTGAAGCGAACTTGTTGGCATGAATCTTGTAATGCTTAAGAAGGAATAGTGTTGCCAGTCTTGTCCATTTCTGTGATCCGCTTATACGTGATTGTTCAGGTATAGCATTATACAGCACTTCTTGTTGTATCTCTTCTACTACATAGAATCCAAATATGTTGCACAATTCCTTAGGCTGCAGTCTCACTGCACCACCGCCACCAACTGTCACCGGTTGCCACGAACCACCAAAATGTACTACGGTCTCACTGCAGCTACTGGTGACCATCAAATATTTAAATTTCCCACTCATTTCTATGTCAGTAGAAGAGTGCTATATTTGTATAATATTTATATTTCATTTACTAATGTAATTAGTTTATCAATGTCGGGTGGTGTCCATGTTTCTTCCATGTTACCGTTTTTAAAATTCTCAAATATCAAAGCGAAAATGACAGATTATGTTTTGATTTGTGAAATATCAAGTTAGTATGTTTCAAATGACGATCAACTTGCTGCGCTACCACCAACCGATTTGAAATTATGAAACGGTGGTTACCAACTGACAGATGCCGGCGAGAATAGTGAATCAGTCGGACCTTGTCGCCATATGAATTAACGTGTTCGAATTTTACTTGGTGGCGGTGAGTGGTGCAGTGAGACTGCAGCCTTATTCAAAGGTAAAAATACAACGTCCCCAGCTTAGAAAAGTTTAATATTAAAAAAGAAATATTGTTTGCTTATAATTTTTTTGATTTATATTTAACTTAATTATTTAATAAAACACTATTTAAATTATTGTTATAATCTTTTTTGCGTATATTATATAATATAGGAGGTTAGGTTTTCAACAAGCGTGTAAAAATATAAATATTTATAATATATAACATTCCTATACTATTTAAATACTTACTATTTTTATTTTTGACCATGACTTGGCCTTCATTAATTAATTTAATTGCTCCTGTTTCCGTTCGTATTATCTCATGTGAACAAATGGAAATGTTTGAAATATCCATTTTGAAAATACTGACGACGTAAACAAACCATAAAAAAAATATTTATATAGAAAGGCAACACTGCCAAATTTCTGTTGTCATGTTTGCGCAGTCTGGCGGTGATCCCTATAAAAAATTTAAAGCAAAAATTTGAGCGGTAAATTTAAATCCTATTATAAATATTATTTGTATAATATCAATTATGCTTGTTTCACACTGTCTTATAATTATATCTTGAATTATTTATATATATATATATATACAGGGTGTCCGGAAAATACGTGTACAACGTTTGACGACAGACTCCTGACGTCAAAATAGGTCGATCTAAGCCGACTTAGTTATATCCAAAATTGTCTCGTTTAGCCGGTAGAGGGCGTCAAAAAAAACAAAAGTATAACAAAGTTGAAAGTATCTATTGTAAGAAACTAAGTAAAACAAAAACATTACTTAAGCAAATGTGTAAAATGACCGCCATCTTGCTGAATACACTTATTAACACTCTTTAAAAAATGATATTGGACCCTATCTAATGTCTCGGAATTATTAAAATGGTTGCCTGCATTTAAAATCCGCTGCAATAAATCATCGCGTGTGTTTACCGAAGTCTTGTAAACTTCTGTTTTAATAGCGCCCCACAGAAAGAAGTCACACATATTTAACTCAGGAGAACGTGGTGGCCATTTTACTGGTGCATCATTGCCTGTTCCAATCCATCGGTTGGGATATTGATGATGTAAGTATTGCCGAACGGCAACGGAAAAATGGGGCGGGGCACCATCATGCATATACCACATTTCCCTCCGAAGCAAAAGGGGCAAATTCTCCAGAAGAATTGGTAATGTGTCTTGCAAAAAATTTAAATAAATATTTCCATCTAACCTGTCTGGAATAACAATGGGACCAATAAGGTAGTGATCAATAATACCTGCCCAAATATTAATTTTAAATTGATGCTGATGATGTGCAACTTTAATGGCATGTGGATTTTCATCGGAATAAATATGTTCGTTGTGCAGATTGGTTACCCCAGATCTTGTAAAGCATGCCTCGTCAGTAAACATAATTTTTCTACAAAAATTTGAAACAAGGATTCTTTTGTTTCTAATAAATTGACAAAATGTAAGCCGCATGGGGGGATCAGTCGGTAAAAGTTCCTGGACTTTTTGTATGTGGTAAGGATGTATCAACTGTTCTCTTAAAACCTCATTGACAATCGTTTTAGGAACATTTAACTCACGTTCTAAGAGACGGGTACTGGTACTTGGTTCTTCTTCAACTCTTTCCAGAATCATCTCTTCTATTTCCACAGTTCGAGTTGTTCGCATACGACCCCTGCCTTCAAACTTTTTCTCAAAACTGCCCGTTTCAGGAAGATGACGCTCAATATTGGCAAATGTTTGGTGGTTTGGTATTCGACGGTTAGGAAACCTCTCCATGTAAACCCTAACACTCTGACGCCCATTTCCTTGACAAAACCCGTATACCAGGAGCATGTCAACTTTCTGAGAGTTTGTATAATTTTTCATTTTTAATGGTAAAATGAACTTGTAATTCAAGAATGTTGATCGTATACTTGAGTAAATTTCATAGACTGGTGACAATTTGTCAATAATTGTCAAATTATTAAACGCCATAGCAACAAGGTCACTTAAAAAATTATTGTTACAGGTAATTTCTTTTTAATATTTACAAATTTTTGACGCCCTCTACCGGCTAAACGAGACAATTTTGGATATAACTAAGTCGGCTTAGATCGACCTATTTTGACGTCAGGAGTCTGTCGTCAAACGTTGTACACGTATTTTTCGGACACCCTGTATTTATATATATATATATATATATATATATATATATATATATATATAACAAAGAACTTTACGAGGTTGGCATTAAATTTGCGTGCGCATTTGCCCTTTTCTTTCCCGTTTGATTGATGTCCCACCGTGAACATAACCTGTTAATTTCCACGTGTGTGTCTGGTGGTTGTTTCCTCATGGATTGGGGTATATGTTCCTCAAAATTAAACAGTTTATATAAAAAAACTTTTAATAATGATAAGATGGATGTTCAAGTGCACTCATTCTCATCAATTTATTTTTGTGTCTACAATTTTTGTAATGTAAGTAAGGTTGTACATGTATTAACTGTAATAAATTTTAATGTGTTTAGTTAGTAAGGTGTGTTGGAGATTCACTTTTACAAGTTTCCACACATGTTCATTTTGGAATATTAATTATACCATGTGTTGCGTTTTATATATAATTTTACTATGTCTTGATTACCTAGAATTAATTGTTTGTTTTGTGTGATATTTTAGGCCCTGAAGAAGCTACCAATATAGTAGCGAAACGTTGGCTAATTGATTTTGTGTTTGTAAAATCAATTGGAATCAAAATAATAATGTGGACGGATTAAAATAAAATTGTTTAACATGAGATAGGAGCCATTATTAATGTTTTGACGTTGTTTTCCCGTTAACCCTTTCACAATAATATAATACGTCAGTTATTTCACTTAAGAATATATATATATATATATATATTTACATCTCGGTATCTATAAAGCGTCCGCTATGAGAAATTGTCATTGGGCGTCCCTTAAAAAAAAACGTACTTCTAGTGCTCTCAGGTGAATATACTCGAGCTCAAAAAGATTAACGCGGTTTTCTTATTAAATACAAACTAAAACATTTTTCTATTGTACATAAAACTACCTTTTAGCGTCCGTACATTTTTCTGTTTTTGAGCGTCTTACATATACACAAAAAAACATGAATATGTGTTATAGAGCGTCCTGTTTGCTACCTTAAAGCGTCCGGCAGTGTTGCAACATGTTTTCTATTGTATATATACATATTTGACACGGATTCTGCATACTATAAAGCGTTCAAACCAGTTTGACCAGTCTATTTATAGAATATCTGTGGTAAATTAACTATACGGCGTCCAACAAAAAATAAACAATAATATACCCACTTAGTACTGATTGAGTAATTCTTTTGGTTTTTAGATTTAAGTAGAAAATAATATAAAATTCACTGCATTTTTCGTGTCGGAAACATTTTGGATAACTCAGGCTTTGCAAATCCAACAATATTGAATACAAATATTGTATTTGTTCCTTCTTGAAAACAGTAGTGCCCAAAAGTTTGTATACACTAAAAATTAAAAAAATTGAAAAGTTTTTAAATAATTACAGCTTATGTCTAAGTGTATTACTCAAAATAATTTGTGTATTTAATTTATTAACATGTATTTAAAATATAGAGTTTTCTAATAAAAGGTTTCATTTCATTTCATTTTATTTGATATTAAAAAAAAACAGAAATTTTTTTATGAAAAATCAATAAATGTTTATTTCATTGTAAAGAGAAATGTATGCCATTAACTTTTGAAAGCAATATCCTAGATAACTTCACACATTTTATTTTTAAGGTCTTAAATCGATTATAGAGCATTGGCATAAACCTTGTTTTTCACGTGACCACAAAGAAAAAAGTCTAAAGATGTTGAATCACAAGTTCTTGGTGGTCAATTGTGATCACCTCTTTGAAAAAAACACGGCCAGGAAACTTTTCTTGCAAAATTGCGATTGTTTTGTAGCTTGTGTGGCACGTAGCGCCGTCTTGCTGAAAATAAACGTCGTCCACAGCAATATCTTTTAATTCCGGCTATCAAAAATCATTAATCATAACTTGGTAGCGCCATCAATTTACCGTAACAGTTGCACCAGCCTCATATTTAAAAAAGTAGGGTCCAATCACACCGCCAGTCTAAAAACCGCACCAAACAGTGACACGATGAGGATGCAAAGACTTTTCAACAACCATTCTTGGATTTTCTGAGCTACAAATGCGACAATTCTGGTTATTAACGTAGCCTCCGAGGTAAAAATGGGCCTCATCACTGAAGATGATTTTTTGATAAAATTCCAGATCATTTTTATGCATTTGACGGACCCAATCAGCAAAGAAACGACGTTTATGGTAATCGACCAACTTGAGTTCTTGTGGTAACTGAATTTTAAAAGCCTTAAGACTTAAGTCAAAAGAGCAAAATACAATTCAATGTTGTTTGTAAAATTTCTAATTCCAAAGATCAACAAGGAATCAACAAACCTGGGTTTTCTTCAACACTACGGGCTACATCAGCAATATTCTCATGTGTTCTTAAGCAACGCACACGTTTTTGATTTTTTACATCACAAACTTGTTACAACAGCTTAAATTTTTCCATTAGGTTTACTATTGCTGGCCGAGAAGATGCTTTACGACGACCAAAAAGTGTTTTAGTTTTGCGAACTGTGACTGAAAAACTTTCACCATTTTTGTAGTAAATTTTAATAATTTCAATGCGATGTTGAAGCGTGTATCGTTTTATTTTTAATAACAGCGTAGTTTTTACTTGTCAAATCTCAAAAGATCAAAAGTGACAGCTGCCCAAATAGCCTGCTCTTCAAAATGAAACTTCTTATTGGAAAACCCTTTACAATAGAATGTTATTAAGTTTGCAAAATTAAATGTGGTATGTATTAAAGTCGACAATTGCGTTTATTAATCTTTCCGCATAACGTAGATCATTAATTATATTGATATTATAACGAGACTATACAGTTTTAAATTCATTATGAATAGTTTCACCAACATGTTCCGACCATCGACCCAAACCTAAACTCAAGTAATATAACGCATGAGGTAATTGGTATAAAATAATATGAAGTTTTGTTTCGATAAAGTCCGTTGCTTCAAAATATTTTTTGAAGTTAGCAATTTCTAAATTTAAGATTTTTTCATTTGGTTTTGATGTAGAGAAACATAGATTTACAATTTTATCCATTGATTTGAAACATAATACGTATGGAATAATCACTCACAAGAATATCAAAGTTTTTCAACATTGTTCGGCAAGTATTCCCCGCAAAAACTTTGCCACAGTAATTTTTTGATATTATTTTTAACTGTTTTGGCCAAAGATGAGCTTGTTTACGATTTAAATTTTTTATTAATTTGTTTCAAACTATGAATTTTTGAATAACAGTTACATCATCGTATTCATTGAAGAGTAGAAGATTCACTACTGATTTGCTTAACATAGCAAATTTCTTATTACTTCCATTAGATTGAAATATTTTGAAGATATTTCTTAAATTTCCGAACGGCTTCCGCCTGAAGCATTTGTTTTCTATTTTCAAATTTGCAATTTTTAACAATTAATTTAAGAAATGTAAAATTAAATTTAATTAAACTGCAATAAAAACTTATTAATGTTATTGTTTTCTTTCTCGTCGTCATTTTCAATACCAACTAATAATTCATTATAATGTTCAGAACAGTTGCTTACCTTTTCTTGCAAATATACATAGCAGTTTAGGCTAGGATACTTTGCAGAAGCAATTTGTTGACCGTTTACAATGAAATTTATTTTTAAATCGCCGATGAACTTGAATGTGAAATCATTTAAAACAATTTTCATTAAATTTAGATTCCTATAACTTTCCTTCACATCGGGAACAATACAAAACAAAATAATCTTTTTTACATTTGTCGCTTTACCAAATTTTTTAAGTACGCACTGTTCTTATACGTAGATCTCAACAATCTTTCATTTGTGTTATTTTCTAGCTCAGGTAATATGCTAAGAGATATTTAAAAAAAATGCCATCTGCCATAATTTTAATGTCAACATTACCCTTTTCTCCACGTTTATTAATTACCATATCAAATATTTCAGAAACGTTTTTTTTTTAATTTTCTGAACTGATTTTTTATAATTTACTGATGATATCGTACCAAACTTAATTTGTTTATATACTTTTAATGTTCTCTACCTTTTATTACTGCAGATCTAAAGTTCTTTCTTGCAGTTATACTTATATAGCAATTACAATCAATTTTATTTCGAGTTCCTTTAAGAAAAACATTTTTTTCAAAATTCTGTATTGTAGAAATGTTTCTTTTAGGATTATCATTCTTTCTATCTTTTAGTGCTAAACAACAAGTGGTACATATAATTTAAAAAAAATGTAAATCTTGAGTATTAAATTTAGGATTTGAATGTCTTATTAATTCAGCTGTGTTTTTATTAACGTAAAAAAAATCCTATTCTGTGTGTAAAAAAAATATTCCACAATACATACAATTAAAACTGACTATTATTAGTAGTAGTAGTATGAGAAACCATTTTGACAAATTCTTTATCACAAATCAATCAACACTTTGACAATATACTCACTAAAGTAAACAACAAAACAAGTAAAGTACCATTTTTTTGATAAATTTTATAATTTCTAAACTTTATTATTTTGCATTTAGTAATCTACCAAAGCTACCCTGAAATGATGAGTTCCAGCGTTATTTTTAATAATTTTTTTTTCTATCTAGGACACTCTGATTTGCTTCGCGACGTTGAACAAGAAAGTTATGTCTATACGGTGGTGGCCAAGACTAAGAATCCGACGGCTCCAATCAAAACATTTTTTTTTTAAATTTTAATTCTTTATAAACCATTCTGTCAAAGAATTTTTTTGAAATTAAATTTTGAGCCCAGATTTTTGGTCAAAAGTGCAAAAAGAAACTTTTTTGGGTTAAATTTGGAGCAACATTTAAAACAAAATTTGGGCAACTTATTTAAAAAAAAAATCATAAAGATGCTGCGATCATTAGCTATTCGACAAAAAAAAAAAGAACTTAGCTAAAACCATTACCGAACTACGTTGATCCAAGTCGGGCAAATCACGCTTTTGGGGTTACTTTGAGCGGTACGCATTTGAATTGCATTGAAGCGCTTTGACACAGCTTGGTCGGAACACTTTCAATTTTTAATATCAGAAATATTTTTGCTAACTTGTCTTCCACATTCAATGGTGTTCTCGGGTTTGCTCTGCAACCTAAGACAAGAAAATTATGTCGCACTAGGCGGTAAAATATTAGAGCTTCATTCAGTTCCGATTGGACTTGACTGAGCATTGAGGCGAGAAGACATGGCCAAAAATCCGACGGTTCCGATTAGAACAAACTTTCTAGCTGCAGCCGTTACTTAGCTACGTCGATCCAAGTCGGACGGGTTGCCTTTTGGGGTTGTTTTGAGCGCGACGCATTTGAATTGCACAGAGGTGCTTTGACCGTAACTGCTTGGTCGGATCACTTCTGATTTTTAGTGTCAGAAATATTTTAGTTAACTCAGGCCTTGCAACGGGGTCTGGGCTTGGCTGGGCAAATTGAAACGGGAAAACATGACTAAAAATCCGACTCCAATTAGAACAAAAATTTTGTTGAAGTTTTTTCATTTTTTATAAACCATCTTGTTTAAGAATTTTTTTAAATTTTTGGTTTAAGATTTATGGTCCAAAGTGCAAATGATGACTTCTTTGGGTCAAGTTTGAAACGAAATTTAGACAAAATTTGGGCAGTTTATTTAAAAAAAATTGAAGATAGCTGAGTTTATTAGTTTTTAACAAACAAAGTATCTAGCTGCAACCGTTACCAAACTACGTCTATCCAAGTCAGACGGGTCATTTTTTGGAGATTTAAGCGCGACGCATTTGAATTGAACGGATGCGTTTTGACCGTCACAGCTCGGTTGGATCACTTCTGATTTTTTGTGTCGAAAATATTCTGGCTTATTTGAGCCTTGCAAATTTATTGCTGCCCTCAAAACTGCATTACAGTTTTGGACAAAAAAGTTAGAACTTACTGAACAAATCAGAATCTTTTTTGAACGTCCCAGAGCGATGCGATTTCCACGATTCTTTTTTTGATACCAAAATTAGACTGTTTATAACATTATTATTTAAACCCAAACATTTGTGATAAATGTTAAAATTTTGCACTTTTGCAATTATGTATGTAATTTTTTAACACCGTTGAGTTTAAAACCTCATTAATAAATTTTGATAATACCATTACAGTTGGCAAACTCAGTTTACTGAATTTTATTTAAATCCATAGTTATACGACACTTTGCTCGCCCGGCATTAACTAGCAAGTAAGCCAAGCAAATTTTGCCCGTCAAATTTATCTTGCAACTTGCAAGGATTTACAGTCTTTAACCCGGTAGGCTTTTAGGCATAAAAATCGGTTAGTCTATAACTAGATCGAGCAGCACAGGCTTCCGCCCGTCGGTTTTACATAAAAACTAATCAACTTTTTCCGGGAAGTTACTCAAAGCCCGGCCCAACTCAGCACCGGGCAAACAACAAACAAATCATTTTTATTTTCAAATAAATCTTTAAAATCCAAAACCACCTGTGTTTTAATTATTAAAATTTTTACAACGCCACTTTAAATATTCAAAATCTTATATTATTATTGTAACCGAGAGTTTTCAATTCTTTAGTAATTATTATATAAATAAATTGTAAAAATAAAATGTAAATATACAATTTGGCGTCCGTTAGATAATATATGCCGACGTGCCTATAAATAGAAAAAGTAATTCTAATTTTAACTTGCAATCGATATTTTAAATGCGGTGTTGCCATATTACGCGGACGCTTAGTAATGCATTTTTTGTACAGAAAAATATACTTGTAAATATACGCCAAGCTCTTTACCGCCTCCTTGCGGCAAATGGGTTGAACTAAAAATATGCACGAAAATATACATTTTTACACAAATCGCCATATAGAGCGTCTTGGACTGAATTTTTTTTATATGTATCTTTCGACTCGCCTTAATGCGCAGAATCGATTTATAAAGGTTTCCTTTTGGCGTCCGGATACGGACGCTCTATTCTTCTCGGACGCTTCAAAGTGCGTAAAAGGAGAATGTATGGACGCTCTATAGTTAGGTTGATGTAAATATATATATACATATATATATATATATATATATATATATATATATATATATATATATATATATATATATATATATAATTTTTTTTTTTTATTCATTCATCAAAATCTACCCATATGGGTGTATGATTTGCTAATTACATATCTAGTTTATATATTTCTCTCCATTTCTTCCTGTCCTGTGTTTAGTATATATATATATATATATATATATAATAATAATAATAATAATAATAGGTATTTATTGCCCTACATAAAATAAAATGGCTGAAAGACTACATAAAACATTTTTTTTTTCCTTCTATGTATTATATCTGTTCAAAATGTTGTAAATTACTTGTGCAATAAAAATGTTATATATATATAAAAAAATAAAATTAAGTAACTTGTTCAATTAAATACTTAATACTATCATTAAAAATATCACAGCAGGGTGGCATATTATTTAAATTACTACAAACATTATCGATTGGCGACTTAAGACCATAACTAGTACGTAAGGTTGGTTTTTGTCGACTGTTAAAAGATGGTATATGCAATTTAATAAGTTGTATAATTTCAGGAGAATTGACAATATTGTGCAAGAGTTTATACACAAAAATAACACTTGCCTTAAAACGTATAAGCTCTAACGATTCAAATTAAACTTGTTGAGTAAACTGAGGTGATCAAAGCTTCTGATAGGATAATGTCCTTCAATTTAAAAAAAATAAATATTTTAGAAATCTGCGTTGCACACTTTCAGTTTGTTGTGTTTGATGTTGGTTCTGTGGATACCAAATTAAAGAAGCGTATTCCAGTTTAGTACGCACAAAAGAATTATATAAAGCCTTTAATGCACTAAGATTTTGAAAACTATTGGTGTTACGATGAATAAATCCTAAAGCTTTTATAGAACTCTGTACAACGTTTTCAATGTGATAGTTAAACGTTAGTTTAGTATCAAAGTGAACACCAAGGTCTTTAAGTTCTAACATACTCAACTGAACGGCTATTGATAAGATAATCAAACTTTATTGCATTAGTTTTGCGTGTAAATGACATAAATTTACACTTGTTAATGTTTAAATCTAATCGATTAGCAATACACCATGTGAAAATTTGGTTTAACTAGTTCTGCAACTGAAAACAGTCATTGATGCTGTTAATCTTTGAATATATTTTAAAATCATCTGGATATAGAAGATGCTGACCTAGTGATGTGGAAAGGTCATTAATAAATAAATTGAACAGCATGGATCCAATATTGATCCTTGCGGAACACCAGATGTTGGAAAATAAGAATTAGATTTATAGTAATTGAAAGTGACATACGACTCACGCTTTTTGAGATAAGATGACATCAGTACAATGGATGAACTGCAAAAACCAAAATCTTTAAGCTTAGCTAAGAGAATATTATGGTCAACTCTATCAAAAGCCTTTGACATATCTGTATAAATAACGTCCATTTGCCCAGAAGTGTCAAGAGTTTTAGCTATTTCGTGTGTAATAACACACAGATTTGTTACAGTCGAACGCCTTGGAACAAAACCATGTTGATTAGTGGAGATATAAGGTTTAACATGGTTGTATATTTGATTATAGAGGATACGCTCAAAGACTTTGGCAATGTGTGGTAAGATTGCAATAGGGCGATAGTTATCAATGTTGTGAAGATTGATATTAGTTTTAGGTATTGGACAAACAGAAGTTATTTTCAAATTATTAGGGAAAGTAGAGGTAGAAAAAGGATAAATTGAATAAAATTGTGAGAGGATAACAAAACAGAATAGCGCAATCTTTCAATAAAAAAGCAGTTAAATTATCATTGCCAGCAGAATTTTTATTTGGAAGGGTTTTAAGAATCTTTAACACAGCATCTTCTGAAACATGAGAAAATGTAAAGTTATGTATATAGCTGCAGTTATCAAGTTTGACATTAGTAGACGGGGGAATGTGTACGGATTCAAAAAACATAGAAAAGCCATTAGCAATGTTCTTAGGATTATCAAATACTTCATTATCACTAATCAAAGTAGAAGGAACTCTGGATGAGTTGGATTTCTTAGAGTTGATATATGTCCAAAACTGTTTTGGGTTAGAGACAACTTCATTTTCAATTGAGGATATATAAATACTGTAAGCAGATTTAGTTTTACGTTTAATTAAAGTTCTAAGTCGTTTAAACTCCGTTGTTATTGTCTTAGAGTTGAACTTAAGTTTTAGTCTGACTGAAGCTTTTTGTTTAATAAGTTTTATAATTTCTATATTATACCAAGGTGGATATTTTCTTTTTTGTTTAACTTTGCAAGATGGAATAAACTTATGCAGCGCACTATTTAATATATTATAAAATTCAATAAAAGCTAAATTTACATCAGAAAAATTAAAAAGTGTACTCCACTCAATATTGCTTAGATACGCATACAGTGCCGGGTAGTTACCTCTTTTATAGTTAAGTTTGACAGTTTCCTTATTAACTGGAGACAAATCCGGAAAACATTGTAAAGCAAAACTAAGTGCAGGATGGTGAATATCTTCAGAAACTACAGGAAATGTTTCTCTAAATACTTGACATTCATGTTAGAGTGAAATATAATATACTAGTTTCCATTAGTTAGCCGATTGTTTATTTACTTTACTAGAATGACTTTTAAACAGCGTTCCTAAACACGGGGTGAGGGGAGAGTGACACCTCGGCGAGTGTGATGTCACATGATCAAACGGGGAACAGATTTTATGAGTCGGGCGAGTTTAGGGTAGGGTATAAGGTAAGGCCAACTTTATTGGGTAAGCCTGTCAAAAACGTCAATGCGTCAAATATAAACAACATTTATTAGTTAATATGGCACAAGCTAATAAAAGAAGAAAAAATTTAGTTGTTGTTCTTCCATTAGCAAATGCAGTCAGAACAATATGCATTTCATCATTTCCGTTAATGGATTATTTCGATGAAGATGATTTAGAGGAACTGCTAGATACAGAAAGGCAAAAGTAATTAGAATTACTGGATATTTGGAAAAAATAATTCCACAGTTTAGTACCAGGCAATTTCAAATGCATTTCCGTATTAATATGAACAAACATTTTATTCAATTAAAAAAAAAAAAATTATAACCTAGTTTTGTTCAAATGCTGATGAATTTATATAATTTTTGCGTAGCTGCAAAATTAATTTATGAATTTCAATGTATAAAATATGAATTGACACTTTTCGGAATTGGATTAAACCACATATGCTTTAGTATGGACTTTTTCTAATTCACCTAGTATAAATTCTGCACTTTTTAATCCGTCTTCGACAACTGCAATTCTAAAATAATAAGTCAACACAGTTCATTGTTGTAGATAAATTCAAAAATTCATTTGAAACTTTAGTTCCTTTAGTTCACAATATTATAAAAAAAGATGGTGTTATAGGACGTCTTAAACTTGATACTGAAAAACAAATTCTAGTTACTTTGTGGCTTTTGGCGAAACCAGATTCCTATTAGTAAATAAAAAAAAAATTATTAACATTGATAACTTATTTTTTTTTTCTGTTGGCCATAGATTTGATATTGGCAAATCATCTTTATCAAACCATTAAACCACTTAGCTACAAAGGTTCTCAAATGGCCTAGCATTGAACAACAAGAGCGGATTAAGGACAGCTTTTACAATATAGCTGGAGTAGATAATGTTATCGGAGCAATTGATGGCACATTTATTCCAATTAAAGCACCGAAAAATAATCCCGAGGTTTATGTAACACGTAAATGCAATTATGCCTTTACTTTACAGGCAATTTGCGATTCATCTTTAAAATTTATTGATTGTTTTATTGGATATCCTGGCTCAGTCAGTGATACCAGAATATTTAAAAATTCTGATATTTATCATCATGCTGTAAATGAAAATACAAGAAAGTATTTTCCTAATCAAAAATATATAGTTGGCATACCCTATACTATCTTGGTGCATTGCACCTTATATAGATAGAGGAAATCTAAATCCTGCCAAAAGAAACTTTAATCTAAAAATATCACAAACAAGACAAGTCATAGAACGATCCTTTGCTCTATTATTCTTACGGTTTCGTAGACTAAAATATTTAGACATGAATAAAACAAATTTTGTTCGAGCAACAGTCCTTGCATCATGTGTTTTACACAATCTCTGTCTAGATATACATTTATATGTAGATGAATATTATCAAGAAGGAGTTGCTCACGTTTTAGGAAATGATGAAAACCAGCCAAATATATTGCCCAATCAAGATATTAACAATCGCGTGCACACAGCACATGCTAAAAGAGATGAAATTTGTACTCATTTATTCAATCTTGAAGATTAAGTCGTATCTCTGTACTTTTTGTAATGTTTTATAAAAATAAACTTGACCAATATAAAAAATATAAATCTTTTACAAGTAGTAAAAATATAATATAAGTGTTATAATAAAAAATCAAAACTCTGAAGAATCAACAAAACAAACTAAACTATTTATTACATAAAGATATATGTATATCACAATATAAAAAAAAGTTTAAAAGATAAAACAAAACATAAATTCTATATCACATTTATTTATATCACAATATAACGTACAAAGTATTTTTTATAATTTATCAATTAGCTTATTAATAAGAACATCAAAACGGTCCATACTTTCACGCTGCAGTTGGATTATTTGTTCTTCCTGCAGTTGCAATGCTTTTTTTTGTAAATCCATTCTTTTTTTTTGTATTTTTTCTAAAGTATCCATTCTTTTTCTCGTGGTGTTTTTTTTTGTTTATTTTGTTCCACGGGACCATCTAATAAATCAGTTGGTTCTAAAACAATGAGATAAATTTACTATGGATTTATATAATAATAAGTAAAAAGTAGATATTTATTAAATGAATTAATAGTTTATTCACATTCAATTTAACGATCACAGACAATTGTTTTGGTTCTACAAATAAGAAATAATTCTGTGCGAATAAACACAATTGATATTTATGAGAATTATTTGAAAAATGTTGAACTCTGGATTTGAAACTTCAATCTCTGATAAGTAAGTAACAAATTAATTAATCAATCAATTAATATATACTTTCCTCCGGAACTTCATAAATGAAAAAATTACAGTAGTATTTGTACTAATATAAAAATTGCAATTTTTATTACCTTTGTGGAGCTCTCAATTTTGATACAATTGCGATTGGATCCACATTGTCTTTTCTGCCAAAAATTGCATCCTTTTCTTTATAAAATTTAGAGTGAAGAACTGCTGCCCTACTTCTCTTCATATTGTCTTTTTTTTTTTTCATATAGTTTGACTTCAAATATTTTATTTTGTTTTTTATTTCAGTGGCCGAATAACTTAAACCTTCCTCTAACATATCATTCGATATTAACTTATATACTCGGTCATTCTTCATCGTTGTTGAAGCGA
Organism: Tachinus rufipes; assembly: GCA_963932245.1. NCBI lineage: Eukaryota > Metazoa > Arthropoda > Insecta > Coleoptera > Staphylinidae > Tachinus > Tachinus rufipes. The sequence continues at coordinate 56,943,535 of OZ010747.1, forward strand.
ACTTGTCGGCATGAATCTTGTAATGCTTAAGAAGGGATATTGTTGCCAGTCTTGTCCATTTCTGTGATCCGCTTGTACCTGATTGTTCAGGTACAGCATTATACAGCATTTCTTGTTGTATCTCTTCTACTACATGGCATCCAAATATGTTGCACAATTCTTTATTCAAAGGTAAAAATACAACTTCTCCAGCTTAACAAAGTTTAATATTAAAAAAGAAATATTGTTTGCTTATAAATTTTTTGATTTATATTTAACTTAATTATTTAATTAAACACTATTTAAACTATTGTTATTATCTTTTTTGCGTATATTATATAATATAGGAGGTTAGGTTTTCAACAAGCGTGTAAAAATATAAATATTTATAATATATAACCTAAGTTCCTATACTATTTAAATACTAACTATTTTTATTTTTGACCACGACATGGTTTTCATTAATTAATTTAATTGCTCTTGTTTCCGTTTGTATTATCTCATGTGAACAAATGGAAATGTTTGAAATATCTATTTTCAAAATACTAACGACGTAAACAAACCTATATAACATAAAACCAAATGAAATATATATATGCATTTTCCATAGATATACTGGATAGCTGACTCGCGTTTATAAAGTGACGCAAATTATATTACGGCGGCCATTTTGTGAGTTACTTGATAATACTAAATATGTATTATGCCCGTATTACAATGTCAATAATTATATATTATATAAAAATATTTAAATCTTAAAAAGTCTGTAAAATGCACAAATTATCATCAATCTTATTGTAGATTGAAATTTTAAGAATATTTTTAGGTTTTCTTTATAATTAAATGTGAGAAATAGCTTTTATAATAAGCTAACTATTTTTATAAAACTGTTAATTTGTACATTTTTTGCGTCAATTATAAAGAAAAACTATTTTTTTTTTAACTTTTAATCTGCAATAAAATTGATGATCATTTGTGCATTTTACAGACTTTTTTAAGTTCCATCTATAATTATATATATATATTTTTTAGGCCTGATGAAGTTATTATTCAATAACGAAACGTTGCTTCATATTTAAATATATAAAATATATAATTTTTTTGTATTTTATTAAATTTAAATTTTAAAGACTTTAACCCGTGAACTTTTTTAATAAATATTAAAAAAAAGTCGTTAAAACTTCAATATATATATATATATATATATATATATATATATATAACACTATCTATAATTCTTTATTGAATTATAAATATATATATATATATATATATATATATATATATATATATATATATCTGTTATCAAGCCATAACTTATCAATTTATAATAAGACATTTTAATTAATGTACCAGCAGTTCCAAACTGTTTACTAATTAATACACGCGGCAATTTCAAATTTTACATTTTATTATAGATTTGCTACAAAACGGAAAAACTATAACAATTGTTATTTTAGAAAAAGAACTTATTGCACAATATAAAGTCTACTAAATTTAGGGGGTAATGAAGTAATAATCTTAAAGTTTAAGCAAATATTTGAACAAAAAATTCACAATTTAATTTTAAACTTTAATAAACAATTGAAGATTTTAGATTCTCATATATATTATGACACTGAAAATTTCATTCTGTACACGTTGCAAAAAACCAATTATATTATATCAGTTTTCCGTTAACAATAAAGTTATATGTACTATATATGATGTTCTTCATTTAGTCAAACACCGGAAACCTTTATAAAAAAGCAAGATCGAATATCTCCAGAAAAATTTGCAAAATTTGAACATATAGAAGAATTATTTTTGTTTGGTATTAACTAAAATAAAATCAAAATGGTTCCAAAATTGAAAAAAAAAGCATTTTATTTTTTCCCATAGTTATATTGAATGAAGGTCCCAGTTGAAGTTGTACATCTAAGTCAAACTGTGGCTTGTGGAATTGAAACTTTGTATTTAACAAAATCTTTACCTTCGGAGTCAATTCACATTTCTAAATTTATTAAAGGTATAGATTGTCTTTTCGATTCTTTAAATGGCACGGGCTTAATAGCATCATCACATAAACCATACAAATGAGCAGTTTCAAATTTAACCAAATATTTAGATTTTTGGGAAACTAAATTAAAGAAAATTAGAGAATGGAAATTAATAAATTAAGAAACTGATAAAAATGTTACTGCTCAATATTCATTTAAAGTGGGCTGGGAAATTACAATTAATGCCCGTATTACACTGACAATAATTATATCTTAAATTATAAATATGAAAATATTTAAATCTTAAAAAGTCACTGCACAAATAATCATCAATCTTATTATAGATTGAAATTTTAAATATATTTTTAATTTTTCTTTATGTTTAAAACAAAAAATGTACGCATTAACAGTTTAAAAAAAAATACTTGGGTTATATTATAAATGCTATTTCTCACATTTTATGTGTTAATTTAATTATAAAGAAAACCTAAAAATGTATTTAAAATTTTTAATCTACAATAGAATCGATGATAATTGGTATATTTTACAGACTTTTTAAGATTTAAATATTTTTATATATAATTCAAGATATTTTATTCAAATTCCCAGATCAATATTTATAAGAACAAATTATTTTGATATATTAAGTGCGGAGGATGTTTTTAAACAGTGTTCTATCACAATCGGCAAGTAATATTTATAAGAAATTTGGTTATTACTTGTTATTTACACCGAGTGTAAATAGTTATATTCTGTTCGATAATAAATTAAATAACATTTTATAGAAATAATTCCCTCAGTCCAATCAATAAATTGTTACTGACACTGTTTTTATTTGCTACTGGTGGTCACTTATTATCAATTCCTGATTTTATACAATCTGATAAAGGTACCATCAGCAGGATAGCGGCAAAAGTAACCCGAGAAAAAGCTTCATTGGCCTCAGAGTACATTTACATGCTTCGTAATAAAGTTGAAACTGCAAATGAGAAGTCAAAATATTATGAAGTTGACAGATTTCCAAGAATGATTGGTGCTATTGATGGCACTCACATAAAAATTTAATCACAAGGTATGAATAGTTATTAAGATAATGTTTTGAAACGAACATACAATGTGTCGAAACAGAAAAGGTTTCTTTTGATAAATATGCAATTAGTGGTAGCGGCAGGTTTTATTATTAAGAATATTGTTGCAAGGTGACCAGGATCTAGACATGATTCCACAATTTATAACAATTCTCGATTAAAGCACCGCTTTACTCAAGGTGATTTTGAAAATTCCATTTTAATAGGTAATATTATTGTGTTAATTTATTGTCAAATAAAATTAATTGTTATAGTTATAATGCAAAAGGCCTCTGATCTAAGAGGCCATTTGCATTTGTCTTTAGTTTACCATTACAAATAAATCGGATAAATGAATCTACCAATAAAAAGTTAATCCGTTGTAATTAAATATATTGTAACAATTATATTTTGTAAAGCAGTACCTGATTTTCTTTATTATAATTTTTTTCAAATATTAAAATTGTTTTAAATATATGTCCTTTGTAGAATAATGCTTAAGGGGCTCTTGTCGTAGACGAGTTGAAATGAAGACGAGGTGAGGGGTACTCTATATCAAATAAATTGACATACGCGGGGGGTCCTAACTCACGAAAAAGATAAAAATTGTATTTACCATTTACTGTTATATTATTATGTATATGCATTATTTTATACAAAATTGTTTGTGGATATAAAAATACAAGGGTTTCTGGAATCGAATAGAATTAGTTTGCTACACATACAGTAATTTATTATTCATATGAAATTATTTTTGACATCAAATCAACAAAAAACTCATACTTAAAACTTTTGGATAATATAATTAAATTAAAGTTTGTAATAATTAAAGTAATTATGGTTTGAAACTGATTTTTTTTTTTTATATATATTTGTTGCCATACACATACAAGGTTTTACAAAAAGTTGGCTCTAAAGTAAACGACACATTCTTTGTCTAAGACGATAAAGATTTTTTTATATTGACTTTTGTTTCATATATACCTGGAATTGTTTTATGTTAAAAAAAATATAACGCATTTCTGGTATAATTTTTAAATTACTTTCTAATTAACCTAACTCCGTAAATGACATCTCTCGATAAAAAAATATTACTTTCTACAATCTAGGCAAAACGCTAAAACCAGTGGCGTTAGTACAACAAAAATGTTGCTAATTTTTATTAAAAAATAGTGCATTACTAAATGTAATAAATGTTGTGTACAGATTTAGAATATTAGATATCCTAACCAGTGCCGTAACTAGGTTCTGATGCGCCCGGTGCGAGGGCGTATTTTTGCGCCTTCCCCCTTCATTAAATCAAAAATGGAACAATAAATAATTTTTAATTTATGTTATGATATATTTCAACAAATAGCAATTTAAAAACATTTGCAGCAATCATTCTTAAAACGTAACTCAAATTATATATAACAAAAAAACCACACATATAGAATATTATTTAAAAATTTCTTCTCTTGCGTGAGGCAAACTTGTCAACAATGTCATTAAACTCAAGTTGTTGTGCTACAATTTTCTATGCATAATATGGCTAATTTTAACAACCTTTCTTAACCCATAGTCGACCTTAAATATGTTTTATTAAGTTTTAACTTGCTGAAACTTCTTTTACATTATGCAGTTGTAACCGGCAACGTTAAAAATATTTTAACAACAAGCGCAAGGCACCAAGGGGACGTTCTTGATGTGGTATTCAAAACGAAATGAGCTCCGACCACCTCTTAGTCTTGCTGGAGCTCTTCGGAAAGGGGTTACCTGGAGAGAGAGAAAAATTTGTCATTCGCGCAAATTGGCCTCTCTTCTCACAATCCCTGAAAGAGAGCATCGGTCGCATGACTCCACTAAGAACCGTCGATCTTTTTACGTGACAAATCCAGCAAGCTTCGGAATATGCCTCTAAAACCCATCAGGTTCGCGCCAATAATCAACTAGCCTGTGTGAGCAAAATACTGATATGTACACATGCCACATATACTTCATAAATGTATCGTTAGACAAGTTTTGGTAGTTATGGTACTACAAATGTTGCTTGCATCCAATATGTTTTCTCAGATCTGTCAAATCTAAGCAGTATAGCTATAATCATGCTATAAACTTTGCATTGGAATTTATTGTTAACAACATTTCTATTGTACAATATGTAACAGCAAAGGCACAGTTTCAAGCATTACGATCAAATTTTTTAAAGAAACATCGTGAAGCATGTGAATTCTTTAAAACGTGGCGTGGGAACTGACGAGGTAAGCAAATATTGTCAATTCGACCCTTATCATACATATGTTAATAATGATTTGAGAAGATTCTGTTTTCAACAGATGTTTAATAACATCTAATTAATCATCACCTAGCAGGAGTGTTAATAACGGACATTTTAGAATGTTAATAACCGAAGCTCTTATGGATAGTTTAGATGATAGCAGTAGGGAACTGGAATCATCAGAACAGGTAAAACCAATTTATTTTTTCATTTTTACAAAGAGTATTACAGACGTATTATACGTACTATGTAATTGGAGCTACATAATTTATAAAATATGTATTTTTAACAAATTATCTAAATAACGTTTACAGAATATACTTTGTATAATATTTAAAAATATAGTAAAATATTTTAAAATTGCTTTTTTATTACATTCAATACTTAATTAAATTTTTAGATTTGTTTAGAAGATGGTATGGTATACGAAATAACAGATAAGTTTGACTGCAGACAGCACAAGTCAAATACCCAGTCAAGCTTCTTCAGCAGAACATCAAGCTTCCTCCAGGTACAGGAAACATTATGAGCTGTCAAACAAGAATTATTTTTTTGAAACCGCATCAGCAGCTCTAAGAAATATAGTATCAGTTCCAGCTCCAGCACCACCATCAAACCCAGATGTTAAAGAAGTCGATTCATTTTTAACATATTTTAGAAGTAAATTATTAAGAATTGGCAATAGAAATATGCGGCATGAGGCTGAAAAAGTACTTTTGGAAGTACTTGATGAATATATTGACAAATAAATTTAATAATTCTTAATAAAACATTTTATTTATTCAATAAATTAATAATTAAGTAGCTAAACATACAAAATATTTTCAAAGATATTTACATTTATGTATTATTAATTAAAAATTTACTTTTAAATGAGAGGCTCCGAACTAAACTGAACCAAGTCCATACATTGGAGCTTTTTAACTGTTTTTATTATTTTTATATATTTATTTAATGCAAAAACTGTTTTTTCATATGTGAGTATTTTTATGCGTAATATATAGTAACTGAAAAAATTACGTTTTTATTTTAAATACGTTAATTTTTATATTACTATGTTATGCATAATAACATAAAAACACTCAAAAAATAAATATTATTTCTCTCTCTGTATGATTCAAAAACCATTTTAAATGACTTTTTGAGTAATATAAAGGCAGGAACACACATATTTGTTTTTATTTTTAGTATAGTTGCTATGACAACCAACTTTATTTTTTTAAATGGCAACATATATTTTTTATTTTATTTTTTAAATCTTTATAATATTCTAAATACAACTATGTAAAATAATAATAAACTTTTATGCCAAATAATATTTGATTCAAATGTAAACCCAATGCTACTCAAAGGTGTAGTCCGAACTAACATGAAAAAAATATAATACTCTATTCACGTAAGTTACCTCTAAAAATCTATTTATATTTAAATTATATAAATATTAAAGGGCAAGTCGTATGCCATCATATGGCTGCCTTGTCCATATCACAATAATATCATTATTACTGATAAAGCTTGTGCATAGAATGTTCCAACACAATATGATATTGGTAAAACTGATACAAAAACATTAGATGATTTTTATCCACCTGAACATTCGGATTATTGTGCGGTAAAAACAATAAATAGCAAAGAAGTGGCAAAATTTGCTGAAGAATTAAACAAAAATGTGGGATTAGCTTGGTTGCGTCGTCCCAGTACTTTAGTAAATGTTGTGGAATTGATCCCACAAATTGAAAATATTTTGTTTTCAGCAGAATACATATCGGCTGATAACAAAATTAAATGTTAGACCTAATAAAAAAAGTGGCAAAAGTTACCGTAGGGCAAACTTCCAATAAAAACTGGTTGTTCGCCAGAAAAAATAGGTTGACGGCCAGCAAGTTTGTCAGCTTGCCGAAGAAATAAGTTTTCTGCTTCTCTCTTCAAAAGTCTTATAGAGGGTTATAATTTGAACACAATTTTTGCTGTGCAGTGGGAAAAGGAAACACGAAGCACAAGCCATAGAAAAATTTGAACTGAATTCAAAGTTAAACCTACAGGATTATAGTTGGATAAATCAGGCTATTTACGAGCCAGCCCTGATGTTTTTGTTAGCAACGCAACTCTTGAAATAAAGTGTCCTTATAAATGTTGATTTGAGCGAGGTTTTAAAAAAGGATAAAACTTATATTATATATAAAGATTTTGATGAAAAAACAATAATAAATCAAAAACATCAATATTGGGATCAACTACAAACAATCATCTATTTAATGATATGGACCCCAAAATACTATGAAATTGTAACTCTACCAAGAGCAGATCAATGGAAAAATAAAATAATTGTTTAAAAAAAAATTATAATGAAAAACTTGTGCCATATATGTGTGGTTTGTAATGTGCGCCAAGCAGTTTAAATCTGAAATTTAAAAAAAAAACATAAAAATAAAAACAAAATGTTTGTTTACTTATGTAAAAGATAAAACACAATGCACGTTTGCTTTCAAAATATGTAACAACAATTTGATAAAAGAAACGTAAGAAGTATCAACTATTGATTCATATATAAAAGCAATCGAGAAAAAAATCTAACAAATCCAACCTTGCTGCGATGGTACAGCAGAACGATAGAGAATAAAAATAAATCCAAGTATTTATAAATTTATTACATTTTCGAATAAAATTAAAAAAATAAGTAAAATTTTAATTATGAATTTTGGTGAGTATAACATTGCTTTTTTTCTTTAACCACCATTTAAATTACTAAGTGCAATGATGAGAGTTGGTAAAGCAGACAGAGGATATAGTAGATGATGTAGCAAAAGTGCAGTAAAAACAAATGGAAATGCCATTAGCAACCCTACCAGTTTTCGAATTATATGCTCCAAACGGAGACTCAATATCTGCAATGTTAATATTTCTTCCAACTTCACCATTTTCAATTGAAAACATTAGTAAGTACTCATATATTACCATGTCAATTTTTTTTAACATAATATTAAAACAACAAATTTATCAGAACCAAAATTTGTTAAAAACTTAAACAATAAAATGCTAGCTATTTATTCAGAGACAGTACGTACCAACAATATCCAACATAAAAATAAATGAAATAAAAATTCATAGTTGAAAAAGAACCACCACAGTGAATTATTGAATGAAAATATGCAACATTAAGTTTATCACATATTTAAAAAACCCAAATAAAAAATAGATTAAATTAAAAATTATTTAACTTGAATACACCGATGATTCAATAGATATCATAGTATTTCAAATATATTCTCATTAAAATATTTTTAAATCAATGATTGAAATACAAATCAATTAAACTATTATTTCGACAATGAATATCGATAAAGTGAAAACATTTCAGCGTTCACAACTTGTCGACAATTTATTTCTTCGTAGTTAATTCAGCTTCAAAATTTTCTTCCTTGTCATAGATATATTGCTTTTACTTTTTATTTTTCTGATGTTGAGGAGATAATTATTAGAACAATCCAAATTAGAAATATTGTTAAAAATTGAAACAATCATTCGACAATGATTAATATCGATTAAAATATTTCACAGTGTTGACACCTTGTTGATGATTTATTGCTTTTTCATAGTTAATTTATTCAGCTGCAATATTTTATTCCTTTTCGTAATTGACGTGGAAAAACATGTTTCTTGCTATTGGTTTAATATTTCCACTTTTCATTTTTCCGATGTTGAGAAGATGATTATTAAAACGTTCCAAAAATTTCAGTTAATTAATTAATTATCAGAAATATTGTTTAATTTCATTAACGCATTTAATTTCAATTAATTGATATCCATAATATAAAATATATAAAGAAGAGACGCAATGTCCTCGAAACGCGTCTATGGATGTTTTTAGTTTAGGATAATTTTTTCATAAATTTGATTTTTTAATGTAATTGATATCCATTCATCGGTCAAGTAGAACTCTTATCATCTTCAACAAAACTTCTCGGATTCTTGTAAATAATTAACTGCCTTTGAATCGCAATTATTTTTAGATTAATTCATAATCATCTTATTAGATGCAATGTATTCAATTAATCATTAAAATTCAATCACTTGTTTATAGAATTCATATCACCTTCAACAAAATTGTCCAGATATTGTATTGAGTTGGGAAGAAGTTAATTTCCATTTTCCAAGTTTGATGTGAAGAAATTTCATCAGTTTTCGTTCTTTTGCATAGAATTTATAATCAATGCAGCTGCTAGCTTAGCCGTTATGGATTCATGGATGTACTGGATTTCACTTGTAATTTAGAACACAGAGGATCATTCACAGATTAACTAATATACGCAGCAATTTATTATGATTTTAATAACTGGCAGCACAACGTCGTTAACTGGCCATTCTTGAAATTATTAATGGCGGCCATGCTGCTGCTGTGAGTGCTGTGTTACGGCCACCAGGCGGCGCCACTTGCCGAACACACGCCCAGTCCGGAATGTGCGAGAGCCAATCACCGACAAGGTGATTAGTATAAAATAAATGCATCCAGAAATTTCCAGTCAGTCGAATCTTACGAACGCAACCCTACGCTACTCCTGACTGGAAATTAAACCGTCTTAAAAAGCCATGCACCGTACTACCGACAACGCTCTGCTCTACCACTACTCGATGACAACCACCGCTAATGCCTCTGGACATTCTCCTGGACCTTCACCGACGACCCCTGCTATGCCTCCTGGACCTTCCGCACTTACGACGACGACACCCGCTATGATGTATGACCATGAATTGGAAACTACGTTTGACTATAATGGAAACAGCACGATGACGACCTCCGCACCGACCCCGGCTCACGCCAACTGGAACTCCTTACATACGACGACGACACCGGGAGCACTAGCTCCGCTCCCGGCCCTCTGCCGCCGTGTTGGAACAATACCGACACGGGACGGCCATTATTATGATACCTCCTTGCCCTACCATGGAGAAGCCCCGACCCCTGGGGGAAATTTCACATTGTTCGGAGGTGGAGACGTGGTGACTGCAACTCCCACGCTAAACCACCCCCACAATAATATTTATCAGTGGCCACCAAGGTCACAACAATTGTCCGGCCCCCCTCTCTTCCACTTTGAGGGGGAAACCGGTAACAAATGGAGCCCAACTAGAGGGCAGAATCAGAGGCAACATGCTTCATCAACACGTTACCCTGAGAATAAAGAAATGTTTGAAGCAAATAGACATTACGCTACCACCGAACCGCAAGAAAAAATGGCAAAACCAATGCACCCGCAGAACATACGCCAAGCAGGTGAAAACTGGAAACTGCCGCAGACGTCATATCCGGCCAATTATGGAATCAGACCAAATTGCGACCATGGATATGACACGACAAGGTCAAACTTAGCGACAAGACCACGGTACAATATGACCGATTTTAAAAGCCAACCAAAGCCGGACTACCAGTATGGTAGCGAAGCAGCAGCTCCCCTTGTGGGTCATAAACCACCAGCAGTGGAACATGAAGTGGGACAGGCACTAGCAGCGGCGGTAAACCACTACATGACGTTTGCAACCATCGACGAAGAGGTCCCGAAATTCTCCGGGCTGCCTCATGAAGATCCTTTTAAATATTTTGAAAGGTTAGAATATTTCATGAACGAACGCCGGTTGCCAACAAGATCATACTACTCTACGCTGCAAAAAGGGCTGAAAGGAGACGCTAAAGCGTACGAAGATCAGTTTCACGGAAATCACCCGAATAATTATGACCAATCCAAAAGAAGGTTGCTACGAATGTACGGGGACCCTCGCCATGTGACGCAACTGGCAGGTATGATCGTAATGACGATGCACGACCCATCGGAACCAGTGGAGAAGTTTTTACGTAGACAGGCGGCCCTATACAGACGAGTTTACCCTACACATTCTGAACAACTTATGGCGGACAGTCTGACCACTATGGTGGAACCGAGGCTACAACAATCCTTAGAACTCCAACAATATAACACGCTGGAAGATCTGATTGACATGGCCACCAGATTAGAGCACAACATGAACAGAAGGAAATTTGTGAAAGAATTTTGCAAACCCCAACAGCAAGCCAAACAGAACAACAACCGCCAGGGAAACGCGAACAGGGCCGGAGAATGGGAGAAGAAATAAACTCCGTCCCGGCCCGCGCACCACTGCAAACACGTCCGTACCAGCAGGGGCGAAAGCGTAAGAACGCACAAAGAGAAGCCACCTTGGAAAGCGTAGGGGCTACAGGAAACCACGATCCTCTACCCAGACTGAAAATACGTGTCGGAGGAAAATCGAGGCAAGCACTAGTTGACTCAGGAGCCAGTCAGAATTTTACACGGTTGAAACTACCGGGTTTTGAACCTGGAGCATACGATGTCAGTCAGGCCGACCCCAGTGCAACTCTAAATAGAAGACATGCTCGCCAATGGTATAATCGAACAAAGCACCAGTGAGTACTGTACCCCGGTGGTACTTATAAAAAAGAAGAACGGTGACCCGCGCTTCTGTCTGGACTACCGCAAACTTAACGCCGCAACCAAGGATAAGGTCGCACCCCTTCCAAAGATACACGAAACACTGAAAAGAAAGAAATACCGGGCTTACTTCGAAGATGCTCCCTTCACTCTGAGAACGGATAACAAGCCGTTAGTATGGCTAGACAAGTCGATTGATGCTAACGCCAAGTTCACCAGGTAATCACTGCTCTTACAAGAATTCTCCTTCAAGGTGGAGCACACCCCGGAGTCGCTGAAACGCATGTTCGTCAGAGATAGTGGACGAAGGAATAGAGGATATCGAGAGACTACTGCCTCCAGAAGGTGTAAAGGATAAAACAGACCACAGCCTAAATCACCTATACAGCAAGCTGAGCAGAAAGAACCAGGTCACCAAGGATAAAATCTCTATCCTAGGTGAAGAGACCCTGGCCGCCTTAGTGCGAAGGGCACAAGCTGATTGTCCCCAAACACAAGAAATCATGCGACAATATCGAGCCACGCTAGATGACAATGATATCCCAGTCGGGATCGACGTAGGGTACAAATTGGGCCAACATAACCAGTTAGTCGTACCACCCGCAGCTCAGCAAGAGGTACTGAAAGAATACCACTCTAGCGACACGGCCGGGCACCCCGGCAGAGACGAAACCCTGTCGTCCGTACTGGCGGCATACCACTGGCCACGCATCCGACGAGACGTGCGGACCTTTGTCCGAGGTTGCGTAGTGTGCGCCCGAACAAAAGCAGGCCACGCTGGACCTGGAAACCCGCTACAACCGCACCCTCCAAGCGCACCCTGGGAGAAAATAGCAATCGACTATATTGGTCCATTCGACGCCACCAGGTCGGGAAACAAACTGGCACTGACCGTTATGGACATGAGCAGCCGTTGGGTAGAGGCAATACCGGTACCAGCTGCAACTAGCGAAACTACGACAAAATTATTAGAGGAGAAGATATTTCACCGCTACGGGTATCCAAAAGTTATCTTATCGGACAACGGAACCCAGTTCAAGAGTAAAACGTTCGAAAACTCGGTGAAGAAGTGGAAATGCTTACACCAGACGACGGCTACGTATCACCCACAAGCCAACAAGCGAACGTAGACACGCGGAATTAAAGAAAAGCGTAAGAGCACTGCTGGAGCAAAACCCGCAGAAACACTGGGACGAAGTCCTTACCCTGGCCGTCTTTCACAATAACCGACGAAACAACGCCGCCACCGGACAAAGTCCGAGCCAACTTTTACTTGGACAAGCTCTAAAACAACCAGGAGGCTGGGATGAACCTGAACAAGACAAGAATGAGGAAGACCCAGAGAGAAGGTTGCAAAAGGCACGACAACGCCACCCCCACAATAATATTTATCAGTGGCCACCAAGGTCACAACAATTGTCCGGCCCCCCTCTCTTCCACTTTGAGGGGGAAACCGGTATCAGCTGCTACGTTAGTGAGTATAACATGTGTGAAGGCGGCCCCACCTTCGCATTTGTAACAGTGTGGCCAACTATAGCTAATAAATATCATTCGAGTGCCATCGAATACAAATAAATATAAAAAAAAAATATATTTTAATTTTATTTATATAGATCAACGTCCTTCAATTTATATTTTCAATGTATAGGGAAATAACGGCAATAAACGGATTTATTGCCGTTATTTCCCTATACATTGAAAATTATATTTGTTTTTATCAAAAAGTATTGATAACAAAACTTAGTAGAAATTTAAATAATATTAACTTTGTTGATTATTCAAGAACGCGAGCGAGCGCGTTGCTAAAGAAATATTTTCTGATACATAAATATCAATAAAAAAGTTATTATTTATATTTATTTTATTTATACTTTTATACACTTCACATTATTATTAACTTTTGGTACATTCATCAATTGAAGACCCTAGACTGATAAGTGGATAAAGCTCAAATTCAGTATTAAGAGTAAATCGAGAAAAATTATGTTCGTCCTGTTATCTTACTCAACGCACGTTACAAAATACAACTAGACAACTATCTAGCAACAATTATATATGTACTTACAAGTCTCGTTATCAATTTAAACGATAGAACAATTTGTATATTATAAGAAGTTATTATAAAGTGAATAAGGCCAAAAATGGGCTTTATCCACTTATCATTATAGGGTTTTCAATTGTAAGTATATACAGGACATATACAGGGTCTTTATAAATGTCTGCGATTATGTAATCACTTTAAATATGCCGCTTTTTAAAAATTGTGCACATAACTATTTACTTTGTTTTGACTGCTCAACTTCAGCTGTATTTACGCACACCAAATGTGAATTCACTATTTCACTAGAGAGGCACAAACCTGTATCTATTAAATAAAAAAAATAAAATCGAATAAACGCCAATAAATCGTCTGCGGTACATACTAATAATATTTCAAATAAATATATAAAAAAGTTTGCTATACAACGTAATCTTATATCCTGGCATAAAAATATAAACACTTGTTTAAATAATTTAATAAACTATGAACATGTGAAATGTTGACAAAAATACTGAAATAGAACTTTTTATAGGTGTTTAATTTACATCGATGGCCTTCATTTGTTTACATTATTTTTGTGATAAATTTAAAAATGTTATATGCAACTCAATAGAAAGTTGATCATTCTAATTTACAGATGAAATAGTTGAAATATTTTGATTTATTTTTGTCCACCTAGAAATTGAACTTGTGGGTGGTTTTAAACCAAAATGCCGCTGCAGCGGTGCCGCAAGGTAGAAAAAAGTGGTTAAAAATAAAGTTTTAAAATTAAAGTTTTTTCCAAGCTCAATAAAAGAATACTGTAACTAGGAACAACTTTGTATGTTGTAAGTAAATTATGAATGTTAATTAAATACCTGATTAAAAGTAATGTTTTGCAAAAATTACAAAATAGTTTTGGTTCTTTATGAATAATAAATAACTTTTGTTATTTTTTAAACGATTTAAAAATTCAAAAGCATTTTTAATGGTTTTTGAGTACTAATAGCAAGCATTTTTAAACAGCAACATTTATAATTTTTTTTTGCATTTTTAAACAGCAACATTTATTTTTTTTTTCTTTGGGTTTTTTCATATAATATAAATTCTTTTTATCGCCAGATACGCCAAATTTGTTTTTCAACTTGTTATATCATAAATAGTTTTGCGGTTGTCAGATTTAACAAGTCTACTTACTTGAAACTAATTTTCATGAGCTCCAGCATAAGTGTATAATTCTGTCTATATAATTACTTACATCAGATATCAATATATTTATATATATATATATATATATATATATATATCATTATTGATATATAAGGGTTTATGAGACCAAGGAATTATGAGACCATTGCCGCTGGTCTCACTAACCGT
Organism: Tachinus rufipes; assembly: GCA_963932245.1. NCBI lineage: Eukaryota > Metazoa > Arthropoda > Insecta > Coleoptera > Staphylinidae > Tachinus > Tachinus rufipes. The sequence continues at coordinate 56,958,675 of OZ010747.1, forward strand.
CTCGCTGGTCTCATAAGCATGCCGCTTGGTCTCATAAGCATTTGCCGCAATAATAAGCCAATATTAGAATGTTACTCTATATTTTATAATTAAAATAAATGGCTAAACCTATTCGAATGATTTCAAATAAATTAGGGTAACATGTAATAAAGGTAATAAATTAAAACAAATTAGTAACTCAACAAAAATTACGTAGTAGCCCTAAAATTTGATTTCAAACCCTTGAACTATATGAATTTGAAGTAAACTTATTTTACAAATGTACTATAGTTATCAAATAAGAACAAAATAGAAACTTGTATAAATATTTTTAGTACTTTCAAACAGTATAATTTTAATGTAATCCCCCTGCTCCTTCCTAAACATTGCACCAACCAAATATAAGCATAAGAGTACAATTATCGCACAAATGTAATGTAGATATCAAATAAAAGCAAATACTGTAACATACAATTATTGAAGAGTACCCCAAAACATTGTAGCCTATCGCCCCCCCCCTGCTAAGCAAATTAAAGGTACAAATATTGCATTATTGTAATATAGATCAATTGAAAGCAAATATAGTAACAAAAAATTATTTCAAAGTGCCCCAAAACATTGTACCCCATTGTCCCCCTCCTAAGCAAATTTGGGGTACAAATATTGCATATTTGTAATATGGGTATCAAATGATAGCAAATATAAAAACATACAATTGGTGTAGAATACCCCAAAATATTGTACTCTATCGTCCTCCCTGCTAACCCAATTATAAGTACAACTAACGCATAAATGTAATATGAGTATCAATTGTAAACAAATATGATAACAAACATTTATTTTAATGTACCCCAACACATTGTACTCTATCGTCCCCCCCGCTAAGCAAATTAAGGGTACCAATATTGCGTAAATGTAATATGGGTAACAAATGAAAACAAATATGGTAACATACAATTATTGTAGAGTACCCCAAAACATTGTACCCCATTGTCCCCCCTGCTAAGCAAACTAGGGGTACAATTATTACATAAATGTAATATGGGTATCAAATGAAAGCAAATATAAAAACATACAATTGATGTAGAATACCTCTAAACATTGTACCCTATCGTCCCCCCCCTGCTAAGCAAATTAAAGGTACAAATATTGCTTAAATGTAATATGGGTATCAAATAAAAGCAAATACGGTAACATACAATTATTCTAGAATACCCCAAAACATTGTACCTTATCCCCCCGCCCCTGCTAAGCAAATTAAAGGTACAAATATTGCATTACTGTAATATAGGTATCAATTGAAAACAAATATAGTAACAAATATCTATTTCAAAGTACCCCAGAACATTATACCCTGTTGTCCCCCTGCTAAGCAAATTAAGGGTACAAATATTGCTTAAATGTAATATGGGTACCAAATAAAAGCAAATATGGTAACATACATTTATTGTACAGTCCTCCAAAACATTGTACACTATCGTTTCCCCTGCTAAGCAAATTATGGTACAAATATTGCATTACTGTAGTATAGGTATCAATTGAAAGCAAATAAAGTAACAAACATTTGTTTCAAAGTACCCAAAAACATTGTACTTTATTGTCCCCCCTGCTAAGCAAATTAAGGGTACCAATATTGCGTAAATGTAATATGGGTAACAAATAAAAACAAATATGGTAACATACAAATATTGTAAAGTACCCCAAAATATTGTACCCCATTGTCCACCCTGCTAAGCAAAATAGGGGTACTAATATTGCATAAATGTAATATGTGTATCAAATGATAGCAAATATAAAAACATACAATTGGTGTAGAATTCCCCAAAACAATGTACTCTATCGTCCCCCCTGCTAACCAAATTCTAGATACAACTATTGCATAAATGTAATATGGGTATTAATTGAGAGCAAATATGATAACTAAGCATATTAGTGGTACAAATATTGCGTAAATGTAATATGGGTAACAAATGAGAACAAATATGGTAACATACAATTATTGTAGAGTATCCCAAAACATTGTACGCCATTGTCCCCTCTGCTAAGCAAATTAGGGGTTCAAATATTGCTTAAGTGTAATATGGGTATCAAATGAAAGCAAATACAAAAACATACAATTGATGTAGAATACCTCAAAATATTGTACCCTATCATCCCCTCTGCTAAGCAAATTAAGAATTGCATTATTGTAATATGGGTATCAATTGAAAACAAATATAGTAACAAACATTTATTTCAGAATACCCCAGAACATTGTACCCTATTGTCCCCCCTGCTAAGCAAATTAGGGGTACAAATATTTCATAAATGTAATATGGGTATCAAATAAAAGCAAATATAAAAACATGCAATTGGTGTAGTATACTTCAAAACATTGTACCCTATCGTCCCCCCTGCTAAGCAAATTAAGGGTACAAATATTGCATTACTGTAATATGCGTATCAATTAAAAGCAAACATAGTAACAAACATGTATTTCAGAATACCCCAGAATATTGTACCCGATTGTTCCCCATGCTAAGCAAATTAAGGGTACAAATATTGCATAAATGTATTATGGGTACCAAATGAAAGCAAATAGCGTAACATACAATTATTGTAGTGTCCCCCAAAACATTGTACCCTATCGTTCCCCCTGCTAAGCAAATTAAAACAAACATTTATTTTAAAGTATCCCAAAACATTGTACCTTATTGAGTTCCTTGCTAAGCAAATTAGTGGTAGAAATATTGCATACATGTAATATGGGTATCAAATGAAAGCAAATACAAAAACATACAATTGATGTAGAATACCTCAAAACATTGTACCCTATCATCCCCTGTGCTAAACAAATTAAGAGTTCAATAATTGCATAAATGTAATATGGGTACCAATTGAAAGCATATATGATAACATACAATAATTGTAGAGTCCCCCAAAACATTGTACCCTATCGTCTCCCCTGCTAAGCAAATTAAAGGTACACATATTGCATTACTGTAATATGGGTATCAATTGAAAGCAAATATAGTAACAAACATTTATTTTAAAGTACTCCAAAACATTGTACCCTATTGTGTTCCTTGCTAAGCAAATTAGGGGAAGAAATATTGCATAAATGTAATATGGGTATCAAATGCAAACAAATATAAAAACATACAATTGCTGTAGAATACCTCAAAACATTGTACCCAATTGTCCCCCCTGCTAAGCAAATTAACGGTACAAATAAATCATTACTGTAATATGGGTATCAATTGAAAGCAAACATAGCAACAAACATTTAATTCAGAATACCTCAAAACTTTGTACTCTATTGTCCCCCCTGCTAAGCAAATTATATATTGCATAAATGTAATATAATATCAAATAAAATCAAATATGAAAACAAACAATTATTGTAATGTACCTCAAAACATTGTATTCTATTGTCTTCCTGCTTAGCAAATTAAAGGTACAAATATTGCATAAATGTAATATGGGTATCAAATGAAAGAAGATATGATAACAAATATTTATATTGCTTGAATGTAATATGTGTATCAACTGAAAGTTAATATGGTAACATAGAATTATTGTAGTGTACCCAGGACATTGTACCCTACTGATTCTCTGCTAAACAAAATAAGGGTACAAATATTAAACAAATTCAATATGAGTATCAAATAAAAGCAAATAATGTAACTTACAACTATTTCATAGTGCCCTATAACATTGTTCCATATTGTCCCCCTTGCGAAACAAATTAAGGCTACAAATATTGTATAAATTAAATATGGGTATCATATGAAAGCAAATAAGGTAACATAAATTTATTTTCAATACCGAAACACATTATACCCTGTTGTACCCCCTGCTAAGCAAAATTAAGGGCACAAATTGTGCCCTCTATCGTGTTAAATAGATTAAGAGTACAAGTATAGCATCAATGTAATATGTTAAGTTATAGTAACATACAATTAGTTTATAGTACCGTAGAACATTGTAGCTTATCATCTCCTGATAAAACAAATTAAGAGTACAATATGACACTAATGTAATATGAGTGTCAAATGAAAGCAAATGTTATCTTGTACAATTATGTTAATTTTTTTTTTACCTTATTGTTTTTTGAGTTTAATTATTTAAAGGTAAATGTAACGCACAAATTTTCAAATATATTATGTAAGATGAGTTTCAAATTAGAGTAAATATGTTAATTTGTACAATTTTTATAAAACTAATAACTTTGTACCCTATTGTCTTTATCTAAATTTATTAAAGGGATATTCTTATATCACCATTGTAATTTGCATACTTAAAACCAATGTTTATTAAATTTCATTTAGATCTGAAGATGTTATAACATATTATAATAAATAATTAAACCGCCCCTAACATGAATTTACATAATTTAAAATCGTTATGTATGAAAATCTCTATTTATATTTCTTTTGTAATTGGCTTTGCTACAGTTTAGAGAGGAACAATTTTGTAAGCATTTATCTTTTTATAGATTTCTAATTAGATTAAAAAGTAAAATCATTCATGTTAAAAAATAAATTCTATTTTGAATGAAATATTTGTTGAGTGAAATAATTATAATAAAAAAAAACTCCGCCGGTCATGTCTGAATGTTTACTCATGTTCCTGGCAAAATACACTTTTTATAAGCGTTTCGACGCGATGGGTTTCGGTGTTCAAATAAAATACTGATATAAAATTTGTATATTTCTAATAAAATTGTAATTTTGTATATCTACTAAATCAATAAGTAAACAAAATGAAATTATTTTGTTCTACATATTTCTTCTATAATATAACATTTAAAATATTTCCATAATTAGGAATGTAAGAGCGGAAAGCAATAAAAACATAAATGCGTATAAAAAAGGGTTTTCTATTGATGCTTTTGTGCCTTTTAAGTGTGGCAAGGACAAGCAAGCGTACGTGCTGCATAAAACCGAAAAATATGAATGTGATAACAAAACCTTTGCTGTAAACATTCTATAGTGCTAATTCACATTTATTCTTTCAGAGTTAAAATTTAATTAATATATTTTTGATCAAATTAAGTTTATCATAACATTATCAAGTTAGTTACAGTTGTCCTAACATATAAAAACACAGGAGTGATGACTCTCAAAACTCATTTTTCACACCACAGGACTGTAGATTTCATATTGCGGGCGGCTCAATTATGATATTATTGTACTCAATCTTCATATTGATTTCGAATTATCCTAAATTTTTATGGCGGTAGGCTCAGTTAATACATTATTATACAAAACATAAAAATCAAAATAAAATAAGTACACATATGTTTTTAAGAATGTTAATTACAATGATAATTATAAAATAAATTAATAATTTATTCAAATTCAATCTAACGATTGCAAAATGGAATCAGTCATTATTTATAATAATAATGTTAGAATCAATTGAATTGATATTTAGCTTGCTCAATTATGATGCTATTGTAGTTATAGTTATAATTTTTGTCATCTGACACCTATAATTTATTTGTGTTCTACCAGAACTCTTCATTGAATTACATGGGGGTACAGTTTGTTACTATAAAATAATTATACATACCATGTAATATGTTTGCTCTCATTTGAAGCATTATTTATATCCTGAAATTGTTTAACAAGGGGGACGATAGGGTACAGTGTTTTGGAATATTATACAAGGTTGGGTAAATGTATGGAAACACCCTATTTCTGACTGCATTTTTAATTTATTTCAAAAATGACTAATAAAAGTTTTTGTATATTTTTTAATCTATACAGTGACGTATTTTTTTTGTTAGAACAATTACAAATACTTACGGTTTTTGAAATATTCAATAAAATAATAAAACAAAATACAGTACGTTTTAAATGATTTTTAGTAATAATAATAAGCATATTTAATTGTAGTTGACTTTTTGCTTCAAATATTCATTTATTTTTACATTTTTTTTTAATTGTATTGAGAATAACAAAATAACAATATATGTTTTTACTTGTTGCTATGGTAATAAGAACATAATCTATTACATTTTGTTTAATTATTTTAATAAATATTTCAAAAACCGTCAGTTGTTAACCCATACAACCTTATATCATAGTAATTGTTGAAAAATTCTCTTTCTAAAAATAAATGAAAATACAGGGTGATCCATTTAAAAAAAACTGATGGTGACATTATACCTCGTAAAATAGAGCTTGTACTAAAAATCAAAATACATCACTATATAGATTAAAATTTCTACAAAAACTTTTATTAATGTCATTTATTACAAAAACTAAAAATGAAACCAATAATCGAGTGTTCCCATACATTTACCCAACCTTGTATATTTATGTTACTACACTTGTTGCCATTTGATACTCAATCTGTTAGCAGGAGTGCGATAGAGTACAATGTTCTGAAGCACTATAATAATTATATAATACCTTATTTACGTTCACTTGATACCAATATTACATTTGATATGTGCACCTTTAATTTGTTTACTAAATAGGCACTAGAGACAATGTTCTAAGACACTATAAAATAGTTGTACGTTACTTTATTTGCTTTCATTTGATACTCATATCACATTTGTGCAATACTTGTACCTTTGTTTTGTTTAGCATGGGGTAATAGGGTATAATGTTCTGGGGCACTATAAATTAGTTGTAAGTTACTTTATTTGCTTTTATTTAATACCTATATTACACCTGTGCAGTATTTGTACCTCTTGTATTGTATAGCAAGGGGTACTAAGGTACAAGGTTCTAGGCCACTATAAAATAGTTGTAAGTTACTTTATGTGCTTTCATTTAATACCCATATTACATTTGTGCAGTAATTGTACCTTTATTTTGTTTAGCAAGAGGTAATAAAGTACAATATTCTGAAACACTATAAAATAGTTGTAAGTTACCTTATTTGCTTTTATTTGATACCCATATTACATTTGTGTGATATTTATACTCTAATTTTAGTTGGCAAGAGGGCACTATAATACATTGTTCTAGAGCACAATAAAATAAATATAAGATTGCTTATTCACTTTCAATTGATACTTATATTACATTTGTGCAAAATGTGTGCCCTTAATTTAATTAGCAAGAAGGGCACTATAAAATAATTGTAAGTTACCTTATTAGCTTTTTATTGTTACACATGTTACTTTTGGCAATACGGTACAATCTTCTGGTCACTATAAAATAGTTGTATATTACCATATTTGCTCTCATTTGATATCCAAATTTAATTTGTGCAGTATTTTTACTTTTATTTTGTTTAGCAGTGAGGTTATAAAATACAATGTTTTGAGGCACTATAAAATAGTTGTAAGTTACCTTATTGGCTTTTATTTGACACCCATACTACATTTGAGCAATATGTGTACCCTTAATAGGTTAACAAAAGGGCAATAAGGTACAATGTTCCTGAGGCACTATAAAATAGTTAGCTAATTTGCTTTCATTTGATACCCACATTACTATTGTGCGATATTTGTAACTTTAATTTAGGTAGCAAGAAGGCAGTAAAGTACAATGTTTTGGGGCACTGTAAAATAAAAAAATTAATTACCTTATTTGCTTTTGTTTGGTACTTATATTACATTTGTGCAATATTAGTACTTTTAATTTAGTTTGCAAAAGGGCACTATGGTACAATGTTCTGGGGCACTATAAAATAGTTGTAAGTTACTTTATTTGCTTCTATTTGATACCCATATTACATTGTGCAATATGTGTACCCTTCATTTGGTAAGCAAAGGGGCAATAGAGTACAATGTTCTGCGGCACAATAAAATAGTTGTATGTTAACTTATTTGCTTTCATTTAGTACCCATATTACATTTGTGCAGTATTTGTATCTTATTTATTTTTAGCATAAGTGTAATAAGGTACATTGTTTTGGGGCACTATAAAACAGTTGTAAGATACCTTATTTGCTTTTACTTGATATCCTTATTACATTTGTGCAATATTTGTACTTTTAGTTTGGTTAGTAAAGGGGCAATAGGGTACAATTTTTTAGAGCACTATAAAATAGTTGTATGTTACTTTATTTTCTTTCATTTCATACTAATATTACATTTGTGCAGGATTTGTATCTCTACTATGTTTAGCAAGGGGGTAATAAGGCACATTGTTTTGGGGCACTATAAAATAGTTGTGTTAGCTTATTTGCTTTCGTTTGATACCCATATTACATTTGTGCAGTATTTGTACCTGTATTTTATTTAGCATAGGGGTAATATAATACAATGCTTATTTGTTTTTATTTGATACCCATATTACATTTGTGCGATATTTGTACCCTTAATTTAGTTAGCAAGGGGGCAAAATGGTATAATGTTTTGCGGCACTATAAAATAGTTGTATGTTACCTTATTTGCTTTCATTTGATACCCATATTACAATTGTGCAGTATTTGTACCCTTAATATGGTTAGCAAGGGGGCAATAGGGTACAATGTTCTGGGGCACTATAAAACAAACAGTTATAAGTTAACTTATTAATTATTTTATTTATATAATATTTGGACCCTTAATTTGGTTAGCAAGGGGGCAATAGGGTACAATCTTCTGTGGTAAATTAAAATAAATGTTTGTTACCGTATTTGCTTTCATTTGATATCCATATTACATTTATGCAATATTTGTACCCTTAATTTAGTTAGCAAAGGGGCAAAATAGTATAATGTTTTGCGGCACTATAAAATAGTTGTATGTTACCTTATTTGCTTTCATTTGATACCCATATTACAATTGTGCAGTATTTGTACCCTTAATATGGTTAGCAAGAGGGCAATAGGGTACAATGTTCTGGGGCACTATAAAACAGTTATAAGTTACCTTATTTGCTTTCATTTGATACCCATATTACAAATGTGCAGTATTTGTACCCTTAATATGGTTAGCAAGGGGGCAATAGGGTACAATGTTCTGGGGCACTATAAAACAGTTATAAGTTTCCTTATTTGCTTTCATTTGATACCCATTATACATTTGTATAATATTTGGACCCTTAATTTGGTTAGCAAGGGGGCAATAAGGTACAATCTTCTGTTGTAATTTAAAATAAATGTTTGTTACCGTATTTGCTTTCATTTGATATCCATATTACATTTATGCAATATTTGTACCCTTAATTTAGTTAGCAAAGGGGCAATATGGTATAATGTTTTGCGGCACTATAAAGAAGTTGTATGTTACCTTATTTGCTTTCATTTGATACCCATATTACATTTGTATAATATTTGGACCCTTAATTTGGTTAGCAAGGGGGCAATAGGGTACAATCTTCTGTTGTAAATTAAAATAAATGTTTGTTACCGTATTTGCTTTCATTTGATATCCATATTACATTTATGCAATATTTGTACCCTTAACTTAGTTAGCAAAGGGGCAAAATGGTATAATGTTTTGCGGCACTATAAAATAGTTGTATGTTACCTTATTTGCTTTCATTTGATACCCATATTACAATTGTGCAGTATTTGTACCCTTAATATGGTTAGCAAGGGGGCATTAGGGTACAATGTTCTGGGGCACTATAAAACAGTTATAAGTTACTTTATTTGCTTTCATTTGATACCCATATTACATTGGTATAATATTTGGACCCTTAATTTGGTTAGCAAGGGGGCAATAGGGTACAATCTTCTGTGGTACTTTAAAATAAATGTTTGTTACCGTATTTGCTTTCATTTGATATCCATATTACATTTATGCAATATTTGTACCCTTAATTTGCATTGCAGGGGACGATAGGGTACAATCTTCTGGGGTACTCTACAATAATTGTATGTTATTATATTTGCTCTTATTTGATACTTATATTACATTTAAGCAATATTTTATTAAAATACAATTTTATTTGTTAACATTGTCATTCAAAATGCTTTTATAATTTTCTAGAGATCAAATAAATGTGTGAAAGTCACAGTCTATCGCCTGGTCTCATAATGCTAACCGCGAAATTCTTGCCGCTATGGATATACGCTTTGTCGACAACTTCACATTATTGAAATTGGTCTCACTATCCTGTGATTTGAAGCGTTGCTTATGAGACCAGGTCTCACTATCCAAAAGGTCTCACTATCCTGCGATTTGAGGCACAATTGGTCTCACAATCCTGTCGCCGGAAACATATATATATATATATATATATATATATATATATATCAAAAGCCAAAAATTTCATGTTTTGTTGGCGTCATTTTATTGCAACTATTTATTTGAGTTTGTGTTACTTTTGATTAGTGTTAACAGCATGCAATCAACTGCTGAATCAACTGGTTATAAAAACATGGGTAATAATTTGGTGGATATTAGTATCAATTATTATGAGAAAGACAAAAGACCACGAGGATGCTGACACAGCAAACATATTACTTAATAGTAAGTTCTATTTTTTTAAACAAACCTTATTCAATTTTATTTTTTATAAACATTTATTCACATAATTTTTATGAAAATGCAAAAAATAATTTTTGCTAAATTATTAGACTTATTTGTTTATACTAGGTAGATCGGAGTTAACTTTTTACTAGTAAATAAAAAACTTGAAAAGGAGTGCAGGAACCTATGGCAAAACTGTCAAGAAATTAAGCTAACTAAAGAAGAGCTCAAGACAAAAGTTTATGGTCTTCATCAAAGAAACTGAACTGCTATAGAAGTAAAAATCAAAGGTACAACAAACCACCTCAAGAGAAAACAAAAAGAATGGGGTATAATACTGAAACACTGTTCAAAAATGTTTGATATTCGTGTTGCAATTGATTGATTGATTGATTGATTACTATTGATAGCCTAAAACATAATTATTTGAAAATCTATCAAAGAAATTAATAACAAAAGGACGAGACACTCCTATTTTGTTGCTGATATATGCTGGTTACAATTTCAATTCATTATTTATCTGTAACTTATTTATAATTTTTACGCTTTGACTAATTCTGGTTACGAGTTTAAATGATTTATAAAATCAATAGGAAATAAAATAGTTGTGAATCGCATAATAAAAAATAAAAACTAATGAATTGTTAGTCCATCCGGCTTTACTCAATGACAGTTACTTATCAATTGTGTGATTTGACAGAACTAAACACAGAAGCTATAGACTCACCCGTGATCCTAAAATTTATGCTGATACCTACTTGGGCTTCAATTGGTTTGTCACGTGGCTGGTCTTCTTTCTTCCTGAACTGAATAGCAAAAAGCAATAAATAGCTATGGGGATGGGACGTAAGAGAACAAGTAGAAAAACGTAAAACAAACTTTAATTTCCCAAACAAATATAATTATAATAACCAACCAAAACATATACTTAAATGGAAGATATGAGTAACCAGCTGACTGCCATGAGGAAAACCTCCAAAAGAGATAACCAGAAACTCTAGGTAATTATCGCCCCTTAAGTCCGCCTTAACCGCAGCAACGGCCCCCGCCTCCGATGAAAATTACATGAAAATTATAATACAAATCCAAGTTATCATCACTTTGTAGCTGCTTTAAAAACGGTAATTATAAATAAATTCAAGTAATAAGAATTGTGATAAGTGACAGTTCAGTTTCACTAGATGGTTTAACAACATTTTTGACTAAAATATAAAATTTTGTGAAAAATTCTATGGAACAGAGGTTTCTTTATGTAATTTTTAAAATTGTTCAGTTGTGCATTTGGAATATGAACCAAGCCAAGTTTTGAAATATATTTGTGGTAGCATTTGTCAATCGAATTAAGATTGAAAATGATTGTGCAATGTCAAATTAAAATATATTCTAAAGAAATAACTGATAGACAAATGTTAACTCAATTTAAAGATGCCACATCTAAAGAAAGCTAGATGAGGCGCGCTTTAGGTTTGGTAGTAATAGGAAGAGAAGACAGTCGTAATAAGTGAATGATCAGAATTACCTAAAGCTACAAATCTAATAATCTTATTTCACCCAAAAGTCCGTCACAAAGAAAATATGTGGGTTGCTTAATAAGTTGGGTAACAATAAGAAGCAGCAAAAATCAAAGCTTGTTGTCCGGATAGTGTTGTAGATGATGAGTGACCTAACCATTCAGTATTATGTACATTTAAACCATTTAAACAGATTTAGCTTAAGAAATATGCTATTATAACTAATGCATTGAATGCACTCAAGTGTATCAAATCTTAATCACGTAGTTAGTGTGCAATATTCCTTCTCGCATCAAAGAGGCAGTAAAACTTTAAAACTTCTCTGCATAAAAAAAAACCAACTATTGAAATGTTTCTTCACGTTTTATATAAAAAAATCAGCAGAATTGCAGAAATGTGGTATTCCCTCTAGAAGACAATGTAATTTGAAATGAATAAAAGATAAACCAAAATATTGATAAATTTAATAAGAAACTATATTTTCGTTTAAAAGTAAAAAAAGCAAAAAAAAAGTGAATTTTGGTGGTTTTAAGACTGCGTTTTTCCATTTTTATTGTGTTCAATCATCATTTAAACTACCAAGTGCAACGGTGAAAGTTGGAAAAGCAGACAGAGAATATCGTATATGGTATATGCACGATTATATTCCCTGTCAATTTTACTATTTTTAATACAAAACATTTGAAAGTACTCATATATTACCATGTCAAAGAATTATTTTATTTAATATTAAAACAATAACAAATTTAACAGAACCAAAATATATTACCCAAGCAAAATTTGTTATAAGTAAATGTGCTACCTATTTATTTAAAGACAAATAAAATAGAAATTCAGTTGGAAAAAGAACCACCACAGTGAAAATATGCAACATTAACTTTATCAAAGATTAAAAACAAAACTAAATAAAAGCTGATTATTTGAATTTCATCAAAATAATTAACTTTAAAAACATTAAAGATATATGTAATTACAAATTAATAATGTTGAATACAATGATGATTCAATATATATTACGATATTTTAAATATATTCCAATTAAATTATTTTTTAAATTAATGATTAAAATACAAATCAAGCAAACAATCATTCGACAATGATTAATATCGGTAAAGTAAAAACATTTCACAGTGTTCACAACTTGTCGACAAGTTATTGGTTTTTCGTAGATAATTTTTTAATAATTGATGTGGAAAAAATATATATAGATACTTCTTGCCTGCAGCTATATACCCAAGTGAAGGACAACCTCCAAGACACCCAGGAGTGCCAGATGCAGCACGATAGAGCAAAAAAAGAAAAACACCAGGATAGGTCCAAACCTAGGAACAGGTCCCACTTCCAGCTCCAAAAAAGTGGAAGCTCTCGCCGACAGGTTGGAATACAGAAATGTGGTGGCTCCACAAAGCAATTTAAATTTGAATAAATAAAAAATAAATCCAAGTATTTATAAATTTACAACTGAACTATATTTTTAAATCAAATTAAAAAAGTAAACAAAAATTATGGATTTTAGTGATTATAATACTGCTTTTTTTCTTCAATCATCATCATTTAAATGCAATGATAAGAGTTGGTAAAGCACACAGAGGATATAGTAAATGATGTGGCAAAAATTCAGAATGAACAAATGGAAATGCCATTAGCAATTTCTCCAGTTTTTAAATTATATGCTCTGGGCGATACTCAATATGTGCAATTAATATATTTCCTGCAACCCTAATATAAGACTATATTATCATGTCAAATTTTTTTAATTTAATATTAAAACAACTAATTTGACAGAACCAAAATTTGTTAAAAAACTGAACAACAAAATGCTAGCTGTTTATTTAGAGGCCGTACGTACTATCAATATCCAACATAAAAATAAATAAAATATAAATTCATAGTAGAAAAATAAGCACCACAGTAAATTATTGAATAAAAATATGCATCATTGATTAAGTTTTGTGACCGGTATAAATAATATAAAATTAAATTATACTCAAATGTGGGCTATTATTATAGGCAACCCAAAATACACCATTTCTATAAAATTAATAAACTCAAATGCGTAAAATATGTACATTTATTTGTTTTGCGTTATAAAAACCGATCTGATAAATTGATATTTTAACGTCTTCAACGCGGAATTTATTTCATTTCCACGGTACCAGTCTGTGATTGTTTATAAAATCTACTTGGTGAGTTATATAATTTATAATGTTAAATTAAAATATTTTCTTTAATTGTCGCTAATTATTACGATTAACTATGTTACTAATAATTATATACTTTTTTATATTTGGTTGCCTGCGCCTATTCATCCGTATGTTAATATTAATTTAAAGTGAAATAAAAGTTTTTTATTATTCAATTTATTGATCTCGACCCCAGGATTTATAAGAACCCACGTGCAGACCATTTTTCTGCTAAAGTTTATCACAGAATAAAAAAAAACAAATAAAAGCCGGTTTAATTGAAATTTATCAAAATAATTAACTTATTAAAATTTAAAATTAATTAAAAATATTAAATATAGATTTAATCACAAATTAATTAAGTTGAATACAACGATGATTCAATTATATCATGGTATTTCAAATATATACCCATTAAAATATTTTTTAAATTATTGATAGAAATACAAATCAAGCAAACTATCATTTCGACAATGAATATCGCTAAAGTGAAAACATTTTAGTGTTCACAGCTTGTCAACAAGTTATTGGTTTTTCGTAGTTAATTTATTCAGCTGCATAAGTTTCTTCCTTGTCATATGTTTATTGATTCTTCATGTTTCTGATGTTGAGGAATTATTAGAACATTTCAAATTAGAAATATTGTTGAAAATTGAAACAATCATTCGACAATGATTAATATTGATGAAAACATTTTGCACTGTTCACAACTTGTTGACGAGTTATTGTTTTTTCGTAGTTACTTTATTCGACTGCAATATTTTCTTCCTTTTCATAATTGACATGAAAATTTTTGTTTATTTAGATACTTCTTACCATCGGTTTAATGTTTCCACTTTTCATTTTCTGATGTTGAGATGATTATTAAAACATTCCAAAAATTTCAGTTAATTAATTAACTAATTAATTAGAAATATTGTTTAATTTCATTAATGAATTTCACAAATTTTTATTAATGTATTTCACTTCGATTAATTGATATCCATTCATCGGTCAAGTAGAATTCATATCATCTTCAACAAAACTTCTCCGATTCTTGTAATTAATTAGTTCATATTTAATGTTCTTTTTAATTTTAAAAGAAATTGTACATCAAACTGGAATTCTTTAGAAACTCATTTAATGAATAAAACTATTGGCTTTGATGGCATAATGAGACTCTTTCACATAAATGATGTTTAATACCCATCATTTTTTGAATATCATTACTGGATTTGTAGTTGATTCAATTAAATATTCTGCAACAAAATGTGGTCATCAAACTTTATTGTACAGTAACGAAGGACAAAAAAGCAATAGCGTACGTATGTAGCTTAGCCATTCAACAACAATTGATAAAGGTATATTTAAAATATTGGAATTTGCCAGTACCATTTTTATACCATTACTGTATCTTGAAAGTATTAACATTTCTCCGCAGTCATCAAATATAATAACTAATATAAAAATGGTATTAGTTTTATTAAATGAATTGAGAAGAAAAAATGTGGGGATTATTGAAGATATGTTAACATTTAAACATGCATTATTCAATTTGTATTCAACACAGAGTCGAATTTATTGCACTACATGTATGCAAATTGTAAAAATCATGTCATAAATTATATAAAAAAATTACTTTGTTAACATGTTAAAAAAATTCTGTGGTCTAGGAGAAATTAGAAATAGTTGGGTACAATGGTTACATTACTCCTATGCACTGCTTACCAAAAAAGATTAGATAGTTTATCAACGACTAAATTCATTTATCAATTATGTTTACATTTTAAGTCAAAAACATCAAATTGTGATAGATAAGAACAATCTAATAACAAATATTTTGCATTATAAAAAGTCAGCAGATTGAAAAATTACTACTTATAGCAAGATTTTGGCGATTTGCATCTTCTATAGTCAAGTTTGAATATACCATAAACTTGACTATAGAAGATTTTGACACGTTATCTCCTAGAGAATTGCCAAGCTAAGTATTAAACAAAACATATCTATTCGTAATTTACAAAAAAATATATAATTCAAATAACACAATTCAATTTATGATTTTCCAGATGTACAGCTTGGACAGAAACTAACCTAACCAAATATAAAAAATTTACATTGGATTGTATTAGTAGCGGATTTAAAACATAACACTTTTTCAGTCATGAATCTTTTTTCATGTACAATTAGAGAAACAACATTCTACATAACCCATTTTAACAAGTTTATGTATTGTATTGTATTTTGAAATAAAAAATACTACATTCAAAATATGTAAACTTGTAGAAGAGTTGTTGGAAAATATAAATACTAGACCATTTAAACATACATATACTATTACAAAATAACAATCGACTGAATGACAAACTATTGCTTAATTACTGTTATAACCCTTATGAACCAGCTGTTAGATGAATAAATGAATTCATAATCACGACAGCCGTCACAGTTGATAAACGATTTATTGAGATTTGACAGATTATTGATTGATGACAGTTAATAACCTTATAAGTCATATTTCACAAATATGACAATTGTCAGATAGTTAAATGACAGTTGATCACAGAATAATGACTTAAATTTTAGTATTAGAATTCTTACATGTGTGAGCTAGCACAGTTTATAAATAAATACTAGTCTGTTGGTTTCAAACAAATAAAAAAAAGACATTTTTAATGCCTTAATTATTGTACCCTGGAGACTGGACCAAAACCGCACAAGTTGCATATAAGTTGCACAGATAATGCTATAAGTTGAACTTAATTTGATTCAAACTATAATTAAGATTTCTTTACTTTAAGTTATAAATCCTACCGACTGATCCAGTTATTTTTATTTTGTTAAAAAATTTAGCTGGGTATGGTTTTGTAAGTGCCTTGCTCATGCTCGTAGGAAAAATGTGTCGACTTTAATCAAGCACATTTTTTTAACTGATAAGTAAACTAATAAATTATAAACAATTATTAAAGATGATAGAGAAATTGATGATTTCAAAGAACTTGCTGAAACGTTTGGAACATATTTTGCAAATCTAACGGAAAAATCATTATTAAAACATTTTGGGCAAAATCGTTCAAAGTATTGTACAATGTCTGAACCATATCAAAAAACATTCACTTTTAATTCAATTAATAGCACCGAAGTAAGAAAAGTAACCTGCAATTTGAAAAACAAAAAAAGAACAGGTTTGGACGGTATATCAACAAAAGTCTTTAAAACAATTTGCGATTGCATTAGTGAGCCTATATGCTATTTAATTAATATATGTGTCAATTCTGGATCATTTCCTATTGATCTTAAAACAGCCCTTGTTATACCAATATACAAAAAAAAACAATTCCGACAACATTGATAATTATAGACCCATAGCTTTAATTTTTTCTATCTCTTTCTCCGTCTCAATACCCTTTGTAATTAGTAACAACTCCCCTCTTTTTGTTTCTCTTACCTCCTTGAACGTAGATCCTTTTATCTCGGTTTTTGCCTGTCTGCATATGTGACACCGTGTTTGCTCACTACTATAGCACCTGTTTCCGTTCCTGTTTTTTTTTTCTATTTGTCTCCGCTACCTGTCCCTGTGTTGCCACGCACAGTCTTATTTTTGTTTTAATTCATCTTCCTGCTATTTCCATAATTTTTTTTGCATCTCTTGCCGTAATTCCCGTTGGTATTGGTATATTTATTTCTTAAATACTTAATGTTTTTGTTTTGATAAGCATTTTTTCGATACCTATTAGTATCTCCTTATTCCCTGCCGTTTCGATTTTCTGCTTAATGATGTGTACTTTCCCCACATTTTTCCCGCTTAGATTTTTAACTATTTCTATATATGGCGTTTCATCTTCTCCTTCTTTCTCCATTATTTCAGGGTATTTTATTTTTGCTTGTTGTAAGATACCACCTTCTTTGCCTATTTCATCTTTATTTATTAAAAGTCCAGTATCCATTTCCTTTCCCATTATTGGTTTTTTTTTCTACGTTTACATATTTATAGTCTGTATCTCTCCATTCTTCATTTATAATATTTTTTATACCCTCTTCATTAACCACTTCTAATATCTCCTCGTCCGAGATGAAATGGTTTTTACGGTTTTCTTCCCTATTATCTCCAGTTTCCATTGTCTGTGTCGACATTTCTATACCTATTTTTGTTTTATTTTCTATCTCCTGTTCTTTTTTTTGGATTTCTTCAAATTCCATTCTCTCCATATTTGTTTCTAGTTGATTCGCCACCTTTTTAATTTCTAGTTTAGTGGTTGTACACTCACTGGTTAAGTTTTTTAACTCTCTAATTAATTTCCCCATTATTTGGATTGTTGTGGGGTTATTTGCTCTCTTCGCCTCGTTGTTACCTCCTGGCGAATCTATTTCTCTCCCTCTTTTTTGATTCGTTTGACCTAATTCTTTATCTTTTTTTTATCCGGCGGTGTTCTTTGCAACATCCCGCTTTTTAAAAATGCATCCATCTTATTACGTTTTTTGACCCATGTCGTAGTTTCACTTATTAATTAAATATCAAATTGCTGTTTCCGCGTTTATGTTTTATTATGTAACACTAGACGTGTCGCGCGTCACGACACGAGTGTGTTTTAAAACACGACCGCACCTTTATTTTTTAGTGTGTCCAGTTTTACACTTTTTTGAACTTTCACAATAAACTTTTCTCCTTTCCACTGTTTGTTCTAATTCACAGAATTTTTTAATTTTTTAAATAACAGATTATTCACCATTACTTAAATCGCCTTTATGCAAATTCGCGTGCGCGTCCGTTCAAATTGGGTCTAAGAGTCTAGACAACAGATAACGTTAGCATGTCCACAACTTAAATAATTACTTAAAGAAAGCACACCTTTGTAGACACTACATTATGTGTTTATTTGCGGCTACTTATACGGGCTGTTACAAAAAAGCTGTAGTAAAATAAAACTTTGTCAAAAATTATGAAACCTTTCTTTTGTAAACATGTGTCAGAAAAAGAAATGTTTGAAGTACAGGGTTTACATACATTTAATAACATGTAATTTATAATTTTTAAATTATTTATATTTGTTATTTATTATTTATTATACTGTTTAGTGTACATAAAATACAGATTTTGAATTTCCAGATAACAAATTGAATATAATAGTCGTTAAACCAAGAAGTAGGAAGCTTGCAGACTTATTGGCATTGTCGTATGACGCCTTCCTTCAAGAGGAGCCTTGGCGATCCAAGAGTATGTATAAAATTTATTTAATAATTATCACAGTACTACAGTTATATTAACATTTATATATATATATAGCACGTGTTCACGTGAACACGTGTTTTCGGTGCGGCCGACAATCAACTCGTTATATACGGGCATTATCGCCAAATCAAAAACAAAAGACTAAAACTGTAAAGTTAAATATAAAGGGCAGTGGTGGTGTTTAAAGAAATAGTGAAGAAAGTGCTAGTAAGAAGAAATAAGAACAGATAATATACAGAGTGAAAGATAGTGCGAAAGAGAGACATACATATATAAAACAAGTGCGCTAGAAGAAGACGGGTGTTTTACGGAAACAGCTGCGACACTAGCAGCTGGCCCGGCCCAACAGCAACGGAAAAACAATACCAAGCAGCATTATCAAAGAACTCAAATAAAATTAAACAACACAAATAAATAATATAAAAAAAAAATAATAAAATTAAAATAAATCATTGTAAATTAAAAATTAGTAAAGTGGTTAAATAATAAAAGGGAAGAATAAACATAATAATATCGCAAGTAAATGAACACAGTGTGGAAGAGTGACGGATATATAGGAAACGTCGCGCGCTAGAAAAAGAAAAAGCAGGTGTAGCAACGAAACATTTAATCTACAATCTACGGTTCATATTATTATTATCAATCAGTGAAGGAGAAATACCAATACAGCTATAAAACAATATAAAATAAAATATAACAAGATATCAACCATATAGACAAGAAATAAATCATAAAACATAGCGAAATAAATAAAGTTAAAAAAGTTAAGATAGTAAGAAACAAAATAAGTGAAACCAGAAAAGTCGATCCGGTCAGGCGCAATATCGCGAACCAAGAATAGATAGAGGCAGATTAAGGTACAAATAAAAATAATAAATTAATGTCAAACAAAAGAAATAGAATAGACTTAGACTCAAGTGGAGAACAAACTAATTTATTAAAATCAACAAAAATTACCAATAAAAGTGAGAGCATAGAAAACAAAGAGGAAAAAGACAATATGAAGGAAATGAAAGAAATGATGAAAGAAATTATTGATTCCCAAAAAAAAAATGGCTGATGAAATACAACAACTGAGAAACGATCTGAAAGTAAAGGAAGAAGTATGGAATGAAGAGAGAAATGAATTAATTGGAAGATTGGAACGGCTGGAGATGGATATGGAAAGAAGAGAAAGATCAAAGAAAAAGAACAATATAATAATTAAAGGACTAGAGAACAGCCAAAACAACAAACAAGGTATCGAAAATATGCTTCAGACAGACATAGAGGTAACTGTAAAAGTAATTAAAGCATTTGAATTAAAAAAGACTAACATGAACATGGCAGTAGTTGAACTCGACTCTATAGAATCAAAGATCGCAATAATGAGGAATAAGAACAAACTGAGAGAGAAGAACATTAACATCTACATAGATGATGACCTAACAATACAAGAACAGAGAATCCAAAAAGCAATAAGAGAGAAAGCAAAAGAGGAAAAAGGAAGAGGTAATAGAACCAAAGTAGGCTACCAAAAATTATGGATCAATGAAACGTTATGGAAATGGCCAGAAAAAGAAAATGGTTTATATAAAAAAAACTAATTAACATAATAGACCATGAACTAAAGAAGACAAAGGCAATGAATAAGGAACTGAATATTAAAGATCAAAGTAAAAACATAATTAACAAAAAATTAACAAAAACCCAAAATAAAGAACCAAAGAAGGCAAAAAGTAGAATAGGAACTTGGAATGTGAGAGGTATAAAAGGAAGAGAAGACGAACTAGTAGACGAATTTGAAAAGGCAAACTTAAGATTGTTAGGAGTTACAGAAACAAAAATGAAAGGAAATGGAGCAAAAGAAATAAAAAACGGACATCTCTACATATGGAGCGGAGTGGAAGAGGAAGAAAGAGCGAGAGCAGGGGTCGCATGTATTGTACACAGAGAAGAAAAAGAACATGTAAAGAGATGGAAAACAGTAAATGCAAGAATAATGACAATTGAACTGAAAATGGCAAATCAGATGGCGACAGTGTTAATAACATACGGCCCCGATGAAGACGAACAAAAAGAGAAGAAAGACGAATACTGGGACCAAATAAATGAAAATATGGGAACCGTAAGGACGATGTACATATTAGGAGACATAAACGCTAGAGTAGGGAGGAGAGATGGAGTACACAGAGAAACAATTGGACAATATGGTGAAGATAAACGCAACAACAATGGAAAAAGACTATTGGATTTTTGCATGCTTCATGATCTAATAATAGCAAACACATTCCACAAACATAAAGACATTCATATGTATACGAGAGTACAACCAAGCAGGAAGGAAACATCTGTAATAGATTATATAATTACAGTAAAGGAAAACAGAGACACAATAAAAAATGTAAGAGCCATGAGGAGTTACGAAATAGGAAGCGATCATTATCTGATAATTGGTGAACTGACAACACAGGGAAAAAACCAGAAAAAAGAAATAGGAAATAAGAAAAAGTACGACGAAACAATTAACACTTATAAACTAAAGGATGCAAGAATCGCAGAAGAATATGAGAAAGAAGTGACCAAATCAATTCAGACAACGACAAGAATGTGGAAGCAATGTGGAGAGCATTTAAAACAATTATAAAGGAAGCGGCCAGAAGATTATGTGGAGCAAGTAAACAAAACCAATACAAAAAACAAACTGCTTGGTGGAATGACGAAGTTAGAGAGCAGGTTAAAGAAAAGAAGCAAAAATGGAATAAATATCTAAACGAGAAGTCGGAAGAAAGCTATAACGACTATAAACAAGAAAGACAGAAAACGAAAAGCATAATTATAGAAGCAAAACAAAAATCATGGGAAGCATTTGGACAAAAAATGGAAGATACCTTTAAGGAGAACCAGAAGGTATTTTACCGAACACTAAAAAACCTACGAAGTAACCGAAAGGACGAAATTATAGCAATAAAAAACGATAAAGGAGAACTAATTATGAAAGAAGAGGAAGTTATGGAGAGATGGAGAAGCTACTTTACTGAATTACTAAATAGGGGCTATGTAACAGTTGAAGAGGAAAAAACAAGAGAACAAACAGCCGAGAAAGAACAGAAAGAAACCAAAATAGACACAGCGGAGATAGAAAAGGAGATTAGAGGATTGAAAAATGGGAAAGCCCCAGGAATCGACAAAATAACAACGGAAATGGTAAAATGTATGGGAAAATAAGCGATAGACTACCTCACAAGACTATTCAATCAAATATGGATTCAAGAACTAATACCACAAGAATGGGAGATTGGACTAATTCTTCCAATTTACAAAACAGGAGACAAGAAGGTATGTACCAACTATAGAGGGATAACACTGATAGGAACAGTAATGAAAATATTTGAAAAGGTAGTAGAAAAAAGATTAAGGAAAGTAATTGAAAGCAAAATGGAAGAAGCACAAAGTGGGTTCCGACCGGGGAAAAGCATCCAAAAAGCTATACGTAGCATTCATAGACATGGAAAAGGCGTTTGATATGGTACCTAGGCAAAAAATATGGGAATGCTTAGTTGAAAAAGGTGTCGACCACAAACTAAGACAAATGTGTAAATGCATATATAACAGAACAAGAAATATAGTAATCAGTAAAAACCAACAATCTGAAGAATTTGAAACCAAACAGGGAGTTAGACAAGGAGAGCCTCAGCCCATTACTATTCATTGCGTTCATTGATGAAATTATAAAAGAAGCGGAAAAGAAAACAAAAGGGCTACACATTGGATACAAGAACATGTTGTAATGTATACCCTACATAAGTATGTGTGCTTTTGAAGATGACATCGCAGTAATTGCAGGATCGGAGAAGGAACTACAAGACAAACTGAAGATATGGCATGACGAACTAATGAAGAATGGAATGAAAATGAACACAGAAAAAACAAAAATTGTAGTGATATCAAAAGATCCAATATAAACCAAAATAAGCCTGTACCAAAAACAAATACAACAAGTTAAAGAATACAAACACCTGGGAGTGACAATAGACGAAAATGGAAGCCAAGAAGTAGACATCAACACACGAATAAGGAACACAAACAAGTCATATCAGGCACTAAATAAACTAATAGTATACAAGAAAGAAATCACGAGAACAACAAAAATGAAGATATACAAAGTAATATGTAGACCAACACTAACGTATGGATGCGAATCATGGGTTTTAACACAGAGAGAAGTAAGCAAAATAAGAGTCACTGAAATGAAGTACTTAAGGAAAGTATATGGAGTAAATATAATGGACAAAATAAGAAGTGAAGAGATAAGGAAAGAACTGGAAATTAAAGGAATAGAAGAGTTTATAGAAGAAAGACAATTAGGATGGTGGGGCCACCTACAAAGAATGGACGAAAAGGCGCAAGTGAAAAGAGTATGGGAAAGCAGAATGCCAAAAGAAAAGAGACGTGGGAGACCAAGGAAATCATGGGACGAAATAGTGCAAGGACTGATAGAAAAAAGAGGGTTACAAGTGAACGAAGCAAAGAAGATGGCGAAGGAACTAATTAAAAAAAATTTACAATAAATATAAAACAGCTTACACCCTTACGGGTAGAAAGTTAATTGAATATATATATATATGTATATGTATATATATATATATATATATATATATATATATATATATATATATATATATATATATATATATATATAGTAGCGTCTTCAAGCACTGCTGTACTGTACCATTCTATGATTATTGTGTATACATCCCGATTTATATTTCACGTATGGACAAAATATCCCGGGAACCGAAGTAAATGTCTGTTTTCAAAAGAATTTTTTTTTCACTAGCTTGAAATTGTATTTATAAAATAAAAATTGGAAAAAAAGTAGCAAGTAAACATTTAATTTGTCAGCAAAAAAAAACTTTTATGGATGCTGTTTTGAATATTCCCAGGAATACAGTTCAAGACGCAATTACGTAACTGGGGAATAGACAAAAATGCCAGTCAGGCAGATTTTACTTTTTACACCACGCATCCACGAGAAGACCGTTTTATGGTGTTCTACACTAAGCAATAGTGATTTACTATCAACAATTATGTCTTGTCCAGTAGAAGATGTTTACGGATTGATGTCAACAAAACCTACTGCCTGTCTACGTTTGCTCGAAGCTCATGGTGTTGAGCGATTACGTGAGCATAGAAATTTGAAAATAGAACATTGGAACTCCGTTTTATTTACGAATAAGTCTCGTCTTTATCTGCGTTTACCAGTTGGACAAGAACGTTTGTGGAGAAGGCCAGTTGACCGATTGGCGGAATAAGCACTTCACGCAAGACCGAAATGTTCGCTTTTACAATAGTAGGTAAATGTGTCGGACAAACTATGCCCAGAATAAACAATTCCACGGTTATACCTAATATACCCTATTAAGCGATTGCCTCTTATAATCTTTATAATGTTACCAAATGTTAGATGTGTTTAAATCTGATGGTGACGAGGAAATGCACAGTGTTACGTTTGTAGCTTTTGGACTTAATTTGCACCCAATCTTCATAATTCCTAATCCGACTACCAACGATTATTTATCCATTTACAACATTTTCTGGCAAATATAAAGATTGGGTGTCAATTTATGATTTATTTAGTTTATTAGTTCATCATAACAACGGGCTTTCAGAAACATCAAAATTCTACTATTTTCATTTATCTCTGGAAGAATAGAATTGAAAAAACCCCACATAATAATACAATTGCTTAGGATCTATTGAAGAACAGATTCGAAAATAAGTAAATCATCATATTAAACCATGTTTGAGGTTTTCGAGCTTTTTAACGATGTAACTTGGGTGCTCTCGAATATTTTTGAGAACCAGTTAATCAATGGGATAGAATTCGAATTTACTTCATTTCCACAAAATTGGATTTTGGAACCAAACGTGACTGAAAAGAATCATTAACTAGATCAAGGTTTCTTACGTACGATGAATTGAAGCAGTTTCTTTCTCACTGCAATTATCGAGGAGGCCATCATCAAAACAACACATTCAATCTAAGATAACTCATCAGCCTAGAACCATTAATGCTTTAGCAACAGTAAAACCAATTAGTTGTCATGCATTGGAAGTCACTACCTTAATTGATGTCCAATATTCTTGCACCTTAATGGACAAGAACAAATTCAAGATATTGAAAGATTGAAACTTTGTAGTAATTGTTTTCGACTGAACCACAAGGTAAATCAATGCAGAGCATGCAAATCAATATGAAGAACCAACTATTGCATATCATGTATCACAACCAATAAAACCTGCACATGTGTTTCTCTCAACTGCCATAATTCTTCTTGAAGAAAGCAGTGGTTTCATGCAACCTCTCTTCGACTCCTCATTTTTATATTTCATAAGAAATCGATTTATTAACTGGAATAAATTTACTTAACTTGCTTTTATGTATTGCTCAGTTTGCACCAACAAATCTACATCCGTGGCTAAAAAAAAAACACATCAGGATGGATCATTTTTGGAAACCGATAAACCAGCCGACTATGATGGTGTCAAAGATGACGCAAAACGATCGTGGAGGAGTTAATGAAAGGAAAACAATTGACCAGCGAAATTACTATGAAGAATATTCCGTTATGCAAAAAAAAGAGTAATATTTTAAAAATTATTACGCTTTATTTATTTTTATTTAAAATATCAAATTGTAATGCGGCATGTTATTATAATTTTTTTAATAAATTATTCTTGATTTAATTGTCTAGTTAACTTATTATTTCGGGGCTCTATAACTAGGTGTAAACTCAGAACACACTGAACAGTGACTTGTATACCGTATACATCATGTTTTTACAGGATCTTTCGTTAAGTTCGAACATATTTTAATTATTAGTTTATATTTTATTTGTTGTCAAATGCACAAATGAACTTATTAAAGACTGACATAACCCCACTATAATGCGTAACATATAAATATTAAAACATGTTTCAACAGTGTTATGCATGCTGCATGACAAATTAAGACCGACTTGAACTGTACATAGATTGAGCTTATTAAAAAATTACTTACTTTCATCACATTAAATAAACTCCAATAAATTATGTGTCTTGTGCTTGTGAGTAAAATTATTTTTAAATTTAAATTTGCTGTATATAATTAATTTAATATTAATTAAAGCAATGTCAGATTTAGTTCCAACCAATTAAATTTAAAGTAGATGTATTATTATATGTTCTATGAATATAATAATACATCTACTTTAAATTTAATTGGTTGGAACTAAATCTGACATTGCTTTAATTAATATTAAATTAATTATATACAGCAAATTTAAATTTAAAAATAATTTTACTCACAAGCACAAGACACATAATTTATTGGAGTTTATTTAATGTGATGAAAGTAAGTAATTTTTTAATAAGCTCAATCTATGTACAGTTCAAGTCGGTCTTAATTTGTCATGCAGCATGCATAACACTGTTGAAACATGGGAATAAATATATCGATGAAACAAATAACTTCCAAATATAAATCGAGCAGAATATTGGGAAAGAACAATGAAGAGAAAGATGGAAGAACCTCAGATGAATAAGGCAATATCAGATTTAGTTCCAGGAATAAATATGTCGATGGAACGGTGCGAACAACGAACTGCCGAGCAAAATATTGCGAGAGGTCAATGAAGAGAATGATGAACAACCTCAGATAAATAACAAAAATATTCGCAGAAAAACGACGAAATATTAATTGTTTCACAAATAACAATTTAATCAATGTTGAATTTGCAAATAAAAATTATAAATTCGTTATAATTATAACGAAAATCCACACACACTTTTTTTATTAATTTATATATGAAATTGGACGATTTAATTTATTTTATGCTGTTGCATTCACTTCAATTTGTGTGCGTGTGTTTTCTAATACAGTTCTATTATATTGTAACTCACAGCCGTCTCTATTTACAAGCCGTGCTCATAGAAACTTGGCAACACTGAAAGTGGGCTATCAGTGTGTATTGAAATACATGGGAAAGTGGTAGGAAAAGTGTTATTAAAGTGTTTTGAATTCATATATAAAGGTAAGTCTAACAAATATTTATAATATGTGCATAGGAAAAATGTCATACTACTTATTTTCTTGCTTTATAAGTCAATATCAATGTTTTTAATTTAAATAAAGCTGGTGTTTTGGTTTAGTTTGTTTTTAGGTTATGTGATTAAAACCAGTTTAATGTCAATATTAATTAATAAATACACACTTAAATAATAGTTAAATGCTGTATTTAAATAATTTAAATAAAGTGATTTAATTTTATTGTCTGTTGTGCATATAATAACATGTACTTTTTATTTTATTTTAGATGCCAAGAAGATGTATACACTGGAGAGAAGTGGATCCCGTAGTTTTTTATTTCTACAACATGAAGAACAAAGTGCACTAGTTCAATATAAACAAACCAATGGACCTTTTAATAATATAGTGCTTGTGCGAAGAAATTAAAAAAAAGTGATATTTTGTTTAAACTTTTTGAAATCGATAAAGCCTGTGAAGTGAAAATTTCTCTAACGGACTGTAGTTATTATCATAAGTTAAAGAAGAGTTGTAAAAATATAATTATAAATTAGTGCCAGTGATGTTTTTTAATATACAGGAAACATATTTATTGTACGTAAGTAAGTTATTTTCGTTGCGATGGTTTTGTATGCCGTTAATTATTAATATAGCAGTTTCCTTTACTGATATAAAAGTAATTAACATGTTGCTAATTTAAAAATAACTCTTACTGTAAATATCAATTTGCAAGCATCTGTTTAGTCGCTAAAGCTTTTATTATAAAAAAATGTATTGTGCGATAACAATGCTTTTTAATTTTTTGGCTGGTTTATCGAATAACAGCAAATTACAGCTAAAACTTTATTTATTTGTTGGCTCTTTATATGTAATTTATTTGTATGTGGACTAAGCAATTTTTGCTTCTATAAGACTCAACTTTCGTCTGTAATTTATATTATTACTCATTTTGCATTTTATTATTATGTATATATGAAGTATAACAAACTAGTCAATTAGCGAGTAATTTAGTTGACTACTCTTGATTAAATTACTTGCTACTTGACAAAATTTTACCAATTTTGTATTTGTGTTTTATTATTTATATCACCGGTTATTATTATAAATTATAATTTTTATGTAATGCATATTTTGTTAATAAAGTCTGTGATTATTATTGCCAATTTTGTGTTTGTGTGTATTATTAATCATATCTGTGGTTCTTATAATTTAGATTTTTCAGAAATTATCATTTTTATATAATATTTTGTTATAGGTAAGTGTAATTACATTTTACATATATACAGTTATAACTTCATATTTATTGATTCCAGAGTTTTATTTTCATTTTTATATGTTTTTTAATTACAGTTTGATTTATATTATTAAAATTTACATTTATTTAATTTAATAATTTACGTTTGTTATTTTGTGTAGCGAGTTCTCCCGTTCGAACCTCACGTAGGCCGGCCCACCTATAGGACCGAATGCGACGTTGCCAAGCGTATCAGCACGGCTTGTAAGTAGAGACGGCTGTGTTGTAACTGTAGCCGAAGTTAAAAATGCTCTCCACTCTACTCAGCCCGCTTAACCTCCATGTTGCCTGGCAGAATTCACAAACTGAACTAATTTTATTCAAATAAAATCAATACTTTACAGTACAGTACTATGATTAGTTGGCTGCTGATCACATGTTCACGGTGCAACCAATCGGATATTTTAAATATTGCGGAATATTACTTGCACACAATCAACGGTTTTCTTCTGTATATTATTTCCGTTGTTCGATTATTGTAGCCAATATTTTGTTTATTTGTTTGTTTGTCGGTTGCACTCTAGCATCAGGCTTGTTTCACACGTAATGGCGTAGATAGAAGAGCGCGCTGCGGCTGCAACGCGGCAGGTTTTGAGTTGTAGTAAAGGGTATTTTTTAAGCGTTTGGTTTTTAAAAATAAAATTTTCAATAATGAATGAAATATTTATTTGGAGCAATACATCAATGTCCGCCACTTTTTAAATATTATTTCATGTAAATGTTACCCGCGGCTACGCCTAGTATCTCACCAACGGCAGCTGTAATGTTGTTTTCTAGGGCTGCAATTGTGGCTGGCTTGACCCTGTACACGAGAGACTTCACGTAGCCCCACAAAAAATAGTCTAGTGGGGTCAGATCGCATAATCTTGGCGGCCAATGGACTGCTCCAAAACGTGAGATTAATTCCTCAGCATGTGGCACCGTCTGATTAAAACCACATGTCAACCAAGTGCAATTCTTTCATTTTGGGCAAAAAAGTTGGTAAGCATCGCACGGTACCCTACTCCATTGACTGTAACGTTAAATTTGAAATATTTTTGAAAAAGTACGGGCTTATAATGCCGCCGGCCCTAAAACCGCACCAAACAGTGCATTTTTCAGGGTGTATTGGCAGCTTTTGAACTGCTTCTGGTTGCTCGTTAGGCCAAATTTGGAAATTCTGTTTGTTGACGTACTCTTTGATAAAAAAGTGGATCTTTATCCAACTTTTCTAAGGCCCATTCAGCAAACAAACGACGTTGTGGTAGGTCACCCGGCTTCAGTTCTTGCAGCAGCTGTATTTTGTATGGTTTCATACCAAGGTGGTCAAATAACACAAGCCCAATTGTTGAGAACGGGGACGAATTGACATATTGCGATCTTCATTAACACTGGCCGATATAGCAGCATTTTTTCCTCAGTACGCACTCTCCGCATACGGGTTGGTGGATTAATGTTCAATAAAGTGAAACTAATGCAAAATTTGGTCACAATAGCTTGAATAGCCTGTTTGGTGGATCGGTTATGACGACCATAAAATAGACGTAATTTGCAAAACACATTTTTTACAGAGCACACATGTTTATAATAAAATTCAATGGTTCGCAAGCGGTGTTTGTTTGTGTCGATTCATGGTGAAATGGCAAACCCTACTAAGCATTTTTAGCATTGACACATATCACGAATCATTTAATTTTAAAATGGATTGTTTCAATTTCTATGTTTAATAACTTTTTTTTAAATAAATTAACTGTGTTATCTAGTTTATTAGTTATTTTCTTATTTACATTGAGATTAAGAAAAGTACAATTGAAATTCGATTGAATGTGGTTTGGAATTACTTTATTTTTACGACAATTGAGTAAGAAAATTTTATTATTTAATAATTTAACCTTTTTTATATTTAGTTTTTCATACTTGCGTATTAACTGAAGTGATTCCAGTCCGTAGATTTCCAATATTTCATTAAAAAAGGTCATCATGTGGTAGGGGATAATTCTGTGGCTGTCAATATTAAATGTAATTGGTTAAACGTCCTTCTTGAGATTAGGTATATAGATGATTAATTTTGTATAAAACAAAATACGCGAATAGGACTCAATATATTTTATTAATTAAAACATTCTAAAGGTACGTGAACGTTTCAACAACTTCTGTTGTCTTCTTCAGCACTACAATACAAGGTAATTATTTTTTTTAATTACACAATGAAATGGACAGAATATAAAATAGTCAAAAAGTATTAACCTATAAACCTCAGTTTCTGGATGATGTACAATAAAACAACAATAAAATTACTCTCAATTTGAATACAAATTAGTTAGTTCTAAAATCAAGTTTTCTACATTTTGTTATCTATCGTAATCTATTAAAATTATAATTGTCTATGACAATAACTTTTTTTATTATCATGTTTAATTTTTCTAACTATTAATTATTGTTAAATTATACACATATATATATATATATATATCACATTTGTAAATGGAATTCCTATAAGATTATTAGAAAATATGTTAGAAACATTCCAATAAAAATTATTTTTCCATAATTCATAAAAAAGTAAAGGACATCGAGAGCAAATAATAGTCGCTCTTTCATATTAATATTCCAACTAGAACACACT
The DNA here is from genome assembly GCA_963932245.1 of Tachinus rufipes. NCBI lineage: Eukaryota > Metazoa > Arthropoda > Insecta > Coleoptera > Staphylinidae > Tachinus > Tachinus rufipes. The sequence goes on from OZ010747.1 coordinate 56,989,854, forward strand.
CACACAACAATACATATACACTTGAATAATGTTATATCATTCCGCATAATTTTAAACTTTGTTTTTAATGATTTTAATGTGTTAGTTTTTAATAATGTAAGTGTTAGTACTATGTACTGGATAATCGACAAATTCCATATTGATGATTGTATATTGATGACCCAAACATAATCAATTTTATTTTAGTTTTAATTAAGGTAAGATTTTAATAATATTAATATTCTTTGTAATTTATTAGTCAATTACTATTCATACAACTCCTTTCTGTCTCATAAATCTTTTTTATAATGTTAAAAAAAATGTTCTTTGCAGTGCTGAGAAGACATGTGTTTCTGTCAAAACGTTCGATGATTAAAAATTAATTATTAAAATATAATATAAGTCCTATTGGTGTTTTTGTTTTTATTAACAAAATAAACTCCCTCTATATTTATTAAATTGAAAGACGAGAAGAATACTATCAGAATAAATTTATTAAGATAGTTAAATTTTGCATCATTTTTATACTTCAATTTTTGTTCTAACTTTCAAGTTATTTAAAGAAATTAGTTCTAAAACTATGTTTTATGTATTTTGTCAGTTTAACTCTCTTGCCCACAATTGATGTCATACGCACAGATTATGATAGCTTCACAGTGTCGGAAAAAGGCGTGTTATATGTGTATAAGATCCAGATCTCAGACTGAGTAATATGACCGATTTATATTAAAAAATTATAAATAAAAATAAAATATAAAAATTAATTAATATAATAAAATTAATTTAAAAATATTATATCATGTAACCATTTTGGATTGTGAGAAACTCCCGCAAAGCAAAATATATAGTGCGTTGTGTATATTGGTGTAAAATAATAATAGCTGGTTATTAGCATGTGGTATATTATACATTCATTTTAATATCCGTCGTGTACTATAGACTAGAATTTTGTTTGTCTATTACTGTTGGCCTGTCTACATTTTCTAAGCAATTCAAACTAATATAGTTTCATAGGATTTTAGATAATTAACATTTTGATATGATGTAAAATGTAATCAAATCGCAATCAAATCTGTTAATATAATTAAACAAATTTTGTAAAATAATATGCTGCATACTAGAGTATCTATTTTACCCAACTCTCTTATTTTTACAAAGTATACAAAAAATGTTAATCAAAACAAAATTCATTCAATATAATTATTTAATATTGTAGTAAATAGGTTATCAATTGTGACTTTAACGTATACATCATACTTAATAATAATCTCAATATGTTTCGTAAATCTCTTTCATACCCAGCATCATAATAATAATAATAATAATAATAATAATAATAATAGTAATAATAATTTTTTTTTTCTCTTGGTGGTGGAAAATTCATTTATGGACGGAGTGTGGGACTCCTCCTCTTATTCTACCCACTAAAAACCATCCCCCTCGATGTTCTACTCATGTTTAATGTTTTATTTCTTAGTGCCACTAAGCCAGATTGGCTTGTTAGTGACAATAATTGTGCACTATTAGTATGTGTGTTAATCGGTCACTTTATAATAATAATGGGAGAAATTCTGCACCAAGAACTGTATTAAATATGGTCTTATAACTGAGAAACTACTATATTACCAATACACCCCCTAAAACGTAATGGAAAATGCAGACATCAAACTATACTGGGATAGAAGCATCCTTACAGATAAGTCTATAAGTCACAATAGACCAGATATTACTTTTGTTGATAAAACTAATAAAGAAGCATATCTCATCGATATTACAATACCCAATGCTGCAAATTTACAGAAAGCTCATGCAGAAAAAATTGAGAAATATGCAAACTTAGCAATGGAAATAAAACAACAATGTAAACTTGACAAAGTTTGTACAGTTCATAGTAATAATATCAACCAATCCATTAATACCTTTAACGCTTCATGATTCTCTTCTACGACTTCACATTGATAAAGACATCTTCGTCTATATGCAACGCGCTGCAATCCTTGGTACATGCAGCACAGTACGAAATTTTTTAGAATAGATTTCTTTCTACTTTGGCTATAATAACCCGTAGAATAGAAGAAACGCCGTGAATAACATGAGAACAAACAAAAATATAATAATAATAATAATAAACTACATTGATAAAGAAAAGTGGAAAAAGACAGAAGATATAAAAACATCATCAAACCAACACATTGAACAACTAAGCAAAACTGACACATACAAATATCTTGGAATTATGCAAAACTCAACAATAAACCATACTGAAAAAAATATTTACGGAAAATACAAACAAAGTTTGATTAATACTAAAAAGTAAGTTAAATGCAAAGAATATATCAACTGCCATTAATACATATGTTATACCATCACTTAGTTACTCCTTTGGGATCATAAAGTGGTCAAGCACACATCTGAAAAGTCTTGATAGACTTACCCGCACTGTAATGACAAACTACAAAATGCACTACCCAAGATCATGTAAACAAAGAGTCAACATTTTACGAAAGAAAGGAGGACGAGGTGTCACTAATATAAAACAGCTTCATCTAGAAGAAATTTCAACACTTTATAACTACTTCCACTCAATATCAAATGACATGCTATATTCCGCTTTAATTCGTATAGACAACAACTATACAACACTAAATGTAAAAGAAGGCCCAATGACATTAACTAAACGAGACAATGCAATAACAAAATGGGAAAGAGAATGAGAAAATAAACAACTGCATGGGAAACACTTTTACGAAACTCACAAAAATAACATCTCATTTGAATGGACTAATAAATGGCTACACAACGAATATCTGATGCCAGAAACAGAGGGATTTTTCTGTGCCATTGAAGACCAAACAATTAATACCATAAATTACAAAAAATATATACTAAAAGAAGATGTTATCGATAAGTGCAGAAAATGCAACAAGCCGTACGAAACAATAACGTACATAATCTCGGGATGTGAAAAGTTAGCCCCAACAAAATACACTGATCTCAATAACAAAAGATAAAAAACAACCGTTCTACAAATACACTTCACAACAAGCTATACAGAGCCAGTCACACTCACTGATTTGGGACCTACCAGTACAAACCGACAAATTAATAGTGCTCAACCTGTATATGTACCATGAACCACAGCCCTACTTATAGTAGCTACCCCCAATTTGCCAACTCTATATGTTTCCATAGAATGTTCTTATACTATGCAAATAAAAAAAACTATTTAAAATAAAGCTGCCTGAAAGCCGGTTAAGTGTGCGCCAATAGAGGTATCCCTGATTAAAATCTACTACAGTCTCTCAGACTAGTGCAGGTACATGTTTTTTTTATAAAATCTTACTTGAATTTTTTTTTGTAGAAAACTGTGCTAAAAAACGTATAGTTTCAAAAACAGACTATTACTGATATTAAGAAGAAAAACCTGCTATCTTTAAAAAACATTGTTTAATTTTTATAAGACCTTTCAATTGAAAATAAACTATTGATTAAACTGTATGAATTTATTTTATTTTTAATACTCAGAATTCTGAAATGCAACCGCAATTAAAAAAAACTAATTAACTTTTTGGAAAAGAAATATTACAGAAAAAAAAAGGATTGGCAGCTGTTATTTCAAATATTATGTAATAAGCAGATATTGTTGTAAATTTAATCACTTTTGTATTTCTCAAACTTGACCACCCGAACCATGGATGAATGTTCCAATAGTAAACAGACGTTGTGTGTTTGATCTAGATGATGGTATACGTTAGATTTATGATAAGCAAACGGTACCAACCGCTGCATTGCCACATATGCAGTATAGTACAATACATTTTGGACCGCGGGTTAACCCAATGCAAAACGCACCTTGGATATATAGCCATACCAATTTTGTTATGAATACTCCATCCTAATGTACAACAACCAATCAGACAACCGCCAGTTCTGGTGAGATATTGCAAATGTTTGAATAACTTAAACTTTATATTTAATATTGTTTGAATAAAACTAATATTTGATATTACCCAGGAATGTATTCTGCTAGTTTTGATGCAAACAGGAATTATGCTTCTGTAGTTGCTACCCCTCCTCCGCTACATAGAAGAGTCATTATAAATTTTATATGTTATTAATATTTAAACTAATATTTGCTATTGTTTAAATAGAATCAACCAACGAGTTAGTATGCGGCAAATACTTATTCAAATAGGGGAAATGCAGCTGCTTCTACTACTCCTAGTCATGTCCCTCCAAGACCGGTAATTATAAACATTATTTTATTAATATTCTTGTGAGCTATTGCAATTATTGAAACAAACAAACTAATATTTGATGTTTGAATAGTATCCAGGACCTCAATATGCGGCAAATATTGATTCATCTGGACGGTATGCTGCTGTTGGAGCTATTGCTGGATCTGTTGCTACTGCTGGATCTGTTGCTACTGCTGGATCTTTTGCTGCTGCTGGACCTGTTGCTGCTGCAAGATATGTTGTTGCTGCTGGATATGTTGGTGCTGCTGGAGCTGTTGCTACTGCTAGATCTGTTGCTGCTGCTGGATCTGTTGCTACTGCTGGATTTGTTGCTGGATATGTTGCTGCTGCTGGATCTGTTGATGCTGCTGGAGCAGTTGCTACTGCTGGATCTGTTGTGCTGCTGGATCTGTTGCTGCTGCTGAAGCTGTTGCTACTGCTGGATCTGTTGTGCTGCTGGATCTGTTGCTGCTGCTGGATCTGTTGCTGCTGCTGTATCTGATGCTCCTGCTGGAGTTATTGCTCGTCCTCTTCCTTAAACAGAGGTATGTTGTTAATATTCTTGTACAGTAATTAATAAGATATAAAGATATAATACACGGGTGTAACAAAATCCTTACTCTGCAAAACCGTTATGAATCGGAAAGTGTGGCATTGCGGCTCTAGGGCGGTAAAATCCTTTGCAGTCCGCTAAAAATAAAATAATAATTAACTTTTTTTTTCTGATTAAGAAATAATTCAATTTGGTACTTTTTTCTTTTTTTTTTTTGACGTGAAACAGACAAAATAATAGCACAAGCAAGAAAAGATTTACAGCAACTTAACTCGTAAAAGTTATTTCAAGTTCCAATTTCTTGACCATATCTGTTATATTATGAAATGCAATATTAATTTATTTAAACTTAATCCAACGATCACAGCGGCCAAGAGTCAAACACAATTGTTTCGCTTCTACAAACCTCGTCAGTGTGTCTTGTTTAACTGCGACAAATATGGACAAATGTGCAATAATTGCAAAATTTTTATCAATCGTTACCGCAAGGCTTATTATATCCCATGAGTAAAACCATCACAAAGAACTACCAAAACAGTTTCAAATATCTAAAAAAAATCAAGAACGTCGAATAAAACCTAGAGAAGGGTGCAAAGAGCGAAGAAATAAGATTGTAAACACCTTCAAATAACTCGGATCAAGATTGTTAATGTCAAAATCGACCGAAGCAACGTCAACGGCATTTCAATTTTTGTTTTTGCACAACCTGCCAGCGTAAACTGAGATCCCTGACGACATATGATACGATAACAAACAAACGTACTTGATACCCACTTATTAGAAAAATGTGTAGGATCTATATTAACAAAGATTAGAGAACCTACATACAGTTTCCTGGGACAACCAGTTCAATCAGCATAATAACCGTGGATCTATTAGACGAACGATCTTTCTGTGTATGCGGATAAACCAGCTTTATATGTTTCTACTAACGGATAAAACTTTCATTAATTATCGGTTAATATCACTTAAATTAAATAAGAGCAAAGAACGCTCTTATAAGACGACTGCGCCATTTTGTTGTCTTACAAAAAGAGAGACTGTCCACCGGCGGATGTGTTCTTGGACAAATCTAAACTGCGTAATTTCTATCACCGTATTGACAATGCCACTAAGATGTGTTTAACAGTAACAAGCCGTATTTACTTACAAAAAAGCTATAAAAACATTTGAACAAGTTGAACAAAAAAATCACCTACCGACTGCGCAAATTTGATGTCTTATAAGGATTTGCCAGATATTTTCTTCAAAGAAGGCATTAGCTTAAACAGAATGCAACGTAAGATTTTCATCAAAAAATTGAACAACGGTAATCATGTATGTTTTTGGATAAATCTAAACTGCACAATTGTTAATCACTAGTAACAACTGCGGCATTCAAAGGCTGACACCCGACAAACCTAAATTAAGCAGTAGTCAATCATAGTAGGTATCAACAACATTCATCAATAAATTGCTTGGTAGAGAACTTATATCAAAAAGAACCTAAGCTATCTGAAAACCTTAACTGACAAAGCTAATAAAAAACATGCAACGATGCCTAAGCACTGAACAAGAACAATCGAAAGTCCCCAAGGTAATAAAACCAAAGCTCCTTCTTCTAATTAATAGTAACAATTGTGAAACCGCAAAACGACCATCAAACAAGAAAACAGCGACAAACTACGTTGCCAAGCAGCAGAATGATGCAAAAAGTTATGGCACCTACCAACTGCGCCAATTTTGTGTCATACAAGAATTTGCAAATATTTCTATCAAAGAAAATACCAAAAACATTCTGCCCAATATAACATAACCGGATATTACGATAATGAGTAAGACTTCTTGTCGTTGACATCGATTGCTTTGATGTATATACTCACAAAGGTCAGTGAACCTAGAACAAGCCAAAACCACATGAACATACCAAAAAAAATACTGGTTTTAACCAACATTATTTTAGTACCTAAACAAACTGCATCATACATGATATCCATCCAAGACAAAATATTCCAAGTACTGACTGCGCCATTTCGATTCCTATGTCAAACAAAATTTCAATCAAAAAGGAAATATTAGCTTAAACAAATCAGCACGATAAAATACTTCACCTACTAACTGCGCCATTTTGATTCCAATGCCAACAAGCAAATCAAAGTTTTTTAAGCCAAGGTAGTCTTAGTTGAAGCCGAAATAAATATAAAATAGTTTAATTTTTGGTATATTAACTCGTCAGATATTAATAAAAAATATGTCAGAACTGATTATATAACGTTTTATTTATGTTTTTATCAGGTTGCAGAAGACGCTCTTTGCGATTGTCTCAAGTATAATAAGAATTGTATTGGATGCACAGCAAAAAAAATATTGACAAACCTACCAATAGGTAAACCAGATTTAGAGGTAAGATTGTTTTTTTATATAAAATAAAAATATTAATATAAATTTATCTGTATAGACGGATCCTCTTCCACCCAATCCTAACGCAGCGAAGGAAAATGCAAGAAAACTGAATGAATTCAGCGCAACAAGCGCTCCCTACCCTTACCCTTACAATTCGTGGAAGGTAATTTATTATATTAATTATAAAGGTTTGCAGTTTTAATAAAAAAAAATCCATAATAGATCACAGATGAGTACAAAGAGTTGATGAAGGAAATTTTTTCGCAATTAAAGCGATGAAAAGAAGAATAAATATACAATTTTGTGATTTTGATATATATGATGAAATCACAATTAAATGTTCTATTTTTATATTATATGATATTTTTAAAGACAATTTGCTACAACTCATATTTAATATATTCAGTAACAGAGACGTTTTAACCCCTCCTTTTTGTCGACTTTAAAAAAACAACATGCATCCCATAATAAATATTTAGATAAAGTTTTTGTTGATGTAGTGCTAATTTCAGAGTGAGGCGTTCTAAATATTCATAAAATCGTGTTTTGCAAAAAAGCGGTCCCAGGATTTGCAACAAGAGGCAAAAAAATGCGTCCTATCCGCACATCACCACTACTTTAATATCTTTAGTTGTAAACGAACTCGGGCGTTCAAAATTGGCCAAAATTGCAATTTTCAAGAACCAATTTCAGAAGGTGGCGTTCCATTTTTTTATAAATCGCGTTTTTTTTAAGAAAGCGCCTATAGTATTTGCAACAAAAGATTAAAAAAAAAAATTTCTATCCGCACTCTTTTTCAATATCTTTGTGCTGTAAACCAGCACAAGCGTTCAAAATTCTCAAATACAAAACACTTTGCATATCAGCGGCGGCTCTGCCTCAAGCTTTAACATATTTAGCATAATGTTTATTATAATTTTATTAGTATTATATTTAAACGTATTTTATAACTGTTTAGATATATAAACATTTTTATTTCACATTTGTAATGTGTTCTAATTAGTAATATTTGAACATAATAAAACAGCTGTTTTGTTTGCGTTATATTTTATCTATCATTTAGTAAATAAAAAAATGTCATCCATCAAAAACTTATTTATTAACCAACATTTCCAAATTAAATTTAATGTTAAGTCTACAACAAAAAGCAGACCACAATAAAAAGTAAAAAAATTATTCAACATATCCAAGACTATATAGATATATAGATATATTTATAAATTGGAAACCACCTTGAAGTTCATTTCTCTGTTTGTGCTTATTAACAGTCTTGATTTTTTTAACGTCTGTAGTTCTGCTGCAAGGATAATCACCGAGGCCAGAAAAAAACTAGCACAATTAGGAATTTTGTCGCAATTCAATTTGTACCCATTTTAATCAATAATAAATGATTAAACTTTTCAACTATATTTGGTCAAAAGTACACAAAGTTGTGACTTTACATCTTGGGACATACTGTATAACTTATTATTCTTAGTATGGTTGGTATGGAAGTGTTCATGTGACAAACTTATAACTCTAACATGAAGTAGCTGCTTCGTTTTTTGTTATATGTACTATGACTACTCTATTAGTATTCTTCCCAATTTTTATTATTTATTATTGGTATAAATTAATCAGAAGAAAGCGCTCTAACCTTAATCTTGCTTAGAGATGAAGTATCATACCGTCTTCTGGGCGCCCCTCAATGACGGACATACTTTTAATTTGCTTAGAGGTGAGGTGAACTTCTCTGGATGCCTGCTTCCTTCCTCAATAGATTGAAATAAGAAACTTCAAATCATAATTAATAAATCTAAAGTTGGCAAATAATTAATTATACTTGAGTGCTTACAATAAAATTCACTAATAATACATTTCTATAGAATGCACATACTATTATTACACTAGATATAATAATTAATGTCTTTAACAATGCATAAATGTAATGCAGAACATTATTATAAGGTGACCGACGCGATCCGGACATATACTTCAACTGAAGGGTCTGAAAGACCTCAGACTCAGCGTCCCTTGCTCAAGTAAACACAATGTTCGGCTTATCGGATGAAAAAAACTTTACAATTTTAGAAATACGCATTTATAATGAAGCAGTTATAAAAATTTACAATGTGTATGAGAGAAAGATATTAACATATTTTATTTTAAATTGAATTAATTGATTTAATTATTATGTTAAACATTTAAAAATGTTTTAAAAATGAATTATAATTTTATTGCAGCTATTCAGACGGATTAAAATAAATGGATTCAAAGAATTTATACTTTGTTTATTATTATAATATGATTATAAAAATGCAATAAGTAATATCGCCAGACGTTAATAAGGCACATAGCAGGATGTATAATGTTTATGTCTATTGGAAATATATTGGTGATTTGTTAAATTTAATTACAATGCACAGTGCCGTAGAATATGGACCTTGAAAACAAAATTTAATATGAGCAAATAATAAATTCGCGCTTGTGATAAGTAGCCGCGTCTGAAAGGTTGCATATAGCGTAATGTATAACGTGAATTGCAGATTCGAAATGCGTCGTCCAAATACATCTGAAAGGTCGTATTATCTAAATCCGAAATTCTGGGCTGACCAGACATACTTTCTTTAAGTAACATATACTCTAATAATAATAATAATAATAATAATAATAATAATAGTAATATCTAATTTGTCGAATATATTTCGATGCGGTCGTCTCCTTCGCAAGGCGATGGCAAACCAACAAAGTATTTGCCTAGTAAACCACTCTAGTGGTGTGGTTCGAATTCCACGTTAAACTGTAGGTCTCGCAAGTTTGTGTAGCACTATTATCGCACACCACAAACATACGAGAGGGGTGCTTACGCTCGTAGCGAGCAAGGCACTAAAAGAAGATACTCTAATAGAAAATATACTTTTTTTTAATAAAAACATATCTTCTAGTATTTAACAAAAATATCAAAATTTCGTTTTAAAGTAGCAACATCCGTCCATTAAATGTCAACAATGTAAAAATCCGGTTAAAATTAGCAAACAGTACTAAAATCCGGTTACAAAACTTAAAATTTATTTAATAAATACCAAAATACGATCATAAAAAACCAAAAATTTCAAATTCACAACAAAAAAACTTAAAACCAAGTTATAAAATAATAAGTAAATAACAAAACTATCAAATATCCAATTAAAAGTTTCAAAATCCGTTCATTAAGTATCAACAATGCAATAATCCGGCCATAAAATAGCAAAAAGTCGTAAAATCCAGACACAAAATGATTAAAATCCGGATGATAATTTTAGGAAATACTCAAAAAATACTAAAATCCTGTTATGAAATGTTTAAAATAACAAATTTGAATTATAAATAGCGAAAAACCAAATATAAAATGTGAACAATTTGGTTAAAAAACTTAAAAACTGTAAAAATGTACCAAATCTATAAAAAAAAATGTAAAATCACTAAAATCTGGCCACAAAATTTAAGAATTACAGTTATAAAAAGGAAAAATATTGAAATTTGCCTAAAAATATCAAAAATCCAATCAGAAAATTCAAAAACTGCAAAATAGTACAAAACTTGGCCATAAAATGTAAAAAACACTAAAATCCGGCCACTAAACTTAAGAATCACATAAAAATACCAAAATTTGGCTATTTAATTTAAAAATGTCAAAATTGATATCACAATTAATCTTGGATCTCACTATTATTATATACTTTAAAAAACGTTATTCTTTTTTCTTTGTTCAAAACTTGATGTATATGATGTTATGCATGTATATTATGGGTGTTCAAAAAAGAATGTAAAATATTTAAGAGGGTGGTAGTACAAACGACAAAAAACATAGCAACGGTTTCGGTGATATATTTTTACAAAGAACAGTTTTATAGAAGATGTTTGAAGTGCCCTCCTTCCATATCCAAACAGGCACGACATATTTGTCTGAAAGACATTCGTACTCTTTCTAAAACTTCCTAATTAGCTTAGATTACTTGGCACTTTTCATTAATTTTTAACTGCAGCTCTTTGAGGCTATTTACAGGAGTAGCATACACTAATGATTTCAAATATATCCAAAGAAAAAATCAAGAGGGTTTAAATCAGGCGATCTTGCTGGCCATAAACTGGTCTGCTTCATCCTACCCACCTATGAAAAAATTTATTAGACGTATATAGCTAGAGGTAAGTTTTAATATTAATACCATATATTCTTTAATAAATATTTTTGTTTTTATTTAGCCGTTGCCCTCCTTAGTCGCCGCCGCCCGCAGTACGCTTTTTTTTAATATATAAATTATTATCTATAATTATTATTTTATTTATCAATAAATATATTATTCAAATATCTGCTTTCCTCTTACCTGTCCCTTTTTAGAGGTCTGACAACTGATGTCTTTGCTTTTTCAGCTAGAGTTAAGAAAGCAGTAAGTATGATTTGTTTTATCAAGATAAAAATAAATAAATAAATATATTATAATTTTAACTTAACTTAAAATATACCACCTGCCAATTGGATTATAATCGCAAAAAGTCACGTGAGTAGTTCCCTCCAATCAAATCCTTATATAACCTTATCTGTTAATTAGGTCAGCACAATTAAAAATTTCGACAAGTCTCAAATCCTTATCTTAGTCAATTATTTTCCCACACTTCTCAACAGGATGCACTTCAGACTCACAAACCCTTATCTTTTAATTACGTCAGCATTTTTTTACCTTTTTTACAACTTCCGGTCAATACACCTTTATAGTTTTTGTGACTTCATGTCTACTCATTCTTATCTTTCGACAAATCTCAACCTGCAATATTTCTATCCCACTGTTTCCGATTTTTCGCACACCCCTTGCACTCACACAGTCTTACTTCCAGCCGGTAGACATGCCCAGATGGGCGTCTCCGACCGGATGCAATATCCAAGATAGCGGAAAAAGGCCGTTTTTGACCCCCATGTAAATCTCCATAAAAAATTCAGCCCGTACTCTCATAGCTACTTTACTATCAACGGTAATGACGATTTACTCGCCATCCCAAGGTCCCTAGTAAGGGAGATAATGTACGCTAACCATAGCGAACCTTTGGCAGCACATTTGGGTATTACCAAGACGTTAAACAGAATTAAGAACTGATACTATTGGGACGGATTGCAAGGGGATGTGGAAAAATTTGTAAAATGGTGTCCAGACTGTCAATTCAGGAAAGGACGTCCAGATCTAAGGCCATCGGGATTATTATTATTATTATGTGAAAAAGTTTGGTCTAAATAGTCAACCGCCGCATCAAATAAAACATATTTAGTAGTTTCAATTCAATGCAGTGGAAAAGCTATCATATATCAAGTCAAATTAAGTATGTTTTAAAAACAAGACTTATATTATATAAAAATTAGGGTAGTAATTAGTATTAATAATAATCATGCTGTCCATGAAATTGGTAACAAAGTACGGCATACAGCGTTGCTAGTTTTCAATTGAATTAATAATTAAATTTTATAAAGATGTAATTTAGGATTACCAACATTGCGCTGATGCGGGAGGTAAATAAAATTATAAATATTATATTATATATTATGCAGGTGTAATAGTAATATGTAATATGCGTTGATTTACGCACGGCATACAGGTATTATTTTCTTCTATAATTTTTTCTATAATTTGTACCTTAAGTAATAAATGGATTGAAAATGAAAACCCGAAGGAATGAACGTCAAACCCAAAGCCCGAAGAATGATCGTAAAAAAACCAGATGTAAGAAAATTATTATTAGCTTGAGTATTGAGTATAAATAAATATTTGTAATTATTCTATACAAAACACAATTTAAAAACCAAGCTGTACTTGTTAGTTGTTACATCAGATGTTGTGTTTAGTAGCTGCTGCGCTTGCTTTGCGAGTAGCCATTAATAATTGATTCAGTGCAATTAATAATAGTGTTCTCATTTTGCATCAAGTGGAAAAATAGAAAATTTACCAGTAAGTGATATTATATAGTATGAACTAACAATTTTTATAATCAATTCATTAAAATTGACTAATCGGTGGTGGCTTCTGTATTATATAGCCAACCGCCGCATCAAAGAATTTACACTAAAACCTGCGATTTTTAAGAACGAAAAATTGGTCTTGCCTATAACAACTAAATACAATATAAGTATGCTGCAAAATTAGAATAAAATGCATCCAAATTCCGAATAATTTATATTATAGTTAAAAAAATATAGTAAAATTGCATTATATCATCCTAGCTTAGAGACACTATAAAAAGTTTATTGCATTTGTTAAGACCATACCGAACAACATAACAGAACAGAACATTCGAGAGCCAGCCGCCGAGAGATACATATCGATCCCGACTGCTTTCCATTCTACGACGCCAGCCACACTGCCAGCATAACTGCAATTATTATTGCACAACAATCGAGTATTAATGGTTGTTAATGCCGCAAGGTGTTAATAATTATTAATATTTTATTAATAATCAAAGTTTTCCGCTTTTTCAAGCAATAGTTTGTTAAAGCGGAAAAATTCCCTTTCAGAGCCTCCCCGAGCCAGCAATGGCATCTTCGGACCGGGAGACCTCCATCGAGAGGGATGACGACATCCAGAAGAAGGAAGAAAAGGAGAGGGACAGGAAGATGAAGGCCGAGCAGCGAGAAAGCCGGGACGGAGAAGAACTGAAAACCGCGACCAATCTCTCTCCAGCTCCCGTTCCCGTAACCTCATCAAGATGCTGGAGGCGCAGCTCAAGGACCTAAGCGGCCAACTTGCAGCCATGAGGGAGGCCGCCGAAGAAGACAAAAAAGGCAAAAGGGCCATCTGCCCAAAAAGGCGCCGCCCCCGCCCAAAAGGGGACGTCCAAGAAGGAGTTCACCAAGGTGAGGTTCAGGCCTCGGACCCCAACCCCGACGGTGATCCCATCCAACCTCCTTTAACTGAATCTAAATCACGCCCGCCAGCTTTCGTCCTGAATGACAAAGTAAAATTTCAGGGCTATTCCCAATATTTTCGAGAGAACAATATTGAAATCCTTTTATCTAAAAACACATACGATGGCATCCGCATGGTGCCGGCCTCTTTTGCCGACCACCGTAATGCCACTGCTTATTTAAAAGCCGACAGGGCGGATTTCCACACCTGGTCCACCCCCGAGGAACGCTGCCTAGAGGTGGTGATCCGTGATGTTCCTCAAAACTTCACGGAGGCAGATATCGGTCAGGCGCTCGAAGATCTGGGATTTGCGCCATCCAACATCCACAGAATGGGAAACGAATTCGTTTGTTTTCTATTAGTATCGGTCCAACTACCGAAGTTGGCCAAAAGCTTTGAGATCAAAGATCTAAAGAAACTTCTTCATCTAACGGTCTCAGTCGAGCCAAAAAAGAGGGGCGACGGCCCAGGCTCAAAACTCCACGCAAGGCACCGAAACAGGTCGTTTGCCAGTCTTATCTCTCCACCAGCTCCGCCTAAAGCGATTGCAAATGCAGATGCAAATGCAAAAATCGCCGCTCTCATCGAAGAATGTAATGATTTTCAGAAGAAAATGCTGAGCAAACTCTTGTCCATTCAAACCCACAATGGATAATACACCTGAGGTGTTATTAAGAGTCTGCTTTTGGAATGCCAATACTATCTCCGAGAAACTGGGAGAGGTCAAAGATTTCTTTTTCGAAGAGGAAATTGACGTCATGCTTATAAGCGAATCGAACCATCGTCCTTGGCACGCGCTAAGAATCCCAAATACTTTTACGTATAAGGGAACGTCGGAGGTGGACCAGAAGCGTGGTACAGTGATCTTTGCAAAAAGATCGCTGGACCATTCTGAAGTGGACACCCCCAGACACTTTGACTTTAGAATCTATAATGCAATAGTGGTGAGGGTGCCTGGGTTGGGCACACTCAAGATCGCATCCAGATACCTCAATCCTTCGAACCGTATCGAAATAGCTGATTTTGATCAGGTTCTCTCTACGCAACTTCCCACTATCTTAGCTGGGGATTTTAAAGCCAAACACCCGGCGTGGAACAGTTTGACAACCAACGTAAAAGGTCGAGTTTTGCAAGACTACGTTGAGACAAACGGTATTCGAGTCTTGGGTCCAGTAGAACCCACACACTACAGCTATGCTGGTCACAGAGGGGACGTCCTGGATGTAGCAATACTAAAGGACGCAACTCTCAAATCGAGATTAGGATAATCAATGACCTTAGCTCCGACCATATGCCGGTAATTCTGGAGCTCTATGGAAGGGGACTCGATGGGGGGGGGGGGCAGTTTGTCACTCAGACTAAAGAACTAGAAGGAGCCGTCGAACAGCTTACAGAGTTGATTTACAAAGCCAGAGAAAAAGCTTCTAAAACCTTTCAGGTTCGGGCAGATAATCCACTTGGACTATCACGCGAACAAAAGGCATTGATTCGTAGAAAAAATGCCGCCAGACGTCAATGGCAAAGGCATTGCGATCCAGTAGATCGAGAAATTCTAAACAAACTTTACAGGGAAGTTAGGTCCACTATAAAACAGCAAAAAGAGCTGAACTGGCAAAAGACAATGGAATCGACCACAGAGGATGTAAATCTAATGTGGAAGATCTCCAGAGCTTTGCGAAATAGGAAAGTCCCAATACCAGTCATCCATGGTGAGAATGGGTTACAATATGATATCGAGGGAAGGGCCGAAGCATTCGCTGACAGCCTGGAACTCCAATGCTCCCCCCTTTTTAACAGGGACACTGATCTGGAGCACATCGATAGGGTTCACCGAGAGGTCAGGGGCTTCTTACGCAATATTAACGATGATCCGCCGCTAAACAGCGTTCGACCGTCCCGCGTTAGAGAAATCTTATCTCGACTCAAATCCCGATCCGCGCCAGGACCAGACGGTATTCCGAACAAGGCGTTGAAAACTTTTTCGCACAAATCAATAATGGCTCTGACCAACATTGCAAATGCTATACTGCGTATAGGGCACTTTCCATCAGTTTGGAAAGGCTCGCACGTAATCAGCATCCCAAAACCTGAGAAAAACCGAATGTTTCCTCAAAACTATCGGCCAATCGGTCTTCTATGCACCTTGAGCAAGGTCATAGAAAGAGTAATTCTGGACATTATCCAAAAACACGTCGAGGTTAACTCTCTTCTACCCGACCACCAACACGGGTTCCGGCGTGAATACTCTGTCGTACATCAGCTTAACCGAGTGACCGAACACATTATCGAAGGTTTTAGACTGAAAAAGTCCACAGGGGTGGTCTTTTTCGATGTCGAAAAAGCCATCGATAAGGTTTGGCACGAAGGTTTGCTTCTCAAACTGCATAGACAAAGGTTTCCACTGCGTCTAATAAGGCTTCTAGCGTTTTACCTAAAAAGCAGAACTCTATCAGTCAAACTCCAGAACCACGTATCTACCACTCGGCAGATCGAGTCTGGGGTACCTCAAGGCTCTCTTCTATCGCCTCTGCTGTTTAACCTTTTCGTTGCTGACATGCCATCGGGCAGAAAGCACGGGGTTAAAATGGCCCAATATGCCGATGATACGGCACTAATGTACAGCTCCAGGTCACCGATGGTGATCACCATCCAACTCCAAAAGGCCACCGAAGATCTCGAAGAGTGGCTCAGAGAATGGCGAATCGGGGTCAACCCGGAGAAGAGTACGGCTGTCCTCTTCACCAGGCGACTTCACAAACCCCACGGAAAGGTTCACTTAGACGAAATTCCAATCCCATGGTGGGTAGGGCCTCACCTACAAGCTACGTGTACAAGCTATTTTGGACAAAGCTAAAATGGCGAAAAATTGTCTCGTACCGATGTTACGACGGCGCAGCGGATTGTCAATCCAAAACAAGCTCAGGATCTATACGAGCATCATCAGGCCGCAAATCGCGTTTGGATCTCTAATCTGGGGGACAGCTGCAAACACTCACCTCAATCGTCTTGAGGCATTCCAAAATCTGACCCTGCGTCGGATTGTCGGAGCCCCCTGGTACATCAGGAACGAAGAAATTTGGGACGACCTGGGGATACCACCGCTGTCACAGTATTTGGAAGCTTTGGCCGAAAAATACTTTGCCAAACTCAGCACTCACTCCAACTCCGGACCTGGCCAGGTTGGCTGAACCGGACAGGGAGCAACACTCCATTAGGAGACCGATCAATCAGATCGCATCATAACAAAGAGAACTCCCTACTAATCATTCCAGAGCCTATAGGGCTACTCACCCACCTTCTTCCCAATTCCATCTAACCAAAAGAAGGCATGTGCCAAAAGGTACGAACTTCCACAGGCAATTCAATGGGCGGTTTTTAGTCGGTAGGCATTTCAAACTGAGAGGAAATGAATCCGACACTTTGCCAGTCTTTAGAAGATTTTATTTTTATTAAATATTATTTGACTAACACTTCGACATATCACAGTTTGATCCTTTCGTAATGTATTGGTGAAAAATTAATTGAATATTAAATTATTGTAGACTCAGCAATGACGCCAAAGTTGCCGTTTTTGTTAAAGTACTACAAATCAAGGTAGCGGTCGGAATGGTCTTAGGGCCGCTTTACAATCCCCAGTTAAAACATAGTTCGAGTTTGGAGGGAGATAAACCGGAGATAACTTATACGGTGCTTGGAGCAATAGTTATACCTAGTATAACGCTCATAACCTCGTAAGCGCCGTACATATATTATATTTGTGAAACTAAATAAGGAAAAAAGTAAGAATTGTTGCTCCATTTTTTGCGTTTTTTCGTCACTATCTGATTTAAACACATTTACGTTTTGTAAAAACATCAATCTAAATTTACTTATAAATAACTTACGTCAATATTGACGTTTCAATAGGTTATCTAGAGATAAACTAACCTAGCATTTGTAAAATACATTGCGTGTTAAACCAGGTATAACTATGGAATAGTTTATCCGACAATTGTAAAAGCGGCCCTTAATGCACAAACAGTAGTGCTGTGAACGCCCATTTACAATGTTGCCACATTAATTTAAACTCCCTCTCCTATAGAAGTCCGTTTTAAATGATTTATAGTCAATAATAAATAATAATTATAATAATAATAAATAATAAAGGAGAGTGCGTACCGAGGAGAAAATTGCTGCTGTATCGGCCAGTGTTAATGAAGATTGCGAGATGTCAATTCGTTGCCGTTCTCAACAATTGGGCTTGTGTTATTCGACCACCTAGAAGATTACATAAAGACCTCGGTATGAAACCATACAAAATGCAGCTGTTGAATGGGCCTTAGAAAAGTTGGATGAAGATCCACTTTTTTATCGAAAAATTATCTTCAGCGACAAAGTTCATTTTTGGCTCAAAGGTACGTCAACAAACAGAATTGCCAAATTTAGTCTAACGAGCAACCAGAAGCAGTTCAAGAGCTGCCAATGCACCCTGAAAATGCACTGTTTGGTACAGTTTGTGGGCCAGCGGCATCATTGGCCCGTATTTTTTCAAAAATAATGAAAATCGCAACGTTACAGTCAATGGAGTAAGATACCGTGCAATGCTTACCGATTCTTTTTTACCCAAAATGGAAGAATTGGACTTGGTTGACATGTGGTTTCAACAACACGGTGCCACATGCCACACGGCACGCGATACCATGGACCAAGAGAGAGGCGAGTTTGGTGAGCAATTAATCTCACGTTTTGGAGCAGTCTATTGGCCACCAAAATCATGCGATCTGACCCCACTAGACTATTTTTTGTGGAGCTACGTAAAGTCTCTCGAGTACAGGGACAAGCCAGCCATAATTGCAGCCCAGGAAGACAATATTACAGCTGCCGTTAGTGAGATACCAGCCAAAATGCTGAACAAAATATGCCAAAATTGGAGCTTACAGATGGACCACTTTGGGCGTAGCCGAATGCAACATTTACATGAAATAATATTTAAAAAGTAAATGGCAGACATTGATGTATTGCTCCAAATAAATATTTCATTAATTATTGAAAATTTTCTGATTTTTTTTTAATTTTTGAAAACCAAACGTTTAAAAAATCACCTTTTATATAACATATAATATTTTATTGTAGTTACATTTTTGCTTTAAATATGCACTTTTTTGTTTGTTAATTGTATAGATATTAAATTGCAGTTTTAGATAATAAATAACTAAAATAAAATAATAAAACAATTTACTATGTTTTTTATATCAAGTTTATTCTTACAAATACATTATTAGTTTCGGCTCGATTAGAGTCTTCTACGGATGTAATAAGTTTTCATATTTTCAAATCTGAAACAAAAATATTATTGACCAAAATTATATCAGCTTTCTCTGAAATAATAAATAATAAATAAAAACTAAAAATATTGTTTTACCATTTATAAGTGCAAATTTTTCCAAATTGTAATAATTTTACATTCCAACATCTCGATGATATCGATATACTCCGTAGCTGCATTCCAATAACAAAAATTAAAATCAATTAAAAAGATTTAATTAAATTAATTATTTACATTTAAGCAGAGTATAACAAATATTGCAATCAATGCCGAGT
This sequence comes from Tachinus rufipes, assembly GCA_963932245.1. Taxonomy (NCBI): domain Eukaryota; kingdom Metazoa; phylum Arthropoda; class Insecta; order Coleoptera; family Staphylinidae; genus Tachinus; species Tachinus rufipes. The sequence goes on from OZ010747.1 coordinate 57,009,491, forward strand.
ATTTCATCCTTACTATTAATTACTTAAATTAAGTTTTGTCCCATATAAGGTGGTTTACTTAGATTGTTTGCTATCAACTCCTAAGTCATTTGGATCCTTTAAGAGATTAGTCCGAGATCTTTATGCGCAAATTTTCTAAACTCCAAATACTGTAGTTTTGTTTAGAGTGATGAACAATTGTTAATTATACATAAAATACTTCTTTTTTTTTCGGCTATAGTAAATACTAAAGATCACGGACAAAAACGGACGTCGAGTTGAACCGCCTGGGCCGTCATATTTTGTCCCATATATTTCGTATAAGGTAATATAATTTAATATTCTTAGTAGCTTTCCGTAATAATCTATCCAACCGTGTAAAAGTTTTGTTGAGATACAATATTTAAATTTTTTATAAATAAATAATTTATTGTTAAAATCTCATATATTTTTTTTAGCCACCGGTCCTTTACTCAATTTTACAAACATACTCCTCCATATATGTTGTAGCTCCTGCGGTGGCGCACAAAAATGTAAATTATGTAAATAGATTATAATATTTGTTTTACTAAATTGTTGTCTATTTTTGAGTATGTAAAATCGTCATTTAAAAAAAAACAATCCAAATAAAAAGTAGAATCAGAAACCTTATTTAAATCTGGTATAAATATCATTAATTCTTTTAAACCCTTACCTCCATGTTCTTAGCTATTTGCTGCATGATAATGACTAGATTAGTGGTAGTAGACTTCTTCATAATCATCGGGGTTTTGAGTCATTTTTAAACTAAAATAAATGTGTTTTTTATATAACTGACGCAACGCACGCTGAACCTTTCAACCACCACATGCGTCGTATATTAATTAACCTAACACTAAGTTAAATCATTCAATTACATCTCTTTACTGCGGAAAGCTACAAATTAATTTTAATATAAGAATATTGATTTGACAATATAGGCCACCAAATTGTCGTATTTGTTTATAATTGGTATGTTACAATTTAAATAAAATAGTCTTTATTATTTAAGAATTTAATGTTGAGAACTCGCGTTTTCAGGGGAGATTTAAATCCATGGTAAGTTTGGCAACATTCCGATAAATTTACCTACTTTTGTTACGACATGCACGGTTCGATTAAGTAAATTTTGCTTAATTCAGAATTGCATTGTTTTCTTTTTTATGATATCGTCGGTCCCGACGTACAGACACGGTTCGTTCTGTCGGATATACTTCGAATCATAGTTACCGTTAGTACTTATTGTTTAAATGTGTAAAATACGTTTCGTCGTCGGTATTTTACATTTACATGTTAGTAGATTAATTCATGGACCGACAAATCTTTCTAAAAGGCCGCATTCTATCTTAAGGTGAGCACATGGTTTAATTTATTGCTTCATTGGTTTTTCTAATCGCCCGGTCGGTTATTATATTAATAATTTATTGTAGGCCTTCTTTTCTTTATTTGCCCTTACAATTATCCTTTTTGGGAAGAATTAATAAGAAGATTGAATAAAATATCTTGCTCTCCATCTCAGAGATACCCGCATAAGGATATTGTATGAAGGACATACAGTGGCTGTTTCAAAGAAGCGCGCAGATCCCGGAAAATTAATTACGGACCATGCGGACCAAAATCAATCGTCGCATGGAAAGCCGTCCAACACATTCCTCTATGTGGAGATTAAGATAAGCTATAATTCTGTCTAAAGCTATATTGCCATTATTAATTAACAGTTATTAATCATATCGTTTAATCGTATTTACATAATTATTGTCAATGATTGACTTTTATTATTTAATGGTTGCCTTTATTGGCCTTATTTCTGCATCATAATTTTGGATGGAAATTATCGCCAGGTACAACTGTTTTGTAAACACGTAACACGACTCCCACTCTAGTTGCTCTTGCCATTCGTGCCAAACCGGTCCATCTCGTTTTCTCGCTATGATTTGCTATCGTTCCCGCGTGGATTAACTAAACCTGCACATAATAATATATTCTCTGCAATTAAAAATATATAATTTTTCTCTAGCATAGGACTGGTCGTGATGAAAGAATCCTTACATAGTATACTATATTACCAAACACCTAATTAACACATCCCCAAAGTATACTCTGATGAAAACATAGTAAATTGTTTTATTATTAAACAATTGTTTATGTAAAATATTTAACAATATAATGTTATTTTTTCAACTTCGTTACGATGGATTACCTTTATATCAAGAGGCACCACCTGAAGTAGTAAATCTTTATATTATTCATAATATATATAATAATATTTTTGCAATTCATTCTAATATGCAATGTTTTAATTAGCTTTAAATTCATTTAACTAATCTTTTTAAAAATTGGTCTTAATAGATCCTTTCCGTTGTCAAACGCAACTTTGGGACTTCTTTTTTGGACGTTTGCCCTTCATGCGCGCCGACAAAACGCCATAAAACAACAAAAAATAAACAAAATCACAAATCTGACCAAGTTGGAGCGCAAAAACAATTCACAAAAAAAAACGAGAACGTCGATCAAGCCAGTAATTTTTCGAAGACAAATCAAGACACCAAAACACAAAGACGCCAACGGTCTCGGGAACCACGCATCTGAACTCATTGTTTGCTAGAATTTCATAATAGAATATATCAATTTCTTTGACCACTTTATTTAAATTATGTTATATATATATATATATATATATATATATATATATATATATATATATATATATATATATGTGTGTTTTTGTTTTTTTAGGATTATTCCTCCACAAGGTTTACAAACCCACAGCCTACTTTCGAGGAAATAGAAGAAATTTTATATATATATATATATATATGTTTCCGGCAACAGGATAGTGAGACCAATTGTGCCTCAAATCGCAGGATAGTGAGACCATTTTGGATAGTGAGACCTGGTCTCATAAGCAACGCTTCAAATCACAGGATAGTGAGACCAATTTCAATAATGTGAAGTTGTCGACAATGCGTATATCCGTAGCGGCAAGAAATTCGCGGTAAGCATTATGAGTCCAGGCGATAGACTGTGACTTTCAAACATTTATTTGATCCCTAGCAAATTATAAATGCATTTTGAATGACAATGTTATTAAATAAAATTGTATCTTAATAAAAAATTGGTTAAATGTAATATGAGTATCAAATATAAGCAAATATGGTAACATACAATTATTGTAGAGTACCCCAAAAGATTGTACCCTATCGTCCACTGCTATGCTATTTAATATTTGAAATATTGCATAAATGTAATATGGGTATCAAATGAAAGCAAATACAGTAACAAACATTTATTTTAGAGTACAAATATTACACAAATATAATATGGGTATCAAATAAAAGCAAATAAGGTAACTTATAATTATTCTATAGTGTACCAGAACATTGTACCCTATTGCTCCCTTGCTAACCAAAATAAAGGTACAAATATCGCACAAATGTAATATCGGTATCAAATGAAAACAAATCAGTTAACTTACAACTATTTTATTGTGCCCCAGAACATTGTACCCTATTGCCCCCTTGCTAACCAAATTAAGGGTACAAATATCGCACAAATGTAATATGGGTATCAAATGAAAGCAAATAAAGTAACTTACAACTATTTTATAGTGCCCTGGAACTTTGTACCTTATTACCCCCCTGCTAAACTAAATAAAGGTACAAATACTGCACAAATGTAATATTGGTATCAAATAAATGCAAATAAAGTAACATACAACTATTTTATAGTGCCCCAAAACATTGTACCCTATTGCCCTTTTGTAAACTAAATAAAGGTACAAATATCGCACAAATGTAATATGGGTATCAAATAGAAGAAAAAAGGTAACTTACAACTATTTTCTAGTGCCATGGAACTTGGTAGCTCATTACCCCCTTGCTAAACAAAATAAAGGTACAAATACTGCACAAATATAATATGGGTACCAAATAAAAGCAAATAAGGTAAAATACAACTATTTCATAGTGCCAAAGAACATTGAACTCTTTTGCCATCTTGCTAAACAAATTAAGAGTACAAATTTTGCACAAATGTATTAAAGTATCAAATAAAAGCAAATAAAGTAACTTACAACTATTTTATAGTGCCCCAGAACATTGTACCCTATTGCCCCCTTGCTAACCAAATTAAGGGTAAAAATATCGCACAAATGAAATATGGGTATCAAATGAAAGCAAATAAAGTAACTTACAACTATTTTATAGTGCCCTGAAACTTTGTACCTTATTACCCCCTTGCTAAACAAAATAAAGGTACAAATGCTATACAAATGTAATTTGGGTATCAAATAAAAGCAAATAAGGTAACAAACAACTATTTTATAATGCCCCAGAACAATGTACCTTATAACCCCTTTGTTATACAAAATAAAGATACAAATACTGCACAAATGTAATATTGGTATCAAATATAAGCAAATAAAGTAACTCACACCTATTTTATAGTGGCCTAGAACATTGTACCTTAGTACCATCTGCTATACAATACAAAACGTATAAATACTGCACAAATGTAATATGGGTATCAAATGAAAGCAAATAAAGTAACTTACAACTACTCTATTGCCCACTTGCTAACCAAGTTAAGGGTACAAATATTACACAAATGTAATATGGGTATCAAATAAATGCAAATAAGATAACTTACAAATATTTTATAGTGCCCCAGAACATTGTACTCTATTGCCTTTTTGCTAACCAAATTAAAGTTACAAATGTCGCACAATAGTAATGTGGGAGTTAAATGAAAGCAAATAAGCTAACATACAACTATTTTATAGTGCCTCAGAAACATTGTACCCTATTGCCTTCTTGCTAACCAATATAAGGGTACAAATATTGCACAGTTGTAATATGGGTGTCAAATAAAAACAAATAAGGTAACTTACAACTATTTCATAGTGTTCCAGAACATTGTATCTCATTACCCCCTGCTAAACAATAATATAAATAAAGGCACAAATGTAATATGGGTATCAAATGAAAGCAAATAAGGTACACATATCAAATGTAATATTGGTATCAAGTGAACGTAAATAAGTTAACTTATAATTATTTTATAGTGCCTCAGAACATTGTACTCTATCGCACTCTTCCTAACAGATTGAGTATCAAATGGCAACAAATACAGTAACATACAATTTTTATACAAGATTGGGTAAATGTAAGGGAACACCCGATTATTAGTTTCAGTTTTAGTTTTTGTAAGCAATGACATTATTAAAAGTTTTCCTAGAAATTTTAATCTATATAATGATGTATTTTTATTTTTAAGCACTATTTTACGAAGTATGATGTCACCATCAGTTTTTTTAAATGGATCACCTTGTATTTTCTTTTATTTTTAAAAAGGGAATTTTTCAAAAATTACGATAATATAATCTACAACTGACGGTATTTGAAATATTCATTAAAATAATTAAACAAAATGTAGTAGACTATGTTCTTATTACCATAGCAACAAGTAAAAACATATACTACTACAATTAAATAAGCTTATTATTATTACTATAAATCATTTAAAACATACTACTTTTGTTTGATTATTTTAATGAATATTTCAAAAACCGTAAGTAATTGTAATTGTTCTAAAAATTAAAACAATATACTGAGTATTCCATTTAAAGAACTGATAATGACGTTATATCGTGCGAAACAAGGCATGCATTGAAAATCAAAATACGTCACTATAAAGATTTAAAAATATACAAAAACTTTTATTAAAGTCATTTTTGAAATAAATTAAAATTGCAGTCAGAAATAAAGTGTTTCCATACATTTACCCAACCCTGAATAATATTCCAGAACACTGTACCCTATCGTCCCCCTGTTAAACAATTTTAGGATATAAATAATGCTTCAAATGAGAGCAAACTACGTGGTATGTACAATTATTTTATAGTAACAAACTGTACCCTATCGTCCCCCGATGTAAATCAATTAAGGGTACAGGTAGAACACAAATAAATTATAGGTGTCAGATGAGCGCAAAAGTTATAACTACAATAGCATCATAATTGAGCAAGCTAAATATCAATTCAACAACATTATCATTATAAATAATGACTGAGTCCATTTTGCAATCGTTAGATTAAATTTGAATAAATTATTAATTTATTTTATAATTATCATTCTAGTTAAAATTCTTAATAACCTATGTGTACTTATTTTTATTTTGACTTTATTGTTAAGTATAATAATGTATTAACTGAGCCTACCGCCATATAAATTTAGAATAATTCGAAATCGGTATACTTAAAAACTCATATGTACTGAATTTCATTTAGATCTGAAGATTGAGTACAATAATATCATAATTGAGCCGCCCGCAATATGAAATCTTCAGTCCTGTGGTGTGAAAAATGACTAACAGTTTTGAGTCATCACTCCTGTGTTTTTATATGTTAAGACAACTGTAACTAACTTGATAATGTTATGATTAACTTAATTTGATTAAAGATATATTGATAAAATTTTAACTCTGAAAGAATAAATGAGAATTATTAACACTATATAATGTTTACAGCAAAGATTTTGTTATCACATTTATATTTTTCGGTTTTATGCAGCACGTACGCTTGCTTGTCCTTGCCACATTTAAAACGCACAAAAGCATCAATAGAATACCTTTTTTTATACGCATTTTTGTTTTTATTGCTTTCCGCTCTTACATTCCTAATTAAGGAAATATTTTAAATGTTATATTATAGAAGAAATATTGATTTTACATTAGTACATATACAAAATTATATTTTTATTACAAATATATAAATTTTATATCAGTATTTTATTTGAACACCGAAACTCATCGCGTCGAAACACTTATAAAAAGTGAATTTTGCCTCGAACATGAGTAAACATTCAGACATGACCGGCGAAGTTTTTTTTTTATTATAATTATTTCACTTAACAAATATTTCATTCAAAATAGAATTTATTTTTTAACATGAATGATTTCACTTTTTAATCTAATTAGAAATCTATAAAAATGGTTCCTTTCTAAACTGTAGCAAAGCCAATTACAAAAGAAATATAAATAAAGATTTCCATACATAACCGATTATAATTTATGTAAATTCATATTAGGGGCGGCTCAATTATTTATTATAATATGTTATAACATCTTCAGATCTAAATGAAATTTAATAAACATTGGTTTTAAGTATGCGAATTACAATGGTGATATAAGAATATCCCTTAATAAATTTAGATATAGGCAATAGGGTACAAAGTTTTATAAAAAATGTACATTTTAAAATATTTACTCTAATTTGAAACTCATCTTACATATATTTTAACATTTGTGCGATACATTTACCTTTAAATAATTAAACTCAAGAGACAATACGGTAAAAAATAAATTTAACATAATTGTTCAAGGTAACATTTGCTTTCATTTGACACTCATATTACATTAGTGTCATATTGTACTCTTAATTTGTTTTATCAGGAGATGATAGGGTACAATATTCTACGGTACTATAAACTAATTGTATTTTACCATAACTTAACATATTACATTGATGCTATACTTGTACTCTTAATCTATATAACAGGATAGAGGGCACAAATTGTGTCCTTAATTTGCTTAGCAGAGAGTACAATAGAGTATAATGTTTTTGGGTATTGAAAATAATTCTATGTTATCCTATTTGCTTTCATTTGATACCCATATTTGATTTATACAATATTTGTACTCTTAATTTGTTTCGCAAAGGGGACAATAGGGAACAGTGTTATAGGACACTATGAAATAGTTGTAAGTTACATTATTTGCTTTTATTTGATACCCATATTACATTTGTTTAATATTTGTACCCTTATTTTGTTTAGCAGAGAGGCAGTAGGGTACAATGTTCTGGGGTACACTACAAAAATTGTATGTTACCATATTAACTTTCAGTTGATACACATATTACATTTAAGCAATATAAATATTTGATATTATATCTTCTTTTATTTGATACCCATATTACATTTATGCAATGTTTGTACCTTTAATTTGCTAAGCAGAAAGACAATAGAATACAATGTTTTGCGGTACTTGACAATAATTGTATGTTTTCATATTTGATTTTATTTGATATTATATTACATTTATGCAATATACAATTTGCTTAGCAGGGGGGACAATAGAATACAATGTTTTGAAGTGTTCTGAAATAAATGTTTGTTACTATGTTTGCTTTCAATTGATACCCATATTACAGTAATGCAATATTTGTACCCTTAATTTGCTTAGCAGCGGGTACAATAGGGTACAATGTTTTGAGGTATTGTACAACAATTGTATGTTTTCATATTTGCTTTCATTTGATACCCATATTACATTTATGCAATATTTGTACCATTAATTTACTTAGCAGGGGGACAATAGTGTACAATGTTCTGGGGTATTCTGAAAGAAATGTTTGTTACTATATTTGCTTTCAATTGATACCCATATTACAGTAATGCAATATTTTTACTCTTAATTTGCTTAGCAGAGGGGATGATTGGGTACAATATTTTGAGGTATTCTACACCAATTGCATATTTTTATATTTGCTTTCATTTGTTACCCATATTACATTTACGCAATATTTGTACCCTTAATTTGCTTAGCAGCGGGTACAATAGGGTACAATGTTTTGAGGTATTGTACAACAATTGTATGTTTTCATATTTGCTTTCATTTGATACCCATATTACATTTATGCAATATTTCTACCTCTAATTTGCTTAGCAGATAAGACAATAAGGTACAATGTTTTGAGGTACTTTAAAATAAATCTTTGTTGCTATATTTGCTTTCAATTGATACCCATATTACAGTAATGCAATATGTGTACCTTTAATTTGCTTAGCAGGGGGGGACGATAGGTTACAATGTTTTGGGGGACTCTACAATAATTGTATGTTACCATATTTGCTTTCATTTAGTACCCATATTACATTTATGCAGTATTTGTACCCTTAATTTGCTTAGCAGGGGGGACAATAAAGTACAATGTTTTAGGGTACAATGAAATAAATGTTTGTTACTATATTTGGTTTCAATTGATACCCATACTTTGGTAATGCAATATGTGTACCAATCATTTGCTTAGCAGAGGGAACAATATGGTAGACTGCTTTGGAGGTATGTACAATAATTGTATGTTACCATATTTGCTTTCAATTGGTACCCATATTACATTTATGCAATATTTGTACCATTAATTTACTTAGCAGGGGGCAATAGAGTACAATGTTCTGGGGTATTCTGAAAGAAATGTTTGTTACTATATTTGCTTTCAATTGATACCCATATTACAGTAATGCAATATTTTTACTCTTAATTTGCTTAGCAGAGGGGATGATTGGGTACAATATTTTGAGGTATTCTACACCAATTGCATATTTTTATATTTGCTTTCATTTGTTACCCATATTACATTTACGCAATATTTGTACCCCTAATTTGCTTAGCAGGAGGGACAATAGAGTACAATGTTCTGGGGTACTTTAAAATAAATGTTTGTTATCATATTTGCTTTCAATTGATACCCATGTTACATTATGCGATAGTTGTACCTATAATTTGGTTAGCAGGGGGGGGGGGCAATAGAATACAATGTTTTGGGGTATTCTACACCAATTGTATGTTTTTATATTTGCTTTCATTTGATACCCATATTACATTTATGCAATATTTGTACTTTTTATTTGCTTAGCAGGGGGGACAATAGGGTACAATGTTTTGGGGTACTTTAAAATAAATTTTTGTTACTATATTTGCTTTCAATTGATACCTTTATTTCAGTAATTCAATATTTGTACTTTTAATTTGCTTAGCAGGGAGAACGATAGGGTACAATGTTTTGGGGTACTCTACAATAATTGTATGTTACAGTATTTGCTTTCATTTGATATCCATATTACATTTATGCAATATTTGTACCCTTAAATTGCTTAGCAGGGTGGACGATAAAGTACAATGTTTTGGGGTACTCTACAATAATTGTATGTTACCGAATTAGCTTTTATTTGATACCCATATTACATTTTAGCAATATTTGGACCCTTAATTTGCTTAGCAGGAGGGACAATGGGGTATAATGTTTTGGGGTACTTTGAAATAATTGTTTGTTATTATATTAGCTTTCAATTGATTACAGTAATGCAATATTTGTACCTTTAATTTGCTTAGCAGGGGGAACGATAGGGTACAATGTTTTGAGGTATTCTACACCAATTGTATGTTTTTATATATGCTTTCATTTGATACCCATATTACATTTATGCAATAATTGTATCATTATTTTGCTAAAGAGAGATACAATAGGGTACAAAGTTCTGGGGTACTCTTAAAGTAATTGTATTTTACCATTTTTGCTTTTATTTGATACCCATATTACATTTGTGCGATATTTGTACTTTTATGCTTATATTTGGTTGGTGCAACCTTTAAGAGGGGGATTATATTAAAATTATACTGTTTTAAAGTACTCAAAATCATTATACAAGTTTCTATTTTGTTCTTATTTGATTATTATAGTACGTTTGTACAATAATTTTACTTAAAATTTATATAGCTTAAGGGTTTGGATTCAAATTTTAAGGCTACTACGTAATTTTTGTATAAGTAACTAATTTGTTTTAATTTTTTACCTTTATTACAAGTTACCCTAATTTATTTGAATTCATTCGAATAGGTTTAGCCATTTATTTTAATTATAAAGTATAGAGTAACATTCTAATATTGGCTTATTATTGCGGCAAATGCTTATGATGAGACCAAGCGGCATGCCAGAGACCAGCAAAAAGGTTAGTGAGACCAGCGGCATTGGTCTCATAAACCCTTATATATCAATAATGATATATATATATATATATATATATATATATATATAGGTTATAGGTTTGTTTTAAGTGTATTCGTCCTACATTTCGAGTGTATAAAGCGTTGTAGTCCTACACGGTTTAAAGTGGTTTTGTGCTACATTTTTCAGAGATCCGACGGAAGCGGCATTTGTATCCGTGTAGGACTATTTTATTGTTATTTTTTATACAATTTTATAATTGAATGTTTTAGAAATAAAATTGTCTTTATAGCATCTTTATTATTTATTATGTAATGCATACATTTGATTATTTATTGTTCATGAATATTTTAATATAGCTAATTATTAACTATGTATTACCAACTAATTGTCAAGTAATCATTAATAATAGTATTATTACTAAGATAACATTGTCATAGTAGTATTAGTAGTATTTAATAACTGCAAATATACATTTACAATATGGTAGATAAAGTGCGGAAAACAGGCGCGTGCAGCATCTTTGTCTGTCGGTGGGCATGTTTTAATATTGCACCAAGTTCCCTTGCACTCCGCGCTCTTCCGCAGCTTGTTATTGTAATGGGCGTTCGTTAGTTATTATTATTAGTTTTAATAATTTATTTAATCTGAATAATTAATAAGTATATACGGCATATAATATATTTTTAATCTGATATTTTAACTTAATTAAAAATTGATATTTTGTAAGTTTGGTTGATCTTGTAAAAGTGTGAGATACATAATTTTATCATTTTTTTTTTTTTAATGCATTTAACATAAGGTTTTATAATTAACGTTTGCAACATTTATATTTTTTATTTAGTTGTTTCTTAGCCATTAAATAACTGATAAAATTTTGATAATAAATTTAACTACAATCTGCAACTAATTGCATTGTTATAAACATATCAATTATAATTGATTATAATTTTAATTATTTATTTAGCAAAACATTTTACAATTTTAGCAGCTTGCCGGTAGAAACTTGCAATTTTAATAATAATTATCAACAAGTAAAGGGTCATGTGTAGCAATGTTTAGCTTATTTTGAGTTATAGTTTGAAACTATTAGCAAATATCTTTCTCATTTAGTTTTTGTTATCTAAATACCCGTACATAATCAAGACTTTTTTAAAATCTACAAAAATAAATGACTCGCTGAAATATCAAAATTAATGACACGAATAATGAATACCAGTTTTTTAAAACTACAAGAATCAAAGTCAAACTTTAGATTGTTTTAAAACAATAAATAATTGATTTATTTTAAATCTAATTGTTGCAATAGGGATATCTCAAAAAGTTTAAATTCATTAGTCTTTTCTGTTACAATTTTTTTTAGTTTGGTGATAGTTATTATCATAACTGCAATACAATAATCAATTTTGTAATTCTTTAATTATTTATCAAGTGGTTTTTTTTGTTTTAATTCGGTACCATCGTTTTATTTTTCGCCGGTTATTACTGAATTTGTTCGTGATGCGACGGTAAAAATGTATCCCGCCTATTACTAATTTCTTAATACTGACAACTATGATGCATACAAATTAATAGATAATCATGTGGGTGAATTCACAATTATTTCTGCAATGAATGGAATTGCTTAATTAATTCTAATTTAGAGCTGATAATAATTAAAAACAAACATTATTTTAATTTTTTTCATCTATCAGTTATTGTTTTAACAAAAATTCATTTATTATATTTGTTATTTATTAATTATTTATCAATTTATTTAATTTGACAGTTTGAAACTATTATTTTGCCGGTTATAAATAAATGCCAGTTTTAATTATTTAATTTATTAGCAGGACACACTTATTTTAAATTGAAGATACAAATTTATTGATCTTTGCAATAAATGCAATTTACTTATTAAATTTAAGTTTTTACAAATTAAAATAGCAGTTAGTGATAAAAATAAAAATTATACAGAATATTTTTAGAGCATTTAGTTTAAACCCCTGAGTATTAGTTATAAGACAATGGTGCGATTTTTTATAGAAAAACAAAATAAAAACAATGAATTGGCAAGTAAAATGCCGGTTATAGTAAAATCTTTCTAAGTTGTCTATTAAATACTATATTAAGAAACCAATGCAACAAAATTAGATTGAATAAAACTGCATTTGCTTTAAAATACATCTGGTGGTGGTGCTACACTATATAATCACCCACCAGCGCAAATTATGGAATTAAATTATAGTTGTTTTATAGCAAATTTAAAACAAAAATTAAAGGAATGTTGTTTCTATTCTGTTGAGGAATATTTTAATCATAATTTTAATGTGTAGTATACGTTTGTAACAACTATTCTTGGTTTTTTATGTAACTTGTAAAATTTTATGTTTTTATATTATATGCATTATTTTTAGTAAAATGTATCTATGTAAATAATATAGCTTGTTTTTGTACTTTAAATTATATTTGTATATTGTTTGACTTATCCCATATCATAAAAATGATCTAAGAGGATTAATAAATTCTATTCTATTCTTTTCTGTTCTATTCTACAATTGACAAATCTTACAATAGCAAATCCAGTAATATGTAGTTTAAAAGATTTTGTGATTAATAGTTTAATTAGCAAATATTGCTATTTTGTTGTAAATTATACTTTTCAACAAATAAAACCATACTATAAAAAACTTTCTGACTACCAAATGTACAGTTAATCAATTACCACCAAATATTTCACTTTTACTCTCACAAACTCAATCTCATATTATCATTTTCAGAATCTTACTTTTACATTTTTACTTCATTCTCACTCTCACAGTCTACATTTTTACTCTCGCATTTTAAATTTCATATTCTCACCCTCACATTTTTATTTTTATATTATCATTCTCACTTTCACATTTTTAATCTTTTATTTTTATTTAACATTCTTATTTTTACTCTCACATTCTCATTCTCACATTCTTACTCTCACATTGTCACTCTCACATTATCACTCTCACAGTCTCACTCTCACATACTCACTCTCACATTCTCACTTATAATCTTACTCTTACATTTTCTCTCACAATCTCACTCTTACATTCTTACTCTCACATTCTGACTTTATATTCTTACTCTTACATTTTCACTCTCACATTTTCATTCTCAGATTCTCACTCTTACATTTTCATTCTTACATTCTTACTCTCACATACTCACTCTTACATTCTCACTATCACATTATCACTCTCACATTCTCACTCTTACATACTCACTCTCACATTTTCACTCTAGCATTCTCACTCTCACATTCTCACTCTCACATTCTTACTCTCACATTTTTACTTTCACATTTTCACTCTCACATACTCACTCTCACATTCTCACTCTCACATTATCACTTTCACATTATTACTCTCACATTCTCACTTTCAAATTATCATTTTCATATTATCACTCTCACATTATCACTCTTACATTTTCACTCTCACATTCTCACTTTCAAATTATCACTCTTACATTTTCACTCTTACAGTCTCACTCTCACATTCTCACTCTCACATTCTCACTCTCACATTCTCACTCTCACATTCTCATTCTCACGTTATCACTCTCACATTCTCACTCTTACATTTTTACTTTCACATTTTCAATCTCACATACTCACTCTCACATTCTCACTCTCACTCTCACATTCTCACTTTCTTATTATCACTTTCATATTATCACTCTTACATTTTCACTCTCACATTCTCACTCTTACATTCTTACTCTTCCATTCTCACTCTTACATTTTTACTCTTACATTCTCACTCTCACATTCTCACTCTTACACATTCTCACTCTTATATTCTCACTCTCACATTTTCATTACTCTTACAATCTCTTAAGTCTTATATTCTAATTAGTTTTACTACTTTTACATTGTCGATACTTTCACATTCTTATGTTCTCACATTAACACTACTTTTACATACTCACTACTACTCTCACATTCTTACTTTTTGCACATTTTTTCATTTTTACTATTTCCACATTCTGTATACTGCTACATTTTAACTATTTTCAATATTCTTACATTTCCACTACTCAATCATTTTCTTTATTCTAACATTCTCACTATTCTCACATTTTTACTACTTTCTATACTTTTACATTTTTAGTTTTCTCACTATTCTCACATTATCCTCTTATTATCAGCACTCTCACATTTTTACTATTTTTACATTCTTACTATTCTTACATTCTTTCATCACTCACATTAACAGTACTCTCACTTTGTTACTAATTTCATTATTCTCACATTTTTACTGCTTTCACTTTCTCACTACTTTCATAGTTTCCCTATTTTTACATTCTCATTACTCTTACAATTTTACAACTCTCAATACTCTTACATTCTTACTACTTTTACTACTTTCACATTCTTGTTATTCTCACACTTTTACTACTTTCACATTCTTCCTACTCTCAAATTATCATTACTTTCACAACTCTTACATTTTCACTACTTTCACTACACTTACATTCTCACTATTCATACATTTTCACTACATTCTTACTACTTTTACATTCTCACTGTTTTTACTACTCTTACGTTCTCACTAGTTTTACTACTTTCACATTCTTACTATTCTCTTTACTTTCACATTTTTACTACTTTCTCATTATCACTATTCTCACATTTTCACTATTCTCACATTCTCACTAATTTCACATTTTCACTAATCTTATGTTCTTAAATTCTGACATTCATCGAATTTAAAATTATTATTCATATATAAATCCCATTCAGTATTATTTCTTTTGTCTAGTTTTGATAGAATGTGAGGGATAAGGAACACTTCAAAATTTTCAGGAGATATTTTTAATGATTCGATACTACGAATATATTGCTCAAGCGAATTAGCGGCAGATTTTAGTGAAGTAAAATCGAAGTTTAAAATATTTTTTAAATGTGCGTAAATAATTCTTCGACGTTGATTGAATCGATCTTTTAAAATATTGTACGCGACCATATAATTTGATGCAGTAGTTTCTAATGATTTAATAGTGTTTAATGCTTCACTGCTTAAGGCAGATCGCAAATAGCACAATTTCTGAACTTAGAGTATGGAACCATTTTCATGAATAACTGCGTTAAATGCGTCCTCAAATGAACGCCACTTAGTAAAATCACCATCGAATGAAGGTAATTGTATTGTGGGTAATTTAATGTTTTTAGATGAGTCCGTATTAATAGATTCTACTTTTCTAATGTCTTTTGGTTTAATAAGAGCAGACGCGGCACCCAAAAACATATCAATTAATGATTCTAATTCAATTCGAATTTTGAATTCAGTTTCAATATCTTTACACACTGACTCAATTGAAGATTGAGTTGTCTCAAACTGATCTGCATTTTCTTGCAACCTTTTGAGTCGGCGCGATATTGTTTCGACGTCAACATCACTTAAGGGTTTATTGACAAAACTATTTATAAATTGTTCGAATGACGTTAGCTGCATTAAAAACGCGTTTCGTTTTTCAATTAGTTGCGGTTCTGTTAAACGAGGCATTGTTTTAAGATCTAAGCTTTACTAACACGAGAAACGAGGAAATGGGAACACAAAGGAAAGCACTTACTTGTTTGTACATATATTTGTGTTGTTTCGACAAATGATGAAGTTGAGGTGCTGCGAATGACTTGGTGCAAACGAAGGACCATTGGTTTAGTTAGCCACGTGGAAATAATTGAATTTACGTCCTTACGCGGTCTCAGTAGATTGGGTAGGTATTTATAATAAACGATGTCTTCTTACTCTATGTATTTATTGCTGCTCGATTGCAAGTTCATTAATAACTAACTCTATTTTACATAAAATACAATATATATACAATTTCTTAATGGGTAAAAGTGTACAGGAAAAAAAAAGGGTGCAATGATTAGTTTTTAACAACGAGTAATAAAATTCATATTTCTGGGAATTTAAGGGTTAATCAGGTATAAAGGCTTAAAAATAAATACATCTGTACAAATAAAACAAATAATTACAAACGGATGTCACAATAACCATAAATATAAAATAATTAGATATAATAAAACGTATTAAATAATAATACAATTTGGCGGCGCCAACAATGCCTTTGGTGAATTTTTCCCAGTATTGTTTTTTTTATAGTGTCTATTTCTTGCTTGACTCTGTTTCTCACATATTATTCTCTTGTCTCATGTGTTTTTCTTCTTTTGTGGTTTAAGAATGCATGTTTCTTTTCCGTTGCTAGTATTTTAACTAGTTCATTGTACCATGGTGTTTTGTATTCGCGCTTATTTCTATTTGTTTTTTTTTTGCCAATGCTTCTTCTGCAGCTTGTAGCATGCTTCCTTTAATGAATTTCCAGGATTCTTCTATATCTCCCCCTGCTTCTCGGTTGTGTGTGTTCAGTTTTGCTGTTAGTCTGTTTCTGCAGAGCTCTTTGGTTCCTTCATTCTCCAGGCTTTCTATATTAAGTCGTTCTTGTGTTATGGTATTTCTTTTTCTTGCGTGGTTTATTGCAAAAGGTGAAGGTAGAAATATATGTACGATAACAAAAGCTTGGGATTTGATGATAAGTCAAAATATTTTAGACCTAATTGTACAATATACTAACAAAGAAATTGCAAGAAAACAACATCTAAGAAACAAACAGAGTTATTGCAAACGAACAACTGTAACAGAAATTAAAGCTTTTATAGAACTGCTATGTATATCCGGTGTTCCAATTGGAATTTAGAAAAACTTTGGAACAACGTCTATGGAAATTGAATATTTAGAGCTACAATGTCACAACATCGTTTTAAATTTCTAGCATGTTATTTAAGATTTGATGATAAAAAAAGTTAGACTTGAAAGACGTGCTTTAGACAAATTTGCTCCAATAAGAGAAATTTGGGATATTTATATAGAAAATTGCAAGACACCTTACGAATATTGAACAATTGATGAGCAGCTGATGAGTTTTCGTGGCAAATGTCTATTTAGGAAATAAATGGTTAAACCTGATAAATATGGTATTAAAGTTTTAATGTTAAACGATGCCAAAAATAACAATTTATATGTTGAACGCTATTCTATATGTAAGCAAAGTAAACTGCGAGGATAACGAACCAGTGCCTACATACTATGTTAGAAAGCTATCGGAACCAATACATAATACAAACCGCAACATTACCGATAATTGGTTTTCATCCATACTATTGGCAATATTACTTTCAAAATCAGTTTCAACTAACAATGACAGGAACTTTACGAAAAAATAAGAGAGAAATCGCACCATCTTTTTTGGCAAAAAAGGAAATAGGCATGTCTTTATTTGCATTTGACAAACAGTCACATTTACTTCTGAAATAAAAATAAAACTGTGCTATTACTTTCGACTTTACACCACGACAATGGTGTAAACAAAGATACCAAGAAACCAGATATTATTGAAACATACAATGCCACTAAAGGTGGCACTGATAGTTTAGATCAACTGTGTCACTTATACACTACTGCTAGAAAAACCCATCGATGGCCAATGAGGATATTTTTTTGGAATTCTTGATGGAAGTGGAATGAATGCCATTGTTTTATATAATATGACTCATGTATATAAATCAGAGAAGAGAAAATTTTAAAGATTTAGGAATGAAACTTAAAAACCACATCCAGGAGAACGTTTAGAATATACTACTCTCAGAAGATCAACGCGACAAAAAATTATAGAAATTTTAGATGATCCACAATGTGAGCCTACAGATGACATACCTTAAAGAAAGGTTTAATGTAGTATCTCTAATAGAAAAAAAGGCAGAAAAACAAATATGTATTTCAAATTCTGTAAAAACCCTACTGTTTGGAAAACAGAGCATCAATATGCACAATATGCAAAAGCGATTTATAGACTGTGTTAGGTATACTGGTTAAGACAGACCGTGCAATATTTTGAAAATTGTGATTTATTTTCCAAAGAATCAATGTTTTTTTGACTGAATTTTAATATTTTTAATTTTTGTATTTTAATTTTTTAATTTTTTTAATAAAATACTATACATATCGAATAAATTATTTATTTTAAAATTATTGTGTCAGTTTTATTATATCGTAAATATGTTAAACAGATAATTCCCACGTCAAATTTTTTTAACAAAAAAAAATGTTTTGTAAGAAAATTTTAAGCAGTGTTTTTTAGACCCCAGTGTAACCAAATCGTTATGATTTTTAAGTGTGACCATCTAGGGTTAATACTGAATTATTAATTCTTTATTTTTTTTTTAAGAGGCTATGGATTTATTCCATAAATTTAACATCGCCGTTGTTTATTTTGTTTGTTGCTAATCAATTATTGTTTTAGAACAACAATACAGTTTACCTAAATTACATTTAATATTTATTTATTAACACGTTGAGCGCCACTATAGCATAAAAAAAATTGGTCTACGGGTCATATTTTTATTTTGTTTTTTTTTTGTTAATTGTTAAATAATTAACAATTTTTTTTTACTAATTCGTGTTTTTTTTTTAATTTTCATGATACATATTATATGTACGCGACCCATAGGATTAGTTGCAAGTTGAAACACGAATTTTTATGCCGTATCGTTTCATTCATATTGTCACAGTTATTTGCATAAGGTCGATTGATACACACGTGTGGGCTTTCTTATAATGGGCGATTATAAAAAAAAAACAAAAAAAACTTGAAGCATTGTGGAATGACATTTCAACTGATGAAGAAATTTACACCCCAAGTTGTAACCCCTAAAAATGCAAGAAAAAGACGGAAAGATCCTGGAAGTTGGGAAAAAATAAACAAAAAAAACTAAGGTATTTTATTACATGAATTTATTAAGGTTAGCTATTGAAGTGTAAAATAATTTAGGTATGCACCTGCTGGGCCACCACATTTGACAAACTGCACCCATAATACAAAGGCCTTTAGATGTTCAAGATTAAATAGACAAACTATTATCAAATTTCAAGCTACCTTTTATATCGATGTAGATAAACAAAAACAAGATGGATTCATTCTAAACTATACAACCGCTACCAAACCTACCAGACATCGAACTGAAGAGATAAGAGATCCAAAACAAATTACAATAAAGTATTTCATACTTAAGAAAGAATGTATGAAAAATATTCCGGCGTGCCGAACAACATTTTTGCGTGCATTGGGTATTACGAAACACAGAGTTCAAGACGTAGTAAAAAGGCATAAAATCAAAGGAAAGATGCCGTTTGAACAAAGGGGAGGTGACACCAGAACAAAGGCGCTCAAAAATTTGAATAAGTTAATAATTTTATAAACAAATTTAAAGCTACTGAATCCCATTATTGCAGAAGCAAATCTGCAGTAAGAGTTTATTGAAATAGCGAATTAAATATTAAGAAAATGTGGCGCATGTATGACACTGAGTGTGAATTTCTGAACTTAAAAGTAAAGGAAAGTTACTTTAGGCATGTTTTTAATACTAATTACAATATTGGTTTTGGTACTCCACAGGCAGATGTATGTTCATCATGTATTGAATTGGGCAAAAGAATAAAAAGGGAAACGGATTTACAGAAAAAGAATGAGCTAAAGCTTTTTACTCATTATTAAAAAAAAACACGATAATTTAATGATTATATCCTTTGATTGTCAAAAAACCAAACAGTTAGTTAGTTATCCTAAAGTATTATATAGTAAAACAAATATGCAATATGTTATTTTTAATTATTTTAAGACGTCGACCTACTAGACAAAAAAAATTCCAAATAGAAAAAGCCAAACGAAAATTAAGTTAATATATTTTTTTAATAATCAAGTATGCTAATATAATTTTTTTTTATTAGAAAAATGATGTAACAGCAATTTTATTAAAAAAGGCTATAGAGCGGTGCCAGGACATAAAAGAAAAAATGGATGCGGTAAGTTTTTAATTATTTAAATTACATTTTTATTGTAAAAATAATTATGTTCAAACTTTCAAACAGTTTTTAAATAAATTAATTTTGTTTTTTAAAGAATCTAGATGGAAGGCAATATATCACCCGTAAGTCAATAATAACTTCTCAATATTTACATATTTAATATTAACTTATATTATTCAGACTGCCAGTAACCAACCACAAAAGCAATACAATCTTCTTCTAAGTAAGTCGTTGTGAAAAGCCGGTGTGAAAAGAATTACTCCACTACAGAGCAGGAGTGTGTGGCAGTTCTGATAACTGATCATCATTCTCTGGTGTGCATAGCCCTAAGGACCCAAATGGACGTTTGGCACGTTGAGCTGTGAGTCGAGGTGGAGACGAAACATAACTCTTTCGAATGCTGGGCAAGGAATACCTGCTAAGCTCTTGCCAAAATACCTAATATATATATATATATATATATTTACATCTCAGTATCTATAAAGCGTCCGCTATGAGAAACTGTCATTGGGCGTCCCTTAAAAAAAAACGTACTTCTAGTGCTCGCAGGTGAATATACTCGAGCTCAAAAAGATTAACGCGGTTTTCTTATTAAATACAAATTAAAACATTTTTCTATTGTACATAAAACTACCTTTTAGCGTCCGTACATTTTTCTGTTTTTGAGCGTCTTACATATACACAAAAAAACATGAATATGTGTTATAGAGCGTCCTGTTTTCTACCTTAAAGCGTCCGGCAGTGTTGCAACATGTTTTCTATTGTAGATATACATATTTGACACGGATTGTGCATACTATAAAGCGTCCAAACCAGTTTGACCAGTCTATTTATAGAATATCTGTAGTAAATTAACTATACGGCGTCCAACAAAAAATAAACAATAATATACCCACTTAGTACTGATTGAGTAACTCTTTTGGTTTTTAGATTTAAGTAAAAAATAATATAAAATTTACTGCATTTTTAGTGTCGGAAACATTTTGAATAACTTAGGCTTTGCAAATCCAACGATGCTCTCTAACAGGTGTCCTGAATTGAAAAAAAGTTTGATATAAATTACGACGTTAGAACTTATTGTTTCTGATCAGGGTAGTTTTCGTAAACTACAAAATGCAAAATATTAAAATTGTATCTGCTTTTTCTTTTTCATTTAAGAAAAATTAATAAATGTTTATTTCATTGTAAAGAGAAAGGTATGCCATTAACATTTAAAAACAATATCAGTCAAATTGCCGCCACGGCTACGGCTGCAGTACCACATTCTTTTTATGAAATTTTTTATGACCAATTTGCACATTTGAAGCTGTATGTCCTCGATAACTTCACACATTCCATCTTTAAGGTCTTGAATCGATTGTGAAGCATTGGCATAAACCTTGTTTTTTATGTGACCACAAAGAAAAAAGTCTAAAGATGTTGAATCACAAGATCTCGGTGGTCAATTGTGATCACTTTTTTGAGAAAAACACGGCCAGGAAACTTTTCTTGCAAAATTGCAATTGTTTTGTTGCTTGTGTGGCACGTAGCGCCGTCTTGCTGAAAATAAACGTTGTACACATCAATATCTTTCAATTCCGGCCATCAAAAATCATTAATCATAGCTTTCATCCATTCACCGTAACAGTTGCACCAGCCTCATATTTAAAAAAGTAGGGTCCAATCACACCGCCAGCCTAAAAACCGCATCAAACAGTGACACGTTGAGGATGCAAAGACTTTTCAACAACCATTCTTGGATTTTCTGAGCTACAAATGCGACAATTCTGCTTATTAACGTAGCCTCCGAGGTAAAAATGGGCCTCATTACTGAAGATAATTTTTTGATAAAATTTTAGATCATTTTGATGCATTTGAAGGACCCAACCAGCAAAGAAACGACGTTTATGGTGATCGACCAACTTGAGTTCTTCTGGTAACTGAATTTTAAAAGCCTTAAAACTTAAGTCAAAAGTGCAAAATACAATTCAATGTCGTTTGTGAAATGTCTAATTCCAAAGATCAACAAGGAATCGACAAACCTGGGTTTTTTTCAACACTACGGGCTACATCAGCAATATTCTCATGTGTTCTTAAGCGATGCACACGCTTTTGATTCTTTACATCACAAACTTGTTCCAACAGCTTAAATTTTTCCACTAGGTTTACTATTGCCGGCCGAGAAGGTGCTTTACGACGACCAAAAAGTGTTTTAATTTTGCGAACTGTGACTGAAAAATTTTCACCATTTTTGTAGTAAATTTTAATAATTTCAATGCGTTGTTGAAGCGTGTATTGTTTCATTTTTAATAACGGCGTAGTTTTTACTTGTCAAATGTCAAAGATAATAGCTTCAAAATTTACAGCTGCCCAAATAGCCTGCTATTCAAAATGAAACTTCTTATTGGAAAACCCTTTACAATAAATTGTTATTAAGTTTGCAAAATTAAATGTGGTATGTAATAAAGTCGACAATTGCGTTTTTTAATCTTTCCGCATAACGTGGATCATTACTTATATTGATATTATAACGAGACTATACAGTTTTAAATTTATTATGAATAGTTTCATCAGCATGTTCCGACCATCGACCCAAACCTAAACTCAAGTAATATAACGCATGAGGTAAATGGTATAAAATAATATGAAATTTTGTTTCAATAAAGTCTTTCTATTTCTAAATTTAACATTTTTTCATCCGGTTTTGATGTAGAGAAACATAGATTTACATTTTTATCCATTGATTTAAAACATACTACGTATGGAATAATTATCAATGAGCTGATATTTCCTAGTATATTGTCACTAACAAAAATATTAGAGTTTTTCAACATTGTTCGGCAAGCATTTCCCGCAAAAACATTACCATAGCAATTTTTTGATATTATTTTTAACTGTTTTGGCCAAAGATGAGCTTGTTTACGAAATAATTTTTTTATTAATTTGTTCCTAACTATGAATTTTGAATAACAGTTACATCATCGTATTCATTGAAAAGTAGAAGATTCACTACTGATTTGCTTTACATAACAAATTTCTTATTATTTCCATTAGATTGAAATATTTTGAAGAAATTTCTTAAATTTCCGAACGGCTTCAGCCTGAAGCATTTGTTTTCAATTTTCAAATTTGCAATTTTTAACAATTAATTTAAGAAATGTAAAATTAAATTTAATTAAACTGCAATAAAAACTTATTAATGTTATTGTTTTCTTCCTCGTCGTTATTTTCAATACCACCTATTAATTCATTATAATGTACAGAACAGTTGCTTACATTTTCTTGCAAATATACATAGCAGTATAGGCTAGGATACTTTGCAGAAGCAATTTGTTGACCGTTTACAATGAAATTTATTGTTAAATCGCCGATGAACTTGAATGAGAAATCATTCAAAATTACAAGAATTTAGATTCCTATAACTTTCCTTTACATCGAGAACAATACATAACAAAATAATTTTTTTCACATTTGTAGCTTTACCAAATTTTTCAAGTCCGCACTGTTCTTATATGTAGATCTCAACAATCTTTCATTTGTGTTATATTCTAGCTCAGGTAATATGCTAAGACATATTTAAAAAAAATGCCGTCTGTCCTAATTTTAATGTCAACATTACCATTTTCTCCACTTTTATTAATTACCATATCAAATATTTCAGAAACGTTACCCCACACTATTGGTCTTTTAATTGTTTTGGTTGAACTTCCATTACAACATCAAACCTAGGAAATCAATTTTTATAATGGAATCAAATTCTAATTTCCTATTCTTCATATCTTCAGAGAAATGGGCAAGAATTCATTTGCGTTGACCAGTTGGTGACCGAAAAAAGTTAGTTTGATTTTTGTATATATAACGCAGACACATTCATGATAGATTTATAATTCAATAATTTCTCCAAACTGATCTGAATCTTTTTAATTTGTTTGGGATTGATAACAATTCTCTTCATTCTTTTTTTAGAGCTGCTGTATGATGCAATTCTTTACTGATCAGACAGTTCCGCAACCATATTGTTTGTTATGTTACTGGTTGCTTTTTTTTTAAGAACATTAATGAAATTGTTTTTTTTTTCTATGGTTGAGAAACATTTTGTACAGACAATTGTTGCAGTGTTGGGTTTAGGATTTTTTTTTCATTTTCTGAACTGATTTTTCATAATTTACTGATGCTATCCTACCAAACTTAATTTTTTTATATACTTTTATATGTTCTCTACCTTTCATTACTGCAGATCTAAAGTTCTTTCTTGCAGTTATACTTATTTAGCAATTACAATCAATTTTATTTCGAGTTCCTTTAAGAAAAACATTTTTTTCAATATTCGGTATTGTAGAAATGTTTCTTTTAGGATTATCATTCTTTCTATCTTTTAGCGCTAAACAACAAGTGGTACATATAATTTTTGGAAAATGTAAATCTTGAGTATTAAATTTAGGATTTGAATGTCTTATTAATTCAGTTGTGTTTTTATTAACATGAAAAAAAAATCCTATTCTATGTGTAAAAAGAAATCCACAATACATATAATTAAAACTGACTATTATTAATAGTAGTAGTATGAGAAACCATTTTCACAAATTCTTTATCACAAATAAGTCAACACTTTGACAATATACTCACTAAAGTAATTTTTTTATCATAAATATTTAATTTTAAAAAATCAAATTGTTAATATTTAAAACTATTCACATCAGCCAAATCCTTCAGATCAGAAAGTACAACTGACTGCTTATGGAATCAAGTAAAACTAAAATACAACAACAAAATCCTCATAAAAACAAATATAATTTTTTAATTTGTATCGTATCAGCCTACTTAGAACAATAATCGTATTGTTGTTGAATTTTTTATTTATGCTAACTTAAGTCAGACATTTTGTGAAATTTAAATTTTATAAACTTTTGGGCACCACTGTGCTTCAAGAAGGAGCAAATACAATATTTGTATTCAGTATTTTTTTTATCTTTGCATGCTACTCTAATCATTAGAGAAGAGATTTAGTGACGTCATTTTAATTTTTCAATTATTTCGATTTGGGACCAATTTTTTGATAAATTTTATAATTTCTAAACTTTTGGGCGGTACTGTTTCCAAGAAAGAGCAAATACAATTTTATTATTTTGCATTTTGTAATCTACCGAAGCTACCCTGAAATGATGAGTTCCAGCGTTATTTTTAATATTTTTTTTTTTTAATTTAAGACACTAATTTGCTTCGCCACGTTGAACAAGAAAGTTATGACTATACGGTGGTGGCCAAGACCAAAAATCCGACGGCTCCAATCAAAACATTTTTTTTTAGTATTTTAATTGGGCCCAGATTTTTGGTCAAAAGTGCAAAAAGAGACTTTTTTGGATTAAATTTGGAGCAACATTTAAAACAAAATTTGGGCAACTTATATAAAAAGAAATCATAAAGATGCTGCGTTTATTAGCTATTCGACAAAAAAAAAGAACTTAGCTAAAACCCTTACCAAACTACGTTGGTCCAAGTCGGGCAAATCACGATTTTGGAGTTACTTTGAGCGGGACGCATTTAAATTGCACTGAAGCGCTTTGACACAGCAGTCGGAACACTTCCAATTTTTAGTATCAGAAATATTTTTGCTAACTTGTCTTCCAAATTCAATGGTGTTTTCGGGTTTGCTCTGCAACTTAAGACAAGAAAATTATGTCTATACGCACAAGGCGTTAAAATATTAGAGTTTCGCCCAGTCCCGATTGGACTTGACTGAGCATTGAGGCAAGAAGACATGGCCAAAAATCCGACGGTTCCGATTAGAACAAAGTTTCTAGTTGCAACCGTTACTTAGCTACTTCGATCCAAATCGGACGGGTCGCCTTTTGAATTGCACAGAGGTGCTTTAACCGTTACTGCTTGGTCGGATCACTTCTGATTTTTAGTGTCAGAAATATTTTAGTTAACTTGGGCCTTGCAACGGGGTCTGGGCTTGGCTGGGCAAATTGAATCGGGAAAACTCCAATTAGAACAAAAATTTTGTTGAAGTTTTTTTATTTTTTGAAAACCATCCTGTTTAAGATTTTTTTTGATAAAAAAATTTAGACAAAATTTGGGCAGTTAATTAAAAAAAAAAATTGAAAATAGTTAGTTTATTAACTTTTCAACAAACAAACTATCTAGCTGCAACCGTTACCAATCTTCGTCTATCCAAGTCAGACGGGTCACTTTTTGGAGTTTTAAACGCGACGCATTGAATTGAACTGATGCGTTTTGACCGTCACAGCTCGGTTGGATCACTTTTGATTTTTAG
The DNA here is from genome assembly GCA_963932245.1 of Tachinus rufipes. Taxonomy (NCBI): domain Eukaryota; kingdom Metazoa; phylum Arthropoda; class Insecta; order Coleoptera; family Staphylinidae; genus Tachinus; species Tachinus rufipes. The sequence goes on from OZ010747.1 coordinate 57,036,408, forward strand.
TGTAGAGACTATTCTGGCTTATTCGAGCCTTGCAAATTTATTGCTGCCTCAAAATTGCTTTACAGTTTTGGACAAAAAAGTTAGAACTTACTGAACAAATCAGAATCTTTTTTGAACGTCCCAGAACGATGCGATTTCCACCATTTCTTTTTTATGCCAAAATTAGACTGATGTTTATTACATTATTATTTAAACCCAAATATTATTGATAAATGTTAAAATTTTGCACTTTTGCAATTATGTAATTTTTTAACACCGTTGAGTTTGGTACTTCATTAATAAATTTTGATATTACCATTACAGTTGGCAAACTCAGTTTACTAAATTTTATTTAAATCCATAGTTATCCAACACATGACTTTGCTCGCCCGGCATTAACTAGCAACCAAGCCAAGCAAATTTTGCCCGTCAAATTTATCTTGCAACTAGCAGGGATTTACAGTCTTTAACTCGCTAGGCTTTTAGGCATAAAAATTGGTTAGTCTGTAACTAGATCGAGCAGCACAGGCTTCCGCCCGCCGGTTTTACATAGGAACTAATCATCTATCAAGGTAAGAAACTAATTATATTGCAAACTCAGCCTCCGCTGCTGTGTTTCTGAACGGCCACTTACACGGACATTATGCCGTCTCAACGCCGCTCGACCACGGAACTCCTGGTTGCACCCACATCTGGAAGTTTCCGACCAACGGGAAGCTCAACCAGACAATCCAAGCCATGCTATATTAAACCGAGGAAAACTTCTCAACGAGAAACTTTTTATGGGAGATTACTCAAAACCCGGCCCAACACAGCACCGGGCAAACAACAAACAATTTATTTTCATTTTCAAATAAATCTTTAAAATCCAAAACCACCTGTGTTTTAATTATTAAAATTTTTACAACGCCACTTTAAATATTCAAAATCTTATATTATTATTGTAACCGGGAGTTTTCAATTCTTTAGTAATTATTATATAAATAAATTATTGTAATGATTATCCCAACGGCCAAAGCTTTTTTATCTGTAAATATACAATTTGGCGTCCGTTAGATAATATATGCCGACGTGCCTATAAATAGAAAAAGTAATTCTAATTTTAACTTGCGATCGATATTTTAAATGCTGTGTTGCCATATTACGCGGACGCTTAGTAATGCATTTTTTGTACAGAAAAATATACTTGTAAATATACGTCAAGCTCTTTACCGCCTCCTTGCGGCAAATGGTGTGAACTAAAAATATGCACAAAAATATACATTTTTACACAAATCGCCATATAGAGCGTCTTAGACTGAATTTTTTTTATATGTATCTTTCGACTCGCCTTGATGCACAGAATCGATTTATAAAGGTTTCCTTTTGGCGTCCGTATACGGACGCTCTATTCTTCTCGGACGCTTCAAAGTGCGTAAAAGGACAATGTATGGACGCTCTATAGTTAGGTTGATATATATATATATATATATATATATATTTACATCAACCTAACTATAGAGCGTCCATACATTGTCCTTTTACGCACTTTGAAGCGTCCGGTTGGAATAGAGCGTCCGTATACGGACGCCAAAAGGAAACCTTTATAAATCGATTCTGCTCATCAGGGCAAGTCGAAAGCTACATATAAAAAAAATTCAGTTCAAGACGCTCTATATGGCGATTTGTGTAAAAATGCATATTTTTGTGTATATTTTTAGTTCACACCATTTGCCACAAGGGAGCGGTAAAGAGCTCGGCGTATACTTGCAAGTATATTTTTTTGTGCACAAAATGCATTACTAAGCGTCCGCATGATACGGCAACACAGCATTTAAAATATCGATCGATCGAAGTTAAAATTAGAACTTTTCTATTTATAGGCACGTTGGCATATATTATCTAGCGGACGCCAAATTGCATATTTACAAATAAAAAAGCTTTGGCTGTTGGGATAATCATTACAATGATATATTTATATAATAATTACTAGTATAGTAGTAGTTCTGTAAAATACTGGTTACAATAATGATATGAGAGATTTCAAATATTTTTAGTAGGTCTGTCAAAATGTTGACATTTGTGTACAAAATAGTTGGATTGAAACAAAAATTTACAAATAGGGGTTTTGAAGGATGTTATTTTTAATGGTGCTATCAGATTACTGATGTTTTTTAGTAGGGCTGTCAAAATTTTAACATTTTTGTACAAATTAGTTGGATTGAAACAAAATTTTACAAATTGGGGTTTTGAAGGATGTTATTTTTAATTGTGCTATCAGATTACTGATATTTTTAGTAGGTCTGTCATAATTTTGACATTTTTGTACAAATTAGTTGGATTGATACAAAATTTTACAAATAGAGGTTTTGAAGGATGCTAGTTTTATTGGTGCTATCAGATTACTGATATTTTTAGTAGGTCTGTCAAAATTTTGTCATTTTTGTACAAAATAGTTGGATTAAAACGAAATTTTACAAATTGGGGTTTTGAAGGATGTTATTTTTAATTGTGCTATCAGATTACTGATATTTTTAGTAGGTCTGTCAAAATTTTGACATTTTTGTACAAAATAGTTGAATTGAAACAAAATTTTACAAATAAAGGTTTTGAAGGATGCTACTTTTAATGGTGCTATCAGATTACTTATATTTTCAGTAGGTCTGTCAAAATTTTGACATTTTTGTACAAAATAGTTAGATTGAAACAAAATTTTGCATATAGGGGTTTTGAAGGATGCTACTTTTAATGGTGCTATCAGATTACTGATATTTTTAGTAGGTCTGTCAAAATTTTCACATTTTTGTACAAAATAGTTGGATTGAAACAATATTTTACAAATAGAGGTTTTAAAGGATGCTATTTTTAATGGTGCTATCAAATTACTGATATTTTTAATAGGTCTGTCAAAATTTTGACATTTTTGTGCAAAATAGTTAGACTAAAACGAAATTTTACAAATAGGGGTTTTGAAGGATATTATTTTTAATGGTGTTATCAGATAACAGATATTTTTAGTAGGACTGTCAAATATTTGACATTTTTGTGCAAAATAGTTGGACAGAAACGAAATTTTACTAATAAGGATTTTGAAAGATGATATTTTTAATGGTGCTATTAGATTACTAATATTTTTAGTAGGTCTGTCAAAATTTTGACAATTTTGTACAAAATAGTTAGATTGAAACATAATTTTACAAATAGGGGCTTTGAAGAATTTTATTTTTAATGGTGCTATTACATTACTAATATTTTCAGTAGGTCTGACATAATTTTGACAATTGTACAAATGAATTGAAACAATTTGTAAAATTTCGTTAAAATTCAATTATTTTGTACAAAAATGTCAAAATTTGGACAGACCTACTAAAACAATCAGATATCTGATAACACCATTAAAAGTAGCATCATTCATAACCCCTATATGCAAAATTTTGATTTAATCCAACTAATTTGTACAAAAATGTCAACATTTTGACAGACTTACTAAAAATATCATTAATCTAATAGCACCATATCATACTTTAAAACCTCTATTTGTAAAATTTCGTTTCAATCCAACTAATTTGTACAAATATGTCAAAATTTTGACAGACTTACTTAAAATATCAGTAATCTGATAACACCATTAAAAATAGCATCCTTTAAAACCCCAATCCTTCAGGCGCCCTTTTTATGAAATTCATAGTCGGAATATTGAACGTATCCAAAACAAATTTTTACGTCTATTTTTTTTAGATCAGGTATCTTGTAGGTAAATTTTTATCGCAATTATATTGCTTCATTATACAATTTACCATCACTAAAACTTTGGCGCAAGAGATCAGATCTTTCATTTTTGCGTGGGCTAGTGATGTCTGAAGTTGACTGTTCTGAATTACTTGGATTACTTCTATTCTACTATCGTATCTGTGAACGACGTATTAGGCAGTCGTCGTTATTTAGAGAATTTGCACATTCTACTAATTATGGATTTCACAATCCGATTAGTAAAATTTGTAGATTTGCTAGATGTTTACCAAATAATTTTAATTTGTTTTGTTCTAAATCTATGTTTAAGACTCAATTAAATTATATTGATTGAATGTTGTGCATTTTCTATTATATTATGTTTTTTATATATGTTGATGCCATTTTGTTATACTGTTTTTTACTACTTTTTATATTAATTATTTTAAACATGTATTATGTCATCATTAACATTGTATTTTGATGTAGATGTAAATGGTTTTACTGATACCGTTAATAAAGAATTATTATTAATTTGTAAAATATTGTTTCAATCCAACTATTTCGTACAAAAATGTCAAAATTTTGACAGACCTACAAAAAATATCTGTAATTTGATAAAACCATTAAAAATATCATCTTTCAAAACCCTTATTTGTAAAATTTTGTTTCAGTCCAACTATTTTTCACAAAAATGTCAAAATTTTAACAGACCTACTAAAAATATCAGTAATCTGATAGCACCATTAAAAATAACATTCTTCAAAACCCCTATTTGTAAAATTTCGTTTCAATCCAACAATTTTGTACAAAAATGTCAAAATTTTGACAGACGCAATAAAAAAATCAGTAATCTGATAGCACCATTAGTAGCATCCTTCAAAACCTTCTATGCAAATTGTTGTTTCAATCCAACTAATTTGTACAAAAATGTCAAAATTTTGACAGACCTACTAAAAATATCAGTAATCTGATAGCACCATTAAAAATAACATCTTTTAAAACTTTGATTTGTAAAATTTCGTTTCAATCCAACTATTTTGTACAAAAATGTGAAAATTTTGACATTCTAAAAATATCAGTAATCTGATAGCACCATTAAAAATAGCATCCTTTAAAACTCTTATATGCAAAATTTTGTTTCAATCCAACTATTTTGTACAAAAATGTGAAAATTTTGACAGACATTCTAAAAATATCAGTAATCTGATAGCACCATTAAAAATAGCATTCTTTAAAACCCTTATATGCAAAATTTTGTTTCAATCTAACAAATTTGAACCAAATAGTCAACATTTTGACAGATTTACTAAAAATATCAGTAATCTGATAGCGCCATTAAAAATAGCATCCTTCAAAACCTCTATTTGTTAAATTTCGTTTCAATCCAACTATTTTGTACAAAAATGTCAAAATTTTGACAGACCTTTTAAAAATATCAGTAATATTAGTAATATGATAGCACCATTAAAAGTAGCATCTTTTAAAACCTCTATTTGTAAATTTTTGTTTTAAATCAACCATTTAGTCGAAAAATGTCAAAATTTTGACAAAAATAGCATCTTTCAAAACCCCTATTTGTAAAATTTCGTTTCAAATTATTTAAATCCGAAGTTATACGACACATTCGCTCGCCCGGCATTACCTAGCAACCAAGCCAAGCGGTGCAAAATTTGCCCGCCGCATTTATCTTACAAATGGCAGGTTTTACAGTCTTCCCCCCGCTAGGCTTTTAGGAAGAAAATTGGTCGGCCTGTAACTAGAGACCTCCGCCCGCCGGTTTTACATAACATCTATAGTTTGTCCGCGTTAAGACTGCAGTGATGGGAGTGGTTTATAAAGTCAGTGTCACACAACTGTAATTGCAACATGTCCTTGTTGGTATTATAAAACAGCTAACTTCACTATGTTTATTATATTATAATAAAATGATTTTAAATTATTTAAAAACTTTAAAGCAGAAACAATTTAGTTTATTGCTTCTTAATTAAATATTATTATGTTTAGTAGAAATGTATATTAGTCACTTTTAATACTAAAATTTATTAAAAAGAATTTCTAGAATTGCATGACGTTTACTCATATTTAAGTTTTTGAGGTTATACTGTACGTCAGCAACAAAAAATTATAATTTACTGTTGAAATACATATAATTATTTACAAATGCGTTAACCTAGTTACAATAACGCAACAAACTGATAAATATTAAATAGTAAAAATTGTTAACCAAATTTATTCAATTACAAGTAGCTTTGTTTTAATCTGGTAGTTATTCTATTGTAAATTGGGTAGGCCTCTCAGCCAACCAGAGCATTGTTTCCCAGTTGCCATAACAACAACTACTGCAGTCTTAACGCGAACAAACTATAATCATTATGCACGTTTTAATTAATTTTTATCTATAAAAACAACTGAGAAAAAAAATCCTTGCTTAAAATATTATATTTTTTATTGTGAACGATTGCAACGTTGTACAACGCAAGGAAAAGACGCACTTGTTATTGGCCACCGTCACCTTTCCTCTCTCAAACTACTACCTGTTTCCGTTGAGCACATAGAATCGCATTACTCTTTCTCTTTCTTAAACTTCTAAAGCAATGGGGAGAGGGAGAGTTTCTTTCTAAGTATTCACATGGTGTTTGTGCAGTGTAGACGTGACCATGAATAAAAAATCTAGATCATATGTAAGTACTTATCAACTATTTTTATATTATTTAAATTTAATAAATGATGTATTTTATATTGTTTTTAACGTTCTATACTTACACGTACATATTACTGAATGAAATTATTCAATAACTGCATTTGTTGGTTAGCATGTGCTACGTGTGGCCATGTCAAATATTTTGTAAAAATGCACTATAATTTAATTTCTACCGACTGTTTAAGCAAATGCACATTTTTCGTAAATTAATTTGTTATTAACTATTGTACCGTAGCCAATTTAAGAATAGTTTACCATTAAATTTGTGTGTCAACATTTAGTCGTAAAATTAATTACTGTCTACGTGTTTATTAAATCTATGCACTGGCGATTCGTCTATAGGGGTCACATTGGTCTTGTTAATATATAATTATCAATTAATAATTGTATTTTTAAAAAATATGTTTGTTGTGCATGATACTATGAATAGAAGGTATGTCAGTAGGGCACGTAGGGACACGTTTTCGTCCGCCTTGCGCATGACGTCACGAAGGGCGATGAGTATCGGTATTGTAGTATTTTAGCATAGATAAATACGAACCGCCTGCCGGCTGTTAATTGCATTTATTTTTGTTCCGTTATAGCAATACTGAATTTATCACATTTCAATTAACAAAATAAGTTACAATAATAATTTTACCAAGTATTATTTAAATACTTTTAGTATTAATAAATAAAACAGTTACGGTCTTATATTAATTTATAATTTTAACATTTTTTTAAATTTTGTATCTATTAAACTATTATCAATAAATAAGTTTTAATTTGTGTAAACTAAGTACATTATTTTTTAATAATACGGACATATCTTCTATTCTTAGTATCATGTTTATTGTGGGTTTACAATACATTGTAAAATTATTGTATTATTTTGTAGCTATATACAGGGTGTTAGACAAAAAACATACGGCTGAATAACTCCGTTATTTTGAAACCGATTTTAATGATTCAAACTATACATAATTTTATTTTTATTCTGGTTGCTATGACAAACAAATTTTATTTTTTTAAATGGAATATAATTTTTTTTTTTTGAAATTTTTATAAATTTTTAAATACAACTATACAGGGTGTTAATGTATAGGGGTAACATACTTCTAGGGTGGGCAGGGGGGTTTATTAGAAACTCTTTTTTATAAACTCATAGGCAACCATGTGCACTAGAAGCTTCACGTTAAAAACTTTTTGTTTTTTTAAACAATATTCGAAATATCTCTCTTAAAAGTAAAAAAAAAAAAATAAGATATAAAAATTATAAGCAGTTAAATTGTCCATCTTTTTTTAACAGCATATCTGGATCTATCTCTAACCGTATTCATGTCATAAATCAAAAAATGGATTTTTTATTTTCTTTGTTGTATGTAACTCTTACCGGTTGTGTGCTATTAAAGAAAAACTTCAAAGAGAACATTTTTTGAAACTTTAATGAGATATCTTAAAGTTTTTTTTTAATTGCACACAATCGGTAGGAGCTACATTGAAACATGTTATTAGGTGAAAGAAGCACAATTGGATAGAATTTAATTTCAAATTCAATTTTTTTTCAAACTTTTGACTTTTAAACATAGTTTTAAAAAAAATAACAAAAAAAAAATTAAAAAAATCATTCTTTGATTTATGACATGAGTACGATCAGAGATAGATCCTGATATGGTGTTAAAAAAAAGGGCAATTTAATTGCCTATAATTTTTATATTCTATTTTTTTTTAATTTAAACTTTTAAGAAAGATTTTTCAAATATTGTATAATAAAACCAAAAAAGTTTTTGGCGTGCAGCTTCTAGGATAAACATGGTTGCTTATGAGTTTATTATTAAAAAGTATCTCAAATAAACCCACGTACCCACCTTAGAAGTTACCATTATTCATTAACACCCTGTATAAATTAAAAAAAAAACATGGATATACTGGATACCTGACTCGCGTTTCTATATTGAAGCAAATTATATTACGGCAGCCATATTGAAAGTGACTTTGAAATACAAAACAAGTTATAAAAACATCTTACATTTTATTATTTTAGTTTTTTATACATTTAAAACATGCAATTTGTGCTACTTACATGGTAAACTAACTATTAAAATGTTCCGTACAACAATTGGTTAATTGGATCCAAAGTTAAGACCAATAAAGCGTTTTTGATAAAAAAACAATATTTTTTAAACGGGTCTACCAACTTGAACCAAATTTTAAATCAACATTATTACACTTATTGCTGACGTTTTACTATCATAGTTAAACTTTGTATATAAAGGTTTTTGCGGTACAGTAAATAAAAAAAAAACTTAAAAAATCTTTTGAAAAATTAAACCCGCATAACTATTTTACGAAAAACAATAAAAATATTGGCAACAATTCTAAAGCATCACCAAACATAAGCCGTTTACGTAGAGCATTTAGATTTTAATTTGTAAACTTTATGTGCGTGCCATCTGCAATGGAAGTAATTTTATATATGTTACATAAACTGAATTAATTTTTTCAGTGTAATTACCAATTATATTAAGTTTAACATTGTATACATTATATCCATTATGTATATGTTAACGTTGAAGTTTTGTAAGTTTCAAAAAATCGATTTGTATATAAATCAGTGGCGTGCAAAAGATCAAAATAAGATTTAAATTTTAGAATAACAATTTTTGTTCTTTTGCACGTTACTGTTTTATCTGCAAAACAATTATTCTGAAATTTTCACAGAACTTCAACGTTATTACCATATACATAATGCATGTAATGTATACAATATTATAATTAATTTTAGTTGATAATTACACTGGATAATTACAATTGTTGCCGGTTTTTGTACTATTGCTCATTAAAAAGTTGTGCAGGTTTACATTTTTTCGGAATTTTTAAGTGTTTTTTTTTTCAAGTTACTGTACTGCAAAAATCACTGATTATACAAAGTTTGACTATGATAATAAAACGTCAGTAATACGTGTAATAATGTTTTCCAAAAATTTGGCTTAAGTTGGTAAGTCCATTTAAAAGGTATTAATTGTTTATTAAAAACACATTTTTTGTCTTAACTTTGGATCCAATTAACCAATTTTGTCCGGATCATTTAAATGGTTTCTTGTTACTGTTAGTAACATACAAGGTATGTTTTAATTGTATAAAACTCTAAAATAATAAAATGTAAAATGTTTTTAATATTTATTTTGTATTACCAAGTCACACTTAAAATGGCTGCCGTAAAATAATTTGCTTTACTATTGAAATGAAATCAATATAGGGAGTCAGGTATCCAGTTATATATTATCCATGAAAAAAACGTGTTATTTGTTTTCAGTTTAAAATGATATTAATTAATTAGTTGGCAGTGAAAATAATCAATGTTTTATTTCTAAGGTGTTTTTACAAACTAACGGAGTTATTCAGCCGTACGTTTTTTATCTTACACCCTATGTATAAATAAATAAAATAAGTTGTTCTGGTTTCAACGGTTTTTATTATTACCAGTTGCCAATAAGTTGTAACGTGTTTAATAATACTAAATAACATCTTGAATTTTATTAATACAGCAACATTTATTGCGTTGATTCATTATATTTAGTACTAATAATATTTTTTTCAATGTAGATTTATTCAGATTTATTTTGAGCAATTATATGTTTTAAAATGACATGAATTAAAAAGAACAGAAAAAAAAATGAATGGACTTACATTCTGAAAATAAACGTCCAACTTAATTTATTTATCAGTAGTTGCTTTAAAAATAACTATAATTTTACTGTTATTTTATTTAAAAAAATAGTTCTAAAGCTACAATAACAACTCAACAAAAATATTGTCTAAGATTTATGTGTATACATGAATATGAAATTAAGAGTTACATTGTGGAAATTGTTCCAGATTAATTTGTTTATGACAATACATGTCATTTTGTTTGTATTGACATAATCTGACATGACGCGACATGATCTATACTAATAAATAATACTATTTACAGCAAAAGTACTTCTACATTTTTTTACATTATTAAAATATCACATGCTTAGTTTATGTATGTGTTTCAGCTAATGGTCACTAGGGCAATAGCCAAAGGTGTGAAAGATGATAACTTTGATGAAGCGAATGCCGTCAATCAAACAGTTCAGGTAATAACTATATTTATAAAACTTATTCTATACCTTAGTTTCTGCTCTGAAATGTTGATGAATGAATTTAATATTTTAAATATTTTAGGATAAAAAGATGACCGATATTACTGATGATGTAAATCTAGATGTAAGTAATCAAGTGGTTTCAAAAATATCATAATAAGATTGTAATGTTATATTTTAGGACAGCGTTAATTTATCACTTTATAATGACGACTCATTGGCGGATCCTCTTTATGAACCTTTGGTATGTTTTAATAAATATGTTAAATTGTTTATTTTTATTAAATACTTTTTTTTACTATTAAGGATACTTCTTCTTCGAGAGAATTTCCATCTTATGAACTGGATTTATCTGATACAATTGCGGATGCAAGTGATATCATTACTAAAAAAACAAGACGGTATTTTAAATACAAATCAACTATTGACCAATACAGAACAAAAAGACGTGGCACATCCTTTTTTTGATCTTTTGGCATCGGTGGGTTTTCAAAAATAAGTTATATTGCTTATTTTTAACAAAAAATTTTTACTGTTTAGAATAACAAAAAAAGTGGTGTTTTGACAGAAAACAACAACATTTCAAGGTATGATACAAATAAGTTGAACAATGAAGAGCAACTTGACTGGATAACAACAAGTATAAGAAATATTCAAAATGAAAATGGATGTAAAACAACGGCAGTGCTTGATAAAGTAACAGAAAATAATAATTCAAAGTTTGTACAAGAAGTCAGTACAAGTGAACGAAATAAAATTGTAACTATTGCACCTTTAACAGCAACTGAGATTACAGAGAACAACAATAAACGATGGTACTTTAAGAAAAGGTAACAAAAAGACAGATTTTTGTTTTTATTGCGAGCAACATGTCTTAAATTTTGCTAGACATGTTTTGAGAAATCATAAAAATGAAGTTGAAGTTGTAAAAATTTCTATTTTAAAACCAGCTTCTATTGAAAGAAAAAAAATGTTAGAATCTTTAAGAAAAAGAGGGAATTATTTGGTGTCACACTATGAAAGAAAGGCTGTAAAAACACCATCTGTGAACGAAACCAGAGTTTGTTCAAAATGTTTAGGATTTTATTCAACAAAATTTTTATTCCGTCACAAAAAAAAAATGTGGAGGTACTGAAAAATTATCCTCCAACATGTTATCTAAATTTAAAATTGATCCTAAATTAATAGATAATGTATTTCATCGCATGAGAAATGATGAAATTTCATTTGTTGCACAAAAGGATATTTTAATTTGCAATTTTGGTGCACGTTACGCAAGAATTCACCGAGAGAAACACTTTGAGGTAGTAACTTCACGAAAAATGCGAAAATTAGCAAGGCTTTTAATAGAACTTAAGAAAATAAATCTTTCTATTCAATCTCTCTTTGACGCTTTAGTACCCGATAATTATGACAACATTGTAAGTGCCACAAAAACCGTTGCAAATGTTAGTGTAGAAAACGGCAAATTTAATTCTCCCAGTTACGCAATGAACATTGCAACTTCTCTAAAACAATGTTGTGATATTGCTATAGTTTTTGCAATAAAAAGAAAAGAAGTTTACTCAACAGTATCTGCAGCCGAGGCAGAATCAAATTTAAAAACTTTAATACATTTAATAAACACACAATGGCGTTTTGATATTTCTTCACAGGCTGCCGACGATATGAATATTTCTAAATGGAATAAAATAATAATAGTACCACTAGCAGCTGATCTAAAAACTCTTAAAGAATTTTTAATATTACGAGCTAATACTGCTATTGAAAGTTTAAAAAATGAGACTAATTGCATCTATTATGTAATTTTATTAGAAACAGTATATTGTCGTGTAATTTTATTAAATCGCAGGCGGCCAGGTGAACTCCAACGTTTGCCATTGAGTTTATATAAAAAATAAAACTGCAAGAAAATTATGAAGAATTTGGTGCTGTTATCACAGAAACTGAAAAAAATTTATTAAAGATTTTTAAAAGAATTGTTATTAGAGGGAAAAGAGGCAGAGGTGTCCCGGTATTATTTGGTCCAGATATTCAAAACCACATTGAAGTACTACTTGAGCATCGCCATAAATATGTAAGCGAAGATAATATTTATCTTTTTGCTAACCCAGGGACAAAAGAGCCTATTTGCGGGTATAAAGTATTGCAGAAATATGCAAAACTAAGCAAAACCAAAAACCCTAATGCTATTACGTGCACACGATTAAGAAAACACCTAGCAACATTAACCCAGCTATTTTCCATGTCTGAGGGTGAAATAGAACAACTCGCTTCATTTATGGGCCATACAATTGGAGTTCATCGAAGTGCCTATAGGTTACTAGATGACGTATTTCAAACGGCAAAAATTTCTAAATTGCTTCTTTTGATGGAAAAGGGTGCAGCTTCTCAATATCGTGGAGTTGCGTTTGAAGATATAAACATTGATTTAGACGAAAACTTATTAGAAAATAACATGGAAGAAGAAATGGATGTTGAAAGCATTGAAGATGAAATAAGAACTGAAACTCCTGTTGTAAACGATGTATCGAAACTAGAAGAACCAAAAAAACGATTGTTAACTCCATGGACATCAGAACAAAAAAAAGTAGTTTTAGATTTTTTTGTTAATCACATTAAAAAGAAAATACCAGCTAAAAAACATGAATGTTTTGAAATTAAAAATAAATATAAGCTGTTCCTGGAAAACAAAGACTGGAAAAAAATAAAAGTATTTGTGCAAAACCAGTACCAAAAATTAAAGTAAATAGGTATTAATATTTTGTGTTATTAAAAAAAAAATTTGTAATAAAAATGTTTAACTTTTTTCTAATTTGTCTAGTATTTATTAAATGTTTCTACTCTAGTTCTCAGAACTAAATTAAACCTTAAAACTAATCTATAAGTATGAAAAATTGTCATTAATACCGCAGAAGTAGTTTTAATAATAATAATATAAATAATGAGTAAGTATAAATTGTTATTAATTAATTAAATAAATACAAAGCAATGTAAAAAAGTCAACATTTTTACCCAGCTACTTTAAAGATTTTAAATCTGAAGTGTCAATATTTTAAAATTCATAACAAACAAATTTTATTAAAAATTTTCATAAAAAAAGGGATTATCAAAAATGTCAATTTCAATAATGCACATCAAGTTAAAATCATTTAAATTAAACTTTGTGTACGTAAATGTAAATTTTTTTTTGTTGAATAAAAAAAAGTCACCGTTTGCACTTCGGACCAAAAATATTGGGCTAGATTTTTTTTAGATTTTTTTATGGGAGATTTATTTTACTTAGTACCAAGTAGCTGTATTTTTTATTTTTTTGTTGGACGCTGTATAGTTAATATACTACAGATATTCTATAAATAGACTGGTCAATCTGATTTGGACGCTTTATAGTAAGCACAATCAATGTCAAATATGTATACCTACAACAGAAAACATGTTGCATCACTGCCGGACGCTTAAAGGTAGCAAACAGGACGCTCTATAACACATATTCATGTTTTTTTGTGTATATGTAAGACGCTCAAAAACAGGAAAACGTACGGACGCAAAAAGGTAGTTTTATGTACAGCGTAAAAATATTTTAGTTTGTATTTGATAAGAAAACTACGTCAATCTATTCAAGCTTGAGTATATACACCTGCGAGCACTAGAAGTACGTTTTTTTTGAAGGGACGCCCAATGACAGTTTCTCATAGCGGACGCTTTATAGATACCGAGATGTAAATATATATATATATACATAATAATTCTAATGAAATTTCTAAACCAGAAGATACTGAAACAAGGACTAGAACCTCTGCTAGTAAAGCAACATCTAGTAAAAAAAGTACGAACACTGCCGCCATCACAATTAATTTATTACCAGCGATGAAGAATATATACATATTTACCAATGACGAAATAAAAATATGCGTTCAGATAGCAAACGAAAATGATAAAAAAACTACTATAAATTCTCTTTTAAAGGATCAAGTAGAAGACTACTTTAATTACAATTTTGTCAAAGAATATTTTGAAGATCTCGACTTTAAAACCGTACTAGATGATGTTGTTTATTATGAAGACATAACGAAAAAAGAAAAGAATAATGTGCCAGACTTTATGTTTTAACTTTATTAATAGAATAGAATAGAATATTTTTTTTGGGTACGTAAGTCATATAATAACATTTCCATCGAAACATAAAGTATACTTGGTTGCATACAACTAATTCCTACTCTCTATTTCAGGAACTCCACCGACAACCGTTCTCAGGAAATTATACCGTTACAATTAGAACAACGTAAAACAAATGGTGATACAGATATTTTCATAAAATACATTAATGATCAACCTACTATTGTACGAGCAAAACTAAATAATAACAACAAAAACAATAGCTCAAAAAACTACTAATATATTATCAAAATGTGGAGAATATAAAAACAAAGTGGAAATACTTTTATTTAATTTAAATGTTACATCCAGTAATTTTGATATGATTATCGTAGAAACATGGTTATCTAAAGAAATTGATGATGCCGAGTTAAAGATACCAAACTATTCTTTATTTCGAAAAGATCGATCATATGTGGTAATTTCAATCTGACGGAGGCATTATGAACTAATGACAACATGGGAGCACAATTGGCTACATCTTCAAGTCAAGCAGCTCAAACAATATGCGAGTCGTATGGGTACCTAAAATGATCACAGGTTAATGTTATTCCTAACTCCAAAGGTGTTTTCGTGGACTTTGCATCGGATAAACACACGCTTGTTTCAAAAGAATTGGATCTGCTGTTAAATACCAGTATACATCATGAAGCTTATTTGATTGAATCACAATATCAACAAATGGAAAAACAAATGATATTTCATGAGTACACACTAGATTTTAAAGAAGCAAATTACATAAAAATAAATAATTACATCACAAGTTATAATTGGAATGAATTATACAGCAGCAGTGATAATATCCATGATATAGACGTTCTAGTTCAGTCTTTTTATAATGTTTTACATGAAGCAATAAATATGTCTGTACCAACAAATATAGTTAGGAATAGTACATTTCCAAATTGTTATAATGGAAAATAATTATGCTAATAAAATCCAAAAAAGAAGCCCATTCCAATTACAAAAAGTCTGGTCATATTGATGGTTACAATCAATTTAATCGATTTCGTAATAAATGAATCTTCATCACTTCAATCCAGCCAAAATATATGCAATAATCCAAAATATTTTTGGAATTTTGTTAATGAAAAAAGAAAAACCGATGAATATCCCAAAGAGCTATTGTATGGTGATGTAAAATGTGATCAAGAACAAGGTTGTGCAAATCTATTTGCAGGTTATTTTTCATCGGTTTATGTTGATGTAGCAAGTATTTCAATTTATCCACCGTACGACATGTGTATGTGTTTAATGTGATTAATGTGAGTGTAATTGTAAATCAATTGTTGGTGTTTATATTGTGAGTGATATATTGTAAGGTTTAATATTTGCTGCAGTGGCTTGCAGTTGGAAGAAATCTTGATATTTTACCGTGCGAGTGATTAATTGGCAAATGATTCTTCATTTATTAAGTTAACCTAACATTTTTGTTTATACTGTATTGCTAAAATCAAATTTTATTTAAATTATTTGTAGATTTTGAAAATTAATAATATTTAAATTGTCGTTTCATAGACGACTAGCTTAGAGCGTTGTTTGTAGTACGGAAGGTCCGCGGTTCAAATCCTTGCGTTGTGAGTTCCTTTTTAATATTTTTATTGTACATTTTATAATAGTTTGTTGAATTTTTATTAATATTTTTAATTCTTACTCTAACAAATCCTTATCCGTGTTGTTAAATATTTAGTCACCAATACAGACCCATTGGTGTGAAGAGTGTCCCTGTCTATATTATACCTATATATTTGTTGTGCGATGTCTTGCACATATTGTAATGTACATATACACCCGCGACAATATAGTTTTTGTTTAAAATGCACTACTTGCTCTGGATGGGTCCACACAAATTGTATTGCTTTAGATAATGATAATCTGCTCCATATGTATATACATAAAACTGAACAATTCAACGGTAGATCCTGTAAAAATGGAATGGAGTCGTTTTTAAATCGTTCAGGACTTAATATTTCAACAGATAAAGAGCTGCCCTCAGATCAGCTATCTGCTTCAACAATTAAATCGCTTTTTGAATCTCAATTTGCATCTTTTTCTACTACAATCTTAACACGTCTTGATAGCATTTCTAACACGTTAGCGTCTTTTGATCTAAGAATAAAGTCACTGGAAAGTGATAATGGAACTATCAAACAAGATCTTTTATCATTAAAAAAAGCAAATGGTAATAATGAAGCAGTCGGTTTATCCTCAGAGATATTAATAAGTGAAGTAGAAGAGCGACGCAAACGTGCGTATAACATTATGGTGTTTAATGCTGATGAGTCATCGTCTTCCACAGTTGAAGCCAGAATTAATAGTGACAAACAATTAGTTTGTAAATTATTGGAGCCGCTAGAAAATGTGCCTTTGCCACGAATTGTTTTACGTGTTGGTCAAAAATCAAACAAACCTCGCCCAATTAAAGTTGTTTTTGATGATCCAGCGGTTGCAAATAGAATCCTACGAAATCAAAATGCAATAAATCATTCTAAAATCAAAATCAAGGCAGATAAAACCGTTGCTCAGTTAAAACACATGAAAGCTGTACAGGAAAACTTTAATTTTCGCAAAGCTAATGGCGAAGAGGATATTTATATCAAATATGTTAATGATTGTCCAGTAATCCTGAAAAGTAATACTCATCCAAAAAAGTAAAACATCTAAAAGTTTATTATCAGAACACAGGTGGAATGAAAACTAAATTAACCGATTTTAAATTAAATGTTTTATGCAACGACTATGATGTAATTTTAATTGCAGAAACCTGGCTCACAGAAGATATTAATAACACTGAACTTCAATTACATAACTATAATATATACAGATTGGACAGATCAACACTTTCAAGCTTAAAAACTGGGGGAGGGGGTGTGTTGATTGCTGTAAAAAATACACTCAATTCTATTGAAATAGACAACAATTTAATGAGCGTTGATCAAATCTTTATTAAAATACAATGTGCTGGACAATTGTATATATTTGGTGTGGTATATATTCCACCATCTTCTCCAATAGAAAAGTATATAGATCACTGTGAAGCTGTTGACAATATAATACACTCTCTACCAAATAGCAAAATATATATTTGTGGTGACTATAACTTACCTAAAACAGTTTGGTCCAATGACGATATGGGAGTACAAATGGAACAAACAACAAATGAATCAGCACACACTGTATGCGATTTATTTGCTACAAATAATATGTATCAAATAAACACAGTACCTAATTCTCGCGGTGTATATCTAGATTTAGTATTTACAAATAATAATAGCACTACTGTGTCTTATGCTGATAACTTACTATGCAATAATTCAATTCATCATACAGTAGTTACTTGCGTAATTAAAAATGCATGCTTATCAGAAAATTTACAATCTAAAGAATACATACCAGACTTTACCAAAGCTAACTATAATGCTATTAACAACTATTTATTAAACGTCAATTGGCCAAAGTTATTTAATCCTTGTGATATGTATGGTGATCTAGATATAATTGTGGAACAATTTTACAACATCATTTATGAAGCTGTGATATTATATGTCCCTTTAAAATGTTTCGTCGTAATGAGTATCCGGTTTGGTTTAATTGGAATCTAATCCAATTAATCAGGCACAAGAAAGTGGCGCATTCTAATTATAAACAATCGGGCCTCCTTGTAGATTATCATATCTTTGCTGGTTTCAGAGAGAAGTGTAAAATGCTGAGTAAATCTCTATATACATCTTATTTAAGAAAAGTTGACAATTTTATTGTAGATGATCCAAAATCTTTTTGGCGTTTTGTAAACGAAAAAAGAAATACCAATGGATTTCCAAAAATAATGACTTACTGTGATAAAACTTGTGATAATGGGCAGGATTGTGTAAATTTGTTTGCTGATTTTTTTTCTACTGTGTATACCAAAAGTGATAACATTGTACCTGATTTTAATTTTAACAACTTTGTGTGTTCTGATAATTTTAATGTGTCTATTTGTAACGTATATGATAGTATTTGTAATCTTAATAATTCGGGAAACTTTGGCCCTGATGGCATTCCAAATTTATTTTTAAAAAACTGTGTTTGTTCGCTTTCAAAACCAATTTATATGTTATTTAAGATATCTTTAGAATGCGAAAAGTTTCCATCGTATTGGAAACGTTCTTATATATCACCAGTTTTTAAAAACGGCAACAAAACAATTGTGTCAAATTACAGAGGAATATGTAAACAGTCTGCAATTCCTAAGTTATTTGACAAAATTATTTCTATTCAATTAAAATGGCTTACCAAAAACGTTGTGATTAATGAACAACACGGATTCTGTGAAAGTCGTTCAACTGTTACCAACTTGCTGATTTATCAGAATTATATATTAGACGCTTTTGAAAACAAAGAACAAGTTGATGCAATATACACAGATTTTGCAAAAGCTTTCGACAGAGTGGATATACCAATTTTGGTTGCAAAATTAAAAGCTCTAGGGTTTAATACAAAAATTGTTAATTGGATGGAAAGCTATTTATCGGGTCGAACGCAATGCGTTAAAATTAACAATTTCATTTCTAAAGAAATTAGCGTTACTTCGGGTGTTCCGCAAGGTTCGCATTGTGGTCCACTTTTATTTAATTTGTTTATAAATGATTTGGTAGCTTTGATTGGAAATTCTAAGTATCTGCTGTTTGCCGATGATTTAAAATTGTTTATGCGTGTAAAAAACATAAATGATTGTAATCAAATTCAAAATGATTTGGATAAAATTACAACTTGGTGCAATTTAAATAGCTTGCATCTTAACATTAGCAAATGCAAGTCCATCACGTTTTCCAGGGGTACAGCTTCAGTCAATAACACGTACAGCATAAATAACACTGACGTAGAAATTGTAGAAGAAATAACAGATCTTGGATTACTACTAGACAACAAACTTAGTTTCAATGGCCATATACAAAAAATATGCAACAAAAGCCGCAAATTATTAGGATTTGTAATGTGAAATGCTGTCGATCTGTCGGTGTCTAGTATATTGTTGCTATACAAATCATTGGTAAGATCCCAATTGGAATATGGTTCTGTTATTTGGTCGCCGTATCTTAAAGGGCAATCTAAAATACTGCAATCTGTCCAAAATAGATTTTTTAAATATTTTCAATATAAAACTGGAATAAGTTCAAATAGTGAACTAGCATGTTTGTATAATTTAAAACCTTTAAATGAAAGAAGATTAACGTTTGACTTATGCTTTATGCATAAAGTTATTAATAGTTGTATAAACTGCGAGGAGATTTTAAGTAAAATTCAATTCAACTTTTCTATTACTAGGACAACTCGTAATACACTAATATTTAAAGAAAAACTTCACTCAACAAATTATGGACAACATAGTTCACAGCCCGATTACAAGACTGATGCGTGAATGCAATAGTTTAATGAACAATGTTAATTTTAATATTTTTGGATCAACATTTTCTATGTTTAAAAAACAAATTAACGACATTAATTTTCAATTTTATTTATTACTTGTTTAATGTAATTATACTAATTGTAATATGCTATATGTTTAATACCGTTTAATGTTTATATTATTTTTTCTAATGGATTTTTCCGTAAATAAAGATTATTATTATTATTATTATTAGCACATACCTGATAGTAATGTTATTCATAATGCAAGCTCATCGCCGTTTTATATTGATGTTAAAGAAGTTTTTGATGGAATTAATGGAATGAAAAATTCTGTGAACTACGGACCAGATGGTATACCCAGCATTTATGATCAAGACCTGTACAATAGAGCTTAAGATTAGGATGTCATATTCAAAATTTCATTTGTGACTAGCGTATGTTAAAAGATCTGAAAATTTTTGCACAAAACCCGTATTGAGTATCTGAGATAAAGTTATTTTGTTGTAAGAACTTGACAATGAGCAAATCAATGTATAGTTTAGCTAGCAATATGTCTTATTTCGTTTGAACTATGTACATACAAATATCTATAAAAAATGCAAATATTATTGTACAAATTAATA
This sequence comes from Tachinus rufipes, assembly GCA_963932245.1. NCBI lineage: Eukaryota > Metazoa > Arthropoda > Insecta > Coleoptera > Staphylinidae > Tachinus > Tachinus rufipes. Next base: position 57,057,077 of record OZ010747.1, read on the forward strand.
TTATACAAGCTGGACAACAATAGTGTCATAATTTTTATACATTTTTGCCAACTTGGTCATTTTGAGCTAAAGCTAATTCTTGTCATCCTGATGAATGTATATATTATATAGATACATAAGAAATAACTTGAAAGAGTATTCAAATCTTGGATTACTATTGAAGAAGACTAATAAAATACCAAATTATAATACCCAAGCTAAACTGATTAAAAATATAACAATAAAATGCAAACTATTTATTCAGAAGACAGTATGTACGATCAATATTCAATATAAAAAAAGATAAACAAAATAAAAATTCATAGCTAATAAAAGAACCACCATAGTGAATGAAAATATTCAACATTCATTTTAATCAAAGAGAAAATAACATCGAATTGATTTATTTGAATTTCGTCAGAATAAATATTAAAAGTTGAATGTAATTACAAATTAATAATGTAGAATACAACAATAATATATATATTTATTTAAACAATAATTGTGATTTCTTGGTTATTGATTTTTCGTAGTTAATTTAATCAGCTTCAATCACAATCAATGTGGAAAAAAACATTTATTGGGGCACTTCTTGTCATCCGTTTAATGCTTCCACTTTTCTGATGTTGAAGAGATAATTTTTATTAAAAGACTTTTTATAAACATCTTAAATTTCATAAACATTACAAATATGGTCATCGATGCATATATCCATTCTAACCTCAACATATATTATCTGAATATATTCTGAATTTAATTAATTCATCAGTGAAGTAGAATTCATATTGTCTTCAAAAAAACTTCTCGAATTTTAGTATTTAATTAGCCAAGGTTAATTTCCTTTTTAATTTTGTTGTAAAGAGATTATATATCAAATTGTAAATTCTTTAAAAACACATTTAATTAAGAAGTTCATGGATCTGCTAGATAGCCGTGAATTGTAATTTTGAAGAGGTTCATTTCACATAGATGATAATGTTTAATAGACATCATTTTTATATAATAATTAATAAAAATGTGGTAATTCAATTCACAAAACTGCAAGATATCAAATAAAGCAAAATGTAATTTCTTTTGTTTCAATATATCATTAAAGTTACATACTAATGTGTCAAATTTGCCACAATTATACAATGCAATTTACTACACTATTGAAAATTTAAAGTCAGCTTCAATTATTAAATAATTGTATTTTAACGAGTAGAAAAATATACACAAAATAGTACTGCCCTATCACACAAGTACTTACTACGACAAAATACAGCAACTTATTTGTATAAGATAAGATTAATATTGCAATATTATTCTGATAAACAAATAATATTTGCCGCTGTCCATAAAACAGTATTTAAAAATGTATTTTATTTTGTAGATTTTGAAAATGTATAATGGGTAATTCCATTACTTTTCGACCAATTTGAAAAAGTCGAGCTCTTTGATTTTGCTCAAATTTTCAGGGATCAAAATATAGATGAAAAAAATGAGATTTCCAAAATTTTGGACCTTAGAATATTGCCTGTTCAAAATGACACATATTTGAAGGTCAGAAATTTTACAATAAAACGTCATTTTTAGCTTAATTTGTATCTCAATTTTTGGGCTTCTGGAAAATGATAAAAAGGTCTACGATAGCTCAAATTATTCCTTATTACATGTACTTTAAAACCCATATTATTATGTTTATTATCGTGGCAGTCATTTTGATATAATAAGCTTTAAACATTATTCCAAAAAAAAACCGTAAATTTAGCAAAATCGCAAAACTTTGCTTTCTTTAAACCGTTCTAACTTTGTCAAATCTTAACAAAAATTGAATCGCAAGGTCTAGATTTCCTCGTGTTTAATCTCTTTTTGAAGTGATCACACAATACTTATAGAATCAATACGTATGCACCATTACTCCCAAACCCCCAACACACACCAACGACCGCACCAGAGGTGGCATTGCACCACACGCCGTGGGACAAATAACCCCGAACCCTGGGGGTAACAAAGTTGCGACGACCTGGGGCGTGCAATACAGGTGCGGGTTCGTCTCTAACTGAAGCGCACACCACCCCGTAGCACCTGGACACAACCACCAGGTGCCCAGCGTGACCTTGAACCACGAAGGCACGCTCCACGTCTCAACACACGTCGCACCACACTACCAGGTGCTCCCAGGACTGCCAACCACCTGCAGCCCTCAGCTAAACGTGGTACCACCACCACCTCCACCAACGAGAACCCCAACGCCACTCATCAAGGCAGAAAACCGAGGCCTATGGCCTCAAACACAACCACAGCTCACAAACAACCACGAGGAGGGTCAGTCCGCCTCCTCTAACACAACCGACCCCCACCCCTACCACCTCCGAGGCGGGGAGCCGGTAACAAATGGCGCCCAACGTGGGGCAGTTGCAGAGCATGGTGCCTGCACGAACCTGAACAAACCCCAAGACGGTCCAACACCAACCGAAACCGACTGCCACCCAACCACCACATGGAGGAAGACAAGCAGCGAAAAACGAACGAAGCCTATAAGGCCGCGTTCGAAGATGGTCAAAGATACATGGCCAACCACCAGCAGGTGGCTCACTTGGTAAACGCAGTTGCTTACGCCCAATGCAACCCAAGTTTATACCAAGCCGAATTACCCCGCTTCGGCGGAAAACCACATGAAGACCCGCATCAGTTTTTCAACGACCTGGAGAACTGATTTGCACGACAACAAATCCCGACAACAGACTACCACCGGCTGCTCGTACAAAACCTCAAAGGCGACGCTCTCACCTTCGAAAGGAGGTATGAAAAGGAACCGGCACCATCGTACGTAAACACGAAGAGCCGGCTGATACGTCACTACGCTGACCCCGCCGTCATAGCACGCCTGATGGGGACTCTGACGACTCAGAGACACGACGCACAAGAACCGGTGGAATGTTTCTTACAACGCCACGCAGCGCTATACAAACGGCTATGTCCACACCACTCGGAGCAAACCCTGGCCAACGTGCTTGCCACCCTGGTCGAACCAAAGATCCAACAGTCACTCGATATAGTTGACTTTCAATCTTTCGATCACCTGGTACGCTCAGCCAACAAGGTCGAAACCAATATTGCCTTGCGGCGCAACGCCCGGACCAGCACCAAGAACACAACCAGCTCCAACAAGTCGAATCCGGGAAACGAGTAGAGGGTCGGCCCGGTCAGAAAAGAAAAGCCGCACCGACCCAAAAGAAACAAAAGAAGAGGAAATCGCACAAAAACGCAAACCCACCCCAAGCCACGATAGGCGCGGTGGCAAAGCCATGAAAGCCCTCATCGACTCGGGAGCCAGTCACAACTTCACTCGCTTAGAACTGGGCAACCCGAAACCGCCGACAATTACTGTCGCTCAGGCGGATCCCTCCACCACGCTGCACACAACAGGAGATACGACTGTCGACATGACCGTTGGAGACCAACAACACAATGTCACCCTTCTGGTCGCCCCAAAGTTAGGGGAAGAAGTGATCCTAGGCAACCCCTGGCTCAAAGAACACCAGGTGAGCCTGGAATACCTACGCCAATACATCCACTATGGCAAAGAAAGCCGATCAACTATGCATTGGATACCCAAGAAGACACCACCGACCAAAGCCCACGAACCGGTAAAACTACCAAAGCACTCGTTCCCCGATGCTACACCATTTGAACAACTGGTCAGAGACTTTCCGACAGTCTTCAACGAAGATGTCACACCCACAACCACCCCCACGGAGAAACACCACATCGAGGTGACGAACACCACACCGATCCGCACAGCTCGATACACATACAATGCGAAGAAGAAAGCGCTTACCTTCGAACAGGTGGAGGAATTACTGACCAGTGGTATCTTCGAGAGAAGCAGCAGCAGCTACTGCGCCTCGGTAGTCATTGTGCAGAAGAAAGACGGCTCACCCCGCAAGGGTGTTCAGCAATATTGACCTCAAGACCGGATATTGGCAAATTCCCATGAAAGAAGAGGACAAGAAACTCACTGCTTTTGCCGCCCCTGATGGAGGCACTTATTAATTCAGAGTAATGCCGTTCGGCCTTAAGAACGCGCCAGCGACTTTCCAAAAGCTGATGTCTCAAGTCCTGGCCGGCCTGTTGGGAAGCATCGCCTTGGTCTACCTCGACGACATCTTAGTGTACTCCCAAGACCACGCCACCCACCTGGTGCACTTGAGGAAAAAACTAGAACGACTGCTAGAATATCGACTAAGATGCCACCCCAAGAAATGCATCTTTGGGACCGATTCGGTCGAATATCTGGGCCACCGGATCAACGCGGACGGAAACCAACCCCTGCCGCATCACCTGAAGGCAATCCAAGACCAAGAAATACCACGAAATAAGAAGCAGCTACGAAAATTTTTGGGTCTCTGCACTTGGTTAAGAGAGTACGTGCACAACTATTCCAGGCTGGCAGCACCCTTAATGACAATGCAAGGCAACAAGCAACCGTTTGTATGGGGTGAACCCGAAAACACGGCATTCCAAGCAGTTAAAGACGCGCTAGACAAACCACTAACTCTAGCACGACCAAAACCCGGATTGCGTTTCATCGTACAAACAGACGCATGCAACGTAGGGGTAGGAGCCGTCCTGTACCAGGAAGAAGGCACTCACAGACGAGTAATATCCTATGACAGCGCAAAACTGACGCCATGTCAACAGCGATATCACTCTAACGAACTGGAATGCATGGCAATTATGTGGGCCATCAACAAATACAGGGCATACCTGGAGGACGAACCTTTTACCCTGAGGACCAACAATAAGGCACTAGTCTGGTTAAAGAACTCAACAGACGCCAAGGCGAAGTTCACCAGGTGGTCACTCATACTCCAGGAGCTGGACTTCACCATTGAGCACACCCCAGGAGAGACAAATATACTGCCCGACGTCTTAAACAGGAACCCAAGCGACAACCTCGTCGACAAGGCCATCGAAGAGTCCGACCGATTATTACCCCCAGAGGATCCGAATAAACAGCGACCCGCAACCATACATTGCCTGTACCAACGGCTAGACCGCGCTCACAACCCTCAACGGGGGAAAGTACAGCTGCTGACGGGAGAAACCCTAGCAGAAGTGGTCAGACGCGCACAGAAAGAATGCGAGCAAGTCCAGAAGATTATAAGCCGGCGGCAGGAAATGCTAGACGACCCGGAAAGCCCAGTAGATATGGACTTGGGGTACCGATTAGGAGAACACGGTGAACTAATCCGAACAAGCGACGGACACGACCAACTTGCCGTACCACCGAACGCACAGCAGGAAGTGATAAAACAACATCACTCCACCAGCACAGCTGGCCACCCAGGTCGGGATGAAACCACGGCGGCGTTCCTGCGGTCGTACCACTGGCCAAACGTGCGGAAAGATGTACGCACGTTCATCAAAGGATGAACAACAACATGAATGTGACGTACCACCAGCAGGGAGCTTACCCCAAGCTCGCTCACCACCGAGTCGGTAGCGTTGCACCACCTGCAACCGGCTCATGCCCGACACTTGGGGCACACCGTCACGAGGTGACCACGCTCGAAGAAGTGGTGATCCACTCACCACCACCTCCAGCTGCACTGAAGATGGAAGTACACACACCTGGACCTCATCTCCGAGGTGCAACGACGTACCAGGTAGTGCCAACCATCTCTGGGCAAGTCACCACCGACCTGCCTGGTGTAGCTCAATTTCCCGGAGGTCCACCAATGGGTTACGCAACCCAGAGGCACCTGGAGGACGGGGCCTGTGTGGCGTGGAAACCAGTTGGTTCGGAGTCTTCGGGCTCGAGCGTCCGTGGGACGTGTGTGTCGGGGCCTGCGGGTCCGTGCATCCGTGGGACGTGTGAGTCGGGGCCTCCGCGCCCATGCGTCTGGGAGACGTGTTTGTCGGGACCGCCAGGTCCATGCGTCTGTGGGGCGTCTGTGTGGCGTGTCAGTCGGAACCTCCGGGTTCACCACATACAAATAACAGGTACGAGTGTACCAAAACCTGTCCGGGATTCACCTCCGAACTTGGACCGGCAACCTCCGCAATACTAAAGGAGGCCGTGTCGGTAACAAATGGAGCCCAACGTGGGGCAACTGGAAGCGTAATACTTCCAAGCTGCTATCAGCAACACCCAAAGAGAGAGCATCGCTCAGATGAGCCGCTCAAGCAAAGCCAGGTGTGGATTCAAGCCGTACAAGAAGCCATGATGGCGCAGCTACAGGCGACCACCGAATTAACTAAGGCTCACACCTACGCCCTACAACAACAAGGGCTGTTTCAGCTATACCAACCAGAAGCACCAAAGTTTGGTGGGTTAGCGCATGACGCTAAGGTGTTTGAGGAGCGTCACCAGAGAGAACCGTATCCATCTTATGACATATCCAAAGCTAGACTGATCCAGCGCTACACCGACCCCAGTGCAACCACACAGCTTATGGATGAGCTGCTGAACAAACACCACGACCCACAAGAAGCGGTCGAGAGCTGCCTCAGGCGACAAGCGGCCATCTACTTCCGATTATGGCCATACAAGTCCCAGAGGGAACTAACAAACACATTGGCGACGCGGATCGAACCTCGCATCCAACAAGCTCTGGATGTGCACACATTCGAACAACTGCTGGCCACGGCAATCAGAGTCGAAGCCAACATAGCCCGACGAAGAGCCGTATCAGCCAAAAACAAGGCAAAGCCCAACACCTCCCCGTTATCCAAGTCGGGAAACGAGTAGAGGGCCGGCAGGGGACAAAGCGACTGGAACCACCGGCCCAAATCTTAACGCTCACTGAGCCTCAAGCAAAGAAGAAGAGGAAAAGGCAGAGGAAGAAGAAGAAGAGGAAGAATAAAAGAAAGGAGACGAACCAGGACTTACAGAACGCCAAACCCTACGCCACCGTCGGCGCAATCGGAGCAAGCCACCGACCCCGTATCACGGTCACCCTGAATGGCAAGGCGGTGCACGCACTCGTAGACAGCGGCGCTAGCCACAATTTCACATCGGTGAAATCGAAAACCGCACGACCGACCAAAATTAAGGTCACACAGGCGGAACCCAGAGCCTACCTAACCCCAACAGGAGAAACCCAAACGGAAATAACGGTGGGAAAACAAAAACACCGAATCACATTCCTGATCGCACCGACCTTAAGCGAAGAACTTATTCTCGGACACCCCTGGATAGAGGAAAACGGGGTAAACCTGAACTACATACAAAAATGCCTGCACTACGGGAAGGATAAACGTTCCACTATTTATTGGACGTTACCTTACCCTAAAACCATCAAGGCGCACGAACCGATTGCGTTACCTAAACACGCGTTCCCGGGCCTGCGGAGTTTGAACAGGTAGTAAGAGACTTTCCAAGAGTCTTCGACGAAGGGGTGACCCCGACAACTACCAAAACCATCAGCCACTACATCGAATTGGAGGACCAGACCCCTATCCGGTCGGTGCGTTACTCATATAACGCCCACAAGAAAGCGCAAATCTTCGTACAAGTGGCCGAACTCCTAGCAGCAGGGATAATCGAGCGCAGCTCCAGTAGCTACTGCGCGCCGGTAGTCCTGATAAAGAAAAAGGACGGCAGACCAAGGTTCTGCGTGGATTATCGGTCTCTGAACAAAGCCACCAAAAAGGAAGCCGCACCACTACCGCGGATCCAAGAGACCCTGAAGGACTTCGGGTCGGCTCGGGTCTTTAGCAAGATAGACCTGGAGGCCGGGTACTGGCAGATACCGATGGCGGAGAAACACAAACACTTGACAGCCTTTGCCGCACCCGACGGCGGGACCTATCAGTTTAAGGTCATGCCGTTCGGGCTAAAAAACGCGCCGGCCACATTCCAGAAGCTTTTGTCTCGCGTGCTGGCCGGACTACTGAGGAACAACGTCCTGGTATACCTGGACGACATCCTGGTGTACTCCGACAACCATGATGAACATATAAGACACCTACGCCAAGTACTCGAACGACTACAGGAATATGGACTCAAATCATAGAACAACTTGCACCCAAGAACAAGAAGCAACTGCGACACTTCTTGGGCATATGCTCGTAGGTGCGAGAATATATTTCCGACTACACAAAAATGGCAGCACCCCTCATGGAATTGCAGGGAAGTAAGAAGCCGTTTATCTGGACACCAAGGGAAGAGGCAGCGTTTGAACAGATCAAATACGCCATCGGCCAGCCATTGAAGCTATCACGACCACGACCGGGAGTACCGTTTGTATTACAAACAGAAGCCAGCAACAAAGGCGTGGGTGCTGTGCTATACTAAGAGATAGACGGTCAACGGCACATTATCTCTTTCGCCAGCGCCAAGTTAACACCCTGCCAGTCGCGGTATCATTCCAACGAGTTGGAATGTTACGCAATCATATGGGCCATCGAGAAATACAGGGCATACATAGAGGACAAACCGTTCATACTCCGAACGGACAACAAGGCCCTTGTTTGGCTGGGAAACTCGACGGACGCCAAGTCCAAGTTCACCCGCTGGTCCCTACAACTACAAGAATACGACTTCACGGTGGAACACACACCGGGGGATATAAACCTCCTACCCGACATGCTCAGCCGCTACCCGTGCTCCAACCTGATTGCACCCGAGGTAGACAACCCGGAGAGACTCAAGCCCCCGGAGAATCCGGGCAAACAAGAGGCGCCAACTCTGGGCTGCTTATACACTCACCTAGCAAGAACCTACCGAACCGACTTTGCGAAGGTTAACCTACTCGAGGGAGAGACCCTAGCAACCATGGTCAGACGGGCGCAAACCGAGAGCCAAAATATCCAAGACATTATAAGCAAGTACCAGGAAATGGTGAACGATCCAGAACGTCCAGAAGGCGAGGATCTAGGATACAAACTGGGAGAAAACGGAGAACTTATCAGAACAAGCTCAGGAACCGACCAGCTGGTCGTGCCAGTCCAAGCCCAGCACGAAGTGTTGAAACAACACCATGCTTTGTTTATTTATTTAAGTTATTTTAATTATGAATATTATTTTAGAATAATTTTTTTAACTTTAAGAGTTTGTGAAGGGGCTTTAGGCCTTTCAATTTTAGTTTCTATAATTCGAACTCACGGTAATGATTATTTTAAAACTTTTAGTGTTGAAACAACACCATGCCAGCGAAACGGCAGGACATCCAGGCCGAGACGAGACAACAGCAGCCATACTGCGAGCCTACCACTGGCCAGGGATTAGGCGGGACGTCAGAACGTTTATTAAAGGATGTCTGACGTGCTCAAAGGTGAAAACGGGTCATCCTCACCCCAAAGCACCCCTAAAGGCACAACCGTCGGGCAAACCATGGAAAAGGATAGCAATAGACTTCGTGGGCCCCCTAGATGTCACAAAATCAGGCAACAAATTCATCTTAACGATGATAGATACGTGCACTCGATGGCTGGAAGCCGTGCCAGTAGCCGCTGCCACTAGCGAAACCACCACTCAAGTGCTAGAAAAGCATCTGTTTCAACGATGGGGGTATCCCAAAGCAGTGCTGTCTGATAACGGCAGTCACTTCACCAGCCAACATTTCCAACGAGCGATAAATCAATGGAAGGCCGTGCACCACACCACGGCGACGTATCACCCACAGGCGAATCCCGTGGAGCGTCGTCATGCCGAACTGAAAAAGAGCCTCCGAACGTAGTTAGAAGAACGACCCAAACTAGAATGGGACGAACATCTACCCATGGCGGTGTTTCACTGCAATCGCAGAACGAACGCAGCTACCGGATACACGCCTAGCGAACTGCTGTTGGGACACAACCTAATGGAACCAGGGAGCTGGGATGAACCGGAAAGGGCTCGAACAGACCCGGACACGCGGCTACAACAAGCCAAACAGCGACAAGCAGCGTACAAAGAACGCCGGTACCCGCGCGAAAGGCTTAAACAACCGATGGCTAGGTCCAAAAAGGGTGATTACTACAGCCGGGTCCCACTGTTATTGGGTGGTAGACAACCCCCACAGACACCCGGTGAAACTACACCTCGACGACCTACGACCAGCGCCACCAGCAGAAACGCCAACCCCAAACCCAGGCGACGCTGCCGCAGTCCAGGAGGATGGGGGGGATTGATGCCGCCAAGGGGCGGAGCATCAGCAACCAATGGCAACGCAGCGCAGCGGAGCGGAGAAGTATAAAGGAAAAACTCGCGCGCTGCAGAGCCAGTCTACTTCGACCATCGAGAGCAAGAACAGGCAACTCCGTTCCCAACTCAGAAGATGAAAGCGCAACCTGACCACAACGAGATGACGACCACCGCTACGACCACTGACAACCCCTTGAATATCACGAGTTCCACACCAACGACCGCACCGGGGAGGTTTACCATCCTCTCCGGCCTCGATACTCCGGATGGCATAGCACCCACCGCCGCAAGGGCCCAAATGCACACCAAGACCACCCACGCAATGACAATGGACACGACCTGGAACAACAACATGAATGTGACGTACCACCAGCAGGGAGCTTACCCCAAGCTCGCTCACCACCGAGTCGGTAGCGTTGCACCACCTGCAACCGGCTCATACCCGACACCTGGGGCACACCGTCACGAGGTGACCACGCTCGAAGAAGTGGTGATCCACTTACCACCACCACCACCTCCAGCTGCACTGAAGATGGACGTACACACACCTGGACCTCATCTCAGAGGTGCAACGACGTACCAGGTAGTGCCAACCATCTCTGGGCAAGTCACCACCGACCTGCCTGGTGTAGCTCCATTTCCCAGAGGTCCACCAATGGGTTACGCAACCCAGAGGCACCTGGAAGACGGGGCCTGTGTGGCGTGGGAACCAGTTGGTTCGGAGTCTTCGGGCTCGAGCGTCCGTGGAACGTGTGTGTCGGGGCCTGCGGGTCCGAACGTCCGTGGGACGTGTGTGTCGGGGCCTGCGTGTCAGTCGGAACCTCCGAGTTCACCACATACAAATAACAGGTACGAGTGTACCAAAACCTGTCCGGGATTCACCTCCGGACTTGGACCGGCAACCTCCGCAATACTAAAGGAGGCCGTGCCGGTAACAAACCGCCGAACAAACGCCGCCACCGGCAAAACGGCAAGCGAGCTCCTGTTAAGACGGAATCTGGCAGAACCGGCAAGCTGGGATGCACCCAACGAAGTCCCGGAAGATAGAGACCACAACAGGCAAAACAACGACAAGCCGCATACCGAGAGAAAAGATACCCAAAAAGAGTCAACCGGATAAATTACGAACCCGGAGACTTGGTGATGACACGAGGTCGAGCCAAGGGCCTAAACAATAAATAGTTAGGTCCCAAGAAAATAATAACCACCGCGGGGACCCACTGCTACTGGGTGGAAGATAACCCCCACAGGCCACCCGTCAAACTCCACCTGGAAGATCTACACCCGTCACCATCATCAGAAAATCCAGAACCCACACCTGGAGAGGAAATCACCGCCCAGGAAGTTGGGGGGAATTGATGCCTCACTGCCTCTCTACTCGCCACGGCCAAGAGGAGGGTATTGTGTGGTAGGACGTAACCCTGCGCCGGAGCTAACACGGTCAGTGGCCCTACTGAATACTCTCTGGACCCCACACACACAAGCTACACAAGCTCTGGATTCTCTGGAGTACAATAATCCCTACACACGCAATCACACAGATTGCCCAACCACACAGGTTGAATATTCCAGTTCTGATTTTTACTTTACTATGTCACAGTGTGGCCGGAATTACCAGGCCCTGTTGCACCGTTTATAGAAAGCAATCCAAGTTAGTATTTCTGACACTCGCACTCGAGCTGAGACTATGCCTCGGTTATAGATGATGAAACGCGCGCGGGTCTGCGTGTGCATGAGTCGGGTGAACCGGGGAGCGAGCGGAGAGGGGTGCGCCCGCCTCGCGGAACGTAGTTGTTGCATTCCCTACTCGGCTGCATTGACCGCTCCTGTATGCGGTTGGAACTCTGCGCGGCGCCGTCAGGTGTTGTTATTCTCGCGCGGCCTTGCTATCTTTAATAATAATTCATGGTTGGGAGTTTATATTGATTATTATTATTAACAATTGGTTAATAATAATTATTATGATTAAATTACAATTATTATGAATAATTATAATTACAAATTATCAATCATAATTATGAATTATTATTATTCTTTTGATTTAATTTGTTCCTTCCATTATTAACCTCTGCGTACGGATGTTGTTCTTTCTAATTAGTAATTAATTATGTTTTACTAATTAATTACTTAATTAGGTCAATGTGCTCCGGTAACAGCGACGCTCAAACATCAGTCTTGAAGAGACAACTATCGAGCCACCATCAGACTGGAACTACAACCTACGCCCGGAATGATTTCTTGCCGACGACCGCTACGCCCCTAGACTATGAACTGAAACAACGACCAATGATCACTTTCACACCGACGACCGCCTCGGGGATGCTCCAGCACCCCGACATGCACGCGACTCCCGGCCTCGCACCTTCCGCCGAGAGCCGCACCACACCCGAGGGATGGAAGATCATCTCCTTCACGGGGAACCCCTTCACCACCTCCCTTACGCCGACCCCTGCCATGTCCCCGATACTCCCAAACCCCCAACACACACCAACGACCGCACCAGAGGTCACTCACCCACCTCTGGACACCAACTGCACCCACGGCATTGCACCACACGCCGTGGGACAAATAACCCCAAACCCTGGGGGTAACAAAGTTGCGACGACCTGGGGCGTGCAATACAGGTGCGGGTTCGTCCCTTACTGAAGCGCACACCACCCCGTGGCACCTGGACACAACCATCAGGTGCCCAGCGTGACCTTGAACCACGAAGGCACGCTTCACGTCGCAACACACGTCGCGCCACACTACCAGGTGCTCCCAGGACTGCCAACCACCTGCAGCCCTCAGCTAAACGTGGTACTACCACCACCTCCACCAACGGGAACCCCAACGCCACTCATCAAAGCAGAAAACCAAGGCCTATGGCCTCAAACACAACCACAGCTCACAAACAACCACGAGGAGGGTCACGCCGCCTCCTCTAACACAACCGACCCCCACACCTACCACCTCGGAGGCGGTGAGCCGGTAACAATTGTTAGAACAAAGTCAGCAAAAGATTCGACTGCAAGCAGCCGACTAGCACGCATCTACGAGTATCTACTAGCGTGAGCCAAGCTGATACTTCGAGATTCAACTTCACTAAGCAATTATTATTGCTACATGATATTAATAGTTATAACACCGAAAGGTGAATATAATTATTAATATTATTTATTAATTTCTGTTTTTCCGCTTTTTCAAACCCTCAACTGCGATGGCCAAAGGGGAACTTTCACCTGCCGCCAGGGAAGACGGCCAGCTTATCCAGGAAGAAGAGGAGAGGGATCGCCGGATGAAGAATGGGCACCGCGACCGGTTCCAGAGCCGCTCGCAGTCGCAAAATAGGACCAAAGACGTCATCAAGGCCCTGCAAAGCCAAGTCAACGACTTGAGCGACCAGATGATGGCAATGAGGGAGCAGAACCAAGAGCTCCAGGCCATCATCGCAAATCAAACCGCCATCATCGCCCGGCAGGCCTCCGCCATAAACGCCGCCGCTGTTGCCAAAGCAATGGACCAGCCCCCACTCAAGAAGAGGGGGTCAAGGCCGCCTCCACCAAGGGGGGCGGCACAACCGCCTCCACCCAGGGGGCAGTAGAGTCATCACCAATAGGGGCGGCAAAGCCGCCTTCATCTAGCGGGGCAGCGGAACCGCCCCCGAAAAGGGGAACGGCACGACAAAACGCCGAGCCCCAACCGCGCTTTCAGAGGACGAGAGCGACGACGGCCGCCCCCAGGAGCCCGAAGAAATGCAGTCGGAAGTCACCGACGAGCAGATCCTATCCAAATCCGACGAGGACAATCAAGGATACACCTTAGTCAAAAGAAAGAAGAAGAAGACCCAGGGTAAGTCTTCAAATTCTACTACTAAAGCCTATCTCTTCTTCTTCGCGTCCAGTGGCCTTTGTCATCACTGACAAAGACAACTACCCGAAGTACTCACAACACTTCGCAGATAACGGAATAAAAATCGCGTCGGCAAGACATACATTCGACGGCATCCGCGTCACTCCGGACACCAACGACGATCATCGAAAGGCTACGGCCTACCTTAAATCAACCACCTCCAACTACTTCACTTCCTGAAGAACGCTGCTTGGAGGTGGTCATTTGCGTCCTGCCGCTCTTCCTCACTGAGGAAAAGGTGGATCAGGCACTAGAGGGAATGGGCTATGAACCCTCAAATGTGCATAGAATGGGGAACGAATTTGGTCGCTTCCCCATGGTTTCGGTTCAACTCCCAAAAGGGGAGAAGAGCCAATCTATCCGCGACCTTAAGGTCATTCTTGGTTTCCCTGAGAGAGTGGAGCCAAAAAAGAGGAGCGGGGGCATCGCTCAATGTCAAAAATGCCAGGTGGCATGCCCAAAGGACACACCCTCAAAGTGTGTCCTGTGTTCAGGCCCTCATCCCGCCAATCTTCAGGGAAGTTGGGTATACACTAACATGATGGCTGCTCAGGCTAAAAACACAAAGGCTGACGCTCCGGCGCTCAGGCTTCCCAAAGCTCAAGTCCCCGCAAACCTGCAGCTGAGGTAAGCCCTAACAAGTCATTTGCTAATATGGTGGCGCCTCCAGCCCCATCCTCGGCGAACAACGAAATGGCCCAATTATTGGTTGAACTCATTAAGTCTCAACAGAGAATAACGGCCATGGTCGAACGTCTTACTGGTCTTCCTAACAATGGATAATACACCCGAAGTATTACTAAACGTATGATTTTAGAATGCAAATAGCATTCACAAAAAGATAGGCGATGTGGGAGAATTCTTCTTCGACCACGATATCGACATCATGCTGGTTGGTGAGTCAAATCACAAACCTTGGCAGGCGTTGAAGCTTCCAAATACCTTCACGTATTTGGGAACGTCGGGGTGGACAGGAGGCGTGGGACAGTGATCTTTGCAAGGAGATCGCTGGACCGTTCCATGGACACCCCAGACACTGTATTGTTAGAATCTAATGCAATAGTGGTGAAGGTGCAGGGGTTAAGCACTCTCAAAATCGCATCTGGGTACGTCAACCCAACTAACCAAATCGAAATGGCAGAATTCGACGCGGTTCTATCTTCTCCGTAGCCTACTATCTTAGCAGGGGACTTTAAACACCCGGTTTGGAACAGTCGGGTAACCAACGCGAAAGGCCGAGTACTGCAAGGTCATGTTGAGTCTAAAGGGTATCGAGTACTGAGTACAGACGATCCCACACACTATAGCTTTGCAGGATACCGAGGGGACGTTCTGGATATAACAATCCTAAAGGACGTCAACTTGAAAATTGAAGTTAGGGCAATCAATGCCTTAAGCTCCGACCACATTCGGGTAGTCCTGGAACTCTATGGACAGGGATCTGGCGAGGAAGGAGGACAAATCGTTACCCATACGAATTGGCCTCTCTTCTCGAGATACCTGGAAGATAGCATAGAAAGGATTGTTCCAATAAGAACGATTGCTGACATCGAAGGAGCCGTCGAAAAGTTCACCGAACTCATTTATAAGGCCAAAGAACTGGCATCTAAAACCCATCAGGTTCGGGCAAATAATATACTTGGATTATCCCGCGAAATAAAGGCATTGATTCGCAGGAGAAATGCCGCCAGACATCAATGGCAAAGGCATCGCAACCGTTTAGATCGTGAAATTCTAAACGACCTTCATACGAAAGTTAAATTGTCAATAAGGCTGCTCAAAAATCAGTGCTGGCAGGAAAAGATGGAATCAAACACAGAGGATACTAATCTGATGTGGAAGATTGCCAAAGCCTTACAAAACAGAAAAGTCCCGAAACCAGTCATCCATGGTGAGACCGGGCTCCAATATTCCAATATTCTATAGAGGGAAAGGCCGAAGCGTTCGCTGACAGCCTTGAACTCCAATGCTCCCCTTCGAGAGAGGAAGATGATACGGAGCACGTCAAAAGGGTTGAAAGAGCGGTGGAACGCCTTTTGGATAGCCCTGACGACGACACCCCGTTGAACCACGTTCGACCGTCTCGGATCAGAGAAATCCTATCTAAACTTAAAGCTCGATCTGTGCCAGGTCCTGACGGTATTCCGAACAAAGCTCTTAAAGCATTTTCGCACAAAGCAGTAATGGTTCTCACTAATATTGCCAATGCAATCTTACGTACAGGGCACTTTCCTTCAGTTTGGAAAGGCTCACAAGTAATTAATATCCCAAAACCTGGGAAGGACCGACTGTTTCCTCAAAACTATCGGCCAATCAGTCTTCTATGCACCTTGAGTAAGATCATAGAAAGAGTAATCTTGGATAACCTCCAAGAACACGCAGAAGAAAATTCTCTTCTACCCTCACATCAGCATGGGTTTAGGCGTGAATACTCTGTAGTACACCAATTAAACCGCGTGACAGATCACATTACCGAGGGCTTTAGACTAGAAAAACCACAGGGGTGGTATTTTTCGACGTCGAGAAGGCCTTTGATAAGATATGTCACGACGGTTTAATTCTAAAGCTACATAGACTTAAATTTCAACTGCGTCTCATAAAACTAATAGCTTCATATTTTGACAGCAGAACTTTATCAGTAAAGCTTCAGAATCATGTCTCGACCTCTTGGCCGATTACGGCAGGGGTACCTCAAGGCTCTCTTCTCTCGCCTTTGCTATTCAACCTTTACGTTGCCGACATGCCATCGGGCTAAAAGCACGGGGTAAAAATGGCACAATACGCCGACGATACGGCGCTTCTCTACAGCTCGAGGTCGCCTATGGTGGTCACCACGAGACTTCAAAAAGCAACCGACGATCTTCAAGAATGGTGCAATGATTGGCAGCTCAAGATCAATCCTGAAAAGAGCGTTGCCGTTCTCTTTTCGCGGCGACGAACTAAACCGCACGATAACGTCTTTATCGATGACGTACCGATTCCATGGTCAAATGCTGCAAACTATTTTTGAATCACATTCGATAAAGGGCTAACGTACAAATTGCACGTTCAGGCCGTTCTTGATAAAGCCAAATTGGCAAAAAACCTGCTAGTCCCAATGCTCCGCAGGGACAGCGGGCTATCGATTCGGAACAAACTCCGAATGTATACGTCTATCATTAGACCGCAATTGACGTTTGGTTACCCAATCTGGGGAACGGCGGCAAACAGTCATATAAGGCGTCTTGACGCATTTCAAAATCTAACTCTTCGTTGGATTGTAGGAGCGCCATAGTACGTTAGGAATGCAGACATTCACAACAACCTAGGCATCACTCCGCTACGACAACATTTCGAGGCGTTCGCCGAGAAATACTTCGCAAATTTAGCGATTCATTCAAACACCGATCTAGCCAGATTGGCAGAGCCGGACAAACAGGGCCACTTCTATCGAAGACCGGTCAACCTTATCTAACCAAGTGGGTTCACCCCACTTCCTACAACCTCACCCCGCAGCCTATACGGCTTCCTATCTCTATTCATCCCCTAATTTTCTCCCAATGGAAGGTTTATGAGCAACTTCCCGGTACTCAAAATGGGGCGGTTTTTAGTCGGTAGGCACTTTCCTCGTGAGAGTGAATCCGACACCTTGAGTCAGTCTGTGGAAGATTTTACCGCCCTGACCACCAAAAAAAAAAAAAAAGAACAAAGTCAGTCACTGCCCGGCCTAGTCAGCCTGATCTTACCAGGACAGACGAAGTCAGCCAGTAACAGTGCAAGAGTGTACCAGGGTGAAACACCAGAAATAAAAGTAACTCTCACCAGAATTGTGTACGACGTACATATATTCTGGGGAGTACGGTATTGTATAGTTAGACGATATTGCATGTCCTGATCTTGCCGGGACATTGTAGTATCGTCAAATACAAATATTGCTAATTGGAGGCATTACAAATCTTGATCCTTAACCTTAAAGGTTAAAAAAAATAAATAAATATTAAATTATTAAACTTGCAGATGAGGAACAAGTTATTAAATATGTTAAAAGAATCCAATCTTGTAACTCCTACATATACCTTCCGATCAAAGAAATAGTGCAGAAGTATAGACTTCAAAAGAAACTCCATAAAATATTGAATAGAATACAACGGTTTTGCAACTCCGTCAAAAATACCATAAGAAATTTGATGATAGGAAATCCCATAAAACAAAAATATAGAAATCAATTGCAATTGAAATGCAAAAATGTTACAGTATTGGTGATTCACAAAACGAATGGATAAATTGTAGGCATGAGTTAAATCAAACAGAAGCAGAAGCCAAGCCCTCATTTATTTTGATTTACTACACGATATCTTGAAAGATAAGCATAAAGTGTATGAATGAAAATAAAGACAACACCACACATCTGAAAATGATAAACACAGGTTTCAATCAACTAGAAACAAAAGAACCAGAGGTGTAAACGAGCAATTGTTGGAACAATACAAATGCATTCCAAATAAATTATATTACTTTCTAGTTTAATTTAATCTAAAAATAAGCAAATAACAGAAATGATTGATATTTTTAGCAAAAGTGTGGCCAAAAGAAGAAAAAAAGTATTTGATTGTTATATTTTTTTATGTTAGATTACTGTCTACAAAAACCTTAATCCGCAAGATAACCAACTTGAAAATTTGTTTTTAGATCAATATGTTGTTGGCTGTTTTGCAGATTAAGCCGACAGTATGCTAATCTTATGAAATGAATACTATTTTAGTTATCACTTCTTGTGATACTTTTGTTTAAACTTGAGCATAATTTAAATTTTGCATCACTTATGTTTATTTTATTAAATTATATGGTATTATTTGAAAAATTAAAAGTAAAACACAATAATTTATTTTAATTTTTAATAATTGTAGTTGGTCTGTAAATACACAGGATGTCCCAAAGTAACTAGTCATAAAATGAATGCCAGAAACTACAAGCAAATTGAGTAATATTGACTTAATATAGTACTATATTATTTTTAATAAATTCGGAGTTTACAGAATTTTTTGATTTTTTTTTTAAACTTACAGCTTTAATTTTTAATATTTTGTTTACATTAGTTTATTTCTTATTTAGTCAAACTGTTAAGGTTTGAATAAAAAAGATAGTTTTTAAGATTCTTCAGATGTTTAACTTTCTGGAACTTTTTAATTTTTAGGTAAATCTGTTTTTTTTGTTATTTTTTTCGTGGAAAATTTAATTTGAAAACTATTCTGTCTCTTGATAAATTTTGATCAGATACACGGTTTTTAAGAAAATCAAGTAAAGCCAGAGGTTTTTTTCTTAAAAATAATAAAAAATGTAAAAATATCATTAGCCGTAGACGTCAAATTAAATTTCATAAACGTCACAAATTGTTTGAGTGTATTGGTGCTTTCTTAATTAACTTTTTTTTCTTGGAATGTGTCGGTACAGTGAGTTATATGCATCTAGTCCTTGGAGAGTGTTTAGGAAATGCAGCGGCAGCAGCGTGACGTTACGCCGAAATGTACCCTGAGCGACAAAAACCGGAACGCAGATTGTTTATTGGGTGATAGCTCAATGGTAGACCCCTTGCATATCATGCGAGCAGTCCGGGGTTCGATGCCCGAAAAATGACTGAAATAATAACTTGCTCTTTATCCACCAGGGTGGTTCGGAAGTCACCTAATAAGCTGTTGGTCCCATCAAACCTCTTTAAACAAGTCGTGGACTTGCTGTGGCGATGTTAAATAGCCGTAAAAAACACAATAAAAGCACAATTACACCCAATTTGTTACGTTTATGAAATTTAATTTGACGTCTCCACGGCTAATGATATTTTTATATTTTTTATTATTTTTAAGAAATAAAATATTTTTGAACATCTTTATAGTAGTTTTCTCATTCCCATTAGTCGTTTAAATAATAATATATGTAAAATGCTAGCTGCAGTTGTTATATTTTAAAATAGAATATATACATATTGTAATCGTTTCCATCTTCCCTTTTAAAAGCCCAAATATGTTTTCAACAACAACTCAATCAGCAATTAAATGAATATTGTAGTTTCTTTTTTATATATTAAAATATTTCCTCTTTTATTCAAAAAATTGTAATTCTAAATAATTGAAACTAGGCCATTTTATTTTTAATTCTAATTTCATTTTTAACTCGAATTAAGTAACTATAGCTGTTTCACACGTTTCTCTAGCGTTTGTGCATATAACACGTGATAGAATGATAATATATAAGTTAATGAAATAATTTTCATTTGAAAAGTACATTTTCTTCAATAGATAAATTAGAACCTCAAAAAAATTGTAGAATTGAAAATTTTGTTGAAAAAGTTATAAATTTATTCAAAAAACTTTTTAGAATAACTAGAAAAACTGCTGAATGATTCAATAGGTAGGTACAAAACAATTTTTTTTTTCATTTTATTTTTACTTTAAACTTTATCTAATTAATTATTTTTTTTTTAGATCGACTGAATAAAAGTAACGTTATTTCATCTCACCATTTTGGTGAAGAAAAAATTACTTGTGAGAAGTTCTTACTGTTAACTATCTGATATTTGACCAATACCGAAACTTGCTAAGAGGAGTGTGGCGCAGTGGTCTAGGCATCTGATCGCTGTACCGAAGATCGTGGGTTCGATTCCCATATACCGTGATATACTTTTCATATGTTTTTATAGGCTCTCCCACTCGCCTTGTAGCGTGGGATTATACGGCTAAAAACCTTCTCTGATAGAGTGATGAAATCTCTCAAGTGGTTCAGAATAATCAGAATCAATGAAGTAGAGTAGGGTAGAAGGGGCATTAAGCTGCGCGAACCCGACACACATGAACGCTGCCATTTTAGCTCATAAAAACGCTTTGTTTACATTTAAGAACACAAATTAGGCAACTAATAATACTCGGTACATAGCACGACATCTATCATTGCATTTAATTTAAAAATAAAGAAGCCCTATATTTAAATTAAAACTTTAAAAGTGATTGAATGATATAAGTTTATGCAATTTTTGTATAGTTTATATCCGCTATTTTTTAGTAAAATATAATGTACGTTAAATAAGTTTACAATTATAATTTTGCAATATAAATCATAGTGTTTTTATCTAAAAAAACACATTTGCCAGTGTTCCTGCTTCATTATAGTTTTTCAATTTAAGAAACAATCTATAATAATTTTATTGTAGATTACTTAAACAACACCGGTATATTTTAATAATAACACAGTAATCGCATTACACATAATTACAGATAATATTCTACTAATTGGATTACTTGACATGACTACAATATTGCCATGTACATTTAAAAAAAACTCGAATACAAACTTAAATTTAATTGACATTTCAACTGCAAATAAGTATAATTTAAGTGCTGGAGATGAAATGATTGCAGAACAATCCACGGCTAACGGAATATAATATAACTGTTATAAACCACCATATATCAGATCACTATGGCGTAAAAATATCTTTTCAGTTAATAGAAAAAAATCAAAAACATTACGGAAGAACTTTTAATTATACAAACACAGAAATATTTAAACAGAGCATATCTAAGACAAATTGGAATCCAATATATGATATTAAAGAAAGTAATGTAAATGAAAAATGGAATTGTTTTTTAAATCAATTTTTATTAGTATTTAATGAAAGTTTTCCTTGACATATTAAAATTACTATGAAATCAATCAATAAATTTCAAACGCTGGAAATTCAATCTATTAAAAATGAACTTGATCTTCTATTCTTATTAAAGCAATTTGAACCAGCAATAGATGCATCGTATAAGAAAACCAAAAAAATGTACAACGATGTACTAAAAAAAAAACTAAAAGGGAGTATTACTGCAATAAAATTGAAACATCGGAAAACATACCTAGAACAACTTGGGAAGTAGTTAATACAATAACTAATACAAATCGTGCAAATAAAACACAGATATCAATTGAAAAAAACCCAGTTTACTTGTCAAACGAATTTAATAATTATTTTACAGAAGCTGCTACAAACTTACTTAAACATATACCAAAAAATGAACATAGTAATTATATTACACCAAATAAAAAGACAATATTTTTACATGCTTTAAACGAAAATGAGCTCATAGAAATTGTTAACAGCATGAAAAATAAAAAAAGCACCGGATATGACGAAATACCAGTCTCAATAATCAAAAATATTATACACACAATTACACTTCCTTTGTGTCATATCAACATGGATATCTAAAAAACAAATCAACAGAAACTGCAATATTTGATTTTATAACAGCTTTATTAACAGACATAGAATTGAAGAAAATACCATGTGGAATATTCTTGGATCTATCCAAAGCGTTTGACACCATCAGCCACAGCATACTACTGGAAAAACTAGACAAATATGGTATTAGAGGAAACGCATGGAAATGGTTCAAATCCTATTTGTCAAATCGTCTACACAGAACAAAAATTTACAACACTAGATCCGAATTCAAGGAAATGGAATTGGGAATTCCACAAGGAAGTTTGACGGGTCCGCTATTATTCATTATCTACATAAATGACATCAACCACTCCACAAATAAACCGTAAATTAATTTTGCCGATGATACTAACATCATTATAAGTTCTAACTCAATTACCGAACTGGAAGATGAGATAAATACAACTCTTCCTGACGTCCAGACATGGTTAAATAAAAACCAGTTATTATTAAATCAAGAAAAGACTAATTATTTAGTTTTTAAAACAAAAGTGTCAAATGTAAATAACATCAAAGAATTAAACATAAACAATACTGCTGTAACTACATCTGCAACCACTAAATTTTTAGGATTGAATCTTAATGAACATCTAGATTGGTCCAACCAAATAGAAGAAACATGTATTAAACTAAACAGAGTATGTTATAGCCTGCGTGTAGTTAAAAATCAAATTTCAGCCAACACCTTACGAACGCTCTATTATGCCAACTTTAATAGCATTCTAAGTTTTGGAATAATCTTCTGGGGATGTTCGACACGCATACAGGATGTATTCGTAATTCAAAAAAGAGCTATTCGAATTATTTATAATATTCCCAATCGAACCTCTTGTAGGGGAAAATTTAAAGACAATAAAATTTTAACAGCATATGCAACTTATATTTTAAATTGTTTATTGTTTCTTTTTAAAAATAAAATAAAATACCGGAACAATAAAACAGAACACCGATACCATACTAGGTTTGTAAACTACACTATACCAAATCATAGGCTTACATTAACTGAAAAGGGTCCTTTATATATGTCCATAAAGTTATTCAATGCGTTACCAGAAACCATTAAAGAAATAAATAATTTTAATTTGTATAAAAATAAAATAAAAACATTGTTACTTGAAATAGAACCATATAGTTTAGAAGAATTTTATTTACAAATATAAATGTAATTTTGTAATTAAGATATTTTATATGTATTTATGTAATGTAAATTTGTTTGACACTGTATCACTCATTGCTCAATTTTATACACGTTTAGTATGTATATTTTATGTCAATTTGTTGAAATAAAGCTGATATTATTATTATGCCGATAACGTAGTCAGTTATATAAGTGGATTTGTAGTAAAGATGGTAAAACGGCAATTAAAATGCAGTGAATGTATTGTGGCATTAGAATGTGGAAGAATGACTGTTGACTTTTGTCAAGAAAGGATAAAGGTAAAATAGTAAATTAAAAAATTAATTATACAAACTAAAATTATATATTTTTAGGTGGTTTAATATGGCCTTCCAAAGGTGTAATAAAGATATGCAAACGAACAGAGATGCTAATACAACAAGTAATGATGGTCACAAATAACAAAATGCCACCAGAAAAAGATTTTTGCAAACAATTATTGTTTCTATATTAAATAAATTTGTAAACCATTCCATGTTATTTCCCGAATTAGAAAGTCATTATTATGAAGCAGAATTTGAATCAAATCATATATTCCTTTTGATTAAAATAATTTCTGCTTCATATTGCAAAATTAGATTTTTCAACTTACCTAGGTCATAAAAGAATTTATTCTAATATAAATATACATAATTTTAATCAAGTTTTAGCTAATGAGAACTGGGACTTGCACTTCAAAGAACTTGATATAGATGATAGTTTTAGTAGATTTTTAAATACTTGCATTGGTCATTTAGATGCTTGTATTCCATATAAAAAGATTTATGAAAACGATAATAAAAAAAATGGTTTACTCCAGAACTTTTTGAAATGAAAAAAAAGGTAAAGTTATTAGAGTTGTTATCCACGCGCTTTCCATTCTATAAAGAAGAATATATGCATTTAAAGAAAAAGTATGTTACGCTATTACATTCTACTAAAAGTCTGTTTTATGAAAACGTAATAATCAGTTCGGATAACAAGTCCAAAAGTATGTGGAACGTTGTTAACACGTTGCTTAACAAATGTAATAACACCAATACTCTGCCAATCTGTGAAAACTATGTAATGTTAGCTTAATAGTTTTAATAAATATTTTACAACCGTAACTGATAACTTGCTATCTGGACTGACAACTGCCCAAAACAATAAACATATTTTGAGTGGATGCAGACATATAAATAAATCAATTTTTTTGTATCCAATAACTTAGAACTGATAGATACGGTAAAATCATTTAAAAATAAAAATACATCTGGTTTTAATGACATTTCAACAAAACTATTAAAGCACTGTATAGAATCGCTTTCGGAACCATTGTGCTTCCTTTATAATGACAGTTTGAAAGAAGGAATTTTCTTACAATGCTTAAACTAGCAATGGCAAAGCCAATTTTTAAAAAAGGTGATGTTAACGATTTTAATAATTACAGGCCAATCAGTTTGCTTTCAGTGTTTTTAAAACTGTTTGAAAATTTCTTGGCAGCACGTTTATTTAATTTTTTGTCAAAAAATAATTTTTTTAATAATTTTCAACACGGTTTTACGCCTAAAAAGTCCACTGACTCGGCAATATTAAGCTATGTACAAGATGTCATAACGGCTATGGAAAATCGGGAAATAACATGTGGTTTATTTCTTGATCTTTCTAAAGCGTTTGACTGCTTAAACCATAACATATGTCTACAAAAACTTGAATATGCCGGTGTCAGAGGTATTGCAAATAAATTACTTGCCTCATTTTTACAAAATCGGGAGAAAAAAGTAGTTCTAAATACAGTGAATAAAATATACCAATCAGATATTGGAACACTTAATGTTGGGGTACCTCAAGGAAGTACACTGGGGCCTCTAATTTTTATTATATATATATATATATATATATATATATATATATATATATTTTTATTTAAATTTATTTTCGGATTATCCCGCGTTTTCTTTTTGAGTTGGACTCGACGTTTCGGCTGAATCTCATCAGCCATCATCATGAGATATTTATTATTAATATTTATTAATATACATCAATATGACATTGATATATAAAACTAATTTTGTTGTCAAAGCTAACTTTCAAGAAACTTTATTGTGTGTAAAGTTTCTTTGTTTGACTTCTGGTAGTTGGTCTATTAATTGATCCTTCTACAGTCAAAACTTGTAAAGGAACTGGTTGTGATTTGGATGCTGTAATTAAATTAGTTGTTGTTGGTAAAGAAGCTGTTAGTGGTTTTTTTAAATTTAATTTAGTTGTTGCCAATGCTGTTTTCCAAGTAGATGGTAAACGTCGAGTCCAACTCAAAAAGAAAACGCGGGATAATCCGAAAATAAATTTAAATAAAAATAATTATATCCGCGAAAATTTAAAAAATAATATATATATATATATATATATATATATATATATATATATATATAAATGATATTATTCAGTGTCTTATACCACATATAGATAGAAGCTAAAATTGTGAATTATGCTGATGATTCTAACATTAACATTCACGGTAAAGATATGGATGAAGTATTGCAGATTGGCAATACAATTATTAAGAATACAATGACTTGGTTCAGTGATAACAACTTAATTGTCAGCAAGAGTAAGTCTGCGTGCGTAATATATAGAACGGATAGATCTAATATTTTGTGTCCAGATAAGTTTACATTAGATGAAACTGAATTCAATATCATTAAGAACACTAAGTTCCTAGGTGTGTATATTGAAGAACATTTAAAATGAAATGAGCATATCAAGAATCTCTGTGTTAAAATTAGCAAAATCTGTTTTGCATTAAGAACCTTATCAAATTGTTTAAGTTGTCAATCTTTACGTTCTGTATACTATGCAAATGTATACTCCCATCTGCAATATTGAATTCTTATCTGGGGAGGATCTAATTTAATTGATCTGTTTCATGTACAAAAAAAGCAATTAGAATTGTTTTTAAAATGAAATGTTTAGATTCATGTCGAAATGTTTTTAGAAATAATAATCTTTTGACAATATAAGGAGTTTATATTTATAAATGTTTAAACTATCTAGCCAACAGTCCTAGTATATTTGATAAATATAAAATAAGCCACTCTTTATAACACCAGGAAAGACGGCTATTACCAATTTCCAAAGCATAGGTTAACATTAACCGAAAAAAACTGCGAATATAGCTGCCTCAAGTTCTTTGAAAAACTTCCACAAGAAATTAAAGAGTTGCTCTTTTTTGACAAAAAGCTTTTTGTTCGAACAGTTTTTACATTTATATGTGCAATCGAACCATATGATATAAGCGAATTATACAATCATGTAAATATATGAGATATTTTCATTATGACCTGTTTCAAACATGTGTACTAACCCATTTTTATGTATGTGATATATGTATATTATGTTTGTATGTACCATGTCTACTGAAATAAAGCTTTTTCTTATCTTCTTATAGTACAGCATAAAACCCAAATTATTTTGGCAATTACCAATTATTGGGAGATTCTGCATATCCTGCGTTGTCTTGTCTCGTGACACATACAGGAATAATGGGGCATTATTTCCAAATAAAAATCTGTTAAATTTTCAAATATAATTAATTGGTCTATTAAAATCAAGGTTTTTTATATTATTAGTTATCAACAATAATTTAATTTTTACATAACAAATAACAATGCATTGCATAACATTTGAGGAGTCAACTCTCGAACAAAATTGAAAAAACGTAAAATGGGCTTTATACTGTAGACATGCGGCCAAACTTTAAAACCAAGATATGTGCGTCAAGAACTTTTACAAAAAAAAAATATTCTGGCATTGATCAATGTTTTATTTAGCTCTTATTGATTTATTTTAATAATAATAACAAAGAAAATATGTAAACTTTATTAAAAAAATCTATTCTATTTATTTAACAGAATAGAACAAAGTTTGCTAAATTTATTATTGCTTTATGTTATCAAATTCAATTCTAACCAAGAAATAATTTATTTTCTAATTTTTTATTAGAAATGTACGTTCTTCAGTTCTGAAGAAGACAGTAGCAAGTCTGTCGAAACGTACAAGATTAAATAAAAAAATTATTTGTCCTATTGGCGTATTTGTAATTAACAAAATAAACATCACATTACAATTATAATTTTTCTAATGTTAAAAAAACTATTGATGCAATTTACAGTTTTTCAGTCATCAAGACCTATACAATGAAACTTGTTGACAAGATTAGGATGCCATACCCTATCAAACGCTTTGTAAATGTCTAAAGCTACTGCAAGATTTTCTCTTTATTTTTCTAAAGTATTATTCTATTTGTGACTAACATAAGTCCAACGTTTTTGTTTTTTTTTTCAGATTGGACAATAACACAATTGGTATATAATTTGAAGAATCAGACTTGTCTCTCTTTTCAGGAATAGGTTGAACATTTCCAATGTTCCAACAATTTAAAAATGTTTCATTTTTGTATGATAAAGCAAATATTTTGGACAAAATAAGAGCTAATTCATTTGCAAATGTTTTTAGAATAATAGGTAGAATTTCATCTATATCTGATGTCTTTCTGATATTTATTTAAAAAGATAAATTTTGACAACCCGTTGCTAAAAAGTAGATCCATTATTTTTCCACTAACCAAATTGGTTTGCAAAAATATTTGTTTTTTTTTTATTAGTAACTAGATTGTTTTGATCATTTCAAGATTTTGTACTAACTTGCAATGAATTTATTGCTTTATAAAAAAAATTGTTGTTTATGTCATTTTTAGACTGTACTAGATTGTCACAATACTCCGAGCTTACTTATAATGCTTTTTAGTCTGTTCGAAACGATTACTGATGTGTTTCTTATTTAACTGCCTGTTTTGTCCAAATTAAAACACAAATTGTAGAATTTATAAAATATAATACATTTGACTACCACAAGATAATCGAATTAACACAGAGTGATCAAGACAAATTATCAAGATGCTCAACAAATTAATTAATTACAGCAAGATCAAATTAATGACAACACAGGCTGACCAAAACCAGCCGACTATGCTGATAGCGGAAACGATTATCTTCTTTTATTTAGTAATCAATTTCAACTGAGAGTGGAAGGAACCTTTATTTACATTATCTACAATGATTGGCGAATGCTGTCTGTACACATTACTGGATGCATTGGAACCATATAATGCTGATAGTTAACCTATAAAATTTAATTAAACATCTCGAAAGTTATAAAAGTAAAAAAAAAATTAATGCATAAAAGTTTCTTTCGATCATTAATCTTACTTACGGGGATGATCATCGCCATGAAATAGACGTCGAGATACGGAGGCATGTAAAAACAGTGACCCTCCCCACCAAACTCAAACACCCAGCGGAACACTCCTACTCATAAGACAAATCCGACTGCTCTACCTACCACTAAGTGCCTGCAGAAAACCTCATAGACTCCCAGGACAACCCGCACTCAAGGCGGGCACAGCATCCACTGCCATCGCGGTCCCAGATACCGAAGGGGACAGTTAGAAAAGATTTATCGTCGTCCAGCGCAATCAAAAACTACATTCACCGAGGTCAGGTACAAGAATGAGGCTAAAAGAACCTAAGCCCCGCCTATTCTCGGGTCATTCCAAATATTTGAAGAACAACGAGATAAATATCTCTTCTGCCCGACATACCCAAGACGGTATTCGGATCACTTCGGCGTCAAACGACGACCATCCATTTAGAAGTGGTAATTCAAGACAAGCTTTGGCTTCAAACCAGCCAATGTCCACCGCATGAGGAACGAGTTTGGTCGTTTCACAATGATTTCAGTACAACTGCTTAAAGAAGAGAAAAGCATGGAAATCAAAGATGTCAAAAAACTCCTAAATCTAACGGTCAATTAAACTAAAAAAAAAAGAAGGCATTGCAAAATTCCAAAATGATGCTTTAGCAATGCTGCTGTGCCAGAATTGTTCGGGTCACCACCAAGACACTTTCACACTGAAGTCAGACATTGCAAAACCGCGTTGAATCATAAGGCTATCGAGTGATGGGTCCAGATAAACCCACTTATAACAGCTTTGTTGGTCACCGAGGGGACGTCCTATTGACCTAAGGCTCCAACCATAACCTAGTAATACTGAAAATTTATGGAAGGAGATCAAACGAGAGCATTCTTATTTATTTGTTATTTTATTGAAGGTGCTAGTGCCCAATGAATTGAATGTTTACGGATAAGCGTAATAAAAATAGCTTTATAAATGGTGTCAATTTAATCGGTTATTCAATATAAATTATTTTTAAAAGCATTATTACATTATTATTGTCTCCTTTCAATCCAAATATTCAATAAACGTAGTGGGGAAATTTACTAATTCGCAATAAAATTATAGATTTTAAAAATTATCAGATTCGATTTATAAATCGTTATCAGAACAAGCACAGCTAATTGCTACAAATATATTCGGGTAGCATTAAGTGGAAAACTAGAAGAAATGTTTCTATACTAATGCGTATAGAAATATATAGGCGCATTAGGTTGATTTTAGATCAAAAAAACACAATATAGTGTCAGTATAGAAAAAAAATATAAGTTTGGGTCCACTAGCACCAATAATTGCTTTGTACATTTAGAAGCATGTGCGCTAATCAAAAAGATTTCCGTTTTTTGTGGTGCACAAGAACCTGAGCTGATTCAGAAAACCCAATTGCGCAAACACAGTAACAATAGACTTGCATGAAAATGAGGTAACAAATTTAGCCAACTTCAAAGGCTTGCAGAAAAAAAAATCGTAGAGTTACTAGAAAAATATAGACAATTTCAAATTATTATTTTTGGCTGCCCAAGGAACTGAGACAAACGATGATGATGATATGACCAACATAGAACCGACAATAGCTGGAAACGAAAATCATGCATCTGTAAAACCACAAGTTAGATATTAATTATATTGTTAAAAAATAATATTTATTGTTATAAATCAAATAATTATTTTTAGAAATTTCAAGGCAAAAAACCCCCGAAAAAACCATTATAAAATAAATATTTAAGAAATAAGACAGGACCCTCATTAAATGTGCTACTGCAGTGGCCTAATATCCAGAGTTTAAGTTGTGGCGGATAAACCTATTATCCTAGATAACTCTATGCCTGCCTGTAATTTGTAAAAGATTGACATCTACATCCTTTTTCGCTTGAACCAGTGTTCCGCACAAATCGCTATAAAAATAGTATTTTTAGTCCTAAGCCTCATTGATTTGCAATTATTATCCGCATAGGTGAGTTTGTTTTATGTACTTATTGTATTAGTAGTGTTAATTTAAATTTTAATAATAACAAATTGTTACAGGATTAATATTTATGTTTGTATAGCTCATTTCTGGGAGAATAAACAATTTAATGCCGTCCATGTGTTATTTGCCCGAACATCAGAGCTCCTAACACTATTTCAAAACCAGCCGTGAAAACCTAATGCCACAAAGTATAGGCATTTGGATAATTAATTATTACAAAAACCAAAATAGATTGAAAGCACGGGTTTATAACAAAATTAACCAAAATAAAAAGAAGGAACAAATTCATAACCAAATTTTGTAATGTTTTAAAAGTTGATGTTTATTTTTGTGTGTGTTATTTTATATAATAATTGCTCAAGTGTTTTATTTATTTTTACGGTTAGCCCCTGCAATCTTTTAGGGAAATGTTACTACAAAAGCTACCCGACGGTTGAACACCGAAACGTTGTACCTATTGTCGACGACCCTGAGGCCCGACTGGTAACGACCGCCCGACCGGGTGCCTTGTGGTAGGGGACCCTACGTGTATACCGCACACCACTCTGGTGTGGCCTGGACCATGCCACCGGCTGGAGTCAAGGGACACTGAGGTGGGATTACTACCACCTCACCATCCAAGCGTTCCAAGCGTTTCTATAAATATTCAGCAAAGACTCCAAACATGCAATCAACCAGACCTGTACGCACAACATTAAGCAGACCGACGCCAACCAACAAAAGAAAGAATGACTAGCACCAGACATCAATAAACACAGCTCGAGTGAATACTGTTGATTACCATTATTACCAAAAAGAAAGACAAATATAAATAAAATATAAGAACATGCAACGCAACCCAACATTGCCAAATGCCAATTCGAGAAAGAAAAAATAGAACACACGAGCAGCTTGAGCACCACCTTAAATTGATCAGGAACAAAAAAAAAACAAAATGGAAACAGTTTATTTCATTCTCTCAACTGTTTTTGTTTGTAAATTATATTTAAATTCTTTTTAAAATTGTAAAGTAAGAGTTAGGTATTTTTTTAAATTTTATTGTTTTCCTTTAAAATAAACAAAAGATCAAATAAACAAAAAAAATCTACACATTTAATCAATTCCAGTATATAATTTATAGTGTCTTTGCTCAATGTAAACCTTATTAATCTGTAAGTTTATCAAATAATTCATACGTACAAATTCAATTTTTATTAAAAAACGGGCTTAAGAAGATGCAAAATGTATTACAAAAAATATGCTCTTTTCTTTGGATTAGTAACTAAATTATTTTGAGGAGACATTCATGATTTTGATCTACTTTGCAATAAAGTTTTGGTTTTGTAGACATTTTTGTTGTTTATAGAAAGCTGAAAAATTCAGTTATCTTTGTTTCTGTCAATCTTGTTTTTCAGATTGTGCTAAGATGTCACAATGTTTATGAGCTTTTTTTAAAATCCTGACTGGTTTGATCGTAACGATTACAGCAGCATCAGCAGTAGATGTTGTCATTTCTAGAATAGCTGAAAGATACAGACAGATCTAATAAGCTTGGTTCACCAAGAAGTCTATCACTAACAAAAATAAGTCAAGTAATCATAGCTTGTTGGCCGGGTATTGTTGTAGAAGTAGAGTGATTTAGCTATACTCTGAATTTTGTATGTCGTAACTCTATAATATGATTGTTGTTTGTGGATAATAATCCAAATCTACTAAATACATTGTTTACCTTGGTTGCAGCCAAGAAAAGAATATGGGTTTTTTATGTAGAGGTCAAATTTCTTTTACACCACAAATACTAGAGAAATTAACTTTTAAGCTATCAACTAACATTGTGTATCGTAATGATAATTTTTTAGGTTATATACTTATACTAAGTATATTAAAAAATGAAGATTGTACTAGGTTACAATACTGCATATTTCGTTGTTATATTGTAAATATTTATGTAAACATTTTTAAACTACATATTAAAGAATAATCAAACGAAAGACTGGTTTGCCATCTAGTTGCAATTTTTAATACTAAAATGTCCGCATTAATCGGTATCATTTTAGCATTTATGCAATTGGCAGTCATTTCGCGGCTTTAACGATTTTGAATCGCCAATAAATTAATAATTTATTCAAAATCAGTCAATCGAATCACAGCGGCCAAGGGTCAAGCATAGACAATTGTTTCGGTTCTACAAACCTCGTCAGTATGCCTTGTACGAGCACGGCATCGCATGATAGCGAAAACAATTTAGAATAAATATTTCTGTTCTTATGAACACAATTGATATTATAAATAATCAAACGAAAGACTGGTTTGCCATCTAGTTGCAATTTTTAAATAAATTTTGCTATAAATTATGAAATGAATTAATAATTTATTCAAAATCAGTCAATCGAATCACATCAAGGAGATTTTAGCAGTACATGTGGTATCTTATGTCGACTACATTGGGGACACATTTCTTTTTATGCGTGTTAATGCAAGGCCGCACACCTCAATAATCGTGCAAGATTACATTACAGAAGTCGGTTTTCGGGTTATGGAGTAGCCATCATGTAATCCCGACCTAAACCCGATTGAACATTTATGGGATGAGCTAAAAACAAAGAATTCGAGCTAAACATTGAACCAACTTTGATCCCACAAGAAACAATAGCAAACTTGATTCGATGGTTGCCTAATCGTATGAGAGATCTTATTAGTGCAAAAGGAGGTCATACCCATTATTAAAAATTAAGTGTAAATTTAGATAGGTGTTAATAACAATATTTATTTTTGCAATAAAAAAAGTTAATTTGTTTCATGTATTAATTTCACTATGTTAAGCCAACTACAATTTAATAAATTTAAATTATTGATTCTTTACTTGAGATGTGATTAGAAGATGACATATATAATTATTTTCATTATAAAAAATACCCTAATATTAAAACAACCTATAATTGTAACGATACTAGACATATTTTAACCATGTTAAATAATTTAGTAATGTTAAGGGGACATTTTGATGAGTGTCATAAAACTACTAGCAGAACTCACGTAATTTAGCTCCTTTTTAAAATCGGTTTTTTGCAACGTGTAGAGAATGAAATTTTCAATCTAATGAAATATATAAAAATCCAAAACCTTCAATTGTTTATTAAATTTTGAAATTAATTTGTAATTTTTTTGTTGAATATTTGCTTCTTTAATTTTTTTAACGGTTAGGTACTGCTACCACATTAATTAAAATCATATTGAATGGCGGACGATAACTTGATATTATAGTAATCACAATTATATTATACTATCAAACCACCATCTGCTATAACCTATCAATTTATAATATGACATTTCGACAGGATTGCTTAATTCTTTGTTTACTCCTGCTGTTACTTCATTGTGAATATTGATGAAGAAATCGAATAATTTCTTGTTAGTTTTCCGCCTTTATTGAAATTCCTTAATACAATAAAGACTTCTACGGGATGTATGCCGGATTCTTTTACCTTGTCAGAATTTGTTAGAATGTCGACAACTTTTGCTTGGCAAATATTTTCGGATTTTAATAATAAGTTTGTACAATTTAGGAAGTATATAAATTAATTCGCTTAAATCCATGTGGTTAATAAAGATGTCCAAACCTTTAATGATTTTTTCAAAGATGGTGTAATCAATTTCCAATTAGTTTTAAGCTCATTAATATAACATAATTAACTTCATCCTTGGTAGCCTTCAACTCATTATACTTTTTAATAGACTTAATAATATCTAAAGCCTGATTATGAGTATTTGCTTTAGCAACTTTCACATTTTTAAAAATATAAGTTCAACTTCATACAATTGTCAGTTTTTAAATGAAATAATTTAATGAGATCCTTATGAGTCCAACTATGATATCCAGTCTTCTTACAAACATCGTCAACAGAATCATTAATATTCTTACTTAAATTTTATTTGGAAATAATATTATTAATTCTTAAAGAAACATATTTAATAAATTTAAAAAAATCAGAATCACTCTTCACTATTTATAAAACAGTCGTATAAATGGAATTTCTTTCCGTATGAGTGAGATTTGGTTGAACACTGGCTAAAGCCAATCAACTGCGGATATAGGAACAAAATTCTCATTCTCTCTCTCAATCTTATTTTTTTTTAGAATTTATTAGACTGTAACAGTGTTTTGCTGTTTTACCGAAACCGCGCATATAAAAGTATTATTTAATGAAATATAACCTAACCTTCTATAAAAATATAAAAAAATCTTATAAAAAATTTATTTCAACTTACATGCTACATGTGTTTTCATATAAGAATTTATATTATGCTTATAATTAAAGTTTGTATAGCAGATGGCCCAAAAAATTTAAATGTTTTAGTAATAAGTAGTGCAATTTGTATTACATTTTTGTGAAGATTGATCAAACCATTTTTTACAAATTACTTTCTTCTATAATGTGTGAAAATTTTATTTAATTATATTCAGGCGTTATCTTGCCGAGTTTGGTTCTGTGATTCTGTGAACCATTATAATAGCGTAACTATTCTCTCTTCTTCACATTAAAATATTAACTACAAACATAAACAAAAAAATTTAAAAGTTTTAAATAAATTTATTAATTGAAGTTAATTAATATATTTTTTATTATAACTACAACATTATTTTAGTAACTAATTTATGGTAATAGGTAGAGTTTTATTAATCTATTTTGGTACACTAGATTTCTAAGAATAATCTTATAACAACATAATAAAATCCAACAAGTATCTCCAATTAGCAATCTTATGTATAATAAAGTTCTTGATAATACACGGCCATGTGACGTCACACGAATGACTCGACAACGGCAGAGCGAGTTCCCACGGCAATGAATGGTGCAAGAATCAAATCACGATACACAAGGATCATGGAACTCATATACGACAAAGCTACAATGCACATAACCATAGACGAAGACATGGTTAACAGATAAGATAAAGATCCGGAAAGGAGTAAGACAGGGCGATGTCATATCACCAAAACTTTTCACAGCGGCCCTAGAAGACATATTTAAAAACCTAGCCTGGGAAACCAAAGGAATAAATATAATCGGAATTCGACTAAACAACCTGCGCTTCGCAGACGACATCGTGCTGATCAGCAATGATAACGACGAATTAATCTATGGTAGAAGAACTTAAATCAGAATCAGAACAAATCGGACTAAAAATGAACCTAACAAAAACAAAAACAATAACAAATGAGGACGCTAGAATAACCATTAATGGAGAACCAGTAGAGGCGGTAGAAGAATACACATACCTAGGCCACAATATCAAACTGGGCAAACCAAATCAAACAGCGGAAATAACTAGAAGGATAAAGATGAGCTGGGCTGCATTCAGCAAAGTAGATTACATTCTAAAGTCTAGAACCATTCCAATCAACCTTAAAAGAAAGGTATACAACAGCTGCATACTACCTGTCACAATCTACGGAATAGAAACCGCAACCCTGACGCTAGGAAGCGCAAACCGACTCATCGTAACGCAAAGAACCATGGAAAGAGCAATGCTAGGTATCAGCCTCAAAGACCGCGTCAAAAACGAAGAAATCAGAAGCAGAACAAAAGTCAAAGACGTCACCAGGAGAATAGCAGAATTGAAGTGGAGATGGGCGGGCCACCTGGCAAGACAAGATAGAACCAAATGGACCAAAAGAATCATAGAATAGCGCCCAAGGACAACGAAAAAAAGCGTGGGCAACAAAAAATAGCAGGAAAGAACTGGATCTAAACAGCCCAATCCAGAGAAACATGGAAAACATAAGAAGAGGCCTACATCCAGGAGTGGATAAAAACAGGCTAAAGAAGAAGAAGAAACAACACACATCATTTATCTAAAAGCTCTAAAATCCGAATGTATCGTAATAGTAAATTAATTGTAAATAATTTTATTAAAATTATAGAATTACATAATAATAAGTTGCAAAATACGATAGAAACCGATCTTAGCTTCCAAATAATGCAGTCTTTAATTATATTTTAAAAAATACTGATAACTTATAGATTAAATAACATAAAAAGTATTTAAAACTTCTTATTAAATATGAATTTATCTTATAGTTTCTGTAAATTGTTAATAAATGTTCAATGAAGTATAACTATAAGTTTAAGCAAATATTTCGACAAAAAACATATTAATTTTAAAATTTAATAGACAATTAAAAGTTTTGTATTTTTATATATTTTATTAGATTGATCATTTCATTCTCTACTAGCAAAAACCGATTTTAAAAAGAAAATTTAACTCCTTTTTAAAATCGCCGAGCGTGAGTTCTGCTCGTAGTTTTATGACACTCCTTAAACTGTGCCCTTATGTATCATTTATGCTAGATGACCACCAACACATGATAAATTACCTGTTTGAAAAACTAATTACGCACATGAATTATTCAAATCATTCTAGAGCGGTGTCACAAACATTACGGATATTTGGTGCAATAACTATTCTTGAAACTGGATCGTATCAACGGATAATTGGAGTCAGTTACAACATATCCGTAAGCCAGCAGACAACAACCGAAATTATTAAAGAAATAATTAGTCTCATCGTTCAGCATATGTCCGGATTGATACAATTTTCAATGACAGATGAAAAAAATCTAAAAATAAAAACAAATTTTATGATAAAAACAAAATTTGGAGTAATAGGGGCAATTAGTTGCACACAAGCAATATTTGCACCTAAAACTGAAAAACACAACTATGTAAGTAGAAAAGTTGTCCACACAAAAAATGTTCAAACTGTAAAAAAACTTTTTATTTTTATTTTAAATATACAACTTAAAGTTAGTTATTGTATTTAGATAACTACCCCGGTAGCACCAACGACAGTTTTATTTGGCGGAATTTAAGAACACAAGAAATATTACAAATATGCTATGAAGTGAAGTAGGAGATAATAACTCCTGGTTATTAGGCGACTCCAGCTAGGCTCTACAACCATGGCTTTTGACCCCCATATTAAACGCTGCTTTAAACTCACCACAAGATCGCTTTACTCAAGCTCATTGTTCGGCTCACAACTGTGTTGAACGATGTAATGCAGTTTTAAAAACAAGATGGAGATGCATAATGGGTGAAAGAAAACGTCGAACAATCCCCATTATGTTGGAGATATAATCAATGCATGTGCTATTCTCCATAATACGTGTATAGAGGCACGTTTGCTGATAAACAATGAAATTGTTATAGTAAAAAATGATGCAATAGACATCAATAATGGAAAATAAAATAGATGGTGGAAGAAAAGTGAGAAAGGAAGTTGTACAATTGAGAAAGGTTATAAAAAGAGTAATCCTGGATAACCTCCAAGAACACGTAGAATTAAATTCTTTTCTACCCTCTCATTAGCATGGGTTTAGGCGTGAATACTCTGTAGTACACCAATTAAACCGCGAGACAGATCGCATTACGAAGGGCTTTAGACTTAGAAAAACCACAGAGGTGATATGGATAGATATGGCACGACGGTTTAATTCTAAAGCTACATGGACTTAAATTTCAACTGCGTCTCATAAAGCTGATAGCTTCATATCTAATTAGCGGAACTTGATCAGTAAAGCTTCAAAATCATGTCTCGACCTCACGGCCGGTCACGGCAGGGATACCTCAAGGCTTTCTTCTATCGCCTACCGAATCCATGGTCAAATGCTGCAAAGTATGTGGGAATCACATTTGATAAAGCTCTAACGTACGAATTGCACGTTCAGTCCGTTTTTGACAAAGCGAAATTGGCAAAAAGCCTGCTAGTCCCAATGCTCCGCAGGGACAGCGGGCTATCGCTTCGGAACAAACTCCGAATGT
The DNA here is from genome assembly GCA_963932245.1 of Tachinus rufipes. NCBI lineage: Eukaryota > Metazoa > Arthropoda > Insecta > Coleoptera > Staphylinidae > Tachinus > Tachinus rufipes. Next base: position 57,095,508 of record OZ010747.1, read on the forward strand.
ATACGTCTATCCATTAGACCGCAAATGACGTTTTGTTACCCAATCTGGGAAACGGCGGCAAACAGACATAAAAGACGTCTCGACGCATTTCAAAATCTAACACTTCGTTGGATTGTAGGAGCTTCATGGTACGTTAGGAATGCAGACATTCACAACGACCTAGGCATGACTCCGCTGCGGCAACATTTCAAGGAGCTCCTCGAGAAATATTTTGCAAATTTAGCGCTTTACTCGAACACCGATCTAGCCAGATTGGCAGAGCCGGACAAAGAGGGCCACTTCTATCAAAGACCGGTCAACCTAATCTAACCAAGTGGGTTCACCCCACATCCTACAACCTCACCCCACATCATTGCACCCCGGACGCCCGGTACATACCCGCCAGGTGTCATTGCACCGGAAGGCCACACCAAAACAACTTCCAACTTGCGGGTGTAAACAGCCCCCCTCACGGGGAACAATCGATGGCATCAACGATAGCCATCGCCCGAGGGGTTTCCAAACCCCCCTCGGCCCGCCGACGCCGCCCTTCTACCACCTCCGGGGCCGACGCCGGTGACAAATGGCGCCCGAGCACGGACCTTTCAGAGGCATGGTGCCTTTGAGTCCCCAAAGACGAAACGAGAAGTAGATGTACTCATAGAGATAGAACAAGATGATGTGAAGAATAGAATGCCGAGCTACCCCATGACAAATTATCCGAATAGCCATTACGGACCCTTCGGGGAAGTCTACCACGGAGGCTATCCCAGGTCTACCTGGCAGCCCCTAACTCCACACAACGACCCTCACCACCTACACGCACTGATCCAAGAGCCGAGGTGGGGGTCACCGGGAACTGGGACATCAACCCCAGAACCCCACACCGTCAACAAGACTTGATCCCAGAACTCAAGCGGCGCACCTGAACCAATAGATTCACGATGGACAAGAACAAGCACGACCGGAATATAAATTCCGAGACCAAGCTCAGAAAAAATCCGGCAGGCAAATCCGGACTCGACACTCAACGCTACCGGTCAAGCCCGCACAACAGTCATCATCGGCGATTGCCATTAAGAAGTGGAATTTCTAGTCGCTCCAGACCTAGGCAAAGATGTCATCCTGGGGGGGCCATAGTTGGACACAGACGACGCCAGCATAGATTAAGCAAGAAAGTGCCTGCACTTTGGTCGCAACCCACGCTCGACGACTTATTGGACACGAAATCAGCAGAAACTCCTGTTAGAAACTAGAAACACCGAGGTCGGAATACTCCCCCCGCAATAACAGCAGTTTGAAAAAATCATCGGAGTTCCCGTCAGTCTTCAGCGAGGACCCCAGAGCCGCTACGACCATAACATGCACGCATAAGATCGAGCTGACGGATAGAAACTCAATCCGAGCCGCCAGGTACTCATACAACGCGCACAAAATTTTTATCGAAATGCTAGCATCAGGCATTATCGAAAGAAGTTCGAGCGAATATTGCGCACCACTGGTGATTGTAAAGAAGAAGGACGGATCATCCCGATTCTGCATCGATTACAAACGCCTAAACAAAGCCACGAAGACAGAAGTGACCCCGCTCCCGAAGATACGATAAACATTCAAGAAGAGAGGCCAAAATCTTCACCAAAATAGACCTCACATCGGGGTACTGGCAAATCCCAATGCATGAAGAGCACCGGCACTTAACCAGCTATGCCGCCCTCGACGGGGGAACGTACCAGTTTAGGGTCATGCCATGCGGCCTGAAAAACGCACCAGCAATCTCCCAAAAAATGAAGTCGCAGGTGCTGGTTGGTCTACTAGGTAAATGCGTCCACGTATACCTGGACGACATAAAGGTTTTCTCCAACAACAAAATCAAGTATGGAGACCACCTACGCCTGGTATTAGAAAGACTACAAGAACACGGGTTGCGCTACAACCTTAAGAAATGAGTTTGGAATGGATGAGGTAGAATACCTGGGCCACCAAATCACAGCGGACCGCAATGAACCACTAGAACATCACCTGAAATCAATTCGGGACTAACGTCCTTCGAGAAACTTAAGGAAGCAATTGACCGCCACCTCAAACTAACGAGGCCGCAGCCAAACCTAAGATTCGTTCTACAAACGGAATGCAAGCTACCAGGGAGTCGTAGCAGTCTTTTGCAAAAAGGAAGGAGACCAGAGGCATATCATCTCGTACGACAGTGCGAAATTAACACCCCGGCAGGCCAGGTTCCACTCCATCGAATTATAATGCATGGCAATACTCTGGGCAGTCAAGAAATATCGACCATACTTGGAGTTGAACAATCCACACTAAGGACTGACAACAAAGCCCTCGCATGGCTAAACACCTCCGCCGATGCTAAAGGCAAATTCCCCCAATGGGCAATGATCCTGGAAGAATTCAATTACACCCTGGAGCCACAAACGTACTGTAGTGTATAACTGTGTAACATATCATCTTTCTTCTTAAGCAAATCATCTTTTATATAGTATTAATAATGGTTTATTTGAAACTGAAGATAGGATGTAGGAAATATTCGAAAGAACACCATACAACAGGTAAGATTTATTATTATTTTTAAGATATACATATTTTTAATTAAATTTTTATAATTTAAAATCAACTGGTTATATTCTAAAATCAAAAACTGCAGCAACAGCATCAGAATCTGCATTAGCCAAACCGGGCAAAATAAGAGAAAGGAGAAGCTACAGTAAATGAATAATAATATAAATTCTTTCTATTCTGTAAGTGATAATATTAATAATTTTAATATAAAAGTAAGTTTTAATATATATATATATATATATATATATATATATATATATATATATTTTAAATTAACTTGTTAAAATTATTTATTATAATATTGTTATGGTTTTTTTATAATTAATTTGTTTTTAGGTTTACATCATGACAGAGAAATTCATACACCAAGTCCACCCTATGAATATGCGTTGGAAAGTATGGTTGCAATTGGTAAGCATTATTAAATAAATTTAAAAAATACGGTTTGATTTTTATTAACCAGTAGTGGCGTAGCTAGGATTATTTTTCATCAGTGTAAAACATTGAGAAGCTCCTCTTCAGAAACGAGTTTAGAAACAAATTTAGGCCTTTTAGCATTGCAGACTCTTGTAAAAACGCAAAACGATCTTCTGCAGTTATTTTTCGGACAATTTCAAATTTCAGTTTTTTTTTTCTTCAATAATCCAATCATGCTGAGCAAGTTGAAATTTTTTTATATAATGAACTATTTTAGTTTAAATTAATGTGTTGTGTTAGATATTGCGCTAAAGTGTACTGAAACTATTCCCAATTGTAAAACCCAGGTGTTTCAAGTTGTCCCTGAATGTATGAATGCCATTTCCAATTAATATTGATTGTTTTAATTCAATTTGAATTGCTCTCAAGTGTTCTCAGTTGCACATAAACTGTTTACAGTATTTTTAAATTTTACAAGAAATTGTTCTAAAGTGTACTAAACCAATTCAAACGTGTTCTAAGCTGTTTCTAGATTGTACTGAGCTATTTTAAGTTAAAATTAACCTATTTCAATGTAATTTAAGTTTCTCTTAAGTGTTCTAAGTTACATCTAAACTGTTCTCAAGAGTTTTCAAGCTGCTTCAAAGTACAAGGAACAATTTCTATTTAACTTTAAACTCATGTAATAAATTAAGAATTGTTCTGAAGTATTCAATCTACCATAAAAGTATTAGGCGGGAAGAGATCGACTAGGTCACTAGGTCTTAGTAGACCTAATAAAACCTAGTCACTATGTAAAAATAATTGTTAAAAAATAAATATTTAGTGTACTTTTATACATTAAATATCAGAAATTTCAAAAACATTTGATAAAATGCGATCGACTTAAAAACCTATCGCGATCGACTGTTTGATCGCCCCTGGTCTACAGAAACGGTTTCTAACTACACCTACAATATTCCAAGCTCATCCAGGCTGCACCGAGTGTATTTTGGTTTAAAATTAATTTGTTCTGTTTTCCTATTTCTAATTAATTTTAAACTCTTGTCAATATTATATTAGGAGTTATAAAGTATTTTAACGTGTACCGGAAGTGCACTTAATGTGTTTCGGAGGGCAAGACCATATCTAAGGGTGGTGATACAAAAATCCCCCTCGGCAACCGCATACGGTACAACACACACATGATTTTTTTGGTTGAAGACTTTATAGACTTTATAAATATGTTTCAAATCCAATTATCTCATAATTTCTTCAGATAAATCTTTTTTTTTTCTTTATGGGTAATTGCACTTAGTTCGGACAATCGTTCCCACATCGATGTCTCCGATTTTGCTCAATTTGTACACATGTTTAGGGTACTAAAATATGACAATTCTTAAAATTTTAGATAACTAGGTGCAAATGCAGTGTAAATGGCGGCCATTTTAATTTTTTAGGAATATTTTGTCTTCTTTCAGTTTTGTGCTGTAAATGAGAAAAAAATAGTAAAAACCATATTCAAAAGGGTGTATCTTACAGGAAATTTTCCGTAGAACACGATCCCGCTATTGGTTTTCCAAAATTTTCCGCAAAAAATGATGAAATTACCATTTTATTGAAAATTCGATATCTTTGATTCCGCTACACCTGGAGACTTGAAATTTGAATATGATACTCCTAAAACATAGTACTTTTGATCGCAAAAATAAAAAATTAGATTCGCTTGCCCTAGGGTGAAATATACCACATAATTGCTAAAAATTGGTTACTTTTAAAGGATTTATCTCGGATTTTCCGTAATTTTACTATTTTTCCGCCTTTTTTTTCAGGAGAATTTTTAAAAACGGACATAAAAATCACGTCTTAAAAAATCTAGGTTAAAATTTGTAGCATCTATAAATAAAAACCTCAATACTTGAATAGGATACTCCAAAATTAGTAAAGCTTAACTAAAGAACCAAGAATCCATTGTAACGTTCCAGCTCTTGTGTTCTGACGTTCAGTGACTAAAACAAAATAAACATAAGGATTAATAGGGATTACAGTTAAATAAGATAATACTTCCCTGTCAGAAGTCTTAGCCTGATCAACTTCGATGGATGATAAAAACGAAGAAACCGTCTCGGTCAGCATGCTAAAACAAATGAATGAGAAATAAATAATATTATTCCTGAGATGCGACTTTACAGTTCTTGAGTTATCAAATTTAAACTAAAATTTAAAAATTAATTATATAATCAATTAAAATCATAATAACTCACCTATTAATAAAATTGAACTGTTGGTCACCGAAATAGAAACATGCTCATAATTAATTACCTGACATCCGATCTGTAAATAATTAATAAATAAATATATATTAGCTAATGTGTTATAGAAATATGCTAATTTGAGGGTTATTAATTAATGAAAACGTGTTTTAGTTAATACAAAGTGACTATAATAATTAAATAAATAACACTATAAGGATTTAAAATTAATTAATTATGTGACAGGTTATCGTTAGGAAATGGTTCACCGTTAGAATTTTATGTACATACCTGGTGTAATTAATGGGCGAGACTGTGTGCGAGTGCCTCATTGCCAGTGGTTCATGGTCCAAAAATCTAAAATTCAAAATTAATTATTTATATGGAGCATAATACTTAATCAGTGGTTATTGTGGACTTTTGTAATCATATGTAAATGTTAATTTGGTAATTGAAATACGAGTCTCTTGGTTGTATTTTTTTAAGTTTTAATTGAGTAAATTATTGCTTCGTGAGATCGGGATGGGTGAAGAATTAATAATAATTAAATTTAACATTTTAGATTTTGTATAAATTAATTAGTAAATAAACCTGTACTTACATGTAGTATTATCCGTGCCTGGTATGTTCGTGGTGTTACACGTAACTTCACAAACATTAGTCTAGTAGCACTGTTATTGTTGTATTAATATTGAGGTTAGGTTAGGTTAGGTTGGTGGGCAAGGAGCTGGTAGGATGATAAGTCCAACTCCAGTCAACCTCGCCTGCACGCGGTGCCCGCTGCATGGAAACTAAAGAGGCTCTGGCGAAATACTTTCTCTTCAATCTCCGCTATGATCTGTCGACCTCTCTTGGTCAAACTCTTCGATCTACCCTGGATCACACCCAGGCAACCGATGCAACTAGGTCTCTAGAGCTAGGGAGCCAAACAGCTTTTATTTTCCTTCTTCTCTCCTTTTTTTCTAGGGCGAAACTCGACGCCGACTAAAGAAACAAGAAGAGTGCGCGGCCGCCAGTACCCAAAGCCGGAAGAACTAAACCCTCCAGCGGTAGGTCACGAAGCAAGTAGTGACCCGATAGGGCTCTGCCGCTGGAGGAGTAACCACCCTATAGGCTTCCAGCAGCCTTAAAAAAAATGGAAATGGTAAAATGGACGACAAAAATAAAACAGCCTCGGAAAAAAAATCACCGGAGGGTGGGGCTCCCTTCGGTGAATCTCCCAAGCCCCAAATCTACGACGACAACGCAACGAAAAATGATACTGAGAATGATACTGAGAAGGAAGAGCGGGACCTAACTTCCCACACAAAAGAGTCCTCCTCTGGGAGGCCTACTCAAAAGGAACCGAGCGAGGATGGAGGCTCAGAGTCGGATGATTCGCTAGGCTCGATCCCGCAGGAAGACGAGGCAAAGCAGGAGATCCGTAGAAAATACACGAAAGATGACCCAATAACACCGAAAGCGGAAAAAACGTTGAAAATACTGGCACAAACAGCAGCTATTGCTTTGGCCTTCATCGACAGCACAAAAGGAAAGAACGTTAACATCAACGTGAAGGGTCATATCATAACCTTAGCTACCAACATAAAAGCGTTAAAGAATGACCTACAAGCAAAGCCTGATAAAAAAGAAAAAACTTTGGAAAGCCAGCAGAAGCTAACTGATGAGGACGAAACCTCAAAGCTAAAGGGAGAATTAGCGACTTTCAAACTACAACAGAGAGAGAGCACGGAGGAAATGCGGAAAGAGATAAAAAAGCTGAAAGCCCAATTAGCTAATAGAAAGAAAGACCAAGAAAATATACAGATGGAGGAGACAGAGAAACTAAAACAAGAAGTAGATACCCTCAAAAAACATCTTGAGACTGAGAGGAAGACCAAGAAGCGAAGCCCTCTACCAAAGAAAACCCCAATGAGGGAAAGAGTCTCAGAGAAGAAATGCCTAGCAAATGCACAGGAGCTACTTGCTTTGGACTGGGAAGATGAAGACTTTCCAAACACAAGACAAGTAGAAGGGATAATGGGGGAACTCCAGAAAAACCAAGACACAGTAAGGGTAGTAGATAAGGAGTGTAAGCTCATCTACTGGAAACCGGAACGAAACGGCAGCATGCAAATCGAGGAAGTAAAGACTCAAAGGGTAACTCCAGGAGAGATGGCCTACATTAAATACACAACGCAAACCCCAACAAGCGAGCTCGAATGGGAAACAAAAGAAAGATATAGCTATTACCTGATGATCGACCTCGAGGAAAGCGACAACACGCAACTCCAGCAGGCGTACAAAGGGCTAACGGCGGTAAAAGATAGGATGAAAGCGGACCGGAGAAACCACATCGTGGCAGAGCTACCCGAAAAAAAAACTGTTACGGTCCGAAAACTGATGGAATACATAATGGGTGGAGAGGGCCTTACGGTCCAGATAGCCTCCCCAAAACCAAAGGAGGACAAAAGCAGTAAGAAGTCTGAGGCTAAAGGAGAGGGGAAAACTACAAAGGACGACCCAAACCAGGAGTGGAAAACTCAGAAAGGAAGGAGAAGAGATCCGCAGAAAAACAAAGACAATAGGCCGAGGACGACTGAGGCAATCATTGCCAAAGCGGCGGGCTGCACCTACGCCAACCTGGTGAAAAAGGTAAAAGGAAAGGCAAATCCACTCCAGGAAGGGGAAGGCGTCAAGTCTATGAGGCAGACAAAGAAAGGGGATCTGCTTATCGTGACCGAAAAGGGAAGATCGGAGGGACTGAAAAACGTCCTCCAAAAAGAACTGGGAAAACAGCAAGTCCGGAGCGGCAGCGGGAACACTGGAGAGAGTAAGACGCTGCACGACTCAAACATCGACGGAGATGTCACCCAAGAACAAATAGAAAACGCGATAAGGAACAAGAATTCAGATCTGGGGATGGAAGAAGAGCCTCTTGAGCTAAAGAACTTAAGACCGACCAAGATCGGAAACCAGAATGCGACATTGGTCATTGGCGAAAAACCTGCCAGCCTGCTGACAAAAGGAGAGAAGGTGAAAATAGGATGCCCAAATGCACCTTTAGGGAGAGGTTCCGCATCCCTCGATGCACCAACTGCCTAGGAGTCGGGCACACGCGGGCGTACTGCCCCGACAAGAAAGCAGAAGTACAGGGCTGCCTAAACTGCTGCAAAACCGGGCACCAGGCAAAAGACTTCAGAGCGCAGCTTATTGCAGGCACTGCAACAAGGAGCATAGGCCAGACTCGACAGCGTGTCCAAACTTCAGAAAACTCCTAGACCGCTGTAGGCGGGAGCAGTCGGACCAAAATGATTAAGTACCTACAAATAAACGTGGCTGCCCACGACGTAGCAGCAGCCCAGGCAAGACGAATGGGAGCAGACGTCATCTTGTTCCAGGAACCCAATAAGATAAAAAACAGGGTCTGCTGACGGACAACGGAGCGGACGTGGCGGTTCAGATAATGAACAAAAAAAGAGCCAAAATAATTAGCCACCAACCAGACAATGGCTTCCAAATTATTAGCCTGACAGACTATGAAGTCATAAACGCATACGTCTCGCCTAACACAACTCTGCCCGCCTATAAGTCTAGAGTGGACAACATCATGGAGGCCATCAGGACCAGAAAGAAGGGAGTAATCCTGGCGGGCGATTTCAATTCGAAATCACCAGCGTGGGGCTCAGCAAAGGAGGACAAAAGGGGCGAGTACCTCACACGTTGGATGGCGGCCTTAAACCTAATCCTAATAAATGACGGACTCACGCCAACCTTTGCAAGGAAGGAAAGCGTATCGTTTATTGACCTAACGATTGCCACAAACAACATCTCGGTAAGGAAATGGAAGGTGGAAGAGGACGAGGAATACCTAAGCCTGCACCGATATCTCTCTTTTGAGGTTGGCAATCGTTACAACAACCAGGATCAAAGATCAGAATGGGAATGGGCAATGAACGCAGAAAAAGCGAGGAACGAACTTCGAGGCCTCCGGTACAACCAGAACTTTTTCCAGAAACTTAAAGAAGTTCAGGACTGGGCCAGCTACAAGATCCGCGGCCAATCAAACAACTTGCCCTACTGGTGGAGCGATACTATTGACGCAAAAAGAAAGAAATGTACCGAAATACAAAGGCTTCTGACAAGATCCAGGGCGAAAGGAGAACCGGATAGGGTCAAAGAACTCGAAGCACAGCTCAAAACCGCCAGAAAAGAGTAACAAACAGCTATCCGCAGGAGCAAGATAGAAAAATGAAGAAACCTGGTCGACAACCTTGAGAGCGATGCTTTTGGACAGGGCTACCAGATACTGGTGAAGAGGCTGGCTATAAAGCCAAACCATATAACTCTAGAGGACAGCAGGAGGAAGGAGATTATTGAGGAGCTATTCCCGGATGTTATTGAGTAAGCAGCTCCGCTGACAACCGGAGACGCAGTAGACCCGACTCCTTTTACCGCCGACGAGCTGAATGAGGCCATTAGAAAACGACTAAAAAAGCCTCGGGACCCGACGGAATCCACTGCCAAATCATCAAGCTCGCGCACGAAATCATTCCCGACGTGCTGCTGGAAGCGTACAACAAGAACCTGGACGAAAGAATCTTTCCAAAACCTTGGAAAAAGCGAAGATAGCGCTGATCCCCAAAGGAGAAGACAAATTTAGGGCTATTAGTCCGCTAAGCGTACCCGGCAAGTTGTACGAACACCTGATAAAGGAGAGGCTTGAGGAGGAACTGGAAGAAAAAGAAGCCATATCCAGCACCCAATACGGTTTCAGAAAGGGCCGCTCAACAGTCGACGCCATCATGAAAGCAAGAAAGCTTTGCGAGGACAGCACAAGCGCGTGGAACGCAATCATCCTGCTGGACGTAAGAAACGCGTTTAACACCGCCAGCTGGGAGCAAATTAAAAGAAGGCTGACAGAGATAGGAACAAGCCGGTATCTCCTAGACCTCATATCAAGCTATCTGGGGGAGCGAACCATCCAAATTGCCGCAGGGAAGGAGAAGAACCTAACACAGGGGGTTCCGCAGGGCTCCGTCCTAGGACCTACTCTGTGGAACGTCGTCTACGACCCCGTGCTGAGCCTACAACTTCCAAAAGAATGCAGAACGGTCGCCTACGCCGACGACCTAGCGGTGGTGATCAGAGCGAACAGCATGCAGGAGATGCAGAAGGCTGCGAACAAAGCCCTAAAGGCGGTAGACAAATGGATGACGGGAATCGGCCTGGAACTGGCTCCCGAAAAAACTGAGGCACTGGTCGTGAAAGGAACGAGGAAGAAGACCGAAGTCGCCTTTGTCTTAAGAGGAGAAACCATCACCCCGAAAAAATCAGTCAAGTACTTGGGAGTATGGTTGGACTCGAACTGGATCTTTGGCCCGCACGTTCAAAACACCATCGGCAAAGCAGAGAAGACCATGACTGCTCTAATGAAGATAATGCCAACCGTAAGCGGGCAAAGCGCTAAAAGAAGGGCGATTTACCACTCCCTGATCCAATCCATACTGACCTACGCGGCGCCGGTCTGGAAGCGGGCACTCGTCTTAAACAGGCACCTGACAGCGCTTTTACCCACACAAAGAAAAGTCGTACTGAGAGTCATCAGCGCTTATCGAACGACAAGTGGCAAGGGTGCCTGCGTCATTGCAGCGATCCCGCCGATCGACCTGAAAGTGGGGAAGCTGGCAGAGAAACACCAAGCCAGAAAGGAAGGGCGCAAAGCCACGTATAACATCGTAGAGCAGTGGCACCGTAGATGGGACGACACCCATGACACGGCACAATGAACAAAGAAGCTTATCCCCCCAATAGAAAGATGGTTGAGATGCCAGCACAGAAACACCGACTACTTCCTGACACAATTCCTGACAGGCCACGGGAGCTTTGGCACCTACACCAAGAAGATTGGAAAGACCCAGAGCGACGATTGTCACTACTGCGGCAAAACCGATTCCCCGGAGCACACCATCCTCCATTGCACGCGATGGCACGTCGGAAGACATAAAGCAGAGGTAGCTGTAGGAAAGGCACTGACGATCGACAGCCTAATGAACGTCCTACTTGAAAACAAGCACAACTGGAAGCAGGTACACTCATTTATGAGAGACACAATGAGCACAAAGGAACGAGAAGAACTGGCCAGGCAGAAAGCCGCACAACAGGCAAATTAATTGAGACCAGACGGGTAGGTGATGCAAACCCTTAAAACCCAAAAAAAGGTTAGGTTAGGTTAGGTTAGCCCTAAAACCACTGGTGAGTAACTTTTTAATATTGTGCATTTTAAGTGATTCTTTGAACCATGACCCATAACTGAATGAGCTACTCGCGCCCAGTCGCAAACACAAGCGGCAGGCAGTAACCATAAATTTATATAAAATAAAACACACAAGAAAAGGTTACACCATATACAAATTTTCTTCAGTTAGTCTACTAGAAGTTACAATCATACATAATCTTCTCTGGTACATACAATGTTGTTAATATAGCTTTAAAAGTATGTAGAAAACTAGGATTTCTTAATAGAAGTAAACAGTTTTTACTTCTGTACAACTTTATACGTGCTTGTATTGAATATTGTTCCCAAGTATGAGAAGGGGCATATAAAACTACACTATATCTCCTAAATTCTATTCAAAAACAAGCTATTCGAATCATTGCCGATCCAAAATTGACTAATGACCTAGATACTTTACTATATCGACGCAATGTTGCAGATATTTTCATTTTCTACAGATATTTCCATGGACATTGTTCAATCAAAATAAAAAACATATTGCTATCGAAACAAATAACTACTCTTTTCATTTTCTATTTTAGTATAACCCCAAGACCCTAGATTTAGTTTAGTACATTTTAAGTGTATGTATATATTTTAGTAGCAATAAAGTAATATTTAAATTATACACAACATCAGATCATCAAACAATAACTAACCAGCTTTCTTGTAATTAATTAAATACATTACATATATTATATCAAATACCAGATAAGGTTACATTAAAAATTAATTCAAGGTATCCCAGAGTCAATAGAGATACCACCGTTAGCGGGGCGGTGGTAAAAAGAAGAGTTGTAAGAATTAACAATATTTCTATATTTTAATTTTATTTATATACTTTTATAGGCTCAAACGCAGTTAGTAATCAACCACAGTTGAAGAAAACCAGATCACTCTAATTCCACCGCTAATATCTTCCGATGAAAAGAAAATGGGAACTTCTAGCGGTGGAAGGAAAATTTATTGTAAGTGTTTGCAAAATTTGTTATTTTTTTTTAATTTACATTTTAATATTGCAGGGTCCTCAGCTTAATAAAAAGCTGTAAGTAGGCCAAGTTCAAACACAACTCTGGCTCAACATCTGGTCGGTGGCTCCTTATAAGTATCAATAATAATCATTACTATTTTACTTTATATTTTTTCTTATTTTAAGCGCAATTATTGCCGATATGTGCAAAAAAGCGAAAGAAGAAGAATTGGCTGAGCCTAGGAATAAAAAAACAAAAATCCCAACAATTATACCTCCGCTAGGAAGCTCCGATGATGAAGAAGTAGCTACTTCTAGCGGTGGTAAGAAATGTTACTGTAAGTACTTCAAAGGTTTACAAGTTTTATTTAATTTTAATTTTTTAATATTGAAGAGTCGTCAGCACTACAAAGAGGAGTGAGCCCACCGACTAATTTAAATACCAGTTTAACTGGTTATTTGTTCAGTTTGAAGCAGTGATTGGTGGCTCCAAGTAAGTATTATTAATTCTTAAATGATCATTAAGTTTTAGTCAGTGATTGTAATGTAATCATTTATATTTTTAGGTTGTTCAATTAATTTGGAAGCGACAGTGGCGGTAGATCCGACGTAAACCGAGACGGTAGTTGTAGTTGAAGAAGCAAATAATTTGGAGTACTGCAGTAGCAAAAGAAGTTGCCGATGTTGTGGTCGAGGCACCGGTTGTCAGAGCTCTAGCAGGAAGAAGTAAGTTTGACATTATTTGTTGTAACTTTCCTAATAAAATAATAATTAGTTTTATCAAGAATCTACAACTAATTATATTTTTGTTTATTTCTGGTAATTTATGATTCAGTGTTACTAAGGAATAGAAGCCGGCACAATTTGCGGCCGATGCATTATATAAATTATAATGAACAGGTCCTGGCAAAAATCGGTAAGTTGTACAAATTCAAACATAGTATACTAAATAACATTTACTAGAAAAAAATAAAAATTGTCTTAAACAATTCTAAATCATTTCTAATGAATTTCGAACTTAAATCAAATTTCATAAAAATTGTAGCAAGTAAAAGTATTTCTAGAAGCAACATTTTTGAAACTTAAGATTCAAAATTTGGCTCAAGCCTAGTATAATTGACAATTACTAGAAAAAATTGACATGACAGAATGATTGACAGATCACTCACTAAATTAAAAAAAGGAAATGACGTAATCAATTTCTTAATGACAAATACTGGGGCATATCATCAGTTTAGTAATAATAAATAGTTCAAAATTATCCTAGATATAATAATGTTTTGTTTTAGCTTAGAGAAAAATATCCATATTATATAAAAAAAACATGAAATTGAAATTGGAAAAATTGTAACACAACTAAAGCATCTGTCTTTGGAACACATCGATTAATAGTAAGTAATTTTCTTTTCTTTAAATTTCTCTGTTTTTGGTTCTCAGTCACTAAAACAATATTTTCAATTCCTCTTTTACAATCAAACCAGTTTGATCAATTTATTTAATCAGTGGCTAACAATTTGATATATTTTATCGTCAAAAATGTTGCTTAGCTTAAATGTTTTCACTATTAAAAATTGTTCGTGTAGCTGATAATAACATATCAGTTGACTTGATTTTTAGTGCACAAAATCAAATCTTGAACTTAATTTTAAACAACTGTATTACCTATTAAGAAATTCTAATTTTCTAGATAGTTTGGAACAACATGATCTCCAAAGAAGATTGGAGACTGTAAATCGTAAAGGCAAATTTAGCTGCGCTTTTGCTCTAAACCAACTGTGTTGGTTCAAAATATTTTAATTCTACTGGTAGTACCTTGCCTGTAAATGGCGTTGGGTACCAGTTGATAGCGCCCCTTATTCAATTCAAAAGAGAACAAAAGAATTTGTATTATTATTATTAGAATTGATGTAACATAATGACAAACAACTGGTATCTTAGGTACCAGTTGATCTGGTATCTGGGTATCAGTTGATAGCGCCTCCATTAATTTAAAGTGGAGGCGGGAGGTTGGAGGGTTTAACTAAATTAATGATAAACAACTGATACCTTAGATACCACTTAATAGTGCCCCCACGAATGTAAAGTGGGGGGACGGGATGTTGGAAGGTTTATAAACATACTAAATTAATGATTAATGAGTAGAGTAACATCGAACGCGAGCACACGTATTTTTGATTGAGGCCGACAATTATCTCGTATACGGGACTTTTCGCTTAAATCAAAGTACATTAGTAAAATAGTATAGTAAAGTTGAATTAAAAAGTGTAGAAGTGAGAATTAAAAAAAAGTGTAACAGTGACAAAAACCGGAAGATACCATCAAATTCCAAACGGATAAAATTGTCCTTGTAAAAGAGAGACCAATATATAAGAGGAGTGCGCGTTAGAAGAAGAAAGGTGCGAGTGGTACGAAACGCAAACAGCACGCCGCGCTCAACAGAGAAGAATACTCAGAGGCGTCCGCATTTAAATTTATATTTAATTTACATATATAAAATAAAAACGTCTTACAAATAACAGTACGAGTAAGACATAATTTAAATAATTTAAAACTGAAAATTATTAACCGAAATAAGAAAATTAAATTAAAAAAAAAAAAAAACCAAGTATAAATACGCCGAGAAGACAAAATAAATACAAATACAAGGAAGGAAATGGTGGAAATGGAGGAACTAAAAAGCATGTTCAAGGAATTAATGAAGGAGATGGCAAAGAACACTAAGGAACTAAAAGAAGAGATTAGAGAGCTAAAGAAAGAAATGAAGGATAAAGAAGTAAAGTGGGAGCAAGAAAAAATACAGATGATACAAAAAATTGAAAATTTAGAAAATAAAGCTGAAAAAGAAGAAAGACAGAAAAAAAGAAATAACATTATAATAACTGGCATAAAAACAAAGGAAAATGAGGAACAAATTAAAGTGGAGAAATTCTTGAGAGAAATACTTCAGATTCAAGTCAAAATAGGAAAAGCTCAGCTAATACATAAAGAAAAACAAATAATAAGAGTCGAAGCCGGAACATGGGAAACAAAACAAAAAATAATGAAAGCCAGAAGAAATTTAAAAGGGACCAGAATTTACATTGACAGTGACCTAACCCATGAAGAAAGATACGTTCAAAAAGAAATTAGAGACATAGCAAGAGAAGAAAAATCGAATGGCAAGAGGGTAAGAATAGGTTACCGTAAGTTAATTATTAACGGAGAGGAATATAGATGGAATAAAGAAATAAAAGGTTTAGAAGAAGTTGGAGATCCAAAAAACTAATAGGAAAACGGCTAGATAAAAAGAAAAATACACGGCGAGAAAATGGTATAAGAAAGATGATAAACACGACGGCAAATGATGTAAACAAAAGGAACAAAAATAGCAAAAGTACAAAAAAGAAAAATAAAGAAGAAAGAGTAGGAACATGGAATATAAGAGGATACATGGGAAAAGAAGCTGAATTGGTGGAAGAAATGATAAACCAAAAAATAGAAATACTAGGAATAACGGAAACAAAAAAGAAAGGGCAAGGGATAGAAAGAATACATAGAGGTTATTGGTTAATGTGGACAGGAGTGGAGGAAAAGGATAGAGCAAAAGGAGGAGTAGGAATGATAATAGCTCCGGAAAGGATAAAAGATACAATAAGAGAAAAACACATAAATGAAAGAATTATGACAGTAGAAATGAAGCTAGGAGATAACGAAACATGGACCATGATAGTAGCATACGGACCAAATGAAGACGCAAAAAAAGAAGAGAAAGACAGCTTCTATACAAAACTACAAGAAGAAATAGACGAGGGAGCAGAAAACATAATGATACTAGGAGACCTAAATGGGAGAGTAGGAAATCAAAACAACGGAATAGAAGAGGCTATGGGAAAAGAAGGAGAAGAAATTAGAAACAACAACGGAGAAAGAATTATTCAACTATGCATTGAAAACAATCTAGTAATAACAAACACTAAATTCAAACACAGGGAAGTTCACAAATACACAAGAACACAACCAACAAGAAACGAGAAATCAATAATTGACTACTACCTAGTTAACAGAAAGAACTGGAACAAGATAAAGAATGTAAAAGTAACAAGACAGGCGGAAATAGGAAGCGATCATCATTTACTACGAATGGATATGAAATGGAAAACAAAACTTAAACCAGACAAAAGAAGGAAAAAAGTTAAGATAAAAATAAAAACATACAAACTAAAAGAAGAACAAATACAAGTGGCATACCAAGAGATACTACAAAAAAAATTCAGAGAGAAAGAAAAAAGAACGTCCATAGAAGGAAAATGGGAAATTTTTAAACAAATTATTCTAGAAGCTGCAGAAGAAAGCTGTGGATCAGCAAAAATAGTGAACAAAGATACTAAAAAAACTAATTGGTGGACAGAAGAAGTCAAAAAAGAGATAAGGGACAAAAAAGAAAAATGGAAAAGATACTTACAAACCAAGGAAATAGAAGATTACGAAAAATACAAAGAAAAGAGAAATAATACAAAGAAAATAATAAAAGAAGCAAAGATAAAATCATGGACAAAATTTGGAAAAGAAATGAATGAAAATTTCAACCGAAACCAAAAACTATTTTACGGAACGTTAAAACATCTAAAACAAAAAAAAGAATACAATATGATGAACATAAAAGATAAAAACGGTAAAATAATAACGGAAGAAGATAAGATAATGGAAAGATGGAGGCAATACTTCCAAGAACTAACAGAACAAGAAGCAGAAGAAAACAAAACAATAGAAGATGAAGAATTGCTACAGGACAGAAGAACGGAAGAAATAGAAGAAATTAAAAAAGACGAAGTAATAGAAGCAATTAAAAAAATAAAAAACGGGAAGGCACCGGGAACAGATAAAATAACGCCGGAAATGATGAAATATATGGGAGATGAGGGAATTACACAAATAACGGAATTAATAAACGACATAATGAGGAATGGAAAAACCCCAAAGGAATGGAATAAAGGAATTATTCTACCCATACATAAAAAAGGCGATAAAAGGAAATGTGAAAACTATAGAGGAATCACACTAACGAGCATACCAAGCAAAATATTCACAAGAATTATTGAAAAAAGAATGAGAGACAAACTAGAAACAACAATAGAAGACAGCCAATGTGGATTTAGAAGAGGAAGAAGCACACAGGATCTAATATTTATAATTAGACAATTAAGTGAGAAAATGATTAAAAAAAATAGAGTAATGCACGTATGCTTTGTTGACCTTGAAAAAGCTTTCGACAGGATCAAGAGAGAGGACATATGGAAAGAACTAGAAGAGAGAGGAATTGAGAAGAAAATAATAAACGTAATCAAAAACATGTACACAGAAAACAAAAACATAGTCAGAATGAATAACGAAGAATCAAAAGAATTCCAAACGAAAAAAGGTGTGAAGCAAGGATGTGTGTTAAGCGCATTGCTTTTCTCAATTGTGCTAGACAGGGCAATAAAACAGGCAAAGCAAAAAATGAAAATGGTAAAAATAGGATATTGGAAAATGGAAGTAACAAAAATAGCAGAACTGCTATTTGCAGACGATATGGCAGTGATTGCTGAAACCGAAGAAGAGTTACAACACAACATGGAAATAATAGAGGAACAACTAAAGAAAATAAACATGAAAATAAATTATGAAAAAACAAAGACCATGATAATTGCAAAAGAAAAACTGAATCACGAAATAAGAATAAAAGGAAGAATAATAGAACAGGTCGAACAATACAGATACTTAGGAACAATAATACAAAGCAACGGAAAATTAGACAAAGAGATAGAGGACAAAATAGGAAAAACAGCAAAAATATATAACATGTTAAAAAATACTTTCTTTAACAAAAAAGAAATATCAAAAACAACAAAAACAGAAATTGTAAAAAAAGTAATCAGACCAACATTAACATATAGTAGCGAAACATGGACGATGACAGGAAAACAAATAGAAAGAATAAATGCTATGGAGATGAGATTTCTTAGGAAGATTGAGAACAAAACAAGAAAAGATAAAATAAGGAACGAGACATATAGGACGAATTTAAATATAAAACCAATACAAGAAAAAATTATTGAAGGTCAAATGAGATGGTATGGACATATCAGAAGAATGAGTGAAGAAAGAAATACTAAGAAAATTTATGAGACAAGAGTAACAGGAGAACAAAAAAGAGGAAGACCCAGAAAAGAATGGAACAGCGCAATAAAGGAAGAAGCTACAAGAAAAGGAAACACGTGGGAAGAAATAAAAGAGATAGCCAAGGATAGGAAGAAATGGAGAAAATATTACACAAACTAATAACGTAAACGCCTGACACCGAAAGGTAAAAAAGGCAATTGAATAAATAAATAAATAAATAAATTAATGACAAACAACTGGTACCTTGAGTACAATCCGACCAATACTTTTAACAATTGCGCTCTTCAAAAATGAATAGGGGGTTTCATCTGTGGTCCAAGACCAGGTGCATCATTCAATGACTCGACTTCTATCCTCAACACCACATCCATTACCATCTTAAAATTTGTCACTTCTCTCTACTCCATTGTAAACATTGATTCAAATTTCATTGATCAGATGTTTGTAATAAGTTTGAACACTTGTTATTGTTAACCAAAAATCAAGACGCAACAATTATGATCTCATCAATTACTCAATGTAAATTTTATTAAATTCGTTTATTCTTAACTAATCAATGCATACAGAGGATTTTATTCAAGATGGCTGTGATTTGCATTAAGAAACTCAGGCGGTCAAGTTAATTGTTAATGTACAAATGTCAATGTTTTGTAGATGTGACAGATTCTAAAAGTTTGTTTGTATGGTGTTGTTGGCATTAATTATGCATGGATCTATATGTGTATAGTGTAGTACGGAATGGTGATTTTAAGATAGTAATGGATGTGGTTCGATAGGTGTTATAAAAGTTTGCACCATAGATGGAGCTCAAAGTTTATTCCTGAAGAGAGAGAAAGATGCATTTGTTGTTGGTGTTGGAACTCGGATTAGTTAAGAGAAAATTAAAAGAGATTGAACAAAGTTGGTCTTTCCTTGGAGGGGGGAGGGGTTCTAAAAAGTTTATAATTTTGAAATTAAATATAATTTATAAACCATTATTATATTATTACAAAAACAATAAAAAAATTGAAAAATGTTTTGTATTTTTTTTTTAATTTCAAAATGGAAAATAAACATAAAATTACTTTGAAATTTTAAAAAGACTAGAATTAAACAGTCTGTGAATATAGACCTCAAGGACGGAGGTCTGCAATGCGGAAGAGCCCACAAGCATAGGGGACCCTTGACGTTTATTTCAAAACTTGGAGCGTCCCATAACTTACAAAATAAAGGTCAAATAAATGACAAAACTGTATTTTTTTAAAACTGTTTTTGAGTGGGCACTTTTCAATATTTTGTTATGTAGCCAAACAATCCTTACTCCGCCACTGAGTGACCTTGAATATTTGTTGCTTAAAAGTCTCTGGAAATAAATTATTTAAATTTAATTAAAATAGTTATTTCAATGTTGTTAAATGTCAGTGTGTCATATTGTGAAAGATTATCAATTATGTCCCTAGCTAGTGTGTTAATTGATAATTTCTAAATTAAAAAAGATTTTTTATGTCAAAATCAATAAATGCCACATTGTAAGGTATCAAATGGCTGTGAATTATTGCAATTGCAATTAATCAATTAATTGTTTAGATTTAAGTTAACAATAAATGTATTGACAAGTCAGGCATGAATTGATTGCATTTATTACATTTATTGTATTAGTTTTAAGTTTAAAGAAATGTTGATAGTTACCGACACATTTATTTATTATTGTTAATTAATATTGCTTCATTATATCAATGATTATTATATTATATCTTTAACCATCAACGGAATTGTTTATTGTAGTTTTATCGTCTTTTAAGAATAATGTTAATGTTTGTATTTTCTTTTTTTTTAATATGCTTAATTTCCCAAAAAGATGATAGATAGCACCGTAATTACAGGTAAGTTTACTAATTTTAATTTCAAAATGTTATATTTAGGCCAAAGCCGTATCTAAGGTTCAACTGATTCAATCTGCATTGACTGAACTCCGCGAAAGAAGATTTGAAATTATTTTAACCATAAGTTTGGTCAAAGTGATAAGAAATTTCTGCTCAATTACGCGCAATTGCCACGCTCTAAAAAAAGCTGACACATTTTTGAAATTACTAAATTAATGAGCCTGTGCGTCACGTCAAATATACAGCTCCTCGGGTGTTTCCTATACACTCAAGAGGCAGTAGGTAAAAAACTTGACACGGCCACTAATCGGTCTGATAAAGCAACTAGTGACGTAAAGATTTGTTAAACGCAATCTCAAATGAAGAATTTTATTAAAATTATACAACAATCAGATTAAATTGACCAGGAAGCGGAAAAGCAATTCTCGTAAGAAGATCACTTGATCACTAAAATTAACACACCTACATTTTAACTAGCATCAAAGCTAACTCTGCCGTCGTTAGAAAAAAACGTAACTACAGTTTTGGGAAAAAAATTAGTTTATTTTTTAATTAGATTTGTAGTAATAATTTTTATCTATTTTTAAAGTAAAAAAGCTGTAAATTATCAAAAATATGTCATATAATAGTTTCAAAACAAGTGATAATAAATTTGTAATTGCCAAAAAATAATCCAATTCAATAATATTTGAAGGCTCACTCAACGATAAATTTTTTCGATTTTCTTAAAACAATATTAGCTGCATTTACGGCTTTTTTCCTAAGAACAACAGAACTCAATTGTAGTTAGTTCCCGGATTAGGAAAAATTAAATTATTTTTTTTATATTTACCACCATAAAAATACACCAGAATGCACTATTGTCAGACCAGATTTCAATCATTATAGCTTAGTGTAATTTTTGATAGAAACAACTTAGTCCGTAAGACAAACTGGCTTCTCTATTAAAAATACTTGTCAGAATTCATCATTAAATCAAGAAAAAACAATCCGACATAAAAAATGAGGCTCCGATGGCAGCATCGTATTAGATCACTCCAAGTCACAAAAACCTCCTGGGAATGCCTAAAGCAACCAAATACCTGATCAGGAAAAAGATAACCAAATCCAGATGGCAAAACTTGAGACCAGCAGATAGGTGTTCACTAAATGCCATAACTGCCCAAGAATTTGATTACGAGAATCGACCTCTAATGTGAAAAACTCGGTAAGTAGGCAATACGATATTCATTACTTCAGAATAAGCAGTTTAATTTTATTATTAAGTTTATTAATAGTATGTCTTTCTCATCGATATTAAGGAAATATTTTAACTATTCTTATTACTTCAACTTCTATCTGCTAAATAAGATGTTTTATAGCATAATGTTGTTTTCACCAACTATACAAAAGTGTGATACATTGTTTCACACTTGCAAAGGTTTTGAGATTTGGAGTTAACATCGAGTATTATGATGATACTCGTAGTATATGTTTTTTATATTATTTACATACATACACTATGTTAAAAAATGAAAATAATGTCAGGTTACAATATAGCACATCCAATGTTGTTATATTGTAAATATTTATGAAAACACAAGTTTATGAATTTTAATTGTTAGACTGTTATCTCCATCCGATGTATTTTAAGTATTTACATATATTAAAACCCTCTCGAATGTATAACGACCACCCAGTGCGTAAATGCACCGACACATCTTTGTTGTGTGAAATAAATTCTATTTAAATTAACAATCTTTATTATACACATAATTAAATTAATTATTTTAATCAGCGTAATTCAGTTGCAATCTTTTAAAGTGGATGTATTATATTCATAAAATTTAATCGTATGTATATCAAAGCATCCGGAACAACAGAAAAACTGTCATATATAAATCAAGCAAAATATTGCCATTTCAAGAGAAACTAATTATTAAATTATTTAGGACTTTGAAAGAATTAATCAGGGCACCACTTTAAATTTAGTTTCAATCAATTTTAAAGCGGATGTATTATATTCAAAAATCTTGAAAACCTCCAGGGAAATGTATTGAACGATACAGAACAAAGAAAAAAGCCAGAGCAAAAGCAAAAGAAAAATGTATACAAAAAATATTTGAGGAAAAACAACCGAAACATTAAACAAACAAGGAATTGGAAGACCCAATTTATTTCCTTTATCACAATTTAATTCAATGGTGAATTTGAAAATAAAAATTATAAATTCGTTGTAATAATCACGAAAATCCAAACACACTTTTAATTATAATTAATAATTTAATTATTATGAAGCTGGATTGCCATTTAAATTAATTTCTGGTATTCCATAACTTCATATTGTGCTTTATATATTTCTGGGATATATTTTAATTTAATATTTTCCCCAAGTATAAATATTAATTTGTATTACTCTTTATTAAAGAATACTATTGTATTTATTTACAATAAACTGTAGCACAACTTTAAAATGCTCGCCACACCGTTAGATCGGTGTTGCGTGACTGACTGTCAGTACTGTCACCGGAGGAGTTCAGAGAATAAAACTATTTTTAACTAGTTCAGTTCCCTGTTGAAAACCAGGCGACCGGCACGTGATCGTACTCGTCCTATGATTGGTGGTCGTCGGGCAGATGTTCGGAGTACAATCAAACGGATATTTTAAATACTGTTTAGTAATCACACACAATGACAAGTTTTCTTGTATATATTTTCGGCTGATTACTCTAGGGGCAATATTTGTTTTGATGTTTATTTTAGAATTTGTTATGTTTTAAATGAAATCATTTAAATCGGCTAACTAAAAAGATTCGTTTAAACTGAGTCGTATATCACAAAAAATAATTATGTATACGTAAAAAAAATCTTTTATTAAATGATATTATTTATAAAATAAAATGCAAATATATTTATTTTTTCTATTCTTGTAGTTATTATAATTAATTAATTATTTATATTCGATATAAAGTTTTAGGTATATAAAACAAATAAAAATATATAATTTAAAACAAGGGCGATACGGCGATTTAGATCCGCTCGGCAAACCGTACACCCTCCATTCTCCGCATGTTCGAATGTTACCAGAAGTACCCTCCGGCTCCGCGCCCGACCGCACCATAATATTGCAATGCATTTTGTTTCGTTGCGACTGTTGCGTTTCTGTTTGATTATTGTTATTGTATACGTATGCAATAATAATAATTAGTTTTAATAATTTATTTATTTTGAATAATTAATTATGTATGTTGTATAATATAATATCTGGTATTTTAATTTAATTAGATATTGTTATTTTGTAAGGTCTTAATCATAACAGTGCGAGCGAGAAAACCAAAGATTTACGATGTAGACCATCACCATAAGCGTATAGTTTTCAGAAAGATTTAGGATTTTTACGACATTGGCTTAAATTAACTCTAAGGATCATTTCATTGCCGTTCGCCGGGGGGCCAATTATATTTGTATTATCTACCTGGAAGTTATTCAAGGATGAAAAGGGTATTGTATATCTATAATAAAAACATTGAAAATAACAATTAAATAAGTTATTTATTAATAATAATAATAATTTATATATGGTTATATTTACAAGTTTACAAATTAATAAAATAAACTGTTACTTATTAAATTAAACTAATCAGTATAAAAATCACTTTTATCGCTTGATTCAGCTCTTAAGTGTATTATAAGTCTTTCAACTTGATGTGTTTCATTCTCTGAGCCATATTAACAACTTCTTAGATGATGGGGCGGGCAATTATGCTTGTATTATCTGCCAGACACTATCCTATATCCAAACTATTCAATCTCAAATAATATAAATGCATTTGTTTGTTAAATTATTTAATGAAAGAGACTCGACTGCCAGCAGCCGACCAGTCCACATCGTAGAGAGAGCCCGCCAGCAATTAGCCAGCAAGCGACGTCTACGGATAAATGCAATTTTTATTGCAATTCGCACCGCTAACTATTGTTAATTATTTGTGATTTATCACATTTAATTAACAATATTTTATTTTTCAGATCCACAACATCCCGAAATGGATGTAAAAGTGAAGCAGTTCGAGGCCGCTTTTGTCAAGTTTGACAAGAGAATATCGACCTTAGAAGATACGCTCGCCGGGGCTCTTGAGGGCATCCACAACGTGATCGATGGATTTTCTTCGAGAAGCGTGCTGGAAGCCCTCACGGCCTCGACTATGGAACTCGTCACGCCGAGACTGCAGGGACTAGAAGTAACCTTCCGCTCTATGCAGTCTTCGCATGCCGAGAAAATCCGCGGACTGGAAGAGACCATCACGCAGATGCGAAGCACGATGGAGCAGCTTATGAAGATGCTCACCAAGGATACGTCAATTAGTATCAATTGCGAGCCTATTAAGGCGGCAATTGATGCTAATAATTCAAATCTGGTTGAAATGTTGCAGGTGGAGCAGGAGCCACCACAACAGCAGCAAGCAACCAAGAGGCAAGCCGCCCTAACTGACTCCGACACCTCATCAGACGACGACGACGCATTGGAAACGGACCAACCCTCCGGGACCGATGCCCGCGACGTATCTGTTGAGTTATCGCAGATGGACGTTCAGCAGCCCGTAGTGGAACAGCCATACCAGCTCGTCGAATCGAAATCGACAAAGAAGAAAAGACGAATGGAAAAGAATATTAAGAGTAAGAATTATTCCGAAACCCTTTCCCAATCCCCGCAGAAACCATCAACTTCTGCAGCCCGTCAAACCGCAACTCCTGTTGTTACGGCACGCAAACCATCTGCAAAGCCGGCGGTTAAAAATAATGCGTCCTCAGCGCCCTCTTCGAGTTCTGTTGAAAAGCCTCCACCTCTTGTTCTTCGCGATAAACGCGAATTTAACAAGTGGAGCAAGACGTTTAAAGACAGCGGCGTGAAAGTTGTCAGCGCTATAAACATCAGCGACGGCATCCGCTTTACTTTAAACGCTATGGAAGATTTCCGTACGGCGACGGCTCTCCTGAAAGCTTCAGGTAAAGCCAATTATTATACGTTTCAAACGCGAGACGAGAAATCCGTCAAAGCGATTGTAAAAAACATCCCCAAAGAGACTCACTCTGAGGAAGATGTTAAGAAAGAACTTGAATCGCTGGGATTCAACGTCCTTTCTGTAACTCGGCTAGGGAATAAACTCCTCGATGTCGAATATCCGATGCTGTACGTGCAGCTCGAAAATTCCGGTAAAAGCCAAGAGATTTTCAACCTCAAAGAGCTTTTTACGCTGACCATTAAGGTTGTGGCAAAGCGTCGCACGGGCGAAATCAGCCAGTGCCATACATGCCAGTGCTACGGGCACACGGCATCTAGGTGCTACGGTAACCCCGTTTGTGTCAAATGCGCCGGTCCGCACTATTCTGCGGAATGCACGAAAGACGTGAACGCGCCGCCCAAATGCGCTTTATGCGCTGGGGAACACACGGCATCATTCGCTGGCTGTGATGTTCGTAAGAAATTACGGGCACAGCAAGCTAAGCAGCGGAATAAAACCCGTTTGCAATCCGCTCCGAAATATATTAATTCCGACATGGCAGAGTTCTTCAAACAGATGACTGCCTCTCAAGCGACTTTATTGTCGGCTGTAAGAACCCTCGCACGATAAAAAGTGAGAGGAAGATGGCAAACGTGAGCCATATCTAAAGTAACGCATATATGGTTGGCGTCGTAAGACGCAATACGATACATATATTTTACGGTGCGTTCATTTATATTTCGATGGGAAGGTTATGCACAAATGTTTTTTACATTACTGTTATGTGCCGCACTCCCGGGTATGTTCAACGGGGCGGATTTTAGTCGGTAGGCGCTTCATATGAGGTGAATCCGACACTTTGTGTTAGTCTTTTGAAGATTTTGCCGCCCCAACCCAAAAAAAAAAAAAAAAAAAAAAATTATTTAATTTTTATATTTTAGTAATATTTTAAACAATGTGGAGACCGTGGTTTACAGAAATTAATGATGTAAACGAAACAGAAGCAGTCCAACAAAAAAACCGTATGCATTTGCCTATAGAAGCAAAAAAAAATAGTACGCAATGTTTATAATTATGTTGCTGAAGCAGAGGGGCACGTTGGGGCGTTTGCAAAAACAGCAAATATGACTCAAGTTCCAATAACAACGGTACAAAAAACTATATATAATTCAAAAGATGGTATTATTGTACCAAGAAAAACTAGAAAAGACTGGCAGCTCAAGAACATTTGAAGCTCACCACGAAGATTTAATCCGTCGTGTGATTTATAATGCCTGCACAAATAACGCTGCATTATCTGTACCAATGCTTCACGAAAAAGTTGTAAACCAATTAAAAATTAAGTGTTGTGAAGATTCGTTACGAAGATATATAAAAACAATTGGTTTTCGATATAATATTATTAATAAGCGTCAAGTTTTGATGGAATCTGCACGCATATCTGCATGGAGACTAAAATATCTAAATAAAATTGAAAACCTTCGTGAACAAAACACACCAATTATATATCTAGACGAAACGTGGTTTGACACACATGACACAATAAAGAAAGGATAGAACGACGGAACCTATAAATGTGATCTTAATTTACCTCCTGGTCGTGGAAAACGTATCACAATTTTACATGCAGGCTCTGAAAGTGGGTTTGTAAACAACGCCCTTTTACTTTCGGCAAAACTTATTAAAGATTCAGCTTTAGATTATCACGATAATATGACGGCAGATATATTTGAAAAATGGTTTGAGAAACAGTTGTTACCTAATTTACCACCTCATTCTGCCATTGTGCTACAATGCAAGTTATGATTTGTATTTTAAAATAAATTATAATAAAAAGGAGTTATTGGAGGTTTTAAAAACAGCAGAATTTACTATAGAGTATAAAATTGATAAAATGGCCCAAGAACGTGGACATCAAGTTGTAAGACTGCCTCCATATCATTGGATCTTTAACCCTATTGAGATGATATGGTCGCAACTTAAAGGAAACATAAGACGATATAACACAAATCCAAAATTTAGCAATTAAACTGTTGAATTGATTCGTACAGAAGTAAGAAATATTTCACCAAAAACGTGGAAAAATTGCGTGAAGCACGTAATTAAAGAAGAAAATAATTATTGAAATAAATTGGTAAATCCACTCATAATACACTTAGGAGCTGAATCAAGTGATGAAAGTGATTTTTATACTGATTAGATTAACTTTTATTTTATTAATTTGTAAACTTGTAAATATAACCATATATAAATTATTATTATTATTAATAAATAACTTATTTACTTGTTATTTTCAATGTTTTCTTTTATTATAGATATACAATACCCTTTTCACCCTTGAATAACTTCCAGGTAGATAATACAAATATAATTGGCCCCCCGGCGAACGGTAATGAAGTGATCCCTAGAGATAATTTAAGCCGATGTCGTAAAAATCCTAAATCTTTCTGAAAACTTATATACGTATAACAAATTTTTTTTTGTGGTAATAAATGTTATTATAAACAATTAAAATAAATATGAATTATATTAGAACTTAATTTGAAAAAAAAACAACAACAACAATTTTAACTATTATACATATAATATACAAATAAATAAATAAACTTCAATACAATGTTTTTATGTTTTAATTGATAAAATAGTAGCAGTAGCAAAAGTGTTCTTTCTCGGTTAATCATCAATGAAACTATTAATACTCAGTATTTAACATAATAATAATAATAGGTAATTGTAGAAGATTGTGAATTGAACGATTAAATTATATGTACAATACAATATACATAAAAACAGAATGCTTTTATAGTAAACATTTATTACCGCAGTAGAACAATCAATAAATATGTTGTTCTCTCTTTTTCCAATACAGAAATTCTTAATAAAATATTTGCAAAACACAAATTATCAAATGGTTTGAAAGAAGGAATTGTACCTGTAAAAAAAACCACCTGACAGACTATCCATTTTAACTGAAGAGGTTGTTCAAGATATAGAGAATCGACTAGAGCAACGTAAGGTACTCAACCTTTTCATACCTACCGCCACTTTAGCATCTCTATTGGTAGATAAAATTTCATACCGCCCACCTGTTGTATAATAATAATAATAACTTACCAAATACTTAATGTCGCACTTTCGTAAAATTTAGCTGCAAAAATCTTTATAAAATTATATATTTTCAGAAATTTAACTATAAACAATAAAGGATTTTATAAAAACTTAATGAAAATGTTTTTCAATAATGATATGAAATTTTTTTTAATTATACTTTAAAAAAATTCTATTTTAATGTTTTATCCGTCAATTAAATTGAAAAAAAAACGGAAAGTAGACAGCATTGGACATAACCCCTACCGCCCACCAAAAAATCGCTACCGCCCACTAGTGGGCTGCGGGTATCAATAGGTATAGCGGATATGGCCACACGTATAATTCACGAACTGCACTGACCCAGGAGCCAAGCAGTGGCTCGAATAATGGTTTTATTTTATTTCCGTCAAGGTCGAACAGCTGTTTATTTAGACGCACAATTTCATGCGCATCATGCTATGAATGCCG
Organism: Tachinus rufipes; assembly: GCA_963932245.1. NCBI lineage: Eukaryota > Metazoa > Arthropoda > Insecta > Coleoptera > Staphylinidae > Tachinus > Tachinus rufipes. Next base: position 57,124,475 of record OZ010747.1, read on the forward strand.
GCATAACGGGCATAACCTATTCGCGTTTACTTCGATGTTTCCATAGCTTTTAGTTATTATTGTTATTAGTTTTGTAGTTTAAATTTAAGGATTGCCTCAAGGGCAATGTCACCACCAGGTATTTGCAAATATAAATTAAAAGTGTCATTTTGTAATAATATATATTATAGTTCTATAACTGATAGCAGTTATAGGACTATAATAAGTATTATTATTTATTTTTACAGAATTTATATTTTGTTTATTTTAAAGAATTATTATTTATTTTGATAGAATTTTTATTTATTTGCAAATTCTGTGTGGATTTGCCATTTTTAACTCTGCCGTTGTCAGTTCCCAGCCCGAAAATAAAGAGGGAAAATGGCAAGTTTTAAAAATTGCTCCTTTTATTGACGCAAACGTAACTCAGCGCCGCTAGGCGTCCGTTTTACAAACTTAATGTTTCTTCCCAGGAGCGAAGAGGCGCTAAAACTCGAGGCGAAATATTTATAGGGAATTGACTTATCTTCTATTGTATGATCTGTGCTAGTGGGCGGTATGGACCAGGTTGAGTGCCACTGGACTAGTCCACAAAAAATAATGAGAAAACTATGTGCCCAAGCTGGAATTTCATATGAAGTAGCAAAGAAAATCCTGCATTTGCACCCGTATACAGAATCCTCAGTTAAATTACTTGCACTTGATAATAATAATCAGTCTGCAACTCATCGAAGCGTATTGTTGAAGACATCCATCTAAAACTGTAGTGCGATACCGCTCTGCATTATTTTATTAAAAAATATAGGTCCATTAATTCTTTGCCTTAACATTGCAACCCAAATACCAATTCAGTAATAATATAATAATAATTATAAAAAAAGAAAAAAAAAAAAATAATAATAATACTAATTAATATTTTCTTTATTCAAATAGTATAAAATAAGTACATAGAAATATTATATAGTATTGAAATATGTCATATAAAAATAGGTAATATATATTTTTATAGGTGTTTAAAGCGTGTGTTGTGACAATGCTCAAAAAGCTACTCATTAAAATAGGTTAATTTTCTTCTTACAAACTTTACTGTTAGTATTTTATTCGATTTGAATATTGTACGACATGAATCTTGATACTTTAGTATTTACAAAAACACGTTGTATATCATTAGGTGCACCCCAGAATATTATTCCAAATTTCAAATGGGAGTAAAAATTTGCATAGTATAGGGCTATAGAGATCGAATACCTTAACAAGCTCTGTTTAGTTTAGTACATAAATGATCTACCTGAAATTGCCATTTTAGATATTTGTCAATGTAAACTCCTTGTGATAGCCATTCATTTTAAAATGTACTGCATTGATGTTGGATTTTGATTTAAACAAAACACAGTTGATTTTTTCTTCGTTTATCACATACTATTACTATGAAACCACGTTAGCATTTCTTTTAAGACATTGTTACTGATTTGAGATACACTATGCACATTTGTGGCAGATATGAAAACATTTGTCATCTGCGTAGTTTACTAAGTTTATATTTGTGCTATGACATTTAGAATGTATATAGTTTGGCAGATCATTTATGTATATCACAAATAACAGAGCACAAATTATGCTACCTTGTGGTACTTCCATACTAGTTGGCAACGTATTTGATTGTATATACCCATTTTCACTGTGTAGTTAGACAAATTGTTGTCTATTTGCTAAATATGATTTAAACCAATGAAGTGCACAACCGCGTACTCCATAATTTTGCAATTTACTTAACAAACTCAAGTGGTTTATACAGTTAAATGCTTTTGACAGATCAAGGAATAGGCCGCATAGTTCTTGATGCATTTCTAAGTGATGATAAATAGAGCTTGTGAACTGGAATAAAGCTGTATTAATACTTTTGTTTTTAATGAAACCGTGTTGATTTTCATTGAGTAGTTTATGAGTATCAAAAAAATGCAAGAGTATTATAAACCAGATATTCATGAATTTTTGAATAACTATTTTCGTTTTGAATTTCTCCTTTTTTATATATTGGAGTGACCAGACTGGTTTTGAAAAACTCTGGAAAAACTCCACTCTCTAGTGATACATTAAATATACGGCATAGGGGATAACTGTTATTGATATGCTATCCACACCAACAAAATGTTTATTGGCCATCTTCTGGGGTTATAAAAAAAAAGAATGTAGATTTACAGATTGAGACGTTTGAATTATTACACCATTCTTTAATGGATTAGCACCCATGTTAATAAAATATTTATTAAATTTGTTTGCAATGTCACTATTAACTGGAGTCGAAAAAAGAAGATAAATATATATTTTATTTCTTACAACAAAGAAACAACATAGAAAAGGACCTTTTCTAACGTTTTAAAGCGGTGCACAAATTTACTAGTTGTTATTTGTTTGAAATATGGAATATCAGTAATTTTTAACAATAAAAATTGATAAGCAAAAAATTTGTATGAGGGGCAATTACCCCCCCCCCCCTTGAAACCGCCACTGAGTTGATAGGTTCTGAAACAAAAATAATTGATTTTTATAATATTAAACTGTTGGGTTGTTTAAGTAAAATTTACTATGAGCTTTGTTTTGATTTATTTTAACATTTTGAAGTGGAATATTAGCGTTAAAACATCTGATTACTGTGTTTAAGATATGTTTGAGCTTAATGTTTACATTTGGCGATCTGTAGATGATATTCCAGTCCTCAGCCGATAAGTCGTTATAAAAAAGTGTAAGATTGCAATCGGTAATACGTCGAATTAATATTGTGTTATTTTAAGTATGATAATATGTATATAGTATTTATAACAAGAATTTGAGCACAGTGATTGGAGTTATTCTAGTGCTTTCTATAGTCATAATACTATAAAATAAAAATCTATTTGTATTGTTAGTAGGATTTTTAATATCGATATTAAAATCACCGCAAATGAAGTAAGTTAAGTTTTCAAAAACTATAATAATTAAAAGTTTTTCCATTTTTTTAGAAATGTATATCTACTACACTTTTAGGTGTTCGTTATAATGATATTACTATATTTTTGACACGAGTTATAAACTAGTTATAAACATTATTTTCAATGTTTATTATAATTTGTAACTACTGTCAGATTTTAATTTTTCATATGAAATTGTAATTCACAGCCAATCAAATAGCGCAAATAGCCGAAAAGGCCAATGGGCATATGTGGACCGAAAATCGTCTTTTCGGTAGAGGCAGGCAAAAAAGACTTTAGCAGACCTTCGCTTTAGCAGCCCTCACTCGCTTCGCTTGTTCGTGCTGGCGAGCTGCTAAAGCCTATTTTCGGCCCTTGATACACTATATACTATGTTATTAGATATAATATATATTTAACCTGTTGACATACAGCTAACGTGTCATATGTTCAACAACGACATTGACATTGAAAACATGCGACGGGCAAGGTTAGACTGTAATTTGGGTTATAAAGAAAATAAGATACATTGGGCAAGTGTACAACAGGTGGCAGCAACCTCGCCATTTTACATGTGAGAATTTTTTTTAAACATTTTTTTTATCATTTAGAAATTATTTTCAATCAAGTCAAAGAGTTTCAACATTGGTGATAAAGGTAAAACTGCAGAAGGTATGGTTGGAGATAATGGTACAGGTGCACAAGGGATGGTCGGAGATAATGGTACAGTTGCACAAGGGATGGTCGGAGATAATGGTAAAGGTGCACAAGATAATAGTACAGACAGTGCAGTAGATGTTGCACAAACAAAAGTGCACCCAGAAAAGAAAGGTTTAATATATGTTGCCTTTTTTCTGATTGTTCATTAGTTGTATTATTGAACATATTTAAATAGTTGTTTGTTGTGCGTGTCGGAAGGCATGAAAAAAATGTATAATGTATAAATAATAAATACTATCTTTTTTTAGCTAGCGAGTTGAAAGCCGAAATTGCTAAATTGCAAAGAGAGCTGGCGGCAACAATAAACAACAACGGTTCAACAAAAAATAAAAAGGTATAGTGTTCAGAAAGATTTAAGATTTTTACGACATCGGCTTAAATTATCTCTAGGGATCATTTCATTACCGTTTGCCGGGGGCCAATTATATTTGTATTATCTACCTGAAGTTATTCAAGGGTGAAAAGGGTATTGTATATCTATAATAAAAGAAAACATTGAAAATAACAATTAAATAAGTTATTTATTAATAATATAATATTTACAAGTTTACAAATTAATAAAATAAAAGTTAATCTAATCAGTATAAAAATCACTTTCATCACTTGATTCAGCTCCTAAGTGTATTATGAGTGGATTTACCAATTTATTTCTATAATTATTTTCTTCTTTAATTACGTGCTTCACGCAATTTTTCCACGCTTCTGGTGAAATATTTCTTACTTCTGTACGAATCAATTCAACAGTTTCATTGCTAAATTTTGGATTTGTGTTATATCGTCTTATGTTTCCTTTAAATTGCGACCATATCATCTCAATAGGGTTAAAGATGCAATGATATGGAGGCAAGTAGATAAGGGATAGCCGTTTCTGGGCCCTCCATTACTCCATCCGGTGTGTAAGAGAGAAATAATGAGTGCGAGCGAGACGACATGATACATGCGCTTAGAGAGAGATTATCTTGTGGTTTTGCATCGATCATATACATGTTACAGGGTGTTCGAAAAAGTTGGTTTATACAGGGTGTGTCAAAAATAAAATCTAAGATGGCGACCGGAAGTGATTATCTTTATGTCAGAATCAAAAATGGCGACCGGATGTACGACTTCCGGTGTTGCAAAAGGGGCCGTCATGGTACTCAAATGAAAGCGCTCGACGCGTAGGTTGCGAATCTAAAATAAAAACTTGTACTTGACCCGCTCCTAAGCGATAAAAATACAAAAAACCTCCTGGATGGTTTAAAATAAAGAAACAAATGATAACAATATGTTGTTTAAGTGGAGACACTAAATTTAAAAATCAGTTAGTCGTAGATAATGGTGATGTCAAGAACGTCACTCATTAAACGACACCTTTTAAAAAATCGATTGCAAAAACAAAAACAGCAATTAGACTATCGATTGGAAAGTCTATTAAGGCAAATTATAAATGTTAAAAAAATTATTTGTGATTATGAATTGCAAAAGCAACTGTGTGCAAAACTCGACGGTATGCAGCTCCGATGAAATTAGCGAAGTCGAAATAAAATTATTTGAAAATATAAATAAAGCCGTTGAATTGTATGATGAATGCAAGTTAACTGGTGAATATGTAAAATATCTGCCTGAAAAATATTTGCGATCGCTATATGGACTAAATTTGGAAAGACATCCTGCCTGAAAAATGTAAGAGTGATTTATATTTCCAAATAAGACTTCCTTGTCATAAGCATTACAACCTTCCAACCGATGAGGACCACATAGACGGACCACCTCCGCCCATAAAAAACTGTTTTAGATGCATCGCAGAAAAGTGTATCTGCAAAAAGTGTCAAGATTACCGATCAACTAGAAAAAGTGACAAGAGCACCGAAAATGAATAGCACCGCATTCATACTTTTATCAACTTTGCTTAATGGAACTTTGTTCATCACAAAACCCAAAGATGCCAGACAATGCTACATAACCGCCATCGATAGAGGAATCAATGATAGTTGGCCTTTGGAGTGGAAAATGATGCACCTCGACAATACCACTCATCCAAGAACGTTCAAAATCAACGCCAGCACGATTCCGGGGGTGTCAAATGTGATGAATGCAACTTTTATGTTCCTCGATAAAAATCGATACGTAATGAACGTATCAAATCATTTAATAATCTCAAATGTTGGAAGTAATAACGCAAATTTAATATTGAGTCTAGAAATAATTTTGACTGTTAAATGTGTAATTATAATTTCATATGTATTTTATAAATTATATAAAAGATATATTAACAATCATTAAATAAAAGAAAATCAAATATATGTTATAACTGTGTTTTATTTCATCATTTCATAACAACATGCATGATAACATATCACCAATGTTCAACAGGAAATTATAACATAATCAGAAGTAACAGGATGTAACATCCGCTTTTAACAGAAAAATTGCATCATAATACAAGAATCAACAAGAAAATTCGTATCATCATCATACCAACCTTGTGATTCACTATAAGTATGAATCATTAAATCTTTATCAGCGCTGTGATTGGTTGAAATTTGATTCTTAAATTAGTAATAACATGGTGATCATGACGCAAAAACTTCACAGTTGATTCAGTGTTTGTGCAGTTCAGTTCACGATAGTTTAGCTACATTTACAATAGAGTTCATAATGTCTAACCTCAAAAGGAGTTATTCTACACCTTTAAAACGAGAGTACGATGTTAAAAAGCCTCATGTAAATCCAATCGAGACACCAAAAAATTCTATTTTTAAACCTTTCGTTGAGGATATGGAGAGTCGACCGAGAGATCTACAACCTGATTATTATACGAGTACATCAACCCTGAAGGTACTTACGGTTTAACACGCAAAGATGCAGAAAAATTCTACAACGTGGGGTACGATTTAGATGATGTGTGCATGCAACAGATTAACCTGAAAAGTCTGGAGCCACAAGATATTATTGAACGTAAGTTTTAAATATATTTTTCTCAAGTGAAATTTATTTTTAAATCTAATCATTCTTTTCAGATCCCCCAAAGTTCGAAGATCCAGTGGAGGAAGGCATTCGTAGATACGATGATGATGTCAAGCGTGAGATGCAGCTGATTGGAGAGAGCTTTTATGCAATCAATAACTCTAGAACAAAATTTGTGTCCATTGGTCTAAGTCCAGCACTAGGATTTATACCAATTATCAAAATCCACTGTGGGCATAATGGTACTTTTGGACGCAATGGGGTTTTCTTCACCGCAGAAGAATGGAGTGCATTCTCCAAAATAAATATAACCGAAATTAGAGATGGGGGCACATGGAAGTACTGTGATCACCGCATTTCATATACCTCATACAAACAACTGGATGTTATATTACTCGAGTGTCGGAATTTTAAAATATTAAGTTCTTCAATGACATTCAACAACTTAATTAATTTTAAGAATCTTATAAACTTTAAATTAACATTATTAAAATCCTATGAATTTGATTTATATTATAATGTAATTATGGCTAAATGTTTAAAATTAGCTCACGAAGATAACGATTTGTATGGTAAAGTTATCCGCTTATTGAGTGAGAACGGTACAAAAGGAGAGCCCGAGTATCTTATGATGGAAACACTGAACATGTTTTACGGTAAAATGTATTATGACTATGAATGTATGAATATAAACTCCTGATGAATTAAATGTTTAAAAAAAAAAAAATCAATCTTATTATTTACTCCTTCACATAAATAAAACAATGTGTGTGGGTTACAATATATATTTATTATTATTATTATTATTATTATTATTAAAACTAAACTAGTATACGATTAAATTATTATAAAACATTATTTTTATCAATCCAACTATTATGAGTCTTATCAAGTCCCAGCCACTTCACGAAAACTTTAGTTCCTTTTTTCTTTATAATTTTTTCCACTAGATATGCATCATTATGCTTAACAAGTTGAATTTCTTCAGCGTAAAATCCTCCTTTGATTGGACTCCCCCTTGAATCTTCCAACAGGTACACAGTAGGATTTGTGATTTTAATTGAAATCACTTTAAATATTTCGGTGGACCAATTAGGTGTGTATCCCTTCGCAAAAACGGTTTTCTCCTTGCTGATTCTCACAAAGTCTCCAATTTTAAATTTTTGCGGTCCAGCAATCTTGATGTGTGAATAAACGGTTTTCAACAGCATCGATTCTTTATCTTTAGTGACTTCATTTGGTTTCATACCGATGGTACTATGCTTACGATTGTTGTAATCTTTTGTGATATCAGGTAATACATCAAGCCATTTATATTTGCCTCGTAAACTAAACTCTCTATATAATATTTCTTTAACAGTACGTATCACTCGCTCGGCCATTGCAGCCTTTTTAATAGTAAACGTAGAGTAATGATTAATTGAACGCTTTTTAAGTAAATTTTCAACATGCTTGTTGTTAAACTCTTTACCCAGATCGGTCTGCAAGTTTTTCGGGATCCTACCACCATTAAATATTTTGTCAAATGCACTCTTCACTGACGGTCCGCTTTTATCTTTTAGAGGTTCCGCCCACAAGTATTTGGAGAAGCAATCGATTACAATAAGAATGTGTTTATATCCCTTATTTTCGCGAGAATACAGTATAAAATCAGCCAAATCAGCCTGCCACAGATCATCTAAACCTTTCAAAATGGTTCGTCTTCTAGAGAAATTTATTCGCGCGGGCTTGTGGATTTCAGTAACGATATCTTGTTTTACTTTACTCATTCTTGTTCGAAGAAATCAATTTTTAATGCTCTCTGCTTGAGCTCCCAATAACAAATTAATTTTAATAACAAACTCCACCCATTTTATTTGAATGTCGCTTTGAATTAGTTCATTTGTCTATTCGCTCTCTAATATCGTGAATTCGATCATTAATGCTGTTAATTTGAACCTTTACACTGTTGTATGTTGTTGTTAAGTTATCACTTATAATTTCAATACGATTATAAACATTCAGTTTGAAGTTTGCATGTGCATTGCTGACCAAGTTCATATTCTGTTCAATTTTATGCAATTCATCCTTAAATGTCAGTAACTTTGATTCAATCATTTCAGGAATGTCTTTAATGCATAATTGAATTTTCTTATCGAGATCCTCATATTTGATATTAATATGATCAAAATCAGATTTATTTTCGGCGTTTAAATTTTCCAAGAGAGTATTGATAGCGTTCTTATCATCATCAGATTTCTTGAGAAGATTTGTAATTTTAGAGTCGAGGTAGTTGAAAATGTTGTGAACGTACAGCTTAGTCGTGACATCAGTATCATCGATAGGAGCATCAACATTTTTCAAACGCTTGTGAGAAATGTCGAAATTTCCGTCAGCATCGCGTTTAAAACCGTTGCCTGGCGGGCCTCTTACACCAGCAAATGATTTATTTTGCGACGAATGACGTCCGAATTTGTCTACACTCATAGTGATATTGAGATTAAAATAAAAATTAATAGATTATATTTGCTTCTCTCAGCTCTTCTTCGATGGAGGCAATCTCGTTAGCGTGAGATGAATTTCCGGCTCTACGTGAAGCGTGTAGCAACCACAAACGTTCTATTAACTCGTTAGGATTATCCCAGTGTGTGTATCGAAAGGGCTTATCTTCAACTTCTAATGTTGAATCGAATCCTTTACCTGCGTACGAATTGGCATCTGACACACTCCTGCTGCGATTTGGACGGTGTGTAGTAGTAGTATTAGCAAAGGCCTCTATTATCTCTTCATCCACAGTTTTCTCGTTCACTCTCATTGCTCTCGCTTTTTTACGTTCATCTAACATAGGTTTAACTAACATTTTATATTTTGTTGTACCAATTCCCTGATGTTGCTCTGCAGGATTATGACTTTTAAATAAAGCATTAGTAGCCACTAAAACTTCAAAATAGTCTCTTTTGTCTTGTTCGGTATAATTTTGAGGAGTTTTCTTGAATAATAATTCATACAATCCATCAGTACCTATAAATTTTTTCCCTCTCACATAAAAATCTCCAATCGCATCAATCATTAGCTCTGTGTTTCCAACGATTATCTTGCTGGTATCAATGTCATAATTAACTCCCGTTACCGAAGAGCGATCATAAACAATTTTATCAGCATCTTTGACGTATCCAATAAGTAAAGGCACTAAAACATTAGGATACTGTTCGAGATATTCTCTCAAACCACGTTCAGTAATAGGTTCTGGGTTTTCATTATTTTCAACAACTGTATTATCAATTGTATTATCAACTGTATTATCAACTGTATCATCTGAAGACTCTAACCTACTTTTGTAAGTCTCTTCTTCGGGTTTATAATTTTCCCTCCTAAGTGTGGTTGCATCTGACATACCATCGTAAGAGTTTCTTTCTAAACCTCCTTGTGTTTTATCAAATTGTATCATACTGGGTTCATATTGACCAAAGCTGACCATTTCCTCTGGTTTCGTAGGTGTAGAAGTTCTACCATATCTTCTCTTAGGTCTAATCGGAGTCACTTGCTGTTGCGGTGGTTGCGTAGGAGATTGTTTAATTTGAGGCGTTATATTAAGAACATTTGCAGGACCCGGTGTCAATGTAGAACTCTTTATTAACTCCTTAATTGGTTCAATTAAAGGCTTGTAAGTTTTATTTAAGATTTCATTATCATCGGATTGCTTCAATTTGAGAGCCATTACTTTCTTGCGAATTGCATGCTTTACATTTATGAGTTCCTTATCAACATTGTGTTTCTCCGTATTGAAAGGGTTCCGTAATAGAGAGCGCTTCTTATACCGCATCTCTAAAAATAGCGAGCGCTTTTGTAGCGCTGTACCGCTCGCTATTCCGCTATACCGCTCGCTATTTCGCTATACCGCTCCCTATCCCGCTATACCGCTCGCTATTTCGCTATACCGCTCCCTATCCCGCTATACCGCTCGCTATTTCGCTATACCGCTCTCTATTTCGCTATACCGCTCCCTATCCCGCTATACCGCTCGCTATTCCACTATACCGCTCCCTATTCCGCTATACCGCTCGCTATTCCGCTTACTGCGCGCTATATCAGGCGCTCTTCAATAGCTACCGCTTTTATACTGCTATATCAATTGCTATATAACTGCTTAATCTTTTTATACTGCTCCACTTCAATAGAGATAGAAATAATAACCACACCCCGCTAACGCATGCGCTATACTGATTGAGGTAATTATCAGTTTATTATTATATACTCGTCGAGTCCTTTGCGGTATCTGCCGGCATCAGAATCCTTGTCTATCACAATGAAACCATACTTTTCTTTCCAACATTCTGCACATAGAGTTTTAAACTTCTCGAAACTCATATCGCTGCCCACATGGTCTTGGTATACATGTTTCAAATTTAAATCATCTTGTTTGAAGAGCATTATAAAATTTCCATTATCGCGGATCAAATGCTTAGGGATACGTGTATATGTTTGACATAGGTAAAATGAATCAACATTTTTATGTCTACCCATACTGAAGAAATTTCTAATTTTATCTTGTTTGTCACATGCAACATCGTCAAATATAAAAATTGAATTATTATTTGCTTCACTCGGATCGAGGATTTCGCAGTTTTCGGAAAATGGAAAATATCCAACTTCCGACATCGAGCTTAAAACGTTACTTAACATTTGATATTTTGGTTGAAACAACGACTTTGAGTAAATGTACAAGTTTTCAAATTTTAAACCGTTTTCATGGAAAAGCATTGAAAATAAAACGTTAGTTTTGCCACAATTCGAGGGTCCGCATATTAAAGCTCTTACAGAATTTGGGATTAACGGGCCATGTTTTTCAGATTGTCCAGTCGTATCCCCCACAACTGAGTCTATATTTATAATTGGTAAAGTAACTTTCTGCTTAACGGTTCTCATTATACTAACTAAAACTCTAATTAATATGGCTATATATACACATCATTGATCTGATAAAATTATTAAGCAATGTACCACGGTAGAGGTATCATCAACACAGTTACCTGTTGAGCTACACTTACCCGGATATAAATATTGCGGTCCCGGCACCAAGTTGAAGAAGCGTTTGATCAGAGGAGATATCGGTATAAACGATTTGGATAAAGCTTGTATGCAGCACGACATTGCCTATTCGAATTCATCCAAGTTAGAAGATCGACATAAGGCAGATAAAAGTTTGGAAAAATCTGCTGGGGGAAGAGTTAAGTCTAAGAACTCTTCGTTAAGCGAAAAAGCAAGCGCTCTAGCGGTAACTGGAATCATGAAAGCCAAAAGGAAATTAGGAATGGGCGTTAAAACTGTAACTCTTCGCGCAGGTGTAGTAAATAAAGCACGAACGGCGTTAAAACCGTTAGCAAAAAAAATTAAAAGTGCAGACGTTATACGAGAAAGTGCTAAAATTGCCTTGATTGCTGCCAAGGATGCTGTTAAGAAAACGGGTGGACGTAATAAAGTCCGCAAACCAAGAGTTCTACCTATTCCAAAACAAGGTGGCTTTCTGCCACTCATACCCCTCTTTGCTGGATTAAGCGCCTTAGGTTCGATCGCGGGGGGTACTAGCGCTATCGTACGAGCAGTAAAATCTACTAAGGAGGCACAAAAGAAACTGCAAGAGTCCGAGCGTCACAACAAAACGATGGAAGCCATCGCTCTCGGAAAGAAGGGAAGCGGTTTATATTTAAAACCATATAAGAAAGGTTTGGGCCTGTACCTGAAAAAATCAAAAAACTGTTAAGTTCGCTGCCCGATAGACCGCTCACAGATTTAGACTTGAAAAAATATACGAAACATATTAAAACGTTTAGAGGAGTATTTATGCGAGATCAGTTACCACATCACCCTCATTATAGAGAGTCAGGTATAATAAATCTGGATAGGGCGGCAGGAGCCGGCACTCATTGGGTAGCGTACAAGAAGAACGGCAGACGCGTGCACTACTTTGATAGTTTTGGAAATTTAAGCCCGCCGCTAGAAGTTGTAAAATATTTCAAAGCATGCGAGATAAAATATAATCACAATCAATATCAGAAATTTAACTCTCACAACTGCGGACATTTATGTTTAGAGTTTTTATATAAATAAAGATGTTAAAATTAATTTTATGTTAGTCATGTCTCGAACGTTCACCCTGCAAGGTGATAGCAGCGAACTATCGGTCAACTATTATCCTCCGATCGAGTTAGATCCGCAACACGAATATTGTTTAGGACTCATTGGTTTTCACACATATAATTCCATACCGAACATTGAGGAAGGAATCAACAATAAATTCATTTTCAACGATAATAAATTGATCACACTTTCTACAGGGGCATACGAAATTCGAGACATTGAATTGTATTTACAACGCATGATAATAGGGGGGTTAAATTTACCCGAGTCGGAAGCAGAAGAAATTTTGTCTTTGAAACCCAATCACAACACTCTTCAGTGTGAAATTAAGAGCAAGTATGACATTGATTTTACATCTGATAAAAACGGGCGTCTCTTGGGGTTTTCCGGGAAAAAAATTTTAAAAGCCGGAATTATTCATAGGTCCGATTTACCCGTGCAAATAATTAAAGTGGAAAGTATAAGAATAGAGTGCAACATCGTTACTGGAGCATATTACGACGATCGTCTGTCGCACACGTTGTTCGAATTTAGTCCCGCAGTGGATCCCGGTTACGCAATTAATATTGAACCTCGAAATATTTTATATTTACCGGTAAACGTTCGCAATAGCATCGACAATATCAATCTCAGAATATTAGATCAAGCGGGGGATCCCATTAATTTTAGGAGAGAAAATATTTTAGTAAGATTGGAATTAAAACCTCTGTAAGATGGGAATTGTTTTCGGTAATAAAAAGAAGAAGAACAATGCGTTCTCCATCAGTTCCCCTTTGCCTACGAAAGAGGTGACACGTCTTAATTTATCCCGATTATTGGCTCTAGGTTACAGAGTGAAACATTATGGGAAAAATTAACATTTTTGATGAAGTGCAATTTGATGAGAGCATCGTTAAAGAACAGTATCATTCTTACCGACCAAGGACTACAAACTTTGATAATAACGATGAAATCAGAATCACAATTCAGAACCAAGATATTTTTACATGTCCAAGCGAAAGCAGTATATACTTGGTTGGAGAGGTCGAAGGGCAGCCATCAGATGGAAAAACATTTAGCATAACCAACAACGTTTTCTCATTCTTGTTCGAAGAAATCCGATATGAGTTAAACGGTGTCGAGATTGATAGAACGAGAGATTTGGGTATCTCGAGCACTATGAAGGGGTTCCTTTTCTACGGAGACGCCGAAGAAATGAAAGTTTTGGGAACTGCCGGGTGGGGCAAAACCGGTCAAATAAAAACATATTTTGTGAATAAAAAGTTTTTTGCTCTTATTCCGCTAAAGTGCTGGTTAGGATTTGCCGAAGACTATCAAAAAATAATGGGATTTGCAAAACACGAACTAATTCTACTACGTGCGTCTACTGATGTAAATTGTTTCATAAGCGATGATACTGATAAAAAAGTAACTAGCCTGATTAAATTTAAAATAAACAAAGTCGAGTGGAGAGTACCACATATACAATTAAATGATGAGATTAAATTACAAATGTTGGAACAAGTTAAAACCGATCCTAGAATCTTAATCCCATTTCGCAAATGGGAACTACACGAACTACCCTCTATGAATAAATCTAAAGATAGTGTTTGGTCCGTAAAAACCTCAAACAGTCTAGAGAAATCACGATATGTAATTATAGCTTTTCACGTCAACAAAAAGGGTGTGTCGAGTGAAGACGTTTCCACATTCGATCATTGTAACATTAAAAACATAAGAATCTATCTAAATTCTGAAACATATCCATACGAAAATTTAAATTTGGATTTTGACAATGGCGAATATTTAACCGCCTACGAGATGTACTGTCAGTTTCAAAGTAGTTACTATGATAATGCAAAAAATCAGCCATACTTTTCATTTACTGATTTTAAGAATCACACAATGTTTGTATTTGACGTTTCAAAACAAAATGAAAGCATCAAGTCCTCGACGGTAGACTTGCGCCTTGAAATGGAAGCTTCTCAGACTTTTAAAGACAATACTAGGTGTTATTGTCTCATTTTGAGCGATACCATAGTTGAATACACACCGCTATCAGGGTTGGTTCGAAAACTCGTGTGATGGGAAAAAGAGTGAGATTCAGTGAGCCCGAGTCAACGGTCATTTATTTGCCTAAAGAATGTGGTGACTATAGAAGCGGTGCTGAATGGATGATTGAAGCACAAAATAGACTACGATTTCAACGTAGAATTAAAAAGATTGCAATAACATTGGAAGCAGTAGTGAATCCTGAACGTAGAAAAATGCGTCAAATACCCACCATCAATTGAGCTCTTATTTTAGTCGAGTACAGGCCGTTGATGTGTACACTTCATATAACATGATGATTATATTAGCCATCGATATGCAAGGATTTGTAATTGCAAATCAGTTTATGCCGAAGGAAATAAGTATTGCATCAAATTACAAAAATATTCACACTTACTTGATGAAACCGACAATCGACTACTCGTTTTTAACATCGAAGGAAAAAATTCAAGCCAGATGGTTGGAAAATAATTACCACTCAATTCCATATTCCGGAGGAATTGTTGATATGGCCGAGATTGACAACATCTTTTACGGATTTACTCAGAATTTATCCGATGTGACGTGCGTGGTCAAGGGTGTTCAAAAAGAAGATTTTTTAAAAAGACATTTCCCGAATTTTACCATATTAAACCTTGAAGGTGAAATTAATTCACCAAAGTTTGAAAAATGTACTCATTTCTGTGCAAATCACACGGATGAGTTTAGTAATTGTTCATTTCAAAATGTAAAAAAAAATTGTACTTATTTAAATGATAATAATAATACTAAATATTATTAAATGTAACTTATTGTGTAATTGGTAATGTTAGATTGTTATGTGACATTATTATTGATAAACGTACAAATTTATCTTGTAATTTTTTTTTTAAATAATAATAAATGTGTTATTAAGATGTTGTGTTTGTTTCTTTATTTTAAACCATCCAGGAGGTTTTTTGTATTTTTATCGCTTAGGAGCGGGTCAAGTACAAGTTTTTATTTTAGATTCGTGACGTACGCTTTCATTTGAGTACCATGAAGGCCCTTTTTGCAACACCGGAAGTCGCACTTCCGGTCGCCATTTTTTATTCTGACATAAAGATAATCACTTCCGGTCGCCATCTTAGATTTTATTTTTGACACACCCTGTATATACCAACTTTTTCGAACACCCTGTAACATGTATATGCTCGATGCAAAACCACAAGATAATCTCTCTCTAAGCGCATGTATCATCTCGTCTCGCTCGCACTCATTATTTCTCTCTTATAAATTGTAATGAAATAATGATGAAATAAAAATGCAGTTTATTATTATAATATTGTTTCTTTTATTTAATTTTTGTAAATATACCTATTATATAATTTATAAAGTACATAAGAAATATCTATAATAATAATAATAATAATAATAATAATAATAATAATAATAATAATAATAATATAAAGCATAATTTATTGTTTTAAAGCATCATACCCCCAAATTATAGGTGTAAACATAAGCACTAACAAACTAATTACAAATAATAAATCTAATATAATAGTACATATAATTTTAATATTTTCTTCCTTATCAGAACATTTTTCACTGCTAATGTTTATAAGGGTGTAACACGAGTCTTCGGTAAGACTTCCTTGCTTCTGCACAGGATTGTTCATAGCATCAGTATTCTGGAGCGGGTGGTCCATCTATCTGATCTCTTCCTCTATATATACACGAATGACAATGCATTTTAGAAGGTGGGGGACCATCTATGTGTGTGCGAAAACTAGAATTATTATAATGTTTGTGACATGGTAGACGTTGTTGTAAATCAATCATGTTTCTGTAACAATCGGGTATAGATTTCCAAAAGTTTTCTAATTCCCATGAAGTTAACTTAAATATTAAGCATTGTGGTAAATATTGAATGTGTTGTTCTATCAGCTGGTCTGCATAATAAGCTTCTATAGCGGCGTTGGTTTTCATTATTATTACTTCGTTCATTATATGTGAATTTTATTCAACAAAGTACAAATTTCTTTCTGCGTTTCGTAGGTTTTTATCAATTGTTTAATGTTTTTAATGCTCACAATTTGATCTTCGATTCTTTGTCCAAGTGTATTGTAACGACTCACGTAATTTCTAATCAATTTTTGCTGTTTGCTTTTTGAAATCTTAAATGGAACTGATTTCATTTTAATTAAAAGAAGCTAAATGCTTTAACACATCCGAAAAATTGAACACTAACACTTCAAAAAGACTCTCTCTGTTTTCGTAATACGACGATTCGTTCTGCAATGCCACTTGCTTGATTAAATTTTTTTTTCTATATCGGTAGTATCTGAAGTAATGAGCATATTAACTTCCGACAAACACTGATTAAAAAAATCAAAAAAACGTAATTGACTTAATCTGTTCATTCGTAAATCTATCAATTCAATCAATTTACATAATGTATCAAAACAATGTCGATCTAAAGAAATTTTTATGTCATTTTTTTCAACAACAACAACCTTTTGCCTTTTACACACATCTTCAAAATACAATTTACAATTTTCGAACACCTGTAAATAATTATATTTAAATTAATTACTAATTAAATTAAAAAATCACAACTATTTTACCTCTATAGTTTTACATGGTTCTTTCACTACACTGACATCGTTGTTCTTTATCTTTTGATTGCAAGTTTCACAAACTCGTTTTCGCTTTTGTCCACCGAGTTGTGGTTTTCTCTTTATCTTGAGATAATCATCCATTTCATCCTTAAATTGAATAATTTTATTCCATTCTTCTTGTATAAACGAAATGTTTTTCTGTTGCATTGATAATTTTATACAGTGATAAAACCCTCTGTTAGGGCTTAACCCAACTGACACATTAACAGTTTTATTTTTATTGAGAGCATATTTCACTTCATTAATCAAACGCGATTCTTGATGTAAACAACTTTCAAAATCTTCGAGAATTTCTTCGAAAAAATTCGAGTCGACAGACATGATGTATATTACTCTATTGCCAGTAATAAACTAAAGCTTTACACTCCCCCCCCTTACCCTTACCCCATTTTGTTTCCGTTTCATATATTATTATTATTATTTTCTCTCCCTATATTTCACATTTTGTGTGGGAGCAGGTCAAGTGTCAATTTTTATTTCAGATTCGCAACCTACGCGTCGTGCGCTTTCATTTGAGTACCATGACGGCCCCTTTTGCAACACCGAAAGTCGTATTTTGCTTGGGAGCAGGTCAAGTGTCAATTTTTATTTCAGATTCGCAACCTACGCGTCGAGCGCTTTCATTTGAGTACCATGACGGCCCCTTTTGCAACACCGGAAGTCGTACATCCGGTCGCCATTTTTGATTCTGACATAAAGATAATCACTTCCGGTCGCCATCTTAGATTTTATTTTTGACACACCCTGTATATACCAACTTTTTCGAACACCCTGTAACATGTATATGCTCGATGCAAAACCACAAGATAATCTCTCTCTAAGCGCATGTATCATGTCGTCTCGCTCGCACTCATTATTTCTCTCTTACACACCGGATGGAGTAATAGAGGGCCCAGAAACGGCTATCCCTTATCTACTGAGGCAGTCTTACAACTTGATGTCCACGTTCTTGGGCCATTTTATCAATTTTATACTCTATAGTAAATTCTGCTGTTTTTAAAACCTCCAATAACTCCTTTTTATTATAATTTATTTCAAAATACAAATCATTATTTTGAAGAAACTCTTGAATTTCCTCTTTTCTAGATGCAGAAGTGGGTATTTTTATTTAATTGTGCACAATGATAACTTGCATTGTAGCACAATGGCAGAATGAGGTGGTAAATTAGGTAACAACTGTTTCTCAAACCATTTTTCAAATATATCTGCCGTCATATTATCGTGATAATCCAATGCTGAATCTTTAATAAGTTTTGCCAAAAGTAAAAGGGCGTTGTTTACAAACCCACTTTCAGAGCCTGCATGTAAAATTGTGATACGTTTTCCACGACCAGGAGGTAAATTAAGATCACATTTATAGGTTCCGTCGATCCATCCTTTCTTTATTGTGTCATGTGTGTCAAACCACGTTTCGTCTAGATATATAATTGGTGTGTTTTGTTCACGAAGGTTTTCAATTTTATTTAGATATTTTAGTCTCCATGCAGATATGCGTGCCGATTCCATCAAAACTTGACGCTTATTAATGATATTATATCGAAAACCAATTGTTTTTATATATCTTCGTAACGAATCTTCACAACACTTAATTTTTAATTGGTTGACAACTTTTTCGTGAAGCATTGATACAGATAATGCAGCGTTATTTGTGCACGCATTATAAATCACACGACGGATTAAATCTTCGTGGTGAGCTTCAAATGTTCTTGAGCTGCCAGAGTCTTTTCTAGTTTTTCTTGGTACAATAATACCATCTTTTGAATTATATATAATTTTTTGTACCGTTGTTATTGAAACTTGAGTCATATTTGCTGTTTTTGCAAACGCCCCAACGTGCCCCTCTGCTTCAGCAACATAATTATAAACATTGCGTACTATATTTTTTGCTTCTATAGGCAAATGCATACGGTTCTTTTGTTGGACTGCTTCTGTTTCGTTTACATCATCAATTTCTGTAAACCACGGTCTCCACATTGTTTAAAATATTACTAAAATATAAAAATTAAATAATTTAACAAACAAATGCATTTATATTATTTGAGATTGAATAGTTTAGATATAGGATAGTTTAATAAAAAAAGTTTGCGTATACTTATAATTTTATTACTAATGTTTTGACAGCTTTGCTATTGTCATTAGAGCTGAAAATCGTCAAAACGTTAGTAATAAAATTATAAGCATACGCTAATTTTTTTATTAAACTATCCTATATCCAAACTATTCAATCTCAAATCGTAAAAAAAGGATATAAATTAATTAACAAAAATTTATATTATAAATAATAATAATGATAATATTGTATATAATAATACATAAAATATAAGAACAAAACCTACCTTATTAAATTTTAATAAACTATTTACATAAAATAATTACAGTATAGAATATTATTATAACACAGTATATTAAAGAAACAATATGTTGCAACAGCGTCTATAGAACAAGTATGCAACCCGTGATTGCTACTTGGGGTTAAATAGGTGTCAGGCAGATAATACAAGCATAATTGCCCCGCCTCATCATCTAATGCTGCCCATAGACGCACGAACTTGCTCATGAATTTGCCCGTTGAGGCAAGAGCGCTATGTAGAGAAATGAGAGAATTGACCATACACGTACAGTTCGTCACTTACAACGCGCCTTCAGTTTGCCCTGTTTCGTTTAGCGTTAATATGTCTCTTTTCACAAATGAGTTTAATTAACGCATGTTATTTATAAAATGATGGTTGCAAAGATGTTCTAATTTTTTCATATTAATTTATGTATCAATTTAAGAATGATCAAAAATACTTTGTTTTGTTATTGCATTTCGTAAACCCTATAATAAAAATAAACGACACTGTCATGAAAAAGCAATGCTTTACCAATGTGTTTAGTACCTAGTTATTACTAGAAATTGAGTCTTTATAAAATTTATTTTAATTTAATTAATTATTAATTAAAATAAAATAACATTTAATTAATTAAAAATAAACTTATGAAGTTGTATATATTGGCACATTTACAGTAAAATGTTTCTGTATTTAAATAAACAATGCACTGGTTGAAAAGTTGTACGATTATTTAAGATTAAAGGACGAAGAAACATGATTTGTTTTAGTTTAATAATATTATTTAAAAATCATAATGAATTAAATAATTTCAATACAGTTTTAATATTTAAATTGGATTAAATCAAATGGATTAAATCAAATGAATTAAATGATTATTAAAATGGTATAGTATTTCATTATATAACTTTTAGATATTTTAGTATACATTTTAATGTTCTTATTAAACGCCGCCTCGGATAATAACTAAAAAATAGCAAATGTTAAAATAAATATTATTATTAACAATTTACAAAATATTTAATTTGATTATTAAGCTTTTATTTGATAAAAATCTATATAACAGTTGATTTATTGCCCTATTCCGTACATCAGAAGTTGTCATTGCACACGCTTGAATCGTTCGCCCGTGCGGCCCGTGCACGAAAAATCAAACATAGCTTGATTCACTTTACCTCGAGCATGTGTGTCTGACTCAAAGTTTTCTTCCGCCAAACGCCCATAGTGCGCATGCTCAGACCTCGTCATACGCCAGGCGCTAACATAAGTTCGTGCGTGTATGGGCTGCATAATGCTGCCCATACACGCACGAATTTGCTCATGAATTTGCTCGTTGAGGCAAGAGCGCTACGTAGAGAAATGAGAGAATTGACCATACACGTACAGTTGTTCGTCACTTACAACGCGCCTTCAGTTTGCTTGCCCTGTTTCTTTGTAGCGTTAACATGTATCTCTTCACAAATGAGTTTAATTGACGCATGTTATGGATAAAATGATGGTTGCAAAGATTTTCTAATTTTTGCATATTAATTTATGTAACAATTTAAGAATGATCAAAAATACTTTGTTTTGTTATTGCATTTTGTAAAATAATAAAAAAACCAAAGTCATAAAAAACAATGCTTTACCAATGTGTATTACTTACTGTTACTAGAAATTGTGTCTTTATAATATTTATTTTGATTTAATTAATTATTAATTAAAATAAAATAACATTAAATTAATTAAGAATAAACTTATGAAGTTAATATATTGGCACATTTACAGTAAAATATTTTTGTATATTAATAAACAACGCACTGGTTAAAAAGTTGTACGATTAATTAAGATTAATGGACAAAGAAACATGATTTGTTTTAGTTTATTAATATTATTTAAAAATCATAATAAATTAAATAATTTCAATACAGTTTTAATATTTAAATTGGATTAAATCAAATGGATTAATTGATTATTAAAATGGTATAGTATTTCATTATATGTATAACTTTTAGATATTTTAGTATTTATTTATGTTTTTATATTAAACGTCGTCTCCGAATGATAAAATAAATAAATATTATTATTAAAAATTTACAAAATATTTAATTTGATTATTAAGGTTTTATTTAATAAAAATCTATATAACAGTTGATTTATTGGCTCATTCCGTACATCAGAAGTTGTCATTGCACACGCTTGAATCGTTGGCCCGTGCACGGGCTGCACGAAAAATCAAACATTGCTTGATTCACTTTACCTCGAGCATGTGTGTCCGACTCAAAGTTTTCTTCCGCCAGTGCGCATGCTCAGACCTCTTCATACGCCCAGCGCTAACATAAGTTCGTGCGTGTATGGGCTGCATAAGAAGTTGGTAATATGGCTCAGAGAATGAAACACATCAAGTTGAAAGACTTATAATACACTTAAGAGCTGAATCAAGCGATAAAAGTGATTTTTATACTGATTAGTTTAATTTAATAAGTAACATTTTATTTTATTAATTTGTAAACTTGTAAATATAACCATATATAAATTATTATTATTATTAATAAATAACTTATTTAATTGTTATTTTCAATGTTTTCTTTTATTATAGATATACAATACCCTTTTCACCCTTGAATAACATCCAGGTAGATAATACAAATATAATTGCCCCCCGGCGAACGGTAATGAAATGATCCCTAGAGATAATTTAAGCCGATGTCGTAAAAATCCTAAATCTTTCTGAACACTATATTTAACTTATTATTACTTGATATTTGTTTTGTAGCATTAAGTCGAACAATAAAACTGTTTGATAATCATTAGTTACACCGATCAATAAGTAATTAATAACCATGATTATCGAATCAAATTAATTATTATATACAACTTAATTTTTTTAGCATGGTTCTAGAATTAGAACATTTTTATTTATTATTTTTAGAAAAAGGATCAGAAAAAAAAAAGAAAATGGAAAACCGGCTACGGGGAATTATAGATACAATAAATAGTATATTATTATATTAAAAATTAATTGGTATTGATATGCAGTAATAGAAAACATACAAGATATTTCTCTAGAACACGACACGCCACTGCAACAACATGACGGAACTTCTTTTTTATACAAAAACCTGTCCAACAATACAAACTAATTCACGTAAATATTCGAAACTTAATGAAAAAATTAGATGGTTTGGACATTTTTATAGACGATACAAATCCGCAAATGCTATGTCTTGCAGAAACATGGTTAACTGACGACAATATAGATTATATGAAGATAAATAATTTCAAATTAATTTCATACAAGAACCGGATTGCGCACATACATGAAGGAGTAGCTATATTTGCAAAATCAGATTTAAAATGTATAGAGCTAAATCATGTTAATAATCTAACAATAGAAATGGAAATAGAATGCTGTTCCATTTTAATTAAATCCCTTAAACAGGAAATGTGCGTGGTATCTGTATATCGGCCTCCGACAGGTAACATACACACTTTTATCTTTAGACTGGGTCAAATTCTCGATTATGTTAATAATATTTCAGAATATATTATTTTATGCGGCGATTTAAGTATTGACAATTTAGTAAATAACATAAACTCAAATATGCTGTGTGATCTGATCAACTCGTATAAGTTAATTAATAAGATAAATGAACCAACTCGTATTTTCACTAATAAAAATGGCAAAACATCATCGACAGGCATTGATTATATAGTCACTAACTTAGATAAAAACCAATTCTCATGTGCGGTAATACCTTACAACATATCTGATCAATATGCCCAACAAATTTGTTTTAATCAAGCAAAGCTCAATGAAGTTATACCAAAGGAAAAAGTTTAATATAGAATCATAAATGAGAACAATTTAGAAATAATAACAACAATAATTTAGAAATACTAAAAAATATGTTAGACTTAAATCAAACTAAAATAACCATTACAGATGACGTAGATCAATCGTTTGAAAATTTCATGGATCATTTTTTGGATTATTTTAATAAGTCATGCCCAACTAAAACAAAAGATATACCTAGTACATAATACGCATAAACTAAAATGGATTTCAAATGATTTAAGAAAATCTAGTAATGAACTTAAAGCTCTTAAAATTTTACCTGTATGCAGCTCCACTACGCTCCGACCTTGCAATTATCATTGCACTCTACTGCGACTTCGAGATTTAACTTAATCTTTTGTTCTGTCTGCTGTATACTTGTATACAGCAAATAGAACAAATTTTATTTCAGTAATTATTTGCTGCTGCAATGGCACCCGTGCCGGAGCAGCAGCTTAAGATGGAATCTAAGGACGTCCCCGCCGGCTTCTTATCCCAGGATAAGAAGAAGAAGAAGAAATCCCATCCGAGGGATAAACCTGGCGCCAACGCCAGAGTTGCTGCACTTACCCTCCAGGTCCAGGGAATGAAGGGCCAGATGAACACCATGGCGGAAACAATAATGAGCTTAAATCAGCGCATTATTGATATCTCCAGCTCCTTTCAGATTCTCGCGGACTTCGTCACGGCCATGAAAATCAGCGCTACCACCCCCACCGAGGCACCCACCCCCACCGAGGCACCCACCCCCACCGAGGCAACCAAGATGGAAGTCATGGACCTGGGGGCCCCAACCAGCGGAATCAAGCGCCGCCTTGACTCCTCCCCCTCCGAGGACGGAACCGAGCCGGAATTGAGAGGCCACGCCCCCAAAAGTCTGGACCAAGCCGCAGACGTTTCGACGGCGGTCCGTGCGCCAGACGTTCCCCCCACAACCTCCGATGAAGAAGACGGCTTCACGGAGGTGAGCCGTAAAAAGAAGAAGAAGGCCGCCAAAAAGAGGAACACGGGTGAGCCCTTTCCTCCTTTAATTAGGCCTTCTGCCACTCCCCAGCAGCCTTCAGCCACTGGTAACGAGCCATCAGCGGCTCCTCTCGCCGGCCCTTCAGGCCAAAAGGCAAAAGGGCCTTCTGCCCCCAAGCGCGCCGCCCCCGCCCAAAAGGGGACCCCCTTCGCCGAGGTGAAGTTCCGGCCTATTGCCGAGGACCTCAACCACGACGGCGAAGGCTCTATGGTTAATGACGATCTCCATCCCCCCGCTGACACCCCCGCGAATTCTTCTTCTAAATCGCGTCCGCCGGCGTTTGTTTTGACGGATAAAAACAAATACCCGGCTACATCAAAATATTTCAAGGATAACAAAATTGTTATCCTTTCATCGCGTACTACCCAAGAGGGTATACGCATGGCGCCAGCTACGGCTGACGATTATAGGAAGGCTACGGCCTACCTCAAAGCGGAGGGTTGGGGCTTCCACACGTGGTCGACCGCCGCTGAGAGGTGTATGGAAATAGTCATCAAGCATGTTGCTGAATGCTACACAGAGCAGGACGTGGGTCAGGCTCTCGTTGAATTAGGCTTCTCTCCTTCCAACGTGCATCGTATGAGAAACGATCACGTCAGACTCAGCTTGGTTTCGGTGCAGCTTCCGAAAGGCGCCAAATCAGCTGAAATCATGGGGTTGAAAGAACTCCTTGGCCTCAAAGTTGCTGTTGAGCCAAAAAAACGTAGCGGTGGCATTCCTCAATGCCACAAGTGCCAACGTTTGGGCCACACGGCCAAACGTTGTTTTTCCAAAGCACCAGTCTGCCGTATCTGTTCTGGGCCCCATCAATCGATGGTCTGCCCCAAAGACACACTTCCAAAGTGTGCTCTTTGCGCGGGTCCGCATCCTGCCAATTTCAAAGGATGCTCCTATTATCAAAAAATGTTGGCCTCGCACGGCAAGGCGAATAAAACAGCCTCATCGACTCCCGCGGCCGCTCCGGCTTCGGCCAAGTCTTCTCCTAAGCCCGCAGGTCCCCGCAAACCTGAAGTTGTCTCGGGCAAATCCTTCGCCAACGCGGTCGCTCCACCGGCAACTCCTCCGGTAGCGACCCAGGATGATAGAATTGTCGCTCTGTTGAACGACTTCAATGATTTTCAAAAGAAAATCATGGCTGCTCTTCTTCCGATTCAGTAATGGCTAACGAGGAACCATTACTTCGAATTTGTTTCTGGAATGCCAGAGGCATTTCAGAAAAGTTGGGTGAGGTGGAACAGTTCTTCATCCAAGAGAACCTCGACATCATGCTGGTGTCCGAGACTAACCACCGTCCCACTCAATCGTTGAGGCTACCGAATACTTTTACGTATTTGGGGTCGTCGGGGATTAGACTAAGGCATGGGACTTTGATTTTTGCAAAAAGATCATTGGACCACTCCGAGGTTGACACCCCTGAGCTAGTCTCTTTAGAATCCAATGCGATAGTGGTCAATGTGCCCGGCTTAGGGACATTAAAAATCGCATCTGGCTATCTCAGCCCGACTAACCGAATCGAAACGGCGGATTTCGAATCGGTCCTTTCTAACCCTCTCCCCACAATCCTTGCTGGGGATTTCAATTGTAAACACCCGGTGTGGAACAGTTTACAAACAAACGTCAAAGGTCGGACGTTGCTCGACTTTGCAGAGCAAAGAGGGTTTCAAGTAGTGGGTCCAGAAGAACCCACTTTCTATCATAGCGCAGGCTACCAAGGGGACGTTCTTGATGTGGCTATTTTCAAAAACGTCAACTTGGTTTACACCATTCGAGTAGTCAACGAATTGAGTTCCGACCATCTCCCGGTCATGCTAGAGCTCTTCGGAAGGGGGTTACCTGGGGAGGGAGGAAGGTCCGTCATCCGTACGGATTGGCCCCTCTTCTCACGATCCCTGGAAGAGAGTATCGGACGCATGACTCCGGTGAGAACGGCCGCGGACATCGATAGGGCCGTCGAAAATTTTACGCGCCAAATCCAGCAGGCTTCGGAAAAAGCCTCTAAAACCCATCAGGTTCGCGTTGATAATCCTCTCGGACTATCTCGGGACGTGAAAGATTTGATCCGTAGACAAATGTCGCCAGGCACCTTTGGCAGCGGCATCGCGACCCCTTAGATAGAATGACACTAAACTCTCTTCATGGTGAGGTGAGAAAAGCCATAAGGTCCCACAAAGAATTGTGTTGGAAAAATACCTTGGAATCCTTCACGGATGACGATCATCCAATGTGGAGGGTCTCCAAGTCCTTAAGGAACAGGCCGGTCCCCATTCCAGCCATTCATGGCGAAAATGGGGTACAATACTCGCTTGAGGGAAAGGCCGAAGCATTTGCTGACAGCCTGGAACTCCAATGCTCCCCGAACATTTGTTTGGACTCGGAGCACGTCGAAAGGGTTGAAAGGGTGGTTAGAAGAGCCCTGAATGCCGCTGACGACGACGCGCCGCTGCAAAGCGTGAGACCGTCTCGAATTCGAGAAATTATCCAAAGACGTAAAATCCGGTCTGCTCCTGGCACTGACGGAATACCCAATAGAGCGCTAAAATGGTTCTCGCACAAAGCGATAATGGTTCTTACCAATATTGCTAATGCGATCCTTCGCACTGGGCATTTTCCTACGGTTTGGAAAAGCTCAATTGTCATCAATATCCCTAAACCTGGGAAAGACCGGCGGTTTCCTCAAAACTACCGGCCTATCAGTTTACTATGCACCTTGAGCAAGGTCATAGAAAAGTCTATCTTAGATATTATTCAGGATCACGTTGATTCGAATAATTTACTTCCCTCGCATCAGCACGGCTTTCGTTGGCAACATTCTTCGGTCCACCAGTTAAATCGGGTGACTGATCACATTGTGGAAGGTTTTAGGTTGAAAATGGCCACAGGGATGGTCCTTTTCGATGTGGAAAAAGCTTTCGACAAAGTCTGGCATAAGGGTCTTCTCTACAAACTTCTCAGTCAAAAATTTCCTCTACGTCTTATAAGGCTGATAGCCTCATATTTAAACCGTAGATCCTTGGCTGTTAGAATTCATAAACACGTTTCTAGCTCTCGAAATATCACGGCAGGGGTCCCTCAAGGCTCCATTCTCTCTCCGGTCCTTTTTAATCTATTCGTTGCTGACATGCCTTCGGGATCGAAGCACGGGGTTAAAATGGCACAATACGCAGATGATACTGCACTTTTGTACTCGTCACGGTCACCTCTGGTGATCACCTCTAGGCTACAAAAAGCCACCGACGATCTGGAATGCTGGTTAAATGACTGGCTGGTAAAGGTCAACCCGGAGAAAAGCAAAGCCGTTTTCTTCACTCGGCGACGGAACGCACCTCATGATAACGTCTGTCTCGACGACGTTCCCATACCGTGGTCCGATTCTGCCAAGTATCTTGGGGTTATCTTTGACAAGGGGCTCACGTACAAGTTGCACGTGCAGTCATTACTCGATAAGGCTAAAATAGCTAAAAATCGTCTCGTTCCGATGCTGCGGCGGAACAGTGGTCTCTCTCTCCGGAATAAAGTCCGGTTATACACGTCAACCATCAGACCCATGATGACTTATGCGTGCCCCATCTGGGGAACCGCCGCAAATTCGCATCTAAATAGATTAGAGTCGTTCCAAGGTAATACCTTGCGGTGGCTCACTGGAGCCCCATGGTTCGTCCGGAATCGCGAAATTCAAAGCGATCTCGGGATTCCTCCTCTGCGCAGACATTTCGAAGCTTTGACCGCAAAGTACTTCGACAATCTCGCGGTTCACTCCAATCCTGATCTGGCCCGACTCGCCGAGCCAGATAAGGAAGTTTCGCGACACAAGCGCCCGGTTAGTCAATTGACTAACATTACCTAATAACTCCTTTCCTCTTCCCTCAGCCTATAAGGCGATATGTCCCCTTTTCGACACTGTCCTGTCTATCAAACTAACAACGGAAGGTTTATGAGCTTTATGTCTCGAACTTCCAGGCCTATCACCGGGGGGGAGTTTAGTCGGTAGGCGCCTGCCTCTTGCGGGTGAATCCGACACTTTAAGTCTTTAGAAGATTCTCCTCCCAAGCCACAAAAAAAAAAAAAAAAAAAAAAAAAAAACTTAAAGCTCAATTCCAGACTTTAAACAAACATTATAATCACGAACAAAATGAGATTTACAAAAAAACAAAAAAAAGCACATCGGCAATTGGTTAAGCTAATAAAAATGGAATACTTTGAGAACAAAATAGAAACATCAGAAAATCAAATAAAAACAATGTGGAAAATTGTTAACGTTGATATAAATCGAAAAAAAGACAAAAAACATATTGAGCTAGAAAATGACGAAATAACCCTTAAACACCCAGAAGAAGTTGCAAATGCGTTCGGTCGCCATTTTTCAATCAATTCCATTACAAAAATTAGTAGTCATTTTGGACAAAACATATCCAATACGTGTACAGTATCCAGCAATCAGCCAAACACTATGGCTATACATGCAGTATCGGAATCTGAAATAAAATCAGTAATTTTTAATTTAAAAAACAAAGAATCAGCTGGTCCAGATGGCATATCAGTAAAGGTGTTAAAACATGTTTCTAGTGCAATATAATCTACATAACAGTATTGATAAACCAAACACTAGCTCAAGGAAAATTTCCATCAATATTGAAAACGGCGCGGGTTGTTCCCATTTATAAAAAAGGATGTCAAAAACAAGTTGAAAATTACAGACCGGTCTCTATCTTAAATACGATCTCAAAAATTTACGAAAAAATAATATCTGAACAAATATAGAGTTTTATTGAAAAATATAATCTACTAAACACACATTCTACAGTCTCTAGTATGTTGTTAAAAAACTAAGTAGCGCCTATTACGCAATATTAAAACTAAAACGAACTGTATCATACTGATATATCAAGCAAGTTTATTACGCTTTAGCCTATTCGCACATAGCTTACAATATTATTGCTTGGGGTAAGTCATCGGACACAAATAGGGTACAGGTGGCCCAAAAACGACTAATTCGACTTATACATAACATGCAGTATAACGAAACATATAGAACAACATTCAAATCACAGAAAATACTTCCGTTTGATTGCATTTATATATTTACAAATGTGCAATATATGCATATAATAATCTGATAACATTTGAAAAAAATTCCATCAACCACAACTAACCAACAAGGAGCTGTGATAATCTAAGAGTCCCACTACATCGATCATCAAGATATAATAGACCGAGAGTAATAGACCGAGAGCTCGTAGCCAAAAAAAAGTATGAAAGTATAAACATTATTTTTTTAATATATCATTGTAGTAGTGGTACACATTAATATACTGCGGTCAGTCAAGCCCTTGTTGGGACAGGTGTCACTGGTGCGCCCTCAAACATGTCGTGAATACCGGGGTAGTAAAATGAGTTTATAAAATCTGAAACTTTGTACGCTGGTTAAATATTGCATGTAATGAAAAAATTTACTAGTCAGTCAGCTGTATGTGGGGACGGATGTATGAAAAATTAAAAAAAATAAACGGATTTGTAAAAACTGAAAAAAAAAATTACAGGTAGTTTATATAATATAAAACACAAACAACAAATAGATAGAACAGCGCTCGTCAGTCAGCAGAAAAAAAGTAAAAAAATCGTGCGCTTGGCTCGTATGGTGGATATGTAACATATTACAAACGTTAGTTTGTCGCGTATATTCTCGGGTTCCCGCGCATGACTTAAGTATATCACGTGTTACCTGCGCGCATTTAGATTCATCTTAAGCCATTCCGGGCCTTTTCTATGTGTGCCTCTAAATGCGTAGCATCATCGAGCCTCAAAGGGTTGATAATTATTACCTGCTGGTAAGTGTTATTAAATGTTTGGTTATGCAATTTAATTAATTTTGTATTCTTATTTGTAGGATTTTTGTTACATATTTAGATTCATTTAATTATAAATGCGAAGATTTAATTACGAATATATGGAAATAAGAAGAATAAAAAAATGTTTAATTTTATTTAACTTTGCACTCCAGAGTCCGAAACCTACCATTAACCGCCCTGAGATAATACATGCCACAAGTTTAATATTCATATAATAGAGTAATTCAGAATAATATTAATAAAATATTTCTAAAAAAAAACTGATTTATAAGATAAATGTAGGTAGTCATGAATAACCTTTAGAAATAATATAAAAAAAATTAAAATTGTAAGAAATTTTATTAATAAAAAAATATCAACATAAAGATATCGCATAAAGAAAATATTACTCGCATTAATTAGTTTGTTTTATTTATAAAAAATATATCAACATATAAAAAAGGTATTGCATAAAGGAAATATTAATCGCAATAATCAGTCATTTTCTGTGTCTGTGCTATAATCGCTCTCGTCATCTGAAATGTAAGCTCTAAGGTTTCGTTTTGAGTATCTGAAAAATAAACGTACATCATATATACATACATCATATATACATAATAAATCATAAAAACATTTTTTACAATTATTATATACCTGAATCTGTTGGCGGGGGCTGAACTGTGGCATCTTTGATCAATTTTGGTAACTGATCTCCTTTGAAACAATTAAATTCATAAAGATCATCTATCTTCTTCCATCCATGATTAATCGGGGAAAGTGCAATTGAAATTTTTAAATATGCAATATTCCAAATATTTGTGATGTAGCACGCCCTCAAATATTGTTCTATTAATTCGGATTTGCACGGTGGCAAACTTCAACGTCAACGTTTTTTATTTTTATGTAAAATTGTT
Source organism: Tachinus rufipes (assembly GCA_963932245.1). Taxonomy (NCBI): domain Eukaryota; kingdom Metazoa; phylum Arthropoda; class Insecta; order Coleoptera; family Staphylinidae; genus Tachinus; species Tachinus rufipes. The sequence continues at coordinate 57,155,768 of OZ010747.1, forward strand.
TATCATCATCCGCAGATTTGTACGTTGTCAAGAAGATTTGAAATCGTGCTTTGTTAATTGACTTACATCTTTTTAAGCCATATAACTTACAAACAATATGTTCTATTTTTTCAAACACGTCACTCTTGTTGTCTTCGTTTATTTTACTGAGATGGATAAACGCATTTTGAAAATCTATGCTTTGCCGAAGCAACTGCAAAGGTCTTTTTTTTCCTTTTTTGAAGAACGCTGGATTAAAATCGCATCCAGTGAAAGCGTGAAATCCATTACAAATTGAGTTACCCAATTTTGCATGTAACTTTGTTTATTTTTCGTTAATTGACTTAATATGCGGATAACTTTACCTAGCTAATTTGAAACATTTAGCCATAATTACATTATAATATAAATCAAACTCATAGGATTTTAATAATGTTAATTAAAAGTTTATAAGATTCTTAAAATTAATCAAGTTGTTGTTCATTGGAGATATTAATATTTTAAAATTCCGACACTCAATGAATCATCTAGTTTTTTGTATGAGGTATATGCAATGCGGTGATCGCAGTACTTCCAAGCGCCCCCATCTCTAATTTCGGTTATATTCGTTTTGGTGAATGCACTCCATTCTTCTGCGGTGAAGAAAACTCCGTTGCGTCCAAAAGTACCATTATGCCCACATTGGATTTTGATAATTGGTATTAATTCTAGTGCTTTACTTAGACCAATGGACACACATTTTGTTCTAGAGTTATTGATTGCATAAGAGCTCTCTCCAATCAGCTGCATCTCCCGCTTGACGTCATCATCGTATCTACAAATGCCTTTCTCCACTGGATCTTCGTAATTTAGTGGATCTGAAAAGAATGATTAGATGTAGAAATAAATTTCACTTGAGAAAAATATATTTAAAACTTACGTTCAATAATATTTTGCAACTCCAGGTTAATATGTTGCATGCACACATCATCTAAATCGTACCCCACGTTGTACATATTTTTTGCATCTTTGCATGTTAAACCGTAAGTACCCTCGGGGTTGATGTACTCGTATAATAATTCAGGTTGTAGATCTCTCGGTCGACTTTCCATATCCTCAACGAAAGGTTTTATAGATTTTTTTTGGAGTTTCGATTAGATTTACATGTGACTTTTTAACATCGTACTCTCGTTTTAAATGTGTAGAATAACTCTTCTTGAGGTTAGACATTATGAATTCTGTTGCAAATGTAGCTAAACTATCATGAACTGAACTGCGCGAACACTGAATCAACTGTAAAGTTTTTGCATCACGATCGCCATGTTATTACTAATTTAAGAATCAGATTTTTTTTATTTCAACCAATCACAGCGCTGATAAAGATTTAATGATTCATATTTATAGTCAATCAGAAGGCCGGTATGATGATGATAAGAATTTTCTTGTTGATTCTTGTATTATGATGCAATTTTTCTGTTAAAAGCGGATGATACATCCTGTTACTTCTGAATATGTTATAATTTCCTGTTGAAAACTGGTGTTATGAAATGATGAAATTAAATACAGTTATAACATATATTTGATTTTTTTTTAATTTAATGTTTGTTAATATATCTTTTATATAATTTATAAAATACATATGAAATTAAAATTACACATTTAACAATCAAAATTATTTCTAGACTCAATATTAAATTTGCGTTATTACTTTCAACATTCGAGATTATTAAATGATTTGACACATTCATTACGTATTGATTTTTACCGAGGAACATAAAAGTTGCATTCATCACATTAGATACTCCCGGGATCGTGCTGGAGTTGATTTTGAACGTTCTTGGACGAGTTGTATTATCTAGGCGCATTAATTTCCATTCGAACGGCCAACTTTCATTGATTCCTCTATCGTTGCGGTGATGTAGCATTGGCGGGCATCTTTGGGTTTGTTGATAAACAATGTTCCATTCAGCAATGATGTTAATAATATAAATGTTGTGACATTCATTTTTAATATAGTTCTTGACACTTTTTGCAGATACACTTTTCTGCAGTGCATCTAAAACAGTTTTTTATGGGTGGAGGTGGCCCGTCTATGTGGTCTTCATCGGTTGGAAGGTTGTAATGCTTATGACAGGGAAGTCTTATTTGGAAACATAAATCACTCTTACATTTTTCATGCAGGAAGTCCCACAATCGTTCTAAATTTAGTCCATATAGCGATCGCAAATATTTTACATATTCACCAGTTAACTTGTATTCATCATACAATTCGATAGCTTTATTTATATTTCCAAATAAACTTCTCTCGACTTCGCTAATTTCATCGGAGCTGCATCCCGCCGAGTTTTGCACACAGTTGCTTTTGCAATTCATAATCACAAATAATTTTTTTAACATTTATAATTTGCCGTAATAGACTTTCCAATCTATAGTCTAATTGCTGTTTTTGTTTTTGCAATCGATTTTTTAAAAGGCGTCGTTTAATGAGGGACGTTCTTGACATCACCATTATTCATGTCTAACTGATTTTTAAATTTAGTGTCTCCACTTAAACAACGTATTGTTTGTAAATCTTGCATCAATTTCTTGCGGTTATACAATATAATTTCCCGCATGCATTCGATATTTTTAAAATAAGAATTGTTTATTGTTGGCAAAACATCAACAAACTCCTCATATGTATCGACATTTAATCTGACGAATTCGGTAAGACAGCTATTATAATATTCGATAAACTGCAAGGCATTCATGCGCTGTAAACGAAATTCTATCAAATCTAGTACATTCCATAATTGTTTTATAGCAATATTATTCAAGGTTATTATCACACCTCTTTGTTCGATGCACACCGACTTTGATTTGCGGCACTTGGATAGGCCAATAATAAACTTCATTAATTAGCCTATCTTCGCTGTTTAATTCCCTTTCGCGTTCTTTTATCATTTGCTCCAAGTCGGGGTAACTATCATTACTACTATTGTCAGCGATTGAAATGCATGGTGGTTCGTTGTTGTCGTATATCTTATCAACTTTGTTAGAAAATAATTCCGAAATATACGGTATGTCAATATCAATATCACACATAATGCTAACTGACTTAAATTATTACGAGTCTACAATTTATAATTTATTGTGAAATTTAAACAACTAATCAGAATTGAGATAATTAGTTGATGTCAAATGGCTCCCCAATATTGGTTAAAATGCTCATTTTTGTGCTCGTTTTCCATAAGAAACAATGTAATTTTTGCGTAAATCTAAGGTTAAGTCACACTTTTCCATAAGATTACATGTAAAACGAGACACACACATATACAGCCAGACACGAATAGAGTGGCCTCTATAATAGGCAACTTAGGGTGAGTTTATGCTGCACATCGCCGCGCTGCTCGCCAAGATTGGCGCTGCCCGCTGCTCGCACATCGCCATTCAGCAGCATAAATGCACATCGCCGCGCTGCTCGCACCTCGCCGTTATTTAATTACTGTCGAGTTTTATTTTATTAATAAAATATTAATATATTATAGTTATTAATATAAGTTATATTATTGAATCAAAATATTTAATATAATTTATAATGTTAAAGAAAATAAATAATTAGTAAACAGGTTCCAATATAAACTTGCGTACTTATTAATTGCTTATACAAATTCTTAACTTAAATTGCAAGTCAAGTATTATTTAATCTTGATTTGTGACAATCAATATGTATTTTTTTTAAATAAAATATTTTTATAATGAAATTATTAATATAAGTAAAAATATTAAGTTAAAATAATTAATTACTATGCCACTTCAGTAAAAATACAAACATTGCTTTAACAATTTCTTGCTTAATGCGGATTTATTTCAATTAAATTCTTCATAAAATTATTGTAAACGCAACAAAGTTTTGATAAATTAACACACTACATGCAAATAAAACTTCATTCTTTTAAATTGCATATAACCTCAACACGGTTTGAAGTAACATACTAATTAATTAAACTAATTAAATAAGTTTGATAATATAAATTACATTATGTTAACGTCTCACAAAACTGGCAATAAACGGACCAATCAGAGCGCTAGTTTGAAGATGTACGGCGATGGTCCAATTATAAAAAACAAACTATTTTGATCACATCGCAGTGGCGTGGAATGTGGCGAGCAGCGCGGCAATGTGCGAGGTGCAGCATAAATGCTCCCATAAGATTATATAGGTTTGTTTCATCATCGCCACAACATCCCGGCGCCAATCTTGGCGAGCAGTCCCGGCGATGTGCAGCATAAACGCACCCTTAGTATACACAAAAATTATGTTGAATGTGGTTAAACTTATGCTTTTGCCCGTTTTAGCATCTTTCATAAAATGAAAGCACAAATGAAAAATGATAAAACGGGCAAAGGCATTAGTTTAACCACATTTAACGTAATTTGTGTGTATACTAAGTTGCTTATTATAGAGGCCATACTATTCGTGTCGGGCTGTATATTTATTTAATATAATTTAATTATATTTAATAGTAAAGTTTTTATCAGTAGTAGTAACCGCAAATGAAGATGAGGTGTTCGTCGTCGCGAGAACTGATGATGTAATTTATCTAAGCTCATTGCAACAATTTGTTTAATTTTAAAGTAAATTTAAATCTTTTTATTATAACATAATAATGTTTAAAATTATAACATTCTATAATATTTATTAAATTAATTATTTTATTTGATAACATTTAATAGTAAAGTCGTTATCAGTAGTAGTAACTTCAAATGGTGATTACGCGCTCGTCGCGAGAGCCGGTGACGTAAGTTTATACATAATTCATCTAAGCCCTTTTGGCATTCGCAACGGTAAATGGAATATTTTTGCGCCAAAAGTGACTAAAGTCACCGGGCTGATAGGGATCTTCACGTGCACCCTCTCATTTTTTAATGTATTATCCCCGCATTATTTTTTGATGGTGAATTTCAATATAAGAGTTACACATATTTTTATCAGTTATTATTATATTTTTATATAAATTGTAAGTGCTTAAAGGTGTCGTCACCCTATCATATATTTTTTCCATTGTTTTTATTACAAGTCCTTATTCAATATATTAAGGGTTACAATCGCATATTTTTAACAGTTATTATTATATTATAAATTGCAAGTGCTTAGGGCTGACGTCATCACATCATATATTTTTTCATTTTTTTACAAGTCCACATTGAGCGCAACTTGCGCTTTCCCTCTACATTAGTAGCCGCCGAAAGCCTGCTGCCGGAAGCCTGCTGCCGGTGCCCTGCCGTCGAGCGCTTTCATTTGAGTACCATGACGGGCCTTTTTGCAACACCGGAAGCAGCACTTCCAGTCACCATTTTTAATTTTAGGAAAAAAATATTACTTCCGGTTGCCATCTTGGATTTTTTTTACACACCCTGTATATATAAAGCCTTGCAAACACCCTGTATATGCTTTCAATCGCAAATCGGGGTATGCCACCAAACATACACGACGGTCGACGGACTGGTGGCCAAACTATGAACTAAGTGGTCAATTTTTACATCCGGTCGCGTTACATGTAAAATCCCATAAGGAAAAGTGGGGGGACCGGCATTTTTATCCTACTAAAATCAATTACTTACAAGTTAAAACACAATTTCATAAAAATCATTTATATTATAAATTGCATTTGAAATCAATAATTGTATGATTGTTTTTTTGAAAACGATGTAGGTCATTTTCTGGATTGTGTTTGGTAAATGATTGAAAAGTTTTATACCAGTATACATATGACTATTTTCAAACAATTTAGTGTTGTGTTTAATATTTGATAACTGTTGACCGTGCCTTGTGTTATAATCATGATTTTCACCTTAATAGTTGATAATTTCTTATATTTAATTTTACGTGTAAAAGTATTTTGAAGACATAAATACTGGGCACTGTCAATAATTTGTTGTTAATAAATAGTGATTTACATGAACTTCTAAATTCTTGATTAAAAAGTGGTCTTAAAATTCTCTTTTGTTGTACAAATACTCGTTGAGTTTTTGAAGTATTTCCGTACAACTGTATATTAAATTGTAAATGAGAATAAACAATAGCGTAATATATATTGTCTAATAATGCCTTACTATCTAACACGTCTTTTAATTGCAATATACCGTAAAATGAATTATTTAATTTACTACAAATGCCATCTATTTGTGTAGACCACCCAAGATCTGCATTGATATTAAGACCCAAAAACATTGTAGAATTTGAGAATACAAATATAGTTCAAGTTTGAACTTTAGAGGCGTCGAACGCTTACTCTTGGGGTGAAAACCATCAAAATCGACTTCATTACAAGTCAGATTTGACGACATACACTTATCGTCGGCCGTTTTGTTATCTAAGATGAATATGGGAAACGTCAAATCAGAATCGATATATAGAACCGAAAAAACCGAATACAATAAACATATTGATAGAAGCGGTGACGATATATATGATATGCTGTTGATGCAACGCTAGAACAGCGATTATTTGCGGCGTTTAGCTAGTCCTCTATAAGTTAGCATATTTAGTAAGTAGCACATATCAAAATATCATAGTAACTCGTTAGACTTGTACCTGGATGCGACTGGTTCAGTGGTTAGAAAACCAAATCAATCCAGCAAAAGATTACTATATTACGCTGGCATCGTGCAACTAGAAAATAATAGAACTTTGCCTGTGCTTGAATTGTTTTCAAACAAACATGACACGAATACAAACAATTTTGTCTGCAAAAACAACGGCCAGTCACAACCGACTTCAGTATGGCCTTAATTAATGCAGTGTGCATTTCGTGGAATTCCACATCTTTGGAAAACTATTGCAATAACATCCACGACCATCTTGTGTCAAGTGAGAGCAGTCTTCCCAATTATACTTTTTTGAAATTGTATGTCAAAAGATTGCTCTAAGCATTTTAAATGCAAAATGAGTAAAACGAGTATTGGCAAGTTTATTCAATGATACCAATTTTAATAACGTTGAACGCAAGTTCCGACAATTAACAATTCTTACAATTTCAAAACATAAAACTTCAAAACTTGTAATGGCTAAGAGTGAGCTGTTGCATCAAACTACCAACACTGATAATTCGAACTGGAATGAGAATACCGACCAAATGGTGTATAACTCAAAAGGTATAACCGACACATTTTATAAACACTCTAAATTTTACCAAAGATTCAGTGGGATATATTTGGGTTTTGTTGATTCAATTCCTAACACAGATATAAACAAACCGTTGAATCCATTCCAAAGTTCTGCTTCCTTGGAAATGTTTTTGAAAAAATATGTACCATATCTGCCAGTATGGACAGCAGTTACATCAAAGCATCAGTAGAGAATTGGTTTGGTTTAGTAAAGAATAACATCTATAAAGAATGGAAACTGGACATACCGAGAACCAGATGAGCCTCACGAAAACGAAAGTATGCAAAAGATGCACAAAAACAAGAGCTGGTAGATGAGACATAGAGCAAACGTAGAAAAAATAAACAAACTTATTTTAAAGCTACTGCTGTAACAAAATTAAATAAAGCAAACAAGGCATGTGTAGTAGTAAAGCAACCGATTTTAGAGAAATCCCTCTTAAGAGATTATGTAGTCTTAATATATAAAAAAGAAAAATTGTATTTTTCAAGTTATGATGGATTAACTGTTCAGAAAAACGCAACAGATAATACTAAGATGTGGTTGTACAATTTCACAATTGATTTTTGTAGAATTTTTTTCCAAGATATGTCCAAATGCTAAAGTATTTATGGTGTACGAAACCGCTAATACTATGGAAGGGCATTTTTACAAGGTAGAAGCCAACATAGAAATACTTATATTTCTAATTAATGTAGGCATACTGGCACCTTCAGTTATTTTGATCCACTGAAGAACAATTCAACTGATGCAGAGACTTATAAGAATAGGCTTGATCCATATATCAAATTATATGTCAAACTACATCCGTTTTCACAATTGAAAACATCACATATTGTTCACCCGAAGGTAAATGATGATTACAACTGCGGTGTGTATGTGCTATATTACATTGAATCCATCCTAAAGAACATTGTAATGGATCCCAGTTTCTGTCCGATTAAATACTGCAAGGTACAGAAATGTATAATCGATAATACAGATGATTTATCGAGATGTTGTTTTTATTGTGGATGTACGAGTGAAGTGAACATTAAATGTTTATTGTGAGACAGGCACACACATCTATCCTGCTTATTCAACAATAATATAAAAAAACAATTTTGTTTGCAAATTATGTAAATAATTTACAAAATTTCATGTTTTATGTATGTATTTAAAATGTCTCATCTCCTTTTGGTTCTCGATTAAGTGACTAAGAATCACCAAGATGATGGTAGTACTTTGGCAACCACTGTGGTACGTCTGCATTGCGGCTAGTTTGATTATTAGTAACTTTTGTAGAGACATTTTTAACTAATTATCCTAGCCACAATGACCACATTCAAGAACGTAAAATATATACTTTAACAATTAATAATGCAGCATGTGGCCCTTTTAGTCACTAAACCTAAAGTACCCACTGGCATGCATGTCAAATAATTTTACGTAATGGTTTTATAGGGCCGTAAATTAAAAAAGTCACCTACCTTACATAGTAGGATTGATTTGACATCTTAGTGTATTTGGTGGGTGATGTTTTGATTTTGGCGATGCTCCATTTAAAAAAAAGGTTAACAAATTGAGACAATACCTCCAGGGTGATCTGGAAACTTGTCCACAATTAAATGTTACAGCTTAGACATGGCCAGACATAGAAAAATCTTCTACAGGTAGTATGACCAGCAGATGAAACAACAAACCTACAGTGCAAAAAAGGAAGTATTAGGATTCTAAAATTTCCTATAGGATATAACATAGGTCGGTAAGTATATTTTTTGTTGACTTATGTAATGTATAACAAACTGTTTAATTTAATTTATTTATTTCTAACCGGCTAATAAATTATATGCTTAATGTTTGTAATTGTTATTAATATACATGTTAAGTATATATTTAATTGGCTGTCCAAGTTGGATATTTCAACCCAAATCTATTGATCAATTGTCGAGTAATAAACAGTAGCTGTAAAAAGAGGGATTAAATGTTATTCAAGTATGTGAGTAAAATATTGTAACAGTGCATACATTTTTAATTTAGTGTTGTGTAGAAGTGTAATGTACAGTTTGCATTTATAATTTATAAAATGAAAAAGTGTTTCATGCATTTTGTCACATTAGGTACTTGAAATACTACTGCCAGTTCATTCCTCATTTCTTATGGCATTTATCATGGACATCAATCTAATCATACACTCCACCATCATCATCACTCAATAAAAAATGAAATTAAAATATACCTAAAACAAAGTTCAAAAATCTTATAATCTATTATATTTTTAATTTAAACGTAGAAATATCCATAATTTCAATTTTATCATAATGTGTTATACACAAAACATTATACATAAGTGTTTATACTTGTTGACGCTTGACAGCCGACGTGACCTACATTTCCAAACATGTGTTTCCATGACATTGACATTGAAATCATGGTCTAGTGGTAATTTCGGTTTCTTTGTAACTCATTGGGCAGGTGGCAGCAACCTCGTTAGTGTAGATAACAAAACTAATGGTGCCAAAGATGCTGAATAATACTGGTACCGAAGATGTTGGAAAAGACAATAATGGTGCAACAGGAAGTGGTAGACAGGAGGAGGTGTCATTAGAATCTTAAAGAAGAGGTATAATATATATATAATATAATTAATTTTTATCTAGTAGCGTGGGAGTGAAGTTATTTAACATTACGGCAAATTGCAAATAATTGCTCCTCCACTGTTATTTAAAAGAATAATTCTACTTACAATGGGCGAGTTGACTATTTATTTCAGTAAAATCGGCCGGTAAACAAATTTTATGCAATGAAAATAGTTTTTTTTTGTCTGTTTTGATTAATTTGACAAATTTAACACTAGAGTAGCAGCTACTTCCGGTTTTCATTATTTTATTTGAAATCTATGCACCGACCATCTATTAAAATTACCCTTAATTACAACAACTTTTTATTCTTAACCATACTCAAAAATACATAACTTCACCATAAAATAATATTTTTAGTTTAAATGAACATTGATGTTAGATTTAGATTTAAACAGAACACAGTTGAGGTTAGGGTATTTTAATAAAATTTATAAATACTTTATTGTGCTGATTTAATTATTTTAATTTTTATTAAGACCGGTTTCAGTTCTAAAAATATTACATAAAATATAAATATACAGGATGTCCGGAAAATACGTGTACAACGTTTGACGACAGACTCCTGACGTCAAAATAGGTCGATCTAAGCCGACTTAGTTATATCCAAAATTGTCTCGTTTAGCCGGTAGAGGGCGTCAAAAAAAACAAAAGTATAACAAAGTTGAAAGTATCTATTGTAAGAAACTAAGTAAAACAAAAACATTACTTAAGCAAATGTGTAAAATGACCGCCATCTTGCTGAATACACTTATTAACACTCTTTAAAAAATGATATTGGACCCTATCTAATGTCTCGGGATTATTAAAATGGTTGCCTGCATTTAAAATCCGCTGCAATAAATCATCGCGTGTGTTTACCGGAGTCTTGTAAACTTCTGTTTTAATAGCGCCCCACAAAAAGAAGTCACACATATTTAACTCAGGAGAACGTGGTGACCATTTTACTGGTGCATCATTGCCTCTTCCAATTCATCGGTTGGGATATTGATGATGTAAGTATTGCCGAACGGCAACGGAAAAATGGGGCGGGGCACCATCATGCATATACCACATTTCCCTCCGAAGTAAAAGGGGCAAATTCTCCAGAAGAATTGGTAATGTGTCTTGCAAAAAATTTAAATAAATATTTCCATCTAACCTGTCTGGAATAACAATGGGACCAATTAGGTAGTGATCAATAATACCTGCCCAAATATTAATTTTAAATTGATGCTGATGATGTGCAACTTTAATGGCATGTGGATTTTCATCGGAATAAATATGTTCGTTGTGCAGATTGGTTACCCCAGATCTTGTAAAGCATGCCTCGTCAATAAACATAATTTTTCTACAAAAATTTGGAACAAGGATTCTTTTGTTTCTAATAAATTGACAAAATGTAAGCCGCATGGGGGGATCAGTCGGTAAAAGTTCCTGGACTTTTTGTATGTGGTAAGGATGTAACAACTGTTCTCTTAAAACCTCATTGACAATCGTTTTAGGAACATTTAACTCACGTTCTAAGAGACGGGTACTGGTACTTGGTTCTTCTTCAACTCTTTCCAGAATCATCTCTTCTGTTTCCACAGTTCGAGTTGTTCGCATACGACCCCTGCCTTCAAACTTTTTCTCAAAACTGCCCGTCTCCCGAAGATGACGCTCAATATTGGCAAATGTTTGGTGGTTTGGTATTCGACGGTTAGGAAACCTCTCCATGTAAACCCTAACACTCTGACGCCCATTTCCTTGACAAAACCCGTATACCAGGAGCATGTCAACTTTCTGAGAGTTTGTATAATTTTCCATTTTTAATGGTAAAATGAACTTGTAATTCAAGAATGTTGATCGTATACTTGAGTAAATTTCATAGACTGGTGACAATTTGTCAATAATTGTCAAATTATTAAACGCCATAGCAACAAGGTCACTTAAAAAATTATTGTTACAGGTAATTTCTTTTTAATATTTACAAATTTTTGACGCCCTCTACCGGCTAAACGAGACAATTTTGGATATAACTAAGTCGGCTTAGATCGACCTATTTTGACGTCAGGAGTCTGTCGTCAAACGTTGTACACGTATTTTCCGGACACCCTGTATATTTATAATTTATGTAATATTTTTAGAACTTGTGATAATTCTGAGACAGCTAATTTGCCGTACTAGTCTTGACTGTTTGCACGCTAGCGGGATCTCTCCCATATTTTCTTGCTGACAAATGTTTTTTTTGGCGGTGTTTTAATTAAGTTAATTAGTCACAATGTATGACATTTTTGCAGGTAGATTTACTGAGTGATAGGTCATTTATGTTTCTTGGGAGATTAGATCTATAGGTCTTTTGTATGTTTTCCGATACTGGTGATGATACGGAGGCAGTTTGATTGTCGAGCTGCTAGGGTGTTTAAGTGAGTCTTCGCAGTTGTTCCCTACACAGATGACGCATAGGTAAGTTGAGGTCTGATGGTGGACTTATACAGTAGCATTTTTTTTTTGTTAGTAGTGGGTATAACTTCATGGTGATTCCTGCCTTGACATTTCTCACGTTTTGTGTGTGTGTGTGTGTGTGTGTTTGCCATGTGGGTGATTTATCCATGGTGATTCCAAGATATTTTATCCGTTTTTCCATGGTATTTCAGTGTCGTCGATTGTAATGCTGTCGTGAGGTTCTTTTCTCTGTTCCGAGAAGAGTATATCTTGGCTCTTTGCTGGGTTAATTCTACTGCTCATATATCTGTCCAGTCAAAATGAGGTTAGCGGCATGTTGGAGTTTGTTTGTGATGAGCTTCGTAAAGTTGGATCTATAAAGGACCTCCGTGTTGTCGGCAATGTCGGCGTATTGGGCTATGCCGTTGTCGGGGGTAAGCTTGTCCCCAACATAGATATTGTATAAGGATGGTGAGAGAGCCGATCCTTGTGGTTCACCAGCTGTAATCAGAATAAATTATGAAATAATAAATAAGACCTTTTTACCGATGAAGTTTAGTGGTTGTTGTGAATCCTTATTAGTTACACGAAACAACTTTACACCCAAGATACAAAAAAATATACTCTAAACAACCCAAAGAATGTGCATCTTTTAAGATAACGGCACACTCAAACTACGAGAAAGATATAACAAATCCAAACTTCTGACCAAAACATGTAACAGGAAAATGATACAGGAAAACAAATAAAAAATAATAACATAAACATTTCCATATACGGCCAAAATGTGCAAGGTCTTGATAGCTCTATAAACGAACTCAATGCATATAAATATATTTTTTATTAGATATATTTTATTTGTTTTATATAAATAAAGATGTTAAAATTAATTTTATGTTAGTCATGTCTCGAACGTTCACCCTGCAAGGTGATAGCAGCGAACTATCGGTCAACTATTATCCTCCGATCGAGTTAGATCCGCAACACGAATATTGTTTAGGACTCATTGGTTTTCACACATATAATTCCATACCGAACATTGAGGAAGGAATCAACAATAAATTCATTTTCAACGATAATAAATTGATCACACTTTCTACAGGGGCATACGAAATTCGAGACATTGAATTGTATTTACAACGCATGATAATAGGGGGGTTAAATTTACCCGAGTCGGAAGCAGAAGCCCCAATCACAACACTCTTCAGTGTGAAATTAAGAGCAAGTATGACATTGATTTTACATCTGATAAAAACACCATCGGGCGTCTCTTGGGGTTTTCCGGGAAAAAAATTTTAAAAGCCGGAATTATTCATAGGTCCGATTTACCCGTGCAAATAATTAAAGTGGAAAGTATAAGAATAGAGTGCAACATCGTTACTGGAGCATATTACGACGATCGTCTGTCGCACACGTTGTTCGAATTTAGTCCCGCAGTGGATCCCGGTTACGCAATTAATATTGAACCTCGAAATATTTTATATTTACCGGTAAACGTTCGCAATAGCATCGACAATATCAATCTCAGAATATTAGATCAAGCGGGGGATCCCATTAATTTTAGGAGAGAAAATATTTTAGTAAGATTGGAATTAAAACCTCTGTAAGATGGGAATTGTTTTCGGTAATAAAAAGAAGAAGAACAATGCGTTCTCCATCAGTTCCCCTTTGCCTACGAAAGAGGTGACACGTCTTAATTTATCCCGATTATTGGCTCTAGGTTACAGAGTGAAACATTATGGGAAAAATTAACATTTTTGATGAAGTGCAATTTGATGAGAGCATCGTTAAAGAACAGTATCATTCTTACCGACCAAGGACTACAAACTTTGATAATAACGATGAAATCAGAATCACAATTCAGAACCAAGATATTTTTACATGTCCAAGCGAAAGCAGTATATACTTGGTTGGAGAGGTCGAAGGGCAGCCATCAGATGGAAAAACATTTAGCATAACCAACAACGTTTTCTCATTCTTGTTCGAAGAAATCCGATATGAGTTAAACGGTGTCGAGATTGATAGAACGAGAGATTTGGGTATCTCGAGCACTATGAAGGGGTTCCTTTTCTACGGAGACGCCGAAGAAATGAAAGTTTTGGGAACTGCCGGGTGGGGCAAAACCGGTCAAATAAAAACATATTTTGTGAATAAAAAGTTTTTTGCTCTTATTCCGCTAAAGTGCTGGTTAGGATTTGCCGAAGACTATCAAAAAATAATGGGATTTGCAAAACACGAACTAATTCTACTACGTGCGTCTACTGATGTAAATTGTTTCATAAGCGATGATACTGATAAAAAAGTAACTAGCCTGATTAAATTTAAAATAAACAAAGTCGAGTGGAGAGTACCACATATACAATTAAATGATGAGATTAAATTACAAATGTTGGAACAAGTTAAAACCGATCCTAGAATCTTAATCCCATTTCGCAAATGGGAACTACACGAACTACCCTCTATGAATAAATCTAAAGATAGTGTTTGGTCCGTAAAAACCTCAAACAGTCTAGAGAAATCACGATATGTAATTATAGCTTTTCACGTCAACAAAAAGGGTGTGTCGAGTGAAGACGTTTCCACATTCGATCATTGTAACATTAAAAACATAAGAATCTATCTAAATTCTGAAACATATCCATACGAAAATTTAAATTTGGATTTTGACAATGGCGAATATTTAACCGCCTACGAGATGTACTGTCAGTTTCAAAGTAGTTACTATGATAATGCAAAAAATCAGCCATACTTTTCATTTACTGATTTTAAGAATCACACAATGTTTGTATTTGACGTTTCAAAACAAAATGAAAGCATCAAGTCCTCGACGGTAGACTTGCGCCTTGAAATGGAAGCTTCTCAGACTTTTAAAGACAATACTAGGTGTTATTGTCTCATTTTGAGCGATACCATAGTTGAATACACACCGCTATCAGGGTTGGTTCGAAAACTCGTGTGATGGGAAAAAGAGTGAGATTCAGTGAGCCCGAGTCAACGGTCATTTATTTGCCTAAAGAATGTGGTGACTATAGAAGCGGTGCTGAATGGATGATTGAAGCACAAAATAGACTACGATTTCAACGTAGAATTAAAAAGATTGCAATAACATTGGAAGCAGTAGTGAATCCTGAACGTAGAAAAATGCGTCAAATACCCACCATCAATTGAGCTCTTATTTTAGTCGAGTACAGGCCGTTGATGTGTACACTTCATATAACATGATGATTATATTAGCCATCGATATGCAAGGATTTGTAATTGCAAATCAGTTTATGCCGAAGGAAATAAGTATTGCATCAAATTACAAAAATATTCACACTTACTTGATGAAACCGACAATCGACTACTCGTTTTTAACATCGAAGGAAAAAATTCAAGCCAGATGGTTGGAAAATAATTACCACTCAATTCCATATTCCGGAGGAATTGTTGATATGGCCGAGATTGACAACATCTTTTACGGATTTACTCAGAATTTATCCGATGTGACGTGCGTGGTCAAGGGTGTTCAAAAAGAAGATTTTTTAAAAAGACATTTCCCGAATTTTACCATATTAAACCTTGAAGGTGAAATTAATTCACCAAAGTTTGAAAAATGTACTCATTTCTGTGCAAATCACACGGATGAGTTTAGTAATTGTTCATTTCAAAATGTAAAAAAAATTTGTACTTATTTAAATGATAATAATAATACTAAATATTATTAAATGTAACTTATTGTGTAATTGGTAATGTTAGATTGTTATGTGACATTATTATTGATAAACGTACAAATTTATCTTGTAATTTTTTTTTTAAATAATAATAAATGTGTTATTAAGATGTTGTGTTTGTTTCTTTATTTTAAACCATCCAGGAGGTTTTTTGTATTTTTATCGCTTAGGAGCGGGTCAAGTACAAGTTTTTATTTTAGATTCGTGACGTACGCTTTCATTTGAGTACCATGAAGGCCCTTTTTGCAACACCGGAAGTCGCACTTCCGGTCGCCATTTTTTATTCTGACATAAAGATAATCACTTCCGGTCGCCATCTTAGATTTTATTTTTGACACACCCTGTATATACCAACTTTTTCGAACACCCTGTAACATGTATATGCTCGATGCAAAACCACAAGATAATCTCTCTCTAAGCGCATGTATCATCTCGTCTCGCTCGCACTCATTATTTCTCTCTTATAAATTGTAATGAAATAATGATGAAATAAAAATGCAGTTTATTATTATAATATTGTTTCTTTTATTTAATTTTTGTAAATATACCTATTATATAATTTATAAAGTACATAAGAAATATCTATAATAATAATAATAATAATAATAATAATAATAATAATAATAATAATATAAAGCATAATTTATTGTTTTAAAGCATCATACCCCCAAATTATAGGTGTAAACATAAGCACTAACAAACTAATTACAAATAATAAATCTAATATAATAGTACATATAATTTTAATATTTTCTTCCTTATCAGAACATTTTTCACTGCTAATGTTTATAAGGGTGTAACACGAGTCTTCGGTAAGACTTCCTTGCTTCTGCACAGGATTGTTCATAGCATCAGTATTCTGGAGCGGGTGGTCCATCTATCTGATCTCTTCCTCTATATATACACGAATGACAATGCATTTTAGAAGGTGGGGGACCATCTATGTGTGTGCGAAAACTAGAATTATTATAATGTTTGTGACATGGTAGACGTTGTTGTAAATCAATCATGTTTCTGTAACAATCGGGTATAGATTTCCAAAAGTTTTCTAATTCCCATGAAGTTAACTTAAATATTAAGCATTGTGGTAAATATTGAATGTGTTGTTCTATCAGCTGGTCTGCATAATAAGCTTCTATAGCGGCGTTGGTTTTCATTATTATTACTTCGTTCATTATATGTGAATTTTATTCAACAAAGTACAAATTTCTTTCTGCGTTTCGTAGGTTTTTATCAATTGTTTAATGTTTTTAATGCTCACAATTTGATCTTCGATTCTTTGTCCAAGTGTATTGTAACGACTCACGTAATTTCTAATCAATTTTTGCTGTTTGCTTTTTGAAATCTTAAATGGAACTGATTTCATTTTAATTAAAAGAAGCTAAATGCTTTAACACATCCGAAAAATTGAACACTAACACTTCAAAAAGACTCTCTCTGTTTTCGTAATACGACGATTCGTTCTGCAATGCCACTTGCTTGATTAAATTTTTTTTTTCTATATCGGTAGTATCTGAAGTAATGAGCATATTAACTTCCGACAAACACTGATTAAAAAAATCAAAAAAACGTAATTGACTTAATCTGTTCATTCGTAAATCTATCAATTCAATCAATTTACATAATGTATCAAAACAATGTCGATCTAAAGAAATTTTTATGTCATTTTTTTCAACAACAACAACCTTTTGCCTTTTACACACATCTTCAAAATACAATTTACAATTTTCGAACACCTGTAAATAATTATATTTAAATTAATTACTAATTAAATTAAAAAATCACAACTATTTTACCTCTATAGTTTTACATGGTTCTTTCACTACACTGACATCGTTGTTCTTTATCTTTTGATTGCAAGTTTCACAAACTCGTTTTCGCTTTTGTCCACCGAGTTGTGGTTTTCTCTTTATCTTGAGATAATCATCCATTTCATCCTTAAATTGAATAATTTTATTCCATTCTTCTTGTATAAACGAAATGTTTTTCTGTTGCATTGATAATTTTATACAGTGATAAAACCCTCTGTTAGGGCTTAACCCAACTGACACATTAACAGTTTTATTTTTATTGAGAGCATATTTCACTTCATTAATCAAACGCGATTCTTGATGTAAACAACTTTCAAAATCTTCGAGAATTTCTTCGAAAAAATTCGAGTCGACAGACATGATGTATATTACTCTATTGCCAGTAATAAACTAAAGCTTTACACTCCCCCCCCTTACCCTTACCCCATTTTGTTTCCGTTTCATATATTATTATTATTATTTTCTCTCCCTATATTTCACATTTTGTGTGGGAGCAGGTCAAGTGTCAATTTTTATTTCAGATTCGCAACCTACGCGTCGTGCGCTTTCATTTGAGTACCATGACGGCCCCTTTTGCAACACCGAAAGTCGTATTTTGCTTGGGAGCAGGTCAAGTGTCAATTTTTATTTCAGATTCGCAACCTACGCGTCGAGCGCTTTCATTTGAGTACCATGACGGCCCCTTTTGCAACACCGGAAGTCGTACATCCGGTCGCCATTTTTGATTCTGACATAAAGATAATCACTTCCGGTCGCCATCTTAGATTTTATTTTTGACACACCCTGTATATACCAACTTTTTCGAACACCCTGTAACATGTATATGCTCGATGCAAAACCACAAGATAATCTCTCTCTAAGCGCATGTATCATGTCGTCTCGCTCGCACTCATTATTTCTCTCTTACACACCGGATGGAGTAATAGAGGGCCCAGAAACGGCTATCCCTTATCTACTGAGGCAGTCTTACAACTTGATGTCCACGTTCTTGGGCCATTTTATCAATTTTATACTCTATAGTAAATTCTGCTGTTTTTAAAACCTCCAATAACTCCTTTTTATTATAATTTATTTCAAAATACAAATCATTATTTTGAAGAAACTCTTGAATTTCCTCTTTTCTAGATGCAGAAGTGGGTATTTTTATTTAATTGTGCACAATGATAACTTGCATTGTAGCACAATGGCAGAATGAGGTGGTAAATTAGGTAACAACTGTTTCTCAAACCATTTTTCAAATATATCTGCCGTCATATTATCGTGATAATCCAATGCTGAATCTTTAATAAGTTTTGCCAAAAGTAAAAGGGCGTTGTTTACAAACCCACTTTCAGAGCCTGCATGTAAAATTGTGATACGTTTTCCACGACCAGGAGGTAAATTAAGATCACATTTATAGGTTCCGTCGATCCATCCTTTCTTTATTGTGTCATGTGTGTCAAACCACGTTTCGTCTAGATATATAATTGGTGTGTTTTGTTCACGAAGGTTTTCAATTTTATTTAGATATTTTAGTCTCCATGCAGATATGCGTGCCGATTCCATCAAAACTTGACGCTTATTAATGATATTATATCGAAAACCAATTGTTTTTATATATCTTCGTAACGAATCTTCACAACACTTAATTTTTAATTGGTTGACAACTTTTTCGTGAAGCATTGATACAGATAATGCAGCGTTATTTGTGCACGCATTATAAATCACACGACGGATTAAATCTTCGTGGTGAGCTTCAAATGTTCTTGAGCTGCCAGAGTCTTTTCTAGTTTTTCTTGGTACAATAATACCATCTTTTGAATTATATATAATTTTTTGTACCGTTGTTATTGAAACTTGAGTCATATTTGCTGTTTTTGCAAACGCCCCAACGTGCCCCTCTGCTTCAGCAACATAATTATAAACATTGCGTACTATATTTTTTGCTTCTATAGGCAAATGCATACGGTTCTTTTGTTGGACTGCTTCTGTTTCGTTTACATCATCAATTTCTGTAAACCACGGTCTCCACATTGTTTAAAATATTACTAAAATATAAAAATTAAATAATTTAACAAACAAATGCATTTATATTATTTGAGATTGAATAGTTTAGATATAGGATAGTTTAATAAAAAAAGTTTGCGTATACTTATAATTTTATTACTAATGTTTTGACAGCTTTGCTATTGTCATTAGAGCTGAAAATCGTCAAAACGTTAGTAATAAAATTATAAGCATACGCTAATTTTTTTATTAAACTATCCTATATCCAAACTATTCAATCTCAAATCGTAAAAAAAGGATATAAATTAATTAACAAAAATTTATATTATAAATAATAATAATGATAATATTGTATATAATAATACATAAAATATAAGAACAAAACCTACCTTATTAAATTTTAATAAACTATTTACATAAAATAATTACAGTATAGAATATTATTATAACACAGTATATTAAAGAAACAATATGTTGCAACAGCGTCTATAGAACAAGTATGCAACCCGTGATTGCTACTTGGGGTTAAATAGGTGTCAGGCAGATAATACAAGCATAATTGCCCCGCCTCATCATCTAATGCTGCCCATAGACGCACGAACTTGCTCATGAATTTGCCCGTTGAGGCAAGAGCGCTATGTAGAGAAATGAGAGAATTGACCATACACGTACAGTTCGTCACTTACAACGCGCCTTCAGTTTGCCCTGTTTCGTTTAGCGTTAATATGTCTCTTTTCACAAATGAGTTTAATTAACGCATGTTATTTATAAAATGATGGTTGCAAAGATGTTCTAATTTTTTCATATTAATTTATGTATCAATTTAAGAATGATCAAAAATACTTTGTTTTGTTATTGCATTTCGTAAACCCTATAATAAAAATAAACGACACTGTCATGAAAAAGCAATGCTTTACCAATGTGTTTAGTACCTAGTTATTACTAGAAATTGAGTCTTTATAAAATTTATTTTAATTTAATTAATTATTAATTAAAATAAAATAACATTTAATTAATTAAAAATAAACTTATGAAGTTGTATATATTGGCACATTTACAGTAAAATGTTTCTGTATTTAAATAAACAATGCACTGGTTGAAAAGTTGTACGATTATTTAAGATTAAAGGACGAAGAAACATGATTTGTTTTAGTTTAATAATATTATTTAAAAATCATAATGAATTAAATAATTTCAATACAGTTTTAATATTTAAATTGGATTAAATCAAATGAATTAAATGATTATTAAAATGGTATAGTATTTCATTATATAACTTTTAGATATTTTAGTATACATTTTAATGTTCTTATTAAACGCCGCCTCGGATAATAACTAAAAAATAGCAAATGTTAAAATAAATATTATTATTAACAATTTACAAAATATTTAATTTGATTATTAAGCTTTTATTTGATAAAAATCTATATAACAGTTGATTTATTGCCCTATTCCGTACATCAGAAGTTGTCATTGCACACGCTTGAATCGTTCGCCCGTGCGGCCCGTGCACGAAAAATCAAACATAGCTTGATTCACTTTACCTCGAGCATGTGTGTCTGACTCAAAGTTTTCTTCCGCCAAACGCCCATAGTGCGCATGCTCAGACCTCGTCATACGCCAGGCGCTAACATAAGTTCGTGCGTGTATGGGCTGCATAATGCTGCCCATACACGCACGAATTTGCTCATGAATTTGCTCGTTGAGGCAAGAGCGCTACGTAGAGAAATGAGAGAATTGACCATACACGTACAGTTGTTCGTCACTTACAACGCGCCTTCAGTTTGCTTGCCCTGTTTCTTTGTAGCGTTAACATGTATCTCTTCACAAATGAGTTTAATTGACGCATGTTATGGATAAAATGATGGTTGCAAAGATTTTCTAATTTTTGCATATTAATTTATGTAACAATTTAAGAATGATCAAAAATACTTTGTTTTGTTATTGCATTTTGTAAAATAATAAAAAAACCAAAGTCATAAAAAACAATGCTTTACCAATGTGTATTACTTACTGTTACTAGAAATTGTGTCTTTATAATATTTATTTTGATTTAATTAATTATTAATTAAAATAAAATAACATTAAATTAATTAAGAATAAACTTATGAAGTTAATATATTGGCACATTTACAGTAAAATATTTTTGTATATTAATAAACAACGCACTGGTTAAAAAGTTGTACGATTAATTAAGATTAATGGACAAAGAAACATGATTTGTTTTAGTTTATTAATATTATTTAAAAATCATAATAAATTAAATAATTTCAATACAGTTTTAATATTTAAATTGGATTAAATCAAATGGATTAATTGATTATTAAAATGGTATAGTATTTCATTATATGTATAACTTTTAGATATTTTAGTATTTATTTATGTTTTTATATTAAACGTCGTCTCCGAATGATAAAATAAATAAATATTATTATTAAAAATTTACAAAATATTTAATTTGATTATTAAGGTTTTATTTAATAAAAATCTATATAACAGTTGATTTATTGGCTCATTCCGTACATCAGAAGTTGTCATTGCACACGCTTGAATCGTTGGCCCGTGCACGGGCTGCACGAAAAATCAAACATTGCTTGATTCACTTTACCTCGAGCATGTGTGTCCGACTCAAAGTTTTCTTCCGCCAGTGCGCATGCTCAGACCTCTTCATACGCCCAGCGCTAACATAAGTTCGTGCGTGTATGGGCTGCATAAGAAGTTGGTAATATGGCTCAGAGAATGAAACACATCAAGTTGAAAGACTTATAATACACTTAAGAGCTGAATCAAGCGATAAAAGTGATTTTTATACTGATTAGTTTAATTTAATAAGTAACATTTTATTTTATTAATTTGTAAACTTGTAAATATAACCATATATAAATTATTATTATTATTAATAAATAACTTATTTAATTGTTATTTTCAATGTTTTCTTTTATTATAGATATACAATACCCTTTTCACCCTTGAATAACATCCAGGTAGATAATACAAATATAATTGCCCCCCGGCGAACGGTAATGAAATGATCCCTAGAGATAATTTAAGCCGATGTCGTAAAAATCCTAAATCTTTCTGAACACTATATTTAACTTATTATTACTTGATATTTGTTTTGTAGCATTAAGTCGAACAATAAAACTGTTTGATAATCATTAGTTACACCGATCAATAAGTAATTAATAACCATGATTATCGAATCAAATTAATTATTATATACAACTTAATTTTTTTAGCATGGTTCTAGAATTAGAACATTTTTATTTATTATTTTTAGAAAAAGGATCAGAAAAAAAAAAGAAAATGGAAAACCGGCTACGGGGAATTATAGATACAATAAATAGTATATTATTATATTAAAAATTAATTGGTATTGATATGCAGTAATAGAAAACATACAAGATATTTCTCTAGAACACGACACGCCACTGCAACAACATGACGGAACTTCTTTTTTATACAAAAACCTGTCCAACAATACAAACTAATTCACGTAAATATTCGAAACTTAATGAAAAAATTAGATGGTTTGGACATTTTTATAGACGATACAAATCCGCAAATGCTATGTCTTGCAGAAACATGGTTAACTGACGACAATATAGATTATATGAAGATAAATAATTTCAAATTAATTTCATACAAGAACCGGATTGCGCACATACATGAAGGAGTAGCTATATTTGCAAAATCAGATTTAAAATGTATAGAGCTAAATCATGTTAATAATCTAACAATAGAAATGGAAATAGAATGCTGTTCCATTTTAATTAAATCCCTTAAACAGGAAATGTGCGTGGTATCTGTATATCGGCCTCCGACAGGTAACATACACACTTTTATCTTTAGACTGGGTCAAATTCTCGATTATGTTAATAATATTTCAGAATATATTATTTTATGCGGCGATTTAAGTATTGACAATTTAGTAAATAACATAAACTCAAATATGCTGTGTGATCTGATCAACTCGTATAAGTTAATTAATAAGATAAATGAACCAACTCGTATTTTCACTAATAAAAATGGCAAAACATCATCGACAGGCATTGATTATATAGTCACTAACTTAGATAAAAACCAATTCTCATGTGCGGTAATACCTTACAACATATCTGATCAATATGCCCAACAAATTTGTTTTAATCAAGCAAAGCTCAATGAAGTTATACCAAAGGAAAAAGTTTAATATAGAATCATAAATGAGAACAATTTAGAAATAATAACAACAATAATTTAGAAATACTAAAAAATATGTTAGACTTAAATCAAACTAAAATAACCATTACAGATGACGTAGATCAATCGTTTGAAAATTTCATGGATCATTTTTTGGATTATTTTAATAAGTCATGCCCAACTAAAACAAAAGATATACCTAGTACATAATACGCATAAACTAAAATGGATTTCAAATGATTTAAGAAAATCTAGTAATGAACTTAAAGCTCTTAAAATTTTACCTGTATGCAGCTCCACTACGCTCCGACCTTGCAATTATCATTGCACTCTACTGCGACTTCGAGATTTAACTTAATCTTTTGTTCTGTCTGCTGTATACTTGTATACAGCAAATAGAACAAATTTTATTTCAGTAATTATTTGCTGCTGCAATGGCACCCGTGCCGGAGCAGCAGCTTAAGATGGAATCTAAGGACGTCCCCGCCGGCTTCTTATCCCAGGATAAGAAGAAGAAGAAGAAATCCCATCCGAGGGATAAACCTGGCGCCAACGCCAGAGTTGCTACACTTACCCTCCAGGTCCAGGGAATGAAGGGCCAGATGAACACCATGGCGGAAACAATAATGAGCTTAAATCAGCGCATTATTGATATCTCCAGCTCCTTTCAGATTCTCGCGGACTTTGTCACGGCCATGAAAATCAGCGCTACCACCCCCACCGAGGCACCCACCCCCACCGAGGCACCCACCCCCACCGAGGCAACCAAGATGGAAGTCATGGACCTGGGGGCCCCAACCAGCGGAATCAAGCGCCGCCTTGACTCCTCCCCCTCCGAGGACGGAACCGAGCCGGAATTGAGAGGCCACGCCCCCAAAAGTCTGGACCAAGCCGCAGACGTTTCGACGGCGGTCCGTGCGCCAGACGTTCCCCCCACAACCTCCGATGAAGAAGACGGCTTCACGGAGGTGAGCCGTAAAAAGAAGAAGAAGGCCGCCAAAAAGAGGAACACGGGTGAGCCCTTTCCTCCTTTAATTAGGCCTTCTGCCACTCCCCAGCAGCCTTCAGCCACTGGTAACGAGCCATCAGCGGCTCCTCTCGCCGGCCCTTCAGGCCAAAAGGCAAAAGGGCCTTCTGCCCCCAAGCGCGCCGCCCCCGCCCAAAAGGGGACCCCCTTCGCCGAGGTGAAGTTCCGGCCTATTGCCGAGGACCTCAACCACGACGGCGAAGGCTCTATGGTTAATGACGATCTCCATCCCCCCGCTGACACCCCCGCGAATTCTTCTTCTAAATCGCGTCCGCCGGCGTTTGTTTTGACGGATAAAAACAAATACCCGGCTACATCAAAATATTTCAAGGATAACAAAATTGTTATCCTTTCATCGCGTACTACCCAAGAGGGTATACGCATGGCGCCAGCTACGGCTGACGATTATAGGAAGGCTACGGCCTACCTCAAAGCGGAGGGTTGGGGCTTCCACACGTGGTCGACCGCCGCTGAGAGGTGTATGGAAATAGTCATCAAGCATGTTGCTGAATGCTACACAGAGCAGGACGTGGGTCAGGCTCTCGTTGAATTAGGCTTCTCTCCTTCCAACGTGCATCGTATGAGAAACGATCACGTCAGACTCAGCTTGGTTTCGGTGCAGCTTCCGAAAGGCGCCAAATCAGCTGAAATCATGGGGTTGAAAGAACTCCTTGGCCTCAAAGTTGCTGTTGAGCCAAAAAAACGTAGCGGTGGCATTCCTCAATGCCACAAGTGCCAACGTTTGGGCCACACGGCCAAACGTTGTTTTTCCAAAGCACCAGTCTGCCGTATCTGTTCTGGGCCCCATCAATCGATGGTCTGCCCCAAAGACACACTTCCAAAGTGTGCTCTTTGCGCGGGTCCGCATCCTGCCAATTTCAAAGGATGCTCCTATTATCAAAAAATGTTGGCCTCGCACGGCAAGGCGAATAAAACAGCCTCATCGACTCCCGCGGCCGCTCCGGCTTCGGCCAAGTCTTCTCCTAAGCCCGCAGGTCCCCGCAAACCTGAAGTTGTCTCGGGCAAATCCTTCGCCAACGCGGTCGCTCCACCGGCAACTCCTCCGGTAGCGACCCAGGATGATAGAATTGTCGCTCTGTTGAACGACTTCAATGATTTTCAAAAGAAAATCATGGCTGCTCTTCTTCCGATTCAGTAATGGCTAACGAGGAACCATTACTTCGAATTTGTTTCTGGAATGCCAGAGGCATTTCAGAAAAGTTGGGTGAGGTGGAACAGTTCTTCATCCAAGAGAACCTCGACATCATGCTGGTGTCCGAGACTAACCACCGTCCCACTCAATCGTTGAGGCTACCGAATACTTTTACGTATTTGGGGTCGTCGGGGATTAGACTAAGGCATGGGACTTTGATTTTTGCAAAAAGATCATTGGACCACTCCGAGGTTGACACCCCTGAGCTAGTCTCTTTAGAATCCAATGCGATAGTGGTCAATGTGCCCGGCTTAGGGACATTAAAAATCGCATCTGGCTATCTCAGCCCGACTAACCGAATCGAAACGGCGGATTTCGAATCGGTCCTTTCTAACCCTCTCCCCACAATCCTTGCTGGGGATTTCAATTGTAAACACCCGGTGTGGAACAGTTTACAAACAAACGTCAAAGGTCGGACGTTGCTCGACTTTGCAGAGCAAAGAGGGTTTCAAGTAGTGGGTCCAGAAGAACCCACTTTCTATCATAGCGCAGGCTACCAAGGGGACGTTCTTGATGTGGCTATTTTCAAAAACGTCAACTTGGTTTACACCATTCGAGTAGTCAACGAATTGAGTTCCGACCATCTCCCGGTCATGCTAGAGCTCTTCGGAAGGGGGTTACCTGGGGAGGGAGGAAGGTCCGTCATCCGTACGGATTGGCCCCTCTTCTCACGATCCCTGGAAGAGAGTATCGGACGCATGACTCCGGTGAGAACGGCCGCGGACATCGATAGGGCCGTCGAAAATTTTACGCGCCAAATCCAGCAGGCTTCGGAAAAAGCCTCTAAAACCCATCAGGTTCGCGTTGATAATCCTCTCGGACTATCTCGGGACGTGAAAGATTTGATCCGTAGACAAATGTCGCCAGGCACCTTTGGCAGCGGCATCGCGACCCCTTAGATAGAATGACACTAAACTCTCTTCATGGTGAGGTGAGAAAAGCCATAAGGTCCCACAAAGAATTGTGTTGGAAAAATACCTTGGAATCCTTCACGGATGACGATCATCCAATGTGGAGGGTCTCCAAGTCCTTAAGGAACAGGCCGGTCCCCATTCCAGCCATTCATGGCGAAAATGGGGTACAATACTCGCTTGAGGGAAAGGCCGAAGCATTTGCTGACAGCCTGGAACTCCAATGCTCCCCGAACATTTGTTTGGACTCGGAGCACGTCGAAAGGGTTGAAAGGGTGGTTAGAAGAGCCCTGAATGCCGCTGACGACGACGCGCCGCTGCAAAGCGTGAGACCGTCTCGAATTCGAGAAATTATCCAAAGACGTAAAATCCGGTCTGCTCCTGGCACTGACGGAATACCCAATAGAGCGCTAAAATGGTTCTCGCACAAAGCGATAATGGTTCTTACCAATATTGCTAATGCGATCCTTCGCACTGGGCATTTTCCTACGGTTTGGAAAAGCTCAATTGTCATCAATATCCCTAAACCTGGGAAAGACCGGCGGTTTCCTCAAAACTACCGGCCTATCAGTTTACTATGCACCTTGAGCAAGGTCATAGAAAAGTCTATCTTAGATATTATTCAGGATCACGTTGATTCGAATAATTTACTTCCCTCGCATCAGCACGGCTTTCGTTGGCAACATTCTTCGGTCCACCAGTTAAATCGGGTGACTGATCACATTGTGGAAGGTTTTAGGTTGAAAATGGCCACAGGGATGGTCCTTTTCGATGTGGAAAAAGCTTTCGACAAAGTCTGGCATAAGGGTCTTCTCTACAAACTTCTCAGTCAAAAATTTCCTCTACGTCTTATAAGGCTGATAGCCTCATATTTAAACCGTAGATCCTTGGCTGTTAGAATTCATAAACACGTTTCTAGCTCTCGAAATATCACGGCAGGGGTCCCTCAAGGCTCCATTCTCTCTCCGGTCCTTTTTAATCTATTCGTTGCTGACATGCCTTCGGGATCGAAGCACGGGGTTAAAATGGCACAATACGCAGATGATACTGCACTTTTGTACTCGTCACGGTCACCTCTGGTGATCACCTCTAGGCTACAAAAAGCCACCGACGATCTGGAATGCTGGTTAAATGACTGGCTGGTAAAGGTCAACCCGGAGAAAAGCAAAGCCGTTTTCTTCACTCGGCGACGGAACGCACCTCATGATAACGTCTGTCTCGACGACGTTCCCATACCGTGGTCCGATTCTGCCAAGTATCTTGGGGTTATCTTTGACAAGGGGCTCACGTACAAGTTGCACGTGCAGTCATTACTCGATAAGGCTAAAATAGCTAAAAATCGTCTCGTTCCGATGCTGCGGCGGAACAGTGGTCTCTCTCTCCGGAATAAAGTCCGGTTATACACGTCAACCATCAGACCCATGATGACTTATGCGTGCCCCATCTGGGGAACCGCCGCAAATTCGCATCTAAATAGATTAGAGTCGTTCCAAGGTAATACCTTGCGGTGGCTCACTGGAGCCCCATGGTTCGTCCGGAATCGCGAAATTCAAAGCGATCTCGGGATTCCTCCTCTGCGCAGACATTTC
The DNA here is from genome assembly GCA_963932245.1 of Tachinus rufipes. Classification (NCBI taxonomy): domain Eukaryota; kingdom Metazoa; phylum Arthropoda; class Insecta; order Coleoptera; family Staphylinidae; genus Tachinus; species Tachinus rufipes. The sequence goes on from OZ010747.1 coordinate 57,184,332, forward strand.
GAAGCTTTGACCGCAAAGTACTTCGACAATCTCGCGGTTCACTCCAATCCTGATCTGGCCCGACTCGCCGAGCCAGATAAGGAAGTTTCGCGACACAAGCGCCCGGTTAGTCAATTGACTAACATTACCTAATAACTCCTTTCCTCTTCCCTCAGCCTATAAGGCGATATGTCCCCTTTTCGACACTGTCCTGTCTATCAAACTAACAACGGAAGGTTTATGAGCTTTATGTCTCGAACTTCCAGGCCTATCACCGGGGGGGAGTTTAGTCGGTAGGCGCCTGCCTCTTGCGGGTGAATCCGACACTTTAAGTCTTTAGAAGATTCTCCTCCCAAGCCACAAAAAAAAAAAAAAAAAAAAAAAAAAAACTTAAAGCTCAATTCCAGACTTTAAACAAACATTATAATCACGAACAAAATGAGATTTACAAAAAAACAAAAAAAAGCACATCGGCAATTGGTTAAGCTAATAAAAATGGAATACTTTGAGAACAAAATAGAAACATCAGAAAATCAAATAAAAACAATGTGGAAAATTGTTAACGTTGATATAAATCGAAAAAAAGACAAAAAACATATTGAGCTAGAAAATGACGAAATAACCCTTAAACACCCAGAAGAAGTTGCAAATGCGTTCGGTCGCCATTTTTCAATCAATTCCATTACAAAAATTAGTAGTCATTTTGGACAAAACATATCCAATACGTGTACAGTATCCAGCAATCAGCCAAACACTATGGCTATACATGCAGTATCGGAATCTGAAATAAAATCAGTAATTTTTAATTTAAAAAACAAAGAATCAGCTGGTCCAGATGGCATATCAGTAAAGGTGTTAAAACATGTTTCTAGTGCAATATAATCTACATAACAGTATTGATAAACCAAACACTAGCTCAAGGAAAATTTCCATCAATATTGAAAACGGCGCGGGTTGTTCCCATTTATAAAAAAGGATGTCAAAAACAAGTTGAAAATTACAGACCGGTCTCTATCTTAAATACGATCTCAAAAATTTACGAAAAAATAATATCTGAACAAATATAGAGTTTTATTGAAAAATATAATCTACTAAACACACATTCTACAGTCTCTAGTATGTTGTTAAAAAACTAAGTAGCGCCTATTACGCAATATTAAAACTAAAACGAACTGTATCATACTGATATATCAAGCAAGTTTATTACGCTTTAGCCTATTCGCACATAGCTTACAATATTATTGCTTGGGGTAAGTCATCGGACACAAATAGGGTACAGGTGGCCCAAAAACGACTAATTCGACTTATACATAACATGCAGTATAACGAAACATATAGAACAACATTCAAATCACAGAAAATACTTCCGTTTGATTGCATTTATATATTTACAAATGTGCAATATATGCATATAATAATCTGATAACATTTGAAAAAAATTCCATCAACCACAACTAACCAACAAGGAGCTGTGATAATCTAAGAGTCCCACTACATCGATCATCAAGATATAATAGACCGAGAGTAATAGACCGAGAGCTCGTAGCCAAAAAAAAGTATGAAAGTATAAACATTATTTTTTTAATATATCATTGTAGTAGTGGTACACATTAATATACTGCGGTCAGTCAAGCCCTTGTTGGGACAGGTGTCACTGGTGCGCCCTCAAACATGTCGTGAATACCGGGGTAGTAAAATGAGTTTATAAAATCTGAAACTTTGTACGCTGGTTAAATATTGCATGTAATGAAAAAATTTACTAGTCAGTCAGCTGTATGTGGGGACGGATGTATGAAAAATTAAAAAAAATAAACGGATTTGTAAAAACTGAAAAAAAAAATTACAGGTAGTTTATATAATATAAAACACAAACAACAAATAGATAGAACAGCGCTCGTCAGTCAGCAGAAAAAAAGTAAAAAAATCGTGCGCTTGGCTCGTATGGTGGATATGTAACATATTACAAACGTTAGTTTGTCGCGTATATTCTCGGGTTCCCGCGCATGACTTAAGTATATCACGTGTTACCTGCGCGCATTTAGATTCATCTTAAGCCATTCCGGGCCTTTTCTATGTGTGCCTCTAAATGCGTAGCATCATCGAGCCTCAAAGGGTTGATAATTATTACCTGCTGGTAAGTGTTATTAAATGTTTGGTTATGCAATTTAATTAATTTTGTATTCTTATTTGTAGGATTTTTGTTACATATTTAGATTCATTTAATTATAAATGCGAAGATTTAATTACGAATATATGGAAATAAGAAGAATAAAAAAATGTTTAATTTTATTTAACTTTGCACTCCAGAGTCCGAAACCTACCATTAACCGCCCTGAGATAATACATGCCACAAGTTTAATATTCATATAATAGAGTAATTCAGAATAATATTAATAAAATATTTCTAAAAAAAAACTGATTTATAAGATAAATGTAGGTAGTCATGAATAACCTTTAGAAATAATATAAAAAAAATTAAAATTGTAAGAAATTTTATTAATAAAAAAATATCAACATAAAGATATCGCATAAAGAAAATATTACTCGCATTAATTAGTTTGTTTTATTTATAAAAAATATATCAACATATAAAAAAGGTATTGCATAAAGGAAATATTAATCGCAATAATCAGTCATTTTCTGTGTCTGTGCTATAATCGCTCTCGTCATCTGAAATGTAAGCTCTAAGGTTTCGTTTTGAGTATCTGAAAAATAAACGTACATCATATATACATACATCATATATACATAATAAATCATAAAAACATTTTTTACAATTATTATATACCTGAATCTGTTGGCGGGGGCTGAACTGTGGCATCTTTGATCAATTTTGGTAACTGATCTCCTTTGAAACAATTAAATTCATAAAGATCATCTATCTTCTTCCATCCATGATTAATCGGGGAAAGTGCAATTGAAATTTTTAAATATGCAATATTCCAAATATTTGTGATGTAGCACGCCCTCAAATATTGTTCTATTAATTCGGATTTGCACGGTGGCAAACTTCAACGTCAACGTTTTTTATTTTTATGTAAAATTGTTTATCATCATCCGCAGATTTGTACGTTGTCAAGAAGATTTGAAATCGTGCTTTGTTAATTGACTTACATCTTTTTAAGCCATATAACTTACAAACAATATGTTCTATTTTTTCAAACACGTCACTCTTGTTGTCTTCGTTTATTTTACTGAGATGGATAAACGCATTTTGAAAATCTATGCTTTGCCGAAGCAACTGCAAAGGTCTTTTTTTTCCTTTTTTGAAGAACGCTGGATTAAAATCGCATCCAGTGAAAGCGTGAAATCCATTACAAATTGAGTTACCCAATTTTGCATGTAACTTTGTTTATTTTTCGTTAATTGACTTAATATGCGGATAACTTTACCTAGCTAATTTGAAACATTTAGCCATAATTACATTATAATATAAATCAAACTCATAGGATTTTAATAATGTTAATTAAAAGTTTATAAGATTCTTAAAATTAATCAAGTTGTTGTTCATTGGAGATATTAATATTTTAAAATTCCGACACTCAATGAATCATCTAGTTTTTTGTATGAGGTATATGCAATGCGGTGATCGCAGTACTTCCAAGCGCCCCCATCTCTAATTTCGGTTATATTCGTTTTGGTGAATGCACTCCATTCTTCTGCGGTGAAGAAAACTCCGTTGCGTCCAAAAGTACCATTATGCCCACATTGGATTTTGATAATTGGTATTAATTCTAGTGCTTTACTTAGACCAATGGACACACATTTTGTTCTAGAGTTATTGATTGCATAAGAGCTCTCTCCAATCAGCTGCATCTCCCGCTTGACGTCATCATCGTATCTACAAATGCCTTTCTCCACTGGATCTTCGTAATTTAGTGGATCTGAAAAGAATGATTAGATGTAGAAATAAATTTCACTTGAGAAAAATATATTTAAAACTTACGTTCAATAATATTTTGCAACTCCAGGTTAATATGTTGCATGCACACATCATCTAAATCGTACCCCACGTTGTACATATTTTTTGCATCTTTGCATGTTAAACCGTAAGTACCCTCGGGGTTGATGTACTCGTATAATAATTCAGGTTGTAGATCTCTCGGTCGACTTTCCATATCCTCAACGAAAGGTTTTATAGATTTTTTTTGGAGTTTCGATTAGATTTACATGTGACTTTTTAACATCGTACTCTCGTTTTAAATGTGTAGAATAACTCTTCTTGAGGTTAGACATTATGAATTCTGTTGCAAATGTAGCTAAACTATCATGAACTGAACTGCGCGAACACTGAATCAACTGTAAAGTTTTTGCATCACGATCGCCATGTTATTACTAATTTAAGAATCAGATTTTTTTTATTTCAACCAATCACAGCGCTGATAAAGATTTAATGATTCATATTTATAGTCAATCAGAAGGCCGGTATGATGATGATAAGAATTTTCTTGTTGATTCTTGTATTATGATGCAATTTTTCTGTTAAAAGCGGATGATACATCCTGTTACTTCTGAATATGTTATAATTTCCTGTTGAAAACTGGTGTTATGAAATGATGAAATTAAATACAGTTATAACATATATTTGATTTTTTTTTAATTTAATGTTTGTTAATATATCTTTTATATAATTTATAAAATACATATGAAATTAAAATTACACATTTAACAATCAAAATTATTTCTAGACTCAATATTAAATTTGCGTTATTACTTTCAACATTCGAGATTATTAAATGATTTGACACATTCATTACGTATTGATTTTTACCGAGGAACATAAAAGTTGCATTCATCACATTAGATACTCCCGGGATCGTGCTGGAGTTGATTTTGAACGTTCTTGGACGAGTTGTATTATCTAGGCGCATTAATTTCCATTCGAACGGCCAACTTTCATTGATTCCTCTATCGTTGCGGTGATGTAGCATTGGCGGGCATCTTTGGGTTTGTTGATAAACAATGTTCCATTCAGCAATGATGTTAATAATATAAATGTTGTGACATTCATTTTTAATATAGTTCTTGACACTTTTTGCAGATACACTTTTCTGCAGTGCATCTAAAACAGTTTTTTATGGGTGGAGGTGGCCCGTCTATGTGGTCTTCATCGGTTGGAAGGTTGTAATGCTTATGACAGGGAAGTCTTATTTGGAAACATAAATCACTCTTACATTTTTCATGCAGGAAGTCCCACAATCGTTCTAAATTTAGTCCATATAGCGATCGCAAATATTTTACATATTCACCAGTTAACTTGTATTCATCATACAATTCGATAGCTTTATTTATATTTCCAAATAAACTTCTCTCGACTTCGCTAATTTCATCGGAGCTGCATCCCGCCGAGTTTTGCACACAGTTGCTTTTGCAATTCATAATCACAAATAATTTTTTTAACATTTATAATTTGCCGTAATAGACTTTCCAATCTATAGTCTAATTGCTGTTTTTGTTTTTGCAATCGATTTTTTAAAAGGCGTCGTTTAATGAGGGACGTTCTTGACATCACCATTATTCATGTCTAACTGATTTTTAAATTTAGTGTCTCCACTTAAACAACGTATTGTTTGTAAATCTTGCATCAATTTCTTGCGGTTATACAATATAATTTCCCGCATGCATTCGATATTTTTAAAATAAGAATTGTTTATTGTTGGCAAAACATCAACAAACTCCTCATATGTATCGACATTTAATCTGACGAATTCGGTAAGACAGCTATTATAATATTCGATAAACTGCAAGGCATTCATGCGCTGTAAACGAAATTCTATCAAATCTAGTACATTCCATAATTGTTTTATAGCAATATTATTCAAGGTTATTATCACACCTCTTTGTTCGATGCACACCGACTTTGATTTGCGGCACTTGGATAGGCCAATAATAAACTTCATTAATTAGCCTATCTTCGCTGTTTAATTCCCTTTCGCGTTCTTTTATCATTTGCTCCAAGTCGGGGTAACTATCATTACTACTATTGTCAGCGATTGAAATGCATGGTGGTTCGTTGTTGTCGTATATCTTATCAACTTTGTTAGAAAATAATTCCGAAATATACGGTATGTCAATATCAATATCACACATAATGCTAACTGACTTAAATTATTACGAGTCTACAATTTATAATTTATTGTGAAATTTAAACAACTAATCAGAATTGAGATAATTAGTTGATGTCAAATGGCTCCCCAATATTGGTTAAAATGCTCATTTTTGTGCTCGTTTTCCATAAGAAACAATGTAATTTTTGCGTAAATCTAAGGTTAAGTCACACTTTTCCATAAGATTACATGTAAAACGAGACACACACATATACAGCCAGACACGAATAGAGTGGCCTCTATAATAGGCAACTTAGGGTGAGTTTATGCTGCACATCGCCGCGCTGCTCGCCAAGATTGGCGCTGCCCGCTGCTCGCACATCGCCATTCAGCAGCATAAATGCACATCGCCGCGCTGCTCGCACCTCGCCGTTATTTAATTACTGTCGAGTTTTATTTTATTAATAAAATATTAATATATTATAGTTATTAATATAAGTTATATTATTGAATCAAAATATTTAATATAATTTATAATGTTAAAGAAAATAAATAATTAGTAAACAGGTTCCAATATAAACTTGCGTACTTATTAATTGCTTATACAAATTCTTAACTTAAATTGCAAGTCAAGTATTATTTAATCTTGATTTGTGACAATCAATATGTATTTTTTTTAAATAAAATATTTTTATAATGAAATTATTAATATAAGTAAAAATATTAAGTTAAAATAATTAATTACTATGCCACTTCAGTAAAAATACAAACATTGCTTTAACAATTTCTTGCTTAATGCGGATTTATTTCAATTAAATTCTTCATAAAATTATTGTAAACGCAACAAAGTTTTGATAAATTAACACACTACATGCAAATAAAACTTCATTCTTTTAAATTGCATATAACCTCAACACGGTTTGAAGTAACATACTAATTAATTAAACTAATTAAATAAGTTTGATAATATAAATTACATTATGTTAACGTCTCACAAAACTGGCAATAAACGGACCAATCAGAGCGCTAGTTTGAAGATGTACGGCGATGGTCCAATTATAAAAAACAAACTATTTTGATCACATCGCAGTGGCGTGGAATGTGGCGAGCAGCGCGGCAATGTGCGAGGTGCAGCATAAATGCTCCCATAAGATTATATAGGTTTGTTTCATCATCGCCACAACATCCCGGCGCCAATCTTGGCGAGCAGTCCCGGCGATGTGCAGCATAAACGCACCCTTAGTATACACAAAAATTATGTTGAATGTGGTTAAACTTATGCTTTTGCCCGTTTTAGCATCTTTCATAAAATGAAAGCACAAATGAAAAATGATAAAACGGGCAAAGGCATTAGTTTAACCACATTTAACGTAATTTGTGTGTATACTAAGTTGCTTATTATAGAGGCCATACTATTCGTGTCGGGCTGTATATTTATTTAATATAATTTAATTATATTTAATAGTAAAGTTTTTATCAGTAGTAGTAACCGCAAATGAAGATGAGGTGTTCGTCGTCGCGAGAACTGATGATGTAATTTATCTAAGCTCATTGCAACAATTTGTTTAATTTTAAAGTAAATTTAAATCTTTTTATTATAACATAATAATGTTTAAAATTATAACATTCTATAATATTTATTAAATTAATTATTTTATTTGATAACATTTAATAGTAAAGTCGTTATCAGTAGTAGTAACTTCAAATGGTGATTACGCGCTCGTCGCGAGAGCCGGTGACGTAAGTTTATACATAATTCATCTAAGCCCTTTTGGCATTCGCAACGGTAAATGGAATATTTTTGCGCCAAAAGTGACTAAAGTCACCGGGCTGATAGGGATCTTCACGTGCACCCTCTCATTTTTTAATGTATTATCCCCGCATTATTTTTTGATGGTGAATTTCAATATAAGAGTTACACATATTTTTATCAGTTATTATTATATTTTTATATAAATTGTAAGTGCTTAAAGGTGTCGTCACCCTATCATATATTTTTTCCATTGTTTTTATTACAAGTCCTTATTCAATATATTAAGGGTTACAATCGCATATTTTTAACAGTTATTATTATATTATAAATTGCAAGTGCTTAGGGCTGACGTCATCACATCATATATTTTTTCATTTTTTTACAAGTCCACATTGAGCGCAACTTGCGCTTTCCCTCTACATTAGTAGCCGCCGAAAGCCTGCTGCCGGAAGCCTGCTGCCGGTGCCCTGCCGTCGAGCGCTTTCATTTGAGTACCATGACGGGCCTTTTTGCAACACCGGAAGCAGCACTTCCAGTCACCATTTTTAATTTTAGGAAAAAAATATTACTTCCGGTTGCCATCTTGGATTTTTTTTACACACCCTGTATATATAAAGCCTTGCAAACACCCTGTATATGCTTTCAATCGCAAATCGGGGTATGCCACCAAACATACACGACGGTCGACGGACTGGTGGCCAAACTATGAACTAAGTGGTCAATTTTTACATCCGGTCGCGTTACATGTAAAATCCCATAAGGAAAAGTGGGGGGACCGGCATTTTTATCCTACTAAAATCAATTACTTACAAGTTAAAACACAATTTCATAAAAATCATTTATATTATAAATTGCATTTGAAATCAATAATTGTATGATTGTTTTTTTGAAAACGATGTAGGTCATTTTCTGGATTGTGTTTGGTAAATGATTGAAAAGTTTTATACCAGTATACATATGACTATTTTCAAACAATTTAGTGTTGTGTTTAATATTTGATAACTGTTGACCGTGCCTTGTGTTATAATCATGATTTTCACCTTAATAGTTGATAATTTCTTATATTTAATTTTACGTGTAAAAGTATTTTGAAGACATAAATACTGGGCACTGTCAATAATTTGTTGTTAATAAATAGTGATTTACATGAACTTCTAAATTCTTGATTAAAAAGTGGTCTTAAAATTCTCTTTTGTTGTACAAATACTCGTTGAGTTTTTGAAGTATTTCCGTACAACTGTATATTAAATTGTAAATGAGAATAAACAATAGCGTAATATATATTGTCTAATAATGCCTTACTATCTAACACGTCTTTTAATTGCAATATACCGTAAAATGAATTATTTAATTTACTACAAATGCCATCTATTTGTGTAGACCACCCAAGATCTGCATTGATATTAAGACCCAAAAACATTGTAGAATTTGAGAATACAAATATAGTTCAAGTTTGAACTTTAGAGGCGTCGAACGCTTACTCTTGGGGTGAAAACCATCAAAATCGACTTCATTACAAGTCAGATTTGACGACATACACTTATCGTCGGCCGTTTTGTTATCTAAGATGAATATGGGAAACGTCAAATCAGAATCGATATATAGAACCGAAAAAACCGAATACAATAAACATATTGATAGAAGCGGTGACGATATATATGATATGCTGTTGATGCAACGCTAGAACAGCGATTATTTGCGGCGTTTAGCTAGTCCTCTATAAGTTAGCATATTTAGTAAGTAGCACATATCAAAATATCATAGTAACTCGTTAGACTTGTACCTGGATGCGACTGGTTCAGTGGTTAGAAAACCAAATCAATCCAGCAAAAGATTACTATATTACGCTGGCATCGTGCAACTAGAAAATAATAGAACTTTGCCTGTGCTTGAATTGTTTTCAAACAAACATGACACGAATACAAACAATTTTGTCTGCAAAAACAACGGCCAGTCACAACCGACTTCAGTATGGCCTTAATTAATGCAGTGTGCATTTCGTGGAATTCCACATCTTTGGAAAACTATTGCAATAACATCCACGACCATCTTGTGTCAAGTGAGAGCAGTCTTCCCAATTATACTTTTTTGAAATTGTATGTCAAAAGATTGCTCTAAGCATTTTAAATGCAAAATGAGTAAAACGAGTATTGGCAAGTTTATTCAATGATACCAATTTTAATAACGTTGAACGCAAGTTCCGACAATTAACAATTCTTACAATTTCAAAACATAAAACTTCAAAACTTGTAATGGCTAAGAGTGAGCTGTTGCATCAAACTACCAACACTGATAATTCGAACTGGAATGAGGATACCGACCAAATGGTGTATAACTCAAAAGGTATAACCGACACATTTTATAAACACTCTAAATTTTACCAAAGATTCAGTGGGATATATTTGGGTTTTGTTGATTCAATTCCTAACACAGATATAAACAAACCGTTGAATCCATTCCAAAGTTCTGCTTCCTTGGAAATGTTTTTGAAAAAATATGTACCATATCTGCCAGTATGGACAGCAGTTACATCAAAGCATCAGTAGAGAATTGGTTTGGTTTAGTAAAGAATAACATCTATAAAGAATGGAAACTGGACATACCGAGAACCAGATGAGCCTCACGAAAACGAAAGTATGCAAAAGATGCACAAAAACAAGAGCTGGTAGATGAGACATAGAGCAAACGTAGAAAAAATAAACAAACTTATTTTAAAGCTACTGCTGTAACAAAATTAAATAAAGCAAACAAGGCATGTGTAGTAGTAAAGCAACCGATTTTAGAGAAATCCCTCTTAAGAGATTATGTAGTCTTAATATATAAAAAAGAAAAATTGTATTTTTCAAGTTATGATGGATTAACTGTTCAGAAAAACGCAACAGATAATACTAAGATGTGGTTGTACAATTTCACAATTGATTTTTGTAGAATTTTTTTCCAAGATATGTCCAAATGCTAAAGTATTTATGGTGTACGAAACCGCTAATACTATGGAAGGGCATTTTTACAAGGTAGAAGCCAACATAGAAATACTTATATTTCTAATTAATGTAGGCATACTGGCACCTTCAGTTATTTTGATCCACTGAAGAACAATTCAACTGATGCAGAGACTTATAAGAATAGGCTTGATCCATATATCAAATTATATGTCAAACTACATCCGTTTTCACAATTGAAAACATCACATATTGTTCACCCGAAGGTAAATGATGATTACAACTGCGGTGTGTATGTGCTATATTACATTGAATCCATCCTAAAGAACATTGTAATGGATCCCAGTTTCTGTCCGATTAAATACTGCAAGGTACAGAAATGTATAATCGATAATACAGATGATTTATCGAGATGTTGTTTTTATTGTGGATGTACGAGTGAAGTGAACATTAAATGTTTATTGTGAGACAGGCACACACATCTATCCTGCTTATTCAACAATAATATAAAAAAACAATTTTGTTTGCAAATTATGTAAATAATTTACAAAATTTCATGTTTTATGTATGTATTTAAAATGTCTCATCTCCTTTTGGTTCTCGATTAAGTGACTAAGAATCACCAAGATGATGGTAGTACTTTGGCAACCACTGTGGTACGTCTGCATTGCGGCTAGTTTGATTATTAGTAACTTTTGTAGAGACATTTTTAACTAATTATCCTAGCCACAATGACCACATTCAAGAACGTAAAATATATACTTTAACAATTAATAATGCAGCATGTGGCCCTTTTAGTCACTAAACCTAAAGTACCCACTGGCATGCATGTCAAATAATTTTACGTAATGGTTTTATAGGGCCGTAAATTAAAAAAGTCACCTACCTTACATAGTAGGATTGATTTGACATCTTAGTGTATTTGGTGGGTGATGTTTTGATTTTGGCGATGCTCCATTTAAAAAAAAGGTTAACAAATTGAGACAATACCTCCAGGGTGATCTGGAAACTTGTCCACAATTAAATGTTACAGCTTAGACATGGCCAGACATAGAAAAATCTTCTACAGGTAGTATGACCAGCAGATGAAACAACAAACCTACAGTGCAAAAAAGGAAGTATTAGGATTCTAAAATTTCCTATAGGATATAACATAGGTCGGTAAGTATATTTTTTGTTGACTTATGTAATGTATAACAAACTGTTTAATTTAATTTATTTATTTCTAACCGGCTAATAAATTATATGCTTAATGTTTGTAATTGTTATTAATATACATGTTAAGTATATATTTAATTGGCTGTCCAAGTTGGATATTTCAACCCAAATCTATTGATCAATTGTCGAGTAATAAACAGTAGCTGTAAAAAGAGGGATTAAATGTTATTCAAGTATGTGAGTAAAATATTGTAACAGTGCATACATTTTTAATTTAGTGTTGTGTAGAAGTGTAATGTACAGTTTGCATTTATAATTTATAAAATGAAAAAGTGTTTCATGCATTTTGTCACATTAGGTACTTGAAATACTACTGCCAGTTCATTCCTCATTTCTTATGGCATTTATCATGGACATCAATCTAATCATACACTCCACCATCATCATCACTCAATAAAAAATGAAATTAAAATATACCTAAAACAAAGTTCAAAAATCTTATAATCTATTATATTTTTAATTTAAACGTAGAAATATCCATAATTTCAATTTTATCATAATGTGTTATACACAAAACATTATACATAAGTGTTTATACTTGTTGACGCTTGACAGCCGACGTGACCTACATTTCCAAACATGTGTTTCCATGACATTGACATTGAAATCATGGTCTAGTGGTAATTTCGGTTTCTTTGTAACTCATTGGGCAGGTGGCAGCAACCTCGTTAGTGTAGATAACAAAACTAATGGTGCCAAAGATGCTGAATAATACTGGTACCGAAGATGTTGGAAAAGACAATAATGGTGCAACAGGAAGTGGTAGACAGGAGGAGGTGTCATTAGAATCTTAAAGAAGAGGTATAATATATATATAATATAATTAATTTTTATCTAGTAGCGTGGGAGTGAAGTTATTTAACATTACGGCAAATTGCAAATAATTGCTCCTCCACTGTTATTTAAAAGAATAATTCTACTTACAATGGGCGAGTTGACTATTTATTTCAGTAAAATCGGCCGGTAAACAAATTTTATGCAATGAAAATAGTTTTTTTTTGTCTGTTTTGATTAATTTGACAAATTTAACACTAGAGTAGCAGCTACTTCCGGTTTTCATTATTTTATTTGAAATCTATGCACCGACCATCTATTAAAATTACCCTTAATTACAACAACTTTTTATTCTTAACCATACTCAAAAATACATAACTTCACCATAAAATAATATTTTTAGTTTAAATGAACATTGATGTTAGATTTAGATTTAAACAGAACACAGTTGAGGTTAGGGTATTTTAATAAAATTTATAAATACTTTATTGTGCTGATTTAATTATTTTAATTTTTATTAAGACCGGTTTCAGTTCTAAAAATATTACATAAAATATAAATATACAGGATGTCCGGAAAATACGTGTACAACGTTTGACGACAGACTCCTGACGTCAAAATAGGTCGATCTAAGCCGACTTAGTTATATCCAAAATTGTCTCGTTTAGCCGGTAGAGGGCGTCAAAAAAAACAAAAGTATAACAAAGTTGAAAGTATCTATTGTAAGAAACTAAGTAAAACAAAAACATTACTTAAGCAAATGTGTAAAATGACCGCCATCTTGCTGAATACACTTATTAACACTCTTTAAAAAATGATATTGGACCCTATCTAATGTCTCGGGATTATTAAAATGGTTGCCTGCATTTAAAATCCGCTGCAATAAATCATCGCGTGTGTTTACCGGAGTCTTGTAAACTTCTGTTTTAATAGCGCCCCACAAAAAGAAGTCACACATATTTAACTCAGGAGAACGTGGTGACCATTTTACTGGTGCATCATTGCCTCTTCCAATTCATCGGTTGGGATATTGATGATGTAAGTATTGCCGAACGGCAACGGAAAAATGGGGCGGGGCACCATCATGCATATACCACATTTCCCTCCGAAGTAAAAGGGGCAAATTCTCCAGAAGAATTGGTAATGTGTCTTGCAAAAAATTTAAATAAATATTTCCATCTAACCTGTCTGGAATAACAATGGGACCAATTAGGTAGTGATCAATAATACCTGCCCAAATATTAATTTTAAATTGATGCTGATGATGTGCAACTTTAATGGCATGTGGATTTTCATCGGAATAAATATGTTCGTTGTGCAGATTGGTTACCCCAGATCTTGTAAAGCATGCCTCGTCAATAAACATAATTTTTCTACAAAAATTTGGAACAAGGATTCTTTTGTTTCTAATAAATTGACAAAATGTAAGCCGCATGGGGGGATCAGTCGGTAAAAGTTCCTGGACTTTTTGTATGTGGTAAGGATGTAACAACTGTTCTCTTAAAACCTCATTGACAATCGTTTTAGGAACATTTAACTCACGTTCTAAGAGACGGGTACTGGTACTTGGTTCTTCTTCAACTCTTTCCAGAATCATCTCTTCTGTTTCCACAGTTCGAGTTGTTCGCATACGACCCCTGCCTTCAAACTTTTTCTCAAAACTGCCCGTCTCCCGAAGATGACGCTCAATATTGGCAAATGTTTGGTGGTTTGGTATTCGACGGTTAGGAAACCTCTCCATGTAAACCCTAACACTCTGACGCCCATTTCCTTGACAAAACCCGTATACCAGGAGCATGTCAACTTTCTGAGAGTTTGTATAATTTTCCATTTTTAATGGTAAAATGAACTTGTAATTCAAGAATGTTGATCGTATACTTGAGTAAATTTCATAGACTGGTGACAATTTGTCAATAATTGTCAAATTATTAAACGCCATAGCAACAAGGTCACTTAAAAAATTATTGTTACAGGTAATTTCTTTTTAATATTTACAAATTTTTGACGCCCTCTACCGGCTAAACGAGACAATTTTGGATATAACTAAGTCGGCTTAGATCGACCTATTTTGACGTCAGGAGTCTGTCGTCAAACGTTGTACACGTATTTTCCGGACACCCTGTATATTTATAATTTATGTAATATTTTTAGAACTTGTGATAATTCTGAGACAGCTAATTTGCCGTACTAGTCTTGACTGTTTGCACGCTAGCGGGATCTCTCCCATATTTTCTTGCTGACAAATGTTTTTTTTGGCGGTGTTTTAATTAAGTTAATTAGTCACAATGTATGACATTTTTGCAGGTAGATTTACTGAGTGATAGGTCATTTATGTTTCTTGGGAGATTAGATCTATAGGTCTTTTGTATGTTTTCCGATACTGGTGATGATACGGAGGCAGTTTGATTGTCGAGCTGCTAGGGTGTTTAAGTGAGTCTTCGCAGTTGTTCCCTACACAGATGACGCATAGGTAAGTTGAGGTCTGATGGTGGACTTATACAGTAGCATTTTTTTTTTGTTAGTAGTGGGTATAACTTCATGGTGATTCCTGCCTTGACATTTCTCACGTTTTGTGTGTGTGTGTGTGTGTGTGTTTGCCATGTGGGTGATTTATCCATGGTGATTCCAAGATATTTTATCCGTTTTTCCATGGTATTTCAGTGTCGTCGATTGTAATGCTGTCGTGAGGTTCTTTTCTCTGTTCCGAGAAGAGTATATCTTGGCTCTTTGCTGGGTTAATTCTACTGCTCATATATCTGTCCAGTCAAAATGAGGTTAGCGGCATGTTGGAGTTTGTTTGTGATGAGCTTCGTAAAGTTGGATCTATAAAGGACCTCCGTGTTGTCGGCAATGTCGGCGTATTGGGCTATGCCGTTGTCGGGGGTAAGCTTGTCCCCAACATAGATATTGTATAAGGATGGTGAGAGAGCCGATCCTTGTGGTTCACCAGCTGTAATCGGTCTTATACTGGAAATGTTTTTCCAATTCTCACTTAGAATTTTTTTCCTGTTAGGAAAGAGTGGATGATTTTTCCCAATTGCTTATGGAATCCCAGTCGGTATATTTTAACTATGAGACCTTGGTGCCATACTCTGTCGAAGGCCTGTTCTATGTCGAAGAATATGGCACCCGTCGATTTTTTTGCACAGAAACCTGTGCTGACGTAATCAGTGACTCTGGCTAGTTGATGAGATGTTGAGTGGCCTCTCCTGAAACCTTGCTGGTGGTCTGGGATAATGTTTGTGTTTTGTTCCATATGAAGCTGAATCATGGAAAGAATTACTCTTTCTGCAATTTTGCTTAGGGAGTTTAACAGGCTGATTGGTTGGTAATTCTGTGGGAATTTTGGTGATTTAGCCGGTTTGGAAAAAAACTATAATTGTAGTTTACATGATTCGGGAAAATAGCCATTTTTGAGAATGGCATTAATAATGTTGGTGAGACAGACGACAGCTTTCTTTGATAAATGTTTTATAGCTCTGTACGAGATGTTGTCCACACCTGGAGCTTTTTTAGCTTGAACGTTTTTGATGATTTATGCCACTTTTTTGGGGGTAGTGTGTTGTAGTGGTTGTTCTTCGGTTGTTTGAAGATATTACTCAATTTCATTTTCGATTTCTTCCATGATGTCAGTATCAAGGATGTCGTACGCTGGGATGCATTGATCTTCGAGGGACATGGCAATGGCTTCAGCTTTTCTCCCCTCAGTGTAAGCCATACCATTTCGGCTATGTAGAGCTGGGATGGTAGCTTGGTTCGTTCTTAAGCGTTTGGAAATGTCCCATACTTTGGGAATGTCACTTGTGTTTTCTTCGAACACATGTTCCCATTGCTGGTTTTTGAATGCCTTTATGTCGTTTTTTTATGTTTACTTGCTGTTGAAGAATGCAAGCATTTCTTTTGTCTTGTTTGGATCTAGTGCGCCTGAACCAAATTTGATTTTCGTAGCAATGAGGTTTTTCAGGGGAATTGTTAATTCTAATGGATCTTTAGTGCTATATTAAAAAACTGTTGTAGCCTTGTGTTGAGCAGTTTGTATAGCCGATGTTAGATTTTGGACAGCATTGTCAATATCTGCATTTGTATTTATTATTAGGAGCGGGCATAGTTCATCTAGCATATGCTTTATAAAATTTGTTGAAGTTGGGGTTTGGGACGTTTGAAATTTGTAGAAGGATGGTGATGTTGTTATTAAAAAGTTTTGTTATGGCTATGTCAAGGATTTCAGGTGGATGGCCTTGAGCACTGAAAAAAGTGGGCGTGTCCGGGCTGTATTTTAACAGCGATTTACCTCTGGTGTTGCTGGTATTGCAGTTCCAAACTTTGTGCTTTGAGTTCTCCTAGGATGGTTGGGATATTTTCGTTGAGAGCACAGTCTAAGTAAGCGTGGAGGAGTGGCTTTGATGGAGGTTGATAAGTTGATAAGATTTTTACTTTTCCAATGGATTCCAAGTCAATGATCACTTCGGTGGTTTTGAGGTGTACTATTTTTGGCAAGTCGATTTCTGCCTGTATTATTGATCGTTTGATCAGCAAGGCAATGCCTCCTCCTCTTTTGCTGTCTCTGTCGGTTTGGAATATGCTGTAATTGAGGAATTTTATTTTGTGTTTGTTTTTGAGGCCTGTTTCAGATAATAGCATAATGTCAATTTGGTGCTCTGTTAGATAATGTTTCAGCTCATCTATTTTGGTTGGAAGGCTGTCGCGGATCCATAGGCTTATAGATAGTACGTTATTGGGTAATATGCTAATTTTAATAGGGCGACGGTTAGGATTTGTTTGATCAAATCTTTGTCGTTGGTGGATGAATTAATAACCTTGAGTAAGTCATTTTTGAAAGAGTTGTCTTCTGGTTATTGTGGTTCTGCTACTGTCAGGGGCTGGACATTTTATTGGGCGTGTCTGATTATATGCTAGTTTTTCCAACTTGGTTTTTTGTGTTAGGTACTTACGGCATTGCTTATAGCTTGCCGAATGGTTACCTTCGCAGTTTGCGCATAGAGCTTTCTCCCTATCAGTCGATGTTAGCACATCTTACTCACACATATTTGTTAGTGCACGTTCTATAGTAGTTACCATAAGCCTTACATCTGTGGCAGTGAGCTGGGTTTCCAGATTTTAGCTTTTCCTCTACTTGGGCTTCTAGGCTGAGGATGTGCGTCATTTTCATGATCTCGCCGTTTTTAGGGTCTTGTTCAAATTGGACATACATAAGTCACTATACTTTTTCTCTGTTATGTAGACGGCTCACAGAGTTGACTTTGAAGCCTTGTTCTTCCAGCACAGTGGCTATTTTTTCTGTTTTTACATATTTGGGAATGTATTTTATGACAACTTTGTAGGTCTTGCCTTCTGCCAGTTGGTAGGTGTGAGAGCAATAGCCTTTGCTATCCAGATAGGATTTAATTTGCCTATAGTCATTGGGTGTTTTGGGGGATATTTTTGTGGTGGTAACAAGGCATTTAATTTCGGCAAGTTTTTGGTCTTTTAATTCTTTTTGGATAATCCTCCAGGCCGATTTCCCTTTAACGTATATTGCGGGAGGGGTTTTCACTTGAGTAGTGTTCGAATTTAGGTGAGCTATGCCGTCATCGTCAGGCTTGCTGCTTCTGTTTTCAGAGTGAGGTCGTTTTTTCCACTTTGCTTTTCGGGAGTGGGGGGGGTCCATCCATTTGGATGTGTTTGAAGATGAGGCGTTGTTTGTTGAGGGCTGAGTGGTTTTGTTGGTTGCAATTGTTTCGTCATTGTGGTTTAGTCATGGAGGAGCTAGTGGAGGAAATGGCGTTTTCCTCCAGGTGTCTCCTTGTGATCTTGGTGGGTTGACTTTTTTCTTTTTGTTTGTAGCTTTTTTATTAAAAACCGGTTTTTCGGTATTTAACAAATCATTTGAATTAGTGTTGTAAATGTCATTTGTAGAGTTGCTGGTGCATTCAGGTGAGTTTTGTTTTAAAATGCTTTGTTGATTGCCTTGAATTGTTCTAGTAGGGCATTCATTTGGATGTGCATTTGGTTAAATACTACTTGCACGTCAGATGTAAGTGCGTCATTAGCAGCCTTAAGTGCTGCAATGTTTTGTGCATTTTCTAATATTTTTTTGTACATATTAATTGTGTTTTTGTCAATTTGTTTTTTCAGAATCCTCAGCTTAGATTCTGGAGAGTTATCATCTTCTTCTTCTTGTTCATCTTCAAGAATGAACTAGTCATTGTCACTTATTTGTACGTCGTCCCATAGTGATGCCGGACACGGTTTGCGAGTGTTTTAATTTCACGCAATTTGTGAATTGACTATTGTGTATGTCACTTAACACGTAATGTAAGGGAAAGGTACTTTCTTTGTTTAAATTTAACAAAGAAAGGTTGACAAACTTTTAAAAGTTACACGGTTACACGATGGTTTCCGGATTTTTGTTCCGCCTCCGGGGGGGGGGGGAGTGGTTATATTGTTTTTAAGTCACTTTAGCACATTGTACACTTATATTCCTTTGTTCACATAACTTATTCAGACACACAGTTTCGAGATGGCGACTGCACCGACTTGAGCTGGATTGTCTTGCTTCTAGAGTTTTCATATGCGTCTTCACCTCACACTAGTGACGCATAAATTAATTGTGGTATTATATTGGATTTGTATTGGAGCATTTTGTTCTTTAACGTCATTTTTTGTCAGCTAATAGTGAGTATAGCTTAATAGTTGTTCCTATACTTGTGTTTCTCACATTTTATGTGTGAGTTTTTAATATTAAAGATTTATCCATAATGATTCCAGGATATTTCACTTGTCTGGTCCATTGTATTGGAGTGTTGTCGATTGATTTTAATCCCAATTTTTAGTACAATCCGTGATGAGGTCAGCTGCATTTTGTAGTTTGTTTGTGATAAGTTTCATTGACGTAGAGCTGTATAAGATAGCCGTATCAGTAGCGTACTGAACTATTATGGTGCCGTTGTTGGTGGTCGGCATGTCTACATAGATATTATTCAGGGATGGTGATAATGCTGATCCCTGTGGTACTTCAGCTGTTATCGGCATTAATAGTCTTTTAGGCTGATATGCCAAACATTTAAACTAACTAACTTAAGCTGTTATGGATTTTCTGCTTGAAAGTGTCTTGCCAATTTTAACTTGAAAATGTCTTTCAGTTAGGAAGTAGTATAAGATCTTTTCCAGTGGTTTGTGATAGCCGATTCTATATAGCTTAACTATTAGCCCTTCATGCCATATTATGTCAAAGGCATTTTCTATGTTTAAGAATATGGCACCCGTCGATTTTTTCTTGCAGAAACTTTTACTGATGTGATCAGTTACTCTTGCCAGCTGATTGTGTGTTGTGTTGTGTTGTCGAATGGTCTTTCCTGAACCCATGTTGATGGTCTGAGATTATACTATTATTCTGTTTGTTGTGATGCATTGATATCATAGGTAAGGTCAAACCGCTTTTTGGGTAGGTAGGTTAGCGCTCTTCAGATTACGCCATTCAGATAGTACTTTTGCAAATTATATTTTAGAACATATTCTCATATATTGATAAACTTAAAATCATTTACAACTGCTCTAAAGGCTGGAAATTAAATTTGTTAGAAGCTCTTCAGATTACTAAATCAAAAAATAATCTTTCCGTAAACTTGCTTAATGATCAAACCGACCTGTATAAATCTCCTTTGTTTGAAATAATTTAATCTTCTTCCTTTTTTGCGAAATGTTATTTTGTCTTAATTATCTTTAAGTAAAATCCACTATTCATTAATCATGTAATTTATAATCATTTTAATCATAATAAATTCAATGTAATTTTCCACTTCTCTGTACATTTTATATTTTACTGTCATATATTTGCTTTATAATTTTTCTTTTAAATTCATACTTGTTATATCACCGTCTGATGATGGCCTTGTAGAAGGTTGAAACATGTTACGGTTTTTTAAATATATTTGTGGTATAGTACATAGAAAATGAGTTTTATTTATCTTATAGTTTTATTTAACGGTCAAGGCGACCGGTATTACAATCTCACACTCTTATATAGTGCGATCAACAAAGAATGAGATTTTCCAACTATTTCTGGAACATTTTTAGTGTTTACTAGTTTTTTAAGCTGTTTCCCCTGAACAAAATAATCCTAAAAGTCACCAGATTAATCGTCACTTTTCATAGACGTTCGTCATTTTTTTAAATAAGGTTAATGTTTATTAAAAATAATGTAAAGGTTAATTTAATATAATAAAATATGAATTGTGAAGTATTGATTGAGTTTTAAATAGTGTGAAGTGTGTTATGCACAAACTGTAATTGAATAGAAGTGTAATTGAATTTTTAAATTATATAATAGTCATTGTTTAAGGTTAATGTTTATAAAAATATGTTTAGGTCAATTTAATAATAAATTATAAATTGTAAAGTGCATAGTAAATTTGAAATAGTGTGAATTATGTGTTTAAATTATTTGTACAATAATGTTTATACAAGAAAAGAGTGTTTTTGGAGTCAAAGTGGAACTAACAATGAGGATAGCACCTGGCCGTACTCTCTTTAGTCTCCAAAATTTTTTTATAAAATGGTTCTGAATTACAAATTACAAATTATGCACCTATAAGAAAAAACCACTTGACAGGCTAGTCATTGTAACTGAAGAGTTTGTTTACGACATAAATAATTATGAAATAATAAATAAGACCTTTTTACCGATGAAGTTTAGTGGTTGTTGTGAATCCTTATTAGTTACACGAAACAACTTTACACCCAAGATACAAAAAAATATACTCTAAACAACCCAAAGAATGTGCATCTTTTAAGATAACGGCACACTCAAACTACGAGAAAGATATAACAAATCCAAACTTCTGACCAAAACATGTAACAGGAAAATGATACAGGAAAACAAATAAAAAATAATAACATAAACATTTCCATATACGGCCAAAATGTGCAAGGTCTTGATAGCTCTATAAACGAACTCAATGCATATAAATATATTTTTTATTAGATATATTTTATTTGTTTAAAATACAGGATACATTAAATTATTTAGTTTTATTAATGACAAGCTGGATTGAACTGAAATCTTTCCAACAACACTTTACTTTAAATGATAATTGAAATCACGTGACATCCTGTTTTTCAGAGATTCTATTGAAATATTTTGTATACTTGAATGGAATTTACATTTCATGCCTTATCTAGTGTAGCTAGAATATCTGTGATTGTTACATTATACAATATACGTGACCACAAAGAGATAAAGTATAATGTTATTAGGAAAAAGCATAAAAAGCATAATTATATAATTATATATACACAATATAAAAAACTTACTATTTATTAAAATTAACGAGCACTGGTAAACCAAAGACCAATTAAAATCGCTAACAAATCATTTTTATTTATGCTTTTTACGGCTATTTTACATCGCCACAGTAAGTCTACGACTTGTTTAAAGTGGTTTGATGGGACCAACAGCTTAAAACGTGATATCGCTTATGCCGGTACTAATAGTCGGGGATTGATCCGAGATTCAGAATTAATTATCGGATTGACCGAAAATGCATCGACTAGTCGATATAATCCTAGATTCACGAATCCGAGATTGCAAATAATCCTCTCTCAAACAATCTTGCTCCTTTTTTGCTAATCCCAATCTTTTTAATTAATAACAATATAAATAAAAAATGAATGAAATTGAATTCAGAGATGAATTTTTCGATTATTTAAATGATATTCAATTGAATAATGAAATGTTGTCTAAAAGGTATGTAGATGTGCAAATATTTGTATACTTAAATAAATAAAAATAAAAATAGAATTCATGGAAACTGTACATAGTTATACTGATATACTATATTCAAAACAACAGGTATATTAGAAATGCTGAAAATCCCTTTGAATTTTATGATGCCTCGCAGGAGGTATCGATTTTCAAAAGATATAACTTTTCATATTCTGCTCCCACTACTAGCAGAAAACTTGAAAAAAATCAACAATCAAGGGCTACCATTTCCTGCAGAATTTCAGCTTTTAATTTGTTTGCGTTATTATACAACGAGTAGTTTTCAGGTATTGTGCTCGATAAATAGTTTACTGCTCATAATAAATAAAAAGCTTTTAGGCGGCGAGTGTCGACTTACAGGGAGCTAGCCTGCAGAGCATTAGTAACATAATAAAGAGATGTTCAACTATATTTGCCAGCAATTGTAAAAATTATACAGTTTCAGGCTGTATTGACTATACTCATATTAATGCAAATACGATTTGAACAAAACTAAGTCATCGGCATTTAACAAGGTGATAGTGGTTACCCTTGCTGACCGTACCTTCTAACTACAGTTTTGGTACAACATCAAATTAAAATATAATGAACAAGACATTAATGATGATTAATATGAAAATAAACATGAAAATATTTCAAACATGCAAAAGGATAACATTGGATTAGCATTTAGACGACAATTTATACAACAGCATTTTTAAATACTTATTTTTTTTAAATAAAATATTACCACATATTCCCCTAATTTTTTTGCCAGCTCCTCTTCATATTTTTGTGTGTTTAGTGCTGAAGTTGCCCTTTGCATTTTCAAATTCGCCTTTTGCATTTTTAAATTGGCAATTTTAATACGTATTTTGTGAAGCTCTTTATCAGCACTTGAGATGGTTTTAATTCGCTTTACCAGTAGGTTTCCTTTTATTATTTATCTGAAAAAAATTACATTTATTTGGTGTATTGCAGATATTTTCAGATAAATCTTCATCAGGACTGTAATGGCTAAACTTACTTGAATTATCTGTTGGTGTATTTGAAATATGGGTTCATATGGATTAAGATAGATACCTTTAAATAACAAATAAAATAAATTTAATTAATTTTGAATCAATGTTATACAAAATGTAATTGCAAACTTACTGTTATCACTTTCCATCTGACTGGTAACTACTTCCTTCATTTTGTGGGGTGAAAGTGCTATCAAAACTGTTAGTTAACACTAGGTCAATAAATGGCGAAGCATCCTCGTCTAAAGCAGGGTCATCATCGACATTTTTAGGCAAACTGCCTCCTCCTGTTAATAGTGCCTGATACCTCTCCGAAGTTGATAATTTATGTTTCCTATTGTATTTAACACATTAACAAAAACATTTCTTACGTTACTTTAATTATGTGTGGATATTATAAATATTCACACATTACTAATGTAACATAAAAAATGTCTCAAAAATCTATACACATATAAATCATGATAAGTAATAATTTTAAGTTTATTATTAATCTATACTAATTTAATTCAATATTTGCATATTGCTAGTTAAAATGTTTTACAGTTGAATGTTTGTAATAACCAGTCGCATCTTAATTTTGTTTCAAATTTTTCCATAATGTTTTCAATAATTGGGAACTATTTCTGCTAGTTACAACATCAGGTTGGCCATTGTACTTGGAAGTCAACACATCCCATTTTTTAAATTTCTCCTGCACAGTAGCATAATCGGTTTTTTTTAATTTTCGATTACTGGATGTTCCTTTATTAACATTGCCAGCAAGATTTTTTCTCTCTCAGTGTAATGAGTTGCTCCTGATGTCTTACGTTACGTTACGTTTCTTACGTCAATTCAAATTTAGTAATATTTGGTATTTTACTAAAATAGCACCAACAGTGGAAGGATTCAACAATACTACCCGAATCCGTGACTATTTGATACAATCAATGAATCTCGGACTAGAATTAATCCGAGATTGGATCTCCAACTATTAGTACGGGGCATTAGTCTCAGCTTCTGCAGATCATATAACCAAGGAGCTGTGCATTTTATGGACTCCAAGATCTACAAGGATCAGAAAGCAATGACATCAATAACCTATCGGAACTATATAAGGTCTGTTCCAACATACGATTTGGACGGTTTGCAAACCGTTCAAACTGTGCACACAAACAAATATTTGTCAACTTTAGGCAATCTTTTATACACAGTAATTTGTTTGTGTGCATAATTTGAACGGTTTGCAAACTGTTCAAATCGTATGTTGGAACAGACCTATAGTTTTGCGGAACAAACATTTCAAAATAATTTATTATAATTGTCATCGGTAATAAATTTTTAAATGCTCTGATAAAGGTAACGACGTTACCGAAACGTTAGCAATTACAAAATCAATTATGAGCTAATTATTATTTTAATTATCCTATCTCCAAAATTAATTAATTTTGAAATCAAATAAAAAGGATATAACAACAAAAACAAAATAACAAATGTTTAGTAATATTATTATACCGAACACATAAAAGTGTAGTAGATATATTACCAAAAAAATAGAAAAACTTTTAAATATTATAGTTTTTGAAAACTTAACCTACTTCATTTGCGGTAATTTTAATATCGATATTAAAAATCTTACAAACAAATAGTTTTTTATCTGTACTGCAGTCGTTCCAAGCTAGTATTATGATTAAAGAAAGCACTAGAATAACGCCAACCTCTAGTACCCGTATTGACAACACAATTACCAACTATTATTATAATATTAAATCATTTATTTCGTGTGGTTCATACAGGTTTCTCAAACCACTGTGCTCAAATTCTTGATATAAATACTACATATTATCATACTCAAAATAACACAATATTAATTCGACGTATTATCGATTGCAACACTTTTTTACAACGTATTATCGGCTGAGGACTGGAATATCATCTTCAGATCGCCAAATGTAAACATTAAGCTCAAACATTTCTTAAACCCAGTAATCAGTTGTTTTAACGCTAATATTCCACTTCAAAATGTTAAAATAAGTTAAAACAAAGCTCATAGTAAATTTTACTTAAATAACCCAACAGTTCAATACTATAAAAATCAATTATCTTCGTTTCAGAACAACTCAATTTCATGAGAGTAAACTAATATACAATAATCTACGCAAAGAATATAATAACCTGTTATATAAAGTTAAGAAACAATACGTCACTAATAAAATCAATTTATCGCAGAATAAAACTAAAGCAATCGGTAAGAACAGTAAACGTATTCTTTCGACTCCAGTCAGTAGTGACATTGCAAACAAATTTAATTAATATTTTACTAACATGTGTGCTAATGCATTAAAGAATAGTGTCAAACGTCTCAATCTGTACAACTGTGCATTCGATGGCCAATAATTCTGGAGGTGTAGATAGCATATCAATAACAGTAATTAAGGTTATTATAACTATAAATGCTATAAGTTATCCCCTATTCCACATATTTAATGCATCACTAGAGAGTGGAGTTTTTGCAGAGTCTTTCAAAACCAGTGTGGTCACTCCATTATATGAAAAAGGGAAAATTCAAAACGCAAATAGTTATAGACCATTAAATTTATTAACAAGTTTTTCAAAAATTCTTGAAAAACTGGTTTAAATAGACTCTTGCATTTTTTTGATACTCTAAACTACTCAATAAAAATCAACACAGTTTTATTAAAAACAAAAGCATTGATACATACAGCTTTATTCCAGTTCACAAGCATTATTTATCATCACTTAGAAATGTATCAAAAACCATGCGGTCTATTCCTTGATCTGTCAAGAGTCTGTGGAGTACGCGGTTGCGCACTTCATTAGTTTAAATCATATTTAGCAAATAGACAACAATTTGTCCAACTGCACAGTGAAAATGGGTATATACAATAAAATACGCTGCCAACCAGTATGGAGGTACCACAAGGTAGCATAATTGGTCCACTGTTATTTGTGATATACATAAATGATTTGCCGAACTATATACATTCTAAATTTCCTGGCGCAAATATAAACATAGTAAACTACGCAGATGACACAAATGTTTTCATATCTGCCACAAATCTGCATGGTGTATCTCAAATCAGTAACAATGTCTTAAAAGAAATGCCAACGTGGTTTCATAGTAACAGTATGTTACGAATGAAGAAATAATCAACTGTGTTTTGTTTAAATCAAAATCCAACATCAATGCAGTACATTTTAAAATGAATGGCTATCACAATGAGTTTACATTGACAAATATCTAAAATGGCAATTTCTGGTGGATTATTTATGTACTAAACTAAACAGAGCTTGTTAAGGTATTCGATCTCTTAATAATTATGATTATTTGAATACAACAAAAGCCCTATACTATGCAAATTTTGAGTCCCATTTGATATTTGGAATAATATTCTGGGGTGCACCTAATGATATACAACGTGTTTTTGTAAGTACTTTAAAGTATCAAGATTCATGTCGTACAATATTCAAATCGAATAAAATACTAACAATAAAATTTGTAAGAAGAAAATATAAAAATACCCAGACCACAAATTATCTCTTACAGAAAAAAAGCGCGTTTTATATGTGTGTTATTTTACAACCAACTACCTGAAAACATCAAAACTATAAAGCCATTTACTCAATTTAAATGACCTGTTTTTAATATGATCTGTAACATTGAACCCTACACAATCACGGAATTTGTTAATAAACTATCCAGTTTGTAAATTGTATTTATTACCTATTTTTATATGACACATTTCAATACTATATAATATTTTTATGTACTTATTTTATACTATTTGAATAAAGAAAATATTATTATTATTTTTTTTTTTTTCTTATTATTATTATATTATTATTACTCAATTGGTATTTGGGTTGCAATGTTAAGGCAAAGAATAAATGGATCTATATTTTTTGATAAAACCATGCAGAGCGGAATTGCTCTACAGTTTTAGATGGATGTCTTCAACAATACGCTACGATGAGTTGCAAACTGGTTATTATTAAGTGCAAGTAATTCAACTGCAAATTCAGGAGTTTATTTGCTACTTCATATGAAATTCCAGTTTGGGCACATAGTTTTTTCATTATTTTTTGTGAACTTTGCTCTAGTCCAGTGGCACTCAACCTGGGCCTTACCACCCACTAGTGGGCGGTAGCGATTTTTTGGTGGGCGGTAAGGGTTATGTCCAATGCTGTCTACTTTCCGTTTTTTTCCAATTTAATTGACGTTTTAAAACATTAAAATAGAAAGTTTAATTAAAAAAAAAATTATAAAATTATTGAAAAACATTTTCATCAAGTTTTTATAAAATCCTTTATTGTTTATAGTTAAATTTCTGAAAATATATAATTTTATAATGATTTTTGCAGCTAAATTTTGCGAAAGGCGACATTAAGTATTTGGTAAGTTATTATTATTATAACAGGTGGGCGGTATAAAATTTTTTCTACCAATAGAGATGCTAAAGTGGCGGTAGGTATGAAAAGGTCGAGTACCCCTGCTCTAGTCGATTCTATATATCTTGAACAACTTCTTCAATTAAAATGGATAGTCTGTGAGGTGTTTTTTTTTTACAGGTACAGTTCCTTCTTTCAAACCATTCGATAATTTGTGTTTCGCAAATATTTTATTAAGAATTTCTGTATTGGAAAAAGCTTTGTTAAATTGATTCAGGCACGACTGAAGAGAGTACAACATATTTATTGTTCTACTGCGATAATAAATGTTTACTATAAAATCATTCTGTTTTTATGTATTATTATGTATTATACATATAATTTAATCGATCACAATCTTCTATTATTATTATGTTAAATACTGAGTATTAATAGTTTCATTGATGATTAACTAAGAAAAAACACTTTTGTTACTGCAATTTTATCAATTAAAACATAAAAACATTGTATTGAAGTTTATTTATTTATTTGTATGTTATATGTATAATCGTTAAAATTGTTGTTGTTTTTTTTTTCAAATTAAGTTCTAATATAATTCATATTTATTTTAATTGTTTATAATAACATTAATTACCACAAGAAAAATGTGTTACGCCTATGGTGATGGTCAAGGGCAGTCTAGGGATACATTTTTTAATATTTACAATAAGTGTATATTTGTATTTCTACATCGTAAATCTCAGGTTTTCTCGCTCGCACTGTTATGATTAAGACCTTACAAAATAACAATTTCTAATTAAATTAAAATACCAGATGATTTTATATTATGCAACATACATAATTAATTATTCAAAATAAATACATTATTAAAACTATTTATTATTATTATTGCACACGTATACAATAACAATAATCAAACAGAAATGCAACGGTCGCAACGAAACAAAATGCATTGCAATATTATGGTGCGGTCGGGCGCGGAGCCGGAGGGTAATTCTCGTAACCGTTGATCGTAACATTCGAACATGCGGAGAATGGAGGGTGTACGGTTTGCCGACCGGATCTAAATCGCCGTATCGCCCTTGTTTTAAATTATATATTTTTATTTGTTTTTTATACCTAAAACTTTATATCGAATATAAATAATTAATTAATTATAATAACTACAAGAATAGAACAAATAAATATATTTGCATTTTATTTTATAAATAATATCATAAAAGATTTTTTTACGTATACATAATTATTTTTTGTGACATACGACTCAGTTTAAACGAATCTTTTTAGTTAGCCGATTTGAATGATTTCAATTAATATCGCGAACAAGATTTTTCCCATCAGTGGTTTAAATTGTGTTAAAAAAAGTTAACAACATAACAAATTAAATAAAAATACTAAAATAAACATGAAAATGCGCCCGGTGACTTTAGCAACTGAACAAAGAAACAAATATTGCCCCTAGAGTAATCAGCCGAAAATATATAGAAAACTTGTCATTGTGTGTGATTACTAAACAGTATTTAAAATATCCGTTTGGTTGTACTCCGAACATCTGCCCGACGACCACCAATCATAGGACGAGTACGATCACGTGCCGGTCGCCTGGTTTTCAACAGGGAACTGAACTAGTTAAAAATAGTTTTATTCTGAACTCCGCCGGTGACAATCAGTCACGAAACACCGATCTATAACGGTGTGGCGAGCATTTTAAAGTTGTGCTACAGATTGTAAATAAAACAATAGTTTTGTTTACTAAAAGTAAAACAAATTAATATAATATTTATACTTGGGAAAATAATAAATTAAAATATATCCCAGAAATATTATAAAAACACAGAATATGAAGTTATGGAATAACATAAATTAATTTAAATGGCATTCCAGCTTCATAATAATTAAATTATTAAATATTTTGGATTTTTGTAATTATTACAACGAATTTATAATATTTATCCCAAATACACAATTGAAATAAATTGTGATGACGGAAATAAATTGAGTTTTCCAATTTCTTGTTTGTTTAATGTTCGGTCGGCTTTTTCCTCAAATAGTTTTTGTATACATTCTTCTTTTTCTTCAATTCCTCTGTTTTTTTTTTGTTGTTCTGTATCGTTCGATACATTTAACCCTGTAGGTTATCAAGCTTTATGAATATAATACATCCGCTTTAAAATTGATTGAAACTAAATTTAAAGTAGTGCCCTGATTAATTATTTCAACGTCCTAAATAATTTAATAATTAGTTTCTCTTGAATTGGCAATATTTTGCTTGATTTATATATGACAGTTTTTATGTTGTTCCGCATGGTTTGATACGATTAAATTCTATGAATATAATACATCCACTTTAAGATTGAATTTATTTCGCACAACAAAGGTGTGTGGGTGCATTTACGCGATCGTTATACATTCGAGAGGGATTTAATATATGTAAATACTTAAAATACATCCGTATGGAGATAACAGTCCAACAATTAAAATTAATAAAGTTGTGTTTTCATAAATATTTTCAATACGAGTATAAAAACATTGGATGTGCTATATTGTAACCTTGGCACTGTTTTCATCTTTTAATATATTGTATGTATATATATATATAATATAAAAAACATATACTACGAGTATCATCATAATACTCAATGATAACTCCAAGTCTCAAAACCTTTGCAAGTGTTCCGAAGTTGCATTTAGTGGATCAAAATGCATTAAACTATAAAATGTATCACACTTTCGTATAGTTGGTGAAAGCAACGTATTATGCTATAAAACATCTTATTTAGCAGATAGAAATTTAAGTAATAGGAATACTTAAAATATTTCCTTATTATCGATCAGAAAGAGATACTATTAATGAAATTAATAATAAAATTAAACTGCTTATTCTGAAATAATGAATACCGTTTTGCCTTCTTACTGAGTTTTTTACATTAGAGGTCGATTTTCGTAATCAAGTTCTTGGGCTGTTATGGCATTCAGTGAACACCTATCTGCCGGGTCTCAAGTTTTGCCATCTGAATTTAGTTATCTTTTTCCTGATCAGGTATTTGGTTGCTTTAGGCAATCCCAGGGGATCTTTGTGACTTAGAGTGATCTAATACGATGCTTCCATCAGAGCCTCATTTTTGTTGTCGGATTTTTTTCTCTTGAATTAATGATGAATTCTGACAAGTATTTTTGTTAGAGAAGCCAGTTTGTCTTACGGACTATGTTGTTTCTATCAAAAATTGCACCAAGCTATAATGATTGAAATCTGGTCTGATAATAGTGAATTCTGGTCAGTGTGTAACAAGTATTTTTGTAGTGGCAAATATAAAAATATTAATTTAATTTTTCCTACCCCGGGAATTAACTAATATTGAGTTCTGTTGTCCTTATGATAAAAGCCGTACCTGCAACTAATATTGTTTTGAGAAAATTGAAAAAAATTATCGTGCCTTCAAATATTACTGAATTAGATCATTTTTTGGCAATAGTAAATTTATTATCTCTTATTTTGAAAGTATCGTATGACACATATTTTTGATTTGTTGCTATTGTTAGCCTCAAACTGTTTTATCTAACAAAAATGCTGAAACTTTAAACATATTTAGCATTAAAGATGTAATTCAGTTCACTACAGCCATACAATTTATGATTTTTAAGTTATTTTTGGTTAATTTAAAGCTCTTATACTTTGAAAATAGATAAAAATTATCTTTACAAATCTAATTAGAAAATATACCAAATTTTTTCCCAAAATTGTAGTTACGATTTTTTTCTAAGGACGGCAGAGTTAGCTTTGATGTTAGTTAAAATATAGGTGTGTTAATTTTAGTGATCAAGTGATCTTCTTAAGAGAATTGCTTTTCCGCTTCCTGGTCAATTTAATATGTTTGTTGTATAGCAGAAGTTTTTATTGAGCGCGAATTTTGTCTAATAATTTTAATAAAATTTTTCATTTGAGATTGCGTTTAACAAATCTTTAACAGTTTTATGGTAGGCATTTGCGTGATCAGTTGCTTTATCAGACCGATTAGTGGCCGTGTCAAGTTTTTTACCTACTGTCTCTGAGTGTATAGGAATCATCTGAGGAGCTGTATATTTGATGTGACGCACAGTCTCATTAATTTGGTAATTGCGTGTAATTGACAGACTTTTTTTATTACTTTGACCAAAAGTATGGTCAAAATAATTTCAAATCTTTTTTCGCGGAATTCAGTCAATGCAGATTGAATCACAACTGATACAACCTTAGATACTGTTTTGGCCTAAATATGTCATTTTGAAATTAAAATTAGTAAACTTACCTGTAATTACAATGTTATCTATTACCTTTTTGGGGAATTAAGCATGTTAACAAAATTAAGAAAACACAAACATAAACATAATTCTCAAAAGACGATTGTTTTGTGTACGGCAGTTGATATTCTTCCTGGTTCAAAAGACGGCCGTGAATTGCGTTTGCGATGTAAATTAACTGTTGTCTTAACAACTTTTACATCTAATTATTGATGTCACAAACATTAATATAACGTTAAAATAAAAATAACTTTCACATAAAAAGCATTTATTGTATTGCAAGTCTGATTACAAGTTTGTTACAAGTGTAGAAACGGAACTGCTCGTAAATTGTACAAATACAAAAAAGGTAAATTCATGTCTGATAGTGGTGGGACATAACAGATGGCTAATTACAAGGGCTAATTAATAATTCCAGGAATTTAAGCCTCTTTGAAGAGGATTTAGTAAAAACCAAACACGTGCACCCACTTAACAGCAGGTGCTTACAAATGTTATAAAATTCAATTAACATAAATCTTTGTTTTATGACATGTAAGAAATAATAGCATTGTATCGCAAACAACGATAAAAATACAATAAATGTTTCCATAAAAATTTGCTCATTAATATTGTGAAGCATTATTAATTAACAATAATAAATAAATGTGTCTGTAACTATCAACACTTCTTTAAACTTAAAACAACTGATATAATAATTGTAATCAATTCATGCCTGACTTGTCAATAAAGTGATTACATTTATTGCTAACTTAAATCTAAACAATTTATTGATTAATTGCATTTGCAATAATTCACAGCCATTTGATGCCTTACAATTTAGTTAGGGTTAGTAAAGTTAGGGTGCGGCTACTTGGTTCACCGGTCTCTTATAGAAAAAGTGTGACCAAAGCTTTGATGTGTTGACGTATCGGGGGTAGTCCTAGGTCTGCCCGAATCTCTCTGATTCGAACAAACCACGGAGCCCTGTGGAACGACCTCAGAGTTTTGCTTTGAAAAATTTCTAACTTATTGAGATGACAGTTAGCTGCTGTTCCCCATACTGGAGACACGTAAGTTAGGCTGGGTCAAATGATAGACGTGTAGAGCCGGGTTCGATTCCGGGTCGACAGACCGCTATTCCGACGCATCATCGGAGTAAGAGCGTATCGAGAACGGACTGCACGTGGAGATTGTACGTGAGTCCCTTGTCAAGATTAACCCCCAGAATTGGATCACGGTCTAGGGACACCGTTAAGAAAGATGTTATCGTCGGGTTCGATTCGCCGCTTTGTGAAGAGTACAGCTTTGCTTTTCTCTGGCTTAATAGTGACTTGCCACTTGTCCAACCATTCTTCGAGGTCGTCGGTGGCCCTTTGAAGCCTCAAAGTGACCATCTCGGGCGACTTGGAAGAGTATAGAAGAGCCGTATCATCGGCGAATTGTGCCATTTTGACCCTGTGCCTACATCCCGAAGGCATGTCGGCCACGTATAGGTTAAACAGCAGCGGAGAGAGAATGGAGCCTTGAGGAACTTCTGCCGTTATCTCCAGAGGGGTAGATATGTGATTACCAAGCTTAACTTTCAAAGTTCTGCTGTCTAGAAATGAGGCTACAAACCTTACAAGTTGAGGAGGATAATTAGCTCTTTGCAATTTAAAGATAAGTCCCTCATGCCAGACCTTGTCGAAGGCTTTGTCGACGTCGAAAAAAACCACCCCTGTGACCTTTTTGACTCTAAAACACTCAACTATAAGGTCCGTCACACGGTTTAGTTGATGAACTGACCAGTGCCCCCATCTGAACCCGTGTTGGTGACGGGGGAGGATGTTGATCGATTCACTGTGATCCTGGAGTCTTGTGACGCTATTTTTAATTAACTAATACTGGACATTGAAATTGCCGGTTTGATTTAAAGGATGGGTGCCTCGTTCGAAATAGTTATTGGGCCCAGGCTACACAGTGAAGAGGGCTGGTACGAATTTTTAATTTAATAAAGGCGCCACGTGACTGCGTCCTTCCAAAATCTATTTTTGTGTCACAATTCAGCCACGAAAATTTTAGGTTTAATAAAGTACCCTATAAATCAAACAGAGAATATTGCCCAAAAAAAACTTAAAATTTATTTAATGTAAATTGAATAAACATAAATGACTACGTTAAATTTTAGAATATGTAAGTACGGTATTATTAATTAAGGAAATGGAAAAGATTGACAAATAAATTCTGATAATATATGAAATAAATAGGAAATATTCCCAACCGGAAAATATAAGCTTATAAGTCCTTATAGGTTACAAGAAAATTTGTCAAATACCGATAACACTATAAAATATATATGTATATATATATATATATATATATATATATATATATATATGGGTAATTCCATTACTTTTTGACCAAACTTGAAAACTGAATATCTCCAAACTGGCTCCAAATTAAATATGTGATAGTAGGTACCAAAAAAACCTATTTCCCAAATTTTCAACTTTTTAAGTCATGATCTTGATTTTTGGGAGTCTTTCAAAGTTCAGAAAAACACCTAAAAATCACATTTTTTCGGTAATTTTTAACATTTTTTTTCTCAGCGTAGAAACATTGGAAAAAGGTCTGCAAGGTCTGATTCATTTTGTAATTTCTTGTACTTTAACTTGTTTTTTTTTTTAATGTAGCCATTCTCTATTTTCTTTACCGTAGGTCGTTGTAAAAATAGCCTAAAATTACAAAACCAGCCCCACATTGAAAATGCCGTAACAAAGTCAAATTTTAATCAAATTATGTCTAGTTTAGCTTAATTTGTTTGTTTTGAATTGCTCTTTTAAATTTTGCAAAGTTTTTTCCGATCAAACCAGTAAATCGAGAGATACCACTTTTTAAAAATTAGTAATTTGGTCAAAAATCCTCATTTTTATATACATTAAAACCGTTGTAACTTTTTTCTACCGAAATTTTGTTTGCTAAAATTTTTAGTAAACCTTCTTAAAGTTTAGTTCCTGGGAATGGAAATGGGCCCAAGCTACAGAACTTTCAAAATTTGTGAAAAACAACGTTTTATACGTTAATAACCTGGTAATAATTTTTACTTACGCTTTTATTTTTGCAAAAAAACTACATATTATTGCATTGGTTTAAACATATCTTAGATTAAACTAGTGTTTTTAATAAAAAATGTATATTTTTATAAGTATAGATATATTTTTATTTTTATTTTTATTGTACCTGTAAGACAAATACATAATTTTTCTAAAATCATATCATGAACGCCCTAATTCTAAATTTTAAAAAACCTTCCACAATGTGATCAGTCACCTGATTTAACTGGTGGACCGAAGAATGCTTCCAACGAGAACCGTGCTGATGCGAAGGAAGTAAATTATTCGAATCAAAGTGATCCTGAATATTATCTAAGATAGCCTTTTCTATGACCTTACTCAAGGTGCATAGTAAACTGATAGGCCGGTAGTTTTGAGGAAACCGCCGGTCTTTCCCAGGTTTTGGGATATTTGTGACAATTGAGCTTTTCCAAACCGTAGGAAAATGCCCAGTGCGAAGGATCGCATTAGCAATATTGGTAAGAAACATTATCGCTTTGTGCGAGAACCATTTTAGCGCTCTATTGGGTATTCCGTCAGTGCCTGGAACAGACCGGATTTTTCGTCTTTGTATGATTTCTCGAATTCGAGACGGTCTCACGCTTTGCAGCGGCGCGTCGTCGTCAGCAGCCTTCAGTGCTCTCCTAACCACCCTTTCAACCCTTTCGACGTGCTCCGAGTCCAAACAAATGTTCGGGGAGCATTGGAGTTCCAGGCTGTCAGCAAATGCTTCGGCCTTTCCCTCAAGCGAGTATTGTACCCCATTTTCGCCATGAATGGCTGGAATGGGGACCGGCCTGTTCCTTAAGGACTTGGAAACCCTCCACATTGGATGATCGTTCTCCGTGAAGGATTCCAAGGTATTTTTCCAACACAATTCTTTGTGGGACCTTATGGCTTTTCTCACCTCACCATGAAGAGAGTTTAATGTCATGCGATCTAAGGGGTCTCGATGCCGCTGCCAAAGGTGCCTGGCGGCATTTTGTCTACGGATTAAGTCTTTTACGTCCCGAGATAGTCCGAGAGGATTATCCACGCGAACCTGATGGGTTTTAGAGGCTTTTTCCGAAGCCTGCTGGATTTGGCGCGTAAAAAGTTCGACGGCCCTATCGATGTCCGCGGCCGTTCTCACCGGAGTCATGCGTCCGATACTCTCTTCCAGGGATCGTGAGAAGAGGGGCCAATCCGTACGGATGTCGGACCTTCCACCCTCCCCAGGTAACCCCCTTCCGAAGAGCTCTAGCATGACCGGGAGATGGTCGGAACTCAATTTGTTGATTACTCGGATGGTATAAACCAAGTTGACGTTTTTGAAAATAGCCACATCAAGAACGTCCCCTTGGTAGCCTGCGCTATGATAGAATGTGGGTTCTTCTGGACCCACAACTTGTAACCCTTTTTGCTCTGCAAAGTCGAGCAACGTCCGACCTTTGACGTTTGTTTGTAAACTGTTCCACGCCGGGTGTTTACAATTGAAATCCCCAGCAAGGATTGTGGGGAGAGGGTTAGTAAGGACCGATTCGAAATCCGCCGTTTCGATTCGGTTAGTCGGGCTGAGATAGCCTGATGCGATTTTTAATGTCCCTAAGCCGGGCACATTGACCACTATCGCATTGGATTCTAAAGAGACTAGCTCGGGGGTGTCGACCTCGGAGTGGTCCAATGATCTTTTTGCAAAAATCAAAGTCCCATGCCTTAGTCTAGTCCCCGACGACCCCAAATACGTAAAAGTATTCGGTAGCCTCAACGATTGAGTGGGACGGTGGTTAGTCTCGGACACCAGCATGATGCGAGGTTCTCTTGGATGAAGAACTATTCCACCTCACCCAACTTTTCTGAAATGCCTGTGGCATTCCAGAAACAAACTCGAAGTAATGGTTCCTCGTTAGCCATTACTGAATCGGAAGAAGAGCAGCCATGATTTTCTTTTGAAAATCATTGAAGTCGTTCAACAGAGCGACAATTCTATCATCCTGAGTCGCTACCGGAGGAGTTGCCGGTGGAGCGACCGCGTTAGCGAAGGATTTGCCCGAGACAACTTCAGGTTTGCGGGGACCTGCGGGCTTAGAAGAAGACTTGGCCGAAGCCGGAGCGGCCGCGGGAGTCGATGAGGCTGTTTTATTCGCCTTGCCGTGCGAGGCCAACATTTTCTGATAATATGAGCATCCTCTGAAATTGGCAGGATGCGGACCCGCGCAAAAAGCACACTTTGGAGGGACCATCGATTGATGGGGCCCAGAACAGATACGGCACACTGGCGCTTTAGAGAAGCAACGTTTGGCCGTGTGGCCCAAACGTTGGCATTTGTGGCATTGAGGAATGCCACCACTACGTTTTTTAGGCTCAACAGATACTTTGAGGCCAAGGAGTTCTTTCAACCCCATAATTTCACTTGATTTGGCGCCTTTCGGAAGCTGCACCGAAACCAAGCTAAGTCTAACGTGATCGTTTCTCATACGATGCACGTTAGAAGGAGAAAAACCTAGATCAACGAGAGCCTGACCCACGTCCTGCTCTGTGAAACATTCAGCAACATGTTTAATTACTATTTCGAGACACCTTTCCTCGGCGGTCGACCAAGTGTGGAAGCCCACACCCGCCGATTTGAGGTAGGCAGTTGCCTTCCTGTAATCGTCAGCCGTAGCTGGCGCCATGCGTATACCCTCTTGGGTAGTACGCGATGAAAGGATAACAACTTTGTTATCCTTGAAATATTTGGATGTAGCCGGGTATTTGTTTTTGTCTGTCAAAACAAACGCCGGCGGACGAGATTTGGAAGAATTTGAATTTGAATTCGCGGGGGTGTCAGCGGGGGGATGGAGATCATCATTATCCATAATGCCTTCGCCGTCGTGGTTGAGGTCTGCGGCAATAGGCCGGAACTTCACCTCGGCGAAGGGGGTCCTCCTTTGGACGAGGGCGGCGCGCTTGGGGGCAGAAGGCCCTTTTGCCATTTGGCCTGAAGGGCCGGCGAGAGGAGCCGCTGATGGCTCATTTCCAGTGGCTGAAGGCTGCTGGGGAGTGGCAGAAGGCCTTATTAAAGGTGGAAAGGGCTCACCCGTATTCCTACTCTTTTTGGCGGCCTTCTTCTTCTTTTTCCGGTTGACCTCCGTGAAGCCGTCTTCTTCATCGGAGGTTGTGGGGGGAGCGTCTTGGTCCAGATTTTTGGGGGCGTGGCCTCTCAAGTCCGGCTCGGATCCATCCTCGGAGGGGGAGGAGTCATGGCGGCGCTTGTTACCGCTGGTTGGGGCCCCCAGGTCCATGACTTCCATCTTGGGTGCCTCGGTGGGGGTGGGTCCGCCGCTTTTCAGGGCCGAGACGAAGTCCGCGAGAACCTGAAAAGAATTTGAAATGTCGATTATGCGCTGGTTCAAACTTACGATTGTAGCCGCCATGGTATTCATCTGGCCCTTCATTCCCTGGACCTGGAGGGTAAGGGCAGCCACTCCGGCGTTGGAGCCAGGTTTATCCCTCGCTTGGGATTTCTTTTTCTTCTGCTTCTTATCCTGGGATAAGAAGCCGGCGGGGACGTCCTTGGATTCCATCTTAAGCTGCTGCTCCGGCACGGGTGCCATTGCAGCAGCAATCGATAACTGAAAATAAAATTTGTTCTATTTGCTGTATACAAGTATACAGCAGACAGAACAAAAGATTAAATTGAAGCTCGAAAATCGCTGTGGAATGCAATGATAATTGCAAGTTCTGGAGCGTAGTGGAGCTGCATACAGGTCGGCTGCTGGCAGTCGACAATTTTAATTTAGCTGGAGATCTTTTTTTTTTTTTGGTGCTAGGAGGAGAATCTTCCTAAAGACTCACAAAGTGTCGGATTCACCCTCACGGGCGCCTACCGACTAAACTCCCCCCGATTGACTGCTGGAAGTTCGTCCTCATCTGAACATGCCTTCCAAACTGGTTGTACGCAACTCGGGATATTTACAATAGTGCACATAGTGCCAACCATATAGGTGTTGCCTAGAATAAGTGGGAACTAGTTCCACTTCTAGGTCTGAGTTTCAGACTGTCGGGCCGGGTCTGAAATTATTAGGCGTCTAGTCGTCTAATAGAGCATTAGAAGCTTTTAATAGCTTGGCGAAGTCCTCATTACTTGCTTGCGATAAGCGAAGTAACAGCTGATCTTTAGCTGATAGAAGAGCGCTAGGCGCCTGTCCCGCCGCCTGTGCAAAGGATTTCTCCTTGCTGGCATTGGGGCCGCTCCGAGGAGGAGCGTGAGACTTCTTACGGGGAGCAGGTGTCTTACCGGTGACCTGGCTGTTGCGACTAGCCTTTAGTTTTTGATAAACTAGGCAGCCTTTGTACCTTGCCGTGTGAGGCCCACCACACGCGACACATTTAGCTGAATGGCCGCTCTCTTTAGAAAGAGTGCAACTGGCGCTCGGATGAGCTCCAGCGCACTTTACACACCGATATGGTGCGTTGCACCGGGATGCCCCGTGGCCGTAACGTTGGCAACGGTGACTTTGTGCTATTTCGGGACTTTTGCGTTTGACCTCTGTGGTCACGCGAAGCCCGAACAACTGGGTGAGAAGTTCGATTTCTCTACTTTTAGCTCCCTGGGGAAGCTGGACGTACACCATTGGGAAGAATTTCCCGTCCCTGCCCATGCGTGTCGTCGAGGTTGGAGTGTACCCCTGAGCGATGAGCTCAGCCTGCACTAATTCAGCCGTAATGCAGGTGGGCACACCCCGAATAACATACTTTAGGGTCTTTTCGGACCCTAATTGATAGGTGTGGTGAAAGACATTTTGCTCTGTGCAAAATGCAATCACCGCCCTGAAATCATCCTGCGTTTGGGGGTGCAGGCGAATGCCATCGACCACGTTTACAGCGCGATCGATGGTGATATTTAGGGACTCGAAGGTCGCCTTTAGCCCTAGATACGCATCCTTATCATGGATGGTAATAGGAGGAGGGCGGCGTGCACCGGCTCCCTCTGTGGGCGCCGGCTGTGGTGAGTGGCTTAAGGAGCTGGTAGCCGGACCTGAGTTGGTCGGCTTCGCCTTAGGGGCGGGCCAGGTTGAAGACCCTTTGGCCTTGGTGGCTGATGGCCTTGATGGAGCTGAAGGCAGCTGACGTGTGGGGCTGGCTGAAGGCCTATTTGAGCAAGAAGGTTGAGAGGGCTCACCTAGTTCCTTCCTCATCTTCTTTGACTTCTTCTTCTTTCCTTCGACCAGAATGAATCCGTCCCTCTCGGACGGGTCCTCTTGGTGGAGGTCGGCCTCGCTTGGGGTGGTCTCCATTTCTTCCTCCTCGGAGGAGATGGACTCGGGCGGTCCGGCGGCAGGTCTCTTGAGGGAGGCCTGGGGGGCTTGCCTCTTGGATTCTTG
Source organism: Tachinus rufipes (assembly GCA_963932245.1). Lineage (NCBI taxonomy): Eukaryota > Metazoa > Arthropoda > Insecta > Coleoptera > Staphylinidae > Tachinus > Tachinus rufipes. The sequence goes on from OZ010747.1 coordinate 57,224,892, forward strand.
CTGCTTCTGTGGCTCCTGCTCCATCTGCAACATTTCATCGTGATTTGAATTATTAGTATCAATTGCCGCCTTAATAGGCTCGCAATTGATACTAATCGACGTATCCTTGATGAGCATCTTCATGAGCTGCTCCATCGTGCCTCGCATCTGTGTGATGGTCTCCTCCAGTCCACGGATTTTCTTGTCCTGCGAAGACTGCATGGAGTAGAAGGATTCTTCCAATCCCTGCAGTCTCGGCGTGACGAGCTCCATGGTCGAGGTCGTGAGGGACTCCAGCACGCTTCTCGAGGAAAATCCATCGAGGACCTTTTGGATGCCCTCAATAGCCCCGGCGAGCTTGTCTTCTAAATTGGAAATTCTTTTGTCAAACTTGACAAAAGCGGCCTCGAATTGTTTCACTTTTGCATCCATTTTGGGATGTTGAGAATCTGAAATTAAATATTGTTAATTAAATGTGATAAATCACAAATAATTAACAATAGTTAGCGTTGTGAGTTGCAATAAGAATTGCATTTATTTGAAGTTGTCGCTTGCTGGCTAATTGCTAGCGGGCTCTCTCTCGATGTGGACTGGTCGGCTGCTGGCAGTCGACTACTGTACTGACTGTCTCGGTCGGCTGACTGAACTGTACTGTTACCCTGTTCAGCTGGAGCTCTTTTTTTTTTTTTTGGGGGGCTAGGCGGTAAAATCTTCTAAAGACTGGCAAGTGTCGGATTCATTTCTTCTCAGCTTGAAATGCCTACCGACTAAAAACCGCCCAATGAATGCCTGCGGAAGTTCGAGACCTTACGGCTCATGTACCTTCCTTTTGGAGATTAGTAGTGTGGAGATGTTTAGGTTACGCCCTATAGGCTTGTGTGGTATTGGTTTGGGATTGTTAGTGGGTTAGTAGTTAGGGTGCGGCTACTTGGTTCACCGGTCGTTTATAGAAAAAGTTCTCCCTGTCTGGCTCGGCAAGTCGGGCCAGATCAGGGTTGGAATGATTCGCGAGATTTTCGAAGTACTTTGCGGCCAAAGCTTCGATGTGCTGATGTATCGGGGGTAGTCCTAGGTCCGCCCGAATCTCTCTGTTTCGAACGAACCACGGAGCCCTGTGGAACGACCTCAGGGTTTTGTTTTGAAAAGTTTCTAACTTGTTGAGATGACAGTTAGCTGCTGTTCCCCATACTGGAGACGCGATTCCGGGTCGACAGACCGCTATTCCGACGTGTCATCGAAATAAGAGCGTTTTTAGCCATTTTGGCTTTATCGAGAACGGATGCACGTGGAGATTGTACGTGAGTCCCTTGTCAAGATTAACCACCAGATATTTGGCAGAATTGGACCACGGTATAGGGACGCCGTTGAGAAAGACGTTTTCGTCGGGTTCGATTCGCCGCTTTGTGAAGAGTACAGCTTTGCTTTTCTCTGGGTTAATAGTGACTTGCCACTTGTCCAACCATTCTTCGAGGTCGTCGGTGGCCCTTTGAAGCCTCAAGGTGACTATCTCGAGCGACCTGGAAGAGTATAGAAGAGCCGTATCATCGGCGAATTGTGCCATTTTGACCCCGTGTCTACATCCCGAAGGCATGTCGGCCACGTATAGGTTAAACAGCAGCGGAGAAAGAATGGAGCCTTGAGGAACTCCTGCCGTTATCTCCCGAGGGGTAGATATGTGATTACCCAGCTTAACTTTCAAAGTTCTGCTGTCTAGGAATGAAGCTATCAACCTTACGAGTCGAGGATTATAGTTAGCTCTGTGCAATTTAAAGATAAGTCCCTCGTGCCAGACCTTGTCGAAGGCTTTGTCGACGTCGAAAAAGACCACCCCTGTGACCTTTTTGACTCTAAAACCCTCAACTATAAGGTCCGTCACGCGGTTTAGTTGATGAACTGACGAGTGCCCCCATCTGAACCCGTGCTGGTGGCGGGGGAGGATGTTGATCGATTCAGTGTGGTCCTGGAGTCTGTCCAAGACCACCCTTTCAATAACCTTGCTAATAGTGCTGAGAAGACTGATGGGCCGATAGTTTTGAGGAAACGTACGGTCTTTACCTGGCTTTGGAATATTGATTACCAAAGAGCTTTTCCAGTCTGAAGGAAAATGCCCAGTTCGAAGAATCGCAGTAGCAATGTTGGTGAGCGCCATTATTGCTTTATGCGAGAACGCTTTAAGAGCCTTGTTAAAAATGTTGTCAGGGCCGGGGGCCGTGCGAGATTTAAAGCGTTTGATGATTTCTCTGATGCGAGAAGGTCGCACGCTTTCCAGCGGCTCGTCGTCGTCAGAGCCATCCAACAAGTCCTCAACCACTTGTTCGACCCTTTCGACGTGCTCCGTGTCCGCCGTATCCGACGGGGAGCATTGGTGTTCCAGGCTGTCGGCGAATGCCTCGGCCTTTCCCACGACATCAAATTGGAGCCCATTTTTGCCGTGAATGGCTGGCATGGGGGTTCGTCTGTTACGTAGCGCTTTGGAGATCTTCCACATCAGATTATCATCGTCTGTGGTCGATTCCAGGCTGGTTTGCCAACACAAATTTTTGTGCAACCTTATAGCCCTCCTAACTTCGCCATGTAGCAAGTTTAGGGTTTCGCGATCTCGCGGGTCCCGGTGCCTCTGCCATTGGCGTTTGGCGGCATTTCTAGTGCGGATTAGTGCCTTAATTTCGCGAGATAGTCTGAGTGGATTATCTACCCGGACCTGATGGGTCTTAGAAGCCCTTTCCGTGGCTTGGTGGATTTTCTGAGTAAGGTTTTCGACGGCTCTTTCGATGTCATCAGCTGTTCGTACTGGGGCAAGTCTGCCAATACTCTCTTCCAGGGATCGAGAGAAGAGAGTCCAATCCGTATGTGTTACGAATTTTCCTCCCTCCCCGTGGGACCCCCTTCCGTAGAGCTCCAGTATTACTGGCCAGTGATCGGAGCTAAGGCCTTCGGCGACGGATATGGTGTACTGGTAGTTGACGTTCTTTAGTATTGCTACATCTAGAACGTCCCCTACGTGACCCGCGGCGCTGTAATGAGTGGGTTCGGTGGGACCCAATATCTGGAGATCTTTTTGTTGGGCGTAGTTGAACAACGCTCGACCTTTGCAGTTTGTCCTCAAGCTATTCCACGCCGGGTGCCTGTGTGGCCGTGCCTCTGGCACTTTTGGCATTGGGGGATGCCGCCACTGCGCTTTTTGCGCTCGACCGCGACCTTGAAGCCGCAGAGCACATCGAGATCCATGATCTCTGAGCTCTTCTGTCCCTTTGGAAGAGAAACAGATATCATGTGGAATCGGATGAACTGATTCCCCATGCGGTGGACATTTGACGGGCAGAACCCTAGAGATTCTAGCGCCCGCCCCACGTCATCCTCAGAGAGGAATTCGGGAACATGCTTTATGACTACCTCAAAGCATTTTTCGTCGGCTCGTGCCCACGTGTGGAAGTTCGCCTTGCGAGCTTGAAGAAGGTTTGTTGCCTTCCTGTGGTCGGCAATGGTGGATGGCATCATGCGAATGCCCTCGTGAGTATTTCGCGCCGATAGAATGAGAATATTTTTCTCCCTGAACGCTTTTGAGAATTCAGGGTAGAGTTCTTTGTCGTCCAGGACGATTGCCGGAGGACGAGCTTTAGAATTGGCGGCGGTTTCGGAGTTAGGCTCCTCGTCCGCTTCCACGGTACCGGCGGGGTTGACATTCGAGGCGGCAGGCCTGAATCTCACCTCGGTGAAGCCTTTTCTGGCGTTCCCCTTTTTTGCGGGGGCGGCGCTTTTGGTGGCGGAAGGCCTTAGCGCCGAGTGGCCTGATGGGCCGGCGAGGGTAGCCGCTGATGGCTGACTATACTCAGCTGCTGATGGCAGCTGGGGGGTGGCTGATTGCCCTTTAGATAGTTTAAGGGGTGGTGACTCACCCCTTGAATTCTTCCTCTTCCTTCCAACTACCAGTTGGAATCCATTATCGTCGACAATGGGTCCCATGGGGCTGGAGGGTGCTGCTGGGGCCTCGATGGTGAGGTCCATGGCGGCGGAGTTAGATTCGGCAGACTGGAGGTTGCAGGTGACGTCTTCGTCGTCGCTGCTGACTTCCTCGAATTCCATATCGCTTTCCGCTGGTGAAGCGGGGGCGGAGATGGGTGCGGCTGTTGCCGCTTCGGGAGAAGATGAATTAATAGTTTTCTTCTTTTTCTTCTTTATTTTGCCCTTCTTCTTGAGGGACTTCTTGGAGGCGGCAGGCTGGTCCTGGTCTTCGTCCTCTGATGGCGGCGGCGAAGCGTTGGGAGCCAGGGCGGCTGACAGGGCCTTGATGGTGGCGGCCTGTTCCGCGTTGGTCGCGGTTAGCGACGAGATTGTCGCCTGGAGCGATTCGAATTTCCTCTCGAAATTCTCCGCCATAGTCTTCAGCTGCTGCTGGAGCTCCGATAGCTGGCCCTCCAGGTGCCTGACCTCGGCCCTGGACTTGGAGTAGCTCCGCTCGAGCGACCCCTCCCTGGAGCGGTGTTCGCCTTTGGACCTGGACCTCTTCTGCCGGTCCAGCTCCAGCTGCTGGGACGCGGCGATGGTGGACGTCTGGGTGTCGCCCATTGCGACGGTGGTGGAGCCGGAAAAAAATATTTTCTGTTTTTCCAAAGTTGTGTTTGAAAAAACAGAAAACTAAATATTAAATAAATATTAATAATTATCAATACCAATTGGCATTAATAACTATTAATACAAGATGCAATAATAATTGCAGTTAGATAAATGTGGATCGTCGTGGCTGGCTGGTAGCTGGCGTCTCGGATCTAGGTGCGTCTCTGTCGGCTGCTGGCAGTCGACTCGAAATTTTTGCTGGAGCTCTTTTTTTTTTTTTTTTTTTTTTTTTTTTTGGGCTAGGCGGTAAAATCTTCTAAAGACTGGCAAGTGTCGGATTCATTTCCTCTCAGTTTGAAATGCCTACCGACTAAAAACCGCCCATTGAATTGCCTGTGGAAGTTCGTACCCCTTTCGGCACATGCCTTCCTTGGGTTAGATGGAATTGGGAAGAAGGTGGGTGAGTAGCCCTATAGGCTCTGGAAGATTAGTAGGGGGTCCCTTTTGTTATGATGCGATCTGATTGATCGGTTTCCTAATAGAGTGTTGCTCCTTGTCCGGTTCAGCCAACCTGGCCAGGTCCGGGTTGGAGTGAGTACTGAGTTTGGTGAAGTATTTTTCAGCCAAGGCTTCCAAATACTGGGACAGCGGTGGTATCCCCAGGTCGTCCCGAATTTCTTCGTTCCTGATGTACCATGGGGCTCCGACTATCCGACGCAGGGTCAGATTTTGGAATGCCTCAAGACGTTTGAGGTAGGTGTTTGCAGCTGTCCCCCAGATTGGAGATCCAAACGTGATTGCCGGCCTGATGATGCTCGTATAGATCCTGAGCTTGTTTTGGATTGACAATCCGCTGTGTCGTCGTAACATCGGTACGAGACAATTCTTCGCCATTTTAGCTTTGTCCAGGATAGCTTGTACGTGTAGCTTGTAGGTGAGGCCCTTGTCGAAGGTGATGCCCAGGTATTTGGCAGAGCTCGACCATGGGATTGGAATTTCGTCTAGATGAACCCTTCCGTGGGGTTTGTGACGTCGCCTGGTGAAGAGGGCAGCCGTACTCTTCTCCGGGTTGACCCCGATTCGCCATTCTCTGAGCCACTCTTCGAGATCTTCGGTGGCCTTTTGGAGTCGGATGGTGATCACCATCGGTGACCTGGAGCTGTACATTAATGCCGTATCATCGGCATATTGGGCCATTTTAACCCCGTGCTTCCAGCCCGATGGCATGTCAGCGACGAAAAGGTTAAACAGCACAGGCGATAGAAGAGAGCCTTGAGGTACCCCAGACTCGATCTGCCGAGTGGTAGATACGTGGTTCTGGAGTTTTACTGATAGAGTTCTGCTTTTTAGGTAAGACGCTAGAAGCCTTATTAGACGCAGTGGGAACCTTTGTCTATGCAGTTTGAGTAGCAAACCTTCGTGCCAAACCTTATCGAAGGCTTTTTCGACATCGAAAAAGACCACCCCTGTGGTTTTTTTCAGTCTAAAACCCTCGATAATGTGTTCGGTCACTCGGTTAAGCTGATGTACGACAGAGTATTCACGCCGGAACCCGTGTTGGTGGTCGGGTAGAAGAGAGTTAACCTCGACGTGTTTTTGGATAATGTCCAGAATTACTCTTTCTATGACCTTGCTCAAGGTGCATAGAAGACTGATTGGCCGATAGTTTTGAGGAAACATTCTTTCCCAAGTTTTGGGATGCTGATTACGTGCGAGCCTTTCCAAACTGATGGAAAGTGCCCTGTACGCAGTATAGCATTTGCAATGTTGGTCAGAGCCATTATTGCTTTGTGCGAGAAGGTTTTCAACGCCTTGTTCGGAATACCGTCTGGTCCTGGCGCGGATCGGGATTTGAGTCTAGATAAAATTTCTCTAACGCGGGACGGTCGAACGCTGTTTAGCGGCGGATCATCATTAATATTGCGTAAGAAGCCCCTGACCTCTCGGTGAACCCTATTGATGTGCTCCAGATCAGTGTCCCTGTTAATAAGGGGGGAGCATTGGAGTTCCAGGCTGTCAGCAAATGCTTCGGCCTTTCCCTCGATATCATACTGTAGCCCATTCTCACCATGGATGACTGGTATTGGGACTTTCCTATTTCGCAAAGCTCTGGAGATCTTCCACATTAGATTTACATCCTCTGTGGTCGATTCCATTGTCCTTTGCCAGTTCAGTTCTTTCTGCTGTTTTATAGTGGACCTGACTTCCTTATAAAGTTCGTTTAGAATTTCTCGATCTACTGGATCGCGATGCCTTTGCCATTGACGTCTGGCGGCATTTTTTCTACGAATCAATGCCTTTTGTTCGCGTGATAGTCCAAGTGGATTATCTGCCCGAACCTGAAAGGTTTTAGAAGCCTTTTCTCTGGCTTTGTAAATCAGCTCTGTGAGCTGTTCGACGGCTCCTTCTAGTTCTTCAACCGACCGTACTGGATTCAGTTTCTCTATGCTTTCCTCCAGGTACCCCGGGAAGAGGGCCCAGTTCGTCTGAGTGACAAACTGCCCTCCCCCCCTCACCGGGTTCCCTTCCATAGAGCTCCAGAATTACCGGCATGTGGTCGGAGCTAAGGTCATTGATTATCCTAATCTCGATTTGAGAGTTGACGTCCTTTAGTATTGCTACATCCAGGACGTCCCCTGTGACCAGCATAGCTGTAGTGTGTGGGTTCTACTGGACCCAAGACTCGAATACCGTTTCTCTCAACGTAGTCTTGCAAAGCTCGACCTTTTACGTTGGTTGTCAAACTGTTCCACGCCGGGTGTTTGGCATTGAAATCTCCAGCTAATATAGTGGGAAGTTGCGTGGAGAGAACCTGATCAAAATCGGCAATTTCGATTTGGTTCGAAGGATTGAGATATCCGGATGCGATCTTGAGTGTGCCCAACCCAGGCACCCTCACCACTATCGCATTAGATTCTAAAGTCATAGTGTCTTCAGAATGGTCCAGCGATCTTTTTGCAAAGATCACTGTACCACGCTTCCGATCCACCTCCGACGTTCCCTTATACGTAAAGGTATTTGGGATTCTTAGTGCGTGCCATGGACGATGGTTAGATTCGCTTATGAGCATGACGTCAATTTCCTCTTCAAAAAAGAAATCTTCGACCTCTCCCAGTTTGTCGGGGATGCTATTGGCATTCCAAAAGCAGACTCTTAATAACACCTCAGGTGTATTATCCATTGTGGGTTTGCATGGACAAGAGTTTGCTCAGCATTTTCTTCTGAAAATCATTGCATTCTTCGATGAGAGCGGCGATTTTTGCATTTGCATCTGCATTTGCGATCGCTTGAGGCGGAGCTGGTGGAGTGACCAGACTGGCGTACGACCTGTTTTCTGATACGGCTGCCGACCTGCGGGGTGCGGTGCCTTGAGTGGAGTTTTGAGCCTGGGCCGTCGCCGCCTCCGGCGCCGGCCTGGTAGTCTTTTTGTTTTTGTTCATTGACGCTATCATTCTAGCGTATACCGGGCAGCCCAGGTAGTTGGCCGGATGGGGGCCGGCGCAGAGAGCACATTTTGCTTTAGTGCCTTTCGGGCACCCCCTCGACTGGTGGGGTCCCGAGCATATCCTGCATACAAAGGATGCCTTGTAGCATCTTTTGGCGGCGTGCCCGTGGCATTGGCATCTTTGGCATTAAGGAATGCCGCCGCCCCTCTTTTTTGGCTCGACTGAGACCGTTAGATGGAGAAGTTTCTTTAGATCGAACGAATTCGTTTCCCATTCTGTGGATATTGGATGGCGCAAATCCCAGATCAACAAGCGCCTGACCGATGTCTGCCTCCGCCCCGTCGGCTTTCAAATGAGCAGTGGCATTGCGGTGGTCGGCAAGAGATGCCGGCACCATGCGAATGCCATCGTAAGTATTTTTTGACGAGAGGATTTCAATATTGTTTTCTCTAAAATATTGGGAATAGCCCTGAAATTTAGCTTTGTCATTCAGGACGAAAGCTGGCGGGCGTGATTTCGAATCAGATAAGGGAGGTTGGATGGGGTCACCGTCGGGGTTGGGGTCCGAGGCGGCAGGCCTGAACCTCACCTCGGTGAAGTCCTTCTTGGACGTCCCCTTTTGGACGGGGCCGGCGACTTTTTGAGCGGATGGCCCTTTTGCCTTTTGGCCTGAGGGGCCGGCAGGATTGGCCGCTGATGGCCGTCTGGTCGCAGCTCCTGAGGGGAGCTGGGGGTTGACTGATGGTCTGTCATTATTAGGGTTGAGAGACTCACCCCCTGTCTTCTTTTTCTTGCCCTTGACAAGTTGGTATCCCTCGTTGTCCTGAGCGTCCAGCTGCTCCTCGGCGTCTTCCATTAGTTGGTTGGCGGGGGTGGTAGGCTTTTGGGGGGCCTGGGGGCGGTCATTGGTGTCGCTTTCTTCGTCCGAAAGCGAGTTCAGGGCTCGGCGTTCATTTTGCCGCCCCCCTTGTTGGAGGCGGTTTTGCCGCCCCCGGATTCAGAGGCGGTTTTGCCGCCCCCCTGAGTGATGTTCTTGCCGCCCCCTGGGTGGGGGTGGTTTTGCCGCCCCCGGTGGTGGTGGCGGTGCTGCTGCCCCCTTGGGTGGAGGCGGATTTGCTCCCCTGCTCTTGGTTGGGGGCTGTCAGGTCCATTGCGACTTTTTCCTCTTCGGAAGCGGCGGGGCCTGTTGCTGCGGTTAGGGCGGCGGCTTGCTGAGTGATGATCGCAAATTGCTCTGCAATTGTTGCGGTAAGATTAGCGATAATTACCTGCATCTCTCGCCGGTCTCTCTCTGCGGCCTCCCTCATGGCTGTCAGTTGGACGCCTAGGTCCTTGAGCTGCGCTTCCAGCATCTTGACGAGGTTGCGGGAGCGGGAGCCGGAGCTGGAGAGAGAGCGGTCGCGGTTTTCGGATCTCCTTCCACCGTCCCGGCTGTCTCGCTGCTCGGCCTTCATCTTTCTATCCCTCTCCTTTTCTTCCTCCTTCTGGATGTCGACATCTCTCTCGGCGATGGTCTCCCGGTCCGAAGATGCCATTGCTGGCTCGGGGAGGCTCTGAAAGGGAATTTTTTCCGCTTTAACAAACTATTGCTTGAAAAAGCGGAAAAACTTGGATTATTAATTAAATATTAATAATTATTAACACCTTGCGGCATTAACAACCATTAATACTCGTTGTTGTGCAATAATAATTGCAATTATGCAGGCAGTGTGTGGCTGGCGTCGTAGATTGAAAAGCAGTCGGGATCGATGTGACTCTCTCGGCGGCTGGCTCTCGTCTCTGCTCTGTTGTACTCTGACTGAACTGTACTGTTGTTTTTTTTTCGCTGGAGCTTTTTTTTTTTTTTTTTTTTTTTTTTTGTGGCTTGGGAGGAGAATCTTCTAAAGACTGAAAGTGTCGGATTCACCCGCAAGAGGCAGGCGCCTACCGACTAAACTCCCCCCCCCCCCCCCCCCGGTGAAAGGCCTAAAAGTTCGAGACCTAAGCTCATAAACCTTCCGTTGATTAGTTTTGTAGACAAACAGTGTCGAAGAGGGGGGACATAACGCCTTATAGGCTGAGGGAAGAGGTAAGGAGTTCTAGGAAATGTTAGTCAATTGACTAACGGGGCGCTTGTGTCGCGAAACTTCCTTATCTGGCTCGGCGAGTCGGGCCAGATCAGGATTGGAGTGAACCGCGAGATTGTCGAAGTACTTTGCGGTCAAAGCTTCGAAATGTCTGCGCAGAGGAGGAATCCCGAGATCGCTTTGAATTTCGCGATTCCGGACGAACCATGGAACTATTACCTTGGAACGACTCTAATCTATTTAGATGCGAATTTGCGGCGGTTCCCCAGATGGGGCACGCATAAGTCATCATGGGTCTGATGGTAGACGTGTATAACCGGACTTTATTCCGGAGAGAGAGACCACTGTTCCGCCGCAACATCGGAACAAGAAGATTTTTTGCTAATTTAGCCTTATCGAGTAATGACTGCAGGTGCAACTTGTACGTGAGCCCCTTGTCAAAGATAACCCCAAGATACTTGGCAGAATCGGACCACGGTATGGGAACGTCTTCGAGACAGACGTTATCATGAGGTGCGTTCCGTCGCCGAGTGAAGAAAACGGCTTTGCTTTTCTCCGGGTTGACCTTTACCAGCCAGTCATTTAACCAGCATTCCAGATCGTCGGTGGCTTTTTGTAGCCTTGAGGTGATCACCAGAGGTGACCGTGACGAGTACAGAAGTGCAGTATCATCTGCGTATTGTGCCATTTTAACCCCGTGCTTCGATCCCGAAGGCATGTCAGCAACGTATAGATTAAAAAGGACCGGAGAGAGAATGGAGCGTTGAGGGACCCCTGCCGTGATATTTCGAGAGCTAGAAACATGTTTATGAATTCTAACAGCCAAGGATCTACGGTTTAAATATGAGGCTATCAGCCTTATAAGACGTAGAGGAAATTTTTGACTGAGAAGTTTGTAGAGAAGACCCTTATGCCAGACTTTGTCGAAAGCTTTTTCCACATCGAAAAGGACCATCCCTGTGGCCTTTTTCGACCTAAAACCTTCCACAATGTGATCAGTCACCCGATTTAACTGGTGGACCGAAGAATGCTGCCGACGAAAACCGTGTTGATGCGAGGGAAGTAAATTATTCGAATCCACGTGATCCTGAATAATATCTAAGATAGACTTTTCTATGACCTTGCTCAAGGTGCATAGTAAACTGATAGGCCGGTAGTTTTGAGGAAACCGCCGGTCTTTCCCAGGTTTAGGGATATTGATGACAATTGAGCTTTTCCAAACCGTAGGAAAATGCCCAGTGCGAAGGATCGCATTAGCAATATTGGTAAGAACCATTATCGCTTTGTGCGAGAACCATTTTAGCGCTCTATTGGGTATTCCGTCAGTGCCAGGAGCAGACCGGATTTTACGTCTTTGGATAATTTCTCGAATTCGAGACGGTCTCACGCTTTGCAGCGGCGCGTCGTCGTCAGCGGCATTCAGGGCTCTCCTAACCACCCTTTCAACCCTTTCGACGTGCTCCGAGTCCAAACAAATGTTCGGGGAGCATTGGAGTTCCAGGCTGTCAGCAAATGCTTCGGCCTTTCCCTCAAGCGAGTATTGTACCCCATTTTTGCCATGAATGGCTGGAATGGGGACCGGCCTGTTCCTTAAGGACTTGGAGACCCTCCACATTGGATAATCGTCATCCGTGAAGGATTCCAAGGTATTTTTCCAACACAATTCCTTCTTTGTGGGACCTTCCCCCCTGCGGGAGGGGGTGGTGCAAAAGAATACTTCCGCTAGCCCCTTTGCTGGTCGTAAAAGGCGACCAATAGGCGAGGAGATATCCTCGTTAAAAAACCCACAGTTCGTCTGGGACAAGTCAAACTTATTTGTGAGTTTATTTTTGACAATTTTCACATAACACCTTGTGTAACTCACCTGCGTGTTTGCCGTGCGCGGTGACCCGAAAGTCAGGAAAAGGGGATCCTGGTAGTTGAGGGGCTAATACTCAGGTTTAAAAGAGTATTAGTTCCAACACACTGCTTTGGCCCTAGCTTCTGGTAAAACGGGAGGTTAAACCTAACCCAGTTTTAACCAATCGGCTCGTTATCTAACTTAAGGGTGAGGAATTATTTATGTGGTGATCGATGAAAGGTTCACAATGTGCTACGGTTGGTTCCCGATAGTATTCTTTGTGTTCACGGAAGTCTTTCATTTACATCTATGAAACCTATATCGCTTGATTAGCCCTGGCGACTGCATTAGTTTGTGATGTAGCGTCCCATATGTGGCTCCGTGGTGGGTGGGGAGATTGAGCGATGAAGTTGACGGAGTTTATTATGGTAGATTCTAAACCTCCAACCAAACGATCTCGCCCGTTTACGGACGAGAGAGCTAATGAAGATAGAAATAGTACAAGCAGAAAGTTTGTTAGATATTTGATTGTTAAATGTTCTGAAAATGGCCAGAGTCTAAAGGAGGTTTCTCCCTTCTTAATTCATAGGACCATTTCCAATATTATTAATGGAACTTTAAATTCATGTAAGAAGTTAAGAGACGGTACCTTGCTTATTGAAGTAAAAGATAAATTGCAGAGCAGTAAAATGCAGGAATGCACGTCGTTAGGTAACATTGCGGTGACAGTTGAACCGCATAAATCCTTAAATATTTCGAAGGGAGTAATTTCATGGTATGAGTTGTTATACACAACTGTAGACGAATGCAAACAGGAACTGGCGTCGCAAGGCGTTATCGATATTAAAAAACTAACCCGTAGAAAGGATGGTGAAGTCAGAGATACAACATCTATGATTTTAACATTCGATTCTGAACGGCTCCCAAATGAAGTTAAGGTGGCATATGTTACTCGCCCGGTTCGCCCGTTTATTCCTAACCCAATGAGGTGTTTCCAATGCCAACGTTTTGGACACACTGCAGTTAGGTGTCCAGGTGTTGCAACATGTGCAAAATGCAGTAAGGAAAAACATGACCCTGATCCATGCAAAAGTTCACCTTTATGTGTGAATTGTGGTGGTAAGCATCCTGTCTATTCCCGAGATTGTCCAAAAATGAAAGAGGAAAGGAAGATAGCTGAGATCAGAGTAACAGACAAACTCTCTTACTTTGATGCTCAAAAGAGGTATAGAGCAATTACGGCTCCTACCTTTTCTAGATCGTTTGCTGCAGTTGTTGAAACGCCTATCGTTCAACAACCACCAATTATGAAATTTACTGCTATTGCAGAAACTTTAAATAAAGACATGGACTCTAATGTGAAGGGTCAAAAACCGGTTGCGGGCCCATCAGGTTCAAAACCAAAACTGACTACGGCCCAATCCGGTCCAAGGTCACAACGAGTGGGACTTCAAGCAAAACCACTCAAGATGGGGGCTTATTTAAAGCCTAAACCATCTAAGGTATTGGCTCGTATCGGGCCAAAACCAACTAAGGTTGCGACTTCCAAGTCAAAGCCTAAACAGGCAAAGGCTCAGTCCGAGTCAAAGCCTGCAAAGACGGCAGCCCAATCTAGGCTACCGCCACCTGAGGTGCAGGTTTCTAGCGATCCTGCGCCCACAGACCCCAATATTGACGTGTCGTTAGAGTCAATGGATGTGGAAGTTCTTTCCGCGCCATCTACTCTGACAGATGAAATTATGCCAATTAGTGGGAGTTCTACTCCCCTAGAAGATATATCACAAGTTAAAAATAAAAACGCTAATAAACAAAGAGTTAAAATTACGTTCGCAACATAACACTAAAAATGGTTTCAACCATTATACAATGGAACTGCAACGGATATAATTCACACTACGAATCCTTTAAAATATTATTAGCCGAAAATTCACCTATCTGCGTTTCCTTACAGGAAACAAATTTTAAGATTGACTGTTCTGTTAATCTTCGTGGTTATACTATTTATAGAAAAGATCGTGCAAATGTTGATCGTGCACAGGGTGGAACGGCTTTATTGGTTCGTGATACGGTTTTCAGTAAAGAATTCCGTGTCAACACTGCATTAGAAGCAGTAGCCGTTCAACTTCATATCCCTTTTGCACTGACCATTTGCTCAATTTATATTCCGCCAAATGTCAGTTTGGACATTCGTTTGATTGATCAATTACTTGAACAACTTCCGTCCCCATTCTTGCTAATGGGCGATTTTAATGCTCATAACACTACGTGGGGCTCAAATCGAACTGATGTGCGAGGTCGTAACTTGGCCAACTTTTTTTCAGAAACGGATTTAGTTATCTTAAATAAAGGTAACAATACCTACTTTTCCGTGGCCAATAGATCGTTCTCGGCTATTGACCTTACCATTTGTTCTCCAAGTATCGCAGCATTGCTGGATTGGGAAGTCTCGGAATATCTTTATGATAGTGACCACTTTCCCATATTCATTCGCGTGCTTGGTCATGCAATTAATGAAAACCGTCATCGAAATTGGAGAATAAAAGATGCCGATTGGAATACGTTTGTTCAAGTGTTTGATTACGATGACAGTGTCCAAGCCACTATCGACAAAGATATTGAAACTTATACCGATTCTATCATACAGGCAGCACATGCGAGTATACCGTTATCTTCCGGAAAACCTCGCAGAGAGCCCGTTCCTTGGTGGAATTTTGATTGTGAGCAAGCCAAACTCAACAAAAGCCGTTCTTTTCGTAGATTCAACCACTCTCCAACAGAAGAAAACCTATTACTTTATTTGAGGTACAAAGCTGTTGCTCGAAGAACATGCAGAAAAGCTAAAAGAGAATCATGGTCAGAATATGTCACTTCAATTAATTCGAGAACCCCCGTCGGGAAGGTGTGGGAAAAAGCCAGAAAAATTTCTGGCCGAACCGCATCATTACCTATTAGTGGGTTATTGTCGGGTGATCAAATTATTACCAATCCCATTGACATTTCGAATATCCTGGCCGATGTTTATTTTGACGCTTCCAGCGATAATAATTACGCTGCAAATTTCCGAGATATTAAAATTAACATGGAGAAAAACGTTCTGTCATTTGTCTCTGCTGAAAATGAATTATATAACGCACCGTTTAGTAGTTGGGAATTTGACTCGGCATTATCTGAAGCACACAATACTGCTCCAGGTGTCGATTTGATACACAATGCTATGCTTAAGCAATTAAGTCGCTCTGCCAAACTTCAATTGTTGGCACTCTATAACCGGATATGGTCAGCAGGGTATTGTCCTGAGTCGTGGAAACTTGCTATCATAGTACCAGTACTTAAACCTGGTAAAGATAAAAAGCTCCCGACAAGTTATAGGCCTATCTCTCTAACTAGCTGCTTATGCAAGTTATTAGAAAGAATGATCAATAAGCGTCTTACTTGGTTATTAGATTCAAGAGGTTTAATTGCTGACATACAATGTGGTTCAAGGCGTCACCGTTCTACGACTGATCACCTTGTTCGGTTGGATACAGCAATTAAAAATGCTTTTGTACAGAATCAACATCTTGTCGCTGTATTCTTTGACATTGCGAAAGCATATGACATGACGTGGAAGTACAATGTTCTACGAACGCTTCATTCATGGGGTATTCGCGGAAGCATGGCATTGTTTATACAAAGCTTTTTAACTTCCCGTTCATTTAAGGTACGTGTAGGTGACAACATCTCGGGCATACGTCAGCAACAGAATGGTCGATGCAATACTTTTGTTGCGGATTTCTGTTTATGAAATGTAAAAATTGCAATGCATCGTTCAAGACGGCTTTTACTATATGTATTTCTGCCATTCCGATTGTGGTTGGAATGTAACTTTTATTGCAGAAAAATAACCGATTGGCTGGGTTTTTTGTTAATATTATTTTTATTTAGATATTGCATTCGTTGCTTATCCATTTTTGTAGAAGGCGAACCCCACACGGTGACCCTTTATTATATCTTGGGGGAGAACCTATTCCTGTACAGGATAGTGTTCGATTTCTCGGTGTCACATTTGACCGTGCGCTGACTTGGCGTCCTCATTTAATAAATCTGAGATCAAGATGTGTCCCGGCACTAAACTTGCTCAGGTCGTTGAGTTGAAAGTCATGGGGAGCGGATCGGAAAACAATGCTACTTCTGCATCGCGCTTTGGTGCGCTCAAAACTAGATTATGGTTCCATAATCTATGCTTCCGCAGCTCCATCCACATTACGTATTGTTGATCCTGCTCACCATACTGGAATTCGTTTAGCAACTGGCGCATTTCGCACTAGCCCTATTGCTAGTGTTTTGTGTGAGGCAGCTGAACCATCACTCTATCTTCGGCGTAAAATTTTGACAATTAGGTACGCCGCGAAACTAAAAGCTAAACGCTTGCATCCGACGTTTCCTGTCGTGTACAATAATGGTCTCGACGATCTATACAACATCAGGATACGGTCCCAAAAACCGGTTGCTATAAGAAATTGCAGTATACTTCGGGAACTGGATTTCCAACTCCCTGATGTATATCAACTGTCTTACTGTCGCGATCCTCCTTGGACTTTTCAACGTCCAAGGTTAAATACTGCATTATCGAGAATGAGCAAAGCTTCAACTTTACCAGTTGAATATCGAACTGAATTTGCAAAAATTCAAGCAATGAATGTAAATGCCACTTGGATTTATACCGATGGCTCAAAAAGTAACGACGGTGTGGGTTGTGCTTTTCTGGTAGATGAGCTGCAATTTACATTTGGCTTGCCAAGTGTTAGGAGCGTGTATACTGCAGAACTGTATGCTATCTATCAGGCTCTTCTCTACATCCAACTAAGCGCAGGTATAAATTATGTTATATGTACAGACTCGTTGAGTGCATTAAACGCCATAGATGACCAATATCCTGATCATTACTTGCTGAGGCAAATTCATTCAATTTTGCTTCAGGTGTCTCAGATAAATGTCACTGTTAACTTTGTCTGGATCCCCAGTCACGTAGGTATCAGTGGCAATGAAAAAGCTGATGCGCTTGCCAAATTGGCAATAACTAGCGCTGAATATGTTTCATTTAAAGTTTGCGTTAGGGATATTTGTAATTTTCTACATCAAAAGCTGCTGTCTAGCTGGCAAACTGAGTGGTTTGCTATTCAAGACAACAAGCTGCGATGCACTAAAAGCGTTATTACACCGTGGAGTTCGTCATGCAGGCCGAAGCGTAGGGAAGAGGTTATCCTCACGCGACTTCGCATCGGTCACTGTCGATGGACTCACAGGCATTTGTTGGCATCTGAGGTGCCGCCAGTTTGTGATACTTGTAATGTCCCATTGACTGTTCGTCATATCTTATTGGATTGTCGGCAGTTTTCGGAACAAAGAGTTACGTCTGAATTATCACCCAGTTTGTCGATTGTCTTGGGCGACCAGATCGTTGAAGTCGATCGTCTGTTTGAATTTATTCGACAGAGCAAATTGGGTGTATGGATATAATTGTTAATTTATTATGATTAATGTTTGTGTATCGTAAAATCCAGCAGTGTTTAGGACTTTTTACACCCTAGACACTGTTGGAACTATCTAGTCATTATTGCTATAGTCATTAAAGTTTGTGAACGTTTATTTTATCTTTGTTGTTTTTTTATTTATTTATTTAATTTTATTCTTTAATATGCCATTTTACAGCAAATTATTTTACATTTTTTTATAGTTAGAGAAAAGAATCGGCGTTAATAGTCTTATTAGGCTGATACGCCAAAAATCTAAACTAACTAACTTTGTGGGACCTTATGGCTTTTCTCACCTCACCATGAAGAGAGTTTAGTGTCATTCGATCTAAGGGTTCGCGATGCCGCTGCCAAAGGTGCCTGGCGGCATTTCGTCTACGGATCAAATCTTTCACGTCCCGAGATAGTCCGAGAGGATTATCAACGCGAACCTGATGGGTTTTAGAGGCTTTTTCCGAAGCCTGCTGGATTTGGCGCGTAAAAAGTTCGACGGCCCTATCGATGTCCGCGGCCGTTCTCACCGGAGTCATGCGTCCGATACTCTCTTCCAGGGATCGTGAGAAGAGGGGCCAATCCGTACGGATGACGGACCTTCCACCCTCCCCAGGTAACCCCCTTCCGAAGAGCTCTAGCATGACCGGGAGATGGTCGGAACTCAATTCGTTGACTACTCGGATGGTATAAACCAAGTTGACGTTTTTGAAAATAGCCACATCAAGAACGTCCCCTTGGTAGCCTGCGCTATGATAGAAAGTGGGTTCTTCTGGACCCACTACTTGAAACCCTCTTTGCTCTGCAAAGTCGAGCAACGTCCGACCTTTGACGTTTGTTTGTAAACTGTTCCACACCGGGTGTTTACAATTGAAATCCCCAGCAAGGATTGTGGGGAGAGGGTTAGAAAGGACCGATTCGAAATCCGCCGTTTCGATTCGGTTAGTCGGGCTGAGATAGCCTGATGCGATTTTTAATGTCCCTAAGCCGGGCACATTGACCACTATCGCATTGGATTCTAAAGAGACTAGCTCGGGGGTATCAACCTCGGAGTGGTCCAATGATCTTTTTGCAAAAATCAAAGTCCCATGCCTTAGTCTAATCCCCGACGACCCCAACTACGTAAAAGTATTCGGTAGCCTCAACGATTGAGTGGGACTGTGGTTAGTCTCGGACACCAGCATGATGTCGAGGTTCTCTTGGATGAAGAACTGTTCCACCTCACCCAACTTTTCTGAAATGCCTCTGGCATTCCAGAAACAAACTCGAAGTAATGGTTCCTCGTTAGCCATTACTGAATCGGAAGAAGAGCAGCCATGATTTTCTTTTGAAAATCATTGAAGTCGTTCAACAGAGCGACAATTCTATCATCCTGGGTCGCTACCGGAGGAGTTGGCGGTGGAGCGACCGCGTTGGCGAAGGATTTGCCCGAGACAACTTCAGGTTTGCGGGGACCTGCGGGCTTAGAAGAAGACTTGGCCGAAGCCGGAGCGGCCGCGGGAGTCGATGAGGCTGTTTTATTCGCCTTGCCGTGCGAGGCCAACATTTTCTGATAATAGGAGCATCCTTTGAAATTGGCAGGATGCGGACCCGCGCAAAGAGCACACTTTGGAGGTGTGTCTTTGGGGCAGACCATCGATTGATGGGGCCCAGAACAGATACGGCAGACTGGTGCTTTTGAAAAACAACGTTTGGCCGTATGGCCCAAACGTTGGCACTTGTGGCATTGAGGAATGCCACCGCTACGTTTTTTTGGCTCAACAGCTACTTTGAGGCCAAGGAGTTCTTTCAACCCCATGATTTCAGCTGATTTGGCGCCTTTCGGAAGCTGCACCGAAACCAAGCTAAGTCTAACGTGATCGTTTCTCATACGATGCACGTTTGAAGGAGAGAAGCCTAATTCAACGAGAGCCTGACCCACGTCCTGCTCTGTGAAGCATTCAGCAACATGTTTGATTACTATTTCCAGACACCTCTCTGCGGCAGTCGACCACGTGTGGAAGCCCACACCCTCCGCTTTGAGGTAGGCCGTAGCCTTCCTGTAATCGTCAGCCGTAGCTGGCGCCATGCGTATACCCTCTTGGGTAGTACGCGATGAAAGGATAACAATTTTGTTATCCTTGAAATATTTTGATGTAGCCGGGTATTTGTTCTTATCCGTCAAAACAAACGCCGGCGGACGAGATTTAGATGAAATTGAATTAATCGCGGGGGTGTCAGCGGGGGGATGGAGATCATCGTTATCAATAGTGCCTTCGCCGTCGTGGTTGAGGTCCTCGGCAATAGGCCGGAACTTCACCTCGGCGAAGGGGGTCCCCTTTTGGGCGGGGGCGGCGCGCTTGGGGGCAGAAGGCCATCTTCTTCATCGGAGGTTGTGGGGGGAACGTCCGGCGCACGGACCGCCGTCGAAACGTCGGCTGCGGCTTGGTCCAGACTTTTGGGGGCGGAACCGAGCCGGAATTGAGAGGCCACTCTCAATTCCGGCTCGGTTCCGTCCTCGGAGGGGGAGGAGTCAAGGCGGCGCTTGATTCCGCTGGTTGGGGCCCCCAGGTCCATGACTTCCATCTTGGGTGCCTCGGTGGGGGTGGTACCGCTGTTTTTCAGGGCCGATACGAATTCCGCGAGAATCTGGAAGGAATTTGAGATATCAATTATTCGCTGATTCAAGCTTACTATTGTTTCCGCCATGGAGTTCATCTGGCCCTTCATTCCCTGGACCTGGAGGGTAAGGGCAGCCATCTTAAGCTGCTGCTCCGGCACGGGTGCCATTGCAGCAGCAACTATTTACTGAAAATAAAATTTGTTCTATTTGCTGTATACAAGTATACAGCAGACAGAACAAAGGATTAGTTGAAGCTCAGAGTCGCTGTGGTGTGCAATGATAATTGCAAGGTCGGAGCGTAGTGGAGCTGCATACAGGTCGGCTGCTGGCAGTCGACTGGTTGTTTTTTTTTTTTTTTTTTTTTTTGGGGCCAGGCGGTAAAATCTTCTAAAGACTGGCAAAGTGTCGGATTCATTTCCTCTCAGCTTGAAATGCCTACCGACTAAAAACCGCCCATGAATGCCTACGGAAGTTCGAGACCTTACGGCTCATGTACCTTCCTTTTGGAGATTAGTAGTGTGGAGATGGTTAGGTTACGCCCTATAGGCTTGTGTGGTATTGGTTTGGGATTGTTAGTGGGTTAGTAGTCAGGGTGCGGCTACTTGGTTCACCGGTCGTTTATAGTAAAAGTTCTCCCTGTCTGGCTCGACAAGTCGGGCCAGATCAGGGTTGGAATGATTCGCGAGATTTTCGAAGTACTTTGCGGCCAATGCTTCGATGTGCTGACGTATCGGGGGTAGTCCTAGGTCCGCCCGAATCTCTCTGTTTCGAACGAACCACGGAGCCCTGTGGAACGACCTCAGAGTTTTGTTTTGGAAAGTTTCTAACTTGTTGAGATGACAGTTAGCTGCTGTTCCCCATACTGGAGACGCGTAAGTTAGGATGGGTCTAATGATAGACGTGTAGAGCCGGGTTCGATTCCGGGTCGACAGACCGCTATTCCGACGGGTCATCGAAATAAGGGCGTTTTTAGCCATTTTGGCTTTATCGAGAACGGACTGCACGTGGAGATTGTACGTGAGTCCCTTAACAAGATTAACCCCCAGATACTTGGCAGAATTAGACCACGGCATAGGGACGCCGTTAAGAAGGACGTTTTCGTCGGGTACGATTCGCCGCTTTGTGAAGAGAACAGCTTTGCTTTTCTCTGGGTTAATAGTGACTTGCCACTTGTCCAACCATTCTTCGAGGTCGTCGGTGGCCCTTTGAAGCCTCAAGGTGACCATCTCGAGCGACCTGGAAGAGTATAGAAGAGCGGTATCGTCGGCGAATTGTGCCATTTTAACCCCGTGTCTACATCCCGAAGGCATGTCGGCCACGTATAGGTTAAACAGCAGCGGAGAAAGAATGGAGCCTTGAGGAACTCCTGCCGTTATCTCCCGAGGGGTAGATATGTGATTGCCCAGCTTAACTTTCAAAGTTCTGCTGTCTAGGAATGAAGCTATCAACCTTACGAGTCGAGGAGGATAGTTAGCTCTGTGCAATTTAAAGATGAGTCCCTCGTGCCAGACCTTGTCGAAGGCTTTGTCGACGTCGAAAAAGACCACCCCTGTGACCTTTTTGACTCTAAAACCCTCAACTATAAGGTCCGTCACGCGGTTTAGTTGATGAACTGACGAGTGCCCCCATCTGAACCCGTGCTGGTGACGGGGGAGGATGTTGATCGATTCAGTGTGGTCCTGGAGTCTGTCCAAGACCACCCTTTCAATAACCTTGCTAATAGTGCTGAGAAGACTGATGGGCCGATAGTTTTGAGGAAACTTACGGTCTTTACCTGGCTTTGGAATATTGATTACCAAGGAGCTTTTCCAATCTGAAGGAAAATGCCCAGTTCGAAGAATCGCATTAGCAATGTTGGTGAGCGCCATTATTGCTTTATGCGAGAACGCTTTAAGAGCCTTGTTAGAAATGTTGTCAGGGCCGGGGGCCGTGCGAGATTTAAAGCGTTTGATGATTTCTCTGATGCGAGAAGGTCGCACGCTTTCCAGCGGCTCGTCGTCGTCAGAGCCATCCAACAAGTCCTCAACCACTTGTTCGACCCTTTCGACGTGCTCCGTGTCCGCCGTATCCGACGGGGAGCATTGGTGTTCCAGGCTGTCGGCGAATGCCTCGGCCTTTCCCACGATATCAAATTGGAGCCCATTTTCACCGTGAATGGCTGGCATGGGGGTTCGTCTGTTACGTAGCGCTTTGGAGATCTTCCACATCAGATTGTCATCGTCTGTGGTCGATTCCAGGCTGGTTTGCCAACACAAATTTTTGTGCAACCTTATAGCCCTCCTAACTTCGCCATGTAGCAAGTTTAGGGTTTCGCGATCCCGCGGGTCCCGGTGCCTCTGCCATTGGCGTTTGGCGGCATTTCTAGTGCGGATTAGTGCCTTAATTTCGCGAGATAGTCCGAGTGGATTATCTACCCGGACCTGATGGGTCTTAGAAGCCCTTTCCGTGGCTTGGTGGATTTTCTGAGTAAGGTTTTCGACGGCTCTTTCGATGTCATCAGCTGTTCGTACTGGGGCAAGTCTGCCAATACTCTCTTCCAGGGATCGAGAGAAGAGAGTCCAATCCGTATGTGTTACGAATTTTCCTCCCTCCCCGTGGGACCCCCTTCCGTAGAGCTCCAGTATTACTGGGCAGTGATCGGAGCTAAGGCCTTCGGCGACGGATATGGTGTACTGGTAGTTGACGTTTTTTAGTATTGCTACATCTAGAACGTCCCCTACGTGACCCGCGGCGCTGTAATGGGTGGGTTCGGTGGGACCCAATATCTGAAGATCTTTTTGTTGGGCGTAGTTGAACAACGCTCGACCTTTATAGTTTGTCCTCAAGCTATTCCACGCCGGGTGCTTTGAGTTGAAATCCCCAGCGATGATTGTGGGGTGAGGACTGTCGAGAATCGCATCAAAGTCCGCTGTTTCGATGCGATTTGTCGGTCTTATATATGCCGATGCGAGTTTGAATGTGCCCAACCCCGGCACATTCACCACTATCGCATTTGACTCAAGCGAGATCGTGTTGGGGGTATCCACTTCGGAATGGTCCACCGATCTTTTTGCAAAGATCAGTGTTCCACGCCTCGTGGGTACCGGCGACGTTCCCAAATACGTGAAAGTATTTGGGATTCTCAGCGCTTGATTAGGTTTGTGGAGCGACTCCGACACCAGCATGATGTCGAGTTCCTGTTCGATAAAGAACGCTTCCACTTCGCCTAATTTATCTGTAATGCTGTTAGCATTCCAGAAGCAAATGCGGCATAATACATCGGGTGTATTATCCATTATTGATTAATCTGTTCGAGGATGTTTGCCATGAGCCTCATTTGGGACTCATTCATTTCTTTCAAAATGGCGGCAATTTTCTCGTTAGAGACCACTGGTTGCTTTTTGGGGGCAACTGTATTGGCAAACGTAGTGTTTGCTGATGGTGCTGC
Source organism: Tachinus rufipes (assembly GCA_963932245.1). NCBI lineage: Eukaryota > Metazoa > Arthropoda > Insecta > Coleoptera > Staphylinidae > Tachinus > Tachinus rufipes. Next base: position 57,248,310 of record OZ010747.1, read on the forward strand.
AGGTCGGCGGGGACCTGGAGGCAGAGAGGAAGCCTGAGGGGCTGTCGGAGCTTGGGCCGGGGCGGGTTGGGCCGCCGGTCTAAGTTTTTTGCCGTTCGAGGCCAACATGCGAATGTATACTTTACATCCCCTGTCGTTCGCGGGATGAGGCCCGTTGCATAGGGCGCATTTGGCGGGAGTGCCTCTGGCGCAAGACCCCGACTGGTGGGGCCCCGCGCAATTGCGACAAACATATGTCGTAGTGTAACAGCGATTTGCTGTGTGGCCGTGCCTCTGGCACTTTTGGCATCCCCCGCCGCCACTGCGCTTTTTGCGCTCGACCGCGACCTTGAAGCCGCAGAGCACATCGAGATCCATGATCTCTGAGCTCTTCTGTCCCTTTGGAAGAGAAACAGATATCATGTGGAATCGGATAAACTGATTCCCCATGCGGTGGACATTTGACGGCCAGAACCCTAGAGATTCTAGCGCCCGCCCCACGTCATCCTCAGAGAGGAATTCGGGGACATGCTTTATAACAACCTCAAAGCATTTTTCGTCGGCTCGTGCCCACGTGTGGAAGTTCGCCTTGCGAGCTTTAAGAAGGTCAGTTGCCTTCCTGTGGTCGGCAATGGTGGATGGCATCATGCGAATGCCCTCGTGGGTATTTCGCGCCGATAAAATGAGAATATTTTTCTCCCTGAACGCTTTTGAGAATTCAGGGTAGAGTTCTTTGTCGTCCAGGACGATTGCCGGAGGACGAGCTTTAGAATTGGCGGCGGTTTCGGAGTTAGGCTCCTCGTCCGCTTCCACGGTATCGGCGGGGTTGATATTCGAGGCGGCAGGCCTGAATTTCACCTCGGTGAAGCCTTTTCTGGCGTTCCCCTTTTTTGCGGGGGCGGCGCTTTTGGTGGCGGAAGGCCTTAGCGCCGAGTGGCCTGATGGGCCGGCGAGGGTAGCCGCTGATGGCTGACTGTACGCAGCTGCTGATGGCAGCTGGGGGGTGGCTGATTGCCCTTTAGATAGTTTAAGGGGTGGTGACTCACCCCTTGAATTTTTCCTCTTCCTTCCAACTACCAGTTGGAATCCATTATCGTCGACAATGGGTCCCATGGGGCTGGAGGGTGCTGCTGGGGCCTCGACGGTGAGGTCCATGGCGGCGGAGTTAGATTCGGCAGACTGGAGGCTGCAGGTGACGTCTTCGTCGTCGCTGCTGACTTCCTCATATTCCATATCGCTTTCCGCTGGTGAAGCGGGGGTGGAGATGGGTGCGGCTGTTGCTGCTTCGGGAGAAGATGAATTAGTAGCTTTCTTCTTTTTTTTCTTTATTTTGCCCTTCTTCTTGAGGGACTTCTTGGAGGCGGCAGGCTGGTCCTGGTCTTCGTCCTCTGATGGCGGCGGCGAAGCGTTGGGTGCCAGGACGGCTGACAGGGCCTTGATGGTGGCGGCCTGTTCCGCGTTGGCCGCGGTTAGCGACGAGATTGTCGCCTGGAGCGATTCGAATTTCCTCTCGAAATTCTCCGCCATATTCTTCAGCTGGTGCTGGAGCTTCGATAGCTGGCCCTCCAGGTGCCTGACCTCGGCCCTGGACTTGGAGTAGCTCCGCTCGAGCGACCCCTCCCTGGAGCGGTGTTCGCCCTTGGACCTGGACCTCTTCTGCCGGTCCAGCTCCAGCTGCTGGGACGCGGCGGTGGTGGACGTCTGGGTGTCGCCCATTGCGACGGTGGAGGAGCTGGAAGAAATTATTTTCTGTTTTTCCAAACTTGTGTTTGAAAAAACAGAAAATTAAATATTAAATAAATATTAATAATTATCAATACCAATTGGCATTAATAACTATTAATACAAGGTTGCAATAATAATTGCAGATAGATAGATGGATCGTCGTGGCTGGCTGGTAGCTGGCGTCTCGGATCTAGATGCGTCTCTGTCGGCTGCTGGCAGTCGAATCTCGCCCGACTGGTTGATTTTTCATTTCGCTGGAGCTCTTCAAAGCTTTGTTACCGGCACGGCCTCCATGGGGATGGCGGAGGTTGCCGGTCCAAGTCCGGAGGGGAGTCCCGGACAGGGTTTGGCACTTTCGTACCTGATTTGTGTGTATGGTGAACCCGAAGGTTCCGACGAACACGCCACACAGGCGCGTGAACCCGGAGGTTCCGACAAACACGTCCCACGGACGCATGGACCTAGTGGTCCCGACACACACGTCCCACGGACCCGCAGGCCCCGACACACACGTCCCACGGACGCACGGACCCGCAGGCCCCGACACACACGTCCCACGGACGCTCGAGTCCGAAGACTCCGAACCCTCTGGTTCCCACGCCACACAGGCCCCGTCCTCCAGGTGTCTCCTGGCTGGATGACCCATTGGTGGACCTCCGTGGAGCGGAGATACACCAGGCAGGTCGGAGGCGACTTGCCCCAGGTTGCTTGGTACGACCTGGACTGCCGTGAAGCCTCGGGAATGAGGTCCAGGTGGCTGGACCTCCATCTTCGGGGTGATTGGAGGTGGTGGTGAGTGGATCACCACTTCCTCAAGCGTAGGCACCTCGTGGCGGTGTGCCCCAGGTGTCGGGCGTGAGCCGGCTGCAGGTGGTGCAACGCTACCGACTCGGTGGTGGGGGAGCTTGGGGTAAGCCCCCTGCTGGTGGTACGTCAGGTTGGGGTCGTTATTCCAGAGGGTGTCCATGATCATGGCGTGGGTGGTCGTCGTGTGCATCTGGGCCCTTGCGGCGGTATGTGCTATGCCGAAGGGCGTTAGTTGATACCCGGTGGCGTGGGGTGCAATGCCATCCGGGGTATCGAGGCCGGAGAGGATAGTAAACCTCCCCGGTGCAGTCGTCGGTGTGGAGTGAGAAGTTTCCATGGGGTTGTCCGGGGTCGTCGCTGTGGTCGTCATCTCGCTGTCTGGTAGATTCATCTGGAATAGGAACGGAGTTGCCGGTTCGTCTCGATGGTCAAAGTAGACTCCTTCTGCAGCGTGCAAGTTTTCCTTTTATACCTATGGCGCTCGGCGGTGCTGCGTCGCCATTGGTCGCTGATGCTCCGCCCCTTGGCGGCATCAATCCCCCCCATCCTCCTGGACTGCGGCAGCGTCGCCTGGGTTTGGGGTTGGCGTTTCTGCAGGTGGCGCTGGTCGAAGGTCGTCTAGGTGTAGTTTCACCGGGGGTCTGTGGGGGTTAGTAGATAGAATAAGCGGGTTCTGGGCCCTCCGCTCCTCCGCTTCCGGTGCTGTGTTATAATGTGTATAAGAAATTGTAAAACGTGCCCCTCCACTTTGATGACGTGCAATAATATCATATCTATATTAATATGTAAACAGTCCAATAGATGAGTCATCCGCGCCTCTGCGTCGAGCAGTAGGTGACGTCATCCATAAGAGCTTCTTGTGTGTGAGTGAGAACCAGAAATCGGAAATGGAAGGATGGAAAATATGAGAGACAGCAGCAGCCACCTAGCGGCAGCAAGCAAACTAGCATATACAGGGTGATCGAAAGACTTTGTATATACAGGGTGTGTCAAAAATAAATCCAAGATGGCGACCGGAAGTGGTTATCATTATCTTAGAATCAAAAATGGCAACCGGATGTTCGACTTCCGGTGCTGCAAATAAGGTCGTTATGGTACTCAAATGAAAGGTCTCATTGCGTAGGTTACGAATCTGAAATAAAAATGTTTACTTGACCTGCTCCTAAGCCTTTTTGACCTTACGGTACTGATTAGCAGCAGCAGGTTGCCGACAGCAGGGTTCCAAGTGTGCGAGTGCAATGCAGCAGCAGCAGCAGCAGCCACCTAGCGGCAGCAAGCAAACGAGCATATATACAGGGTGGTCGAAAGACTTTGTATATACAGGGTGAGTCAAAAATAAATCCAAAATGGTGACCGGAAGTGGTAATCTTTATCCCAAAATAAAAATGGCGGCCGGAAGTGCGACTTCCGGTGTCGCAAAAAGGGCCTTCATGGTACTCAAATAAAAGCGCCCGTCGCGTACGTTACGAATCTAAAATAAAAACTTGTACTTGACCCGCTCCTAAGCGATAAAAATACAAAAAAATCTTCTGGATGTTTTAAAATAAAGAAACAATTGTTAAATGTGTAATTATAATTTCATATGTATTTTATAAATTATATAAATGATATATTACCAATCATTAAATAAAAAAATCAAATATATGTTATAACTGTGTTTTATTTCATCATTTCATAACAACATGCATGATAACATATCACAAATTTTCAACAGGAAATTATAACATAATCAGAAGTAACAAGATGTAATTGACTTTCTGTTAAAAATGTATATTGTTTATTATAAAGGTAGTTAAATTAAACACAACATCTAAATAACACATTTATTATTATTTAAAAAAATTACAAGAAAAATTTGCACGTTTATCAATAAAAATGTCAATCTAACATTACCAATTACACAATAAGTTACATTTAATAATATTTAATATTATTATTATCATTTAAATAAGTACAAATTTTTTTTACATTTTGAAATGAACAATTACTAAACTCATCCGTGTGATTTGCACAGAAATGAGTACATTTTTCAAACTTCGGTGAATTAATTTCACCTTCTAAATTTAAAATGGTGAAATTCGGAAAATGTCTTTTTAAAAAATCTTCTTTTTGAACACCCTTGACCACGCACGTCACATCGGATAAATTCTGAGTAAATCTGTAAAAGATGTTGTCAATCTCGGCCATATCAACAATTCCTCCGGAATACGGAATTGAGTGGTAGTTATTTTCCAACCATCTGGCTTGGATTTTTTCTTTAGAACGAATAGTCGATTGTCGGTTTCATCAAGTAAGTGTGAATATTTTTGTAATTTGTCGCAATACTTATTTCCTTCGGTATAAACTGATTTGCAATTACAAATCCTTGCATATCGATGGCTAATATAATCATCATGTTATATGAAGTGTACACATCAACGGTCTGTACTCGACTAAAATAAGAGCTCAATTGATGGGTATTTGACGCATTTTTCTACGTTCAGGATTCACTACTGCTTCCAATGTTATTGCAATCTTTTTAATTCTACGTTGAAATCGTAGTCTATTTTGTGCTTCAATCATCCATTCAGCACCGCTTCTATAGTCACCACATTCTTCAGGCAAATAAATGACCGTTGACTCGGGCTCACTGAATCTCACTCTTTTTCCCATCACACGAGTTTTCGAACCAACCCTGATAGCGGTGTGTATTCAACTATGGTATCGCTCAAAATGAGACAATAACACCTAGTATTGTCTTTAAAAATCTGAGAAGCTTCCATTTCAAGGCGCAAGTCTACCGTCGAGGACTTGATGCTTTCATTTTGTTTTGAAACGTCAAATACAAACATTGTGTGATTCTTAAATTCAGTAAATGAAAAGTACGGTTGATTTTTTGCATTATCATAGTAACTACTTTGAAACTGACAGTACATCTCGTAGGCGGTTAAATATTCGCCATTGTCAAAATCCAAATTTAAATTTTCGTATGGATATGTTTCAGAATTTAGATAGATTCTTATGTTTCTAATGTTACAATGATCGAATGTGGAAACGTCTTCACTTGACACACCCTTTTTGTTGACGTGAAAAGCTATAATTACATATCGTGATTTCTCTAGACTGTTTGAGGTTTTTACGGACCAAACACTATCTTTAGATTTATTCATAGAGGGTAGTTCGTGTAGTTCCCATTTGCGAAATGGGATTAAGATTCTAGGATCGGTTTTAACTTGTTCCAACATTTGTAATTTAATCTCAGCATTTAATTGTATATGTGGTACTCTCCACTCGATTTTGTTTATTTTAAATTTAATCTGGCTAATTGCTTTTTTATCAGTATCATCGCTTATGAAACAATTTACATCAGTAGACGCACGTAGTAGAATTAGTTCGTGTTTAGCAAATCCCATTATTTTTTGATAGTCTTCGGCAAATCCTAACCAACACTTTAGCGGAATAAGAGCGAAAAACTTTTTATTCACAAAATATGTTTTTATTTGACCGGTTTTGCCCCACCCGGCAGTTCCCAAAACTTTAATTTCTTCGGCGTCTCCGTAGGAAAGAAACCCCTTCATAGTGCTCGAGATACCCAAATCTCTCGTTCTATCAATCTCGACACCGTTTAACTCATATCGGATTTCTTCGAACAAGAATGAGAAAACGTTGTTGGTTATGCTAAATGTTTTTCCATCTGATGGCTGTCCCTCGACCTCTCCAACCAAGTATATACTGCTTTCGCTTGGACATGTAAAAATATCTTGGTTCTGAATTGTGATTCTGATTTCATCGTTATTATCAAAGTTTGTAGTCCTTGGTCGGTAAGAATGATACTGTTCTTTAACGATGCTCTCATCAAATTGCACTTCATCAAAAATGTTAATTTTTCCCATAATGTTTCACTCTGTAACTTAGAGCCAATAGTCGGGATAAATTAAGACGTGTCACCTCTTTCGTAGGCAAAGGGGAACTGATGGTGAACGCATTGTTCTTCTTCTTTTTATTACCGAAAACAATTCCCATCTTACAGAGGTTTTAATTCCAATCTTATTAAAATATTTTCTCTCCTAAAATTAATGGGATCCCCCGCTTGATCTAATATTCTGAGATTGATATTGTCGATGCTATTGCGAACGTTTACCGGTAAATATAAAATATTTCGAGGTTCAATATTAATTGCGTAACCGGGATCCACTGCGGGACTAAATTCGAACAACGTGTGCGACAGACGATCGTCGTAATATGCTCCAGTAACGATGTTGCACTCTATTCTTATACTTTCCACTTTAATTATTTGCACGGGTAAATCGGACCTATGAATAATTCCGGCTTTTAAAATTTCTTTTCCGGAAAATCCCAAGAGACGCCCGATGGTGTTTTTATCAGGTGTAAAATCAATGTCGTACTTGCTCTTGATTTCGCACTGAAGAGTGTTGTGATTGGGTTTCAAAGACAAAATTTCTTCTGCTTCCGACTCGGGCAAATTTAACCCCCCTATTATCATGCGTTGCAAATACAATTCAATGTCTCGAATTTCGTATGCGCCTGTAGAAAGTGTGATCAATTTATTATCGTTGAAAATGAATTTATTGTTGGTTCCTTCCTCAATGTTCGGTATGGAATTATATGTGTGAAAACCAACGAGTCCTAAACAATATTCGTGTTGCGGATCTAATTCGATCGGGGGATAATAGTTGACCGATAGTTTGCTGCTATCACCTTGCAGGGTGAACGTTCGAGACATGACTAGCATAAAATTAATTTTAACATCTTTATTTATATAAAAACTCTAAACATAAATGTCCGCAGTTGTGAGAGTTAAATTTCTGATATTGATTGTGATTATATTTTATCTCGCATGCTTTGAAATATTTTACAACTTCTAGCGGCGGGCTTAAATTTCCAAAACTGTCAAAATATTGCACGCGTCTGCCGTTCTTCTTGTACGCTACCCAATGAGTGCCGGCTCCTGCCGTCCTATCCAGATTTATTATGCCCGACTCTCTATAATGAGGGTGATGCGGTAACTGATCTCGCATAAATACTCCTCTAAATGTTTTAATATGTTTCGTATATTTTTTCAAGTCTAAATCTGTGAGCGGTCTATCGGGCAGCGAACTTAACAGTTTTTTGATTTTTTCAGGTACAGTCCCAAACCTTTCTTATATGGTTTTAAATATAAACCGCTTCCCTTCTTTCCGAGAGCGATGGCTTCCATCGTTTTGTTGTGACGCTCGGACTCTTGCAGTTTCTTTTGTGCCTCCTTAGTTGATTTTACTGCTCGTACGATAGCGCTAGTACCCCCTGCGATCGAACCTAAGGCGCTTAATCCAGCAAAGAGGGGTATGAGTGGCAGAAAGCCACCTTGTTTTGGAATAGGTAGAACTCTTGGTTTGAGGACTTTATTACGTCCACCCGTTTTTTTAACAGCATCCTTAGCAGCAATCAAAGCAATTTTAGCACTTTCTCGTATAACGTCTGCACTTTTAATTTTTTTTGCTAACGGTTTTAACGCCGTTCGTACTTTATTTACTACACCTGCGCGAAGAGCTACAGTTTTAACGCCCATTCCTAATTTCCTTTTGGCTTTCATGATTCCAGTTACCGCTAGAGCGCTTGCTTTTTCGCTTAACGAAGAGTTCTTAGACTTAACTCTCCCCCAAGCAGATTTTTCCAAACTTTTATCTGCCTTATGTCGATCCTCTAACTTGGATGAATTCGAATAGGCAATGTCGTGCTGCATACAAGCTTTATCCAATTCGTTTATACCGATATCTCCTCTGATCAAACGCTTCTTCAACTTGGTGCCGGGACCGCAATATTTATATCCGGGTAAGTGGAGCTCAACAGGTAACTTATCTATAGCGCTGTTGATGATACCTCTACCGTGGTACATTGCTTAATAATTTTATCAGATCAATGATGTGTATATATAGCCATATTAATTAGAGTTTTAGTTAGTATAATGAAAACCGTTAAGCAGAAAGTTACTTTACCAATTATAAATATAGACTCAGTTGTGGGGGATACGACTGGACAATCTGAAAAACATGGCCCGTTAATCCCAAATTCTGTAAGAGCTTTAATATGCGGACCATCGAATTGTGGCAAAACTAACGTTTTATTTTCAATGCTTTTCCATGAAAACGGTTTAAAATTTGAAAACTTGTACATTTACTCAAAGTCGTTGTATCAACCAAAATATCAAATGTTAAGTGACGTTTTAAGCTCGATGTCGGAAGTTAGATATTTTCCATTTTCTGAAAACTGCGAAATCCTCGATCCGAGTGAAGCAAATAATAATTCAATTTTCATATTTGACGATGTTGCATGTGACAAACAAGATAAAATTAGAAATTTCTTCAGTATGGGTAGACATAAAAATGTTGATTCATTTTACCTATGTCAAACATATACACGTATCCCTAAGCATTTGATTCGCGATAATGGAAATTTTATAATGCTCTTCAAACAAGATGATTTAAATTTGAAACATGTATACCAAGACCATGTGAGCAGCGATATGAGTTTCGAAAAGTTTAAAACTCTATGTGCAGAATGTTGGAAAGAAAAGTATGGTTTCATTGTGATAAACAAGGATTCTGATGCCGGCAGATACCGCAAAGGACTCGACGAGTATATAATAATAAACTGATAATTACCTCAATCAGTATAGCGCATGCGTTAGAGGGGTGTGGTTATTATTTCTTTCTCTATTGAAGTGAAGCAGTATAAAGAGATTAAGCAGTTATATAGCAATTGATATAGCAGTATAAAAGCGGTAGCTATTGAACAGCGCCTGATATAGCGCGCAGTATAGCGGAATAGCGAGCGGTATAGCGGAATAGCGAGCGGTATAGCGGAATAGGGAGCGGTATAGCGGAATAGCGAGCGGTATAGCGGAATAGCGAGCGGTATAGCGCTACAAAAGCGCTCGCTATTTTTAGAGATGCGGTATAAGAAGCGCTCTCTATTACGGAACCCTTTCAATACGGAGAAACACAATGTTGATAAGGAACTCATAACTGTAAAGCATGCAATTCGCAAGAAAGTAATGGCTCTCAAATTGAAGCAATCCGATGATAATGAAATCTTGAATAAAACTTACAAGCCTTTAATTGAACCAATTAAGGAGTTAATAAAGAGTTCTACATTGCCTCCGGGTCCTGCAAATGTACTTCATATAACGCCTCAAATTAAACAATCTCCTACGCAACGACCGCAACAGCAAGTGACTCCGATTAGACCTAAGAGAAAATATGGTAGAACTTCTACACCTACGATACCAGAGGAAATGGTCAGTTTTGGTCAATATGAACCCAGTATGATACAATTTGATAAAACACAAGGTGGTTTAGAAAGAAACTCTTACGAGGGTATGTCAAATGCAACCACACTTAGGGAGGAAAATTATAAACCCGAAGAAGAGACTTACGAAAGTAGGTTAGAGTCTTCAGATGATACAGTTGATAATACAGTTGATAATACAGTTGATAATACAATTGATAATACAGTTGTTGAAAATAATGAAAACCCAGACCCTATTACTGAACGTGGTTTGAGAGAATATCTCGAACAGTATCCTAATGTTTTAGTGCCTTTACTTATTGGATACGTCAAAGATGCTGATAAAATTGTTTATGATCGCTCTTCGGTAACGGGAGTTAATTATGACATTGATACCAGCAAGATAATCGTTGGAAACACAGAGCTAATGATTGATGCGATTGGAGATTTTTATGTGAGAGGGAAAAAATTTATAGGTACTGATGGATTGTATGAATTATTATTCAAGAAAACTCCTCAAAATTATACCGAACAAGACAAAAGAGACTATTTTGAAGTTTTAGTGGCTACTAATGCTTTATTTAAAAATCATAATCCTGCAGAGCAACATCAGGGAATTGGTACAACAAAATATAAAATGTTAGTTAAACCTATGTTAGATGAACGTAAAAAAGCGAGAGCAATGAGAGTGAACGAGAAAACTGTGGATGAAGAGATAATGGAAGCCTTTGCTAATACTACTACTACTACACACCGTCCAAATCGCAGCAGGAGTGTGTCAGATGCCAATTCGTACGCAGGTAAAGGATTCGATTCAACATTAGAAGTCGAAGATAAGCCTTTTCGATACACATACTGGGATAATCCTAACGAGTTAATAGAACGTTTGTGGTTGCTACACGCTTCACGTAGAGCCGGAAATTCATCTCACGCTAACGAGATTGCCTCCATCGAAGAAGAGCTGAGAGAAGCAAATATAATCTATTAAATTTTTATTTTAATCTCAATATCACTATGAGTGTAGACAAGTTCGGACGTCATTCGTCGCAAAATAAATCATTTGCTGGTGCAAGAGGCCCGCCAGGCAACGGTTTTAAGCGCGATGCTGATGGGAATTTCGACATTTCTCACAAGCGTTTGAAAAATGTTAATGCTCCTATCGATGATACTGATGTCACGACTAAGCTGTACGTTCACAACATTTCCGACTACCTCGACTCTAAAATTACAAATCTTCTCAAGAAATCTGATGATGATAAGAACGCTATCAATACTCTCTTGGAAAATTTAAACGCCGAAAATAAATCTGATTTTGATCATATTAAAATCAAATATGAGGATCTTGATAAGAAAATTCAATTATGCATTAAAGACATTCCTGAAATGATTGAATCAAAGTTACTGACATTTAAGGGTGAATTGCATAAAATTGAGCAGAATATGAACTTGGTCAGCAATGCACATACAAACTTCAATCTGAATGTTTATGATCGTATTGAAGCCATACGTGATAACTTAACAACAACATACAACAGTGTAAAGGTTCAAATTAACAGCATTAATGATCGAATTCACGATATTAGCGAGCGAATAGACAAATGAACTAATTCAAAGCGACATTCAAATAAAATGGGGGGAGTTTGTTATTAAAAATGAATTTGTTATTGGGAGCTCAAGCGGAGAGCATCAAAAATTGATTTCTTCGAACAAGAATGAGTAAAGTAAAACAAGATATCGTTACTGAAATCCACAAGCCCGCGCGAATAAATTTCTCTAGAAGACGAACCATTTTGAAAGGTTTAGATGATTTGTGGCAGGCTGATTTGGCTGATTTTATACTGTATTCTCGCGAAAATAAGGGATATAAACACATTCTTATTGTAATCGATTGCTTCTCCAAATACTTGTGGGCGGAACCTCTAAAAGATAAAAGCGGACCGTCAGTGAAGAGTGCATTTGACAAAATATTTAATGGTGGTAGGATCCCGAAAAACTTGCAGACCGATCTGGGTAAAGAGTTTTACAACAAGCATGTTGAAAATTTGCTTAAAAAGCATTCGATTAATCATTACTCTACGTTTACTATTAAAAAGGCTGCAATGGCCGAGCGAGTGATACGTACTATTAAAGAAATATTATATAGAGAGTTTAGTTTACGAGGCAAATATAAATGGATCGATGTATTACCTGATATCACAAAAGATTACAACAATCGTAAGCATAGTACCATCGGTATGAAACCAAATGAAGTCACTAAAGATAAAGAATCGATGTTGTTGAAAACCGTTTATTCACACATCAAGATTGCTGGACCGCGAAAATTTAAAATTGGAGACTTTGTGCGAATCAGCAAGGAGAAAACCGTTTTTGCGAAGGGATACACACCTAATTGGTCCACCGAAATATTTAAAGTGATTTCAATTAAAATCACAAATCCTACTGTGTACCTGTTGGAAGATTCAAGGGGGAGTCCAATCAAAGGAGGATTTTACGCTGAGGAAATTCAACTTGTTAAGCATAATGATGCATATCTAGTGGAAAAAATTATAAAGAAAAAAGGAACTAAAGTTTTCGTGAAGTGGCTGGGACTTGATAAGACTCATAATAGTTGGATTGATAAAAATAATGTTTTATAATAATTTAATCGTATACTAGTTTAGTTTTAATAATAATAATAATAATAATAATAAATTTATATTGTAACCCACACACATTGTTTTATTTATGTGAAGGAGTAAATAATAAGATTGATTTTTTTTTTAAACATTTAATTCATCAGGAGTTTATATTCATACATTCATAGTCATAATACATTTTACCGTAAAACATGTTCAGTGTTTCCATCATAAGATACTCGAGCTCTCCTTTTGTATCGTTCTCACTCAATAAGCGGATAACTTTACCATACAAATCGTTATCTTCGTGAGCTTTTTTTTTTTTTTTTTTTTTTTGTTTTTTTTTTTTTTAGGACGTAGTGAGTTGTTTGGCTCTCAACAAGTGGCCCTTAAGAATAACTTACGCATGGTAATACCTTTCGGTTTTCTTCTCTGCGCAAATCCTGTTGTTTTAATGTCCCTGTCTTCGTGAGCTAATTTTAAACATTTAGCCATAATTACATTATAATATAAATCAAATTCATAGGATTTTAATAATGTTAATTTAAAGTTTATAAGATTCTTAAAATTAATCAAGTTGTTGAATGTCATTAAAGAAATTAATATTTTAAAATTCCGGCACTCAAGTAATATAACATCCAGTTGTTTGTATGAGGTATATGAAATGCGGTGATCGCAGTACTTCCATGCGCCCCCATCTCTAATTTCGGTTATATTCATTTTGGAGAATTCACTCCATTCTTCTGCGGTAAAGAAAATTTCGTTGCGTCTAAAAGTACCATTATGTCCACAGTGGATTTTGATAATTGGTATAAATCCCAGTGCTGGACTTAGACCAATGGACACAAACTTTGTTCTAGAGTTATTGATTGTATAAGAGCTCTCTCCAATCAGCTGCATCTCCCGCTTGACGTCATCATCGTATCTGCAAATGCCTTCCTCCACAGGATCTTCGAACTTTAGGGGATTTGAAAAGAATGATTAGATGTAGAAATAAATTTCACTTGAGAAAAATATATTTAAAACTTACGTTCAATAATATCTTGTGACTCCAGACTTTTTAGGTTAATCTGTTGCATGCACACATCATCTAAATCGTACCCCACGTTGTAGAATTTTTCTGCATCTTTGCGTGTTAAACCGTAAGTACCTTTGGGGTTGATGTACTCGTATAATAATTCAGGTTGTAGATCTCTTGGTCGACTCTCCATATCCTCAACGAACGGTTTTATAGAATGTTTTGGGGTCTCGATTGGATTTACATGTGGTTTTTTAACATCGTACTCTCGTTTTAATGGTGTAAAATAACACTTTTTGAGATTGGACATTATGAACTCTATTGCAAATGGGGCTAAACTATTGTGAACTGAACTGCGCAAACACTGAATCAACTGTGAAGTTTTTGCATCATGATCACCATGTTATTACTAATTTAAGAATTAGATTTTTATTTTATTTTAACCAATCAAAAGATTTAATGATTTATATTTATTGTCAATCAGAAGGTCGGTATGATGGTGATAAGAATTTTCTTGTTGATTCTTGTATTACGATGCAATTTTTCTGTTAAAAGCGGATGTTACATCCTGTTACTTCTGATTATGTGATAATTTCCTGTTGAAAACTGGTGATATGTTATCATGCATGTTGTTATGAAATGATGAAATAAAACGCAGTTATAACATATATTTGATTTTCTTTTATTTAATGTTTGTTAATATATCTTTTATATAATTTATAAAATACATATGAAATTATAATTACACATTTAACAGTCAAAATTATTTCTAGACTCAATATTAAATTTGCGTTATTACTTTCAACATTCGAAATTATTAAATGATTTGATACATTCATTACGTATCGATTTTTATCGAGGAACATAAAAGTTGCATTCATCACATTTGACACTCCCGGAATTGTGCTGGCGTTGATTTTGAACGTTCTTGGATGAGTGGTATTGTCGAGGTGCATCATTTTCCACTCCAAAGGCCAACTATCATTGATTCCTCTATCGATGGCGGTTATGAAGCATTGTCTGGCATCTTTGGGTTTCGTGATGAACAAAGTTCCATTAAGCAAAGTTGATAATAGTATGAATGCGGTGCTATTCATTTTCGGTGCTCTTGACACTTTTTCTAGTTGATCGGTAATCTTGACACTTTTTGCAGATACACCTTTCTGCGATGCATCTAAAACAGTTTTTTATGGGTGAAGGCGGTCCGTCTATGTGATTCTCATCAGTTGGAAGGTTGTAATGCTTATGACAGGGGAGTCTTATTTGGAAATATAAATCATTTTTACATTTTTCAGGCAGGAAGTCCCACAATCTTTCCAAATTTAGTCCATATAGCGATCGCAAATATTTGTCAGGCAGATATTTTACATATTCATCAGTTAACTTGTATTCATCCTACAATTCAATGGCTTTATTTATATTTTTAAATAAACTTCTCTCGACTTCGCTAATTTCATCGGAGCTGTATCCCGCCGAGTTTTGCACACAGTTGCTTTTGTAATTCATAATCACAAATAATTTTTTTAACATTTATAATTTGCCTTAATAGACTTTCCAATTGATAGTCTAATTGCTGTTTTTGTTTTTGCAATCGATTTTTTAAAAGGTGTCGTTTAATGAGTGACGTTTTTGACATCACCATTATCTTTAACTTTTATTATGTTTAACTGATTTTTAAATTTAGTGTCTCCACTTAAACAACGGATTGTTATCATTTATTTCTTTATTTTAAAACATCCAGAAGGTTTTTTTGTATTTTATCGCTTAGGAGCGGGTCAAGTACAAGTTTTTATTTTAGATTCGTGACGTACGCGACGGGCGCTTTCATTTGAGTACCATGAAGGCCCTTTTTGCGACACCGGAAGTCGCACTTCCGGCCGCCATTTTTTATTTTGGGATAAAGATTACCACTTCCGGTCGCCATTTTGGATTTATTTTTGACCCACCCTGTATATACAAAGTCTTTCGACCACCCTGTATATATGCTCGTTCGCTTGCTGCCGCTAGGTGGCTGCTGCTGCTGCTGCATTGCACTCGCACACTTGGAACCCTGCTGTCGGCAACCTGCTGCTGCTAATCAGTACCGTATGGTCAAAAAGGCTTAGGAGCAGGTCAAGTAAACATTTTTATTTCAGATTCGTAACCTACGCAATGAGACCTTTCATTTGAGTACCATAACGACCTTATTTGCAGCACCGGAAGTCGAACATCCGGTCGCCATTTTTGATTCTAAGATAATGATAACCACTTCCGGTCGCCATCTTGGATTTATTTTTGACACACCCTGTATATACAAAGTCTTTCGATCACCCTGTATATGCTAGTTTGCTTGCTGCCGCTAGGTGGCTGCTGCTGTCTCTCATATTTTCCATCCTTCCATTTCCGATTTCTGGTTCTCACTCACACACAAGAAGCTCTTATGGATGACGTCACCTACTGCTCGACGCAGAGGCGCGGGTGACTCATCTATTGGACTGTTTACATATTAATATAGATATGATATTATTGCACGTCATCAAAGTGGAGGGGCACGTTTTACAATTTCTTATACACATTATAACACAGCACCGGAAGCGGAGGAGCGGAGGGCCCAGAACCCGCTTATTCTATCTTCCACCCAATAACAGTGGGACCCGGCGGTTGTGATCACCTTCTTGGGACCTAGCCATCGGTTGTGTAAACCTTTCGCGCGTCCGCGCACCATGACAAGCGTTCCTGCTTCGTATTCCCTTACGTTAGCGTGTCTTGGGTACCGGCGTTCTTTGTACGCTGCTTGTCGCTGTTTGGCTTCTTGTAGCCGTGTGTCTGGGTCTGTTCGAGCCCTTTCCGGTTCATCCCAGCTCCCTGGCTCCGTCAGGTTGTGTCCCAACAGCAGTTCACTAGGTGTATACCCGGTAGCTGCGTTCGTCCTGCGATTGCAGTGGAACACCGCCATGGGAAGATGTTCGTCCCATTCTAGTCGGGGTCGTTCTTCCAGCAACGTTCGGAGGCTTTTCTTAAGTTCAGCATGGCGACGCTCCACGGGATTCGCCTGTGGGTGATACGTCGCCGTGGTGTGGTGTACGGCCTTCCATTGTTTTATGGATCGCTGGAAATGTTGGCTGGTGAAGTGACTGCCGTTATCAGACAGCACTGCTTTGGGGTACCCCCAGCGTTGGAACAGGTGCCTTTCTAGCACTTTAGTGGTGGTTTCGCTGGTGGCAGCGGCTACTGGCACGGCTTCCAGCCACCTAGTGCACGTATCCATCATGGTCAGGATGAATTTGTTTCCTGATTTCGTGACATCTAGGGGGCCCACGAAGTCTATCGCTATCCTCTCCCAGGGTTTGCTCGATGGTTGTGCCTTTAGGGGTGCTTTGGGGTGCGGGTGACCTGATTTCACCTTTGAGCACGTCAGACATCGTTTGATAAACGTTCTGACGTCTCGCCTAATTCCTGGCCAGTGATAGGCTCGCAGAATGGCTGCTGTTGTCTCGTCTCGTCCGGGGTGTCCTGCTGTTTCGCTGGCATGGTGTTGCTTCAGCACTTCGTGCTGGGCTTGGACTGGTACGACCAGCAGTTCCGGAGCTGGTTCTTATGAGCTCTCCGTGTTCTCCCAGTTTGTAGCCTAGATCCTCGCCTTCTGGGCGTTCTGGATCTTCCACCATTTCCTGGTACTTGGCTATAATGTCCTGGACGTTTTGGCTCTCGGTCGAATGCTGCCTCTTCCCTCGGTGTCCAGACAAACGGCTTCTTGCTTCCCTGCAATTCCATGAGGGGTGCTGCCATTTTTGTGTAGTCGGAAATATATTCTCGCACCCACGAGCATATGCCCAAGAAGTGTCGCAGTTGCTTTTTGTTCTTGGGTGCCAGTTGTTCTCGGATGCTGTCCAAGTGGAGTGTCAGCGGCTTGTTTCCTTCGGCGCTGACCATGTGACCTAGGTATTCTACGGAGGTCTGCCCAAACTCGCACTTCTTTATGTGGCATTTGAGTCCATATTCCTGTAGTCGCTCGAGTACTTGGCGTAGGTGCCTGATGTGTTCGTCATGGTTGTCGGAGTACACCAGGATGTCGTCCAGGTATACCAGGACGTTGTTTCCCAGCAGTCCGGCCAGCACGCGAGACATAAGCTTCTGGAATGTGGCCGGCGCGTTTTTTAGCCCGAACGGCATGACCTTAAATTGATAGGTCCCACCGTCGGGTGCGGCAAAGGCTGTCAGGTGCTTATGTTTCTCCGCCATTGGTATCTGCCAGTACCCGGCCTCCAGGTCTATTTTACTGAAGACCTGAGCCGACCCGAAGTCCTTCAGGGTCTCTTGGATCCGTGGTAGCGGTGCTGCTTCCTTTTTGGTGGCTTTGTTCAGCGACCGATAGTCTACGCAGAACCGTGGTCTGCCGTCCTTCTTCTTTATTAAGACTACCGGCGCGCAGTAGCTACTGGAGCTGCGCTCGATTATCCCTGCTGCTAGGAGTTCGGCCACTTGTGCAAATATTTGCGCTTTCTTGTGGGCGTTATACGAGTAACGCGCCGTCCGGATGGGGGTTTTGTCCTCCAATTCGATGTAGTGGCTTATGGTTTTGGTAGTTGTCGGGGTCACCCCTTTGTCGAAGACTCTTGGAAAGTCCCTCACTACCTGTTCGAATTCCGCAGGTTCCGGGAATGCGTGCTTAGGTAACGCAATAGGTTCGTGCGCCTTGATAGTTTTAGGGCGAGGTAACGTCCAGTAGATGGTGGAACGTTTATCCTTCCCGTAGTGCAGGCATTTTTGCACTTAGTCTAGGTTTACCCCGTTTTCTTCCATCCAGGGGTGTCCGAGGATGAGTTCTTCGCTCAAGGTTGGTGCGATCAGGAGTGTAATTTGGTGTCTTTGTTTTCCCACCATTATCTCCGTCTGGGTTTCTCCCGTGGTGGTCAGGTAGGCACTGGGTTCTGCCTGTGTGACCTTAATTTTGGTCGGTCGTACGGCTGTCAGTTTCACCGAAGTGAAATTGTGGCTGGCACCGCTGTCCACGAGTGCTTGCACCTCTTTGCCATTTAGTGTGACCGTGATACGGGGTCGGTGGCCTGTTCCCATTGCGCCGACGGTGGCGTAGGGTTCGGTGTTCAGCAGGTCCTGGTTCGTCACTTTCCTCTCATTTTTCCTCTTCTTCTTCTTCTTCTTCTTCTTCTTCCCTTTTCTCTTCTTCTTAGCTTGCGGCTCAGCGAGCGTTAAGATTTGGGCCGGTGGTTCCTGTCGTTTTGTCCCCTGCCGGCCCTCTACTCGTTTCCCGACTTGGGTAACGAGGAGGTGTTGGGTTTCGCCTTGTTTTTTGGCTGATACGGCTCTTCGTCGGGCTATGTTGGCTTCGACTCGGATTGCCGTGGCCAGCAAGTGTTCGAACGTGTCGAAGGTGTGCACATCCAGAGCTTGTTGGATGCGAGGTTCGATCCGCGCCGCCAGGGTGCTTGTTAGTTCTCTCTGGGACTTGTATGGCCATAAACGGAAGTAGATGGCCGCTTGTCGTCTGAGGAAGCTCTCGACCGCTTCTTGTGGGTCGTGGTGCTTGTTCAGCAGCTCTTCCATGAGCTTGTAACGCTACCAAAACAGCAACCTTCGATTTGATAATCAACGCTCTTTTGTGCGGGTAAGAGGTGGACAGGGTTTCACTTACCGTCGTAGCTCAGTGGAGACGGGGGTGGTAAGTTGTGAGCGCCACGGGATCTTTCTATGAAGTCCACCCTGTATTTGGCCACACCTCCTAAAGGTAGAACCCGATACCAAAAAGTTAGACACAAAGGCGTATGCGGATATCAAATGTAGAAGAAGCTAATATAATTTAATTACATTCGGCACATTAATGTTCGAGTGAGGAACATCTATAAATGTACAAAATTAAATGAACACAAAAAGGTAAATGCAAAAAAAAAAAAAAGGTAAATGCAAAAATACAGGTACAAATACACCCAATTTATTGGATTGTTCAAAAAAAAGTATTTACAACGGATTAGGCCAATCTGCCATTGACAAGTTAAACTAAATGTAAAGTTCAACAGTATCCAACTTATTCCCAAACATCGATCTACAGAAATCGAACAACCGTGCTACCGACGTATCAACCAAAGCCTTAAATATCTTAAAACAATGAACATAACACAATACGTGAGCGGTAAATAAGCCGTGAAATTTTAATTCAAAATATCGGTATATTTATATATATATAAAAAAAGGAGTACTCACAGTTTGGGTCCCTGTCCAGGCATAGCGCTATCCCCGTCCAAAGATCCTGTAAGGCAAATATTAGTACGCCCGAAAATAAACAAAATAATAAATTTCACAGCCCACAGTTATCTTGCTCTGCCTTACACCAAGTGGTAGAAGGCACAAAACAAATATGCATTGCACACAAAAAAAAAACAATAATTATAAAGGCTGTCGATATCACGTGGTTGACTTCTTCCTGTTAAATTCTTCTGGACTCTGGGAAATAAGCCACTACACTTCAATTGGCAGGATGTGAGACTTGGGAACACCAGCGGCCTCACGCTTGCACACATTTCTGTATTCTTCAAATTAACCAAACCAATCACTTCAATTGGGAGCAGGATATGAGACTTGGGAACATCAGCGGCCTCACGCTTGAACACACCCTTCTGTATTCTTCCAGCACGTCCTATACGGAACGTCAAGAGGGGTCTCCCGTACCTGCGATAGATACAGCAGAGAGGTGACCGTACGGGAACGTTAAAAAAAATAAACCAGAACGCCCGTAGTAAGAACCTAAAACATGCCATACAAAACCAGAATTACAAATAATTCTGCAAACTCCGGAAAGCCATAAAAACAAGATAAAATAAACACTAAACCAACCTGAGATTTTAATACGGTCCTACAATCCTTTTAGATAACTTCCAGCTAAGAGATGCGGGTGGGTGACAAATCCGCCATGCGGTTGTGGTATATACGATAAATCCCAAAAATACCCCTTTGCGGGTAACACCAAACACAATATATCACCACTCAATGCAGTTTAAACGGCGAGTATATAAATCAGGCCACGATGCCTAAGGATTTACATATCCTCTCAGAATACTCGCCACTGCTACAACACCACACCACGACACCTCAACGACCGGAAAAGGAATGAATCTCATTCTCCGTGAAGCATAGCGTCTGGCCAATCAGACCGATGCGCAGATGATTCTAATTAGGTGAAATTCAAATCTTGCGCCAAACCCATATGCGCTGAACAATGTGATCAGAAGATGGCTGACAGGTGTCAAGTGGAAAGTGACAACAAAGTGGATTAATAACCACAAGTAAGTACAGCAATTCAAATTAATAAATTAACAATATAAATCGTCCCAACTACTTACTGTAACTTCCTTGCCCCTGAGAAATCATCCTTGCAGAATTGAACCACCTAACCTCGAATCACTACACAACAACAATTACTTGATATCCCAAAATAACAACTCCCCCAGTCTCTCACAAAGTGGTAATTCTTCCCTTGAGTAGTATTCACAATAATTAACTCTAACGATTTCCAAAATCCTACTAATAACACTACCCGAGGTGAATAAAACCCATCATCGTAACCGCACTCATACTCAAACTAAACAATTAATCAAATCCCTATTAGCACTCTCCCATGCAATCTACAGCATAATACAACCTTCCTCGATTAACAATTAATAACAATTACATTCAATAAACTAATCGCAACTTGTTTTTAGATTAAAACCGAGAGGATCGGGGCCAGTCCAGGATTGACACAAAATCCACAGCACAGACCAGCACAGGAGACATGTGAGTATTAAATATTTATAAAACCACAACATAACTTAATTATAAAGTAGTTAGATACTAATTTAAAAATCAAAATACAGATATTAATTCACCCCAACATAATTTTCATTCAACCATAGTGTATACTTGGTTGCATACCACTAATCCCTATTTTTGATTTTAGGAATTCCAACGACTGCAACTCCCCGAGATTTATGCCGTTACAAGCTGTGTGGTTGCGCTGGGGTCAGTGTAGCGCTGGATTAACCTGGCCTTGGAGATGTCGTATGATGGATACGGCTCTCTCTGGTGCCGCTCTTCGAACACCTTGGCGTCATCTTTTAAACTCTTCGTGAGTATGCGATGGTACGCATGTTGTGGCACCTGGTGTTGCACGAAGTGCTGTTCCATGCGAGCGAAGTACATGAAGGGGTCTTCATGCGCTAGCCCACCAAACTTTGCTGCTTCTGGTTGATATAGCTGGTACAGCCCTTGTTGTTGTAGGGCGTAGGTGTGAGCCTTCGTCAATTCGGTGGTCGCCTGTACTTGTGCCATCATGTGGTGCTTTCGTTTATTCTACTCCACGTGCTCCTTTAACTCTAATTGCTCTTTACGCGTTCGGCAATGTCAAACAGAACAAAAGGAGCACGTTCTTAAGCGTTCGGATATAACGGAGTGGAGATGATGGTGTTCACTCCACATGCACAACCTCTAGAGATCGTGTGAGACGGAGTGACAGCCGTATTTGAATTTTATTACATTTATTTAATCGTAAAACTTACTTATATTTTTGTAAACATTGATAAATAAAAAGAATGTCGCAAAAATCTAAAAAACCTAATTCGATTATAAATGCATGTTGATTCAAACAATTCAAACAATTCAAATTTTAAATTTCACTAAAATTTACTTTCATTAGTTTTATAGGTGACAATATAAAATTACTAGTGTAATATAATCAAGTGTTTTAAATTTTTGTAGAACTAAAAATAATAGTTCCTTTAAGAAATAAATTCAAATTAAAATATAGTATATGTTTATCTAAATGTCAGCTTTAAGGTTATAATTTCTGACGTCGAATCAAATTACAACATTACGTTCGGATATATGTATTTACTCTAACAACTATCCACACCACTCCAGTCTATTCTACTCCAACTCCACTTTCCTTAAACGAACGCACTAATGGCTTCTTGTACGGCTTGACTCCACACCTGGCTTTGCATGAGCGGCTCTTCTGAGCGTTGCTCTCTCTTTGGGTTTTGCTGATAGGAGCTTGGAAGTATTACGCTTCCAGTTGCCCCACGTTGGGCTCCATTTGTTACCGGCACGGCCTCCATGGGGATGGCGGAGGTTGCCGGTCCAAGTCCGGAGGGGAGTCCCGGACAGGGTTTGGCACTTTCGTACCTGATTTGTGTGTATGGTGAACCCGAAGGTTCCGACGAACACGCCACACAGGCGCGTGAACCCGGAGGTTCCGACAAACACGTCCCACGGACGCATGGACCTAGTGGTCCCGACACACACGTCCCACGGACCCGCAGGCCCCGACACACACGTCCCACGGACGCACGGACCCGCAGGCCCCGACACACACGTCCCACGGACGCTCGAGTCCGAAGACTCCGAACCCTCTGGTTCCCACGCCACACAGGCCCCGTCCTCCAGGTGTCTCCTGGCTGGATGACCCATTGGTGGACCTCCGTGGAGCGGAGATACACCAGGCAGGTCGGAGGCGACTTGCCCCAGGTTGCTTGGTACGACCTGGACTGCCGTGAAGCCTCGGGAATGAGGTCCAGGTGGCTGGACCTCCATCTTCGGGGTGATTGGAGGTGGTGGTGAGTGGATCACCACTTCCTCAAGCGTAGGCACCTCGTGGCGGTGTGCCCCAGGTGTCGGGCGTGAGCCGGCTGCAGGTGGTGCAACGCTACCGACTCGGTGGTGGGGGAGCTTGGGGTAAGCCCCCTGCTGGTGGTACGTCAGGTTGGGGTCGTTATTCCAGAGGGTGTCCATGATCATGGCGTGGGTGGTCGTCGTGTGCATCTGGGCCCTTGCGGCGGTATGTGCTATGCCGAAGGGCGTTAGTTGATACCCGGTGGCGTGGGGTGCAATGCCATCCGGGGTATCGAGGCTGGAGAGGATAGTAAACCTCCCCGGTGCAGTCGTCGGTGTGGAGTGAGAAGTTTCCATGGGGTTGTCCGGGGTCGTCGCTGTGGTCGTCATCTCGCTGTCTGGTAGATTCATCTGGAGTAGGAACGGAGTTGCCGGTTCGTCTCGATGGTCAAAGTAGACTCCTTCTGCAGCGTGCAAGTTTTCCTTTTATACCTATGGCGCTCTGCGGTGCTGCGTCGCCATTGGTCGCTGATGCTCCGCCCCTTGGCGGCATCAGCTTACTAGTCCTTTTATACAATAGTGCGGCCAATCGTTGGCCCCGCCCAACGGTCGGTGCTGATTGGCTGCACCGTGGACTAATGGGAAGCCTTTGCTTCTACGTTGGTCATCGTTGACTTATCTGTTATACGAAGAGTGTTTTCAAGATTATATCCTTTTTGACTCTGTATCTGTGAGGTTTTGTGGTTTCTAGCCACCGTTAATCGTTATAATGATCAACCTCAGCCGTCTCTACTACGAGCTGTGCTGAGACGCTTGGCAACGTCGCATCCGCTTCCATAAGAGGTCCTATAAATTAACGGAGCGAGGAAACAGATAGGAATTATAAGAACGCTACATAGAAATAAATGAAAATTTTAATAATATGAATCAAATAGTAAAATATATTAAAATAACAACAAAATTATGGAAAAAATAAATATATAGATTTAAATATTTGCAAATTGTGATTTGGTGAACAAAATAAAATATTTCTATGTAAAAATGATTTTATCTGAAAAATAAATAAATGTAAATTATAAATAAAAATTCTCACAGACATAGATAATAATACACACAAATACAAAATTGACAATAATAATTACAGAAATTACTATATAAAAATTGCAATTCTAGAAATAGTCACAGACATTCCAGGTAATGCTATTGTGCATATCAAGCATTAAGCCGTAATCATGTTCAGCGTTTTCGAATGGAATGCGAACAGTATTTCGGATAAAGTGGGCGAGGTTCTTGAATTTCTCAACAGATCGGCGGCCGACATTTTAATAATATGCGAGAAGAAGCGGTCAAAGTCAATATCAAGGGATATAATATTGAAAGACAAGATCGCAACATTGCGGGGAGTGGGGTCGCCGTTCTGTTGAGAAATTCAATAAACTATACACGAATTTGCAGTATTGCTAGTAATATAGAACATGTAGCGATCAGATTGGAAAACGATTTGATCATTATAGGCGCTTACAACAGGCCTAACAATATATTATTAGATGACGATATATTAAACATGCTGGACTGCGGAAACAAGGTATTAGTCGTAGGACATTTTAATGCTCGCCATCATACTTGGAACTGTCACTTAAATAATCCAAACGGCAATCAATTGTATAACTTGTCATTTGCCAATAATTTCAACATTTTTCATACTCATTCTCATACTCATTACTCGACTAATGGAATGACGCCGACAACAATTGACATTATAATTAACAAAAACGTGACTGACATTGTAGATTTAAAGACGAACTTAGCTCGGACCACATTTTAGTGAAGTTTAAATTGATACCCACAATAAATAGACCGAGACGTATAATTTACAGACCCGACTATATAAATGCCGACTGGCCACTATATAGAAGGATCTTAGACAGAGACGTAACAATTAACAGACATATTGATACACCTGAGAACATTGATTTTCAGGTAGAATCAATAACACGCATTATTAAAAATGCTATTAAACGGACAGTTAAATTCAAAAAGACGGACATATATAAAGACCACCTCCCACAGGACTTACTGGATAAAATTCAGAGACAAAACAGAACTTGGAAACTGTGGAAGAGGACTGGTGATACAAAAATACAATATGACGGCATTGATGACTAAAATAACACGCGACATTAAAGCTTACAAAGACAAAATTATGGAAAGATAAAATTGAGAGACTATCACATAAGGACAATTCAATTTGGCCTTTTGTGAAGTCAATCAAGAAAAAATCTTTTACCATACCGACGTTGACAAGTCTAGACGGTATGCATGCCGCCTGCACAGACGATGACAAAGCTGACATGTTAGGGGACACGCTAGAAGATGCAGATCTTCTAGACGCTAACCTGACTGACGAACAAAATGACGTTACTGCTTGTGTGGAACGATTTTTAACCGGTTACGAACAAACCCGAGACATCGGACATAATTTTACAAACCCTAAAGAGGTTAGAGACATAATTACAAAGCTTTCACCGCTAAAAGCAGCGGGACATGACGGACTACAGAACATTGCTCTGAAACATCTGTTTCGTAAAGCCTTAGTTCAGCTTCATTACATCATCATCAACGCAATCATACAAATAAGCTATTATCCAAAATCTTGGAAACTAGCCCACATCATCCAAATCAAAAAGGCTTTACAGAGACCAACGTCACCTGACTCTTATAGACCTATTTCATTACTAACGACATTAAACAAAGTGACTGAAAAAATAATTATGACGCGACTTGACAAATTTGAAACTTGCAATAAAATGACAACCGACTGTCAATTCGGATTCCGAAGCGGACATGGGACGGTCACCGACATGGTACTCCTAGATGCCAAAAGATCATTCGATTAAGTATGGACTCATGGACTGATTTATAAAATGATACAGAACCCCTCATATATCATAAAAATCATTCATCACTTCCTCATGGATAGACAGTTCCAAGTGAAAATAAACGATGCATTGTCCCCATTAAAGGACGTTAAAGCAGGTGTCCCTCAGGGATCAATATTGGGTCCAAAACTCTTCAATATATTCCTGAATGACATTCCTTCCCTCGAGCATACAAATATAGCCTTGTACGACGACGATACCGCAATTTATTCAGATTCATTCTACGCTATAGCCGCACAGAAGCAGAATCAAATTCATCTAAACATCTTTCATACATTTTTCCAACAATGGAAAATTATCATCAACCCGGCCAAGTCCGAAAGAATTATTTTTTACCCGTAAATTCACCAACATAAAGACATTTATACCGACGACTTACAATCATCAACTTATCCCGACAAAATCATATGTTAAGTATCTGGGAATCCATTTGGATACCAGACTTAACTTTCATCAACACTTATATGTAATTTATAAGACAAATCAAGCCATACGACAGATTTTTCCTTTCATCAACAAAAATAGTCATTTGTCGTCTTCAAATGAGGGACTTCTACCGTTTCGGTTTTTTAAGTTGAAGTGTCCAAATTGGAAGGTCATTTTATTATTTACTTATTAAGCGAGGTGTTATATGTAATGATGTTTTATTTGTAATAACAAACATGTATTCTTAATTGCACTTTGATGTATAGTATAAAAATAAAGAAGTTGAAACTGAGTCGTCCTGATGTTAACATGTTACATCTTGCATTAAATTTATTATTGACTGGTAAATCTATGATGCAATACCGGTATTTATTTTTATTTGTAATTTCATTTAGTTCTAATTAGTCTGGCATGTTATCACTTACTTGAGTTTCAATTTGATATAAAGGGTTTTTCAATAAGAAGTTTCATTTTGAATAGTAGGCTATTTGGGCAGCTGTCAATTTTGAAGCTTATCTTTTAACATTTGACAAGTAAAAACTACGCCATTATTAAAAATGGAACGATACACGCTTCAACAACGCATTGATATTATTAAAATTCACTAGAAAAATGTTGAACATTTTTCAGTCACAGTTCGCAAAACTAAAGCACTTTTTGGTCGTCTAAAAGCACCTTCTCGGCTGGAAATAGTAAACCTGGTGGAAAAATTTGAGCTGTTGAGACAAGTTTGTGATGTGAAGAATCGAAACCATGTGCATCGCTCAAGAACACATGAGAATATTGCTGATGTAGCCCGTAGTGTTGAAGAAAGCTTAGGTTTGTCGATCTTTGGAATTAGACATTCCACAAACGACATGGCACCGTATTTTGCATAAAGACTTAAGTCTTAAAGATTTTAAAGTTCAGTTAACAGAAGAACTCAAGCCGGTCGATCAACATAAACGTAGTACCTTTTCTGATTGGGTCATTCAAATGCATAAAAATGATCCGGAATTTCGTTGAAAAATCATCTTCAGTGATGAGGCCCATTTTCACTTCGAAGGCTGCGTTAATAAGCAGAATTGTCGCATTTGGGGCTCAGAAAATCCAAGAATGATTGTTGAAAAGTCTTTGCATTCTCAAAGTGTCAATATCAAAATGAAACCTCTTATTGGAAAACCTTAACATTTTTTTGGTTTTTTGGCACATGTTAGCAAAATGATTTGGAATATTACATATTTTACATTTTTTTCCAAAGGTAGGACATCTATTGATTACATGATTACCACTACAATTGCGACAGTAATATATCATATGTTACCAGTGTTGGACCCTGTAGTTGTACGTGTTTGGCCCTGACGAACTTGAAGTTGTAGAATTGTAGTTTTGCTGATGTGGTTTATCATCTCTTTGTGACATTGGCATGTTGGGAGGATTCTTCTTCCATATGGCATCCACTTCTGGTTCTTTCTTGGTTATATTTGTAGATTCTCTGTCTTCATTCATGTGTTTTAATTGGTGTCTTGCTGCTTCTGTTGCAATACATGTTTCTACAGCTTTGTCTAGCGTTAGTTTATCCCCTTCTTGTAACAGTTTCCCCCGGATTGGTTCGTCTTTTATACTAATTATGAGCATTGTTCTTGCCTTCCTGTAATGTGAAAAAGTTACAAAATATGATGCTAAATTCAACCTAGTTATTTTAATAAAATATACATTGACATGAAAAAAACGTAGTTACTGCTATAATACTGTATTAATTTTACCAAGTTTATACGTACGTTCTGAAAAGAATTGCAATATCATTGTTTAAACAAAGATTTTAACTAATTAAAGAAAAACTCATTTTTTTGCCATTACCAAACCACAAAACTTAAAAAATCGTGGGCTAAAAGAGGGCTAAAAATTCAAAACTACATTGACAAAATTAATTAAAGTTTTTGAAGCTATTATTATAGATAGACAATGCCATTACACAACATACAACAATAATTTAATCAACAATAGACATTTCATCACTAGAAGAAATAATAAAATAATAGTAAATTGGCATCGTATATGATAAAATGCAAATTTGGATTTAATTGTTCCAATAGCTCTGTCAACGTACGTTGGCAATAATAGTACTTGTTTTTTAATAACAAACGTTTGATTGTAAAATGCTCTGTGAAGCATTTAGGAATAGTTTTATAACAATATTTATGGAATCTAGCAACTTCTTTTTTAATCTAAATTCAGACGTAATATTATAAATGTTAATAATGTCTGTGAAAATACTGACAAGATGCTGTTATAAGAATAAAAGCATCTAAATCTCGAGTTTTGCTAAATAAATCTAATCCTGTATAATACCTTGTTTTTGCATAATAAGCTTTTATATAATCATATGATAACTCTATTGTACCTAATTTACTCAGATTTAATCTAGTGGTATACAAGTTTTTTTTTACAAAATAGGAAACTATCAAAGTATATTCTTCCCTAGCACACTTCACATAGCAGTATTTGTTTATTAAAATTGTGTTCTCTGTTTTGCTAAAATACGAACTATTCCACTTAGCTGAAGATATTCCCAATTAAACAAATGCTAATTGACAAATTCTGATAATACTTTCAACAATTACTACACTTACAATAATGAACTAACATCAGACAATTAAAGCATAATATAGATTAAATATAATTTAAACAATATTAAAAAAAGTTAGCAGTGCGAGGACAACAACGCTAACGAAAGTTAAGCAAAGGCATTTAAACATACATACACATGTCTTCTATGTGGCTTGTTGTGTCCGATACCTTAGTGTGTAGTATTTATAATACGCACTTGTTTAAATTTACCTAAATGACTTATTTGTTAGATTCAATTAGCATGCTATTTAGTAATACAGTGTCATATATCTATGTTGCAAATTTGCAACCATATGAAATGAAGGGTTAATTAGTTCTACAAATCATTAATTAGGTACATTCTGGCATTTGGAATCAGCGTTTCTTCTTCGGCTAATCATATCTGTTTTTATTTTCTTCTAGCTTGCTTTATAACAAAGTTATGAGTATTTTTATACAGTACACAACATATTCCGGGGTTCGGGGTGTACGGTTTGCCGAGCGTATCTAATCGACGTACCGTCCTTGTTTGAAATTGGACTGCATCAAAGGCGATTAGTTTAGTTCAAATTATATTTAATCAATTATAATATGCGCGCATTCTTTTGTGATAAATAATTTTAAATTATGTATGTATATTAATTTTATATACCTAAATAAAATATATACATAAATATAAATAAATAATTAATTACAAGAATAGAACAAATAAATATATCTGCACATTTTAAATTAAATAAAATATAATAGCAATTTGTAAAAAAAACATAAACTTTGATTTGTAGCATCTCTTTTTATCTCACAGTCGTATACGAGGCAAGAGAGACAGAATTTTAGAAAAATTGATTCAAAACAATAATTACAAACTGTATTTTACTATTTTATATATCAAATTATACTACCAAGTATTACTAATCTTTCTCATAAAAAAGGTAACATAATTTCAATTATTAATGACTTTAATAAGATTTATAAAAAAATAAATAAACTTTTTTATTACAGACACTCAATATATTCAAGAATAATAATAAAAAAAGTAAAACTAACTTGTACATTTGTTTAAAATATATAATATATTGACAAATATACATAATATAGTACTCACAAAATAATTCGTTAACCAAACCGTGAATAATGCGTGCTTTAAAGTTACGCATTTGTATGTCAGTTTTTACTTGTACCTGATACATCTTACAAAAGAAATTTATTTATTAACTCTTAAGTTACTTAATAGAAACACTAATAGATTTTTTACACGGTTAAAAAATTAGAGTTAGTAATTTTTAAAAAAGTACTAATTTTATTATATTTTATTACAAATAATTTTAAAAAAGTGCATAAACTCGAAAGTAAAGTATTAATAATAAGCTACATTGAGTCTAAATGTATTAAACATAAAAATATACTTTATAAAATTATTACAACTACAATGATATAAATATTAATAGAATGATCAAAAACAACAATTAATCACAATACAAAATGTTTGTTGTGAACTTTTGCATATATTTTATGTATAAGATATTTAAGGGAAAGGTAATAATTATTCTAAATAAAATTAAAACACAAAACTAGCATATAAAAGTATAATTATTACCAAACAATTTTGTTTGCTTGCATTTAATATAATTTTTATATTAAACAGCATAACATATTTTAATTGCAAATGCTTACTAATGAAATTAAATTCCATTTCCTATTTGTTTCAAAGATTTACATCCAAATGCAACCCAGTATTTAACCATTATTTCGCTTGTTAATATTGCTCATTTAAACCGTATATGGCGTAGTGACTAGTGCGACAGAGTAAAACATACAAATGTATACGGCACAACGGCAAGTTGCCTACCCACGGATTTGGACCAAGGATGTTATACTATATACTGGATTGGCAACCAAGCCCCTTAAAGTGAGGAAAAATATCGAAGTATGCAATCTGCCGTTGTGCCGCTCTAGCATCTCTTTCTATCTCACATTCGTATGCGAGGCAAGAGAGACAGAATTTTAGAAAAATTGATTTAAAACAATAATAACAATCTGTATTTTACTATTTTATATATTAAATTATACTACCAAGTATTACTAATCTTTCTTATTAAAAAAAATAACATAATTTCAATCATTATGACTTTAATAAAATTTATAAAAAAAATAAAATAAACTTTCTTATTATAGGCAACAAATTTATTCATGTAAATGCAATGCATTTATTTAAAATATAAACTATATTGACAAATATACATACATAATTTAGTAATAAAATATTAACAAACATGTAATTATTTTATTTAACTAAACATTATTAAATAATACAATATGATTCATTTTTTGTCGCATACTCGCACTTTTGCCTTGAATTCGTTCAGTAATTTTTTTTTATCTTGTTTTCATTCTCATTTCGGTATAGATAGATGAAATTTGTTTAATTAATTGAACCTCATGCAAATCTTCAATTAAATATTCACTTGATACTGGATGGATAGGTTCAAATAAATAAATTTTTGTAGAAAATTCTTTAACTACATTTTGAATAATGCGTGCTTTGAAGTTACGCATTTGTATGTTAATTTTTATTTGTATCTGGTACATCTTCTCAGAATACTGCACTATTTTGTGAACTACGTCAGATACAAATATTAATTTTTTTCTATTCACAAATTTTGTAAAACTCTGATGGCATTCTTTTGCTATAACGTAAGTGTGGTCACTTTGCATTTGATTTGATATTAAAATTTTGTTACAATCATTGCAATTACTTTTCGATAATATTTTTCTAACAACAACCCCACTTATATAATACAAAATGTTATTTTGCAAGTCATTCAGGTTATAATTATCTAGTAAACTGCACAAATTAGAGTCAAAATAATTTTCTTCATTTGCCAATGATGTGAAAGGTGTAGATACAGACCTTTTCTTACTTTTAAATTCAAAAATAGGATTCATTACGTAAGTGTGGTCAATACAGTTGGCTGTTACAACCGGCGTAGCACTGTTTTTAAATAAAAGTTTTCGCAAAGCCCATTTAAATTGGAGTACATTAGGGTTATTATTCCAACCTCCTGCAGAACGAATTAATGAAAAAAATATTTCAATATTGTCTTGCGAACACTTAAAAGATAAGAAGTATTTTAAGGGGTCTAATTTTGTTAATAAATCTGACGCAAGGCTTATAGTACTATTCATAGTGATAATGAAACCAAGAGCAAATGTTTTTCGAGCATGTAGTAATAATGGAATTCCATTTATAGTTAGTTGTTTTAAATACTCTTTGGTTTCATTAAAAATGTTCGAATAATATTGTAGATTATTCAGTCGAAGTGGAGCTTTGTAACATTGTTCAAAAGGATTTTTTGAATTCAACATATCAAAAACGCGGTCTATCATTCTTAAAAATCTAACAGTGGCTTCACTGTTTTCAAAGTTATTTGTGCCAGTAGATCGTAAATAATCAATTGCATCAGCTATGCCAGAACTTAACACTTGTGCTGCTAAACGAACATTCATCTTTTTATTTTGGTAGTTAACATGAGTTGCTGTTAAAGAATTGGCTAGTTTAAAATCACATTCTTCTTGGATGCAATGTAATTGATGAATATATTTCCAAGATATATTTCCATCATTGGAACTTATATTTTGCTCACCCATGGCATTTCGCGCTAATTTGAGCATGTGACAAGCATCCATCATGACATAAACATAGGTGTTACTTGATGGGTGTTTAAAATATGTTTTTAAGTTATTAATATCTAATGTACACCCTAATTGCTTGTATGTTTGTAAATTAACTTGAGTTCCATCTGATGTAATAGATCGAACAGTTATTCCTATGTGAAATAACTTATCCAGAGCAATTTTTATTAGCTGACATTGAACTGTTGCGGAAGTTTTATTTGTTAAAAAATATGCAATAGGACATTTAAACTTTTCTTTGTATGAAACAATTTGAAAAACAAGTGCTTCTGTCGCAATTGCTTCAGGATCTACATCAACAATTTCTGCATAATCAACATATCCAACATGCTTGTCATTTTTTTTATCCCACATAATTTGTTTTCTAATAGACATAGCATCTATTATTAAAGCGCAGTCTCTAAGAAACAATTTACTTTCAACATTATTTTTTAAAAAATCTAGTATTTCTTGCAAGAATCCTGCTTCACAATTATGACTTGACATCCAGTTTCGAATTGTTCGTGCACTAGGCAAATAAAATTTATCTCTTAAAAATCTAAATGCTTTTGGAGAGTAAAAGTATAAAGTTAAAGCAAATTGTTTCATTTCTGTTGAATAAACTTTATGATTAAAACTTCTTGCAGAGTTTTTTGATTGGTTCATAATAAACTCTAATGGAAATCCACTAAAGTTGGTTTTTAAAACTGAAAACAATTCGGTTGAACCTACTTTATTTTTTTTAAGAGCAGCGATAAGACCGCTCATTGTATCAATTCTATGGCATCGACGTTTGACCTTTTGTTGCAGAGTTTTTACCTTGCGTTTTAATTGTTTTCTAGGGGAAGAGGTCAAATCAGTTTGAGTAGCCACATCTATCACATTCTTTGTTAAAGTTATTTCGTCAATTTCCATAAGATTTTCTATTTCTTCTTCAATTTCCTGTGGTGGTGGTGGTGATTGACGTGTAGGAATTGGACGTTTTTTATGAATTTTAATTAAATGCTTAGGAAAATTGAACACGGATGGTACTGCTTCTGGTTTTAAACGACGAACTTCTGCTCCTGGTCTTATCAAATAATCACTTTCAGTGAAATGCAAACTGCAAATGCGACTATGCATAGTTGGTTTCCAATTATCTCGTCTTATAGCGTGAATCCATTGCTTTAATATTTCAGTTCTCTTGAAAGGAAATCTACAAGTGAAATGTTCATATTCTAAACAATTTATTCATTAACCTTTAAAAGATACTTAACAGAAACAGTGATGGAGTTTTGCATGGTTTAAAACTTGGAAATATTAATTTAAAAAAAGTACTTATTTTATTATTTAATATTATAAATAATTTAAAAAACTGTATAAACTCTATATTTCATATACATATAAGATATTTAAGGTTAAAGTAATAATTGTCTTGTATAAAGTTAAAATACAAAACCAGCATATAAAAATATAATTCTTACCCAAGCTATATTGTTTATATGCATGATTTATACTACACAAAATTCCTTCACTGTTATCGAGGCTTTAAAATAATTTTTATATTAAACTGCTTTAAATATTTTAATGGCAAATGCTTACGAATGAAACTGAATTCTATTTCCTTTCTGTTCTAAAGAATTGCATCCAAAAGCAACACAGTATTTCACCATTATTTTGCTAGTTAATATTGCACTTTTCAACTAGATATGGCGCAGTAACTAGTGCGACAGAGTAAAACATACATATTTATACGGCACAACGGCAAGTTGCCTACCCACGGATTTTGGACACACTATTTCCCTATGTTAATATACGGTGGTTGCCAATCCAGTATATAGTATAACATCCTTGATTTGGACACACTATTTCCCTATGTTAATATACGGTGGTTGCCAATCCAGTATATAGTATAACATCCTTGGTTTAAACGAATCTTAGTTGGCCGATTTGAATGATTTCAACTACCAACGCGAACATGATTTCCCATCACTAGTTTAAAAATAAATTGTGTAAAAAAAAGTTAATAACATAACAAATTAAAATCATAATGAATATTAGTCCAAACAGTTGACTAAAATAAACTTCAAAGTGCGCCCGGTGACCTTAGCAAGAGATCTTCCCAAACAAAGAAACAAATACTGCCCCAATAATCAGCCGAATATATTACTCAAGAAAACGTGTCATATACTGCTTTCCTTTCAAGAGCAACACGCTCCCGGGGCTTGACGCACAGAACCGTTCTGAACTATTCTGAAAGGAACATTATTTACTGGCATATATTATGATGCGTTGACTAACGACATAACCAACAAATAATTATTTACTCAACTTGACATTTTGTTAACTAATTGTATAATTAAAAGTCGTTTTATTGCATTATTTTTATGATGCACAATATAGATTCTAAATTACAAAATATTTCTAATAAGTTAATAAGGTGGTAGTAAATATTAGATATATTTAGTTTTCTGGTGTTGGCACTTGAAAAGGGCTTGATGCACCGTTGTCGATGGTTGTGCATGAGGGGAGAGGGGAAGGACACTCAGAACAAGTTGGGGCGTCGCGCTCTCTGTGAAAGGTACATGGGGCGTCACCCACAGAATTGTTCGGAACCGTCCAGAACAGTGAAAGGAAAGCATCTATAGTGTGTTGCTGTCGCGGAAGCGGTTGCTCCAAAGGCGGCCGAGTTACAGCCCTCCAAAGTCCAACCTAGGGCACACGCGCTTTCACCATCCGAGGCCCCAACGCAGAATTCTGTTACCGGCGAAGTTTCACCGGTCTAATTTTTATTCTAGGAATCGCCCTTAACTCGTGCGCCGCGCGCACCCTCAACCCTTTGCGGCAGGAAAAGGAGGAGCCTACCGGTCTTCGCAGCATTCAGGCAGTCAAGTCTGACTAACCGTCAAGAGCAAACGGACCTATAGGACTCGTGCTGAAGGCCTGCCCTTCCTCGATCCTCGACGGCTTTGTTCTATAATCATTAGCCCAGACTTCTTTTACTGCACACCCGCTGCAGATCGCTGTATACATAACACCTTCTTGTTATCACTGTATTATTTGTTTTGCTTTTCACTGCTCACCGTATTATTTGTATTTATTTTGCTTTTCACTGCTCATTGTATTATTTGTATTTGTTGTTTTATTGTTTATTGTCACTTGTATTATATTTGTGTTTTTGCATCTCCCTGTTCATTGTCATTTGTAATATATTTGTATTTTTGCTTATCCGTGTTGATTGTCTTTTGTATCATATTGTGCTTTTAACCTTTCATTGTGTGTCATTTACTTGTTGTAATTATATATAGTGGGCCGATTAGGTCGATGGCTACCGTGCTAAACGGTGCTTTGCTTGCTCTTGCTCTTAGCGGAACATGTGGCTGTCTCTGTCCGCGTTTTGTGGCCGTACAGACTTGGCACTCTCGTACATACTCTCTCACATCTTTCGGGATGGTTGGCCAATAGTACCGAACTCGTATGGCTCGTTCGGTCTCGTCTCGACCGGGGTGCGTTGCTTTATCATGCAGATCGTGCATTACTCGTAAACGGAGTTTGCTTGGTACGTACAAGCACCGATCTTCTTGTCCGATGGCTTTTCGGTATAAGGCCCCATTAATTAACTCAACGTGTTCATCGTGTTCTCCGAACCTTGGATTTTCCGGGTCTAGCAGGATTTCGGTAATTCTTATAGCATCTTCGTCTTGTTCTTGAGCAAGCCGTATTTCCTCAATTAGGGGCAACTGAACCGCGTTTATTTCGGGAGGTATGAGCCCGTCTAAGTTCAGTTCGTGGTTGGTGGGCTGGTCTTCCGGGTCTCTGCTCAGCAAGTCCGGCAGTTCGTTTTGTCTTCCGGGGCAATGTTCGATAGAAAAGTCAAATGACTGTAAGAACAGTGCCCATTGCACCAACTTGGATCTGTGATCCTTAAACTTGCTCAACCAAGTCAGAGCTTTTGAGTCTGTTCTTGCTGTAAAGTGTTGTCCTGCTCGTTTACATGATACTTGTTCGGTGGAGTTTAATTTAGCGGAGTCGAAACTAATTATCCGCTTTTCGCCTTTTGGAGTTATTTGGAATAGCACGGACGCAATTCCAATTTGTGAGGCATCTGTCTGTACTACGTAAGGCAGATCTGCCACGGGCCGATGCAGCTGTAGTGGTTTCGATATGGCTTGCCGGATCTGTTGCATGGCTTCCGTGGCGGCTGGTGTCCATCGGAAGGCTCTGGTGCTCGCCGTCAACTCGTTTAGCGGTGCGGCCATATCTGCAAACTGGGGAATATATTGCCGGATCCAGTTGCAAATGCCCAAATATCGGCGAAGTTGACGTCGTGTCTTTGGTGGTGTATAATCCGATATTTGCTTAATGTGTTTGGTGAGTGGTCGAGTGACGTCGGTGTCTACGACATGTCCCAGGTATTCCAACGACGTTTTTGCGAACGCGCATTTTTCTTGCCCCAGTCTGAGGTTAAACTCCTGTAGTCTTTCGAACACCATTGATAGGTGTAGTAGATGTTCTTCATATGACGAACTGTATATAATGATGTCGTCTAAGTACACTCATGAGCCGCTGGAAGGTGGCCGGTGCATATTTCAATCCAAATGGCATTACCCGGAATTGATAATGCCTGCCATCGGGAGTGCTAAACGCGGTGTAGCGCTTTGAAGCGGCTTCCATGGGAATTTGCCAATATCCGCTGCTTAAGTCCAAGGTGGAAAATACGGTAGCCGACCCCAGATCCCGTAGTGCTTCCTGTATGATTGGTGTAGGCTCGGATGGAGTAATTTCGTTAATTTTTCTGTAGTCCATACAGAATCTAGTCTTGCCGTTCTTTTTTCCGATGAGGACAATCGGGGATGAATACGGACTGGTGGATGGTTCAATAATTCCTTGCATCAGAAGATCCCGTACTTGGGCATCCATAATCCGTTTCTTTTCGTTGTTCACCCGGTATGGACGTGTTGCTATCGGATTTCTGTGTGTCGGCCGGATGGTATGTTCTATGTTCCGCGGCACGTCCGCAAATTGATCTTTTGGGGTGAACAGCACTCGGAATTTCTCTGTCATTTTTTTGAACTCGTGCTGCTGGGCCGTCGGAAACCCATGTTCTAGTTTGGGTACTTTGTCTTGGGATTTTGTGGATTGATTGTTTCCCCAAAAGATTGTGTCCCTCTGATTACGCCTTAAATGTAGGCAACTTCGGGCAAAGTCGAACGTGCCGGCGTGTGCGAACAGGAACGGTGTTCCTAATATCACCTGGTGTCTTAAGTTCTTTGATACTAGAAATTCGGCTTGGTATTCTGTTGACCCCAATTGGAATGAGACTGATGCTTTGCCGATAGCTTCTAGTTCGCTGTCCTGAGCGGCGGTCAACATCGTTATCTGGTACGGCTGGTAATGTGGTGCCAAATCTGCGTTGATAAAATTGATATCGGCGCCGGTGTCCAGTAGGCATCTATGAGTGTTCCTGCCGATAGTAATGGGAACTATCGGCAGACTTTGGCCAATGACGTTATTTGGCGTTGTCGTGGTGACCGGCCGTCGCTGCTCAATCCTGACGTCCGGTCGCTCCCCCGTTTCCCGAATTGCGTTGTTGTTGCAATTTTGGGCAATCACGGTGGTAGTGCCGAGTACCTCGTGGGCAATACCGACATTCCGGTATGTTAGGCTCTTCCTTGTTTCGCCAACTTTCTTTCGGTGGTGCTGCGTTTCTACCCGTTATTGATGGACGTTCGGTTCGCACGGCTATAGCCATTAGTTCGTCTATAGTGGTAGGTGGTATGCGGACGGCATCCTTAAAATACTGCTCTGCTAGGAACAGAATTAAGTGTACTATGTCGGTTTCGCTCTCTTTTGGGCACCATCTTTCGTACTGGCTCTGTTTTTTTAATACGAAATTGTGGGCATCTAAACTTCCTTGTTTCTCGCTCCAAAGGGATCCCATTTGCGTGATGCGTAATGCTCTTGGGGCAAACGCTTGACGTAGAGCGTTAGTAAAGCGTTCCCATGTTAGGTTGCTTTCTACGGCTAATTAGAACTTCTTTTCGGCTGTTCCCCTCAGCCATTGTCCCGCCATTCGTGTCCAATTGCGTCGATGAATGCAGGACTCTGTTAGTGTGGCCTCACATTCATTTATGAAAAATTCTACATCTTGGCTCGGGGCGCCGTTGAACTCTGGTAAGCAGATAATTGCGTCCCGCCGGTACATGTTACGTAGTAATGTATTTTCTTGTGACGTCATAGCTTGTGGCAAAACTTCGTTGTATCGTGTGTTTAGTCTGCGTTGAATCTCTTCTGGTGGCGTCATCGTGTTTACTGGTTCCGATTCCGTTCCATTTCCGATAACTTCTCTCTGTGGGTTTTGAACGTCTTTTTCCGTAAGGATTTCCCCGTTGAGGACTACTGTATCGTCGCCGGATGCCATCGTTGTGGGTACGCTGTCTGTAACTGGCGGTAGACCAAGGAGACGTCTCGAGATCGTTCTGCTGTCTTCATGTGCGCGGGTGTCCGCGGTAAAGAAATCTCGCCTTCGACTCTGTTATTGTCCTCAGCTAGCTCGGCTCAGGGAACAGGTTAACTCGGCCCAAGAGTTGGGCTCCACTTGTCACGGGGGAGATTCTTCTGCGGGGAAAGAGGGCGTGGCACAATCACTTCACATTCACTGGAGACACAAAGTAGCGGTTCGGGGTGATATAGTCATACACAATAGTCAGTAAACAAAAGTCTATTCGGTAACGAAAGGTAATGTTATGAAATCAACAAATTTACAATACAAGCCACAGTATGATATACACAAATGCATGCGACAATTTTCAATGTTAAATCACAATTACAAAATGATAGAATCGAATAAGCGTGAATCATATGACTGGGTATGACAATCAAGTTACAACAAAAGGTAATGTTGAGCCGTGGCGGAGAGCCGTCGAACCAACGGGCAGGTCAGGCCCGCAGCGCGTTGGTCAAGTCCGGTCTCGTGGGGGCCACGCAAAACAATAACACAACAGATACAACAAAGATAACAACAAAAATAACAAAATACAATTTAACAAATATAACAATAAAAGATGGGCTTATTTCCGCGATAGCGAGAAACGTTCACTATGCTGATTACTCAGTTCTCTGCAGTTTTCCGTTAGCGAGTTAGGAAGGTCAGGCCCTCTGCGTAACTCTAATAGGAAAGTTGCGTCGAAGTTGAGCGGTAGTCAGCGACTCCCGAAATGACCGGTGTGTTACCGGTTTCCCCCTCAAAGTGGAAGAGAGGGGGGCCGGACAATTGTTGTGACCTTGGTGATCACTGATAAATATTATTGTGGGGGTGGTTTAGCGTGGGAGTTGCGGTCTCCACGTCTCCACCGCCAAACAATGTGAAATTTCCCCCAGGGGTCGGGGCTTCTCCATGGTAGGGCAAGGAGGTATCATAATAATGGCCGT
Organism: Tachinus rufipes; assembly: GCA_963932245.1. Lineage (NCBI taxonomy): Eukaryota > Metazoa > Arthropoda > Insecta > Coleoptera > Staphylinidae > Tachinus > Tachinus rufipes. The sequence continues at coordinate 57,288,335 of OZ010747.1, forward strand.
CCCGTGTCGGTATGGTTCCAACACGGCGGCAGAGGGCCGGGAGCGGAGCTAGTGCTCGTCGTCGTATGTAAGGAGTTCCAGTTGGCGTGAGCCGGGGTCGGTGCGGAGGTCGTCATCGTGCGGTTTCTATAATGGTCAAACGTAGTTTTCAATTCATGGTCATAATTCATAGCGGGCGTCGTCGTCGTAAGTGCGGAAGGTCCAGGAGGCATAGCAGGGGTCGTCGGTGAAGGTCCAGGAGAATGTCCAGAGGCATTAGCGGGGGTCGTCATCGAGTAGTGGTAGAGCAGAGCGTTGTCGGTAGTACGGTGCATGGCTTTTCAAGACGGTTTAATTTCCAGTCAGGAGTAGCGTAGGGTTGCGTTCGTAAGATTCGACTGACTGGAAATTTCTCGATGCATTTATTTTATACTAATCACCTTGTCGGTGATTGGCTCTCGCACATTCCGGACTGGGCGTGTGTTCGGCAAGTGGCGCCGCCTGGTGGCCGTAACAATTCCCCCCTATTTTCTCGACGAGGGCAACGTCTTCAAGGATTGTTATTTGGAGAGGTGGTTCGTCGGTTGTAGGAGCGGGTCTCAGGTCGTCTATGTGTAACTTGCAGGGTGGTCGGTATGGCGAATCTTCTATCCAATAACAGTGACCGCCTGCGGCTGTTATTAGTCTCTTGGGGCCTAGCCATTTATTCGCAAACCCCCGTGCTCTACCTCTGTGCCTACGTTCAACAGGGTTGGCTTGTGGGTGATACGTAGCCGTCGTCTGGTGTAAGCATTTCCACTTCTTCACCGAGTTTTCGAACGTTTTACTCTTGAACTGGGTTCCGTTGTCCGATAAGATAACTTTTGGATACCCGTAGCGGTGAAATATTTTCTCCTCTAATAATTTTGTCGTAGTTTCGCTAGTTGCAGCTGGTACCGGTATTGCCTCTACCCAACGGCTGCTCATGTCCATAACGGTCAGTGCCAGTTTGTTTCCCGACCTGGTGGCGTCGAATGGACCAATATAGTCGATTGCTATTTTCTCCCAGGGTGCGCTTGGAGGGTGCGGTTGTAGCGGGTTTCCAGGTCCAGCGTGGCCTTCTTTTGTTCGGGCGCACACTACGCAACCTCGGACAAAGGTCCGCACGTCTCGTCGGATGCGTGGCCAGTGGTATGCCGCCAGTATGGACGACAGGGTTTCGTCTCTGCCGGGGTGCCCGGCCGTGTCGCTAGAGTGGTATTCTTTTTTTTTTTTTTTTTTTTTTAATAATAATATATATTTATTAATAAAATTTATATAATACAAAACAAATACTGAATGTATAATAAATAATAATAAAAATAAAAATAGATTCTTCCCTCTATCATCACTTGAGGTTTGAGGGTTCAATCCCATCTCAAGTTATCGGTATTGAGGGCTCGTGGTTGTTGTTGTTTTTGTTTATTTTTTATATTTTGTCATGTAATAACATATGTTTTATTTTTAATTTAAATGGTACATAATTTAAAGTTTTTATGTATGTTGGTAGGCTGTTATATTGTTTTATTGTTTCTGTTGTTAGTATCTGGTTGCACTTGACTGTTGAATACTTTGTTGTTCTTATGTGTGATTTTCTTCTTGTTTGGTGATTGTGTATTTCTTTGTTGGACTGTAACGTTATATTGCTTTTTATCATTTTGTTGTTTATTTTATATATCATTAAAATGTTGTTTAAAGTTATCATTTTGTTAATATTTAGCTTTTCTTTGTATAGTTAGGTTGTTGGTGTTCTTCTATCCATTGTGTATAAAATTTTGATAAGTTTGTTTTGTTGTCTTTGTAGTTTATTAATGTTTTTTTTGCTTGTGTTTCCCCATATATGGTTTAAATATGTATTATATGATGTAAATAATGCATGGTATATAGATATTTTTAATTGTTTTGGGAGATAATTTTTTATTTTCCATACTGCTGCTATAGTTGCTGAATTTCGTTTAACAAGTTTATTTATGTGAGTATCCCATTTTAAGTTATCTTGGATTGTTAATCCTAGATAGTTAACTTCTTTAATTTGTTTAATCTTTTCGTTATTTATTTTTATTGTGATTGGAATTTCTTTTTGTTTGTTATTAAAGATCATGAATTCTGTTTTTGTTTCGTTAATAGTGAGTAGGTTATTATAATACCATGTTTCTAATTTTATTATGTCTTCTTCGATAAGTTTTTCTATTTTTTTGTTTTCTTTTCCTGAGTATATAATGCAGGTGTCGTCGGCATATATGTAAAGTGTACCGTGTAGTTTTAGTTCTAATATGTCATTTGTATATAGTATGTATAATGTCGGCGGTAGGATTCCTCCTTGTGGAATTCCGTATTCAGCTTGCATCGGTTCGCTTTCTATAGAGTTTATTTTTGTTTTTTGTGGTCTGTCTTTGAGGTATGTGTTTATTAGGTTCAATTCGTTGCCTTTTATTCCTATCGCATCTAATTTTTCTATAAGCTTTGATTTTGATACAGTATCAAAAGCTTTTTTCATGTCAATGAAAATTGCTACTACGGTTTCTTTTTGATCTAGTTTGTTTTTTATGTGATCTACAAGTTCATAGGCTGCTGTTGTTGTTCCCGAGTATTGTTGAAAAGCATATTGTTGTTTGTATATTATATTATTTTGATTTATATGTTCTGTTAGTCTAATATGGATTACTTTTTCTAATATTTTATTTAATGTTGATAGCAGAGAAATTGGTCGATAGTTTTCTGGTTTTGTTTTATCTTCTTTTTTATGTATAGGCACTATTATTGTTTTCTTCATGTAGTTTGGATATATACCTGTGTCAATGACTTTATTTATTATGTGTACTAAAACTGGTGTTAGTGTTGCTTTATTTTGTTTTATTATGTTGTTTGTAATTTTGTCAAAGCCGGGTGTTTTGTTTTCTTTTAGTTTTATTATTATTTTGTGGATTTCTTCTTGTGATGTGTGTTCAAAATGTATGTCTGTTATTTTCTTTTTTATTGTGGTTGTATGTGTATTGTTGCTCGTTCTTGTAATTTGTTTTTCTGCTAGAGTTTTTCCAATATTTGTAAAGTATTCATTTATTTCGTTTGCTATTTCTATCGGTTCTTTAGTTCTTGTTCCATCTTGTTTTACTATTTCTTCAATGTTGTATTGTTTTGGAGTTTGTTTGTTAAGTTGTTTATTTATTATTTCCCATATTTTTGTGGGATTATTTTTATTGGTTAGAAATTTTCTTTTATAGTATAACATTTTAGTATTCTTTATGATGTTTGTAGTTTTTTTCTTCTGTTTGTAATATTCATTTTTTGTTGTTTCATTATTTGGATATTTAAGGTGATTTTTTTGTAGTTTGTTTCTTTTTTCAATATTGTTCAACACTTCTTTGTTGATCCATGGGCTTTTTTCTGTTCGTTTGATTCTTATTTTGGTTTGGTTGTTTTCTATAATTGCTTGCAGTTTTTTTGATAGTTCTTGAAAATTATTTATATCTTTTGTGTACATGTTATTGATATCTTTTGTTATTTTTTTGTAATCTGTTAGTGTGTGCTCAAAGTACTGGTATATTTGTTTGGTTTTTTGTTTTCTTTTTACTTTGGTTATTAATTCACAATGATCTGATATGTTTGAAGGTAATATTTTTAAATCTTCTATTTCCTGTTTGTTGTTTGTAATAACATGATCTAATATGGAATTTTTTCCATTTGGATCTGGATTCTTTCTTGTGTAGTATTTTATAGATGTTTTATTTATTATTTTATATCCATTTTCTAATAACATGTTCTTGTATTCTTTTGTTGTATTATCATTTTCTGCAATGTTGACGTTTAAATCGCCTATTATTATTTGTGGTTTCTTTCTGTTGATTATATTGTTTTTTAATGTAGTTTTAAGATCTTTAAAGTTTATTCTAGGTGGTTTGTATATTAGAGTTATTGCAGTATTTTCCTCTTTTAGTTGTATTGTTAATATTTGTATGTCTTTGATTGTTTTACTAGTTATTAATTTATATTCTGTACCTTTTTTAATGTACATTGCAATTCCTGCTCCTTTTGTGTTTCTAGAGTTGTATTCTACATTGTAATTTTCTAAAGTATACAGTTCTTGGTTATATGGTTTAAGCCAAGTTTCCGTTATAGCAATTATTGTAGGATTATTGTGTATGGTAGGTATAAGTTCAATTTCGTGATATTTGTTTTTTACACTTCTTGCGTTGTGCAGATATATAGTATACATTTCAGATTTGTATTTATTTATTTGGTTTACAATTGGTTTTTTTTTTTTTTTATTCTAAACTTTCTATATCGGAAAGATTTTTAATTTTAATTTTTATACTTGCTTCTGTTTTTCTTATGTATATGTTTCCATCTCGAGTCCATAGGTATTTATATTTAAGCTCCTTTCTTTGTTCTCTTGCTTTATAAAACAGCATATTTGTTTGTGCTGTTAATTGTTCGTTTATATATATTTCATTGGTTTTTCCTTTTAGTTCGCATTCTAGAGTAGTAATTGATCCAATTGTTTTTCGAGTTTTTAGTATATTTTCTTTATCTTGTTTGTTTTTGAATTCAACTATTATTGGACTTTTTTCGTTCAAAGTATCTTTTCTATAGGCTGATTTTATCTGTTCCTTCTTTATGTTTGTGTTTAATCCTTTTATTATCTTTATTACAACTTCTTCCGTTTTTTCATTTTTTTCTTGTTTGTCAACTCCAACTATTATGACATTGTTTTTAATTTTTTCTTTTTCTGTTTTTTCTAATGTTATTTCTAAAATTTCAACTCTTTCTTTTAGTTCTTCATTTGATTTTTCTGCTTATTTTAATTGTTTTTTTATTTCTTTATTTTCTTTCAAAACTTCATCGAATTTATTGCTCATGTATTCCACCGATTTTTTTAGGTCTTTTAAGGTTTCCATAATATCTTTATTTGTTGTTTCTTCTTCGCTTTCACTTGAATCATCTTTTTTGTTAGTATTTTTAGCATTTCTAGTTTTTGTCATTTTAAGTAATTAAATGAAAGTAAAGAAAACAGAGAAAATAGTTTTTTTAATTTTATTTGTTTTGGATTATAATATTTTAAATGAATTTTCCTTTTTAATTGTTTTATTTTATATATTTAGCTATTATTATAGTTGTATCTGTTGTCATGTTAAATTAAAATAACTAATTTCAGTACCTCTTGCTGAGCTGCGGGTGGTACGACTAACTGGTTATGTCCGGCTATCGTCCGTAGGAGTTCTCCCGCTTGGCCCAATTTGTACCCTACGTCGATCCCGTCTGGGATATCAGGGTCATCTAGCGTGGCTCGATATTGTCGCATGATTTCTTGAGTTTGGGGACAATCAGCTTGTGCCCTTCGCACTAAGGCAGCCAGGGTCTCTTCACCTAGGATAGAGATTTTATCCTTGGTGACCTGGTTCTTTCTGCTCAGCTTGCTGTATAGGTGATTTAGGTTGTGGTCTGTTTTATCCTTTACACCTTCTGGAGGCAGTAGTCTCTCGATATCCTCAATTCCTTCGTCCACTATCTCTGACGAACATGCGTTTCTGGATAGTGCATCGGGCAGGGCAGGTGGTTCAGCGACCCCGGGGTGTGCTCCACCTTGAAGGAGAATTCTTGTAAGAGCAGTGACCACCTGGTGAACTTGGCGTTAGCATCAATCGACTTGTCTAGCCATACTAACGGCTTGTTATCCGTTCTCAGAGTGAAGGGAGCATATTCCAAGTAAGCCCGGTATTTCTTAACGGCCCAGTAGATGGCCATACATTCTAGCTCGTTCGAGTAAAATTTAGCTTGTCGTTCGGTAAGTCGGGAGCTGCTGTAGGATATTATGTGTTTTGTTTCGCCCTCTTCCTGGTACAACACAGCGCCTAATCCAGTGTTACAAGCATCTGTCTGCAACACGAACGGCAAGTCGGGTCTCGGGCGAGCGAGTCTCATCGGTCGGCTCATTAGCTCCTTCACTTCCTGGAACGCTTTGTCGGCGTCTTCGGTCCAGCGGTATGGTTGCTTGGGCCCTTGTAAATCCATGAGTGGCCCGGCTACCTTCGAGAAATTCGGCACATATTCCCGGAGCCACGTGCAAGTTCCCAAAAAACTTTGCAATTGTTTCCGGGTCTTGGGGACTTCGAAGTTGGCAATGAGCTTCAAGTGATGTTCCAGTGGCAGGTTTCCCTCGGCGGTGACCTGGTGCCCCAGGTATTCAATGGACTCTCGACCGAATTCGCACTTGGCCAGTTTGCATTTGAGCCCGTGCTCCTGGAGTCTCTCTAACACGCGCCGTAGGTGGTCTAGGTGGTCATCATGATTGTCCGAGTATACCAAAATGTCATCGAGGTACACTAACACAAATCGACCTAATAGTCCGGCTAGCACACGCGACATTAATTTCTGGAACGTGGCGGGGGCGTTTTTAAGTCCAAACGGCATCACGCGAAACTGATACGTGCTGCCGTCGGGTGCCGCGAACGTGGTGTAATGTTTATGGGTCTCCTCCATGGGGATCTGCCAATATCCTGCTTCGAGGTCCATCTTGGTAAACACTCGCGCCGCGCCAAAGTCCTTCAGTGTTTCGTGTATCTTCGGAAGGGGTGCGACCTCATCCTTGGTTGCCGCGTTAAGTTTGCGGTAGTCCAGACAGAAGCGCGGGTCACCGTTCTTCTTTTTTATAAGTACCACCGGGGTACAGTACTCACTGGTGCTTTGTTCGATTATACCATTGGCGAGCATGTCTTCTATTTGTTTGTAAATAGCCGACTTCTTAGCCGCGTTGTAGGAATACCGCGGAGATCGCGCCGGAGTAAGGTCTTTCAATTCAATTTTGTGAGTCACCGTGCGCGTGGTTGTCGGAGCGATGCTGTCGGAAAAAATCGCACTAAATTCGTTCAAAAGTTGTTGTAGTAGAAACGGTTCCGGGAATGCGTTGCACGGCACTGTAATTGTCTCTGGTTGCGCGGCTTTTTTATTGTTTATTCGCGACCAGTACGCGGTAGCGCGGCGATGCTTTCCAAAATGTAAACACTTCCGGGTGTAATCCATGCTCACATCGTTGTTTGTGAGCCAGGGGTTTCCCAGAATCACTTCTTCTCCCAGGTGTGGTGCCACCAGGAATTGCACTTCCTGTGTCGTTTCTCCGATGTTAACACTGGCGGTGACTTTTCCATCAATTTTTAGAGTTGTACTGGCTTCTCTTTGTGCGTTCTTACGCTTTCGCCCCTGCTGGTACGGACGTGTTTGCAGTGGTGCGCGGGCCGGGACGGAGTTTATTTCTTCTCCCATTCTCCGGCCCTGTTCGCGTTTCCCTGGCGGTTGTTGTTCTGTTTGGCTTGCTGTTGGGGTTTGCAAAATTCTTTCACAAATTTCCTTCTGTTCATGTTGTGCTCTAATCTGGTGGCCATGTCAATCAGATCTTCCAGCGTGTTATATTGTTGGAGTTCGAAGGATTGTTGTAGCCTCGGTTCCACCATAGTGGTCAGACTGTCCGCCATAAGTTGTTCAGAATGCGTAGGGTAAACTCGTCTGTATTGGGCCGCCTGCCTACGTAAAAACTTCTCCACTGGTTCCGATGGGTCGTGCATCGTCATTACGAGCATACCTGCCAGTTGCGTCACATGGCGAGGGTCCCCGTACATTCGTAGCAACCTTCTTTTGGATTGGTCATAATTATTCGGGTGATTTCCGTGAAACTGATCTTCGTACGCTTTAGCGTCTCCTTTCAGCCCTTTTTGCAGCGTAGAGTAGTATGATCTTGTTGGCAACCGGCGTTCGTTCATAAAATATTCTAACCTTTCAAAATATTTAAAGGGATCTTCATGAGGCAGCCCGGAGAATTTCGGGACCTCTTCGTCGATGGTTGCAAACGTCATGTAGTGGTTTACCGCCGCTGCTAGTGCCTGTCCCACTTCATGTTCCACTGCTGGTGGTTTGACCCACAAGGGGAGCTGGTGCTTGGCTACCATACTGGTAGTCCGGCTTTGGTTGGCTTTTAAAATCGGTCATATTGTACCGTGGTCTTGTCTCTAAGTTTGACCTTGTCGTGTCATATCCATGGTCGCAATTTGGTCTGATTCCATAATTGGCCGGATATGACGTCTGCGGCAGCTTCCAGTTTTCACCTGCTTGGCGTATGTTCTGCGGGTGCATTGGTTTTGCCATTTTTTCTTGCGGTTCGGTGGTAGCGTAATGTCTATTTGCTTCAAACATTTCTTTATTCTCAGGGTAACGTGTTGATGAAGCATGTTGCCTCTGATTCTGCCCTCTAGTTGGGCTCCATTTGTTACCGGTTTCCCCCTCAAAGTGGAAGAGAGGGGGGCCGGACAATTGTTGTGACCTTGGTGGCCACTGATAAATATTATTGTGGGGGTGGTTTAGCGTGGGAGTTGCGGTCTCCACGTCTCCACCGCCAAACAATGTGAAATTTCCCCCAGGGGTCGGGGCTTCTCCATGGTAGGGCAAGGAGGTATCATAATAATGGCCGTCCCGTGTCGGTATGGTTCCAACACGGCGGCAGAGGGCCGGGAGCGGAGCTAGTGCTCCCGGTGTCGTCGTCGTATGTAAGGAGTTCCAGTTGGCGTGAGCCGGGGTCGGTGCGGAGGTCGTCATCGTGCGGTTTCCATAATGGTCAAACGTAGTTTCCAATTCATGGTCATAAGTCATAGCGGGCGTCGTCGTCGTAAGTGCGGAAGGTCCAGGAGGCATAGCAGGGGTCGTCGGTGAAGGTCCAGGAGAATGTCCAGAGGCATTAGCGGGGGTCGTCATCGAGTAGTGGTAGAGCAGAGCGTTGTCGGTAGTACGGTGCATGGCTTTTCAAGACGGTTTAATTTCCAGTCAGGAGTAGCGTAGGGTTGCGTTCGTAAGATTCGACTGACTGGAAATTTCTCGATGCATTTATTTTATACTAATCACCTTGTCGGTGATTGGCTCTCGCACATTCCGGACTGGGCGTGTGTTCGGCAAGTGGCGCCGCCTGGTGGCCGTAACAGGTGTTTGCTGGTTTTAACTATAACGGTGTCCAACCATAGGCTCCGCCTCTTGCCTATTCGGGTACGGGATGCTGGCCACAAGGGTGCGCAAGACGCAGTAGGGATGGTTGCGACTCTGAACATCCCGGCGGGAACGCCGGTAACAAATTCTCACCGACGTTTTGTCAGCGGTCTGCGCGTCTGGACTAACTCGGCGAGACACTCGAAAACATCAACCCATTCGAAGGCCAAATCCACGTCAGCTGGACTTGGAAACCGAACTGCCAGAGATTAGAATCGCCCACGCCGACTCCGTCAACTAGGACGCCGCCGATCGTCAACGATCCGCCGCAACCGCCATAGACGACCGAGCCTGGGACATAGCAGGATTTGCCCCTGCTTTATTGCACCGGCAAACGTTCAAAAGGGCCACTTATTCGGCAGCCTCCGGGCGTCGATTAACGTCCTACGATCTTACTGATCGCAGCCGGGATCGATCTTTTCAGACCGACCCCGCGCTAATTCAACAAGCGCAAACTTGCGACTTTAATTAGTCATTGCTTAATTAATCTTTTTTCTGCCAACAGTAACCCGGAAGTAGCTGTGCCGAGTCACCATCGACCCAGTCCGACGACAAGTGTTAAAACGCAGTATTTAAAATATCCTTAGCTGTACTCTGAACATCTGACCGGCGACAACCAATCAAAGGAGGAATTTCCACTTCACGATACGTGCAGGACGTTTGGTTTTCAACAGGGATCAACTGAGGGAAGGGAACGAACTAGTTTTAGTTTTATTCTGACTGAATTCTGTCGCCGACAGTCAGTCACCAAGCACCGACGTAACGGTATGGCGAGCATTTTTCATAATAATTAAATTATTAATTATAATTAAAAGAGTGTTTGGATTTTCGTTATTATTACAACGAATTTATAATATTATTCGCAAATTTACCATTGAAATAAATTGTAATAAAGGAAATAAATTGGGTCTTTCAACAATTTCTTGTTTGTTTAATGTTACTGTCGTTTTTTCTCAAATATTTTTGGTATACATTCATCTTTTGCTTTTACTCTGGCTATTTCCGTTGTTCTGTATAGTTCGATACATTTAACCCTGAAGGTTATCAAGCTTTATGAATATAATACATCCGCTTTAAATTTTAATTGATTGAAACTAAATTTAAACGTCATAAATAGTATAATAATTAGTTTCCCTTGAATTGGCAATGTTGATTTATATTTGACAGATATTTTATATACGATTAAATTCTATGAATATAATACATCCACTTTAAGATTCCAACAAAATTACGCTAATTATTATAATTAATTTAATTGTGTGTATAATAATGGTTGTTAATTTAAATAGAATTTATTTCACACAACACAGATGTTTGGCTGCATTGATTCACTGGGCGGTCGATTTATATTTTTTAAGTAAGTAAGAATTTTATTATTAATATTATTACATATGTACATTAAACTAAAAATTAATTATAAAACTATGTCTAGCAACAAATTAAAATTAAGATAAAATGAATATATATATTTAATGTATAAAATAAAATAAAAAATGGTTTCGTCCCTCTCTCATCGTCCTGAGGTTTGTGGGTATTTATTCCCGTCTCAGGCTATTGGTATTGAAGGCTTGTTTGAGTTGTTCTCTTTATTTATTTAATTTATATTTTGTCGTGTAGTAGCATGTGTTTTATTTTTAATTTAAATGGTATGAAATTAAGACTTTTTATAAATGTTGGCAGATTATTGTATTGCTTTGTAGTTTCTGTTGTTAGTGTCTGTCTGCATTTAACAGTTGTATATTTTGTAGTCCTTATGTGCGATTTTCTTCTTGTTTGGTGGTTGTGTATTTCTTTGTTTGACTGTATTTTTATATTGGTTTTTATCATTTTGTGATTTATTTTATATAGCAATAGTATATTGTTCAAGTCTATCATCTTATTTATATTTAATTCTTCCTTGTATAGTTCAGTTGAAGGTGTTTTTCTGTCCAGTGTGTATAGAATTTTGATGAATTTATTTTGTTGTCTTTGTAGTTTGTTTATGTTTTTTTTGGTTGTGTTTCCCCAGATATGGTTTAGGTACTTGTTATGTGATGCAAATATTGCATGATAAACTGATTTTTTTGAGTTTTTTGGTAGGTAATTTCGTATTTTTGTTACAGCCGCTATTGTTGAAGAATTTTTTTTCACAAGTTTGTTTATGTGAGCATCCCATTTCAGGTTTTCTTGAATAGTCAGACCCAGGTAATTCACTTCTTTTATTTGTCTTATAGTTTTGCCATTTATTGTTATTGTTATAGGGGTTTCCTGTTTGTTGTTAAAAATCATGTATTCTGTTTTTGTCTCGTTGATAGTAAGTAAGTTGTTGTAATACCATGTTTCTAAGGTTTTAACGTCTTCTTTAATGATCTTTTCTAATTCTATATTTTCTTTTCCCGAATATATAATGCATGTGTCATCAGCATATATATAGAGTGTTCCATGTAATGTAAGTTCTAAAATATCATTCGTGTATAGTATATATAGTGTCGGTGGCAATATTCCTCCTTGTGGTATGCCGTAATCAGCCTGTAGTGGTTTGCTTTCTGTAGAGTTTACTTTTGTTTTTTGTGGTCTGTTTTTAAGGTATGTGTCTATTAGGTTTAGTTCTTTACCCTTTATTCCAATTGCTTCCAGTTTTTTAATAAGTTTTGTTTTGGATATAGTATCAAATGCCTTTTTCATGTCGATGTATATTGCTACTACAGTTTCTTTTTGGTCCACTTTACGCTTTATATGGTCTATGAGATCATATGCAGCTGTTTGTGTTCCAGAATTTTGTTGAAACGCATACTGTTGTTTGAATATTATGTTGTTATTGTTTATGTGTTCAGTTAGTCTGGTATGAATCACTTTTTCTAGTATTTTATTTAGTGTTGATAGTAGTGATATAGGTCGATAATTTTCTGGTTTTGTTTTATCTTCTTTTTTATGTATAGGCACTATTATTGTTTGTTTCATGTAGCATGGGTAGATACCTGTTTCGATAACTTTATTTATTATGTTCACCAATATTGGTGTTAGAATGGTTTTGTTTTGTTTTATTATGTTGTTTGTAATTTTATCAAAACCTGGTGTTTTGTTGTCTTTCAATTTTATGATTATTTTATTTATTTCTTCTTGCGATGTGCAATCAAAGTGAATGTTGTTTATTTTTCTTTTTATTGTTGTAGTTTTTGATTCTTCATTTGTTCTTGAGAGTTGTTTTTCTGCTAGTTTTTTTCCAATATTTGTAAAATATTCATTTATTTCATTTGCAATTTCCATTGGTATTTTAGTTGTTGTTCCATTTTCTTTTAATATTTGTTCAATGTTTATTTGTTTAGAAATCTTTTTGTTAAGCTGTTTGTTTATTAAATCCCATAGTTTTGTGGGGTTATCTTTGTTTGATTGAAACTTGTTTTTATAATACAGTATTTTGGTATTCTTTATGTTGTATAACGTTTTCTTTTTTTGTTTGCAGTATTCGTTTTTTATTGTTTCATTGTTTGGGTTTCTAAGGTGTTTTTTGTGAAGTTTGTTTCTTTTTTTAATGTTGTCTAAGACTTCTGTATTGATCCATGGGCTTTGTTCTGTTCTTTTAAACCTCTTTGTAGTTTGGTTACTTTCTATAATTTGTTGTAGTTTTTTTGACAGGTTTTCAAAGCTATCTATTTCTTTTGTGTTCATGTTGTTAATTTTTTTAGTTATTTTGTTGTGATCTGTAAAAATATGTTCAAAATATTCATATTTTTGTTTATTAGTTTTTTGCTTTGTTTTTATTTTGGTTATTAATTCGCAGTGATCAGATATATTTGATGGAATTATTGTTAGATCTTCTATTTCTTGTTTATTATTTGTTATAACATGGTCTAGTATAGAGTTTTTTCCATTTGGGTTAGGGTTTTTTCTTGTGTAATATTGTATTGATGTTTTGTTTACTATTTTGTAACCATGTTCTAATAATATGTTTTTATATTCTCGTGTCTCGTTATCGTTTTCTGCAATATTGACGTTTAAATCGCCTATTATTATTTGTGGTTTCTTCCTGTTGATGATATTGTTTTTTAGTGTCGTTTTAAGATCTCTGAAGTTTATTCGTGGAGGTTTGTAGATTAGGGTAATTGCTGTATTTTCTTCTTTTAGTTGTATTGTTAATATTTGTATATCTTTTATTGTTTTATTTGTTATTAATTTATATTCCGTATCTTTTTTAATATAGAGTGCAATTCCAGCTCCTTTGGTGCTTCTTGAATTATATTCTGCATTGTAATTATCTAGTCTATAAAAGTCTTGGTTATATGGTTTTAGCCAGGTTTCTGTTATTGCAATTATTGTGGGTTTATTATATATTGTAGGAATGAGTTCTATTTCTTCAAATTTATTTTTAAAAATTCTGGCATTATGTAAATATATTGAATACATTTTGAATTGTTTTATATGATTTTTTTTTCTTTTAATTTAGGTTTTCTATTTTAGCTTTTCAATGTCAGAAACGTTTTTAATTTTAATTTTTGTACTTGTATCGGTTTTTCTTATGTATATGTTCCCATCTCTGGTCCATAAATATTTGTATTGAGACTCTTTTTTTTGTTCTCTTGCTTTAAAGAACAGCATGTTTGTATGTGCTGTTAGTTGTTCGTTTATGTATATTTCGTTGGATTTTCCTTTCAAATCACATTCTATTGTAGTAATTGATCCAATATTTTTTCTTGTTTTCAAAATATTTTCTTTGTCTTCTTTATTTTTCAATTCTACAATTATTGGACTTCTTTCATTTAAGTTGTCTTTTATGTATGCTGATTTTATTTGATCTTTTTTTATATTTGTGTTTAGTGTTTTCATTATTTTTATCACAACTTCTTCTGATTTTTCATTTTTTTCCTGTTTGTCGACTCCGACTATTATTATATTGTTTTGTATTTTTTCTTTTTCGGGTTTTTCAAGTGTTATTTCTAATGTTTCTACTCTTTCTATTAATTCTTCATTTAATTTTTCAGTTTTTTTTAGTTGCTTTTTAATTTCTTTATTTTCTTTTAAAATCTCATCAAATTTACTACTCATATATTCTACTGATGTTTTTAGTTCTTTTAATGTTTTCATGATATCTTTGTTAGTAGTTTCTTCTTCGCTATCGCTTGATTCATCTTTTTTATTTGTATTTTTTGAATTCCTTGTTTTAGTCATGTTTTTAATAAAACTTTACATTAAAAGGATTTGACAGGGACACAATTCTTCACACTAAAGTGCCCGTTTTAGTGACTGACCAGTAAACTAGACAAGATATAGGCAACGGATAGGTAATATGAGTGAGAACAGAGGGAGGTTAATTACAATGAGTGAAATAAGCTAAACGTAATATTATAACAGATGTTGATGGTATGATTTAGTAAAAAATTGGAAATGATTTAAAGTTAAAATAAAATATAATATAATATTAATGACTAGATTTAAAAAAATATTAACAAACTAAATGTAAAAAATAATTTTATTAATTTTAGGCTGAAGATTTGAACCGCGGACCTTTGATTTATGAGTCGGCACTGAAAAAAAAAGTTAGTTGCCATAACCAAATTTCAGGTACTAGTTACATAAAATTTTTGTTAATTTAGTGACCGCTAAACATTTTGCTATCGTAGCTAAACTTAATTGGTTAAATGTGTTTTGTTACTATAGCCAATATTCAGTAGACAAGACCAAACTGAATAGCTCCACCAGATAAAACGTTTTGCCAATATCAGCAAAATGTTTGGTAAAGATATCCAAACTGGATTACTAATCCTGCAAAACTGTTTGAATATTAACAACAAAACGATTAGTAAAAAGTATCTGAACTGGATGGTTATTCCAATTAAACCGTTTGGCTTATAACAACAAAAAGTTTAGTAAGAGGCATTTCAACTAGGTGGTTATTCCAGCTAAACCATTTGTCGGATATCAACGAAACGTTTAGTAAAATATACCTGGTCTCGATAGTTATTCCAACTGAACCGTATGGCTGATATCAACAAAACTTTATGAAGAGGTATTCAAACTGGAAGGTTATTCCAGCTAAACCATTTGGCGGATATCAACTAAACGTTCAGTAAAATATATCTGAAGGGGATGGCTATTTCAACCAACCCCTTTGGCTAATATCAACAAAATGTTTAGTAACATGTATCTGAACTGGATGGCTATTTCAACTATACCGTTTGGCTGATAACAACAAAACGTTTAGAAAAAGGTGTTCTTACTGGATGGCTATTCCAGCTAAACCATTGGCTTTGCTTTAAAGAACTTAAGATTTTGTAAAAAGTAGCGATGAAAAGTAACTGGCAATTAATTTAAAATAGTATTCATGACAAAAAATATTTTTTTATTATAATAAGATAGGCCACCTAAATATTTAAAATTTAAAATTGTTTAACTGAAGTATTTATCCAGTTGCATACATGAGCTAGAGAAGATAACTTTAATCGCCGATTGAAATAAAAAAATATTAATTTTAATAGAAAGTAATTTATTAAACATATTAAACACAACAAAATTATACAATATTAAATACTCAAACAATATATAAATTCTGACACTTAAAAATAACTAAATAACTAATAATAGTAACATAATACAGGTCGTACTATAAATGACGTACAAAATTTTAGTAATTTTTTTTTAATTTTCTAATTATTAATTAAATTTGAGCCCTTAAAGTAACATATCTCTTTCCGTTAGAAGCTACATTAATATGATTAGGTACATGACATAAGAGAGATTCGTGGAAAATAAAACATTTAATTTTATTTGTAGGTATTTGAACTTCATGGCATTGAAAATGATCATCAAATTGTATCGTAGACAGCAAATTGCATTCAAAAATAATATATTATACACATAAATATTACTGACAGACATAAAATACACTTCATCTAACTCTCCTATGTTGTTTGTAAGTATCATGCCTGATTGATATTTTGTGCCTTCAACTTTGGCCCATGTAACACGAAATAGAGTTTCTTGTGTATTTAGATTTAATGCAGTTATGATTTCATGACGCTGTTCAATTAGTACTTTTTTTGCTGGACCTACATCTACCGTGTTTTTTAAGTGGCCGTTTAGAAATAATTCATTAAGCTGCAGTTGATGTTTAGTGGCAAGTGTCAACGTAAGATTACGCCTATTGCATGAAGCACGAGCTGCAATTTTTGATAATCTGTGTTTAGCTTCAAATCTCATAGACCAAAAGTTAACCAGAGGACCAAATTTAATTAAAAGTGAAGGATAATGAACGAGAAAGTGAAATTTTGGCTTAAGATTATCATTAGTTAAGGCCAAATACATTTCGTTAAGTTCCCCAATTAAACATTTCAATAACTCGCAAGAACCGCTGCTAACTTTTTGAGATATCACTAGGTCAACAATCTTTCGTAAGGTAATGTACAAACACCAGTGTTGTTCATCAGATGGCAAAAAGTCGCCAATAAGCAAACCAAAATATCGAACAAAAGTTAACATTTCTGATGCGGAAAGTCGTAAATTACCCTTCGAAATATTATCCTTTGACAAAGCACAGGGTTTGCTGCTGTTATCAGGTCCATAATCAAAGCCGGAAATTCGATCATTTAAGATTTGCAAGGAGAACATTTTTAATTCAGTAACATACTTTGATATCAAAAAACAAATAACATATTTTGAAACACCTTCAAGTATGTCGTGCATTATGTCAACTCCTACTTGATCAAATAAACTAAACCCTTTAACAGAAAGCCACACACACTTTTCTTTAATGCCTGTATTGGAGCAATTACCTTCTGTCACCTGTAAGTTATATTGTTTGGCATTGCGCAGAAGATCTTTATTTTTGTAACATTGTTTTCTCAACACTTCTTTGCGTACATTACAAATACGACATGGAAAATTTGAGGAAAATGATTCATTAAACCCGGTAATAGCATGAATACCGAGATTATCTCCTACTATAAGTGCAAGTTCAAACTTCAACGTACCTTTGAAAGAAGGAATGTCTATTTCTACGCCATGTTCTGATAAAAAGTTAAACTCTTCAATTAGAGGATGAAAAATAACACCGTTGCCAAATTTATTTCTGTCCGAGGAGTGAAATAGCAAAGCTAGAAAAATATTTGACAAAGTTGAAGCTCGATCAGGTGGAATACAACCTACTGAAATATAGACAGCTCCTAATTTATGTATACCGGAGTGACTACCCAGAACATTTCCACTTTCGTAATCGTCAAAGAACATAAACAAAGGAAAAACCATACTACCTTCATAATTTTTATTTTATTTACCAAAAAACTTCCTTGAATAAAATTTTCTATTAAATCCTTTCCCGGTTCGGTTGACAAACTATTAATATAAGTTAATGTTTCAGTTAGAAAACCATCAAGTGAAAAAAACTTTTGTAAAATTAATCGAAGAGGAACAAATTGTTCAGTACACATAGTTGGCACGACAGACACTACACCACGTTTTTTCACTGTACACATTCTTTGCCCTATCGTAATTTGTTTGGGTGGTATATAAGAACCCTCTGATAAGAAGTGTTGAAATCGCATATGTTCTGTTTTATATTTATCTAATGGAGACTGTAGTGCTGACAAAAACTTTTGCTTATATAAAGCTATGTCCTGATTTTGATGCAAGGAGTTTAACATTTCATCGAATATATGTTCAATAGTTTTTGATAAGTCCTTAGACATATAATCCTTCATACCGTCAAAAACAAATTGAACAGCATTTCTTGGTAGCAAAGGATTTGCATACAATGATGATAAAAACATCGGTAAATTATATGACCGTACTGATTCAGATAATCTCATATTTTCGGCAAAAACTGAATGTGAGGACTGCTCCAAGTTTTGGCTAGAATTAATATTATCTGCGGTAATTGAAAGTGTAGGCTGCTCAGAATTTTGAACAGAAGAAACAGAAAAATTATTCGAATTATTATTCTCACCTCGACTTCCATGTTGCTTATTGAGATGTTTACGAAATGTATTCAATAAATGAAAAGATCTAGAACAATCATCTTCTGCGCATTGGTAAACTGAAAACTTATGTTTATAATGAAAATGTTTGAAGTGTTTAAATAGGGTTTTAGCATCCTCGACAACCTGGGTACAAAGAAAACACGTTGGCATTTTTATAAACTGAGATGAACAAAATTAATAGCTTCTATAGAGTCATGCAAAGGTCCGTCATAAGAGTGTTTACTGTAGTGTACACCTTATCGTATTTTGTGCTCAATTTGTATAACCCTTTCTGAATAAAGTACCAAACGTTTGAGCTTTCTGATGGGTATTCAGCATTCAAAATAAATAAAATTTTGAAACATGAGTCAACAGCACTGGCAATTGATGTTAACGGATAACGTATATCGTTAGTGGGCGAGTATTTAACATCATTGACTACAATATATCTCGAATAAATTTCTTTGATAGATGGGCCGACTATTATAATATATGGTTGCAGAGTTAAACCTAACCTTGCAAATTTCTCTTTGCGACGTGTTATTGATTCCTCCAGTTCCGCAGAGCTCTTAATATGCGTGATGAATCCTTCTAATACTTCCAACTTTGATGGCCTCCACTGTTTTTTGGCTTTAGATTTTCGGATGGTGACCGTGTTCATAATAAATGGCAATGACATGAAGGCTGCGGTGTTGAGTACATCTTCGTTATCTATAAATAAATACATTTTATATTAGTGAGACAGTCATATAGAGAAGTTAGATACTAACCATCATCGAAATAGCTTTCAATTTCTTTTAGCGTTGTATCTTTTCGTTTCTTGGCAAGTTCAATTATGCGATTTTTGTATAAAGGCCAATTGTTAAATAATGTTTCCTTAAATTCGGGGTATAATATGTTGAAATCTTGCAGCAACTGTAAAATTAAATTGTAAAATTTTGTATAAGTACATGCATTGCATACATTTACCAAATACAAGCCACCTGTTTGACAAAGTGCTCTAAACTCATTAAAGTACTGACTTATTGTCATTTGTGAATCAGAAAAAATTTTGAATCGAGCTTTTGTTGTTTGGTCCCAATATAACTCTGCAGTTGACCATGGATCGCACGAGTTCTTAAGCCACAACAACTTCTCTTCCAGTTCATCAATATTGCTGGTGGAGCTGTCTAATTGTCGGAAAATTTCTTCTGCTCTAGAGATAGACGCATCAGATGTACTAGAACGTGAAGTTGAAGACGTACTTCTTTTTCTTGCGGTAATTAGTCCCGATTTGACAAACTCTCTGCGGCGTTGTCTGTAGCAGTCAAGCAGTTTACCTTTAGCTGCAGTTTTTTGAGCAGGGCTAAAGCTCACGTATGGAGTAAAGTAAACCGAGGAAGATTCCTTTTTAAAAACTTGTGTGATTTCAAACGCCAACTGAAATAACCTTGAAGTTGATATTTTGGTGTCAGGGTTGCTATGCAATTCTTGACTTATTATTAAGTTGCAAAGTCTTTTCCTTGCTGTACTATCTAATAACCCACTTTATCCAAAACTTAGCAATAACGCTTTTCCTTCATTAAGAGAATTTAGAAAGTTGTAAAGGTTCTAAAAAAAGTTATTGTAAAGTTTTTATTTGATTTAAATCATTTTGATTGTCTCCTACCATTTTGAATAAGAGACATTTTGTTGGTGCACAAACATAATTAAACAAAATATACTCACGCATTTCTGATTGGCATCTGAAGCACTTAAAGGTAATATGCATACCGAAGAATCGTTTAATATATATATGAGTTTGATGTATCCGCCTGCCCTTCAATTGCATAATTCAGAAGAATGTCTTCATTTAAAGATTTATTCTGCTGCTACAATAAAAAAGAAACGCTATTCAAATGACAAAATAGTTTTTACATAATTAAACAATGAAAATCGTGTCTCATAAAATTTTAATTAAGTGCAATGAAATAATCAAAAAATATTTGTAATCATAATGATGAAATTATTAAATAATTGAGTAATCATTACATAAACTTAATCATAATCATGATTTATATCTAATTTATAATTTTTTGTCAATTTATAACATATATTATAATTAATAAACAATCTATCCATATCATACCTGTATTGAACTAGAACTTGTGTTGTAGACAGAGTTTGTATCGTTGATCACTGCTTTTAAAGCATCTAGTTGCGCTGTGAACAATGCTCTGTGTCCAACAACTGGTATCAGTTCCTTTATGTGCTCTTGAGTTAACACTTGGAGAACATTAGTATCCACGGAATGTTCTTGAAAATGGAAAAATAATCAAAATAGTACCTTTGTAGGCTACATAAGCATTCATGCTTTGGCAATTTCGTTATGTTATATTTCATCAAAAACATATGATTTACGATGTATCTATTGATATATTTTTTGTACAGTCAATATTAAAATATAAGAAATTTAATCATTTTAATTGAATATAAGCATCAAACTAAATAGCTGGACAATTATATTTGTAGTTATCAGTTATTTAATTTTAATTAATTAATTAAAAAGTTATTCAATACAACATGGAAGCAAAGATATATATGATACAATATAATAATTAAATAAATTTCTATTGGCTTACCTTTAAATTTGTCGATGTACATAGACAAATTCCAAGACGTCAGGTAGTCTTCTACTGATTTGTCAGCCATTATTATGATATGATTTACTAATATTTCACTTCACTTCATTCATTAATAGCCTTCTTTACCATATTACCGCACGTGTAGAGGTACAGGTTTTATAATTTCATTGCATGATCATGGTGAAATTCTTGTTTATAGATATTTATCGATATAGTGCGGTTTGATTGGTACAGCGGTGATGAAAATGAATGTGTAAGGAGGACCGATGCCGACAGATATATGTTTTAGAGAGAGAGACGTAAATGTATTTGCGCGGGGGCCTCGGGGCCTTAGTATGGTATAATATTTAGGTAATATTTACCAAACTGCAGTAAGTACTTACTAAAAATTACTTAATTCAGCCAATCGTTTAGGTAGAGGCAGGAGTGAGTAATAAATAACAAAACTATAGTTACTATTTACATAAGAATTTTTTTATTTAGCTATTATTTACACAACTTTTGAGTTGATATAATACTTGGTAAATAGTAACTAACTTTGTTAGTTATTAGTACACAAAGGGATTTAACTAAAAATAATTTGCGTGTACTACTAAACCTATATCGCAATTTATAACTAAAGGATAGGTAATAATTCCTCAAATTTAGTTAAAACCACAATAACTAAACAGTTTAGTTAAATTATTTTTTTCAGTGGGGTCTCTAACGCAGTGTGTTACGGTGGTAGGTAGCGGATATTTGTTGTATAGCTAATGCAGTGTCAAATATTGTAGACACTGTTATTGTTGTGAATATTAAACTGTGTAGAATTTTAGGTTATATATGAAATAACTCAGCTAATTTTAACTAATAGTCTGCAGATTAAATAATTTATTCCACAAACGTTTATAGACAAGCAAATAATACAACACAAAACCAATACAATGTTATTAATATATGTACTTGCAGTAATAATGATATAAAACACTCAGATAACTTCACTGTTGCTGCCACACAATTTTTTTTTTTTTGCTTTCGAGAGGGTTTGTATGTAAATACTTCAAATACATCGAATATTGAATGGTTGTGGTTCATACATGTTTGAACTCTATATTTACAATAAAACGCAAATATAGTGTGAAGGTTCAAAAAAGATTTATTGTAATACTACAGTTATTTTACCACACAGTGGCTTCATCGGGTATAATAATCAATGATTACTTATATACTAAAACAAAACAAATAAAAATAAAATACAATAACTGGTGGGGAGGGTTAACAGAGGGGAGGTGGATATTATCATTATACAATAGGAATAAAAAATAAATAATTATACAATATTTAACAAGAGAATTATTAACATCGTTTTGATCATTTAACAGAAGTCCGCGTTTATTATATTTGTTAATTTCCATGGATTGTTTTGTGGTGGTAAATATGAAAAGACAAATTTAATTGTTTCTCCTACTCCGGGAATATCAACTACAATTAAATTAGCTTTGATGTCAGTTAAAATCGGTGTCAATTTCTGAGTGGTCAAGTAATTTTTTTAATAAAATCGCTGTTTCACATTCAGGTTGATTTAACGCGTCGGTTTTTCTACTTTATATTCATTGAGGAATACTGAATGTTCATATCTTCTTCTCTATCGGCATTTCAGAATGCAACTGTAAAAGTGCCAGTTGGATTACGGTTTGTATTTAGCGCGTATTTTGTATAATATTTTAATAAGAGGATATAAAATTCTTTATTTGAGTTCGCGTTTAGATATTTTTTTACAATTTTATGGCAAGTCCTTGCATTGTCACTAATTGGTATGTTATCTGATTTATTGGTGGCTGCATCAAGTTTTTTACCTACTGCCGGAGAATAAGAAACACCTGGAGGCTTAGTTTTTGTTAAATCATAACGCATGCAGTATTTCATCACATTTGTGACGTCACGTGTCATTTTAACACGTTTTTAAAAATTGGTAGTTTTTTTTTTTAAATTGGTAGTTTTGGAAATACATATGTTGTATTATAACGCATGCGGTAACTTATCACGTTTGTGATGTCACTTGTTAAAATACCGCATCGTAAAAATCCTTAGTTTTGAAATGTGTTACGTCAAAATAGACATGCTAATAATAACGCATCGGTATTATACCGCCATAAAAAAACACTATTTATTCAATTGCTAGTGTTATCGTCATACTTTTGACAGATTGGTTCAATTTAATTAAATAAAATGGCCCATTTACATAATTTCAATTTAATATTGTTAGTAGAACAACGTGAAGCGCGCTAAATAAATTGAAACAAAAATTTTATTCGTTCAACATTAACCAAAAACGTACACGAGCATGTGTAGAGTGCACCATTGTTTTATTAAAATCAAGGTAGCGTTGCCTATTAAGACACCGAACTTTACATTATGCTCCTCCAAAAGCTACAAAAATCATCAATGCTTGTGCGGTTTAACAAAATATATGCATAGAAAATAACATATTATTTGAAGAACTCGAACACGAAGACAACTTTAAAGAAGTAATTGAAGGCAACATTCCTATTCAACAAAATTTACAAGCGGCTGGGGCATTATTACGCAACAGAATCATTAATAATTATTAATTTTATTTATTATTGAGAGCCGTTGCTAAGTTTTCAACAGCTTTAACAATTTTTTTCTACCAAAACAGTTTTTGTTTTCGCATGTTTAACTCTTGATTAAGCATGCTGATCTTTTTTCTTTCGCAATTGCTTGTCGTCAAATATCTAGTGGCTTCTTCTTGAATCTCTACGAGTGACCTCTTTCTTACTATTTTCTTTCTATTTACTAAAAAATTAATATAATAATAAAGCAAAAAATATTTTTTTATAATGGATCACAGCATGCTTTATTGAAACATTTGAATTATTGCGCCGCTTGCATAATAAAGTTTTTTTTGCTTATTTTCGGCTGTTTACAAAAATTAGATCGCTGATTTCTTGGAAAGTAGTTCTTTATCGATCATCCTACAAATTTCAGAGTATATCAATAACATATAAAAGTATTATTTTGACCTTATAAACAAAAAATTTAAAATACCCGACATCTTTTTTTTTTTAAATCTGTTCTTAATAGAATAAAACATTTTAAAAATTAACGGAATTTTATTAAATTTTAAGCAATAACTGTTATCTTCAATAATATGCAAAAAATAATTTACAAAAAAGTTACAGGCGTTTGAAAATTACAAAAAAGGTAAAACATTGATATTTTTGAAGTTGTACCCTAAAAATCTCGGCACTGGGTAGCACAAAAAATCTAAACCAAATCAAGGGAACAGAGTTTATGTTAAAGAACCGATCCCCAAAGTTTGCGACATAAAAAAATATTTTTCGTACCACTTCACTTATACATGGCCTTATGTTTATTACTTTAATTTCTTCAGGTTCATTGTCATTTGCCTAAAAATTATTTTTTCTATTAAACTTAATGTAAAACAATAATTATGAAAACGTACATCCAAAATGATTTCACTAAATCTAAATTCCTGGCACGTGGAATGTTCTATTATTATGGCTGTTTTACCGATTATGGAACAAATTCTCTGTTTCATTGAGTTCATTAAAGGAAATATCAGCTTCACCACCACTAGTTTTGACTATTTTTTGTCGTACTATGCTTGCTTTCTTCTTCGCTATCCGCTTCAGGTCTGCTTATGTCTAAAATTTAAAGATGTGGGAAATAGAAACCGTAAATGGCCATCGTATATGACTTACCTTTTTCCGCTCCTATATGCTTTTCCCATGGGCTCTGTATCTACACGCCTCCACATCTACTCTCAACTGCCCCACAGCTTCCTACTTTCTTCAAAAGTGCAGGTTGCAGTGTACAGTCAAACACGAATATTGTGGCCTGTGCTAGGCATTTCCGCGCATCTTGAGAGAAAGAAACCTATAGCCAGAATGAAGGATGCACAATGCGAGAAAGGGAAATTTTTCCCGGGTAGCACCGGCTTTGCATGAACATAAATAGATGTTATTGTCCCCGCAGTTTATGCTAGAGTGGCGCGTTTTAAGATTGATTTTGCATGCAAATGTACCTACGTTGACTACGTTACTTAACGCTCTCATCCCACTTTTGTCTCAGGAGTCACCGGCCACAGTTGTTGAGTTTGACTGTATTCTTCCATAAATTGAACAATAATGTTCTTTTGCTAATTACTGACCTTCTTTGACCTTTTTGATATTTTAAATGCTATAACCAAATAAATAAATAATATAAAGAATACTTATATTGGAAATACAATTACCATAAATTTCAACATTTAACAGTTGATAGCTATGACAATCTTTCATCTTACCAATCTTAGAGAAACATAACACATGCCACAGAAACTGTAATATATCTATCATATATTTTATCTCCAATATTGTATAAATATAACATTTATTTTATACATTAGTTGTTAATTTCTTTGTATAAATTTTTATTATTCATTAATTTTTAATGTTGCCGGTTGCCGGTTGTGTATTGTTCCTTGCTGATACGATACTTTTAAGCACTGAGTATCTACTGTAGCTAGCTGTATGGGCTTGGTCGCAGTTTGTACATTAAGCTGGCGTATTTGTATTTTTTGTGCGTTGGAAAAATACTGTTTTTCCGAAAGTCTCTGTAAATCTCGTCTTAAAACGCTCATCACCTTTCTCTCGGTCACCATATGGTCCAAGTTTCAAATTGCTTGCGCAATTGTTGCTATAAGTTTAGAGTAACTTTTTGGTGGTTTCATTTGTGAGTGACTAGTTGTTTGTCACGAAGAAGGCGCTAATGCTAGCTGGATGTGTTTTTTATCAATAGTAATTGCTATTATTGCAGACTTTAAAAAATAGTCGGAGATTATCATAGTGCATACTTTGTGATAATAATAATAATAATATTTATTTTCCATGGACAGCATATACATACATACATACATACATACATATACACAAATATTGGACTAGTCAATATACATTACAATAATAAACTATAAAACATCTGACTAATACACTTTTAATAACGATTTAAATTGTTTAAAATTTGGTGTATTTTTAATTTCAATTGGTAGGTTATTAAATAATTTTGGTCCAAGTACATCTGGTGAACCATATTTTACATTAAGGCGAGCGTAATTTACATATATATCCGTATTTTGCCTTGTTGGATATGAGTGAATCATATTTGCTGTTTTAAAATTATTCTTGTTTTTGAAAGTAAAAACACATAGTTCATAAATAATTAAACATGGTAGAGGTAATATTTTAAATTGCTTAAACAATGGTTTACATGAAGTATGTTTTGTAACACTAGTTATGCATCTTATAATACGTTTTTGTACAATAAAAATTGATTGTGCATGTTTAGAAGGTCCCCAAAAACATAGACCATACACAATTCTAGATTGTGCATTAGAATAGTAGACGGTTATCAGTTGTGAAATAGTTAAAATAGTCTTTAGACTTCTTATTTGGTAACTAACCTTATTTAATGACGTGACCACAGTACCACAATGTATATGCCAATCAAGAGTATCATCAATATTAATGCCCAGAAATTTGGTATAATCACTTACAACTATAGACCAGCCTCCATTGGTCTGACTCTGAGGAGAAACTTACGTTCTCCGTACTTATTCGTAATTGGTTGGAAGTTCTCGAGAGTTCTCCCATTTGTCTTTTTAGCTTTCGGTTGCCTTGGTAGGCTTATTCTCATTGAATGCGGCTAACTGTCCAATAAAGAATTTGTTAGTCACAAGTGTGGCTTGCTTGTAGGTAGTTTTTGCTACTGCGTGTTGAGTCATTTTGTTGTTTTGCTGTAGTGTCATCATCTTCACCGCCTTCGACAGCGTGGCTACTGGCTGAAGGGCGCGGTGCCTTCGCAGCGTTGCTTGTCGGAAGGACTGAAGTTGTTAGCTGACAGCGGCTGGTTATCTTGCAGGAGGTGTTCGCTGCATGGTTTGTCATTTGGTTTATTTAAAATTGCTTTAAATTTATCGCCGTTTGGGAATTGGATGTTTTTCCGTTTACCTTGTGTTGTGTGAAAATTTTGTTTTTCTGTCTCATTGGGATCGGGTACTTTCTTTGTTTGAGGCTAGTTCTCAACACAAAGAAAGTTCAACGTTTTGGTTCAGGGTCATTCGGTATTGCGTCGTATTCCGAATCTTTTGTTCCGCCCCCGTTGGTAAGGACGGAGATGTTGTTGTATTGTCGATTAGTTTGGTAATGTCATTTTAGGGCGCACACATTTTGCTTGTTCATTGTATAGGGGGTGAAAGCTGCCGGCCGAGTAAGCTCAGGGGCAGCTGGTGGTGTCGGTCTCTTGGCTGATGACAGTCGAGTCGCGTTCTGTCAATTTTTTTATATTTAAATCATTTTTTTTTTGTAAACAGACATATGAACAGTGTATTACATTTGTAGCTGTGGTTATAGATCTACGATCTTTTCCACATTTGACATAATTACGTTTGTTAAAAAAAAAGAAAAAGTTACATTATATGGTACGTGTTACGTTGCCTGGTTGGGCATAGAAGAAGTAAAATACATTTAGTTATACATGGATCATATTTAATTATATACATAGAATTCCTCTAGAAACATAAACATAATAATAATTCAGTGGGTACATTACGTGGTACATATACATTCATGGATAATATAATGTTACAATCCGGGTATCACGAATCCAGAATCCGATTCACCTGGAGTCATCAGCCTTGATCGCTTATAACTTTCTCTACTCGCCACGGCTCAGAGGAGAGTATTGTGTGGAAGGACGAGACCTTGCGCTAACAAAGTCTGTTCCCCTATTGAATACTCTCTGGACTCTACACACAGGCTATTGATTAGTTACCGCGGTAATTAAGCACACACACAAGCTCTGATTTATCACAATAATCCTTCACACGTAACCACGCAGGTTGAATATTCCAGTTTTCTATATCACAGTGTGGCGAGAAATTACCGCGTATAGAAGTGAATCCAAGTTATATTCTACTAACACTCGCACTCGAGCTGAGACTGTGCCTCGGTTATAGAGGATAAAAGTAAAACGCACGTGGGTCTGCGTGTGCATGAGTTAGGTGGACGGGGGGAGCGAGCGGATAGGGATGCGCCCGCCTCGCGGAACGTAGTTGTTGAATCTCTCTACTCACGCTTCAGGTGGTGCAGCAGGTCGGAGTTTGTCAATGTGCGTTTTATGCGGGGGTTTCATCCAGTCATCTTTTACCCAGTAGCAGTGTCCACCATTTCGCTAACAGACTGCTCGGCGTCTGACCATTACTCGTTCTCCCGGTTGAAAGGTAGCTTTAGCGTAGTATCGCGGGTATCGTTTTTCAAAATAAGCCGCTTGCCTTTGTCGTAAATCTCCTAACCGATGTTCGCGTGCTTTTGGCGGCAAGCAAGGCTTCGCTAGGTGTCATTTGTGTGGCGGCATTTTGTCGCTTATGGTTGTGAAATACGGCCCACGATACTAGGTCATCCCACTGCTTGCGT
The DNA here is from genome assembly GCA_963932245.1 of Tachinus rufipes. Taxonomy (NCBI): domain Eukaryota; kingdom Metazoa; phylum Arthropoda; class Insecta; order Coleoptera; family Staphylinidae; genus Tachinus; species Tachinus rufipes. Next base: position 57,316,358 of record OZ010747.1, read on the forward strand.
GGGTTTTTCTCTTGCAATATTTGCAAACTGGTTTTGAGGTCTGCGTGTCGCCTTTCAACGGGGTTTGCTTGCGGGTGGTACACGGCAGTAGTGTAGTTCACACTTCCTACGTCGTGTCGCATCTTTAAATAAGCGGCTAGTGAATTGCTTATCATTGTCCGACAGGATGACTCTAGGGAAGCCAATCCGATGAAATACGTGTGTTTCCAATACCTTGATAGTAATTTCGCTCGTCGAATTGGGTAGCGGGAATGCTTCCGTTCAGTTGGTGCAACTGTCCATTATTTTGAGAATGTACTTATTGCCGCGGTCCGTCGTATTGTAAGGGCCAAGGTAGTCAATAGATACCTTCTCCCACGGTCGTTTGGTAGGTTGTGGGCGAAGTGATTTTTTTTTTTTTTTTTTTTTTCTTGTGGTACGCCTCGCTTTGCACAAGCACATGGGTGACAATTTCTAACATGGTTTTGCACATCATTCTTTAAATTTGTAAGTATTGCCCTAGATGTCTCATCTCGTCCTGGATGTCCATCGGTTCAGTCTCCATGGTAAGCTTTTAGAACTTTTTTGATTGTTGGTCGAACTACAATCTAATCCCAGCCGTCTACAGTGGGTAACAATTCGCCGTTCTGGCGTACTTTGAAACCTAGATCGGCACCTTCCCCGTCCGAGAGAAGATCTCTCGCCTCGAGGTATCTTGCCAGATTTAGTTTTGGTCGATTTAGTTTAAGCGGACGATCGACTGCCACTTTAACATTTGTCAATGCTTGTTCTACATCCGGGTTCCACCTTAAAGGTTTCTTTGGACTTAATAGGTCGGTGAGAGGTGCTGCTATTTGTTCAAAGTTAGGCACGTACTCCCTTAACCACGTGCATGTTCCTAAGAAACTTCTTAGTTGTTTCGGTTAGTTGGTATTGGATATTTGTTTATCAGTTTCCGATGGTGGTTTAATGGCATATTCCCTTCTGCGGATATTTAGTGACCAAGTACTCAAGCGATGTTTTCTCATACTCGCACTTAGCAGTGCCGCATTGTAGTCCATACTCTTGTGATCGTTTTTAGGCCAAAAGGCATTACCTTAAACTGATATGTTGCTCGATCAGGGGTGCCAGTAACCGGATTTCAAGTCAAGTTTGGTGAATATTCGGGCTGCTCCAAAGTCCTTAAGAGTTTCGTGGACCCCCCTGCGGGAGGGGGTGGCGCAAAAGAATACTTCCGCTAGTCCCTTTGCTGGTCGTAAAAGGCGACCAATAGGCGAGGAGATAACCTCGTTAAAAAACCCACAGTTCGTCTGGGACAAGTCAAACTTATTTGTGAGTTTATTTTTGACAATTTTCACATAACACCTTGTGTAACTCACCTGCGTGTTTGCCGTGCGCGGTGACCCGAAAGTCAGGAAAAGGGGATCCTGGTAGTTGAGGGGCTAATACTCAGGTTTAAAAGAGTATTAGTTCCAACACACTGCTTTGGCCCTAGCTTCTGGTAAAACGGGAGGTTAAACCTAACCCAGTTTTAACCAATCGGCTCGTTATCTAACTTAAGGGTGAGGAATTATTTATGTGGTGATCGATGAAAGGTTCACAATGTGCTACGGTTGGTTCCCGATAGTATTCTTTGTGTTTGCGGAAGTCTTTCATTTACATCTATGAAACCTATATCGCTTGATTAGCCCTGGCGACTGCATTAGTTTGTGATGTAGCGTCCCATATGTGGCTCCGTGGTGGGTGGGGAGATTGAGCGATGAAGTTGACGGAGTTTATTATGGTAGATTCTAAACCTCCAACCAAACGATCTCGCCCGTTTACGGACGAGAGAGCTAATGAAGATAGAAATAGTACAAGCAGAAAGTTTGTTAGATATTTGATTGTTAAATGTTCTGAAAATGGCCAGAGTCTAAAGGAGGTTTCTCCCTTCTTAATTCATAGGACTATTTCCAATATTATTAATGGAACTTTAAATTCATGTAAGAAGTTAAGAGACGGTACCTTGCTTATTGAAGTAAAAGATAAATTGCAGAGCAGTAAAATGCAGGAATGCACGTCGTTAGGTAACATTGCGGTGACAGTTGAACCGCATAAATCCTTAAATATTTCGAAGGGAGTAATTTCATGGTATGAGTTGTTATACACAACTGTAGACGAATGCAAACAGGAACTGGCGTCGCAAGGCGTTATCGATATTAAAAAACTAACCCGTAGAAAGGATGGTGAAGTCAGAGATACAACATCTATGATTTTAACATTCGATTCTGAACGGCTCCCAAATGAAGTTAAGGTGGCATATGTTACTCGCCCGGTTCGCCCGTTTATTCCTAACCCAATGAGGTGTTTCCAATGCCAACGTTTTGGACACACTGCAGTTAGGTGTCCAGGTGTTGCAACATGTGCAAAATGCAGTAAGGAGAAACATGACCCTGATCCATGCAACAGTTCACCTTTATGTGTGAATTGCAAAGGTAAGCATCCCGTTTATTCCCGAGACTGCCCAAAAATGAAAGAGGAAAGGAAGATAGCCGAGATCAGAGTAACAGACAAACTCTCTTACTTTGATGCTCAAAAGAAGTATAGAGCAATTACGGCTCCTACCTTTTCTAGATCGTTTGCTTCAGTTGCTGAAACACCTATTATTCAACAAACACCGATTATGACATTTACTGCTATTTCAGAAACTTCTTTAAATAAAGACAAGGACTCTAATGTGAAGGGTCAAAAACCGGTTGCGGGCCCATCAGGCTCAAAACCAAAACCGACTACGGCCCAATCCGGTCCAAGGTCACAACGAGTGGGACTTCAAGCAAAACCACTCAAGATGGGGGCTTATTTAAAGCCTAAACCATCTAAGGTATTGGCTCGTATCGGGCCAAAACCAACCAAGGTTGCGACTTCCAAGTCAAAGCCTAAACAGGCAAAGGCTCAGTCCGAGTCAAAGCCTGCAAAGACGGCAGCCCAATCTAGGCTACCGCCACCTGAGGTGCAAGTTTCTAGCGATCCTGCGCCCACAGACCCCAATATTAACGTGTCGTTAGAGTCGATGGATGTGGAAGTTCTTTCCGCGCCATCTACTCTGACAGATGAAATTATGCCAATTAGTGGGAGTTCTACTCCCCCAGACGATAATTTTGAAGTTAAACAAAAAAACGCTAATAAACAAAGAGTTAAAATTACGTTCGCAACATAACATCAAAAATGGTTTCAACCATTATACAATGGAACTGCAACGGATATAATTCACACTACGAATCCTTTAAAATATTATTATCCGAAAATTCACCTATCTGCGTTTCCTTACAGGAAACAAATTTTAAGGTTGAATGTTTTGTTAATCTTCGTGGTTATACTATTTATAGAAAAGATCGTGCAAATGTTGATCGTGCTCAGGGTGGAACGGCTTTATTGGTCCGTGATACGGTTTTCAGTAAAGAACTCCGTGTCAACACTGCATTAGAAGCAGTAGCCGTTCAACTACATATCCTTTTTGCACTGACCATTTGCTCAATTTATATTCCGCCAAATGTCAGTTTGGACATTCGTTTGATTGATCAATTACTTGAACAACTTCCGTCCCCATTCCTGCTAATGGGCGATTTTAATGCTCATAACACTATGTGGGGCTCAAATCGAACTGATGTGCGAGGTCGTAACTTGGCCAATCTTTTTTCAGAAACGGATTTAGTTATCTTAAATAAAGGTAACAATACCTACTTTTCCGTGGCCAATAGATCATTCTCGGCTATTGACCTTACCATTTGTTCTCCAAGTATCGCAGCATTGCTGGATTGGGAAGTCTCGGAATATCTTTATGATAGTGACCACTTTCCCATATTCATTCGCGTGCTTGGTCATGTAATTAATGAAAACCGTCATCGAAATTGGAGAATAAAAGATGCCGATTGGAATACGTTTGTTCAAGTGTTTAATTACGATGACAGTGTCCAAGCCACTATCGACGAAGATATTGAAACTTATACCGATTCTATCATACAGGCAGCACATGCGAGTATACCGTTATCTTCCGGAAAACCTCGCAGAGAGCCTGTTCCTTGGTGGAATTTTGATTGTGAGCAAGCTAAACTAAACAAACGCCGTTCTTTTCGTAAATTTAACCACTCTCCAACAGAAGAGAACCTATTACTTTATTTGAGGTACAAAGCTGTTGCTCGAAGAACATGCAGAAAAGCTAAAAGAGAATCATGGTCAGAATATGTTACTTCTATTAATTCGAGAACCCCCGTCGGGAAGGTGTGGGAAAAAGTCAGAAAAATTTCTGGCCGAACCGCATCATTACCTATTAGTGGGTTATTGTCGGGTGATCAAATTATTACCAATCCCCTTGACATTTCGAATATTCTGGCCGATGTTTATTTTGACGCTTCCAGCGATAATAATTACGATGAAAATTTCCGAGATATTAAAATTAACATGGAGAAAAACGTTCTGTCATTTATCTCTGCTGAAGATGAATTATATAACGCACCGTTTAGTGTTTGGGAATTTGACTCGGCATTATCTGAAGCACACAATACTGCTCCAGGTGTCGATTTGATACACAATGCTATGCTCAAGCAATTAAGTCGCTCTGCCAAACTTCAATTGTTGGCACTCTATAACCGGATATGGTCAGCAGGGTATTGTCCTGAGTCGTGGAAACTTGCTATCATAGTACCAGTACTTAAACCTGGTAAAGATAAAAAGCTCCCGACAAGTTATAGGCCTATCTCTCTAACTAGCTGCTTATGCAAGTTACTAGAAAGAATGATCAATAAGCGTCTTACTTGGTTATTAGATTCAAGAGGTTTAATTGCTGACATACAATGTGGTTCAAGGCGTCACCGTTCTACGACTGATCACCTTGTTCGGTTGGATACAGCAATTAAAAATGCTTTTGTACAGAATCAACATCTTGTCGCTGTATTCTTTGACATTGCGAAAGCATATGACATGACGTGGAAGTACAATGTTCTACGAACGCTTCATTCATGGGGTATTCGCGGAAGCATGGCATTGTTTATACAAAGCTTTTTAACTTCCCGTTCATTTAAGGTACGTGTAGGTGACAACATCTCGGGCATACGTCAGCAACAGAATGGTATTCCTCAGGGGTCTATTCTAAGCGTGACACTATTTATGATAGCGATTAACGGCATAAGTCAGTTCATCAAGCATCCGGTAAACGGATGTATGTATGTTGACGACGTAGCTATCTATTGTGCCTCGAGAAACATGGCAACATTGGAACGTCAACTTCAGTTAACAATCAATCACGTTTTGAACTGGGCTAATAAAAATGGATTCACTTTTTCTACTAGTAAAACGTTGCTTATCCATTTTTGTAGAAGACGAACCCCACACGGTGACCCTTTATTATATCTTGGGGGAGAACCTATTCCTGTACAGGATAGTGTTCGATTTCTCGGTGTCACATTTGACCGTGCGCTGACTTGGCGTCCTCATTTAATAAATCTGAGATCAAGATGTGTCCCGGCACTAAACTTGCTCAGGTCGTTGAGTGGAAAGTCATGGGGAGCGGATCGGAAAACAATGCTACTTCTGCATCGCGCTTTGGTGCGCTCAAAACTAGATTATGGTTCCATAATCTATGCTTCCGCAGCTCCATCCACATTACGTATTGTTGATCCTGCTCACCATACTGGAATTCGTTTAGCAACTGGCGCATTTCGCACTAGCCCTATTGCTAGTGTTTTGTGTGAGGCAGCTGAACCATCACTTTATCTTCGGCGTAAAATTTTGACAATTAGGTACGCCGCGAAACTAAAAGCTAAACGCTTGCATCCGACGTTTCCTGTCGTGTACAATAATGGTCTCGACGATCTATACAACATCAGGATACGGTCCCAAAAACCGGTTGCTATAAGAAATTGCAGTATACTTCGGGAACTGGATTTCCAACTCCCTGATGTATATCAACTGTCTTACTGTCGCGATCCTCCTTGGACTTTTCAACGTCCAAGGTTAAATACTGCATTATCGAGAATGAGCAAAGCTTCAACTTTACCAGTTGAATATCGAACTGAATTTGCAAAAATTCAAGCAATGAATGTAAATGCCACTTGGATTTATACCGATGGCTCAAAAAGTAACGACGGTGTGGGTTGTGCTTTTCTGGTAGATGAGCTGCAATTTACATTTGGCTTGCCAAGTGTTAGCAGCGTGTATACTGCAGAACTGTATGCTATCTATCAGGCTCTTCTCTACATCCAACTAAGCGCAGGTACAAATTATGTTATATGTACAGACTCGTTAAGTGCATTAAACGCCATAGATGACCAATATCCTGATCATTACTTGCTGAGGCAAATTCATTCAATTTTGCTTCAGGTGTCTCAGATAAATGTCACTGTTAACTTTGTCTGGATCCCCAGTCACGTAGGTATCAGTGGCAATGAAAAAGCTGATGCGCTTGCCAAATTGGCAATAACTAGCGCTGAATATGTTTCATTTAAAGTTTGCGTTAGAGATATTTGTAATTTTCTACATCAAACGCTGCTGTCTAGCTGGCAAACTGAGTGGTTTGCTATTCAAGACAACAAGCTGCGATGCACTAAAAGCGTTATTACACCGTGGAGTTCGTCATGCAGGCCGAAGCGTAGGGAAGAGGTTATCCTCACGCGACTTCGCATCGGTCACTGTCGATGGACTCACAGGCATTTGTTGGCATCTGAGGTGCCGCCAGTTTGTGATACTTGTAATGTTCCATTGACTGTTCGTCATATCTTATTGGATTGTCGGCAGTTTTCGGAACAAAGAGTTACGTCTGAATTATCACCCAGTTTGTCGATTGTCTTGGGCGATCAGATCGTTGAAGTCGATCGTCTGTTCGAATTTATTCGACAGAGCAAATTGGGTGTATGGATATAATTGTTAATTTATTATGATTAATGTTTGTGTATCGTAAAATCCAGCAGTGTTTAGGACTTTTTACACCCTAGACACTGTTGGAATTATCTAGTCATTATTGCTATAGTCATTAAAGTTTGTGAACGTTTATTTTATCTTTGTTGTTTATTTATTTATTTATATATTTAATTTTATTCTTTAATATGCCATTTTACAGCATATTATTTTACACTTTTTATAGTTAGAGAAAAGAATCGGCGTTAATAGTCTTATTAGGCTGATACGCCAAAAATCTAAACTAACTAAAGAGTTTCGTGGATTATTGGTAAGGGTGCTGCTTCTGGTTGGGTTGCATAATTTAATCGACTATAATCAATGCAGAACCTTTTCTTCTTAACTAGGACAACGGTCGTGCAATACTCTCTGGAGTTTCTTTCGATTTGCCCATTTGCTAACATTTCTTCTACTTGTTGGTAAATTATTTGCTTCTCTGTAGCGTTCCTGGCATATGGACGAATCCGGATTGCCGCTTGGTTGGTAAGCTCAATCTTATGACAGACTGTCTCAGTCACATGTAGCGTTCCTGTCTTGCTAAATTCGTCTGCAAATTGTTTAATAAAGTGTGCGAACTGGACTTAGTTCGGGAATCCGCTATCATTTGTTTCAATGTAGCCAATAGGTTGAAGTTCAAGTTGTGTTTCCCAGTAAACCGTTGTTTTCTCCCAAAGTATACACAGCCGCGGGTATAGCCTACTGTGGCGTCATTATCTTTCATCTACGAGTACCATAGCACTACGTCTTCGCCTAACTTCGGCGCCACCAGGAATTTGATAGGCATGGTTCAATCGCCGATTTTAATCTTTGTGTATGTTTCTCCTGCAATTTGAAGTTGCGTTATCGGGTCTGCTTGGTATACGGAACTTTTGAATGGCGTGGTGTTTGTGCTTTAATGAAATTGGTGGAAGCACCACTGTCAATTAAAGCTTGGTGTGATTTGCCTTGTATATCTACTTTAATACGGGGGAGTTTGCTTGCTGTGGTGTCAGTTGGGGACTAACCTTGGAGGACCCGATCGGCGTTTTCCGTCGGCTTTTTGGTATTTGTACTCTAGCTCGCTCTCCACTTGCGTTGCTGCTTTGATCAGCTTCTCTAGTTTACAGAAGTGCATAGGGTCCAAGGATTGCTGGATCCTGGTTTTAAGGCCCACAACATGCGTTGTTCAGGTTCATGCGGATTTAACCTCTTGTAAATAGCGGCTTTTTTCGGCAGGAAAACTTCTACTAGTTCGGTCGGGTCGTGTCTGTCATTGTAAAGTTTCTGCGTTAACTTGCCCGTATGTAGAGGAGAGTCAAATTTTTCTAGTATTCTTTGTTGGGTAGTCGTATACGACACTATTAGGCTAACATAGTATTTGTCGATGAACTTTTTTGCATCGCCTACTAGACTGTCTCGCAAGTATTTCTCCCATTTACGTTCAGGGATTTTATTGTCTTTCAACCACTCTTCTAGCCTTGTCATATGTACAGGCGGATCTTCGTGTGGCAACCCATGAAATTTGGGTAACATATTCATGTTTGGTACCCGTAGTGGTGGTACATATGTTTCTAACATCTTAGCCATCATCCCTACAATAGTCTCGGTATGAGAATCTGCTGTTAGATTTGGTTCCTGTTCTACTTTTGGCGGTTTAGGTGTTTTAAAGCTAACCTCATTCGATAAGTCCACCGACTCATTGTTGGAACGACTTCTCCTCGACATCTTAGTTGCTTTTCGCACTTGTTTCTTTGGCATTTTTGTTTGTATCGGGTTTATTTATTGTTTTATTCAGAACTCGTTGAAGACGACCTCCAGGTGAGAGTCGACCCCACGTCTTATCTACTGTCACGTTCGATATGGGTGTGCAGCACAATCGCAAGGATGTGCCCCACGTTGGGCTCCAATTGTTACAATCTGGGTATCACGAATCGAGCCTCCGGTTCAAAAGGAGTCATCCTCATTTATTACTCGTTCCATCAATAATTATCCATCGCGTACGGATGTTGTCCTGTCTAATTAGTAACTAATTACGTTTACTAATTAATTACTTAATTAGGGTCAATGTGCTCCGGTAACAATAACAATTAACATTTATTTGGTTCAGCCCTCATAGGAGTGCCTAGGTGGGCGCGGTCTGTGTTAAATAGTTATACCTGTTAATAAATGGTATATTATCCAGGAGGTCAATGAGGTGGGACGCCAGCTTGTCAGGGTCCGCGTCTAGTAAAATTGCCGCCGGAGAGTACCGAATTTTTTTCCTGGAAAATTTGACTTGAACGATTGGGGTAGACAGTACCGCGAGACTAGGTGATGATGGGAAGCTGGCCGCGATGGCCGCCTTGGAGTTGCTGAAGTGTGAATTGATGGAGGGGGGGGGGATATTTGCGAGGCTGACAAGGGGGCAATGTAGATTTTTCGCGCGATTGATTAGGTGATAGATTGGTCATCAATAATGGGGCGGATGTACATTTTATAAGTGTGCAGTAGAGTTTTAGGTTGGTACTTAAAGGTACCGCGGGGTTGAGGGTGGACGCGAGGGAAGAATTTGTCCGGTTCTGGTGGCTGCTTCCTGAAGCTGGGTTGGAGTGACGGTTGGTTGGATGCCGCCTCGCATATCCTGTTCTGTGATGTGAGGAACTACCTGGGGGTAGTAAATGTTGTTTGTAGATGGTCCGCGAAGATGTTAGCTTTCTCCTGGGGCGTGGCGTGTATGACATCGTTGATTCTAAGTGGGCGGTTTTGATTGGCTCTGCGACCGATGAGGATGTTAAATTTCCTCTAGAATTTTCTTCCGGGTAGTTTTCATCTATTTTCTTTCCCCGAAACAACGGATCTCCGCTTATTTTCGCATTTAACCTGTTCCATTGAGTTTTTATGGATGGGTCTCGGGTGCGTTCGATGAGTTTGTAAATGCGGTGTTTCTCTCTTATTAGAGAGAGGGTTTTGGGTAAGGTTTTTCACCTTGGTGGAGATGTGGGAAAGAGGCCGACTGGACTGCGTCAAAGTATGTTTCAATCACGGAGTCAATATCTTGAAGAGAGTAGAGCGGGGCGGTTCGGCTAGTTTGATCGATGTTTCGTTGAAACGTGGTCCAATTTGCGTTTTTGTAGTCGCGATAGGTTATAAAAGTTGGTGGAGGGAGGGGAGGGTTTATTAGAGAGGTGAAGTCTAGAAGGGGCATATGGTCACTCGTGACGCAGTTAGTGAACACTTGGGCCGAACGGTCGAAGTGAGCGATGAGGTCGTACGTGATCACAATATGATCTATTACGGAGTGACCATTATGATTTGCGAATGTGGGGGTTGTACAGTTAAGGCAAAACAAAGGGTAGTTAATGAGAAGGTCGGCTAACGCCGTGCTTTTGGGGTTTGATGCATGATCCTCGTAAAGTTGTTGATGATCTGGTTTGACGAGTTGGGGTCGTCGGCAGGATCATTCACGATGAAGCTCGATGTGGTTAAGAGGCGATGAGTGGGAAACGTGGTAATGTTAGTAGCAGGGATCGTCATAGGTAAGTAGCTGAAGGAATTGTTCATTACTTGGTCGCTTTGAATGTTTGGGTCAATATTTTGGCCGGAGCGACTAGATTGCCTGAGGTTGTAGGATGTGGGGTGAACCCACTTGGTTAGATTAGGTTGACCGGTTTTCGATAGAAGTAGATAGAATCTGGCTAGATCCGTGTTCGAGTGAAGCGCTAAATTTGCGAAGTATTTCTCGGCGAACGCCTCAAAATGTTGCCGAAGCGGAGTGATGCCTAGGGTGTCTAGGACATTTTGGCGCCGCCGATTCGGCGCGGGGACACATCAGCGCTGGCCGTTTCGGCGCCGGCCATTTCGGCGCCAGAACTTTTTAAATAAAATAAGTAAATACATATATATATTACAATAATAAAAATTTATTTGTTTTATATACATAATAAATAATGTATGATAAATAAATTCGTGGCTATATGCCGCATGTGTCTGGTATGAGTCGGTTGACGGAGGTGCAATGCTACCGACTCGTAGATGTTGAGGGCGCGGGGTGAGCTCCCTGTGGTGGGTACGTTAGGATAGTATCTATCCAGGCCGTGTCCGGGGTCATTGCGTGAGTGGTCCAATTCGTTCTTGTTCTTACGGCGGAGGGTGCAAGGCCGCAAGGAGCTGGTGGATATCCTGTGGCGTGGGGTCAAGGCCAGCCGGAGTATCGTTGCCGGAGAGGATGGTGAATTTCTCCGGTGCGGTCGTCGGTGTAGATGTCGTGAGACTGGAAGAGTTGTCCGGGGTCGTCGCCATGGTCGTCATCTCGCGGTGGTCGAAGTAGTTTGCTTGCATCGTTGAGTTGGAATATTCGTTCTCGTGACGGTCGAAGTCAAGTGGCGTTGCAGCGTGCGAGTTTTTCCTTTATACTGTTCTGCCGCGCTGCGCTGCGTCGCCATTGGTGGGTGATGCTACCTATCTAATAATCTTAAATAGTAATTTGTATTGGTCTTAAATGCTGCCGTTAAATCAAAGATATAAATGGTTGCGTGATACGCCCATGACTTTGATCATGCGCTTAATTTTGAAAGTTTCTACTTTGAAAGTATATATAAGTAAAGGAGATCGTGGAAAAATCCTTTTTCGAAGTGCGTAGTTTCCATCTCAAGTGCGTGATATTAACATCAAGCCAGGGAAAATGGCGACCATGCACGTGGGGATGGGAACAAAAGCGTGATAACGAGCTTAAGATAAAAGCAGCCGACCACCATCTAAAGGTAACATTTATCAAAATTAATACACCACCGCGTAGTAACCCCATTTTATTATAGGCTGCTTTGTAAGGCTTCATTCAGCCTACCATTTAATTTACCATCAAATTTGTAAAGTAATTATGCCTAAGTAAAAAAGCACTACAGTGCACAAAAAACTGTAAAGGGAATTTCCATGTACCTGCAGCAGTATAAGAACCTCTAAAAACTGTAAATGGAGTTTCCATATACCTGCAGCAGTATAAGAATTCCTAAAACATGATGTATAACAACCCCAAACAAGACCGTCCAGCAAATATACCATTAATTCAAACACTGTTTTTTTATATATACATCCCGTTCTCTTACAGCTCAATTTTTATTGTTTTTTTTTACATAAGAGGGATACAACCACGAAGACGATTGGATTATAATAATTTACAACCAGTAACCATAAATTTATATTAAATAAATCACCCAAGTAAAGGGTCAATAATAATTTTAAGAAAAAAAAATGTTTACTTTTTTTTCTGACGGAGGTGTAATTACTTTACGGACGCCGTGTGGGACTCTTCCTTTTATTCAAAAGAGGCCCTACCCACTAAAACCACTCCCCAAGTTGGAAGCCACCTACTATACTCAAAAATTATTTTTTTATCCAAATATCTGCATTCGGCTTCTCTTGAGGTGGGTTTAAACTTTAGCAACCTCCGTTTTCAGTAATACCCCCTTTTGTCGACAAAGAACTGTAATATTGGTTGTGCTAAGTTGGTTTCTTTGATCAGTTTTAATGTTTTGCAGTCCATTCATTGTCAAGATGTTGACGTTTTACATACTGTTGCAAACTTGGAAACCTTTTCAGAATTTCATTTAAAAATTTTATTTCAAATGCTTGAGCAAATCTTGGGTCCACTATCTGTATTAACTGAAATACTGGATCAGTAAAATCAAACCTATTTTTAATTTCTGTGGTCAGTTGAATATAAAATTTTAGGCAACTCACTTAAAACTTTTCCAATTAATGTTATTATGTATTTGAGTGACGTGAAAACGTGCTCCGTCTTTATTTGGTGCGAATTGAGGTTTTACCTTATCTAATATTTACGGAAATTAGCACAGGTATTTCTAGGAGTATTGTTAACAAGTACATCTAGTTTATTTTAAATAAATATAATGGTGTAATCGTATATTAATAATTTTGTTATACATTTAATAGCGTATAAAATCCAGGAATTTATTTGAATCGTTTTTTATCACTCAAAAAAAATATTTTATATAAATATTTTTATTTTCATATTTTATTTCACATCTTTTTTATAGTCTTATGCTCATATTTTCCTTTAAATCTTTATTCCTTTGTTTGATCAACTCATTAATTAACCCTACCGTGGCCCTCGCTCCACATGTGTTTGTTTAGTCAATCTTAGCACTGCGACAGGTCCCGCTAGTGCGAGAAGTGTCCTTGTTTAATATTATTATCCTTCTAATTGTTTAAATACCCGTAAAATAGCATTTTTAATAATGCCACTATGTAATTGCAGCTCTAGCTGCAATAAAGAAGTCAATAACACTAATGCAATGACATGCTCAGTATGTGTAAACCTTTTTAGCAATGCCTGCATCAACTTGTCAACTGCAGATTCTAGAGTATTAAGATCAAAGTCCAACGTAAAGTGGAATTGCAATGCTTGCCTTAAATTTGATGGAACATTAAATTATCGATTTTAGGTACGAACAGTTATTTGAAGTTGTTTTGATTTTAATTTTTTATGTGGTGTACATTACAACTATAGTATGCTACCGGTGATTAATTGTTACTACATTATAGCGTTTTTTAAGCGGTGACTTACTGCTGTGGTATTTCAACTCTCATTATTAAAAAAAATATGTTGTAAAACAATTAACCACTAATAATAAATACTACACTGTACTGTTTGTTACCGGTTTATGAATGGATTCCCTGCCTCAGTTAAAACTGATATTTATTTTATTTTAATCTATTTAATTTATTTTGTTATTATTTATTAATTAATATACTTTTAAACGTTACAACTCTTCAGAAACCAAACCATGGAATGTTAAACAACGGTTATTAATTGATTATTACAAACATGTAGTAAACTCAAAAACAAGAGTACACTACCAAAAGAACTACTTAATTACATAAAACTTCCAACAATATACATCCCAGCAGTAGCAAACATTAAATAATTTACTGATATGCTAAACAACAATCAGGATAATAAACAAAAATTCAATCTCAAAATAAATAGTAACCAAATTGTTGACAACAGATGTGCTAAAATATCAAGCAGCTGTTCAAGAACCAAAAAATTGTGATGTGCAATACTACACCTTTTATTTAAACCAAGAACGCAGTTTTTATGTAATGTTAAAAAACGTTCTTTCTATCATTCAAACCACAAAGTAACAACAAGTTAAGCATCTATAAATTGCAATACCTTTAACACTACAAATACATATTAAAATCAGTTAACAAAACAAAAGTCATGCCTCAATGTGCTAACTGCCTTCAACTGGGACGTACCAAAAATTACTGCATTCATGATCAAAGTCTACAAGAAAGTGCAGCAAACATAATTTCCAGCGCTGAGACCTAGAACTTAGCTAGCCCAAAGCAACTACACACTGGCCATGTGACATAAAAAACAAATGTCTTTTTTTGTATACAAAAGTTGTCCCTTAAATTATCTGCAAGTTAAAAAAAAATTAATATCTTTTTAGACTATTTCCCTGTCCTAATCTACTTAAGCTCACACATACACCATAAACAAAATCCAGATTTTCTAACTAATAAAATAACTGGAACTAGTTTTAAAACATATTAGAAAAAGAAATACACCCAAATGTCTTGTTTAAAACAACATTTAAGCATTAAGCAGTTTTGGAACCCACAAACACTACAAACAAGCTACAAAATGATTTAAAAGTAACTAAAAAAGCTATACTAATATATAGAAGAATATGGAAGTCTACTAGAAATCCACAAAACAAAACTAAATACAACAACCCGCTAAAAGCCAACTCTTAGAAAAAAAACTAAAAAATCAAAATTTAAAACAAAAAACTACCACTACTACAAACAGACAAAAAGGGTGTATGGATATAATTGTTAATTTATTATGATTAATGTTTGTGTATCGTAAAATCCAGCAGTGTTTAGGACTTTTTACACCCTAGACACTGTTGGAACTATCTAGTCATTATTGCTATAGTCATTAAAGTTTGTGAACGTTTATTTTATCTTTTTTGTTTATTTATTTATTTATTTAATTTTATTCTTTAATATGCCATTTTACAGCATATTATTTTACATTTCTCATAGTTAGAGAAAAGAATCGGCGTTAATAGTCTTATTAGGCTGATACGCCAAAAATCTAAACTAACTAACTAACTAAAATTAGAATTTTTTTTAAATTTTAAAACTAATATAAACAATATTATTGTTATTTAATTTATTTAAAAAAATATATTTAAAAATAATTATTTTTTTTATTGCACATTTTAAAAATTTATTATTAAAGAAATATTAAATAATATTATATCTGCAATTTTATAATATTTTTAAAATCCATTCTACATAGCACAATACCTCGATAGAATAATTTAAAAAATATTTATAATATATTATAAAAAATGTTATTTATTTGTTTCATTGGACGTAAAGTTGAGTAATATTTTATGTTTTTTTTTTACATATTTTCTATACAAAACTAATAAATAACGTGAACCGTTTAGATATATTAAAAGTATATAATTATTTTTATAAAATGTATTTGCTATGTTGCCAATTGTAAGGGGCGTATTAGAACGTTAACTTATGAGAAGGCCTATTCTACTGGCCCGCAACAAAATATGTATATCAGTATAAAAGCATAGCGCCACGTAGTTTTCACTTTAATGTACTACAATGTATAACTGTATATGTGTATGAGTCGAAATTCTCACCGAAAAAAATTTTGTAGAATGACATCTAGTAAAGTATTATGTTGAAATAAATTGATATACACACCAAAACGTGTTTGCCTCCGTTCTGGAGGCCACTACTATCAGCGTGTATATATTTTGGAGGAGTATTAGTTGTTTTACATCTATATATATATATATATATATATATATATATATATATATATATATATATATATATATATATATATGTATATATCATTATTGATATATAAGGGTTTATGAGACCAAGGAATTATGAGACCATTGCCGCTGGTCTCACTAACCTTCTCGCTGGTCTCATAAGCATGCCGCTTGGTCTCATAAGCATTTGCCGCAATAATAAGCCAATATTAGAATGTTACTCTATATTTTATAATTAAAATAAATGGCTAAACCTATTCGAATGATTTTAAATAAATTAGGGTAACATGTAATAAAGGTAATAAATTAAAACAAATTAGTAACTCATACAAAAATTACGTAGTAGCCCTAAAATTTGATTTCAAACCCTTGAACTATATGAATTTTAAGTAAACTTATTTTACAAATGTACTATAGTAATCAAATAAGAACAAAATAGAAACTTGTATAAATATTTTTAGTACTTTCAAACAGTATAATTTTAATGTAATCCCCCTGCTCCTTCCTAAACATTGCACCAACCAAATATAAGCATAAGAGTACAATTATCGCACAAATGTAATATAGGTATCAAATAAAAGCAAATACTGTAACATACAATTATTGTAGAGTACCCCAAAACATTGTACCCTATCGCCCCCCCCTGCTAAGCAAATTAAAGGTACAAATATTGCCTTACTGTAATATGGGTAACAATTGAAAGCAAATTTAGTAACAAAAATTTATTTTAAAGTACCCCAACACATTGTACCCCATTGTCCCCCCTGCTAAGCAAATTAAGGGTACAAATATTGCTTAAATGTAATATGGGAAACATACATTTATTGTAGAGTACCCCAAAACATTGTACCCTATCGTCCCCACTGCTAAGCAAATTAAAGGTACAAATATTGCATTATTGTAATATAGATCAATTGAAAGCAAATATAGTAACCAACAATTATTTCAAAGTGCCCCAAAATATTGTACCCCATTGTCCCCCCCGCTAAGCAAATTTTGGGTACCAATATTGCGTAAATGTAATATGGGTAACAAATGAAAACAAATATGGTAACATACAATTATTGTAGAGTACCCCAAAACATTGTACCCCATTGTCCCCACTGCTAAGCAAACTAGGGGTACAATTATTACATAAATGCAATATGGGTATCAAATAAAAGCAAATATAAAAACATACAATTGATGTAGAATACCTCAAAACATTGTACCCTATCGTCCCCCCTGCTAAGCAAATTAAAGGTACAAATATTGCTTAAATGTAATATGGGTATCAAATAAAAGCAAATACGGTAACATACAATTATTCTAGAATACCCCAAAACATTGTACCTTATCCCCCCGCCCCTGCTAAGCAAAGTAAAGGTACAAATATTGCATTACTGTAATATAGGTATCAATTGAAAACAAATATAGTAACAAATATCTATTTCAAAGTACCCCAGAACATTATACCCTGTTGTCCCCCTGCTAAGCAAATTAAGGGTACAAATATTGCTTAAATGTAATATGGGTACCAAATAAAAGCAAATATGGTAACATACATTTATTGCACAGTCCTCCAAAACATTGTACACTATCGTTTCCCCTGCTAAGCAAATTATGGTACAAATATTGCATTACTGTAGTATAGGTATCAATTGAAAGCAAATATAGTAACAAACATTTGTTTCAAAGTACCCTAAAACATTGTACTTTATTGTCCCCCCTGCTAAGCAAATTAAGGGTACCAATATTGCGTAAATGTAATATGGGTAACAAATGAGAACAAATATGGTAACATACAATTATTGTAGAGTATCCCAAAACATTGTACGCCATTGTCCCCTTTGCTAAGCAAATTAGGGGTTCAAATATTGCTTAAGTGTAATATGGGTATCAAATGAAAGCAAATACAAAAACATACAATTGATGTAGAATACCTCAAAATATTGTACCCTATCATCCCCTCTGCTAAGCAAGTTAAGAATTGCATTATTGTAATATGGGTATCAATTGAAAACAAATATAGTAACAAACATTTATTTCAGAATACCCCAGAACATTGTACCCTATTGTCCCCCCTGCTAAGCAAATTAGGGGTTCAAATATTTCATAAATGTAATATGGGTATCAAATAAAAGCAAATATAAAAACATGCAATTGGTGTAGTATACTTCAAAACATTGTACCCTATCGTCCCCCCTGCTAAGCAAATTAAGGGTACAAATTTTGCATTACTGTAATATGCGTATCAATTAAAAGCAAACATAGTAACAAACATGTATTTCAGAATACCCCAGAATATTGTACCCTATTGTTCCCCATGCTAAGCAAATTAAAGGTACAAATATTGCATAAACGTATTATGGGTACCAAATGAAAGCAAATAGCGTAACATACAATTATTGTAGTGTCCCCCAAAACATTGCACCCTATCGTTCCCCCTGCTAAGCAAATTAAAGGTACACATATTGCATTACTGTAATATGGGTATCAATTAAAAGCAAATATAGTAACAAACATTTATTTTAAAGTATCCCAAAACATTGTACCTTATTGAGTTCCTTGCTAAGCAAATTAGTGGTAGAAATATTGCATACATGTAATATGGGTATCAAATGAAAGCAAATACAAAAACATACAATTGATGTAGAATACCTCAAAACATTGTACCCAATTGTCCCCCCTGCTAAGCAAATTAAGGGTACAAATAAATCATTACTGTAATATGGGTATCAATTGAAAGCAAACATAGTAACAAACATTTAATTCAGAATACCTCAAAACATTGTACTCTATTGTCCCCCCTGCTAAGCAAATTATATATTGCATAAATGTAATATAATATCAAATAAAATCAAATATGAAAACAAACAATTATTGTAATGTACCTCAAAACACTGTATTCTATTGTCTTCCTGCTTAGCAAATTAAAGGTACAAATATTGCATAAATGTAATATGGGTATCATATGAAAGAAGATATGATAACAAATATTTATATTGCTTGAATGTAATATGTGTATCAACTGAAAGTTAATATGGTAACATAGAATTATTGTAGTGTACCCCAGGACATTGTATCCTACTGATTCTTTGCTAAACAAAATAAGAGTACAAATATTAAACAAATTCAATATGAGTATCAAATAAAAGCAAATAATGTAACTTACAACTATTTCATAGTGCCCTATAACATTGTTCCATATTGTCCCCCTTGCGAAACAAATTAAGGCTACAAATATTGTATAAATTAAATATGGGTATCATATGAAAGCAAATAAGGTAACATAAAATTATTTTCAATACCGAAACACATTATACCCTGTTGTACCCCCTGCTAAGCAAATTAAGGGCACAAATTGTGCCCTCTATCCTGTTAAATAGATTAAGAGTACAAGCATAGCATCAATGTAATATGTTAAGTTATGGTAACATACAATTAGTTTATAGTACCGTAGAACATTGTAGCTTATCATCTCCTGATAAAACAAATTAAGAGTACAATATGACACTAATGTAATATGAGTGTCAAATGAAAGCAAATGTTATCTTGTACAATTATGTTAATTTTTTGTTTACCTTATTGTTTTTTGAGTTTAATTATTTAAAGGTAAATGTAACGCACAAATTTTCAAATATATATGTAAGATGAGTTTCAAATTAGAGTAAATATGTTAATTTGTACAATTTTTATAAAACTAATAACTTTGTACCCTATTGTCTTTATCTAAATTTATTAAAGGGATATTCTTATATCACCATTGTAATTTGCATACTTAAAACCAATGTTTATTAAATTTCATTTAGATCTGAAGATGTTATAACATATTATAATAAATAATTAAGCCGCCCCTAATATGAATTTACATAATTTAAAATCGTTATGTATGAAAATCTCTATTTATATTTCTTTTGTAATTGGCTTTGCTACAGTTTAGAGAGGAACAATTTTGTAAGCATTTATCTTTTTATAGATTTCTAATTAGATTAAAAAGTAAAATCATTCATGTTAAAAAATAAATTCTATTTTGAATGAAATATTTGTTGAGTGAAATAATTATAATAAAAAAAAACTCCGCCGGTCATGTCTGAATGTTTACTCATGTTCCTGGCAAAATACACTTTTTATAAGCGTTTCGACGCGATGGGTTTCGGTGTTCAAATAAAATACTGATATAAAATTTGTATATTTCTAATAAAATTGTAATTTTGTATATCTACTAAATCAATAAGTAAACAAAATGAAATTATTTTGTTCTACATATTTCTTCTATAATATAACATTTAAAATATTTCCGTAATTAGGAATGTAAGAGCGGAAAGCAATAAAAACATAAATGCGTATAAAAAAGGGTATTCTATTGATGCTTTTGTGCCTTTTAAGTGTGGCAAGGACAAGCAAGCGTACGTGCTGCATAAAACCGAAAAATATGAATGTGATAACAAAATCTTTGCTGTAAACATTCTATAGTGCTAATTCACATTTATTCTTTCAGAGTTAAAATTTAATTAATATATTTTTGATCAAATTAAGTTTATCATAACATTATCAAGTTAGTTACAGTTGTCCTAACATATAAAAACACAGGAGTGATGACTCTCAAAACTCATTTTTCACACCACAGGACTGTAGATTTCATATTGCGGGCGGCTCAATTATGATATTATTGTACTCAATCTTCATATTGATTTCGAATTATCCTAAATTTTTATGGCGGTAGGCTCAGTTAATACATTATTATACAAAACATAAAAGTCAAAATAAAATAAGTACACATATGTTTTTAAGAATGTTAATTACAATGATAATTATAAAATAAATTAATAATTTATTCAAATTCAATCTAACGATTGCAAAATGGAATTAGTCATTATTTATAATGATAATGTTAGAATCAATTGAATTGATATTTAGCTTGCTCAATTATGATGCTATTGTAGTTATAGTTATAATTTTTGTCATCTGACACCTATAATTTATTTGTGTTCTACCAGAACTCTTCATTGAATTACATGGAGGTACAGTTTGTTACTATAAAATAATTATACATACCATGTAATATGTTTGCTCTCATTTGAAGCATTATTTATATTCTGAAATTGTTTAACAAGGGGGACGATAGGGTACAGTGTTTTGGAATATTATACAGGGTTGGGTAAATGTATGGAAACACCCTATTTCTGACTGCATTTTTAATTTATTTCAAAAATGACTAATAAAAGTTTTTGTATATTTTTTAATCTATACAGTGACGTATTTTGATTTTGAATGCATGCTTTGTTTCGCGTGATATATCGTCATTATCAGTTCTTTTAAATGGAATACCCAGTATAGTTTTTTTTGTTAGAACAATTACAAATACTTACGGTTTTTGAAATATTCAATAAAATAATAAAACAAAATACAGTACGTTTTAAATGATTTTTAGTAATAATAATAAGCATATTTAATTGTAGTTGACTTTTTGCTTCAAATATTCATTTATTTTTACATTTTTTTTAATTGTATTGAGAATAACAAAATAACAATATATGTTTTTACTTGTTGCTATGGTAATAAGAACATAATCTATTACATTTTGTTTAATTATTTTAATAAATATTTCAAAAACCGTCATACAACCCATACAACCTTATATCATAATAATTGTTAAAAAATTCTCTTTCTAAAAATATATGAAAATACAGGGTGATCCATTTAAAAAAACTGATGGTGACATTATACTTCGTAAAATAGAGCTTGTACTAAAAATCAAAATACATCACTATATAGATTAAAATTTCTACAAAAACTTTTATTAATGTCATTTATTACAAAAACTAAAAATGAAACCAATAATCGAGTGTTCCCATACATTTACCCAACCTTGTATATTTATGTTACTATACTTGTTGCCATTTGATACTCAATCTGTTAGCAGGAGTGCGATAGAGTACAATGTTCTGAGGCACTATAATAATTATATAATACCTTATTTACGTTCACTTGATACCAATATTACATTTGATATGTGCACCTTTAATTTGTTTACTAAAGAGGCAATAGAGACAATGTTCTAAGACACTATAAAATAGTTGTACGTTACTTTATTTGCTTTCATTTGATACTCATATCACATTTGTGCAATACTTGTACCTTTGTTTTGTTTAGCATGAAGTAATAGGGTATAATGTTCTGGGGCACTATAAATTAGTTGTAAGTTACTTTATTTGCTTTTATTTAATACCTATATTACACCTGTGCAGTATTTGTACCTCTTGTATTGTATAGCAAGGGGTACTAAGGTACAAGGTTCTAGGCCACTATAAAACAGTTGTAAGTTACTTTATGTGCTTTCATTTAATACCCATATTACATTTGTGCAGTAATTGTACCTTTATTTTGTTTAGCAAGAGGTAATAAAGTACAATATTCTGGAACACTATAAAATAGTTGTAAGTTACCTTATTTGCTTTTATTTGATACCCATATTACATTTGTGTGATATTTATACCGTAATTTTAGTTGGAAAGAGGGCACTATAATATATTGTTCTAGAGCACAATAAAATAAATATAAGTTCGCTTATTCACTTTCAATTGATACTTATATTACATTTGTGCAAAATGTGTGCCCTTAATTTAATTAGCAAGAAGGGCACTATAAAATAATTGTAAGTTACCTTATTAGCTTTTTATTGTTACACATGTTACTTTTGGCAATACGGTACAATCTTCTGGTCACTATAAAATAGTTGTATATTACCATATTTGCTCTCATTTGATATCCAAATTTAATTTGTGCAGTATTTTTACTTTTATTTTGTTTAGCAGTGAGGTTATAAAATACAATGTTTTGAGGCAGTATAAAATAGTTGTAAGTTACCTTATTTGCTTTTATTACACCCATACTACATTTGAGCAATATGTGTACCCTTAATAGGTTAACAAGAGGGCAATAAGGTACAATGTTCCTGAGGCACTATAAAATAGTTAGCTTATTTGCTTTCATTTGATACCCACATTACTATTGTGCGATATTTGTAACTTTAATTTAGGTAGCAAGAAGGCAGTAAAGTACAATGTTTTGGGGCACTGTAAAATAAAAAAGTTAATTACCTTATTTGCTTTTGTTACATTTGTGCAATATTAGTACTTTTAATTTAATTTGCAAAAGGGCACTATGGTACAATGTTCTGGGGCACTATAAAATAGTTGTAAGTTACTTTATTTGCTTCTATTTGATACCCATATTACATTGTGCAATATGTGTACCCTTCATTTGGTAAGCAAAGGGGCAATAGAGTACAATGTTCTGCGGCACAATAAAATAGTTGTATGTTAACTTATTAGCTTTCATTTAGTACCCATATTACATTTGTGCAGTATTTGTATCTTATTTATTTTTAGCATAAGTGTAATAAGGTACATTGTTTTGGGGCACTATAAAACAGTTGTAAGATACCTTATTTGCTTTTACTTGATATCCTTATTACATTTGTGCAATATTTGTACTTTTAGTTTGGTTAGTTAAAGGGCAATAGGGTACAATCTTTTAGAGCACTATAAAATAGTTGTATGTTACTTTATTTTCTTTCATTTCATACTAATATTACATTTGTGCAGGATTTGTATCTCTACTATGTTTAGCAAGGGGGTAATAAGGCACATTGTTTTGGGGCACTATAAAATAGTTGTGTTAGCTTATTTGCTTTCGTTTGATACCCATATTACATTTGTGCAGTATTTGTACCTGTATTTTATTTAGCATAGGGGTAATATAATACAATGCTTATTTGTTTTTATTTGATACCCATATTACATTTGTGCGATATTTGTACCCTTAATTTAGTTAGCAAGGGGGCAAAATGGTATAATGTTTTGCGGCACTATAAAATAGTTGTATGTTACCTTATTTGCTTTCATTTGATACCCATATTACAATTGTGCAGTTATAAGTTAACTTATTTGCTTTCATTTGATACCCATATTACATTGGTATAATATTTGGACCCTTAATTTGGTTAGCAAGGGGGCAATAGGGTACAATCTTCTGTGGTACTTTAAAATAAATGTTTGTTACCGTATTTGCTTTCATTTGATATCCATATTACATTTATGCAATATTTGTACCCTTAATTTGCATTGCAGGGGACGATAGGGTACAATCTTCTGGGGTACTCTACAATATTTGTATGTTATTATATTTGCTCTTATTTGATACTTATATTACATTTAAGCAATATTTTATTAAAATACAATTTTATTTATTAACATTGTCATTCAAAATGCTTTTATAATTTTCTAGAGATCAAATAAATGTGTGAAAGTCACAGTCTATCGCCTGGTCTCATAATGCTAACCGCGAAATTCTTGCCGCTATGGATATACGCTTTGTCGACAACTTCACATTATCACTATCCTGTGATTTGAAGCGTTGCTTATGAGACCAGGTCTCACTATCCAAAAGGTCTCACTATCCTGCGATTTGAGGCACAATTGGTCTCACAATCCTGTCGCCGGAAACATATATATATATATATATATATATATAATTTTTTGATAAAAAAGTATATGTATGTTCAATTAAAACAGTAAATATTCATTTCAATATTATGAGGTTCTTACAATGCTTAATACATGTATTCTGGTTTGATCAGGAGTAACATTAATAAAAAATTAATAAATATACAAAAGCTATTAAAAAATTTAATGGTAGATTTAGGGCCATGATATCCAACTCCTAATTAAGCACTTAATAAACTATTAGCTTAAATTAACTTTTAATTGAGTTTAATTTATTTTATTTTATCAACACCTTTGAGCAGCTAATGAATTATATGCTCAATATATTTTTATTTGTTATAAATGTCTATAATAAACATATATTTAATTAGCCGTTTAGTTAATAAAATATATCACTCTAATAAATAGATTTACTAAACATAGGTTAGGAATGAGCAAAACAAAACGAATATTATGACCTTGAAATTTTTGGCTCTATAAATTTCTACTAGCGCCCTCTGTTTTGCACCACTTCGCCGCTAGATGACGCCACTAAATCGCGTTGAACAGTTCCTAATTTAAAGCAGCCCCGTGGGTGGTAGTGAGTGTATAAATAAAAACTCCATCAAAGAAATGGCACTGCAGACCATGAACAATAAGACAGCGTTTGGATATCCAAATTTATTTGACGGTGATCAGGTTACCACAGGAATGCCTATCGGTAAGCTAATACATTTTTACAGAAGGAAATGATGAAGTACAATCTGCCAGCAAAAATGAAGAACTTATTTATATACATACGGAGGATGTGGACAGTTCTAATAGTTGGGACAATTGGAAACTGGAACAATTGAAAGAATCGTTAGATAGTGTGCTGTCACATAATATAAATAAAGCACGTACGGCTTCTACAAGTGTAGCAGCTGCTTCTGCAGGTGCTACGTCAGAAACAGGACAGCAAAATTACAAAAATCGACGCAGGCCAGCTGCTGCAATGGCCTTAAACAGCAGTGAAGTAGGAAAGTTGTATTCGACATTGTATCAAGAACGGCTTGAAATCAGTCGTATAGAAAAAGTTATTTTATTAAACAAACAATCTTCTGACAAAATATTACAAGATGGTGCCAAAGGGTCTCCCCGGTTAACAAATTTTGATACCACCCCTTTTCCATAGGGGGCAAAAAAAAGCATTTTCTTGTTTTTATTTTTTTTCCGCACCTATTAAATGAGATAATTAAAAAAAAAATATGGAAGTAGGGTTTTGAGTGGTCTTTCAACATAATTTTTTTCAGCTGCTCAAACTCTGTATACAAACCTTAAAAAAATTCCAGAAGGGTTGAAATTTACTTTTGGTTATCTAAATCTTCGATTGATTGGAATTTTATTTTTTAACTTCATAAGTAATTGAAAAATTTACATCCATAATTTTTTTGGAATTTTTGCGAGTGGTGCGCCACTATTAAAAATCGATTTTTTCACTTTTTTGTTATTTATACTGTTTTTTTCTGCTTTTTGCATCTACAGCTGCTTGGACATTTACAGAAAAATATTTTTTTTCTATTTCGAAAAAATTCGGCATCATCACCACCTGATTTAAACAATGTGATATAATTATAAATCGTTATAATATATTCTTTTCAAGTGATTAACAACTTGGTAAAAAAATGTATACTTGATTATGAATATGCGTAATAATTAAATGACTACTGATTATGATTACATATATTCTCACTGATTTTGTTAATATGTATTATATTCAACATTTGATTATGTAAATATGAGTAATCAAAAATTGATTACAATTTAAATACATCATTCAAAAATTTATTATGTAAATATTATGTATACTCAATATTTGATTACGTGTGATTATTATTTGATTATATGTATTTTGATTATTTGTTTTTTTTCATTATGTAATAGTATTTACATACCTGGAGATTGAATTTTAACATGAGTTCCATCAATAACTGCAAGTACCTTAGGAAATGCAGCTACTTCAAAAAAATTTAATTATATGCTTCTTTTTTCAACTTCTGTATTAGGTATTTTTAAATAACTATGATTCTGCTGACAAATCGCTATTGTCATACGTTTAATTATCCTAGTTACTGTAGATTTATGCATTCCACCAAATAAAGACAGACTTAATTGGTAGAACCCAGTTGCATAATATCGAAGGCAAATCAGTAGCTGATTGATTGGTGATACGCTGTTATTTCTTTTCCGCAAAAAAAAAATTATAATATTGATTATGAATTTTATAGATGGGTAACTACTTACAAATTATGAATATATTCAATCATCTCTTCTATTTGTGGCAACAAAATGTTTAAAATTGTTTCTTTTTTTAGCCAAAAATGTTAAAAAAATAACAAATCTGGCCTAGCGTTAAAATGATTTTTTCTAACATAAATTTGTCTAGGAATTCCATTATTAATTATGTCTAAGATAATTAAATCAAAGAAATCGTGTTGAGGAATTATTATATTTTCTATCTTTATTTCACTTGTCACACACAAATTTGAGGTTAAGTCGCACTTTAAGCCTGCAAAATTGACTGCTTATATTTAACCAATAGTTAAGCGTTAAGTACGCGTTAATAATGTCGGTGCAACGCGCTAAGCATCACTTAGCAATTTAACTCGGGCTTAATTTTTAAGTTATGTCGGTGAGATCGGCCATAAAACATCTACTAAGTTTAAGAATTTGTAAAAAAAGCAACTCAAAACAAACAGGAGCTTGTGCCATTTCAGAGCTCATGTACTTTAAATAGTTAAATGCATAAAATATTACGGAAAAACACAAAACGAAGACTCCATTTATTATGGACAGCATGGAAGATTTTAAGTTGTTTTCTATGCTATTTGCATTTATTTAGTACATAATACGTCATCTCTGTTTTAGTAGCCCAAATGAATTTTCAAGCACTACCCTTGTTTTGCTATGTATTGTATTATGGTGTCTGTATATTCATTTGCAATATGTCTTTGAAAAATAAATGCAGTACAATTAAATATATTTTATATAAATATATAATACGAGGGTTGCTATTTATGTATTGAGAATAGAAAGAACATATAAATGAATTTTATCAAAAATACTTTTATTGCTTTTTAAAATAATCGCCTTTGAGATGTATACACTTTTGCATGCGATTCAACCACCCTTCAAAGAACTTTGTCCAGTCAGAAAATGATAGCTCTAAAACATGAGTTTTGAATGCCTTAACCGCTTCTTCGGGCGATGAAAATTGTTGTCCACAGTTTATCTTTAATTGCATAAATTTACGAGTCGTCACCTGTGACGATACTGTATACGGCTTTGGATGCACCACAGTTGTATTTTGTAATCATTTTACGGCAATAATCGACTCAAGCATTTTTTTGAGTATCTGTCAACAAATGTGGAATCCAACGTACACACAGCTTCCAAACACCCAAATGTTCGTGCAAAATCTTATGTATGCTGGTCATACTAATGCTTTAACATGTCTCGATTTTGCTATATGTCACATGACGATTTTCTTTAATTAGTTTTCGCACAGCATCAATATTTTCCGGCACAACGACCGATTGTAGACGACCTTCTTTAACTTCGTCCGTGAGCAAACTACGGCCACGTTTGAATTCAGTGTACCAGCGATATACAGTGGCTGTGGATGGCGCTTCATCGACAAAAGTTGAATTCAGTTGATTGAAGCACTGTTCTTGAGTTAGATCACGTCGAAAGTCATAATAAATCATAGCTCGAACATTTTCGCGACTTAATTCCATCTTTTGGCCGAGATGAAATTTTCAACTTACTATAAACAACACAAATAGTGCTTGCACGTCAAAATGTTCTGAGTACGTAAAATGTCAAAAATGTCAAACTTTACGATGGCAATGTCAGATTTCACCTAGCAATACCAGTGTTGCCCTTTCTCAATTCATAAATAGCGACCCTCGTATACTAACCTGTATGGAATTCAATGCATACAAGGATAGGCTGAGTCGCCTAACATGTTAATAAACTCTTTGATCCCCTACTTTTACAGTTTCTGTAGATAGTGCTTTTTTTTAAACTTTCAATTAATAAAATAATATAATTACATAACATAAGATTAATTGCATGTTTTCCCTAGTATTGTGATTAAGCATCGATCCTGGAAACCCAGTGCATATATTAGTGAATAATTTTTTTGGAGTACAAATTGCTTGTAATAATACACTACGCTGCAATTTGCTCTCTTATTGCTTCGCAGTTAATGTGCGATCCATCAGTACATTCTAATAAACCTAAAATAAGAAATTAAAATTATTTAAGAAAAGACTTTTAATTTTTACTTACCAGGGTAACCATACAGCATAAATAAATCATTTCCTACTATTTCTTTATCTTCGGTACTATATGGCCCACTTCTATATTTATTTTTTAAATTGTAATTTTTTTTTAATGCGATTTACACATAGAATATGCTGTATATATTGCAACATTAAATCTACCTTGTAATATATGAGTATTTTAAAAATACACTAACTTTATTGAGGAAAAATATAATTAATTAATGACATAACTATATAAATTGTTTATTCGCCGGCTACGTTTTTTATTAACTAAACTGGTTGTGCGCTACCATCGCCCCTACTAGTTATGACCATACCGTAAAGGAGGTTTGATTGTTCGCTCGCTTCTCTTAAGGTTTACAGTGTCATTTTGCCCTATTCTGTATGCATATTGCTAGCTAACATAACCGTTATCGAGCAAGGTTGCTTAGCAATTTAGTAAAAAAACGTAATAAATACACAACATTGCTTAGCAACCTTCCTTGATAACTATATTGTTAGCCAGCAATATGCAGACAGAATAGAGCTAATTATCTATAATAACTTTATTGACATCGTTAGTTTTTCATTGTTATATATATATATATATATATATATATATATATATATATATATATATATATATATATATATATATATATATATATAAATCCAACCGTCGTTTTTAGACCCGCTATGTTTAACAGGCAACCACAGACCCACTAGAAATCTTTGTTGTAAATGTGTGTATATTAAGTAATTTGGCAATCTCTGTTAGTCCCAGACAGTAGAACCAACGGTTTTAGACCCAGCAGTGTTGCCATGTTTTGTGGCCTATATAGGTATGTAGCACATATTCTTTGTGTATGTCTATTTTTATGTGTCTATTGCATGTAATAAATACGTGCCGTAAACATAATAAAAGCTTGAACAACCTATAGATAAATTTAAGAAATTTTGAAATGTATATGCAAGTTTATTTCAGTTTTGTATTCATTTATTCTTTAGTTAAAGTTTTTTTTTTATTTTATTGGCATACTTTAATTTTTAATTACTGCTTGTCAACAAACCAAAAAAATTAAGCAAAATATTAAAACATTTACACAATATATGTTATGTCATTTAATTCAGTTAAATATTGATAAAATTAAAGATTTTATATAAATGTAATATATGAAAAACTAAAATTAATAAATTTAATAAACATTTTATTAATCTGATCAGACAGATTTAAATAAATTGCCGTTAATTAATATTAAATAATTTATTGGCTAATCGTTTTTGTAGTACTTTAAAAACGTTTTAAACTTTTTAATGTATTAGTTTTGGAGCTGTTTTATTGGTTATCTGCTGCCTAATGCTGACGCTGTACAGTAAAACATGTTGCAATTTGTCAAATGCAACTTTCAAACTTATACTACATGTTTTTTTTTTTAATTTACTAAGTTATTGGCGTTTCAACGAGTATATTATTAATAAAATATATAATAACAGTTTCTAATAAAAGTATCTAATAAGCATATAAAATAAACAAATGTTTTAAAAGTTTTAAATAATAAACATCTAAGAAACAGTTATTGCTTAAAAAAAATTAAAAGTAACTAGACAAAATAAAAAATGCAAAAACTAGAACTATTGAAATAGGAACAATATTTTCTATACAATCACAGATGTCCATTGTTTTATCGAATATTTAGACACCAATGCAGCGCATGTGTTCTATTAAAGAAATTTAGCATATTATCAACGATTAAATTGAGTAAGTAATATTATGCCCGGTACAAAAATCAAACGGTAGTCTTGCTTCCGTGTCACTATGAGTGCTATAACCGCCTTGAGATAAAGAAATAATAAATTTAAAGTATGTATATTGCATATAATATAAAAAGCATCAGTGTTATTAATTTTATAAGAGATGAGATTAGAAGTCGGCGTTTTCAATTTTTTCAAAACCTGGCCTGGTCTAAAACTCAGCCCAACGCCCAACACGACCCGGCCTGAAGCCAAGTTATTATTAATAAAATATTTTATTAAAACCGATCCGGCCCAAAATTCAGCCCAATGCCAGGTTTAAAATCTGGTCCTGGCTCAAATCCCAGCTCGGGCGGCTCAAAGCTTAGTATATTAATAAAATATACAGGGTTGGGTAAATGTATGGAAACACCTGATTATTGGCTGCATTTTTGATTTATGTAAAAAATGACTTTAATAACAGTTTTTGTAGAAATTTTAATCTACAATACAAGCCCTGTTTTACGAGATATGACGTACTCATCAGTTTTTTTTTTAATGAAACACCCTGTATTTTCTTTTAGATTTAGAACAAGAATTTTTCAACAATTACAATAATATAATGTTTTATGGGTCTACGACTTACGGTTTTTGAAATATTCATTAAAACAATAAAACAAAATGTAGTAGGTTATGCTCCAATTTTCATAGCAACAAGTAAAAACTTAAATTATTGTTCTTCTGTTATTCTCAATACAATAAAAAAAACGTCAAAATAAGTGAATATTTGAAGCAAAGAGTCAACTACAATTAAATATGATTATTATTATTACTATAAATCATTTAAAACGCACTACATTTTGTGTTATTTTATTAATGAATATTTCTAAAATCATAAGTCGTAGATCCATAATACCTTATATCATTGTAAATGTTGAATTTTTGTTTTCTAAAAATAATAAAAAATACTGGGTAGATAGATAGATAGATGTTTATTAATCCAATATGCAACTACATTAGTCGATAGGACATGTCATTAAAATAAGGTTCAATACAATAACAAATAATCATTACAAAACATTTTAAAAATATAAACAGTATAAGCAAAAGGTATATAAAACTTAAAAATATAATAAATAAATATAAAAACACACGCATACACTTATTTATAATTACAAAACTCTTTAATTGTATAAAAACACTGTTCAATTAAGAAGTTTTTCTCTAAATGACATTAAAAGCGGCCTTTTAATGACACTTGGCAGGCTTAGAAGTTGTACTTTTAATGCCTAGGCAGAAAAAGTCCACTTTTACTGCCTAGGCAGAAAAAGTAGGCAGAAAAAGTTCGTTGCTAGGCAACCTTCCAAGTAATAATTTAAATCAAACTGGTTATTAAAATTGACAATGGCATTAAGAAATAATAAATAATTGATAATGAAACGCAATTTAAATATGAAAAAGTCGATTTTGCGTGGAATTGGAACAAATTTGAAGAAAAAATTATATGTTTCACACGGCAGAAAAGCAGATTTAATGCCTTGGCTGGTTTCATAGCCTCGCTACGCTCGGCTATGAAACACCAGCCGCGGCATTAAATCTTGTGCTTTTATGCCTAGTAAAACAAATAACTATTTTTGAGTTATTTTTTAATATTTTTATGTTAGTGCAGTTTTTTAGTGGGTTGTTTAATAAATTATAAAAATGTACCCCTGCATATTTTGGCGACTTTTTAAAACTTGTGGTTCGAGTTTTGTCAGATTGTAGCTTGCTGCAATACCTGGTATCATAATGATGTACATCCTTAGCTGACATAAATGTATAGGAATTAGTAAAAACGTAACACAGAAGTTTGAACAAATAAATTGAAGTAACAGTTAAAAGGTGGTTGGTTTTAAATGTGTTTTTGTTGGATAAACAATCTATTATTGTCTGAAGCAAGACCCCACACTATGATATTATAACTGATTATAGAGTATGTTAATCCATAATAAAAATTGATAATAGCTTCAGTTGGAAGTAAGCTTATAAGGTTTTTAATGGCAAAATAAAAGCTACTGGTTTTAAAACACACGTTTCAATATGTGATGACCAGTTTAAGGAAGAAATTTGGCTTCAGATTGAATGGATAATTTGTTATTTAAAAAAACTGTAACTTTCTGATAGAGGTGTAGCATTATAGTTTCTAAAATTAACAATTACTGTTTTGTTTATGTTTATTAAAAGATTGTTACAACTGCACCAATCTGAAAATTCTATTAATACACTTACTTCTAACTAGGTGGTTTACTTTTTCAACTGAATCCGCGGATACTAAAATAGATGTATCATCTGCATAGAGAAAACATTGTCTGCATTCAATAAAAAGTGGTAAATCATTTATAAACATTAAAAATATTAATGGTCCGGTGACACTACCTTGAGGCACTTCCATATTTACGTGATACTAGTCTGAAGTAACGTCATTGACTCAAACACAAAGTTTTTGGTTTTTTAAGTATGTTTTTCTAGCATATTTCGTCGTATTCTTTTTTGAACATTTTATACGCAACAAACTATAAATTCAGACTATCAAATTCACTTGTTAAGTCAAAAAATATACCTACAACAATTTTCTTTGCATTTAAGTTGTCTATTATATGTTGAACAAAGTCAATTGTTGCTGTTTTGGTGGATTTGTTCTGCCTAAACCCATACTGTTCTTTTGCAAACAGTTTATGTTTTTCCATAAAATCAACCAAACGCTCATTTAAGGCGGTTTCTATTATTTTGGAAATGACACTTAGAAGCTCAATTGGACGGTAATTGTTCATGTTTTGTTTATCACCTTTTTTATAAATGGGTACAACATTGCTTTGTTTAACTATATTAGGAAATTGGCCTAATAATACTGTTTTATTAATAATGAAGCATAAATCATTTGACAATATGTTTACCGCAAATTTAACAAGTTTTATAGGAATATTGTCGAGTCCACTTGAACTTTTGTTCTTTAAAAATAAAATAATTTTTGTAATTTCATATGGTGTTGTTTCATAAAAATAGAAAGAATCTTGAAACGATTCGACAATATTGCATAAGCTGTTTGTAAACAAGCTTTTGATTTTATTAGAAACCATTGTAGCATAGTGATTAGCCAATACATTGGATAAGACTTTGTTATCAACTATTAAGTTAGCGTTAACCTTAATTACAATGTCGCTTTTGAATTTTGTTCGTCCAATTTGATTATTGACCAAAGTCCAGATTGTTTTGTTTTTGTTTGCAGAATTATAAATTTTGTTTATGTTACATGTTTGTTTTCTTTTAATAATATTTTTATTGTAATTTGATTTTTCCTTTTTGTATATGATATCCATGATTGGATTGTTTGTACTTTTTTTCAAATAGTGCAGTTCTTTTAATTTTTCACCTTAATTTCGAAAATCGTCTGTAGTTCAATGATTATGACGTTGTGTAATTAATTGTATTTTATTTGGACATGTTGCATTAAATGATCTAACAAGTGTGCCGTAGAAAACATCCATATTTTCATTATTGCTGTTGCTTGTAATTGTTGTCAAATCAGTGCGATGTTCGTTAAAATCTTTGACAAAGTTAGTCATGGTATCATTATTCAAAATAATTTTATTTATAATTTATTTGGAAGTTAAAACAACCTTTTCAGAAAATGAACATTCTAAAAACTGCGCTGTGTGGTCAGAGAATCCGGCTTCTATTACAGTGCTTTTGAAACCATGGCTATTTTGTTCCATTAAAAAAAACTGATAATGACGTTATATCACGCGAAACAAAGCATGCATTAAAAATCAAAATACGTCACTATATAGATTAAAAAATATACAAAAACTTTTATTAAGGTAATTTTTAAAATAAATTAAAAATGCAGTCAGAAATTGGGTGTTTCCATAAATTTACCCAATCCTGTATAATAACTATTAATAACAGTTTCTAATAAACGCATAAAACTAAACAACAAACTCTTATTTTAAAATTATAAGTTATAAGTTATAAGTTATAAGTATTAGACATCTAAAGAAATAGAGTTGACCGTTACTACGTGATAATTTATAATAAAAAATAAAATATAACACAGTAATTGTTTTATTTAATTTTCTATCCAATGGAATAGTTATTGCATTCAAAGAAAATTAAAAGCGGCTATGACTTATAATAAAAAACGCAAAAACCAGCATTATTAAAAAAAGGAAACAAAAATTTCTTTACAATGACAGGTAAGTAATTTGATGCACGGTTAGCAAATTAAAAAAAAGTTTACGGATCTGGGATACTTGCGCCAGCCCGCAGGTTTCATTGCAATGTGTGCTGTTTTTTAAGTTTTGTTGCGCGCTCAAAAGTCTGGCCGGGCACAAAGCCAAGTCAGCTGCGAGGCTCTGATCATTCAATTGCATTTGCTTGTTTTAGTTTTTAAGATGTATAAGTATATTATAGCTTATTACAACGTTGCCAATGTTTGGTTTGAAAACGTCGGTATGGCATGGCTGGTCTGATAACGTCATGCAGTGTGTATACAAATACGACAAGCGCGCCCTCGTCTGCCATATTCAGTAAACTAAATGTGTATGTGTTGACATATTTGATATACGTTTTCAGTCCCAAAATAATTTTGGTGTTGTTTTGTCTACTGCTATATTATGCCGAAAAATAACGAAAAACACATGAAAACGTTGTCAGACCCAAAGCCGGGCCTGAGAACGTCGGATTTGGTCTGGGAACGTCGGTAGCATATAGCAAATTGGGTCTGTATAGGCGGTTTAACAAATCTATATATATATATATATACGGACATTCGCCTATTTACGGGCGATACATTTTCTACCTTTTAGAGGCGATCAAAATTTTTAGTTAAATAACAGCATCACGCTATTCAGCGATACTTATTATAACATGAAGCAGTAATATATTTTTGATCCAACCATTACATTCACAGATATTTACAAAATAAATTTAAAAATTGAAGACGAGGTTTATTTTTTGGCCGAGAGAGTTTCATTTGCTGCCGATTATTTGTGGTTTGTGTCTTAATAACTGTGACCATGCTAAAATGCAGTAGGAAAAGGTTCAACTAAATGCCACCAGAATTAAGATAAATTGCAGTATTGTATAGCTATTATAAAATGTGTGTAAAAGACCACTAGGCGCCTTGAAGTGAGCGTTTATGTGCGCTTGGAGCGTGCGGTTGCCTCAAAAGTTTTAACGCCTGCATCAGGTTAAAAGTATGCGCAAAAACGCCTCCATAAGGGATTTAACATTTGTTTATTCTATAAAACAATAAACATTTTATCTAGTTTATGTTAACTAAAGTTTTGCATCTACTTTCAACCACTTTTTATGCCTGACTCTACTGAAACCGTCGTTTAGGCCCAAAAATGCGGGCCGAAACGACATTGGCTTGTAAATTATTTGCGGTATTTAATTAGCTGTAAATCACGATTTTGCATGATGACGCCATACTTTAAAATCTGACAGTAGTGACAGATTAAAATTAATCTTGAAACTTTCTGAAAAATGTATTTATTTGGGGCAGGCAAAAAAATATTGAGTGTAATTCGTACCAAAGTGCTTAAGCAGCCTTTCGCTTTTAGCAACATGCCTATTTTCAACCCTTGATACACGATTCACTACATACTATAGGCGTTTTAGCTTTTAGTTTGATGATTGTTTGTGTAGAAAATATATATTTTACAGCTAATTTTAAACACACACTTTTAACTTGTTCGAGGCGTCTAAACTCTAACACATTGTTTATATGCCTCTGATGCAACTATGATATTTGTATTACAAAAAAGAACAAACAATAATTGCTTATAAATTAACAACAAAAAAAATGTGTACTAAGGTCAATAAGTACCTGTAATAATAATAATAATAATGCACATTATTGTGATAACTACATTAGCTGTCGCGTTAAACCGGCAATTTATACTCATTTTTTGGTAGTTGTTTTATGTACGTCATATATCTTGTTATAAATTTATCAAGTTGTCATATATTATGTTATTTTGTTAACAAGAATGTTATAATGTTATCATGTTATAATGTTATCCTGTAATCGTTTTATCGTGTTATCAAGTAATCGAGTTATTATGATATTAGGTTATCATGTCTTAATGTTTTTTTTGATAACATGTTTTCACATTGTCAAGTTTTCATGTTAGTATGTTATCATGTTATCAAGTTAAAATGTTAACATGTTATCATGTTATCATAATATCATGTTATCATGTTATAATGTTATCATGTTATTATGCTATTATGTTATCATGTTATTATGCTATTATGTTATATTGTTATCTTGTTATCTTGTTATTTTGTTATCTTGTTATCTTGTTATCTTGTTATCTTGTTATCTTGTTATCTTGTTATCTTGTTATCTTGTTATCTTGTTATCTTGTTATCTTGTTATCTTGTTATCTTGTTATCTTGTTATCTTGTTATCTTGTTATCTTGTTATCTTGTTATCTTGTTATCTTGTTATCTTGTTATCTTGTTATCTTGTTATCTTGTTATCTTGTTATCTTGTTATCTTGTTATCTTGTTAACTTGTTATCTTGTTATCTTGTTATCTTGTTAGCTTGTTATCTAGTTATCTTGTTATCTTGTTATCTTGTTAGCTTGTTATCTTGCTATCTTTTTTTTTTTTTTTTTTTTTTGGCAGGTGAAAAAAAAATCCTTTATGGACACTGGTTGAAGTTCTTCCCTCTACCAGTAGTGTGCGACTCCCCGTGTGAGGCACGGTATACGCTAACTAAACAACACCTTATCTTCGAGAGTACCGCTTCGGAATCACCGTGTAGGTATATCTTCAAAACGGCCCGGTCTATTATCTTGATTGCCTCTCTTCCTCTTCTTTTACCTTCATTATTGCGCCTATATATCTTCTAGCGTACTCGAAATTGTCTTTGCTTTGCATCATATTTTCGACGATATTTTCCGCGTTTAGTGTTCTTCCGAACCAAATTTCGGCCGTTGTTCTTTCCGCTACCCATCTGTCGCATACGAATAGAGTGTGTTCGGCGTCGTCTATATCGTTGCAATACCTGCACGCATCGGTTTCGTCCTTACCTATTCTCTTAGTGTAGGCTTTGTAGGACCCATGCCCTGTCCAGGCTTGGGTTAGAAAGTAGTCTGTCGTTCTGAATTTACAATTCAACCATGTTTTGATATTTGGTATGAGCCGTTTTGTCCATTGGGCGACATCTTCTGTGCCATCCCATCTGTTTTGCCATTGGTTTATGGTTTTGTCCCTTTCCTCCAGTTTGGCGTTTGATGTTATAGCGCCTTCCCTCTCGAACAGTCTTTTCCTCTCCTCCGCTAGCAGGTCGATAGGTATTGCTCCAGTTACCACCTGTAGTGCCGACGCTGAGACGGTGTTGTAAGCACTTGCTACCCTCAATAGAGTTTTCCTTTGGGCCCGGATCAGCCGGTTTGTGTAGGTTTTCACCCCTTTGTGCCATATTGGTGCTCCGTAGAGTATTGTTGACTCTATGACAGAGTTCAGCAGCTGTCTTTTACCGTTCGTTGGTCCGCCTATGTTGGGCATAATTCTTGCCAGGCTTGCTGTTCTTAGTTCCGCTTTTTCCACCGCCTTTTTTATATGCTCGGAGAAAGTTAGTGCGTCGTCGATCATTATTCCGAGGTATTTGTGTATTTGTGTGTATGGTCGTGCCTCTATAGTCAAAGGTGACCTCGCTTCTTAGACTTCTCTTACGTAGACCTTTCACAATCACTGCCTCTGTTTTTTGTGGGGCTGGCTCCAAGTGGTGTTTAGTTAGCCATATATCCACCATTTCGATTGCGTCATTTGTTTTATTAACTAACTCATTTTTGTCTGTTGCCACGATTGTTATGGCCAAGTCATCTGCGAAAGCTATTGCGTTGACTCCGCTCTGCCACGGTCTTCTTAAAACACCGTCGTAAACCAGGTTCCAAAGCAGTGGCCCTAAGACCGACCCCTGGGGGACACCAGTTGTAATTTCAATGACCAGTTGCTTTTCCACTTGTAATTTCCTTTCACTCAGGTAGCTTGCTATAAGATTTTGCAGGTATTGAGAAATACCTCTTCTGGACAGTTCCTGCCTGATTTCTGACCAGGACAAGGTGTTAAAGGCGTTTTTTATATCAAGAGTGACTAGCGCACCCCATTTTTCATCGCTTTCTTCCAGGGTTTTTACCACCTGTTGCACTGCGTTAAGAGTGGATCTGCCTTGGACAAAACCATATTGTTGCTCTGAGAGCCCTCCTCCTTTTCTGATTTCTTCTTCCAGGCTGCTCCTTATCATCAGTTCGTAGACCTTGCTGATGGTATTCAGCAGGAGGATTGGACGGAATTTTATATTTTCCGTCGAGGGGTTACCTTTGGGTATAAGAATAAGTTTTGCCGTTTTCCACTCAGCAGGAAAATTCTGTCTTTTCAGCAGTTGGTTGAACATGTTTAGCAACCAGTCTTTTGCTACAGTTGCACTTTCTTTTAGGGCCTCTGGAGGGATGTTGTCCAGCCCAGGAGATTTCCCTGGTTTTAATGCCTTGATGGCTTGCGTCAGCTCCTCGTCTTTAAAAAGTTCCACGTTTTCGACTGTTTCTATCGGTTCTTCCCGGTACGTCCTTTGAGGGAAGAGTTCTTGCGCAACTTTGAGTTTGTTCTCCGCAGTGAGTTGGTACGGTGCGAAACGTCCTAGTTTTTTCATGGCGAGTTTGTATGCAGAACCCCACACATCCTCGTTTAGCTCCCCACATAGCTTCTTCCACTGACTCCTTTTCTCGGCCTCTATTTCTTTCCGAAGTTCTTTTTTGCGGATTTTGTAGTCAGACTTGATTTCGGCGACCTCGTGCTCGCTGTATCTTTGTCTCTTCCCCATTCTTGTGAATTTCCTGCTGAGTTTAAGGCATTCTTCCCTTTTGTTGGCTATTGAATTGTTCCACCAGTATGGTACAGTTCTATGCCTACTCTCGACTGTACAGGAGCTTCCGTCGAGTGCTCCTTTCATTGTGGTCGTATACGTCTCGGGGGTCACTACATCGTCTCCGTTTCTCTCTAAGCTCCAGGAAACTAATTCTTTGAAGGTTTCCCAGTCATGTTCTTTGCGCGCTTTAAAACCTCCTTTATTTTCGACTTGCCCTTTTATCCGAAAATATATGTAGCGGTGCTCGGTTGCGGTTTCCGCATCTAGGACTTCCCAGTTCACGACGTGTTTTCCGATGTTTTGCGTTGTACACGTTACATCAATAAAGGATCGCGAGTTGCCCCTCACAAATGTCGGACGATCGCCCTTGTTTTGCACAATCATGTCCAGCGTCGCTAGCCACTCTACAAAATGTGTGCCTCTCTTGTCCGACAGCGGAGATCCCCACTCATGCGCTTTTGCATTTATGTCTCCTAGTATGACGCATTCCTCTCGAGCTGTGCGGCATTTCTGCATTATCTCATCTACCTCTATTTTGTAGTCTTCAAACGTTATACTTGGAGATATATAGCAGCAATACAGAGTGAAATTCTCCAGCTGTACGATCAGGTGCCCTTCATGTCGTTCCACTATCTTGACTTTTATGTTTCTGTTTTTGAAATAGACGGCTATGCTTTCCCTCTTGTCTACTATCCAACCCGGCTTCTTTGCTAGTCTCTTGTTTGGTTCGCTAACTACGATGATGTCAATGTCCATTTCTGCCGCCGTGGCGTGGGCGACGTCGTGTGCCAGCACAGCTCTACCTAAGTTTGTTTGTAGGATGGTTAGGTCTTCTTTTCCGTCCCTTTTTGCGTATTTTGTTTTTACCGGCATGTTAGTTCGTTGGGACCACGTTCTGGGTGGTTGGTGCCCTACCCTTTAGCAATCTCCTGTAGTGTGGGCATTTTGTCTGGTCCGACCTATGTCCCTCTATGTTGCATGTTATGCACTGGGGTGCGTTTTCACAGCCTTCCGCTCGGTGTCCTATTTTGGCACAGTTTAGACAAAGCTCGGACCGGTCCGGGCCGGTGCACTCATTCCTCCTATGGCCAAACAGGTGGCATTTGTAGCATCTCGTGAGATCAACTCTTTTTCTTGCTCTGCAGTAGATCCAGCCTATCTTTATTTTGCCTCTTTTTGCTATGCGATTAGCTACATCTCGCTTAAGGGCAACCGTGGCGGTTTGATTACCGTTTTGCGTAGGCCGCATTGATATTACCCTCGTCTGATGTTCGGAGAGGTTTTCCGCTTTCATGATCTCCTTTTTCAGTTCGTCTTCATTAATACTGGCGTCAATGTCGGTTATGTGCACTATCGTGTCGCTTGATTTTATGACCACCTCGGCATTCCCACTTTTGTTTTGAATGCTTTGTTTCAGCGTTTCGGCTTTTACCTTTCCTCCTGTGATTTCGAGGAATAGGTCCCCTTTGTTGGTCTTTTTTATTTGCTTGACCGTTATCCCAGTCTCCTCTATGTTGACAGCGTTCTTCACCGTTCTTAGAAGGTCGGCGTAGCTTTTTCCCTCCTGTGCTTTAACTATTATTTTTTCGGTTTCAAGTCTTGTCCCTCTAGTTGCTTGGTTTTGTGGTCTCTTTCTTCCCGTGTTTTGTTCGTCTTTACCGCATATGGTCGCTGCTAGGTCTACGTGTCGAAGTATATACTCCGTACATTTTCGTATATAGTCCATATTTGTTTGTCCTATTACGGATATTTTCAGGCGCTTTTTGCCACTCTTTACCGCCTCGTCTCTTAGCTGCGTGCAAAGTTTGTACACGGTTTCCACGTTGTCGACTCCGCTGTTCATCGGTAGAACGTAGGTGTTTGTACACCGCGTATGCTCGTTGGTCCCTCTGCTGCTCACTACTCCAATGTGCATTCTTATGTATTCCAGACTGCCCTCGTTTAGACCCTCTTCTATAAGCGGAACTATCTGTGGAAAGCTGCAAGTTATTTCTTCCATTGCGGGTTCTTGGCTCTTGACCTCCGTGTCCATGAACACCGCCGCATCTGCTTCTGTATCTTCTTTAGACCTTTTGCCAGTTTCCATTTTAGTTGCAGTGAAGCATTCTTCTGGCCATTTCTCGTCGATTATTTTGCTCAAGTGGTTGAAATTTTCCTCGGTGTCTAGTACCGACTTGATTTCTTCGATAGCTTTTAGTTGTTTTTTTTTTCTGTTCCTCCTGGATATGTTTTGTATCTGCTTGTGTTCCGAATGACCTAGTTTCCCTGACTTTGCCGATCTGTGGCACGGCTTGCTGGAGTTGTTTCTGAAGATGTTGGATCTCCAGCCGTAGTTCCCTTTCTGTGTCTTGTTGTTTGTTTACTTTTACACAACTTTGTAACCATTCCCTCATATCCTCCTGCTGGATCTGCTTGGCGTGATAAGTCAGGTTGGAGCTTATTGCAGACAGTTTCTTCATCGGTTTGTAGGCCTCCAAAACTAGAGTTTCTAATGCCTCGATTTGCTTTAGTATACCGTCTACTTGTTTCATGAAGGCACTTCCTTGCAGATCTATCCCGTCTCTTTGATTTTTGGGCGTTTCTTTCGTATTACCTTTTTTTAACGTTTCTTCCGTTTTGCCTTTTTCGGGCGTCTTTTCCATTTTCCTTTTCTTATTTGGGTTTTTCATTTCCACGTCTCTTTTTTTCCGGCTTGCCTCTCTGATTTCCTGCTCTGGAAATGAGAAAGTTCTCCCTCTAGGCTGGATTCTGTTTATTATATCGCGTGCACTTTCGCTGGTTCGGTTCTCCTCATTGTTGGGTGTAACAGGGTTTCCAATTTCCGTGCTTGGCGTAGATTGCTCTCGAATTTCCGCTTCTAAGTGCTGGTCCTCCACCTTTGGTTTTTCAGAGGCATTCTTAGCCCCAGTTCCAAATTGGATCAACATATCCGCTATCTTCCTATTTGCTTCCGCAAATGACGCAGTCTTGGGTCGGGTCCCTTGCACCGGTTTGTTATCTTCCGTCGGCGTGGCAGAATGCGATGTATCCGCAGCCGCGTTGCCTGTTGCTTCCTGGGATGCTCTAGAAGGTGATCTGCTCATGCTTCCCCTCCTGCTGTGCGTCTTTAGCAGTTCTAGCTCGTAGTCCGTCAATTTTATGGTGCTAGTATCCATTTTCCAAGTCTTGTCGTTGTTTACATTAATCGTGATCAGTTCATTATCATTTTGTGTGGTGGTTGGGTCGTCAACAATTTGGGGCTGGGTGCAGTCACCGGAGGTAGCCCCCCCTGCCGGTAACATATTATCCGAGGCTTTTGTAGAACCATTCATTGTGCGTTTTATAGCTGCCGCCAGCTTGCGTTTTTAAGCTGCCCGCCAGCTGTGTAGGGTGGTTACACCCCCTGCAGCAGAGCCCTACCGGATCACTACTAAATTTCATGACCTACTACAGAGGGGTTCAATATCACATTCACACGTTCACATTCATACTTTTATAGCAAGAAAGATGGTTTGGCTACCTAGCCCTCGATACCTAATAGCGTCGGTAGCCGAAAGGTGGTCAAGAGTAGACCGAAGAGTTGACCAAGGAAGGTCGATAGATCAAAGAAGAAAAAGGTAGAGGAAAATTGGTAGTCTCATTGCCGTAGCAAGGCCACCGTGCAATGGTGTTGGTCCGCGAGTGCAAACCCCTATCCGCCACCCGGGGACGCGCCTGGAAGGGGTTAACACCGTCCCCTACCCTCAAATTGTGAGGTCCAGGCTATCTTGTTATCTTGTTAGCTTGTTATCTAGTTATCAAGTTATCATGTTATTTTGTTATTATGTTATCATGTTATCATGTTATCATGTTATCATGTTATCATGTTATCATGTTATCATGTTATCATGTTATCATGTTATCATAATATCATGTTATACTGTTATCATGTTATCATGTTATCATGTTATCATGTTATCATGTTATCATGTTATCATGTTATCATGTTATCATGTTATCATGTTATCATGTTATCATGTTATCATGTTATCATGTTATCATGTTATCATGTTATCATGTTATCATGTTATCATGTTATCATGTTATCATGTTATCATGTTATCATGTTATCATGTTATCATGTTATCATGTTATCATGTTATCATGTTATCATGTTATCATGTTATCATGTTATCATGTTATCATGTTATCATGTTATCATGTTATCATGTTATCATGTTATCATGTTATCATGTTATCTTGTTATCATGTTTTCATGTTAACATGTTATCACGTTATCATGATATCATAATATCATGATATTATGTTATCATGTTATCATGTGGTGATGTTGTTATGTTATCATGTTATCATGTTATTATGTTATCATGTTATCATGTTATCATGTTATCATGTTATCATGTTATCATGTTATCATGTTATCATGTTATCATGTTATCATGTTATCATGTTATCATGTTATCATGTTATCATGTTATCATGTTATCATGTTATCATGTTATCATGTTATCTTGTTATCATGTTTTCATGTTAACATGTTATCACGTTATCATGATATCATAATATCATGATATTATGTTATCATGTTATCATGTGGTGATGTTGTTATGTTATCATGTTATCATGTTATCATGTTATTATGTTATCATGTTATCATGTTATCATGTTATCATGTTATCATGTTATCATGTTATCATGTTATCATGTTATCATGTTATCATGTTATCATGTTATCATGTTATCATGTTATCATGTTATCATGTTATCATGTTATCATGTTATCATGTTATCATGTTATCATGTTATCATGTTATCATGTTATCATGTTATCATGTTATCATGTTATCATGTTATCATGTTATCATGTTATCATCTTATCATGTTATCATGTTATCATGTTATCATGTTATCATGTTATCATGTTATCATGTTATCATGTTATCATGTTATCATGTTATCATGTTATCATGTTATCATGTTATCATGTTATCATGTTATCATGTTATCATGTTATCATGTTATCTTGTTATCATGTTTTCACGTTATCATGATATCATAATATCATGATATTATGTTATCATGTTATCATGTGGTGATGTTGTTATGTTATCATGTTATCATGTTATTATGTTATCATGTTATCATGTTATCATGTTATCATGTTATCATGTTATCATGTTATCATGTTATCATGTTATCATGTTATCATGTTATCATGTTATCATGTTATCATGTTATCATGTTATCATGTTATCATGTTATCATGTTATCATGTTATCATGTTATCATGTTATCATGTTATCATGTTATCATGTTATCATGTTATCATCTTATCATGTTATCATGTTATCATGTTATCATGTTATCATGTTATCATGTTATCATGTTATCATGTTATCATGTTATCATGTTATCATGTTATCATGTTATCATGTTATCATGTTATCATGTTATCATGTTATCATGTTATCATGTTATCATGTTATCATGTAATCATGTAATCATGTTATCATGTAA
Source organism: Tachinus rufipes (assembly GCA_963932245.1). Classification (NCBI taxonomy): domain Eukaryota; kingdom Metazoa; phylum Arthropoda; class Insecta; order Coleoptera; family Staphylinidae; genus Tachinus; species Tachinus rufipes. The sequence continues at coordinate 57,360,988 of OZ010747.1, forward strand.
TCATGTTATCATGTTATCATGTTATCATGTTATCATGTTATCATGTTATCATGTTATTATGTTATCATGTTATCATGTTATCATGTTATCATGTTATCATGTTATCATGTTATTGAAATGTCTTGTTATTGTGATATCAAGTAATCATGTTATTATGTAATCATGTTATCATGTTGTTATGTTATCATGTTATCATGATATCAAGTTATCATGTTATCATTTTATCATGTTATCATGTTATCATGTTATCTTGTTATCATGTTATCATGTTATCAAAATGTTATGTTATCATGTTAAGATGTTATCATGTTATCATGTGATCATGTTGATATGTTATCATGTTAACATGTTATTATATTCACTTGTTATTGTGTTATCAAGTAATCACGTTATTATGTTATCATGTTATCATGTTATCAAGTTATCATGTTATGATGTTATCATGTTATCATAATATCATGTTATCAAGTTATCATGTTATGATGTTATCATGTTATCATAATATCATGTTATCATGTTATCATGTTATCATGTTATCATGTTATCATGTTATCATGTTATCATGTTATCATGTTATCATGTTATCATGTTATCATGTTATCATGTTATCATGTTATCATGTTATCATGTTATCATGTTATCATGTTATCATGTTATCATGTTGTCATGCTGTCATGTTATCTTGTTATCTTGTTATCATGATATCATATTATCAAGTTATTACGTTTTCATGTTTTCATGTTTTCATGTTTTCATGTTTTCATGTTTTCATGTTTTCATGTTATCATGTTATCATGTTATCATGTTATCATGTTATCATGTTATCATGTTATCATGTTATCATGTTATCATGTTATCATGTTATCATGTTATTATGTTATCATGTTATCATGTTATCATGTTATCATGTTATCATGTTATTGAAATGTCTTGTTATTGTGATATCAAGTAATCATGTTATTATGTAATCATGTTATCATGTTGTTATGTTATCATGTTATCATGATATCAAGTTATCATGTTATCATTTTATCATGTTATCATGTTATCATGTTATCTTGTTATCATGTTATCATGTTATCATGTTATCAAAATGTTATGTTATCATGTTAAGATGTTATCATGTTATCATGTGATCATGTTGATATGTTATCATGTTAACATGTTATTATATTCACTTGTTATTGTGTTATCAAGTAATCACGTTATTATGTTATCATGTTATCATGTTATCATGTTATCAAGTTATCATGTTATGATGTTATCATGTTATCATAATATCATGTTATCATGTTATCATGTTATCATGTTATCATGTAATCATGTTATCATGTTATCATGTTTTCATGTTATCATGTTATCATAATATCATGTTATCATGTTATCATATTATCATGTTATCATGTTGTCATGTTATCTTGTTATCATGCTATCAAATTATCATGTTATTATGTTTTTATGTTATTATGTTATCATGTTAGTATGTTACCATGTTATTATGTTATCATGTTATGATGTTACTATGTCATCATGTTATCACGTTATCATGTTATCATGTTATCATATTTTCATGTTATCATGTTATCATGATATCATGTTATCATGTTATCATTTTATCATGTTATCATGTTATCATATTATCATATTATCATGTTATCATGTTATCATGTTATCATGTTATCATGATATCATGTTATCATGTTATCATGTTGTGATGTTGTCATGTTATCATGTTATCATCTTATCATGTTATTATGTTATGATGTTACCATGTCATCATGTTATCACGTTATCACGTTATTATGTTGTGTTGTTGTCATGTTACCATGTTATCATGTTATCATGTTATCATGTTATCATGTTATCATGTTATCATGTTATCATGTTATCATGTTATCATGTTATCATGTTATCATGTCAACATGTTATCATGTCAACATGTTATCATGTTATCATATTATCATGTTATTATGTTATCATGTTATTATGTTATCATGTTATCATGTTATCATATTATCATGTTATCATGTCAACATGTTATCATGTTACTATGTTATCATGTTATCATGTTATCATGTTATCATGTTATCATGTTATCATGTTATCATGTTATCATGTTATCATGTTATCATGTTATTATGTTATCATGTTATCATGTTATCATATTATCATGTTATCATGTTATCATGTTATCATATTATCATGTTATCATAATATCATGTTATCATGTTATCATGTTGTGATGTTGTCATGTTATCATGTTATCATCTTATCATGTTATCATGTTATCATGTTATCATGTTATTATGTTATCATGTTATCATGTTATCATGTTATCATGATATCATGTTATCATGTTATTATGTTATTAAATTAACATGTTATCATGTTATCATGTTAACATGTTATCATTTTATCATGTTTTTATGTTATCATGTTATCATGTTATCATGTTATCATGTTATCATGTTATCATGTTATCATGTAATCATGTTATCATGTTGTCATGCTGTCATGTTATCTTGTTATCTTGTTATCATGATATCATATTATCAAGTTATTACGTTTTCATGTTTTCATGTTTTCATGTTTTCATGTTTTCATGTTTTCATGTTTTCATGTTTTCATGTTTTCATGTTTTCATGTTTTCATGTTTTTTTGTTTTCATGTTTTCATGTTATTATGTTATCATGTTATCATGTTATCATGTTATCATGTTATCATGTTATCATGTTATGTTATAATGTTATCATGTTATTATGTTACCATGTTATCTTGTTATCATGTTATCATGTTATGATGTTACCATGTCATCATGTTATCATGTTATCATGTTATCATGTTATCATGTTATCATGTTATCATTTTATCATGTTATCATGTTATCATGTTATCATGATATCATGATATCATGTTATCATGTTATCATGTTATTATGTTATCAAATTAACATGTTATCAAATTAACATGTTATCATGTTATCATGTTATCATGTTATCATGTTATCATGTTATCATGTTATCATGTTATCATGTTATCATGTTATCATGTTATCATGTTATCATGTTATCATGTTATCATGTTATCATGTTATCATGTTATCATGTTATCATGTTATTATGTTATCATGTTATCATGTTATCATGTTATCATGTTATCATGTTATCATATTATCATGTTATCATAATATCATGTTATCATGTTATCATGTTGTGATGTTGTCATGTTATCATGTTATCATCTTATCATGTTATCATGTTATCATGTTATCATGTTATTATGTTATCATGTTATCATGTTATCATGTTATCATGATATCATGTTATCATGTTATTATGTTATTAAATTAACATGTTATCATGTTATCATGTTAACATGTTATCATTTTATCATGTTTTTATGTTATCATGTTATCATGTTATCATGTTATCATGTTATCATGTTATCATGTTATCATGTTATCATGTAATCATGTTATCATGTTGTCATGCTGTCATGTTATCTTGTTATCTTGTTATCATGATATCATATTATCAAGTTATTACGTTTTCATGTTTTCATGTTTTCATGTTTTCATGTTTTCATGTTTTCATGTTTTCATGTTTTTTTGTTTTCATGTTTTCATGTTATTATGTTATCATGTTATCATGTTATCATGTTATCATGTTATGTTATAATGTTATCATGTTATTATGTTACTATGTTATCTTGTTATCATGTTATCATGTTATGATGTTACCATGTCATCATGTTATCACGTTATCACGTTATCATGTTATCATGTTATCATGTTATCATGTTATCATGTTATCATGTTATCATGTTATCATGTTATCATGTTATCATGTTATCATGTTATCATGTTATCATGTTATCATGTTATCATGTTATCATGTTATCATGTTATCATGTTATCATGTTATCATTTTATCATGTTATCATGTTATCATGATATCATGATATCATGTTATCATGTTATTATGTTATCAAATTAACATGTTATCAAATTAACATGTTATCATGTTATCATGTTATCATGTTATCATGTTATCATGTTATCATGTTATCATGTTATCATGTTATCATGTTATCATGTTATCATGTTATCATGTTATCATGTTATCATGTTATCATGTTATTATGTTATCATGTTATCATGTTATCATGTTATCATGTTATCATGTTATCATGTTATCATGTTATCATATTATCATGTTATCATGTTATCATGTTATCATGTTATCATGTTATCATCATATCATGTTATCATGTTATCATGTTATTATGTTATCATGTTATCATGTTATCATGTTATCATGTTATCAGGTTATCAGGTTATCATGTTATCATGTTGTCATGTTAGAATGTTAGAATGTTATCATGTTATCATGTTATTATCATATCATGTTATCATGTTATCATGTTACCATGTTATCATGTTATCACGTTATCATGTTATCATGTTATCATGTTATTTTGTTATCATTTTATCATGTTATCATATTATCATGTTATCATGTTTTCATGTTATTATGTTATCATGTAATCATGTTATGATGTTACCATGTTATCATGTTATCATGTTATCATGTTACCATGTTATCATGATATCATGTTATTATGTTATCATGTTTACATATTATCATGTTATCATATTATTATGTTATCATGTTATCATGTTATCATGTTATCATTTTATCATGTTATCATGTTATCATATTATCATGTTATCATGTTATTTTGTTATTATGTTATCATGTTATCATTATATCAAGTCATCGTGTCATTATGTTTACATGTAATCAAGTTAGTGTATCATGTAATCATGTTTTGATGTTACTATGTTATCATGTTATCACGTTATCATGTTATCATGTTATCATGTTATTATGTTATCATTTTATCATGTTATCATGTTATCATGATATCATGTTATTATGTTATCATGTTTACATAATATCATGTTTACATATTATCATGTTATCATATTATTATGTTATCATGTTATCATGTTATTATGTTATCAAATTAACATGTTATCAAATTAACATGTTATCATGTTATCATGTTATCATGTTATCATGTTATCATGTTATCATGTTATCATGTTATCATGTTATCATGTTATCATGTTATCATGTTATCATGTTATCATGTTATCATGTTATCATGTTATCATGTTATCATGTTGTCATGTTATCATGTTATTATGTTATCATGTTATTATGTTATCATGTTATCATGTTATCATGTTATCATGTTATCATGTTATCATGTTATCATGTTATCATGTTATTATGTTATCATGTTACTATGTTATCAAATTATCATGTTATCAAGTTATCATGGTAATATAGTTTCATGTTATCAAGCTTGCATGTTATTATGTTATTATGTTATCAAGTTATGATGTTATTATGAAATCATGTTATCAAGTTATGATGTTATTATGATATTATGTTATCAAGTTAGAATGTTATTATGATATCATGTTGCCATGTTATATTATGTAATGCTATTAAGTTACCACATAATCGTATTGTCCTACTATTATTTAGTATGTCATTATGATTATTACCATAACATTAATACATAATACATGATAACATGGTTTACATAATAACATGATAAAGTATTACATAATAACATGACATCACATATTGACAACATTATAACTTCATAACATCATGGTTAAATTTTATTATGTTTTACATTGTAACAATCCTATGTTTACTTCTTGTTGTATAATACAAACCCGAAACTACTGGTTTTATATTTATTTGATTTTAATCCAGATATGATTACAAAACTTTAAATTTGTTTAATTTATATAATTAATAAGTTAATTGTTATACTTTGGTACTTATTAACATCGAAACTACAATTGTTTCTATGCATAAATGACACGTTACATAATTTAAATTCCTTAGTTAAATAAATAAAAAAATTATAAACCACAAAATATTATTTATCTTAATTCCATTATTATACGAGTTCATTGAAAGTAAACAGACAAAAGGTTGAAAAGCCATAAATGGGCAAGGTCATTCAACACGTGAGGGAAATATTTAAAAACTACTTGCTGTTATATTTTACTACTCGTTTTTTGCGTATAATTTTTTCTATAACTTGTCTTTTTCAAGATTTATAAAAAAATGAATTGGTAATATTTTTGCTAGTATTTATATACTTAAATTTGTTTACATAAAACAATTTTGAAAATACCAATAAAAAAAACTAAACGCTATAATTATATTTATGTCATTGTCTATTCTTCTGCTTTTAACTACAAATTTACAGGTAACAATACTAAATATATTGATAAATATTAAGCACTGGTTATGTCATGTTTATGTAATATTCATCACTTTACCAGGTAATTTCAACAAGGTTTTGCTTAGGATTGTAATAGTAGCGGCGATGTTTAAAAAATATATGTTGTTGACATGATACTTCAATTTCGTTACATCGACGAAGAATTAACTACCTGAATATCGCATTGCTTAGTAAAAAGAATTTATCGTAATCTTTATAGATATTATTTTATAATAATTGCTTAAAATGTATTATAACATTTTATTAGATCAAATATAATTGATTTGAATAAAAAATGCAATCATGACATACATAGCGACACTGAAATTTGCTTCAATTGACATTTGCATAAAAAGACAGAAAATATTTTACACAGTAGACATGTGTAACTGTGTGTTGCCTTTTCTTATATCACCAATCGTCAATTCTCTATTCTAATAAAACCATTCTAAAAAGTAAAAAATTAATCTATATATTTTTACCTGCTCTTTTATTACGGTAATTATAGAGATTTTGTATATGTAGACATAATTAAGCCAAGAAAAACCGGAAGATTAGTATTTCCCTTAATGACAGAATCATGCGGGTCACAAGAAAGAAACAATTACCTGCTCATAAATCAATCAGTTCATTTATATTAATCATATTATCATCAAAAATATGTTTTGTTGTTAATGAATTAAGAAGTGTTTAAACACAACTTTGAAAATGAACGATCTTCTTTTCCAGAATGATATCATTTTACATTAAATCAAAGTGAATCAAATAATAATTAAGACATTATAAATAAAATAATATCGAATAATAATACTTTTAGTTACTTGGAATAAAAAATAACTAAAACCTCTTATATTTTTTTTAATTATTGCATATTTCTTTATCATATTTGCTAAAACAACATCAATCCAAACATATACTAATATTATTTCAGAGAACTAGTAATTACGAATCTTATGATGACGATCGCACGTTATAAACTTGTAGTGAAAAGAGAACGCACATGGCTTAAATTTTAATTATGGCGATGGAACCAATTTATAATTTTTCAAAAAATTCTAATTTGTGCTAAAAACGGCATACGCGCACAATAGCGACCGCCATCTGGTCACTTATTTAATAATCTAACTAAATTATATATTTTTTTAATTTGATTATAAAGTTTTTAGTAATAGATTTTGTTTAATTTATTGTAAAATCATTATGTTTATTAGTTTTAACTAATGAAATAGATAATATCAAGATTTTTTATTTAGCAATATAACCTAATTTGTAACATAATACTATGATAATAAATCATTTTAGAAAAGATGAAACAAATGTTTATTAAAATCTCATTAGAAAGCATTAATTCTAATCCGGATGCGACTGAAAGGGTACATAAAATAATACGAAAAATAGCATTTATTGCTTTACTTCTACCCTTTTTCATTAATTATTAGGATATATATATATTGTAATTTAAGAAAAAGTGTTTACTGTTTAGTAAATTTGTGATAGAGTGGAGAATATAATTTAGCAATGTTTTATTTAGTAAAGTTTTTAGAAGATGGATAGTATTACATTTGTAATCAACGGCAAATGGATCGTAACGAGAACAATTCTGTAAGGAAAGTTTGCTACAAAAATTTGGGAACGTATGACGCGAAAGTATTATTTCGCGGTGGTAAGTAATATCAAATTATTTAAAATAATAACTTAATAATTTACTAATTTATTTAATAATAAATTCTGTAATATTATTTTTAGAAAAAGATGAGATGGTGCTGAAAATGAATGAGATAGAAGCAGCTACGTCCCAGGAAGACGAAATTATTCCAAATCGAAGAGGTAATTTATAATTTTATAAATATATTTAATTTTTTTTAAATTATTGTGTTATTTCTATTGTAGAAGATGATTCTCAGGAAAGTTTGGAAAACGTAAACGCCACAAATAAAATTAACATTTTACAAAATATATCATGACATTCAAAAGAAATATTACCAACAGAAAAGAATATTGAAATTTACGAAGAAAGAAATATTGACATTGTCAAAAAATTAAATACTAATGATAATATTGATATTTCTAAAGAAGGAGTTATATACAGTAACTTCCCAGAGGAAAGTGTGTGACAATGTAGTCAAAGATGCAACTATTTATATTTCCGTAGAACATCTGCCCAATTATATGCATTTATAAATAATACAAATAAAAAATAATAATTAATAATTAATACTGTTTTTTTATAAACCACCCACTATTTAGCTACACTAAAATTAAATTTTAATAATTTAAGTATTATATAATAATTATGTAATGATTTATAAAAAACAAATAAGTTATCCATTTATAAACAAAATAAATTTATTATCCAATGGTATACATTTTTTTAAATTAATTATTAAGTGCTATTACGCATATAAACAATGTATAAAAACTCTTGAAACTGATCAAAAGTGTGCAAGATGCTACAAAAACTATTTCTATAAAGAAAGATAAAGTAAGGGACATTTATAAAACACAAATAATTTTTGTTGTAGTCATGGTCAAGGTCATGTAACACCTTAATGTGCGTGAATGACCGCTATAGACGCCTCAAACTAGATGTTTATGTGCGCCTGAAGCGGGAGCTTAGCTTACCTTAAATTTTAACGGTAAAATGTGCATCAAATTTCGCTTTTACGAGATAGTTAATGCGGTTATTGTATAAATGTAAAATTATTACTATGGTTACAGATACACATTGACTATTTAAATATGTTATAAACCGCAAAATATAAGGTTTGCATTTTATAATATTAATTATTTTTCCTAAAATAATAATAATAATAATCTTTATTTACGGAAAAATCCATTAGAAAAAATAATATAAACATTAAACGATATTAAACATATAGCATATTACAATTAGTATAATTACATTAAACAAGTAATAAATAAAATTGAAAATTAATGTCGTAAATTTGTTTTTTAAACATAGAAAAGGTTGATCCAAAAATATTAAAATTAACATTGTTCATTAAACTATTGCATTCACGCATCAGTCTTGTAATCGGGCTATGTTGTCCATAATTTGTTGAGTGAAGTTTTTCTTTAAATATTAGTGTATTACGAAAGAATCTGTATGTTTCAGACATAAACATGTACAAAAATGTAAAACTGTGGATATTTTATAAAACTGATGACGATATTCATTGACAACTATATTTTTTATAAAATATTTTTTTTGTGATTAAAAAAAAGTTACTAACATTTTTTTTTTAAATTATTTTTTTTGTTAAAATAACATTGTTACTGTTGTTTCAAATAATTATGTATATTAAATAATTGTAAATCTAATTAGAGCTTCTTATAATCATTTACAAACAATATTCAAACAATGATTTTGATTTGTGGATGCCTACTGATGCGTCTAGCAGCGCATACAAACTACTTATTAGAAGCTTAGACGCCTCGAACCAGTCAAAAATAAGCGTGAAAAATCGCTAGAAGCCTCAAACTGGGTGTTTTTGTGCGCCTGGACCGGGCGCTTTTATCAAAAACTTCAACGCCTCGATCAGGTTAAAAGTATGCGCAAAACGCCTCTATAAAAAAGTTTGAAAGTGATAGGAATGTAAGATTGTTTGTTTTTATGCATAAAAGTTATCGGCAGAGGTAGTAACGCAATGCCCCCTATTTATTTATTAAATTTAAATAATAATAGTTATGTTTTATTAAATTTATTATATTATTAATAATCAAAACAACTGACATTGTAACGTAAGTAAGTTGTTCACTTACTGACTAATTCTAGTAATTAATTTTTGGAATTAGCAATTTTTTGTTTTTTTATTAAACAATTTTTAATAAAATATTCAATATTTATTCATTTTTTTAATTCAATATATAGCAGTTGTTTCAGTACAATTGAGTAATTATTTATTTCTAATAACTAAATCGTTTGCATCAAACTACTTTTTGATTGTACTTTACTATTTACTATTTTGTTTATTAATCAATTGAATTATTTATAAACAAACATTTTTATTTAGAAAAAATATATAATATTACGAAATAATTATCTACGCTGCAACTCCCAAGATTCAATGAAAACAACATATGTTATTGAGATTTGTGCATATTTCTTAAAACCTGCTGCAGTAGCCATCTAGTCGAGCAAAATTAGTACTAACCGCTAGACGCCTCGAACTGGCTGTTTATGTGCGCTGGTGCGAGCGCTCGCTTCTAAAATTTCAACGCCTCGATCAGGTTAAAATTGTGCGCGAAAACGCCTCTATAAGGGAGTTAACATCTCTATATATATATATATATATATATATATATATATATATATATATATATATATATATATATATTACATAGAGATTCAGTTGCGTTATCGTTTACATTTACAGTTTGATCACTATTAACTAAACTAAATCTATCATTAGTTATTTTATTGTTGCATGCAGTAGTAGTAACACAACTATCATTTTCGTTGTTGTTTGTCACCTTCGGATGACATTCAGTGTTCGTGTAAAAGTTACTAATTTTAATGATTTGATCTAAATGCCTTTCCCAAGTTAAATCTTCTTCCGTTAATTTACAAACATAAGTTTGAGCGCCCAAAACGTCTACAATGTTTGCCTTTTGTCATTTTACTTTATTGAGTGTACGATAATCTTTTACATAAATCAACTCGTTTATACCAAAACTAACTTCCCTATTATGATGGTGAAACTCAATCTACCTTTCTCTAAATTTGTTAACTTCTGATTTCGTCATAAAACTTAATCTGGTTTTAATATGTCTTCCAAATATTCTTAACGCTGGTGTTTGTTGCGTGTAACAATGTGGAGTAATTTCGATAAGAAAATATATATCGAATTATTAGGGTAGTTGTAGAACAGTGACTATTTCTTTTATCCTCAATAGCTTTAGTCATACTAGCCTTAAAACTAGGTTTATCCGGATCAAAATGCGTTAAAACTTTCGATAACATTGTCTCCTTAATTTGTTTAACAGCTTTGTTACACTTATTATTCAACTTAAATTTTATATCAGCTTTCAACAATGAATAAAGTGGCTCAAGGATAGTCGTTATATTCTTAATAAATCTACTTTAATGACTGACCATACCGAAAAAAGCTTTTACTTCTGTAATATTAGTAGGAATTTGTACCTTTCTGATTGTTTCTACTTTAGCAAGGTTTTTCTGTAAACCATTTCTGTCCAAAACATGCCCCTTTTTTTTTTTTTTTTTTTTTTTTTTGGGGCTAGGCGGTAAAATCTTCTATAGGACTGGCAAGTGTCGGATTCATTTCCTCAGGTTGAAATGCCTACCGACTAAAAACCGCCCAATAATGAATGCCAAATGGAAGTTCGAGACCTTACGGTTCATGTACCTTCCTTTAATTAGATTGATAGATATAAATAGATTTAGCCCTATAGGCTGCGATAGGTGGTGGGTATGCCTGAACCCTAGGTGAAGTTAAGAAGAAATTAGAGTGCGGCTATTTGGTTAACCGGGCGTTTGTAAAAGAAAGTCTCCCTGTCTGGCTCGGCAAGACGGGCCAAATCGGGATTAGGATGAAACGCGAGATTATCGAAGTACTTTACGGCAAAAGTTTCGATTTGTTGGCGCAGAGGAAGCAGTCCTAGGTCCGCCCGAATATCTCTATTCCGACAGTACCATGGAGCACCGAGGAGGCTCCTCAAAGTGACACTTTGGAATGCCTCAAGACGATCGAGATGACAGCGCGAGGCCGTGCCCCAGATCGGGGATGCGTATGTCAGCATAGGCCTGATGGTAGATGTGTAGAGCCGGGTTTTATTCCAAATCGACATGCCGCTGTTTCGACGCAACATCGGAACAAGAAGATTTTTTGCCATTTTGGCTTTATCGAGAATGGACTGCACGTGTAATTTATACGTGAGTCCCTTGTCTAGGATAACCCCAAGATACTTAGCAGAATCAGACCACGGAATGGGAACATCGTTAAGACTGATGTTCTCATCGGGTGTAATTTTCCGGCGTGTGAAGAGAACAGCCTTGCTTTTCTCTGGATTAACTTTGACTCGCCATTCGTCCAACCATTCATCCAGGTCGTCCGTGGCTCTTTGTAGTCTTGAAATAATCACATCGAGTGATCTAGAGGAATAGAGAAGAGCTGTGTCATCAGCAAACTGTGCCATTTGAACCCCATGCGTCAATCCCGAAGGCATATCGGCAAAGTACAAGTTAAACAGCAATGGTGATAAAATAGACCCCTGAGGCACCCCTGCTTCTATATTTCGAGAAGTAGATATATGGCCAGAAATTCTGACTGCCAGTGTTCTGCGGTTTAGATATGAAGCAATCAGCCTCACAAGACGCAGAGGGAAAATATCCCTGTACAATTTAAAAAGAAGGCCCTTGTGCCAAACCTTATCGAAGGCTTTTTCGACGTCGAAAAAGACCACACCTGTGATCTTTTTCAGTCTAAAACCTTCGACAATTTGGTCTGTCACGCGGTTTAATTGATGGACAGCTGAATGGCCCCATCTGAACCCATGTTGGTGGGGGGGGGGGGAGATTGTTAGCTTTCGTGTGATCCTGTAATCTGTCCAAGATCACCCTTTCTATGACCTTACTGATAGGCCGGTAGTTTTGTGGAAACTTCCGGTCTTTCCCTGGTTTGGGGATAGTTATCACCAGTGAGCTTTTCCAATCTGAAGGAAAGTGCCCTGTTCGAAGAGTCGCATTTGCAATATTGAAGAGTGCCATTATTGCTTTGTGCGAGAACGATTTCAAAGCTCTGTTCGTTATCTTATCGGAACCAGGGGCGGTTCGAGCTTTAAATCTTTTGATAATTTCTCGGATTCGTGACGGGCGAACGCTTTCCAGCGGTTCGTCGTCGTCCTCGGCGTTCAGGAAGTTTCTGACAGCCCTGTGGACCCGATCGATTTGATCCAAATCAGTGTCCCTTGTAAATACCTCGGAACATTGGAGTTCGAAGCAGTCGGCGAATGCCTCAGCTTTTCCCTCTCTAGAAAATTGAACCCCATTTTCGCCAAGAATAGCTGGAATGGGGACTCGCCTGTTTCGTAAGGCCTTGGAGATCCTCCACATTGGATGATCATCCTCTGTGAAAGATTCCATAGTATTTTGCCAGCACAAATTTTTGTGCAACCTTATCGCTGTTCTCACCTCGTTGTGGAGCGCGTTCATGATTTCGCGATCTCTGGGGTCGCGATGCCTCTGCCATTGACGTTTGGCGGCATTTCTGCGTCTTATCAATGCTTTAGCGTCGCGGGATAGTCCTAGAGGATTATCGACGCGAACCTGATGGGTCTTAGAGGCCTTTTCCGAGGCTTCGCGAATTTGAGATGTAAAAGTTTCGACGGCTCTTTCCAGATCATCGACTGTATGTATTGGTGCAAGCCTGCTTATGCTCACTTCCAGGAGACGAGAAAAGAGAGGCCAATCCGTACGAGTTACGAATCTTCCTCCCCCATCTGCCCCCAGTCCGTAGAGCTCCAATATTACAGGGACGTGGTCGGAGCTCAGTGCATCGACAACGCGTATATCGTATGTTAGGTTGACGTTCTTGAATATTGCTATGTCAAAAACGTCCCCCACGTGACCTGCACCGCTGTAGAAGGTGGGATTATCTGGACCCACCACTTGTAAATGATTTTCCTATGCGTAATCGAACAACTTTCGACCTTTGTAGTTTGTCCTCAAGCTATTCCACGCCGGGTGCTTGGAGTTGAAATCCCCAGCGATAATTGTGGGGTGAGGACTGTCGAGAATCGCATCAAAATCTTCTATTTCAATGTGATTTTGTGGCCTGATGTAGGCAGACGCAATTTTGAGTGTGCCTAACCCAGGCACAGTCACAACGATTGCGTTTGATTCTAGCGTGAGAGTGTCTGGGGTTACCACCTCGGAGAGGTCCAACGATCTCTTAGCTAAGATCATTGTAACCCTCCCAAGCGGCACCGGCGACGATCCCAAGTACGTGAAAGTATTCGGGATTCTCAGCGCTTGATTGGGCCGGTGAACCGACTCTGATATCAACATAATATCAATGTTCTCGTCGAAGAAGAACTCTTCCACCTCGCCCATTCTATTTTGAACGGAATTAGCATTCCAAAAACAAATACGGAGTAATACATCGGGCGTATTATCCATTATTGTTTAGCTAAACTAGACAAAAAGGAAGCCATCAGCTTTCCTTGCGCCTCTAAGAAAGCGGCAACCTGATCTGCGACAGCTTGTTGAGCTGGAGGAGCTACAGCAGAAGCGAACGATTTATTCGCCGTTACGATGGCAGGATTGAGAGGACCTGCTGGTTGAGCGGGCGCTTGAGCCCTTAAGGGAACTTGAGCCGGCGCGGGTTGTGCTGCCGGACCTAGTTTCTTGCCGTTCGAGGCCATAAATTTAATGTAGGCTTTGCAACCCTTATAATTAGCGGTATGCGGGCCATTACAATTGGCGCACCTGGTAGTGGAGCCACTGGGGCAGGCCGCAGACTGGTGGGGCCCCGCGCAAATACGACACACAAGTGTCCTAACGAAACAGCAATTTGCTGTGTGGCCGTGCCTCTGGCACTTGTTGCATTGGGGAATGCCGCCACTGCGCTTTTTGCGCTCGACGTCGACCTTAAAGCCGCACAATACGTCGAGATCCATAATCTCAGCGCTTTTCGATGTTTTCGGTAATTGAACCGAAACCATATGAAAACGAATAAATTCGTTCCCCATACGATGAACGTTTGACGGGCAATATCCTGCGGATTCCAGTGCCCGTCCCACGTCTTCCTCAGTGAGGAACTCCGGAACATGCTTAATTACAAATTCCAAGCATTTCTCACCGGCAGTCTTCCAAGTGTGGAAGCCTTTGAGATTCGCGTTTAGGACGTCGGTTGCCCCTCTGTGATCGGCGCCCGTGGCAGGCGAGATACGAATACCATCCCGGGTATTACGCGCGGTTAAAATATTTATTTTCTTCTCGCGGAAGACTTTAGATAGTTCTGGGTATGAACTTTTATCATCCAGAACTATCGCCGGCGGTCGCGCTTTTGAATTCGCGAGTGTAGTCGCGGGAATAGTAGGTTCTATTTCATCATCGACGTGGTTGAGATTCATAGCAGCAGGCTTGAATCTCACCTCGATGTGGCCTTCTCTGGCATTCCCCTTTAGAGCGGGGGCGGCGCCTTTGGGGGCAGAAGGCCTCTTTGCCTTTTGGCCAGATGGGCCGGCAGTGGGAGCCTCTGACGGCTGGCGATTCGCAACCGCTGATGGCCGTTGGGGATTGGCTGAAGGCCCTTTATGTATTTTTAAATGGGATGACTCACCCCTTGAGATCTTGCGTCTCTTATGCGAAACCAAGATGTAGCCATCCTGGTCCACCTGGACTCCGCTGGCGGACTGGGATGAGTTGATCTCTGGGACATCGGCCTCCACGGACATCTCAGATACTACATCCTCCAGATGTTGGCCGGAGGCGGATCCTGAATTTGGACCATGGGTGGCGCCGGGGGCGGCAGAATTTCCGGGGGCGGCGCCGTCAGCGGCGACATCTCCGGGGGCGGCAATTTTTCCGGGGGCGGCATCAACCCTGGGGGTGGCTCCGGAGGCGGCAGAATTTTTGGGGGTGGCGGGTACCCCAGGGGCGGTAGCAGGGGCGGTATTAGCCGCAGCACCTGGAACAGAGGAATTAATAGTCTTACCCCTCCTTCGACGTCTCCTTCTCTTGGAGGCTTCGGTGCCACTTCCTGGATCCTCGTCGGAAGCGGATACAGCCATCTCCTCATCCTCGGATGTGGAAACGACTTCCTTAGCGGGAGAATTGCTGCTGGCTAGGGCGGCAGCTGCGTATTTGTTGATTGTGATGGCCTGTGACGCTATTGTGGCGGCCATCTGATTGATGGTAGTCTGGAGGGACTCTAGCTTTCCAGACATCGCGGCTAGCATCTGTTGGTTCTCCAACAGCTGCGATTCCAGGAGCTTGTATGCCCTGGATGTAGAGATTGAGCGGTCGTGGGATCTATCTCTCTCATAGGATTGAGACCGCTCATTCTTGCGATGGCGGTCCCTGGAATGTTCGGACTCCTCCAGGATGTTCATCTCATTACCACCCCCCGCCATTGCAGAGGGTTGGAAGGTACTGGCGATCTGGAACAGAAATGTTTTCGAATGGCAAGATTGCTCTTAACAAACGAAAAATAAAATATAATTATTGCAATAATAATTGCAGTTTTGTAGAAATCGTTGTGGCTGGCTGGTAGCTGGCGTAACGGTTTGAAGCTTCTCTGTCGGCTGCTGGCAGTCGACCTTTGTATTTGATTTGTTTCTTTTTCTTTTCAAACATGCCCCAAATATTTAATGCTGTAAAAAAAAAACAATATTTTTTAAAATTCAATTTGAAACCTGCATCTAAAAGCCTTTGTAATACAATTTCAAGGTTTTTTAAATGTTTGTGTCTATTGGTTCCCGTTACTACAATATCGTCTAGGAAGTTAATCACACCTTCTGCACCTTGCAGGACCTTATCGATATTTTTTTGAAAAATAGAGCATATTCGTTTTACCAAACGGTAACTTATTTAATATATAAATTCTTTTTTGAGTGCTCCACGCACTCAGTTTGGTGTAAATTTTAATTGATTATATGCATTAGATAAATCTAATTTTGAGAATTCACTTCCCCCTTATAATGCTACAAATAATTCTTCAACATGTGGTAAAGGGTGCTTGACATCTTCTAAATTTTTATTTAATGTAATTTTATAATCAGCGCAAATTTTTAATTCCCTATTTGCTTTTAAAACTGGTACTAAAAGTGTACACGTTACTGTTTACCTTATCAATGACACCCTTGTTTTCTAATCTTGTTAATTCCTTGTCGATTGACGTTTTAAATGCAAATGGTATCACTCGAGGCTTACAAAAAACAAGCTTTGACTCAAGTTTTAAATCAATTATTTCGTGCTTATAACTGCTTGTATTCTTTTTATAATTAATGTTTACATATTTCTCCCCTAAAAGATTAATTATGTCTAATATTAGATTCTTGCATTTTGATAAAGTTAAAATGTTGCAAATAAAATTTTTCTGGAATTACCGATACTCCGGCACCGGTATCTTTTTATATTTGAATTGGAATACTCTCAATAAAACCTGTTACCATGAATGGTGTTTAAATAATAATTTTCTGTAGTTTGATATTCCTTTGATGTTTATATACAAAATGATTAACGATGTTGACCGTTTCTTGAACCGCTTCTTCAATCCTTTTATTTAATTTGTTTCTTCTTGCTGGATTTCTGTTCCTTCTTCATTTGTTCTAGCTTTCTTCATATAAAATCTCTAATTTTGTAAATTATTTTCCAACAATATAAAAAATAATAGTATCAAACTTAACAAGTGTATAAGTTAAAAGCAGTAAATGTTTATGTAATTTTCCAAAAAACTGAACCGAAAATTATATGTTTTTTTTTTTCATTACCCAGTAACGGAAATATATTTTTTTTGTCACACAAAACAAACTGGCCTGCTGACCTTTATCTAATACCAAACAAATGGTTTTATCAAATAACATACATATATCAACATTATCCGAGAATAAAATATTAATGACATCGACATCGCTGTCATCTGTGTCACCTACATTTTTATTTTTAACATTTGTAAAGTGCAACATTTGGCTAAATGACTCGTCTTTTTACACTTTTTACATATTAAGCTTTGTACTTACATTTTGCAAAATCATGATTAGTTTCGCCGCAGGCGTTACATTTGCTAAATGGCGCATCATTGATATTCTTAATATAATTGCTTTTATATTTCTTAGCACGTACTGTCTTTTGATCCTGAAACATGATGAAGTTTGTAAACTGCAGTTTCTCCATAACTCTCCAACGCCGCTTCCTTCTTCAACGCAGACTCCAAAATATCGTTCAGCAAAAGTGTGTGCTCCTTGTCGATGATACCATCCTTCACAGGTCCCTTCGACGATCGCGCTACCAACCTGTCCTTCAGGCAGTCTTCTAAACGAGAACCAAATTTGCATCTCGTGGCTTTATTCTTAATTCGCACATTGCCGCACACTTTTCCTTTTACTTTGTTTTAACTCGTGTAGAGGGTCCAATAATTATTTAAAGTATTGGTGTAAATTGAATTGTTTAATTTTTCCAAAAAAAAAGGACGACACGTGCTACAATACAAAAAGACTAGAATGCAGTAGCTAGTACACAAAAATACAATTAGAAGACTAAAGATTTAGTTGTGATAAATAAATTATTTAACATAAATTTATAATAGGCTTACCTAGAACCAGGTATTTGCTGCACCTAAGGCTGCTGCTACAACTGCTACGACACGGAATAGAGAAATGGCCGTATTCCAATACGGGACGGGACACAAGAACAAAGCAAGATAGACAAAAGAGGGTACTTGCTATCCTTGTTTAAATATTATTTATATTATATTTACGCTACACTAGTAAAACTGTATACGTTCCTTGAATACAGACACTCTCGGTAAAACTGTTTGTTTAAAATCTTGCACAATTCCACATGCTTAAAATCACGTGGTAATTTGGGGTCACATATATCCTTTAAGAAATTATAAGTTTTTGCACCTACTACCGTAATTAACACTAAATTTTTTTTAATAATGCTCTCATATTAGCTTAGACTTTTTTTACACCTAAACATAAAATTAATGTCAATGCACAAGCAGCATTGGCGAAAGGTGGATATACATAAGATTCACAAAACAATTCTAAAGTAATTGCTACTCGTTTCATTGTATTATAAGTCATTGATATAAAAGCACCTACACTACACTACTAATTCGTGCATTCGACGAATCGTGTGTACACGAGTCGCGAGAGTTGGCGTTTGTCTACGTTTGCTTAGTAAACCTGCACGAATTGTCTGTAGGAGCTTTAACAATAATATTGGGTATTATTGTTTAGAGCGTAGAATAGACGTTGGTAATTAAGTATAAATTAGATGCGTTCGGCTATCCTACTCGAGTCATTCTTTTTACACTTTTTGATCTACGACCGTTTGGGTATTGTTTTTGGAGTGTACGGAATCATCGTTTTGGCCGTTCGGCTATTACGGAGTGAAACAAAAAGAACAACTACCTCGACTAGCGTGGATATAGGAGTCGGCAGCAGAAGTAGGCGCGTAGTTTAAAATCATTGCATCGTGATTGGCATGGGAAAACGGGAATTTTGTATTTGAAGATGAAAGTAATTCTAAAATAATATTTTTATAAAATTCTAATTGCTATTAATATGGGGAAACAATAATTAGGCGACAATAAAGGACTCAGATAAAATTAGATAGATTTGTGTAATTTATATGTTTAATTATATGTACATTTTAAAGTTGTACTCATCTCTCTCGTAAAAGAAATACAGTAAATATCTAATATTAATATAAATATTAGAAAAACCTCGATAAAAACCAAATAATTATTATTTTTAATATTTAGTAAAAGAAATTGGTTTTTGGATGAAGAAAAACATATTTTAACTTTTTTGCTGTATTTAGTATTATGTGAAACATTTTGTAAATTGTTTGTTGTTTTGTTGGTTATTTTAGAGGTGACACTGACAAACTCCTTAACGAGTTCGGCTAGTTTGACTCTAAAAACACCGTGATCACGTGACAAAAAATCTACTCCAACACTACTCTTACTCCGGATTAATAGACGAACGCAGCTAAAGTAAGTGAATAATAAACAGCACCGATCAACTGTCAGATTTCCCGCCATATTTTTTAAATTTTACATTCCGAATAGTGTGTGCAAAAGGGCTATACTATAATAATAAAAATGGATAATGATTATAAAATACATCCAGTTTGAAGATGATGGCAGAGATATTAGAAATAATAGAAGTTTGAATTCTTCCACGAGTTTATGCTAGAAGCAATTACTTTGAAACAATGGATAACCTATCTTTTTTTTAAGATATTGCCTTACTAATGCCCGTTTGCACCGCTTCCACTTATCTTGGATTATCTATTGAGTTCCACTTAAGTGGACCTTTTAAACGGTTTGCACGGCACATAAAATAATACTTAAGTATTACCCAAGTTAAGCCTCAGAGTTGTAAGGCTTAAGGTGCACATAAACATAACCTATTATGAAATGTCAAATGGCATTGCTTGTCAAATTTATTAAATGGGCAGACACATTACATACATGATTATAATTAGCATATTATAAATATAGCAATAATGCCGATAATAACGGAAACTATAAATAAGCGTGAAGTTTGACACATATACTATCTAATCGAAAACACTAGCTTTTTTTTCCTAAACCACATCGTAGCTAAGAAAACAAAAATATTTACACGTGCAATCCAATTTAAGATAAGGTTAACCTTAAACTTAAGTGTCACCTACGAAAGGGCAAGATAAGCGACAGAACGGTGCAAACGGGCATAAGGAGACTATGCTTTTACTACTTAAAAAAATGAACATGATTTAGAATGATGAATGTAATTAATTAAACGGTATATAGGACTTGTTTTATATTTTTTAAAAATACATACAAAATGTGAACGTTTCGAATCACTTCTGGATTCTTCCTCAGCACTAAAATATATAAAAGATGATGATATGAAACATATTAAAAACATATTAAAAAAGATTTTACAAACATATTACAACCATATTAAAAACTATTAAAAACAATGAAAAACAATTAAAAACAATTAAAAACAATTAAAGACACTTAAAAACATATTAAAAACATTTGTTAATTTGAATAAATTTTATTTTAAAAAATCAAATGACTTAAAATTTATTCAAATTAACAAATGTTTTTAATATGTTTTTAAGTGTCTTTAATTGTTTTTAATTGTTTTTCATTGTTTTTAATAGTTTTTAATATGGTTGTAATATGTTTGTAAAATCTTTTTTAATATGTTTTTAATATGTTTCATATCATCATCTTTTATATATTTTAGTGCTGAGGAAGAATCCAGAAGTGATTCGAAACGTTCACATTTTGTATGTATTTTTAAAAAATAAAAAACAAGTCCTATATACCGTTTAATTAATTACATTCAACAATCATTGAAGGACGAAGAAATAATAAATAAAGAAAGAAATGATTTAGAATATTCAATTGATAAGTATAAACATAAATAATAGTAAGGTTTTGTTATAATAAAATTTTCATATTTCAGAAATAAGGTTTTATGCAACCGGAAATCATTAATTAAGTGTTGGTGATTTTGGCGGAACAGATGTATCTACGGCTTGTAGAATAATTAAAAGAGTATCGGTGGCACTAGGGTCGACATAATGTTCAAGTAGTTTCAGATTGTAAAATGAAAATCCTAGATTTGTTTGCGAACTTTATTTAATAGTTCTCCAATAAAAAATAGATTTGAAGTTAATGAATTCAATAACGGAATACTGCTAGGTTTGTACTTCTTATTATATAGGTTATTACATATGATTTATTATAGTGCTTATAACATTCAACCCTATTTATTAACACTATTACTTAATCCTGATTGACCTGGCAAACAGAGGTATAATGAATCACATATCAAGACAAAGGGAATTGTTGAAAAACTATTTGAAATATGAAAAAGAAAATTTGCTGTATTGGCCGATTAAAACTAGAAAATACCATGGATAACTGGATATCTGACTTTCTATATTGATGCGTGTAGTGAAGCAAATTATTTTATGGCTGTCATTTTGAGTGTGACATAGTAATTTAAAACAAATATTAAAGACATCTTACAATCTATTATTTTAGGGTACAATGTATGTTATTAACAATAAAAAGAAACCACTTAAATTAATCCAAAGTTTAGACCAAAAAATGAGTTTTCAATAACAATTGATATCTTTTAAATGGACATACCAACTTCAGCCAAATTTTTTCACAACATTATTACACGTATTACTGACGTTATTATCAAACTTTGTATATGCAGTGATTTTTTCAGTACAGTAATTTAAAAAACAAACTTCAAAATATCTAAAAAGGGTAAACCTGATTAACTTTTATATGAGCAACAGTATGAAAATCCGCAACAATCGTAAAGCAGCACAATATACAAGCCATTTACATGGTGCAATTAAATTTTTATTTGTAAACATTCTGCTTGCCATCTGCAATGGCAGTAATTTTTTATATACGCAGCATACTAAGTTAATTTCTCTACTGCAATTACCAACTAAAATAAGTTTTAGCATTGTATACATTATATGCATTACGTATATGGTAGCAATGTTGAAATTCTGTGAAAATTTAAAGAAAAATGTTTTGTAAATAAAACAGTAACGTGCAAAAGAACAAAAATTGTTATTCTGAAAATTAAATATTATTTTGTTCTTTTGCACGCCACTAATTTATTTTAAACCCGATTTTCTTGAAACATTTGCAAAACTTCATCTTTATCATTATATACATAATCAGGCCTATTCTGTAAGCAAATCTTTAAGAGTTAAAGATGTTTGAAATCGTTAACTCAAGGACAATTGTTAAGTTAACAACATCGAAAAGAATCCGTATTCAGTAACGCCGCCGCGAAATATTTGAACTGTCACATTAATGATTTGTCTTTACGTTATATCCTTAACTTAACCATCAAGACATATCTGATTGTTAAGTCATAAATATATATTTAACCTACAAGTTGTTGTTTAAGACTGCAATAAAAATGAATGTTTTGTTAAATATGCATCTATTAGAAGCTATAGAGAAGTAAGTATATATGCAAATATCACTTATATGCTTATGATTTTGATATCATAAATATATTTAAATAAATTATTTTTAGTGAAAACTTAAAATTAAAATATCGAACTTTAAGGGATGAAAGTAATCCATTTACAATGCCAGATGAAGTGTTTTTAAAAAAATTTAGGCTTCCAAAAGTTATAATTTTTAATATTATTCAAGAAATGGAACCATTTAATATCGAGGAAAAAAGAATCACTAAGATTCCTTTTTATTTGGAGGTATATTAATTAAAACATTTTTTTGTAAATTAAATAAAACAACTATTCATATATTTTTTTTGTAATATTTGATATTTTTATAGATTCTTGTTAGTTTACATTTTTATGGACATGGCTCTTACCAAACGGGAGTCTCACAAAATTTTAATTTTGCAATGAGTCAGCCATCAGTAAGCAGATCTATTCAAAAAATAAGTAATATTTTTGCAACAAATATGCTTCCACTTTACGTAAAATTTCCTACTAGCGTGGAAGATGTACGTAGAGTAAAGGAAGGGTAAGACTTTATATAATTATAAATTATATCAACTAGTTTTGATAATTAATTTTAGCTTTTTTCAAAAACTACATTTTCCGAATACAATTGGAGCAATAGATTGCACGCATGTTGCCATAGTTTCTCCTCCGGTGGACCACCCAGTAAATCCGGCAATTGCATATTTAAACCGCAAAGGGTATCATAGCATTAATGTGCAAGGAGTAAGTAATTGTTAATTTATATTTAAAATAAATATTTATTATTATAATTTACAGATATGCGATTCTAATTTAGAGTTTTTAAATATTAATGCACGATACCCTGGTGCTACGCATGATGCTGCAATTTGGGAGTCGTGCAATGTGCAAGATTATTTAAAAACTAAATACAACAATAGAGAGAGAAACTCATGGCTGCTTGGCGATTCTGGCTATCCTACTCAGCCTTGGTTAATGACACCAATATCTGATGCGGAACCACAAACACCAGAAGAAAATTACACCCGTAGACATTGTTCTGCTCGCAATGTTATTGAACGATGCTTTGGTGTTCTAAAAAATAGGTTTAGGTGCACCTTAAAGCACCGGACATTGCATTATAACCATGCGAATGCAGGAAAAATTATTTATGCATGTGTTGTACTGCACAACATATGCAGAAGACAAAACTTACCCGATTTAGAAGAGATTGACGATGTTGAAGAAGATCTTCACAATTATGTTGATGTGGATAGAGCATATTGTAATTTGTAACTTACCTGTATATAAAAAAATATATTAATTTTCTTATTCCAGGTGACCAAAATGTTCTAGACGAGGGCAGGTTGGTGAGAAGAAGATTGATTGCCACATTAATATAAAAAATTGTATTTATTTGTGTAAATAATAATAATAAATAAAACTGTATTCTAAAAAAAATATCACAATAATTCCAATAAAGTCACAATAATCAATCCAAAAAAATATCACAATATATATATATATATATATATATATATATATATATATATATAAAAAGAAAATATCACTTTAAAATGTATCAAAAAACTTATTATTTATTATTCATAGCATCAGCTATTCTATTAAGTGCTGCTGACAAACCGTCAAAACTAGCTGCCAGGTTTGTCATTGCTGAAGCTAGTTTGTCGTTGCTGGCAACAAAGCTTTCCGAAGCAGCCATTAATGTTCCAGCTTTTTTGAACTTCTTCTTCGGATTTTTTTTTGTTGGCCGCTGTTCCTTAACATCGGCAAATTGTACATCTTCAGTAACCGTTTCTAGAGACTGAAAATCTTCTCTTTCTGTAGAAACGGTTACTGTATTCACTTCGACCACTTCACAAGGAATATCCGACACGATTGTTAAGATTGGTTCTTCGGGTAGATCGGCACATCCTGCAACACTAATCCATCCGACCAGCGACATCAACCTGTTTTCTATTTCAGTCAATTGTTTATTAATATATTCGCCACCTCCTGTCTGTGTCAAATTTTCTTTGTTGAGGCGTGCCTTCTTTCTTGTAGATGATTTCCATTGTGTAAAAAACTAAAAGAAATATATTTTTATAAATTAATATTATTATTTAATTTGAATTTACTGTTATATAAATTTTTATATTTTATTGGATATTTTGATATAAAATATTTTTAAATTTATAAGTAAGATCTCAATAAACATATTTTTAAATTTAAGTAATTATAAAAATAATAATTTAACACTTACAGTTTTCCACTGCTTGATATCTTTCCTCGCCCCATTTGTTATATTATTTAAGATATCTTCTAACTGCATCCATAAATTATCCACTTCTTGGATTGCTAGTGGATGCGTTTTGCCCGCTATCATTTTCGGGTAACTTTTTATAAAATCTAGCATCACCTCCATTTGTTCCTGTGTTGTCCTTTTCCCCCTTTTTTGTACTTGTGATTGTGACTGTTCCATATTTGTTTGTATTAATGTATTTGTGTTCTCTATCGATGATGGCGAGTTTACACTTCACTTTTGCTTTGTTTACATTCATGCACATTTCACGTTTGACAGACCACATCCACATCGAATTTCATAATGCGCATGCGCTATGGGTGTTCGAATGTAAAGACTCGTTAACTTTTTAAATAGAAATGCTTATGGTAAATTTTAATGATTTAGACCTTAGTGAATACGAATTGTGGACATTGACGTTAGCAAAATCGTTACGAGTTTCAGCGTAACGATGTTGTTACTCAACAATATCTTTAGCTAAAAAAGTTACTGAATAGGCCTGAATGTATATAATATATACATTGTTAAAACTTATTTTAATTGGTAATTACATTGAAAAAATTAATTCAAAAAATCATTTGCAATCTCTATAGCACAACTTGGAAAAAACAAATTTTTCTCTTTGGTAATTGTTATATTTATATCCTAACGATGTTTTAATAAAGTTTGTCGAAACGTCGCGGCACCGTTACTTATTTTATTTATATTTTCAATATTAAATTTTAGCGCCTCTGGGTTTATTTTTGTTTTTATATCATTTAATGTGTCTTCACTGTCCTGTTTTTTTGTGAGTATATAATAATGCCTGGTTGTGGGCACTTTTTCAACGGCTTTTTTGTTTCTCTCATTATGTCCGAGTATGATATAGTTGGCGTTTTAATATTATTTATTTCTTTACTGTTTTTATCTTTTTTGATTACTTGCTTTTGTATATTTTTTATTGAGATGAACATTTGGTCTATTCTATTAAGTATTTCTTTATTTATTTTATTAACCTCACTTTTGTTACAATTATCACAGAACCACTTTATGTTTATTTTGTATGGTTTTGCGTACTTTTTCAGTAATGTTAGCACGCTTCAGACAAAATCATTTTTTGCATTGTGAGTCACAACCAATAACTTGCTCTCCATTAAACTTTACTTTACATTTAGCACAATTTTCCGCGTCAACCACGTCGTCCACTATCTTGAGATATTTTAATCAGTGGAAACAATATTCTTTTGTTTTGACGAGCAAACTTCACATGATTAATCTGTCTGTGGTTTGGAATGAATTCTTCAACAGTCTTCAATAGTTATAGTTGTATCTAATTTTTAACTGGCGTTAATAGAAAAAATCTACATGGGTATTCATTATCACCTAATAGTAAACCTTGTAGTTGATTTTTTCAAATCTAACACATAGTGCACTCCTGTCTAATATAACACTATCGTGTGCTGACTTTAGGTCCTGATACAATCTGTTTTATGTCATAATTATATCAAATAAAAATAAATATATGCTGAATACTGATATACCTGCATATTTAGCAAAAGAAATCCTTTGCAATTGCTAAATACTTCATCGTTATTCCCTTAAGAATTTCCAATATTGATATGGCTACAATTTATACACTTTGCTACACCCAGAAATCCCAATATATTTAAAAAAAATACTTATATTTCTTTGTTGTGTTTCCTCATTTGGAAACCGAAAAAATGAATCGGCTCGTGAAACCAGTATTATCAAAATATGTTTTATAACACGAAAAACAGTTGGTTGACATATTTCTCATAAATCACCGGCAACTATACAAAATAAAGCAGTTTTTAGAAAACATAACACATAAAATGTTACTAACCTAAAAATTTCTATTTGCATAAAATCTCAAACATATTAATGATTGCCTTATACATGATATGGGCAAACCCTTATTGTTGATTGTGGTGATATCGTCTTGTACCAGAGGTAAAATTATATGTACTACTACCCCATTTGTAATCATGTATAGCTGCTTTTCATTGTAAAGGTTAAGAGTATTTTGGTAGTCTCGAACATATCGCTTTGCCACACGTTTTTCATTAACAATGTTTTCAGCAAAATATTCTTTGTTATTTGCTTGATTCATATTGTATCAAGTTGACAAATCGAGTAAATAATTGAAAAAATATTATTTATTTACTCGATTTGTAAAATATACGCAATATCGTGTTGTTTGCACGCTCTGTCCAATGTATTTATACTCAAATCACCACGAGCTAATCTTTTTCATAATTTTGTTCCCGGTCCGCAGTACTGATAGCCGGGCAAATGAATCTCGATGGGTAACTTGTTGATTATTGAATTAAGTAACACTCTTTGACTTTGGCATTACTAATAATATATATTTCAAAGTGTTCATACCTTTATATAGAAAATCACATAATTTCACAAAATTTTAAGATTTAAGAAATTTGATGTTGTCGACCCAAGAATTGTGTGAAGCATCCAGTCCCAACCATTTGACGTACAATTTATTTCCTTTTTTTCTTATCACTCGTTCAATTAAATAAACATCATTATGTTTTGCCTTTTGCAGTTCATGATCATAGAAAGCTCCTTGAATCACTTGTCCGTGCCTGTCCTCAATGTTGTAGGTCACTGGATTGGTTATTTTTACCTTAACTATCTTAAATAGTTGGGTGGTCCAATTTGGTGTGTATCCTTTTGAAAACATTGTTTTATATTTACTTATTCTGACGTAATCACCAACGTGAAGTTTTATTTTTCCAGCAATTTTTACATTAGTGTAGATGTTTGCCAAAATGTCGTTTTTATTTTTCCTGTTGACCTCTACCGGTTTCATTCCAATTGTCGAATGCTTTGTATTGTTATATTCTTTGGTCACATCTCCCAAAATATCTATCCATTTATAATTGCTTTGTAAACTAAAATTTTATAAACGTTGAATACATATTAATTTCATGAACTTTGCAAATCTTTTTAACATATCTATTCCAAAACTCCTTTCCATCATCAACTTGAACGTTTTTCGGTTGTATTTTTTTGAAAATATCGGTTAACTGTTTGCTAACCTCGAGTCCCGTTTTATTTTTTAGCGGTCGTGTTCATACAAATTTACTGAAGCAAAATCTATTGCGACTAAAATATATTTGTATCCTTTGTTCACTTTGAAATATGGAATAAATTCGGCAAGATCTTTTGTTATATATTAAGAATTAAATATGATTTATGTTTATTTTATATATGTAATAGAAATAATGTTAGTTTTAAATATATTTTATATGTGCTCGGTTTTTATATATTATCCGTGATCGTCCTTATTCGTATTGAAGGTTATCGTTTTAGTTGAATATATATTGTATTTTGTTCCTTTTAAAATCAGAATAAATTGCACTGTTGTAAACTCAACACAAACTTATTTTCTATGACCTTATCATATTATAAGACATAACACCTTTCACTATAGTTTGTCTGCGAGGATATTTTTTACGGGCTTGTCTGTGCAGTTCTTGAACCACTTGCTTCTTTTCCATTTGACGCAAAACTAATCTTTTTTTTTTACATATCAATTGTATCTACTCATATTTATTGTATAATATTTGCTTCACGCAGCTTTTCAATAATTGATACAATGTCGTTGTTTGCAGAAGTGTTACCTAAGCCATAAATAATAACATAATTCCGCCCCCTATTATCGCTGAAGGCAACATTTACTACCCCCCACGACCCGCTGTTTCAGAAATTCTAAACCCGAATCTGGCCTCCAACCATCCGTCACTGCAACCGAGCTTTAGGCAGCAACCCCAAGAACCGGACGAAAACTTCCCACCAACAACAGAGGAAGAAATTCAGGAGCTGTTCAACACCACAGGAAGAAGCACCGCCCCAGGCCCAGACGGAATAAGGAAACTAGTATTGAAAAAACTGCCCCCCCCCCCCCTTGCATTAGCTTACTTGGTCCCCATATTCAATTTGCTCCATGTACTCCGGTTATTTCGCCCCTCGGTTTAAACACGCTTATACCGTATTAATTCCGAAACCTAAAAAAAAAAAACCGACGACCCCGATTTGTTCCGCCCGATTTCACTTATAGACACCACGGGAAAACTCCTTGAAAGACTTCTCCAAACGCGTCACCAATCTTTCTGCGACGATAGGGATGCGAGGGCATCATTCCCAATTCGGATTCAAGAGGGGCATCTCGACCCATCACGCGATCTTCAATCTAATGTCTGACCTGTCCCTAGCTTCTAACACCAAAATGTGCTCCCTGGCAATGGACATAACTAGAGTCTACGACCGACTGTGGCACGACGGTTTCATTTTCAAATTAATCAATATCAACACCCTCCTGACATAATAGCTTCAATCAAATCTTTTCTGGCTAACAGAGCAACTCAAACCCGATGCGGAAACCATGATCAGATCCCTTTTCTCCCACCGCTGGGGTACCGCAAGGTTCCGTTTTATCCCCCACCTTGTTCAACATTTACGTGATGGACATCCCAAAACCCTCAGACCCACGGATTAGACTCCAGCAGTACGCGGATGACACCGCGGCGTGGGTATCCCATCGCTCCCCCGAGGTTGCTCGGAAACTCTTCCAAACCTTCCTCTTTTCCCTCCAACGCTGGCTCCAGAAATGGAAGCTCACCGCCTACCCACACAAAACCCAACTTATTCTTTTCCAACTTCTATATCAAACACAACAATTCCCACCTTCGTATCAACCTCTGGAACCAGGCCATATCACCCATAAACAAGATCACATATTTGGGCATCAGGGTGATCCTCCACCCTCAACCCGTCAGTCACCAGCTCGGCAACATGCAACAAGGTCAGACATCGTTTTAGCCTCTTCAAGGCACTCCGCGGTACCTTTAAATTCCAACAAAACACCCTCCTTCACTCTCCCCCTTCGGCACCCTTTATCGGCACTTCCGGCACTTTCTAAAATCCTTCCCATCACCTCACGCTTTCAGCACCTCCAGGGCAAGTTTGCCACCTCGGCAAGCTTCCGGTCGTCGCCCAGCTACGCGGCTATTTCCAAACCCATCAGCACCCGGCACCCCAAAAAGAAATCCCCCCCCCCCCCCCCCGAGGTCACACTTCAACACGCCGACACTGAGAACCTCCCTCGACAACTCCAGGGACTCCTGGATAAATAACACCCCGCTTATTTTCATATAAACACGCCCTCCTTGAATTCTCAAATATATGTAACGCTCATTTTTAACACCTATAACTGTAAAATTTTACAACTAATGTTAAACTCTAATTTTTACAACAAATGTATTTCATTTAATGTATATATTTTTTTTAAACATGTAATTATGCAAATGTAACCATGTATTCCCAAGAATGTATTTTTTTTTTTTTTTTTTTGCTAAAGGATGTTATTCAAATGTGGAAAAGGCAGAAGCCTACACTGTATACACTGAATAAATGTTTTTATATAAAAAAAACACGGTCTGTTATATAAGTTTGTCGATACCATATTTTTGAAATTAAATGTATGATAAAACGCCCAACTACGCGTTTTATCTATATACGACACAATATATTTTTATCCGGATAACTCCGATATGCCAAAAAACCAAAATTGTGTATTCGTGTCGACAAAATTATACAAAACAAAATTTGCAAATATAAAAATCAATTATGTCATATGAAATTAGTAATGTTGCCATATTTACCGGAATATTACTAATCGAATTATTTAAAATGTCATGAAATGAAAACGTAACATAACAAACGATATATAAATTATTAATAATAATAAATAACTTCTTTTATTATAAATATACAATACCCTTTTTACCCTTAAATATCTTTCAGGTAAATAATATAAAGATAATTGCCCCTCAAGGCGAACGGTAATGACATAATCTCTACCGACCATTTAAGCCGATGTCGTATGGGCATACTATATAAGACTATTTTTAACTTCTTGCTAATCCAACAGCAGCTGCGGAACAACTATTTAATGAAGCTTAAATTCGTACTCGTAATTCCGTAAAACGGTGCTACAGACAGAGTGTGGATACGAAAAGATTGAAACAATAATTGTTGCTAACGCAGTGCTTCATAATATTGTCTGTAATATGAGTGACGATGTTCCTTCGATAAAAAATGATATTAAAGAAGAAGTTAATTTTATTAATAATATTCCAGGTGATCGTGATATTGTTTTAGTTGGAAATAACATAACAAAGATAAAGCTTATTAATGAATAATAGCCTCCCCGACACTATATCTATGGGTATACTATGCATACCTACTCTTTTTGTATCACCGTAACATTGAAAGTTCTCATAGGTTAATAAACAAGATGTTAAAATTATAGTTTATAAAAATATAGCATTAAATAAACAAAAAATTAATTCTGAAACAAAAAATAAAATAAATATTGCGTTCTGCAAAAAATATCTATAAAATAACTAACTTAGTATTAATTTTCTTTTCGAGAAAAGTAATAGTTGAATTAGTTACAAAAATGAATACACATTAATAACTGTATAATGCCGATTTAATAACAACTGATAACACTGCTTTTGAGAACGTCTTTGCAAATGTTAGATCATTGAAAGGTGTTTTAGAAAATAATTAAGAAACTTATTTCTGTAAACATATTTACTATTTAAACTATATTTTTTGCACAATAATTATTTAGAATTAAAATTTTCAGGTAAAAATAAGTAATAAAGTCATATTATTCTTAGTAAATCCCTTTAAAACAATACAATTTGCAGACACAACTAAATTTTTGTTTGTTTTACTTTTACAGGTATAAGAGATATTATACCATATATTTTCTAGTATTATCACTATATAATTTTAAGAAACTTAAAATGTTCAAACTTGAATACAGAATAATTGTTTTTAGTTATTATGAAATGAGCGATATGCTAATATATGTTATAACGCTGTTTTGAGTCACTAAAATAAACGGTGCGTAAATTTGGGTTGACTTACTATTTTGCTGCACTGGTTCAAATCAAAACTTACAATCTTGCCTGCCCAGCCCAGGGAGAAGGGTGATTCAAAAATTGCGAGCGCCACAAGCTATATTATAACAATTAATTGTAATTTTTTTTATTTTGGGTGCTGGATAGAGCTTGAAATTTCTGAAAGTTGAAACAAAAAAGAAAAACAAAGTATTTATTACCCATTTAGGGCCGCTTTTACAATCATCGGATAAATCGGAGTATTACTATTCGGGATTAAAATTAATACTTATACTTATACTCTCGTTCGCTTTTACCAACCATTTTGAATCATCGGATAGGTTGGTAATACTTTTAGGTCAAATATGATCTTGTAGACCAGTTCAATTTAAATTCAAATAAGAATAAGGTAAAAAATCATACATTTTTATTATTTATAAATTATTAATGCCAATTCATTTTTAGGGTTAATTATCTAGAGGAATTTAATGATAATGAATTTACTAGAAGATTTTGCCTAAACAAGGAAACTTTTCTCTCCCTATTACAGCAAATTGAAGAGCAAATCAAGCCGGCCACTAAAAGAAATCTACCAATAAATCCTCGAATAAAGTTATTGTTAATTCTTAGATTTTATTCAACGGGTTCAATGTTACTTGTTGTATCTGATTTTGTTGGAGTAAGTGAATCTGCTGCGTGTACTGTTATACGAGATGTGACTGAAGCAATTGCCACTTAAAGCCCAATTAAAATTTTATGGAATTGCTCGTTTTCCAAAAGTAATTGGTGCAATAGATTGCACACATGTGGAAATCGAGTCACCAGGAAGACCAGATGCGGAATATTACCGTAACAGAAAAGGTTGGTTTTCGTGGAATGTGCAAACTATTTGTGATGCAAACTTAAAAATCTGAGATATAGTTGCAAGATGGCCAGGTTCGACACATGACCAAACTATATTTAACAATTCTGCCATAAAGAGAAAATTATCAGAAGGTACTTTCGGTGATGGCTTAATTGTTGGAGATAGTGGTTACGGCAACACTTCTTACCTGTTAACTCCGTTAGCACACCCTATTTTGCCCGAAGAACTTTTGTATAATGAATCTCAAATAAGAACGAGGAATTGTGTCGAACGTAGTTATGGAGTATGGAAAAGAAGATTTTTTATTATGTCGTTGTGTATGAGGGTATCGCTTCAAAAATCACAAAATATTATCATAGCAACAGCAGTGCTCCATAATATGGCGATTGAAAATAATAACGAGCTGCCCCAAGAAGACCCAGATATAATTGCTGCTGTTCGGGCAAATGAAGTAAGGAGGTTTGATGGACTGCAAGCACCTCAAGGACAAGTCGACAATGTAAATAACGCAAGAAGATTAAGTTTTATAAGAGATAATTTTATAAATTTATTGTAATAAAAACTTATATACATTTTTACTTGAAATCAATCAATTTTTCTATCAGTTTAATACTTACCTTATACTTGCCTATATAAATCTATATAATTTTATAAAGTGGGAAAATAAAACTATATTTTTTTGCCCTCAATATTTTCATTTCTAACAATTATAATTCGTATTTTTGTTTTAAAACTTCCATTTCTAGGTTATGCTTCTCTTTCTGCTGTTGGTGCTGCTCTATTAAAATTTTACTTTAAATTTCCGTCAATTCGTTTTCTTTTCTTCCAATTTAATATAGATTCCTTTCTCGTTTGAAATCTTCTTCTTCGGCCTATATGCAGGTAACACTTTAGGAGTATATACATCTGCAAAATAAAGTAGCTATTGTTATAACAAACAATAGACATGTAAAATATATGTTAAAATTTTATATATGTAAAGTCTACCTTCGTAATGAGTAATAGAACAAAAAAATGCTGAAAAATAAGACTATATAATTTTAAGAGTTTTACTTACTTGTCAATTCGGTTCTTCATCCTGCAATTGTAACGAAGAATGTATTTTTCTCCATCCCCCCCAATTGCTTGTATTAGTATGCGTTAAAAACGCTCCCGTGAAAACGCATCCGGTGGGAAGGATGCCGACCGAGCATGGTTTTAAATGAATGGCGACACATATGTGCGTTTTCAACGCATCCACCGGACGCTACCGCATGTAGCTGCCGCAGCTCGTGCAAAACAGAAAATACACAAAATATAAAAAAAAAACATGAATGTGAAATAATAAAATTTTCTTATTTTGTATCACTGATGTAATATTCAATTCTTTTATATTAATTTAATAATTAATAAAAACATTCACACTTTTAAAATAACTTATATAAGTATATTATAAATAAAAATTATAATGCTATAATGTTAATTATGTTTATAAATATATATTTGTCTTATTATATATATATTTGTCTTATATAAAATAAAAATATTAACAAATAAATAATTGTAAATTTAAAACGCATCCACCGGACGCCACCGCATGTTTGCTGCGGCAGCGCGGAATAACCGGACAACCGCATGTAGAGCAAAAACCAGGTTTAAAAAAAACAATTTAAAACAAAATAAATAAAAAACATGTTTTAAACATGTTGTGTAATATTTTTTTTATAATTGTTTGTCGGAGGCAGCCGCGAGCAGAAAATGTCTTGTGCTATTGCCGCTTGAAGCATGTATATTGCTAAAATTGTCAAATCAAATCAACTGCTTCATATTTTTTGGAAATAAATAATCAAATATTAAAAAAATAATGTTTTAAACATGTTTGAAAGTGTTTAAAACAAAATTGCCAAAACAATGTTAATCTTTCCTCTGCACTAATTGCATCTCTATATGTTGTATTGTTTTTAACAATGCATGGTCCCAATATTTCAAGAAGTTCATCAAACAAGTTTTTTGACATTTGGTAATATCCAAAAAACTTGATAACATATTTTTGAATTTTTGATAAAAAAATTTAAACCATTTACTTCATTTTTTAAATTAAAAGAATGAACCCAATGCTTACGCGCCGTATTGGCTCTTGCAACCCTCCGCTTCATACTATTGTTAATTTATCAATCGAAATCACACTTGCTAACCAACAACGTTTACTTACTACTGACTGCTCTATTTCGTTATCACGAGAGTAGTGGGACCAGCGTTCTGTTGTTCTAATTACAATAAAACAAAAAACACTAGCGGTTGAATCGTAATAGCAACAATTTAATTTTGTCATTCTGCTGCATTGTTGAAAGGTTTAACAGTTTATATTAATTTAATAATTAATAAAAATATTTTCAAATAAATAATAGATTTTAGATTTAAAATTATATATATATATATATATATATATATATATATATATAATTTTATTATATTTATATTTTATTTTAATTCACGTATAATATACATTTATAAAAAATTGTAACGGGAAATAAAACGTCAAAAAATTTATAAATAATTTATTATGTAATTTTTATTAAATAATTTATTAATTTTTTTGACTCCGTCACAATTTTTATTAATTTAATTATTTGCGGTTGCGTTTTGACGGGATAGTGTGACTCGTTGAAATCATCCGGTGAAAACGCACCGGTTTCACCGGTGCTTTTTAACGCATAGTGTGACACCAGACTAAAGTTGCTAAAAACAAATATATTATTCATGTTGTTTTTAATAATTACAAATATTCTACTTTATTAATCAATCAATTATAAACATCATTGACAATGCAAATTAGTTTGCGAAACTAGTCTGCATAAAACAAAGATCATAATAAAGTAGAATATTTGTAATTATTAAAAACAAAATAAATATAAATTAATAAAAAAAATATTAAATATTTTATCATTTTGTTTAATTATTTACTATAATATATATATATATATATATATATATATATATATATATATATATATATATATATATATATATATATATATATATATATATATATATATATATATATATATATATATAGGTTTATTTTAAGTACTTTCGTCCAACATTAGTTACGTCTATTCTGGAGTAGTCCACCATGAGATAGGATTATAGTTCTGCGACTTATATGGTTTTGCGCTACATTTTTGGGATCAATAACTTGAACGGGTCTCTTGCCCGTGTAGCTCTAAAGTCAGTGATTGAAGTGCGTTAAGATTTATGGCCCCATAAAAATGTACACGTGCGTTTACATGTGAATGGAATTCGTTTTTACAACTTATCTTTACAAATACAAATTGTGTAGGAAATAATAAGAAAAATGCAGACATTTTATCGCAGTGGATGCAAATATTATTTAAATTATGCGTACATTTAATTAATTATTTCTTGGCTGTTTAAAGCTTAATACAACATCGACAAATATGACCTAAATAATTATTATTTTTATATCTTATTGTAGTACTATAAGTTGGAAAAAATCATAAAAATAAACTTATTAAAGAAAAATTTGTTGTTTAAGTTCAATTACAACTATAATTGTTTTATTAAATACGTAATATTAAATTACTCCTACAAAACGGCGTAGAAAATAAAATGTACAAAATGTTTAGATTTAATTAAGTAAACAAAAATTTTAAAGCATGCAGGTTATAAAGTTGATGATCAAAACATGAGGTTTTTAATATGCGGATTACAATATTAAAGACAGATTTGAAGTTATAAAAGTAACGATCACACGAAGGGTTAACAACTAAGTAAAAAAAATGTACAAATGAACAAAATGTTACGTGAATATGTAATGATTACGTGATTATGTAATAATTACGTGATTATGTAATGATTACATAATTATGATTATGATTATGCATTGATTACGTGATTATGAAAATGATTATGTGATTATATAATGAATACATGATTATTCAATAAGTACACACTTGTTTAAGATTTTATAATTCTAAATTGCATGCATTAATTATTTTATATAAATTATAAAATTATTTTGATGCTTAATATTAATATATTATTATAATACTTATGTTTTATATCAATCTTCAATAAAGTACTTACTACAATTTCTTTTATATAATAAAAACAAACTAAAAATATACCTATTTTGATGTATAATCATGTTTTATGTATATTAGAAAAAATCCACAACCAAGAACAAAAATGTGATTTATTATATTAAAAAATAAATAAAAATAAACATAAAAAAATCTTTTCAACAAAAATAATAACAATACATAATACAATTTGTATCAGTGAAAAATTATATTTGACTGAAGTAGGTATTTATTTTAATATAATAAATAAACAACTGCACATGCACATGACAAGGGTTGTATAAAAACACCTGTGAAATTGTCTAATAAATAAATCTCTAGCGGCACAATTAGATACAGATTGGACACGACTGAATTTACCATGCGAATATATGATTCCATTAAACCAATATTTGATTATGTGAATTTGTGTACTCAACATTTAATTATTTGAACACGCGTAATCATTATTTGATTATTTGAATACGCGTACTAAACATTTGATTATTTGAGTACGCGTAATCAATATTTGATTATTTGAATACGCGTGTTTTAATATTTAATTACACTATTTATTACAAGATTATGTAATGATTACGTGATTATAAAATAATTACGTAATTATATAAAGTTTACTTGATTATGTAATTACGAATATTACGTAATTATTATTTGAATCTGTAATGATTATTTTTATTTTGTAAATTGATTACGCAAGTTGTTAACCCTTCGCGGTCACAGCATGTTAATATTTATGTTTAAAATATTTAGAGTAGTAAGAATGTGAAAGGAGTAAAAATGTATGAGTAATAAGAATTAAAGAATAGAGAGAATGTGAGAGAAGCGACAATGTAAAAGTAGTAGAAATGAAGAAATGAAAGAGTAGTGATAATGTGAAAGTAGTTAGAATGTGAAAAACGTGACAATGTGAGATTAGTGAGAATGTGAGAGAAATAAAAATGTAGTAAGAATGTGAGAGTAGTAAGAATGTTAGAGTAGAAATTAATGATGTAATGAGAATGTGCGAGTAGTGAGAATGTGAGAGTTGCAAGAATAAGAGAGTAGTAAAAATGTGACAGAAGCGATAATGTGAGAGTAGTGGTATAGTGAGAGTAGTAAAAATATGGGAATAGTGAGAATATGAAGTTAGTAAAAATGTGAGAATAGTGAGAATGTGCGAATAAAAAAGTATGAGAATGTAATAAAAGCAACAATGTAAGAGTAGAGGGTATGTGAGAATATGAGAGTAGTGACAATGTGAGAGTAATGAAAATGTAAAAATAGTAAGAATTTGAAAGTAGTGGGAGAGAAGCGACAATATGAGAGTAGTGAAAATGTGAAAATAGTGAAAATGTAAAAGTAGTAAGAACGTGAGAGTAGTAAGAATGTGAATGTAGTGAGAATTTGAGAGTAGTGAGAATGTGAAAGTAGAAAGAATGTAAGAGTAAAAAAAAATGTGAGAGTAGTAAGATTCACAATAAGTAAAAAAAATGTGAGAATAATAATGTTAGAATAGTGACAATGTGAGAATAGTGAGCATAGTAAAAATGTAAGAGTAGTAAGAATGAGAAAACAGTGATTATGTGAAAATAGTAAAAATATGAATGTAGTAAGAATGTTAAAGTAGTGAGAATTTGAGAAAAGTGACAATTTAAGAGTAGTGGGATTGTAAGAGTACTGACAATGTAAGAATAGTGAGAATATAAGATTAGTGAAAACTTGAAAATATTGAAAATGTGAAAAAAGCTACAATGTGAGAGCAGTTAGATAGTGAGAATAGTAAAAATATAAGAGTAGTTACAACGTGATAATAATGAGAATGTATGAGTAGTGAGATTGTAAGAATAGAAAGATATTAAAAGTAAAAAGAATGTGACAGTAGTAAGAATGAGAGAACATAGATAATGTGAAAATAGTAAAAATGTAAAAATAGTGAGAATGTAACAGTTTAAAAAATGCAAGAGTAGTAAGAATGTGAGAGTAGTGAGAATGTGGGAATAGTGAGTATCTGAGAATAAAAAAAATGTAAAGTAGTAAAAATGTGAGAAAAGTAAAAATGTGAGAGTAGTAGAATGTGAAAGTAGTAAAAATGTAAATGTAATAAGAGTATAAAAACATAGAAAAAATGTGAAAGAGTTGAGAATGTAAAAATAGTAAGAATG
Organism: Tachinus rufipes; assembly: GCA_963932245.1. Lineage (NCBI taxonomy): Eukaryota > Metazoa > Arthropoda > Insecta > Coleoptera > Staphylinidae > Tachinus > Tachinus rufipes. The sequence continues at coordinate 57,400,297 of OZ010747.1, forward strand.
TAAGAATAGTGTCAATTTGAGAATAGTGAGATTAGTAAGAATGTGAGAGTAGTAAAAATTAGAAAACAGTGATAATGTGAAATTAGTGAGAGTGTGAGAGTAGTTAAAATGTAAAAATAGTAACAATGTGGGAGAAGCTACAATGTAAGAGTAGTGAAATTTTGAGAGTAAAAAAATAGTAAAAGTAGTAAGATTATAAGAAAAGTAAAAACGTAAAAGTAATGAGAATGTAATAGTATGTGAGAATAATAAAAATGTAAAAAGAGTAAAAATTTTAGAGTAGCAAAATGTGAGTGAAGCGGCAATAAAAAAGTAGTGAGAATATGAAAGTATTAAGTTTGTAAAAGTATTGAGAATGTGAGAATAGTAAGAATGTTAGATTAGTGACAGTGTAAGAATAGTAAAATTTTAGAAATGACATATTGAGAGCTTTCTTTTTATTCTGTCTGGTTAATTCCAATAACGAACAAAACTGCTAACTTAAAAGTGAGTTTTTAACAGGTTTGTGACGCCCTTAGATGTTCTGAGCCGCACGCGCGCTAAACCTCTTTCGTGCTAGGGATCAGGGCTTGCAAATGTTCTCTATAAATAAGGAAATCCCAGTAATAATCTAGTGAAGTATTAGGCTACAATTTTTGATGAAATACTATAAAATAACTGGAAAATAGAAAATGATAGTCAGCCATAAAAAAATCAGAAAGTACCCTTTTGTTAAATTTTATTTATATGTTTCAAATTAAATGTTAAAATTAGGTTAAATGGAAGATCATCATTGTGATGAACTTTGCTTTTTTTTGTAAAATTACAAAAATAAAGACAATTTTTATTACTATTATTATTATTATTATTATTATTGTGAAAATAATATAGTAATAAAAATATAAGAGTAGTAAAATGTAAAAAAAAATATGAAAATAGTAAAAATGTGAAAATTACTACTAATACTTTCTCACATTTTTACTATTTTTTTATTTTCATTATTTTTAATTTATTATTTTTTTCTCATTTTACTACTCTCACATTTTTACTACTTTCACATTTATACTACTCTCACTATCTCTTTACTCTCACAATCTCACTACTTTTACACTCACATTGTAGCTTCTACCATATTCTCACTTTTCTCACATTCTTACTACTCTTCTTACTTATTGTTTTAACTTTCAAATTCTCTCTACGTTAAAATTCTTGCTATTCTCACATTATCACTACATTCACATTTTTGCTATTTTTGCAATATTGCTGTTTTTCATTCTCATTACAAATACTATTTTTCTACTCTTACAATCGTACTACTCTCACATTCTCACTGCTCTCACTACTCTCACATTTTTATTATTCTCATTATTCTCACATTTTTACCTGTTTTACGTTTTACTACTTTTACATTTTTTCTACTCTTACATTCTCACTATTGTCAATACTCTCACATTGTCGCATCTTTTATTTTTTACTGTTTCCACATTCTTACATTCTTGTTTATTTTACTATTACTTTATTTTTACATTTGTACTACTCACACTACTCTAACATTGTTGCTTCTTTCACATTTTCACTACTTTCACATTCTCTTTATGCTTACATACTCACTATTTTTACATTTTTATTACTGTTACTACTTTCATATTTTTACTATTCTTACTATTTTTACATTCTCACTACTTTCATACTGTCACTACTTTCACATTCTCACTAATCTTACTATTTTTGCAATGTCACTACTCTCACATTCTCATTACTTTTACATTTTCACATTGTTTCTACTCTCACATTCTCACTACCGTCATTACTCTCAAATTGTCGCATCTTTTACCTTTCACTACTTTCACATTCTTACTTCAATCACATGTTTACTACTCTCACATTCTTACCACTCTTACAATCTTACTACTCTCGAATTTTTACTATTTTTACATTCTCACTAATTTTACTTTGTCAATACTCTCATATTTTCACTATTCTTACAGTTTTACAACCTTCACGCTCTCACTATTTTTACATTCTTACTACTCTTACATTGTTATTACTCTCACGTTCTCACCTTCTTACTATTCTTACATTTTCTTTAATTTCACATTCTTATCACTCTCACAATGTTATTACTCTCACCTTCTTACTATTCTCACATTTTCTTTACTCTCACATTCTTACTACTCTCACATTGTTACTTTTCTCACATTTTCATTATTTTTACATTCTTATTACTTACTCATTCTCATTACTCTTACATTTGCACTATTTTTACAATCTCACTTGTTTTACCTTCTAACTATTCTTAAATTTTTAATATTTTCAAATTCTTACTTATCTCACTTTTTTACTACACTTATATTCTCACTACTCTTACATCTTCACTACACACATTCTGTATTTTTTTACATTCTACTACTTTTACGTTCTTATTATTTTTACATTCTCACTTTTCTCCCATTCTCACTATTCTCACATTCTTACTATTTTTAAATTTTCACTACTTTCACATTGTCACTACTCTTACTTTCTCACAACTTTTTCATTCTCACTACATTCACATTCCTACTGTTCTCACATTCTTACTAGTATCACATTCTCACTACTTTCACGTCTTCACTACTCTCACATTTTTACTAAAAAAATCATACAAAATTTAAACACAAAACAACGTCCAGATCAAGGCGTTTTTACAGTACCAATATAAATCATTGTAACTTTATGTGTAATATTTTTATAATTATCTTATAATAAAGTTTAATAACTTAAGAATTGCATTATAATTAACCAACCTTATTTAATATTAAAAAAAATAGTCTTTACAACTGAAACAAAATGAAATTTAGATTACTATGCCACAAAATCTAAACACAAAACAAAAGCAAAGCAAATATAAATTATAATACTTTTATAATTATAGTAATTTACATATATTTCAAATTAAGCTTCAAGTCAGCTAATAATGCATTAAATTTAGTTAACTTTATTTATTGTACTGAACATTTTTATAAACAATTTGCTTAAATTATTTATAGATTTTAATTAATTTTCTACAGAATTTGCACTTATCTTTAATTTTGTAAAATAATCTCAGGATTTTGTTACAGTTTTAAAGACTGTCATTAACGTTGTGATATGTACGCTTATGAACCTTTATAATTAAAAATGTAGTTATTATAAATATTATTATTGTTGTTTTCAAATATTATTCGGTCATATTGTAATAAGTTACAATAGCATACAAGGTTAGACCAGCCGGTAACCGACGGTAAGGCACAACTTTTAATAAGAAAAACGTAAGCAATTTAATTAGTATGAATATTACAAAAGGCATTTTTAATAAAAAGTATTTTTTTTTAATAAATACTTTGTACTAGAAAATGTATTAAATAAATTAATATAAACGTAATAATATTTAAATGAATATAACTGTATTCTATTGAAGCATTTGAACAAAAAAAATTAAATTTTATAGGTCGCACGGTCGGGTACGGTCGCACAGCAGGGGATATATATGAGAATATATATGCCCGCAGGCATATTTTTGTGTGTTAAGATCTAAAGGGGTATCGGGCTACACAAATCATGTAGGACGATAACTTCTATACTTTGACGTTTCACGTTTTGCGCGGACTAATAAGAAGTCGGTATATATTATACCTTTGTTTATCCGACCTGATTGTCGGCGTATAGTTTATACAATATTTTTCTCACATTAATTCCAATCCGTACTTGGTTTATACGTTAAATAATCATATTCCTAATTTGTACGAGGTTGGTAAAAGCGGCCCTTAATAGAAGAAAGTTCAGATTTAATTCAAATCCGTTTAAATACATACAAATATATTTTATTCTAATAAATTGTTAAGTTTACTTAAAAAAAAATACAATTTAATTTTTTTTTTCTATTATGTTTAAATTCTCTGCTGCCAATCCATTTGGATGTAAAACATTCCAACACGAAAAAAGAAAACCAATCTTCAAAGAAAAGAAATTCAATTGTGAGACACCTGTAGCGCTACCGTACCGGCGACTTTATTACTAGAAAAGTATTCACCCACGTATATTAATAATTTATTTTATTTTTTTTTTTTTTTTGCAATGGCCGCGAGTAAGATGTGTCGCTCTGTATCAGACAGCGATTTAAATAGTTCAACATCAACAATTACCGGCGATGAAATAATGTGTGTAGCATGTTCTAAAATAATAATTAGTGGCAGTGTTCAGTGCAATATTTGTGATCTAAATTTTCATGAAGAATGTAAATCTGATGATAAATTTGGAACAACTGCATGTTTCAAATGCGAAAAGAATGGAATACAAAAGATGAGTCTTCATGTATTAGTAATGTTAAAAAAGGAAGTAAATTCTCTTCACAATAAGGTAAAATCTCAAAATTAATTAATTAATGAGAAAAATATCTTGATAAATAACTTAACCATAAAAGTTGATAACCTTACAAAAACAGTAAACAATTTTACTTCTTATGGCGGGAATCCTCGACCCAAGAAAAAAGAAAACAACTTTGAAACCTGCAAATATTGAAGATGTCGGCAAGAAACCAGATGTCACTATACAGCCAAAAGATGGTGCTGAAAGTTTGCAAAAAGAAGAAATCAACCCGCCTAGCGGACCCCGCAATGATGCGCCGCATAGCTGCGAAAATATCACTCTGCTCAACCAACCCGCAGAAAACAACATGTTTGATGGTGTGATAGCTCAATGGTAGAGCACTTGCATATCATGCGAGCAGTCCCGGGTTCGATCCCCGAAATATGGCTGAAATGTTAACTTGCTCTTTATCCACCAGCGTGGTTCGGAAGTCACGTATTAAGCTGTTGGTCCCATCAAACCACTTTAAACAAGTCGTAGACTTACTGTGGCGATGTAAAATAGTCGTAAAAAGCATAAAGCATAAAGCATAGTTACAAACCAATTTGACAATGAACTATGGACTGAAGTTAGAAGACAACGACAGCGAGTTGTTTTTGTAACAGGAGAAGACACGGCACTGAAAGGAACATCGAGATACGCTCGCTACCATATCTATCGTTTACATCCGGACACCACAATAGAAACTGTAATCAATCACTTAACAATTAAAGGAATACTCAACAGCAAATGCGAGAAAATTGAATCGAAACATCCAACCGATTATGCATCATTTAAAGTGTCAGTTGCATTGGAATATTCAACAAAAATCATGGAGCCCAGTACTTGGCCTAAAAATATTAGCGTCAATAATTTTTTATTCTACCTCAACAAAAAGAAGTACCCAACTCAACAACAGCGAAGAACAAAACCAACTCTACAAAAATAGATCACTACGTGGACATATTTCATCAAAATATGCAATCAATTAGTACATCAATTGATGTACTAAATTATACAATTAATCAAAATGAAAATCTTAATGTTATTTTACTTTCGGAACACTGGCAATCCGAAGAAGAACTAGTAGAATATAAAGTTGATAATTTTAAATTAATATCGCATTTTTGTAGGGATAAAAACAAACATGGTGGCTCTGCTATATACGTCAGAGAAGAATTTAAAGCTACAGTAAGAAAAGATCTGAATAATAAAACAGTACCAAACCAAGTTGAATGTGCGTGTGCAACAGTTAGTTTGTTTAATTTAAACATTACAGTTGATTGCATATATAGACCACCAACAAGCAACATTGAGATTTTTTTTGAAGTATTTCAACAATTACTAGACAAACTTAATAATGAACAAGGTAAATTTATAATAGGTGGTGATTTTAACATTGATATATTGAGCAATACAATAGACAAAACACATTTTATTAATCTTTTAAATTCATATGGACTTGAGCCTTTAGTAAAAGTTTTTACAAGAGTTACACATTACTCTCAAACCTGATAGATAATATAATAACAAATTTATCTAACATCTGTGATGTTGAAATATTATCGAGACATATGTCTGATCATTATGGACAAAAAAATTACTTTTAAAATCGATAACAGTAGTTCAGATGCTAATATTAGATACTATTATACACGGAATCTGTCCGAATATAATATAGCTAAATTTAAGCTTAATATAATTAATCAAGACTGGACATCTGTTTATAGTGTATTAGATGTCAATTCTAAATGGGAAGTATTTTTAAATATGTTTTTGTTGCATTGTAATGAGTGTTTTCCAAGTAGAAAATGTAAAATTCAAAACGCAGTTAAAATAAACATGTGCTCTAATCCAATGCTTAAAACTCTGAAAGAAGAACTAGACGTTTTGGATATTTTATCTAAGCACGATCATTCATACGCACCGACGTACAAGTATGTTAAACAAGAGTATAATAAGCAACTACAACTTTCTAAATGAACTTATTTTGATAAAAAAAATCAAAATACTGAAAATATTTCAAAAACAACATGGGATATTATTAAGTCTTTAAAACCTTCAAAAAACCAAGAAGCCCAAACAAACTGGAATTCAAATGATGCAGCAAAATTTAATGAATACTATATTAATATTACAAAATCATTATTAAAAGACATGCCCAGTATTACGAATAATCTAACTAAAATCAAAGATCAACAAAATTCAATATTTTTATTTCCGCCTACCGAGGATGAAATAATTAATATTGTTAAAAAACTAAAAAACAAAAAATCTGTTGGTGTTGATGAAATTTCAATGATTGTAATAAAAAGATGTATAGAAGTAATTGTAAAACCTTTGTGTCATATTTTAGATGCATCATTCGAGTCAGGAGTATTTCCAAATCAAATGAAATATTCAATTGTAAAACCACTTTTCAAAAAAGGTGACTCATCAAACATCGAAAACTATAGACCCATTGCAATCCTAAAAAATTTTGAAACTGCTATTATGAACCGTGTAATCAATTTTCTTAATTATAACAACAGTATTCGTAAAACTCAGCATGGTTTTATTAAAGGCAAATGTACTGACACAGCAGCATTTGAGTTTGTCAATAAAATAATAACTGCATGGGACGAAAAAGAATTGCCGCTTGGAATATTTCTTGACTTATCCAGGGCTTTTGATTGTCTAAATCATGAAATACTTTTAAATAAATTATTTAAATATGGCATACGAGGGTCTTGTCATAAATTAATTCAATCATATATTTCTGATAGAAAACAAATGATTGTTCTGGACAGTAGAATAAATCAAATTGAATCAAAATTCTTAAATATAAATACCGGAATTCCACAAGGTAGCATAGCTGGTCCAATGTTGTTTGTAATTTATGTTAATGATCTGGTTGATTCAATGACTAACAAAAATAACAAAATTGTTAATTATGCAGACGACACCAATTTGTTAATATCAAATAAATTATACGACTCTGTTAAACAAAATGCAAATGAAAGCTTTTCACAAGTGCATTTGTGGCTTATTAAAAACAAATTATTTTTAAATAAATCTAAAACTAATTGTATACTTTTTAAAACAAAACAAAACAAACTAGATTTACCGGCAACAATCACATTAGATGAAACTTTATATGAGTTTAAAAGTGATGCAAAGTTCTTAGGCGTCACACTAGATCAGAATTTAAGCTGGGATTTACACATAGATCAGACATTAAAGAAACTGACAAAAACATTATACTCAATGAGAGTTATGAAAAACTATGTACAATACAGCACCTTAAAAACAATTTATTACGCTAATTTTTACTCTATTTTGAAATATGCTATTATACTTTGGGGACATTCTTCATATGGTAGCCATATATTTAAAACTCAAAAAGCTGTCTTGAGATTAATGTGTAATTTAAAGTATAATGAAAGCTGCAGAGGAATGTTTAGACAAAACAATTACTTAATGTTTCCAGCAATTTATATTCAAGAATGTATTTTGTTTACATATAGACATCGTTATTATTTTGAAACATCAATAACGAATCACGCTTACAGCACACGTAATGTTCAAAAATCATACACCTATCCATTTTATAGTTGTATTAAATTGTTCAATGTTTTACCTCTTCATTATCGTCAAATTAAATGTTATAGCATTTTTGCACAAAATATAAGACAACTACTGCTCAACGTAGAACCGTATACTATACAAGATTTTTTTAATTCTTTGTTGCAGAAATAATGATATATATATATATGCAAATATATCTATACTATTAATCTAAATGTTGACGTGCTTTTTATTTTTACTGTATGTTTTATTTTTATGAATTATCTATGTACAGTTTCTCTAAGAAATAAATCTATTATTATTATTATTATAATAATACGAAAAAATTCGCAACAGATCATTCATTACAAAGTAACTCTAACAAATATCAACTTTACTAAAATTTAAAATAAAAATTTTATTTTCTTATTAATTATTTTTTTCTTAAAGTAATTAATTCCAAACCATAATCAGCTTCCGTGATTAAATGTAAGTGATATTTTAATTTAAATATTTTTAAATTCAAAATGTTTTAAATTTTATATATGCATAAACCAAATGTCTGGAACGGTTGTAATAAACCTCGGCCTCATGGGCCACCCAGTATATACAGATGCTGACAGAGTATGCACACATACAAAATAATCAAATTAATAGATAGCAATCCTGGGCGCGATTCTCTTCGTCGCTTCTTGGAAATAAGTTTGGAATTTCCAGAGATCTCAGGGAAACATACGGCCCCCGGTTATCTGGGTAGGGAACTTCGGAGATACTCCAATGTAAGATTACGTATAGATCGTCATTCGTATACAACCCCATAAACAACAAATAAAAAGCCTTAGGTCAAAGTTAGATTTCGAAGTATGACACGTGGATGTCGCATCGTCTATGCACGAGGTTAAAACCGCCGTGGCGTTTTCAAATTGTACTAAAAAATATTATGCTGCCAATATTGCACAGCCCCCATGCACTATAATTTGGGACACTTGAATAACATTCAAACCTTGAGATGACTTAGATGTTGAGGGATTAAATACCCGCGGTTTGAATGTACTTCTCACCTCTTTGCGTGCACAAGAACAATGGCCACCCTGAAACGGCCTTGTCAACCTCCCCGGAAGAAATCACATGTTCAATGAAATTCGCGACAACCACGCTCGAAATATTCGGCGCTAAGGCACGGAATTGACATTCTTAGCGCACGCATAGTTGGTTGCCGAACAGCTGACCCACAGCTGACCCCATATAAGACGGGAAAATAGGTAAATAAATACTACTTAATTGAACAGGTAGGTAATTTATATAATTAATTATGCTAACTAAACAAATTAATTAAAGTACCTCCACTACAACACAACAACAAAGTAAGTAAAAGCCTTAAAACCACACTAGCACCCCCCATCCCTAACACAGCATCCCATGCTCTTCCTTTGTCCGACCATATTCACAACATTTACACATAGAATAATTCAATCACTAGTTCAGGTCATCAGAGGAATCTAATCAGACAAATATATTCCTAATATATTATCCCACTAGCTCTTCTTAACACATAAGTATAAAACAAAATAATATATACCCTAAACCTTATCAATATACGTAAGGTGGATTGCCTATAATGACTTATGGTTCCACAACCTTCTAAACAAAATACAACCGGTATTTAGTAGTACAAATGGACTGTTACAATGTGTAAAGTACGTACTCAACACTGTTTAATTATAAATAAAACAAATTTATATCAATCAATGCAAATAACACTTAAATTTTGTTTTTAAAATCATTAATAAAGAATTGATTGTGGACCATCCCGGGCGGATTGTTTAAAAATTGTATTATTTCAAAATAAATTGATCAAATTGGCATGTGTATAAAGCGTAAAATTAATTAATGCAATATCTGTATCTAGTTACCCGGTTGCTAAGCATTACGTAGAAACAAACAATAACAAATTCTCGTCAGTTGTCTGCCATTATTGTGAAGGCGTTGTCGCTTATATTTTATTATTATTATTTAACACGGAATATTTTACATATCCTGTGTAAATCACAATCAGCATTTTATACTATCAATTGTAAATGATATCTGGAGGATAAATTATAAAATTAAATAAATAGCATGTTATATAATATGTTACATTATTATGTATATTATGTCGGAACAATTTAATAGAAATATGAAAAATTATGAAGAATGAATTCCCAGTTGACTATTTTCCATGTAAAATTGTGTCCAGAATTCAAATTTTTAATAATATTTGGTGTATTATTCCTCTGAGCGCGGCTAAACGTGCATTTGTAAGAGCTTATGTTGAAGAATAGGCCTACTTTGCAGATTTGCTGAGTTTTAGACTCTTAAAACCCAAATACACAGAACATATTTATATTTTTCAATTAATTTACATAAAAATACGTCAACTTTGGCGATTAAAAAAAATTTAAAAAATGCTCCTTTTAGCACAGCCCACTGAGAACAAAAACATGGTTTTATGGCTTTTGCGGCTTATTGACAGGGTATAAACTTAAAATGGCACCAGATTTGGATTCTACGGAAAATTTCTGATCGATTTCATTACTAAATTTATTTTTTTGAGTTAAAATTGCGGTTTTTAAACAAAAAATGCGATTAAGTTAAAAAACGACAAAAAAACTTAAAAAAATTGTAGAATTTTTTTATGGGTTTTATACCCTCATATACCGATCAAAAGACTACTAATAAGTTATAGAAACTAAAAAAAAATACATGAGCAAGTTTCTCAATGCACCCCCCCCCCCCCCCCCCCCAGCTCTGGTCCGTTTGAAATGGAATTGCCCATATACATATCACGTAAATATTATTTTACATCTTTAATTAAGTTTGTTATACGTTAATATATTTGTACTTTATACACATTGGACACGTTTTAATTATAAGTAAAACAAATCTATCTGTCAGTAAATGCAAATAACAATTAAATTTTGTTAATAAAATCATTACTTGTATCTAGTTACCCGGTTAATGAGTGCAACGCAATAACAAAAAAAAACTTGTTAGTGTCTGTCATGATTTGTTATTGTACATGTGAAAGCTAATATATTAATTATATCAACAATTTTGAATTCATGTTAATTACAAGCGGCATTTCAGTTTGATTCACGTGAATATGAATCAATCCTTGTAAATAATATAGTATGGAGCACATACAAAAAGTTTATATTGCTTGAATAACCAAAACGCCATAAGTACATATATATTCTATTATTATGTATGATGCTGGAAGAATTTAATTAAAATATGTATTACCTAGTATTAAACAAAGTACCCTCTCGTGTTATCTTTTTATAAGGTTTTTGTTCGAACAAAACTTAAATAAAAACATATTCGACAATAAAATTAAGTCCTATACATACATATGTATGTATATGTATGTTACTCTCTATATCATAGAGAAAATCTGTACTTTTTGTTGTGATACATAGTTATATCTTTGAAAAGGTCTTTTTTACAAATATTTATTTCTAAGGCAGATATATTTGCGTATTGTCATTTGCGTGAATGTATTAGTTAAAAATTCAAGCATTTTCTGACTTTATAACGCCGAGAGTTATTGCAATAGTTGCTATTTCATGCGTTTCATTATGCAAGCTGTACTAAATACATACATACCTGTATACGTATAATTCACGAAGCAAATAAAAAATTTAATATAATATGTAGGATTATGTGGGTAAATGTAAACCACATTGTTTTCTTTAATAGTTAAGTTCGAAAAGTTGTAAACGTGGTGATAATAAGTGCTTTCCTTTTGCCACTGTTCTTAGGGCCGGTATTATAAAGACAAAATAAATCACCGAATAACAAATCTCAAATTAAATATATTCGACGAATAAACGTATTCCGGTATTATAAAACTAAATTAACTATTCGTAAAATAAGGAAGTGCAACGCCGCATTTATATGTTATTTTAATATTGTAGTTATTGATGTGTTGTATTGTAGCCTTTGTTATATTACAATAATCTCCTACAACATTTTGTAAGTTAGTTGCATAACATAGTAGAGCAATCAAACGTTGATTTTTAACAGAAATTGCTCCACATTAAAAATAACCTAAAAAACATGACAAGTGTCAAGTTATTCATTGAATAAATTTTAATCTCTAGATTTTGGATGATTAATTTATTCCATAGATTTAGTTGCCTACTTTTATTATTTGACGTTTATAATACCGAAATCAGCCAAGTAAAATAATTTACTTGGTTAGTAAATAAAATCTACAGATTTTAATGCTTTATAATACCGGCCCTTAGTTATTCTTACTTCACCTTTATCTTACTTAATAGACCGTTCCATTTGTCAATTAGCAAGTTAGCTAAAATGAGAATTTTACTTCCTTCTTTCCCATGGCTTCCTATCACGGGATGAAAATTAATTAAGTGATATTTTAAAATCATTTAAAAATGTAAACAACGTCAACAAGTGAATTTTAATTATAGAAAGAACAAATACAAGGTGATTCAGAGGAATTGTTTATTTATTGACATTGAAATGTTAGTTACAGAATGCTATTTTATTTAACTAAGTGCGGAAAATAACATCTTTTAAATGACAACTTCCTTCTCGAATGCAAATTTGTTTGAATGTTTAAAGTTGCTCATAACATCTTCTAACAGTACTCGTTTAATTTGCTGGAATTTATAGCAAATAGTATCTTTCAATTCTTCCAATATTTAAGGCTTATTTTCATAGACACGGGATTTCAGAAAACCTCACAAGAAAAATCACAAGCCGTTAGGTTAGGAAAACGATGATGCTAGGGCACATCATCGCCTCAACGTGAAATGATTCGTTCCTGAAAAATCTCCCAAAGAACTCTGATTGAGGTTCTTGATGTATGTGGGCCCTGGCTCTATCCTGCTAAAACTATACACTCATAATATCTATTTTTTGTTTCTGTAGTTCTGGCACCGGAAAGTTCATGATTATTTGAATGTAGCAATCTGGGTCAATTAAGCCAAGTTTAGCAACAGACTAACAGACCATCACTCAAAGGCTATGCATCAGCAGTTTTGTATATTTTTATATTGAAATGTCGACGTACACAAACCTACACAAATAGTGCTGCATATCCCACTGCGCCATAGTAATTAAAATGGCGTAGTTTAATTATCAATTTTCCTCACACTTCTACTTGCTGTGCACTGCGCGTTTAAAAACCATTTTGGCCTTACCTTAGCTTACCTCACAAAAAAAAACTATTTGATTATAATCAATGATTTATAATTGAAGAGCTTTAAAGTAAAACGGTTCAAATGGACGTTCTTGAACATGTATTTGTTTGAGGGGTGTAGTTTCAAAAGGTACAATCTTTACTGTATTCAATTTTTCAGAAACCGTCACAACTAAAGTAATTTTTAAAACTGATTTTTGTGCGTCTTGAGTTATTTACAAAACATTTGTTAACATTGTTATAAATTTAAATTAATTTGATCAATAAATTATCAAAATAAATCAAATTACAGGTTGGATGTCCTTTTAAACTGAATCTTGCCAAAATCTTTTCTTAAGTTAAAAAAATAAAATAAAACTCAATTTTATTGTATTGTATGAAAATAAAGTTAGTATTACGTTGTAGTGTGGGTAATTTGCTACAAGATGGCATTGCTAACTCAATAATTTCAAAAAGTGGAGATTGTACCTTTTAAAACTACAAATGAGGGTTCATTTGTTGGGGTTTTGTTTTTGATTGTCAGCTTTTTGTTTTCAGGCGAAACATGGCGGAGTTTGTTTTCCGGTCCCGAGGTTGTTGTAAATTGTAAAACATCCTTTGTCTGTGAGTTTATGTGTATCGTTGAGTGCAAAATTTAAACTTGTGGGGGTTATAGGAAGCCATCCTCCGCACTATTTGTTTGTTTTTGTGTACCACATAATTTATGGCCAAAGGTATCATGAATCGTTTGTCGAAACGATCTCATCAGTGAAACCCCGTTATGTTAGTACTTTTGTTGTCCTAAATGGAGATTTTTTTTAATCTCTATATGTGAAACTGGTAGACTGCGGAATTTTGATCACTTTCTTATAGTCTTTTAAAATTGAATGATAGTTGATCGTTAGGGTTATAGTATTACTTCAGTATTGTCATTGCAAACGTTTATTTATTGTAAAATCTTTTCTGCTGTGAAATGCAATTATTGAGGGAGGGAATTATAACTACATCATAATAGGTAACGGAGATAATTGTTAGCGCTGCCGATCTGTAAAGAACGTTTGCGAAAGCAAGTCTAAGAGGCTACTCGTATAATTTACATAGCTCAATTGGACCATGTTATGTATTGTTGATTAAGCGATACTTACATATACCAATTGGTGGTGCAAAGTAGTTGTAGCTTCATCATGTTGTTTCAACCAAAGAATCGAAATCATCGATATCCGCTGGGCCACGAAACAAACGCGCCGCTTGTAGCGTCAAGACGCTGGAAGCGTATTTTACCAGCGTCAAAAACACGCCACGCCACGCCACGAGCATGTCAATTTTTGTTGGAGCGTTTATTATGACATTTCTATTTAGGGTTATGATACATATATATTTGTTTATATAAACTTTTTAACACTTTTTTAAAATTTACATATTTATTCTGCCAATTTATTTATTAAAGATAAATTATATTAATGTTACTTCTCAAAATATACAAAATTTTAAAAATGTAAATTATTTACATAAACAAAAAATCATAGAATGCGGAAAAAACAAAAATAATCTTGCCGCTTATAGCGTCTAAACACAAGTAGCGTCAATTCGTTATTATATTTGACATTTCTATTTAAGGTTATGATACCTTTATATTTGTTTATATAAAAAATTTAATTTAATTTAAATTCAAATTTTATACATTCTACCAATAAATCTGTTAAAGGTAAATTATATTAATCTAACTTTTCAATATAAGTTGTATGTACAAAATTTTAAATATATAAAAAGTATATTTACAAACAGAAAATTACGAAACGCGGGAAAACTAAATTTATTTTAAGAACTAAACTAATTAACTTTTAAAATAATTTTATTTACTTATTTGTCATTTAGAATATGACATGTAAAACCCTGTGATATTTGATATTTAAAGCTTTCTAGCTTTGTTCTTCTAGCTTTTCAAGTTAATGAATAATAATAGTTTTAAATTTTATTTCTTCAAATTTAATAATTAAAAACCCAAAATCTTGGCAGAATTAGCTTTGGCAATCTAAATTTGATAATAGAATATAATCTATCAAACAATGTAGGTTTTATCCATTCTAAAATTATGCCAGTTTAAATTCTTCATTATTAACTATTAATATAAAATTTTGAAAGCTGACAATATGTGTTTTATATGTATAGTGCAAAACCTATACAAACATATCATAAAATTATACATTATTTTCTTACTTAACTAATAATTTTACAAAAAAAAATTTAATAATATTTTACTTAATTCAATATAGATAAATATGTTAAATCATAATAATGATAAAATACATTTTTTTTTATAATTACAATCTAGACAAAATAATCAATTAAAAAGAAAACGTTCTGGCGTCTGTATTTAGGAGCGTTTGAAACAAACCGATGTTTCAGACGCTGACGGTCAAATAATACGCTCCAACGGTATAAACAGTCAAATTTTATTGTGTGCGTACTTGATTTTTTGTATTAATTTGTTTTTAAGAGGCTTATAAGATGAGCGTCAAACGCAACGGACGCTCGTGTTTGTTTCGCTAAAAGAAAACGACGCTGCGTCTTGCAGCGTTATTTCGTGGCCTGGTACGTATAAACCTATGTATTTGAATTGGACGCTTGACGCTCCTTTTTGCAGCGCCGAGCGTTTACGCTCATAGCGTCATGGCTCGTGGCCCAGCGGTAAAACTTCAGTATCACAACTGGCAACCAAATTGCAATGTCTAAAGAGGTAGACAATCAAATATAGTTTAATAAAAAACAAAGGTTTAAAATCTATACTGAAGTTTTATCGATGATTTCGATTCTTTGGTTGAAGCAACATGATGGAGCTACAATTACTTTGCACTATCAATTATTATCCTAACTTGTGTTTAAGAGCACATAAATTAATTATTCGAATTCATTCTTCACCATTAAGCGATGCCGTACCACCAAGATGCACTGATGAGGATTTGAGAAAACCGAAACAATTGCTGTATTTGGTTGGCCGCTTTGGAGTTGGATTGGGTTTGGTTAATTTATTTTAAACCTTCGTTTTTTTTATTAAACTTACATATACCGTTTAAACGCACTGATTATGCAATGCACTCTGCATCTACACGTATTTTGCGGCACGCCAACAAAGTTAAAGTGGATTTTTTTAAGATTCTTTTAATACCCTGCGACGTGCACTTGTCACCCTTACGTGACCTTTTTTATGTTTTGTAACTATTTAAGTTTTATTCTTATTTTAACATTGCCTCCGACATAATATAATTAATTAAAAAATAATAATTTTAAAAACAATTTAAAACGTGGCAATTTAATATATTGTAATTCCATGATAAAAGAATATACTGTTAATTTGCCAGCCAAAAATTTGGTTGTTATCTCTGTCCCGCTCCCGAGGAATTGCATGCCGCGCGCATCCAACTCACCTATTCTTTCCTGGATGACCAATTCGCTTATTAAACAACCGAATTTCTGTCTGGCAAATTAACAGTATATTCTTTTATCATAGAATTACAATATATTAAATTACCAGACATTTTAAATTGTTTTTAAAATTATTATTTTTTAATTACAATTTAACGATGTTAACAATGGCAAAATTGTCTGGCAACATTGATTTGGAATGGTATAGTGAGATAGAAAATTATGAATTTTTTTTTGTCTAAAAATGTTTTGAAAATGCTCAATTTTTACCTCATCATGGAGGTTGCGCTACGAAGTATACGCAACCGCTCCAAGCTGCCAGGCGTCTCAACCTATCGTCAATAAGAATGGAAAATATTCAAAAACTAGCCGAACTAAAATGGTTTTTCAAAAACGTTGCTAGCTCTCGTACTATGAGTTCTATGGGAAAAAGAATCGGTCTGAAAAAATCAAGCACGGCAGCATGTTCGAATGTTATAGAGGCAATATAGAAAATTAAGAAAGTATGCAATGTTTGCCCACTGTTCGGTTTTGGCAATTACAACAATCTGATTTTTCCATATAAAAATAATTTGCCCTGTGATTGTTTTGTCAGTTATATAATAAAAGTTAAAATAATTGCTATATTATTTCTTTATGTTATGTTTTTAAAACACCCTCATCATTAAATATTATTATTTTAATTATTTGGTTGTTAAAACTGAAATTTATTTTGGGCCGATGTATTGTATGTTTATTGTTGTTTTTGTCATTATCAGATTTACTACTTGTAATAACACCCAATAAATTATTAACAGAATAATAATAATAATAATAATAATAATTGTTTATTCGTGCAGTATATAAAAAAAACATTATTTTACACAAGTCAGAAGTACATATAAAGATATAATAATACATAGATTACACATTAATTACATTTGATACATTATTACATATAAAATAAAACATTATTAACATTATTTACATATTAAAATTATCGGTTAAAAATGTGTTAAAATCGTAATACGCTTTAACTATTAGATAATTTTTAACAACATTTTTAAACGTTGACAAAGGGAGTAACTTAACGTATTGGGGTAACTTGTTAAAAAACTTGATACCATAATATCCAAAACAATTATTCGATTTATGTAGTCTGGACGCAGGTGGGTATATGTGATTTTTATTTCGTGTGTCATGCAAATGAATTTCAGCGTGGGTGCTGTAATTATGGATATTAGTTTTAACATATATTAGACATTCAAAGATAAACATTGACGGAAGTGTAAGAATTTTTAATTTAACAAAAAATCTGTTATATAAAATTATTTTATGAACATCTCAGAGAATAAATATAAAGTAGTATGCTTAACGTTTTTATTTGTTATAAATATCTATAGTAAGCATATGTTTAATTAGCTGTCTATGGTTTTTAATAAATACATAGGTTATAAGCAGTTAAAATATTAACTATTATTTAAGAGTTATAAAATTGTACATCAATTTAAATAATATATATAATTATATATATTTTATTATATATATATATATATATAGAGATGTTAACTCCCTTATAGAGGCGTTTTCGCGCACAATTTTAACCTGATCGAGGCGTTGAAATTTTAGAAGCGAGCGCTCGCACCAGCGCACATAAACAACCAGTTCGAGGCGTCTAGCGGTTAGTACTAATTTTGCTCGACTAGATGGCTACTGCAGCAGGTTTTAAGAAATATGCACAAATCTCGATAACATATGTTGTTTTCATTAAATCTTGGGAGTTGCAGCGTAGATAAATATTTCGTAATATTATATATTTTTTCTAAATTAAAATGTTTGTTTATAAATAATTCAATTGATTAATAAACAAAATAATAAATAGTAAAGTACAATCAAAAAGTAGTTTGATGCAAACGATTTAGTTATTAGAAATAAATAATTACTCAATTGTACTGAAACAACTGCTATATATTGAATTAAAAAAAAAGAATAAATATTGAATATTGAATATTTTATTAAAAATTGTTTAATAAAAAAAAAATTGCTAATTCCAAAAATTACTTACTTACGTTACAATGTCAGTTGTTTTGATTATTAATAATATAATAAATTTAATAAAACATAACTATTATTATTTAAATTTAATAAATAAATAGGGGGCATTGCGTTGCTACCTCTGCCGATAACTATTATGCATAAAAACAAACAATCTTACATTCCTATCACTTTCAAACTTTTTTATAGAGGCGTTTTGCGCATACTTTTAACCTGATCGAGGCGTTGAAGTTTTTGATAAAAGCGCCCGGTCCAGGCGCACAAAAACACCCAGTTTGAGGCTTCTAGCGATTTTTCACGCTTATTTTTGACTGGTTCGAGGCGTCTAAGCTTCTAATAAGTTGTTTGTATGCGCTGCTAGACGCATCAGTAGGCATCCACAAATCAAAATCATTGTTTGAATATTATTTGTAAATGATTATAAGAAGCTCTAATTAGATTTAGAATTATTTAATATACATAATTATTTGAAACAACAGTAACAATGTTATTTTAACAAAAATGTTAATAACTTTTTTTTAATCACAAATAAAATATTTTTTAAAAAATATAGTTGTCAATGAATATCGTCATCAGTTTTATAAAATATCCACAGTTTTACATTTTTGTACATGTTTATGTCTGAAACATACAGATATTTTAGAAAAAATAATTAATATTATAAAATGCAAACCTTATATTTTGCGGTTTATAACATATTTAAATAGTCAATGTGTATCTGTAACCATAGTAATAATTGTACATTTATACAATAACCGCATTAACTATCTCGTAAAAGCGAAATTTTATGCACATTTTACCGTTAAAATTTAAGGTAAGCTAAGCTCCCGCTTCAGGCGCACATAAACATCTAGTTTGAGGCGTCTATAGCGGTCATTCACGCACATTAAGGTGTTACATGACCTTGACCATGACTACAACACAAATTATTTGTGTTTTATAAATGTCCCTTACTTTATCTTTCTTTATAGAAATAGTTTTTGTAGCATCTTGCACACTTTTGATCAGTTTCAGGAGTTTGAAGTTTTTATACATTGTTTATATGCGTAATAGCACTTAATAATTAATTTAAAAAAATGTATACCATTGGATAATAAATTTATTTTGTTTATAAATGGATAACTTATTTGTTTTTATAAATCATTACATAATTATTATAAAATACTTAAATTATTAAAATTTAATTTTAGTGTAGCTAAATAGTGGGTGGTTTATAGAAAAACAGTATTAATTATTAATTATTATTTTTTATTTGTATTATTTATAAATGCATATAATTGGGCAGATGTGTGTTCTACGGAAATAGAAATAGTTGCATCTTTGACTACATTGTCACACACTTTCCTCTGGGAACTTACTGTATATAACTCCTTCTTTAGAAATATTAATATTATCATTAGTATTTAATTTTTTTAACAATGTCAATATTTCTTTCTTCGTAAATTTCAATATTCTTTTCTGTTGGTAATATTTCTTTTGAATGTCATGATATATTTTGTAAAATGTTAATTTTATTTGTGGCGTTTACGTTTTCCAAACTTTCCTGAGAATCATCTTCTACAATAGAAATAACACAATAATTTAAAAAAAATTAAATATATTTATAAAATTATAAATTACCTTGTCGATTTGGAATAATTTCGTCTTCCTGGGACGTAGCTGCTTCTATCTCATTCATTTTCAGCACCATCTCATCTTTTTCTAAAAATAATATTACAGAATTTATTATTAAATAAATTAGTAAATTATTAAGTTATTATTTTAAATAATTTGATATTACTTACCACCGCGAAATAATACTTTCGCGTCATACGTTCCCAAATTTTTGTAGCAAACTTTCTTTACAGAATTGTTCTCGTTACGATCCATTTGCCGTTGATTACAAATGTAATACAATCCATCTTCTAAAAACTTTACTAAATAAAACATCGCTAAATTATATTCTCCACTCTATCACAAATTTACTAAACAGTAAACACTTTTTCTTAAATTACAATATATATATCCTAATAATTAATGAAAAAGGGTAGGAGTAAAGCAATAAATGCTATTTTTCGTATTATTATATGTACCCTTTCAGTCGCATCCGGATTAGAATTAATGCTTTCTAATGAGATTTTAATAAACATTTGTTTCATCTTTTCTAAAATGATTTATTATCATAGTATTATGTTACAAATATGGTTGTATTGCTAAATAAAAAATCTTGATATTACCTATTTCTTTAGTTAAAACTAATAAACATAATGATTTTACAATAAATTAAACAAAATCTATTACTAAAAACTTTATAATCAAATTAAAAAAAATATATAATTTAGTTAGATTATTAAATAAGTGACCAGATGGCGGTCGCTATTGTGCGCGTATGCGTTTTTTTGAAAAATTATATATTGGTTCCATCGCCATAATTAAAATTTAAGCCATGTGCGTTCTCTTTTCACTACAAGTTTATAACGTGCGATCGTCATCATAAGATTCGTAGTTACTAGTTCTCTGAAATAATATTAGTTTATTTTTGGATTGATGTTGTTTTAGCAAATATGATAAAGAAATATGCAATAATTAAAAAAAATATAAGAGGTTTTAGTTATTTTTTATTCCAAGTAACTAAAAGTATTATTATTCGATATTATTTTATTTATAATGTCTTAATTATTATTTGATTCACTTTGATTTAATGTAAAATGATATCATTCTGGAAAAGAAGATCGTTCATTTTCAAAGTTGTGTTTACTTCTCAATTCATTAACAACAAAACATATTTTTGATGATAATATGATTAATATAATTAAACTGATTGATTTATGAGCAGGTGATTGTTTCTTTCTTGTGACCCGCAACTGCATGATTCTGTCATAAAGGGAAATACTAATCTTCCGGTTTTTCTTGGCTTAATTATGTCTACATATACAAAATCTCTATAATTACCGTAATAAAAGAGCAGGTAAAAATATATAGAATAATTTTTTACTTTTTAGAATAGTTTTATTAGAATAGAGAATTGACGATTGGTGATATAAGAAAAGGCAACACACAGTTACACATGTCTACTGTGTAAAATATTTTCCTGTCTTTTTATGCAAATGTCAATTGAAGCAAATTTCAGTGTCGCTATGTATGTCATGATTGCATTTTTTATTCAAATCAATTATATTTGATCTAATAAAATGTTATAATACATTTTAAGCAATTATTATAAAATAATATCTATAAAGATTACGATAAATTCTTTTTACTAAGCAATGCGATATTCAGGTAGTTAATTCTTCGTCGATGTAACAAAATTGAAGTATCATGTCAACAACATATATTTTTTAAACATCGCCGCTACTATTACAATCCTAAGCAAAACCTTGTTGAAATTACCTGGTAAAGTGATGAATATTACATAAACATGACATAACCAGTGCTTAATATTTATCAATATATTTAGTATTGTTACCTGTAAATTTGTAGTTAAAAGCAGAAGAATAGACAATGACATAAATATAATTATAGCGTTTAGTTTTTTTATTGGTATTTTCAAAATTGTTTTATGTAAACAAATTAAAGTATATAAATACTAGCAAAAATATTACCAATTCATTTTTTTATAAATCTTGAAAAAGACAGATTATAGAAAAAATTATATGCAAAAAACGAGTAGTAAAATATAACAGCAAGTAGTTTTAAAATATTTCCCTCACGTGTTGAATGACCTTGCCCATTTATGGCTTTTCAACCTTTTGTCTGTTTACTTTCAATGAACTCGTATAATAATGGAATGAAGATAAATAATATTTTGTGGTTTATAATTTTTTTATTTATTTAACTAAGGAATTTAAATTATGTAACGTGTCATTTATGCATAGAAACAATTGTAGTTTCGATGTTAATAAGTACCAAAGTATAACAATTAACTTATTAATTATATAAATTAAACAAATTTATAGTATTGTAATCATATCTGGATTAAAATCAAATAAATATAAAACCAGTAGTTTCAGGTTTGTATTATACAACAAGAAGTAAACATAAGATTGACACAATGCAAAACATAATAAAATTATTATAATGTTGTCAATATGTGATGTCATGTTATTATGTAATACTTTATCATGTTATTATGTAAACCATGTTATCATGTATTATGTATTAATGTTATGATAATAATCATAATGACATACTAAATAATAGTTGGACAATACGATTATGTGGTAACTTAATAGCATAACATAATATAACATGACAACATGATATCATAATAACATTCTAACTTGATAACATGATTTCATAATAACATCATAACTTGATAACATAATAACATAATAACATGCAAGCTTGATAACATGAAACTATATTACCATGATAACTTGATAACATGATAATTTGATAACATAGTAACATGATAACATAATAACATGATAACATGATAACATGATAACATGATAACATGATAACATGATATCATGATAACATGATAACATGATAACATGATAACATGATAACATGATAACATGATAACATGATAACATGATAACATGATAACATGATAACATGATAACATGATAACATGATAACATGATAACATGATAACATGATAACATGATAACATAATAACATGATAACATGATAACATGATAACATGATAACATGATAACATGATAACTTGATAACATGATAACCTAAAAACAGAAATAATACATAATAATTTGATAACATAATTACATAATAATTTAGTAAGTTAATAACACAATAACAAGATAACACTATAACTTGATTATATGTAAACATAATGACACGATGACTTGATATAATGATAACATGATAACATAATAACAAAATAACATGATAACATGATAATATGATAACATGATAACATGATAAAAAATAACATGATAACATGATAACATAATAATATGATAACATGATAATATGATAACATGATAACATAATAACATGATATCAAGATAACATGATAACATGATAAAATGATAACATGATAACATGAAAACATGATAACATAATAACATGATAACGTGATAACATGATAACATGGTAACATCATAACATGATTACATGATAACATGGTAACATGATAACATAATAACATAATAACATGCAAGCTTGATAACATGAAACTATATTACCATGATAACTTGATAACATGATAATTTGATAACATAGTAACATGATAACATAATAACATGATAACATGATAACATGATAACATGATAACATGATAACATGATATCATGATAACATGATAACATGATAACATGATAACATGATAACATGATAACATGATAACATGATAACATGATAACATGATAACATGATAACATGATAACATGATAACATGATAACATGATAACATGATAACATGATAACATGATAACATAATAACATGATAACATGATAACATGATAACATGATAACATGATAACATGATAACTTGATAACATGATAACCTAAAAACAGAAATAATACATAATAATTTGATAACATAATTACATAATAATTTAGTAAGTTAATAACACAATAACAAGATAACACTATAACTTGATTATATGTAAACATAATGACACGATGACTTGATATAATGATAACATGATAACATAATAACAAAATAACATGATAACATGATAATATGATAACATGATAACATGATAAAAAAATAACATGATAACATGATAACATAATAATATGATAACATGATAATATGATAACATGATAACATAATAACATGATATCAAGATAACATGATAACATGATAAAATGATAACATGATAACATGAAAACATGATAACATAATAACATGATAACGTGATAACATGATAACATGGTAACATCATAACATGATTACATGATAACATGGTAACATGATAACATAATAACATGAAAACATGATAACATGATAATATGATTACATGATTACATGATAACATGATAACATGATAACAAGATAACATGATATCATGGTAACATGATAACATGAAAACATTATAACATAATAACATGATAACATGATAACATGATAACATGATAACATGATAACATGATAACATGATAACATGATAACATAATAACATGATCACATGATAACATGATAACATGAAAACATGATAACATGATAACATATCAACATGATAATATAATAATATGATAACATGATAACATGATATCATGATAACATGATAAAATGATAACATGATAACATGATAACATGATAACATGATAGCATGATAACATGATAACGTGATAACTTGATAACATGATAACATCATTACATGATAACATGATCACATGGTAACATGATAACATAATAACATGATAACATGATAATATGATAACAAGATAACATAATAACAAGATAACATGATAACATGATAACATGATAACATAATAACATGATAACTTGATAACGTGATAACATGATGACATCGTAACATCATAACATGATAACATGATAACATGATAACATGATAACATGGTAACATAATAACATAATAACATAATAACATAATAACATGAAAACATGATAATATGATTACATGATAACATGATAATATGATAACATGATAACATGATAACATGGTAACATGATAACATGATAACCAAATAACATGATAACATGATAACATGATAACATAAAAACATAAAAACATGAAAACATGAAAACGTAATAACATGATAATATGATAACAAGATAACATGATAACATGACAACATGATAACATAATACCATGATAACATGATAATATGATAACATATGAACATGATAACATGTTGACATGATAACATGTTGACATGATAACATGATAACATGATAACATGATAACATGATAACATGGTAACATGATATCTTGATAACTTGATAAAACGATAACAGAATAACCTAATAACATAATAAAATAAATACATCATAACATGATAACTTGATAATATGATAACAATGTAACATAACAAACATGATAACATGATACCATTATAACATAATAACATGATACCATGATAACATGATAACATGATAACATGATAACATGATAACATGATAACATGATAACATGATAGCTTGAAAACAAGGTATTATAATAACATGATAACATGATAACATGACACTATGATAACATGATATCTTGATAACATTGTAACATCATAACATGATAATATAATAACATGATAACATGATAATATAATAATAGGATAACATGACAACATGATAACATGATAACATAATAACATGATATCATGATAACATGATAACATGATAACATGATAACATGATAACATGATAACATGATATCATGATAACGTGATAACATGATGACAAGGTAACATCATAACATAATAACGTGATAACATGATAACATAGTAACATGATAACATAATAACATGAAAACATGATAACATGATAACATGATAATATGTTTACATGATAACATAAAAACATGATAACATGATAACATGATAACATGATAACATGATAACATGATAACATGATAACATGATAACATTATAACATAATAACATGATAACATGATAATATGAAAACATGAAAACTTGGAAACATAATAACATGATAATATGATAACATGATAACATGATACCATGACAACATGATAACATGACAACATAATAACATGATAACATGATAACATGACACTATGATAACATGATATCTTGATAACATTGTTACATCATAACATGATAACATAATAACATGATAACATGATAACATGATAACAAAATAACATGATATCATGATAACATGATAACATGATAACATGATAACATGATAACATGATAACATGATAACATGATAACATGATAACATGATAACATGACAACATGATAACATGATATCTTGATAACATGATAACATGATAACATGATAACATGATAACATGATAACATGATAACATGATAACATGATAACATGATAACATGATAACATGATAACATGATAACATGTTAATTTGATAACATAATAACATAATAACATGATAACATGATAACATGATAACATGATAACATGAAAACATGATAACATGACAACATCACAACATG
The DNA here is from genome assembly GCA_963932245.1 of Tachinus rufipes. NCBI lineage: Eukaryota > Metazoa > Arthropoda > Insecta > Coleoptera > Staphylinidae > Tachinus > Tachinus rufipes. The sequence goes on from OZ010747.1 coordinate 57,426,881, forward strand.
ATAACATGATAACATGATATTATGATAACATGTTAATATGATAACATGTTAATATGATAACATGTTAATATGATAACATAATAACATGATAACATGATAACATGATAATATGATAACATGATAACATGATAACGTGATAACATGATGACATGGTAACATCATAACATGATAACATGATAACATAATAACATGATAATATGATAACATTATAAAATGATAACCTGATAACATGATAACATGAAAACATGAAAACATGATAACATGATAACATGATAACATGATAACATGATAACATGATATCATGATAACATGCTAACATGATAACATGAAATTATGATAACCTGATAACATGATAACATGATAATTTGATAACATGATAACATGATAACATGATAACATGATAACATGATAACATGATAACATGATAACATGATAACATGATAACATGATAACATGATAACATGATAACATGATAACATGATAACGTGATAACATGATGACATAATAACATGATAACATGAAAACATAATAACATAATAACATGATAACAAGATAACATAACAACATGACCACATAATAACATGATAACATGATATCATGATATTATGATAACATGATAACATGATAACATGAAAACATGATAACATAATAACATGATAACATGATAACATGATAACATGATAACATGATAACATGATAACATAAAAACATGATAACATAATAACATGATGACATGATAACATGATAACATGATAACATGATAACTTGATAACATAACAACATGACCACATGATAACATGATAACATGATAACATGATAAATGATAACATGATAACATGATAACATGATAACATGATAATTTGATAACATAATAACATGATAACATGATAACATGATAACATAATAACATGATAACATGATAACATGATAACATGATAAGATGATAACATGATAACATGACAACATCACAACATGATAACATGATAACATGATATTATGATAACATGATAATATGATAACATGATAACATGATAACATGATAATTTGATAACATGATAACATGACCACATGATAACATGATAACATGATAACATGATAACATGATAACATGATAACATAATAACATGATAACATGATAACATGATAACATGATAACATGATAACATGATAACATGACAACATCACAACATGATAACATGATAACATGATATTATGATAACATGATAATATGATAATATGATAACATGATAACATGATAACATGATAACATGATAATTTGATAACATGATAACATGATAACATGATAACATGATAACATAATAACATGATAACATGATAACATGATAACATGATAACATGATAACATGATAACATGATAACATGATAACATGATAACGTAATAACATGATGACATGGTAACATCATAACATGATAACATGATAACATGGTAACATGACAACAACACAACATGATAACGTGATAACATGATGACATAGTAACATCATAACATAAAAACATGATAAGATGATAACATGATAACATGACAACATCACAACATGATTACATGATATCATGATAACATGATAATATGATAACATAATAACATGATAACATGATATCATGATAACATGCTAACATGATAACATGAAAATATGATAACATGATAACATGATAACGTGATAACATGATGACCTAGTAACATCATAACATGATAACATAATAACATGGTAACATGGTAACATGATAACATAATAACATGAAAACATAATAACATGATAATATGATAGCATGATAACAAGATAACATGACAACATGATAACATGATAACATGATAACATGATAACATGATAACATGATTACATGATAACATGATAACATGATAACATGATAACATGATAACATAATAACATGATAACATGATAACATGATAACATAATAACGTGATTACTTGATAACACAATAACAAGATAATATAATAACATATTAACATGATTACATAACAACATGACCACATGATAACATGATAACATCTTAACATGATAACATGCTATTTTGATAACATGATAACATGATAACATGATAACAAGATAACATGATAACATGATAAAATGATAACATGATAACTTGATATCATGATAACATGATAACATAATAACATGATAACATGATAACATGATTACATAATAACATGATTACTTGATATCACAATAACAAGACATTTTATTAACATGATAACATGATAACATGATAACATGATAACATGATAACTAGATAACATGATAACATGATAACATGATAACATGATAACATGATAACATGATAACATGATAACATGATAACATGATAACATGATAACATGATAACATGATAACATGATAACATGATAACATGATAACATGATAACATGATAACATGATAACATGATAACATGATAACATGATAACATGATAACATAATAACAAAATAACATGATAACATGATAAGATAATAACGTGATTACTTGATAACACAATAACAAGATAATATAATAACATGATAACATAACAACATGATAACATCTTAACATGATAACATGATATTTTGATAACATGATATTTTGATAACATGATAACATGATAACAAGATAACAAGATAACATGATAACATAATAACATGATAAAATGATAACATGATAACATGATATCATGACAACATAATAACATAATAACATGATAACATGATAACATGATAACATGATAACATGATAACATGATAACATGATAACATGATAACATGATAACATAATAACGAGATTACTTGATAACACAATAACAAGATAATATAATAACATGATAACATAACAACATGATAACATCTTAACATGATAACATGATATTTTGATATCATGATATTTTGATAACATGATAACATGATAACATGATAACAAGATAACAAGATAACATGATAACATAATAACATGATAAAATGATAACATGATAACATGATATCATGACAACATATTAACATGATAACATGATAACATGATTACATAATAACATAATAACATGATTACTTGATAACACAATAACAAGACATTTTAATAACATGATAACATGATAACATGATAACATGATAACAAGATTACAAGATAACAAGATAACAAGATAACAAGATAACAAGATAACAAGATAACAAGATAACAAGATAACAAGCTAACATGATAACAAGATAACAAGATAGCAAGATAGCAAGATAACAAGATAACAAGATAACAAGATAACTAGATAACAAGATAACAAGATAGCTAGATAACAAGCTAACAAGATAACAAGATAACAAGATAACAAGATAACAAGATAACTAGATAACAAGCTAACAAGATAACAAGATAACAAGATAACAAGTTAACAAGTTAACAAGATAACAAGATAACAAGATAACAAGATAACAAGATAACAAGATAACAAGATAACATAATAGCATAATAACATGATAACATTATAACATTATAACATGATAACATGATAACATGATATTATGATAACATGATAACTTGTTAACATTATAACTTGATAACATGATAACATACTAACATGAAAACTTGACAATGTGAAAACATGTTATCAAAAAAAACATTAAGACATGATAACCTAATATCATAATAACTCGATTACTTGATAACACGATAACACGATTACAGGATAACATTATAACATGATAACATTATAACATTCTTGTTAACAAAATAACATAATATATGACAACTTGATAAAATTATAACAAGATATATGACGTACATAAAACAACTACCAAAAAATGAGTATAAATTGCCGGTTTAACGCGACAGTAGTAGTTATCACAATAATGTGCATTATTATTATTATTACAGGTACTTATTGACCTTAGTACACATTTTGTTTGTTGTTAATTTATAAGCAATTATTGTTTGTTCTTTTTTGTAATACAAATATCATAGTTGCATCAGAGGCATATAAACAATGTGTTAGAGTTTAGACGCCTCGAACAAGTTAAAAGTGTGTGTTTAAAATTAGCTGTGAAATATATATTTTCTACACAAACAATCATCAAACTAAATGCTAAAACGCCTATAGTATGTAGTGAATCGTGTATCAAGGGTTGAAAATAGGCTTTAGCAGTTTGCTATTGCTTTGCTTCTTCATGTTGCTAAAAGCGAAGGGCTGCTTAAGCACTTTGGTACGAATTACACTCAATATTTTTTTGCCTGCCCCAAATAAATACATTTTTCAGGAAGTTTCAAGATTAATTTTAATCTGTCACTACTGTCAGATTTTAAAGTATGGCGTCATTATGTGAAATCGTGATTTACAGCTAATTAAATACCGCAAATAATTTACAAGCCTTTGTCGTTTCGGCCCGCATTTTTGGGCCAAAACAACGGTTTCAGTAGAGTCAGGCAAAAAAAGTGGTTGAAAGTAGATGCAAAACTTTAGTTAACATAAACTAGATAAAATGTTTATTGTTTTATAGAATAAACAAATGTTAAATCCCTTATGGAGGCGTTTTTGCGCATACTTTTAACCTGATGCAGGCGTTAAAACTTTTGAGGCAACCGCACGCTCCAAGCGCACATAAACGCTCACTTCAAGGCGCCTAGTGGTCTTTTACACACATTTTATAATAGCTATACAATACTGCAATTTATCTTAATTCTGGTGGCATTTAGTTGAACCTTTTCCTACTGCATTTTAGCATGGTCACAGTTATTAAGACACAAACCACAAATAATCGGCAGCAAATGAAACTCTCTCGGCCAAAAAATAAACCTCGTCTTCAATTTTTAAATTTATTTTGTAAATATCTGTGAATGTAATGGTTGGATCAAAAATATATTACTGCTTTATGTTATAATAAGTATCGCTGAATAGCGTGATGCTGTTATTTAACTAAAAATTTTGATCGCCTCTAAAAGGTAGAAAATGTATCGCCCGTAAATAGGCGAATGTCCGTATATATATATATATATATTATTTTTTAAATTTTCGCGGATATAATTATTTTTATTTAAATTTATTTTCGGATTATCCCGCGTTTTCTTTTTGAGTTGGACTCGACGTTTCGGCTGAATCTCATCAGCCATCATCATGAGATATTTATTATTAATATTTATTAATATACATCAATATGACATTGATATATAAACTAATTTTGTTGTCAAAGCTAACTTTCAAGAAACTTTATTGTGTGTAAAGTTTCTTTGTTTGACTTCTGGTAGTTGGTCTATTAATTGATCCTTCTACAGTCAAAACTTGTAAAGGAACTGGTTGTGATTTGGATGCTGTAATTAAATTAGTTGTTGTTGGTAAAGAAGCTGTTAGTGGTTTTTTTAAATTTAATTTAGTTGTTGCCAATGCTGTTTTCCAAGTAGATGGTAAACGTAAAGCATCATCTCTCTTATTGAGATTGTCTGGTCTTTTTTCAATTTCGATGGCTTCTCTAGTTATTCTAGTATGAAAATGATTAATTTTTGCTAAAATTTTAGTTCCTTCAAAGTTAATTTTGTGATGACTTGAATTTACATGTTCCGTTAAAGATGAAGTAGATTCATTTTTTTGAACTGCTCGAATATGTTCTTCTTTTCTTGTGCTAATTTTGCGGTTAGTTTGTATATAATTATTCTACAAGCAGACAAAGGTAACGCAACTGTTGTAATGAATAGAAGTGATTACAACAACAAAATGTTAAAACTTCTAGAAGACCAAGCTTATAACAAAATCAACAGTGACCCAACCACATATTTAGAAAAAACTACCAAAGCAAAAATTAAAAATTCACTTATTGACAAAAAAAATCATGGTTAGTTTGATACCAAGAGAAAAATCTTCAATATGTCCTAAATTATATGGTTTACCAAAGATTCACAAACAAAATATTCCTTTACGACCTATAGTTAGTTCAATCGGATCTCCAACACAAGAACTTGCTAAATACATTGCTAAACAATGGCAGCCTCATGCTGAAGAAGCCAGATCATACGTAAAAAATTCAAAACATTTTCTTGATATAATAAAAAACATAAATATTGATAAAAACGACATTCTGGTAAGTTTTGATATTATTTCCCTTTTTACAAAAATTCCAATAAATGATGCTTTAGAAATAATTAAATTAAAATATAATCCACCAAACTATCTTATGGACCTAGCTAATCACTGTCTTTCAAATACATATTTTATTTACAACGGTCAACGATATAAACAAATAGAAGGCGCACCAATGGGTTCTCCATTATCCCCTGTCATAGCTAATTTATTTATGGAAGATTTTGAAACTAAAGCTATTAATTCTGCTCCACTAAAACCAAAATTATGGCTTAGATATGTAGATGATACATTTGTAATTTGGCAACATGGTAAAAATAATTTAGATACTTTTTTAAATCATCTAAACAATATAAATAATAAAATTCAGTTTACAATTGAAATTGAAAAAGAAAATAAAATATCCTTTTTAGATATTTTATTAATTAAACAATCTAATGGTAGTTTAGGGCATACTATTCATAGAAAATCAACTCATACAAACCGTTATCTTAATGCACTTTCTCATCATCATCCAGCCCAAATAAATTCAGTAACAAAATCTTTATTACATAGAGCTTTAACATTATGTGATCAAAATCACATAAAAGAAGAAATTGAAACGTTAGAAAACGCCCTCTTACAAAATAGTTTCAATAAAGCATCATTAAAACTGTTATTAAACAATAAAATTACAAACAACGACAAAGAAAAAGATGAAACACAAAAATACGCTTTTTTACCATTTGTCAAAGGTACCACAAACAAAATTTCTAAAGTTTTAAAAAGATACGACATAAAAACAGTTTTCAATACAAATTTAAAAATAAGTCAAGTTTTAAAAAGCCCAAAAGATATTATCCCTTTAGAAAGTCAAGGCGTGTACGAAATTCCATGTGCAGATTGTACGAGATCTTATATTGGACAAACTAACCGCAAAATTAGCACAAGAAAAGAAGAACATATTCGAGCAGTTCAAAAAAATGAATCTACTTCATCTTTAACGGAACATGTAAATTCAAGTCATCACAAAATTAACTTTGAAGGAACTAAAATTTTAGCAAAAATTAATCATTTTCATACTAGAATAACTAGAGAAGCCATCGAAATTGAAAAAAGACCAGACAATCTCAATAAGAGAGATGATGCTTTACGTTTACCATCTACTTGGAAAACAGCATTGGCAACAACTAAATTAAATTTAAAAAAACCACTAACAGCTTCTTTACCAACAACAACTAATTTAATTACAGCATCCAAATCACAACCAGTTCCTTTACAAGTTTTGACTGTAGAAGGATCAATTAATAGACCAACTACCAGAAGTCAAACAAAGAAACTTTACACACAATAAAGTTTCTTGAAAGTTAGCTTTGACAACAAAATTAGTTTATATATCAATGTCATATTGATGTATATTAATAAATATTAATAATAAATATCTCATGATGATGGCTGATGAGATTCAGCCGAAACGTCGAGTCCAACTCAAAAAGAAAACGCGGGATAATCCGAAAATAAATTTAAATAAAAATATATATATATATATATATATATATACGGACATTCGCCTGTTTACGGGCGATACATTTTCTACCTTTTAGAGGCGATCAAAATTTTTAGTTAAATAACAGCATCACGCTATTCAGCGATACTTATTACAACATGAAGCAGTAATATATTTTTGATCCAACCATTACATTCACAGATATTTACAAAATAAATTTAAAAATTAAAGACGAGGTTTATTTTTTGGCCGAGAGAGTTTCATTTGCTGCCGATTATTTGTGGTTTGTGTCTTAATAACTGTGACCATGCTAAAATGCAGTAGGAAAAGGTTCAACTAAATGCCACCAGAATTAAGATAAATTGCAGTAATGTATAGCTATTATAAAATGTGTGTAAAAGACCACTAGGCGCCTTGAAGTGAGCGTTTATGTGCGCTTGGAGCGTGCGGTTGCCTCAAAAGTTTTAACGCCTGCATCAGGTTAAAAGTATGCGCAAAAACGCCTCCATAAGGGATTTAACATTTGTTTATTTTATAAAACAATAAACATTTTATCTAGTTTATGTTAACTAAAGTTTTGCATCTACTTTCAACCACTTTTTTTGCCTGACTCAACTGAAACCGTTGTTTTGGCCCAAAAATGCGGGCCGAAACGACAAAGGCTTGTAAATTATTTGCGGTATTTAATTAGCTGTAAATCACGATTTTGCATGATGACGACATACTTTAAAATCTGACAGTAGTGACAGATTAAAATTAATCTTGAAACTTCCTGAAAAATGTATTTATTTAGGGCAGGCAAAAAAATATTGAGTGTAATTCGTACCAAAGTGCTTAAGCAGCCCTTCGCTTTTAGCAACATGTAGAAGCAAAGCAATAGCAAACTGCTAAAGCCGATTTTCAACCCTTGATACACGATTCACTACATACTATAGGCGTTTTAGCTTTTAGTTTGATGATTGTTTGTGTAGAAAATATATATTTCACAGCTAACACACACTTTTAACTTGTTCGAGGCGTCTAAAGTCTAACACAATGTTTATATGCCTCTGATGCAACTATGATATTTGTATTACAAAAAAGAACAAACAATAATTGCTTATAAATTAACAACAAAAAAAATGTGTACTAAGGTCAATAAGTACCTGTAATAATAATAATAATGCACATTATTGTGATAACTACATTAGCTGTCGCGTTAAACCGGCAATTTATACTCATTTTTTGGTAGTTGTTTTATGTACGTCATATATCTTGTTATAATTTTATCAAGTTGTCATATATTATGTTATTTTGTTAACAAGAATGTTATAATGTTATCATGTTATAATGTTATCCTGTAATCGTGTTATCGTGTTATCAAGTAATCGAGTTATTATGATATTAGGTTATCATGTCTTAATGTTTTTTTTGATAACGTGTTTTCACATTGTCAAGTTATAATGTTAACATGTTATCATGTTATCATAATATCATGTTATCATGTTATCATGTTATAATGTTATAATGTTATCATGTTATTATGCTATTATGTTATCTTGTTATCTTGTTATCTTGTTATTTTGTTATCTTGTTATCTTGTTATCTTGTTATCTTGTTATCTTGTTATCTTGTTATCTTCTTATCTTGTTATCTTGTTAACTTGTTATCTTGTCATCTTGTTATCTTGTTAGCTTGTTATCTAGTTATCTTGTTATCTTGTTATCTTGTTATCTTGTTATCTTGTTATCTTGTTATCTTGTTATCTTGTTATCTTGTTATCTTGTTATCTTGTTATCTTGTTAGCTTGTTATCTAGCTATCTTGTTATCTTGTTATCTAGTTATCTAGTTATCTTGTTATCTTGTTATCTTGTTATCTTGTTATCTTGTTAGCTTGTTATCTTGTTATCTTGTTATCTTGTTATCTTGTTATCATGTTATTATGTTATCATGTTATCATGTTATCATGTTATCATGTTATCATGTTATCATGTTATCATGTTATCATGTTATCATGTTATCATGTTATCATGTTATTAAAATGTCTTGTTATTGTGTTATCAAGTAATCATGTTATCATGTTATCATGTTGTCATGATATCATGTTATCATGTTATCATTGTATCATGTTATCATGTTATCTTGTTATCTTGTTATCATGTTATCATGTTATCATGTTATCAAAATATCATGTTATCATGTTAAGATGTTATCATGTTATCATGTGGTCATGTTGTTATGTTATCATGTTATCATGTTATTATATTATCTTGTTATTGTGTTATCAAGTAATCACGTTATTATGTCATCATGTTATCATGTTATCAAGTTATTATGTTATGATGTTATCATGTTATCATAATATCATGTTATCATGTTATCATGTTATCATGTTATCATGTTATCATGTTATCATGTTATCATGTTATCATGTTATCATGTTATCTTGTTATCATGTTATCATGTTAATATGTTAACATGTTATCACGTTATCAAGTTATCATGTTATCAAAATATCATGATATTATGTTATCATGTTATCATGTGGTCATGTTGTTATGTTATGTTGTGATTTTGTCATGTTATCATCTTATCATCTTATCATCTTATCATCTTATCATCTTATCATCTTATCATCTTATCATGTTATCATGTTATCATGTTATCATGTTATTATGTTATCATGATATCATGTTATCATGTTATTATGTTATCAAATTAACATGTTATCATGTTATCATGTTATTATGTTATCATGTTATCATGTTATCATGTTATCATGTTATCATGTTACAATGTTATAAAGATATCATGTTATCAAGTTGTCATGTTATCATGTTATCATGTTATCATGTTATCATGTTATTATGTTATCATGTTATCATGTTATCATGTTATTATGTTATCATGTTATCATGTTATCATGTTATCATGTTATCATGTTATCATGTTATCATGTTATGATGTTACAATGTTAACAAGATATCATGTTATCATGTTGTCATGTTATCATGTTATCATGTTATCATGTTATCATGTTATCATGTTATCATGTTATCATGTTATCATGTTATCATGTTATCATGTTATCATGTTATCATGTTATCATGTTATTATGTTATCATGTTATCATGTTATCATGTTATCATGTTATCATGTTATCATGTTATCATGTTATCATGTTATCATGTTATCATGTTACAATGTTATCAAGATATCATGTTATCATGTTATCATGTTATCATGTTATCATGTTATCATGTTATCATGTTATTATGTTATCAAATTAACATGTTATCATGTTATCATGTTATCATGTTATTATGTTATTATGTTATCATGTTATCATGTTATCATGTTATCATGTTATCATGTTATCATGTTATCATGTTATCATGTTATCATGTTATCATGTTATCATGTTATCATGTTATCATGTTATCATGTTATCATGTTATCATGTTATTATGCTATTATGTTATCTTGTTATCTTGTTATCTTGTTATTTTGTTATCTTGTTATCTTGTTATCTTGTTATCTTCTTATTTTGTTATCTTGTTATCTTGTTATCTTGTTATCTTGTTAACTTGTTATCTTGTTATCTTGTTAACTTGTTATCTTGTTATCTTGTTATCTTGTTAGCTTGTTATCTAGTTATCTTGTTATCATGTTATCATGTTATCATATTATCATGTTATCATGTAATCATGTTATCATGTAGTGATGTTGTCATGTTATCATGTTATCATCTTATTATGTTATCATGTTATCATGTTATCATGTTATCATGATATCATGTTATTATGTTATCATGTTATCAAATTAACATGTTATCATGTTATCATGTTTCATGTTATTATGTTATCATGTTATGATGTTACATACAATGTTATCAAGATATCATGTTATCAGGTTGTCATGTTATCATGTTATTACAATACCTTGTTTTCAAGCTATCATGTTATCATGTAGTCATGTTATTAAGTTATCAGGGTATCATGTTATCATGTTATAATGGTATCATGTTATCATGTTTGTTATGTTATAGTGTTATCAAATTATCAAGTTATTATGTTATGATGTATTCATTTAAAATATGTTATTAGGTTATTCGGTTATCGTTTTATTAAGTTATCAAGATATCATGTTATCAAGATATCATGTTATCATTTATCACGTTATCATGTTATTATGTTATCATGTTGTCATGTTATCATGTTATTATGTTATCATGTTATCATGTTATCATGTTGTCATGTTATCTTGTTATCATGTTATCATATTATCAAGTTCTTACGTTTTCATGTTTTCATGTTTTTTGTTTTCATGTTATCATGTTAATATGTTATCATGTTATCATGTTATCATGTTATCATGTTATAATGTTATTATGTTATTATGTTATTATGTTACCATGTTATTATGTTATCATGTTATCATGTTATCATGTTATCATGTCATCATGTTATCATGTTATCATGTTATCATGTTATCATGTTATCATGTTATCATGTTATCATGTTATCATATTATCATATTATCATGTTATCATGTTTTCATGTTATTATGTTATCATGTTACCATGTTATCATGTTATCAGTTTATGATGTTACCATGTCATCATGTTATCACGTTATCATGTTATCATGTTATCATGTTATCATGTTATCATGTTATCATGTAATCATATTATCATGTTATCATGTTTTCATGTTATTATGTTATCAAGTTACCATGTGATCATGTTATCATGTAATGATGTTACCATGTTATTTTGTTATCATTTTATCATGTTATCATTTTATCATGTTAACATGTTATCATGTTATCATGATATCATGTTATTATGTTATCATGTTATCATATTATCATATTATCATGTTATTATGTTATCATGTTATCATGTTATCATGTTATTATGTTTTCATGTTATTATGTAAACATATTATCATGTTATCATGATTTCATGTTTTTATGTTATTATGTTATTATGTTATCATGTTACTATGTTATCATGTTATTATGTTATAATGTTACCATGTCATCATGTTATCACGTTATCACGTTATCATGATATCATGTTATCATGTTATCATGTTATCATGTTATCATATTATCATGTTATTATGTTATCATGTTATCATGTTATCATGTTATTATGTTATCATGTTATCATGTTATCATGTTATCATGTTATCATGTTATCATGTTATCATGTTATCATGTTATCATGTTATCATGTTATCATGTTATCATGTTATCATGTTATCATGTTATCATGTTATCATGTTATCATTTTATTATTTTACCATGTTATCACGTTATCACGATATCATGTTATCATGTTATCATGTTATTATAATATTATGTTATCATATTATTATGTTATCATGTTATCATGTTATCATGTTATCATGTTATCATGTTATCATGTTATCATGTTATCATGTTATCATGGTATCATGTTGTGATGTTGTTATGTTGTTATGTTATCATGTTATCATGTTATTTTGTTATTATGGTATCATGTTATCATTATATCAAGTCATCGTGTCGTTATGTTTACATGTAATCAAGTTATAGTGTTATCATGTTATTGTGTTATTTATTAACTTACTAAATTATTATGTAATTATGTTATCAAATTATTATGTATTATTTATGTTATTAGGTTATCATGTTATCATGTTATCAAGTTATCATGTTATCATGTTATCATGTTATCATGTTATCATGTTATCATGTTATCATGTTATCATGTTATCATGTTATCATGTTATCAAGTTATCATGTTACCATGTTATCATGTTATCATGTTATCATGTTATCATGTTATCATGTTATCATGTTATCATGTTATCATGTTATCATGTTATCATGTTATCATGTTATCATGTTATCATGTTATCATGTTATCATGTTATCACGTTATCATAATATCATGTTATCATGTTATCATGTTATCATGTTATCATGTTATCATGTCAACATGTTACCATGTTCATATGTTATCATATTATCATGTTATCATGTTATTATGGTATTATGTTATCATGTTATCATGTTATCATGTTATCATGTTATCATGTTATCATGTTAACATGTTATCATATTATCATGTTATCATGTTATCTTGTTATCATATTATCGTTATTACGTTTTCATGTTTTCATGTTTTCATGTTTTCATGTTTTCATGTTTTCATGTTTTCATGTTTTTATGTTTTTATGTTTTTATGTTATCATGTTATCATGTTATCATGTTATAAGGTTATCATGTTATCATGTTACCATGTTATCATGTTATCATGTTATCATGTAATCATATTATCATATTATCATGTTATCATGTTTTCATGTTATTATGTTATTATGTTACCATGTTATCATGTTATCATGTTATCATGTAATCATGTTATCATATTATCATATTATCATGTTATCATGTTTTTATGTTATTATGTTATTATGTTCCCATGTTATCATGTTATCATGTTATCATGTTATCATGTTATCATGATATCATGTTATGATGTTATGATGTTACCATGTCATCATGTTATCATGTTATCATGTTATTATGTTATCATGTTAATATGTTATTATGTTATCATGTTATCATGTTATCATGTTTTCATGTTATTATGTTATCATGTTACCATGTAATCATGTTATCATGTAATGATGTTATCATGTTATCATGTTATCATGTTATCACGTTATCATGTTATCATGTTATCATGTTATCATGTTAACATGTTATCATTTTATCATGTTATCATTTTATCATGTTATCATGTTATCATGATATCATGTTATCATATTATCATATTATTATATTTTTATGTTGATATGTTATCATGTTATCATGTTATCATGTTATCATGTTATCATGTTATCATGTTATCATGTTATCATGTTATCATGTTATCATGTTATCATGTTATCATGTTATCATGTTGTGATGTTATCATGTTATCATGTTATTATGTATTATGTTATCATGTTATCATGTTATTATGTTATCATGTTATCATGTTATCATGTTATAATGTTTTCATGTTATCATGTTACCATGTTATCATGTTATCTTGTTATCATGTTATCATGTTATCATGTTATCATGTTATCATGTAATCATTTTATCATGTTTACATGTTGTTATGTTATCATGTTACCATGTTATCACGTAATCATGCTATGATTTTACTTGTTATCACGTTATCATGTTATCATGTTATCATGTTATCATGTTATCACGTTATCATGTTATCATTTTATCATGTTATCATGTTATCATGTTATCATGATATCATGTTATCATATTATCATATTATTATATTTTTATGTTGATATGTTATCATGTTATCATGTTATCATGTTATTATGTTATCATGTTATCATGTTATCATGTTACCATGTTATCATGTTATCTTGTTATCATGTTATCATGTAATCATTTTATCATGTTATCATGTTATCATGTTTTCATGTTGTTATGTTATCATGTTATCATTTTATCATGTTATCATGATATCATGTTATCATGATATCATGTTCTTATGTTATCATGTTATCATATTATCATGTTATCATATTATTATGTTATCATGTTATCATGTTATCATGTTATTATTTTATCATGTTATCATGTTATCATATTATCATGTTCTCATGTTATTTTGTTATTATGTTATCATGTTATCATTATATCAAGTCATCGTGTCATTATGTTTACATGTAATCAAGTTATAGTGTTATCATGTTTTTGTGTTATTAACTTACTAAATTATTATGTAATTATGTTATCAAATTATTATGTATTATTTCTGTTTTTAGGTTATCATGTTATCAAGTTATCATGTTATCATGTTATCATGTTATTATGTTATCATGTTATCATGTTATCATTTTATCATGTTATCATGTTATCATGTTATCATGTTATCATGTTACACATGTTATCATGTTATCATGTTATCATGTTATCATGTTATCATGTTATCATGTTATCATGTTATCATGTTATCATGTTATCACGTTATCATGTTATCATGTTATCATGTTATCATGTTATCATGTTATTATGTTATCATGTTATCATGTTATCATGTTATCGTGTTATCATGTTATCATGTTATTATGTTATCATGTTATCATGTTATCATGTTACTATGTTATCAAATTATCATGTTATCAAGTTATCATGGTAATATAGTTTCATGTTATCAAGCTTGCATGTTATTATGTTATTATGTTATTATGTTATCAAGTTATGATGTTATTATGAAATCATGTTATCAAGTTATGATGTTATTATGATATAATGTTATCAAGTTAGAATGTTATTATGATATCATGTTGTCATGTTATATTATGTTATGCTATTAAGTTACCACATAATCGTATTGTCCTACTATTATTTAGTATGTCATTATGATTTTTATCATAACATTAATACATAATACATGATAACATGGTTTACATAATAACATGATAAAGTATAACATAATAACATGACATCACATATTGACAACATTATAACTTCATAACAACATGGTTAAATTTTATTATGTTTTGCATTGTAACAATCCTATGTTTACTTCTTGTTGTATAATACAAACCTGAAACTACTGGTTTTATATTTATTTGATTTTAATCCAGATATGATTACAATACTTTAAATTTGTTTAATTTATATAATTAATAAGTTAATTGTTATACTTTGGTACTTATTAACATCGAAACTACAATTGTTTCTATGCATAAATGACACGTTACATAATTTAAATTCCTTAGTTAAATAAATAAAAAAAATTATAAACCACAAAATATTATTTATCTTAATTCCATTATTATACGAGTTCATTGAAAGTAAACAGACAAAAGGTTGAAAAGCCATAAATGGGCAAGGTCATTCAACACGTGAGGGAAATATTTTAAAACTACTTGCTGTTATATTTTACTACTCGTTTTTTGCATATAATTTTTTCTATAATCTGTCTTTTACAAGATTTATAAAAAAATGAATTGGTAATATTTTTGCTAGTATTTATATACTTTAATTTGTTTACATAAAACAATTTTGAAAATACCAATAAAAAAACTAAACGCTATAATTATATTTATGTCATTGTCTATTCTTCTGCTTTTAACTACAAATTTACAGGTAACAATACTAAATATATTGATAAGTATTAAGCACTGGTTATGTCATGTTTATGTAATATTCATCACTTTACCAGGTAATTTCAACAAGGTTTTGCTTAAGATTGTAATAGTAGCGGCGGTGTTTAAAAAATATATGTTGTTGACATGATACTTCAATTTCGTTACATCGACGAAGAATTAACTACCTGAATATCGCATTGCTTAGTAAATAGAATTTATCGTAATCTTTATAGATATTATTTTATAATAATTGCTTAAAATGTATTATAACATTTTATTAGATCAAATATAATTGATTTGAATAAAAAATGCAATCATGACATACATTTGCATAAAAAGACAGGAAAATATTTGACACAGTAGACATGTGTAACTGTGTGTTGCCTTTTTTTATATCACCAATCGTCAATTCTCTATTCTAACAAAACCATTCTAAAAAGTAAAAAATTAATCTATATATTTTTACCTGCTCTTTTATTACGGTAATTATAGAGATTTTGTATATGTAGACATAATTAAGCCAAGAAAAACCGAAAGATTAGTATTTCCCTTTATGACAGAATCATGCAGTTGCGGGTCACAAGAAAGAAACAATCACCTGCTCATAAATCAATCAGTTTAATTATATTAATCATATTATCATCAATGGATGTAATCATAAAAGACGTTCGAAAACTAAAAGGCTATAAAATGGGAAAACAACAAGTAAAGATATTATGTTATGCCGATGACGCGGTACTGGTGGCGGAAAATGAAGATGATCTTCAGAGATTACTATTTCAATTTAACATCACGGGAAAAAAGCTAGGAATGACAATAGCAACATCAAAAACAAAATGCATGACTACATCAAAAACACCAATCAGATGTAAGTTAGCGGTAGACGATGAAATCATCCAGCAAGTAATGCAATTTAAGTACTTGGGCATAGAAATATCAAGCTTTGGAGACATTGAAAACGAAGTCAGAAACCAGGCGTCAAAAGCAGCAAGAACAGCGGCCCAACTGAACGACACGATATGGACAAACAAACACCTACAAACAGTAACCAAAACCCGCATCTATAAGGCAGCTATAAGACCTATATTAACATATACAGCAGAAACAAGACCTGAAACGTGTAAAACTAAGCAGATCTTAGAAACAACAGAGATGAAAGTAATTCGCAAAATAACCGGCAAAACATTGAGAGACCGGGAGAGAAGTGAAAACATTAGACGAATATGCAATATTAACAATGTCAACGATTGGGTGTTGGGAAGAAAAACAGAGTGGAACGAACACATTAGCAGAATGTCAGATGACCGAATTGTAAAAATATCAAGAGACAAATCGCCGTCAGGGAAAAGGAGTACCGGGAGACAGGAACAGGCGATTCGCCTATTTAGAAGAAGGAAGAAGAAGAAGAAGATATTATCATCAAAAATATGTTTTGTTGTTGATGAATTGAGAAGTGTTTAAACACAACTTTGAAAATGAACGATCTTCTTTTCCAGAATGATATCATTTTACATTATATCAAAGTGAATCAAATAATAATTAAGACATTATAAATAAAATAATATCGAATAATAATACTTTTAGTTACTTGGAATAAAAAATAACTAAAACCTCTTATATTTTTTTTAATTATTGCATATTTCTTTATCATATTTGCTAAAACAACATCAATCCAAAAATAAACTAATATTATTTCAGAGAACTAGTAATTACGAATCTTATGATGACGATCGCACGTTATAAACTTGTAGTGAAAAGAGAACGCACATGGCTTAAATTTTAATTATGGCGATGGAACCAATATATAATTTTTCAAAAAATTCTAATTTGTGCTAAAAACGGCATACGCGCACAATAGCGACCGCCATCTGGTCACTTATTTAATAATCTAACTAAATTATATATTTTTTTAATTTGATTATAAAGTTTTTAGTAATAGATTTTGTTTAATTTATTGTAAAATCATTATGTTTATTAGTTTTAACTAATGAAATAGATAATATTAAGATTTTTTATTTAGCAATATAACCTAATTTGTAACATAATACTATGATAATAAATCATGTTAGAAAAGATGAAACAAATGTTTATTAAAATCTCATTAGAAAGCATTAATTCTAATCCGGATGCGACTGAAAGGGTACATATAATAATACGAAAAATAGCATTTATTGCTTTACTCCTACCCTTTTTCATTAATTATTAGGATATATATATATATATATATTGTAATTTAAGAAAAAGTGTTTACTGTTTAGTAAATTTGTGATAGAGTGGAGAATATAATTTAGCGATGTTTTATTTAGTAAAGTTTTTAGAAGATGGATTGTATTACATTTGTAATCAACGGCAAATGGATCGTAACGAGAACAATTCTGTAAGGAAAGTTTGCTACGAAAATTTGGGAAAGTATTATTTCGCGGTGGTAAGTAATATCAAATTATTTAAAATAATAACTTAATAATTCACTAATTTATTTAATAATAAATTCTGTAATATTATTTTTAGAAAAAGATGAGATGGTGCTGAAAATGAACGAGATAGAAGCAGCTACGTCCCAGGAAGACAAAATTATTCCAAATCAACAAGGTAATTTATAATTTTATAAATATATTTAATTTTTTTTAATTATTGTGTTATTTCTATTGTAGAAGATGATTCTCAGGAAAGTTTGGAAAACGTAAACGCCACAAATAAAATTAACATTTTACAAAATATGTCTTGACATTCAAAAGAAATATTACCAAAAGAAAAGAATATTGAAATTTCCAAAGAAAGAAATATTGACATTGTCAAAAAATTAAATACTAATGATAATATTGATATTTCTAAAGAAGGAGTTATATACAGTAAGTGCCCAGAGGAAAGTGTGTGACAATGTAGTCAAAGATGCAACTATTTCTATTTCCGTAGAACACACATCTGCCCAATTATATGCATTTATAAATAATACAAATAAAAAATAATATTTAATAATTAATACTGTTTTTTTTATAAACCACCCACTATTTAGCTACACTAAAATTAAATTTTAATAATTTAAGTATTATATAATAATTATGTAATGATTTATAAAAAACAAATAAGTTATCCATTTATAAACAATGGTATACATTTTTTTAAATTAATTATTAAGTGCTATTACGCATATAAACAATGTATAAAAACTTAAAACTCCTGAAACTGATCAAAAGTGTGCTAGATGCTACAAAAACTATTTCTATAAAGAAAGATAAAGTAAGGGACATTTATAAAACACAAATAATTTTTGTTGTAGTCATGGTCAAGGTCATGTAACACCTTAATGTGCGTGAATGACCGATATAGACGCCTCAAACTAGATGTTTATGTGCGCCTGAAGCGGGAGCTTAGCTTACCTTAAATTTTAACGGTAAAATGTGCATAAAATTTCGCTTTTACGAGATAGTTAATGCGGTTATTGTATAAATGTACAATTATTACTATGGTTACAGATACACATTGACTATTTAAATATGTTATAAACCGCAAAATATAAGGTTTGCATTTTATAATATTAATTATTTTTTCTAAAATATCTGTATGTTTCAGACATAAACATGTACAAAAATGTAAAACTGTGGATATTTTATAAAACTGATGACGATATTCATTGACAACTATATTTTTTATAATTTTTATTTTTGTGATTAAAAAAAAGTTACTAACATTTTTTTTTAAATTATTTTTTTTGTTAAAATAACATTGTTACTGTTGTTTTAAATAATTATGTATATTAAATAGTTCTAAATCTAATTAGAGCTTCTTATAATCATTTACAAATAATATTCAAACAATGATTTTGATTTGTGGATGTTTACTGATGCGTCTAGCAGCGCATACAAACAACTTATTAGAAGCTTAGACGCCTCGAACCAGTCAAAAATAAGCGTGAAAAATCGCTAGAAGCCTCAAACTGGGTGTTTTTGTGCGCCTGGACCAGGCGCTTTTATCAAAAACTTTAACGCCTCGATCAGGTTAAAAGTATGCGCAAAACGCCTCTATAAAAAAGTTTGAAAGTGATAGGAATGTAAGATTGTTTGTTTTTATGCATAATAGTTATCGTCAGAGGTAGTAACGCAATGCCCCCTATTTATTTATTAAATTTAAATAATAATAGTTATGTTTTATTAAATTTATTATATTATTAATAATCAAAACAACTGACATTGTAACGTAAGTAAATCGTTCACTTACAGACTAATTCTAGTAATTAATTTTTGGAATTAGCAATTTTTTGTTTTTTTATTAAACAATTTTTAATAAAATATTCAATATTTATTCTTTTTTTTTAATTCAATATATAGCAGTTGTTTCAGTACAATTGAGTAATTATTTATTTCTAATAACTAAATCGTTTGCATCAAACTACTTTTTGATTGTACTTTACTATTTATTATTTTGTTTATTAATCAATTGAATTATTTATAAACAAACATTTTTATTTAGAAAAATATATAATATTACGAAATATTTATCTACGCTGCAACTCCCAAGATTCAATGAAAACAACATATGTTATTGAGATTTGTGCATATTTCTTAAAACCTGCTGCAGTAGCCATCTAGTCGAGCAAAATTAGTACTAACCGCTAGACGGCTCGAACTGGCTGTTTATGTGCGCTGGTGCGAGCGCTCGCTTCTAAAATTTCAACGCCTCGATCAGGTTAAAATTGTGCGCGAAAACGCCTCTATAAGGGAGTTAACATCTCTATATATATATATATATATATATATATATATATATATACAGGGTGTCCGGAAAATACGTGTACAACGTTTGACGACAGACTCCTGACGTCAAAATAGGTCGATCTAAGCCGACTTAGTTATATCCAAAATTGTCTCGTTTAGCCGGTACATTTATTTTCGGATTATCCCGCGTTTTTTCTTTGAGTTGGACTCGACGTTTCGGCTGAATCTCATCTGCCATCATCATGAAAATAAATGTAAATAAAAATAATTATATCCGCGAAAATTTAAAAAATAACATATATATATATATATATATATATATATATATATATATATTGTATATTACAATTCAGGCAGGTGGGTGACATTAGAAACAATTCTACAGATAAAAAATTTCGAGTGGCTATCGCGTCAGTAACATTCGAACTTGCGTTGGAGACACCCATCCAACTTGTGACCGATCCAGCCGTTGTATCTTTTTTTATGAAATTTTTTGTTTTTATGAGCGTTGGGCAGAATTATGTTCAAATACCAAAAAAAAAATACATTGTTAATTTTGGTGGCGATACACTGACTCTAAATGGTGCCGCAAGCGCAAAAACTACTAAAAAGAGATAAAATCGACGCAAAACTTTTGAAATAAAATTTTTATTATACAATGTCGTTTTCTACTTCATTCTATGTTTCCAAATCAATTGTCATCAACTAGAAGGTTATACAATGCAGAGAAAAAAGATATCAGCCCAAATAATCTAAAATAAAAAAATTCAAGTGATGAAAATTTAATCATTTTCTGAACGCATAATCTTTAAGATTTTAAATGGCAAACTGACAGTACTCATCTTTATTGCAAATTTTGTGCAAAAAATTATCCAAGTTTGGTTTTATTTCAAAATATTGAATACAATTTTTATTTTATTTTAAATCATTTTATAAGATTATTTGACATATCTTTTTGTATGACCTTCTAGTTATTGACATTTAATTTGAAAACATAAAATATAGTAGAAAACAACACCGTATAGTAAACAAAACTTATTTCAGAAGTTCTGTTGTCGCTTGAACCGATTTTACCTCTTGTTTGGTAGTTTTTGTGATTGCTGCTCCATTTACACTTAATTAATCATAACCCGAGCTCATAAAAATGTTATAAAAAAATAAAATCCCGATGTGCAAGGGAAATGCTTTAAGAAATTTGGTACATAAGGTTAATGAAAAAAAAAATAATAATTGATGATAAAAATGATGCGCAACAACTTTATTGTTAGAATCAGTTAACAATAATCACCGACTTCCTTTGAGAACAAAAACGAATCAGCTGGGCGCTATATCTAAAAGTCACGTATGTAATATTCTTCTCTTTATTCAACGTGAATCGTATTTATATAACAAGCAGGAGAAATGTTAAAGAATGACTTTTTTTCGAAAAATGTCAAAAAAATGCTTTTACGTATAGTTAAGTCCATCCGTGGACACATTGTATATTACCATAGTCTATAAAGTAGTTTTGTACAGATTTTATTTAAATGTAAAGTAATTAAGTAGATTCTTGTTACTAATATCTTATGCGGACGACAATACTATTCAATAAATATATTGGTACGTTTTGAAATGGCAACAGAACCTGAAACATAATTATACGGGTTTGGTTCAAATTAACAAATGGCTATATATCTTATTCTTAGAATGCATTGTAGGTGTTGTAATTAAAAAAAATCACTTAATTATAGTCACGACCGTGCACACATTGTCTTACCGGCAGGCATGTATATAATATATCAAATTGTAAAAATATATAACAGACTAGACATAAAAATATATTGATATGATGAGAAAAGGATGATAAAACGGACGTAGGAATAAATGCAACAGAACATTTTCGTGTATATTAAGTTTCCTACAAACTGTATTGATTGAGATTAATTATATTTTTAAATTTTGAGCAAATTTGATTTGAATCATCCGTACTCTGTATTTTTGTTAAATCTAATAAATTGATATTCTGGAGGTTATATTGATTATTTAGACAATACCAACAGGTGATATCATACAAAGAATTCTCTTCTGAAGACGTTTCATATAAAGAAAAAAATGGTTTATTTGAAGAAATTTTGAGCAAATTAACTTTAAATCATCCGTACTCTGTAATTTTGTTAAATCTAAAAAATTGGCATTTTGAAGGTTATATTAACCAATCAAACAATATCAATAGATAGATTCATATACAAAACTGCCATCTGAAGACGTTTTATATAAAAATTGAATTTGAATCAACAGTAGTTTTGTTAAATCTAATAAATTGACATTCTGGCAATGCTAATTACTTCCACAAGTGCACTCGCATTATTTTGTTTTTAATTTCTCCTGTAAGTGATACTTACCTAAATAAATAAACATACTTACTTATTTTTATTTTAAGGCCATGCGTCTTAGCCAGCAATTATGTTTTTAAAGAAACCTGTACATGAACAAACATACTTACCTTAGCCGGGATTTGAGCCCAAGTACCCAAGCTATTCAATCATTGGCCGTTTTTCATAGTCATAACAAATAAACACAAATTGCATGAAACAGAAAATTTAAAAAAGAAATAAAGCATAATAATAAATAAATAAATGATTTTACAAAAATTTATTATAAATAACCAAAATAAAATTTTAATAAAAAATCATAAATAAAAATTATTTAATTTGTGACATAAAAAAATAAATGAGAAAAATATAAAATATTACTATTAATTTAAACATTTTGACAATCAAGCACTAATAAGTTTGAGGTGATTCGATATATGGCAAGGTTCTTGAAAGTATAATTGCTTGAAATATTGATGTCAGGACTTGATCCAGCAAATGTTAAGAACTTACAAGGTTCATTTTGGCATGCTGCAGTATAAATGCATTTCGAAGATGAATCTCATTTCCTCACATTTGGTCCAAACTTTTCCCAATTATAAAAATATTTGGAATGACCTCCACCTAAAACATTTTCATTGTTGAACTTCGCCACATAAACTCCTAAATCTTGTAATAGGTACGTACGCTCTAGCTAAATTGTTGTCTCTATAATCACAAAGCGATAAACAAGGGCTTCCTATAATAATATAAAAAGGCTCAATTGAGCAATATATGCCTGTCCTATTTACCAATATGATGATTTATTGCATTATTCATATTTTCATAGAAATAAATTTTATATAGAACATTTTTTCTTAATAAATAAATGAATAAATCATTAATAAAAATAAATTATCTTACATTCTAAATTGAAATAGTTTGGTTAAAATATAAAAGCTACTTCTCACATTTTATTTGTTAATTATACAAAAAAAAAACTAAAAATGTACTTACAATTTTACAATAAAATTGATGACCATTTTTGCATGTTACATACTTTTAAAGTTTTATCTTATATTATACATATATCGTCAGTGTCATTTCAAGAAATATTTGTAATTTTGTTCTCTGTCAGTTTTATGTTGATATATTCTTACTTCACAAATAATTCGAGGTTATGCATGCGTACATACTGGTTCATTTGAACTTATTTAGCAAATTTTCTGTCTATTATGTTACCAACTTGATAAAAATCACGGAATAGTTATAAGTTACCTTGGTGAAACGTAAAATTACTTATTTGATGAATAAATTTTATTCGACGAATAGTTATTTGACAATTTATGAGACGTTGGTAAAACCAGGCAATATACAGCTAATTAAACAAATGCTTAGTATAGATATTTATAACAAATAAAAACATTTAGCATACTATTTGTTCTCAGAGATATTAATAAAATAAAATAATTTAATATAACAGACTATTCTGTTCATTCTTCAGAGAAAAAAATGCGGATTCCAAACTTCAACACGGCAGCCGCCTAACCAGAAAAGTGCTATAAATTTAATGGGTACTTTCACTAATTTTCCGGTAATTTTCTTCGAGAAGCTAGAGCGCTACTTTACAGAGTTTTAGGTTCCATCGCTGACCCACCGACACCAACTTCTAGAAGTAATCCAGGAAAAACTAGGTCACTTCTTGACAACATACGAGGATTGTTTATAATCATCCTACGAGGCGGCAATTCTCCAGAAAGCGGAGATAAGGGTTTCCAAAGATAGAATTGAGACATAATTTTGATTCGATCTTTAGTCCCACCGGTAGAAAGTGTTACCGGGTCGGGGTTGACGCGGGGTAACGAAGCCTTTTCCTGGGGCTAGGCGGCGTTTGGCGGATGAACGATCTTCTGTAGTAGAGCATCAGCGATACCGCTGAGTAGATCAGCGGCGGCAGAGTGTCTAGGGTTTGACTGAAGTGCAGTCAAACATGAGCGGCTTCTTTGGGCGTCTGTCGTGGAGTGCGCTGCAAGTACTGCGGCACGCGGGTTTAGCAACGGCAGCAGTATTCGATCCTAATGTTGAGGACGATGGAGATATTGCTGCACTGTTAGCAACAGGGGCAATGTCTCGGTATCTAAGAGAGTCAGGTCGGAAAGCAAAGGTCGTCGTGAGGTATAGCGTGTGTATATTGGTATTGAAAGTAAATGTAACATTAGTGAAGGCTGAATGATTAATGATTCTGAATGCAGCAGGCATTCGTATTTAAATAAACACAGGTTAATCCGATTAAGGGTGTCTGTCTAATTCGCTTTAAGTGAGGGGAGAGGGGCGAGCGAAGCTCACCCAGGTAACAATCCCCCCCCTCCCGTTTTATAGACACCTGTGTCGAATACTACTACTACTACACCAACGCACAACGGTGGACCAATCTTAGGTACTCCTGGGAATTGCCAACTCTGCAAAGCGACTATGGGGTCACCGGGAACTGGGTCACGAACCGACCTCAGTCTCTGAAGCTGTCACCAAAGGTCGAACCCTGGACCTCGACAGACCACCCGAACCAAGGGAGATGGAACTGGAGAAAGTGCGTCCGGGTAATCCATACCCCTGAACCGCACCTCCACGGGGTGAACCACGACCCCAACCGGCTGAAACCTGGGACAACACGTGTGCATTGCACACTGCCGCTGCCGTATGGCACCGCCATTGCTTACATGACTGGCAGCCTAATGAATAATACCCACCAAGCCCAAGAACCGGTGGAAGCATTCTTACGCGGGCAAGCGGCACTGTATGGACGCATCTATCCAGGCCATCACCAGAGTACCATGGCAAACACACTAGCCTCGCTGGTGGAACAGAAGATCCAGCAATCGATCGATACCCACCACTTCGAGAAGCTGGTGAATCTAGCCACCAAAGTCGAGGTAGCGATAGAACGCTCCGATCCACCCAAGCATTTGGGAAACGTGCGATGGGTCGGTCCAAACCAAAACTACGCCAACCGGACCGCAAACACCCCGGGAAAACAGAACCCGACCGACGCCTGACTGTAAAGACTGAAACTGTTGGGATCGCAGGAATCGCAAACCGTTTACCCCGCATCACGATCTCGGTGAACGGCCTGACCCACACAAGGCACACATCAACTCCAAAACTTCACTCGGCTGGACTTCCGGGTCTCAAAACCTACCACGAACCGCATCCAACAAGCGGATCAAAAAACGACGATACGGACCACGGGCCGGGCCCAAGCTAACGTCACGTTAGGGAATAACACCCAACCAATAAAATTTTTGGTGGCTTCTAATTTCGGCGAGGATATCCTAAAGGGTTTTCCAGTAAGAGGTTTCATTTTGATATTTAAAAAATACGGGTATTTTTTAAGAGAAATCAATAAATGTTTATTTCATTGTAAATAAGAAGGTATGCCATTAACATTTGAAAACAATATCAGTCAAATGCCCGCTATGGTTACGGTTGCAGTACCACATTCTTTTCAAGAAATTTTCCATGACCAATTCGCAGATTTACACATGTCCTCGATAACTTCACAAATACCATCTTTAAGGTCTTGAATCGATTGTGGAGCATTGGCATAAACCTTATTTTTTACGTGGCCCCAAAGAAAAAAGTCTACAAGATCTTGGTGGTCAATTGTGATCACCTCTTCGAGAAATAACACGGTCAGAAAACTTTTCTTTTAAAATTGCGATTGTTTTGTTCCTTGTGTGGCACGTAGCGCCGTCTTGCTGAAAATAAACGTCGTCTACATTAATATCTTCCAATTCCGGCCATAAAAAATCATTAATCATAGCTCGGTTGCGCTATCCATTCACCATACAGTTGCAGCAGCCTCATTTTCGAAAAATTAGGGTCCAATCACACCGCCAGCTCAAAAACCGCACCAAACAGTGACACGTTGAGGATGCAGAGACTTTTCAACAATCATTCTTGGATTTTCTTAGCCCCAAATGCTACAATTCTACTTATTAACGTAGTCCTCATCACTGAATATGAATTTTCGATGAAATTCCGGATCATTTTGATGCATTTGAAGGATCCAATCAGTGAAGATGCTATGTTTATGGTGATCGACCGGTTTGAGTTCATAAGTTAACTGAATTTTAAAAGACTTAAGTCTTTATGCAAAATATGGTGTAATGTCTAATTCCAAAGATTGACGAGGAATCGACAATCAGCAATATTCTCATGTGTTCTTGGACGATGCACACGGTTTCGATTCTTCACATCACAAACTTGTCCCAATAGCTCAAATTTTACCACCAGGTTTACTAATTGCCGGCCGAGAAGATTCTTTACGACAATCAAAAAGTGTTTTAGTTTTACGAACTGTGACTGAAAAATGTTCACCATTTTTGTAGTGAATTTTAATCATTTCAATGCGTTGTTGAAGCGTGTATCGTTTCATTTTTAATAATGGCGTAGTTTTTACTTGTCAAATGTCAAAAGATAATAGCTTCAAAATTGACAGCTGCCCAAATAGCCTGCTATTCAAAATGAAACTTCTTATTGGAAAACCTTTTATATCCCATAAATTAATTGATCCGGATATACCATCCAACTTAATCTCTGCTATTCCAAACGTACCTACTTTCAAATCTATATTTGTGTATTCCGCCCACTTGAATGAGTATAGTGGCAGGCTAAATGATTTAAAATTACGGATTGCCAATATGCATAAATATAATACTCATACTATTTTGTCATTCGGTAACACGAGTTTGGTAATTTTTTGTATATTATTAATTTTAATTATTATAACTATAAAATTTATTAGACGTATAATCAACAGAAAAAAACACAAATCACGCATCAATAAAACGGTCAGAAATTCGAAGTGAGGATAGCTGACTTGAAATGTGGTGCAGAATTGTTAACACGGGATGATAAACTCTGTAACATTATAATATAGCTGTGACCTATCTTAACTTACTTAGTAAGCACATTTTTCTAGTGTGTATATGAAATGTACATGCACGTATCGCGGTATCTTTAATAGAAACTATTAATGAAAAAACTTGAATAAATTAGCTAATTAGATTTTTTTTTTTTAATCTTTTATTGTAATTGATAAAGGAAAATGTTGTAGTGTAATATAGAAGTTATAATGAAAAGAATGAATAATGATGTGTTAATGAAAAATATGAATGATAATAAAAAGTATAAAATATTATTTAAGTCCTATCGATGAAGAAGCGCGTTCTTCTGTCGCTGCTGGAATGAAGCAGCCTTGCTGTCACTTATTAGAGTAAGATTATAGTCAAGCCCCAATAAACGGTGTCACAATTAAGGGCTTGGTCCAGCGACCATCATCTTTTTTTTAGACATAAATGATAGGGGACATCCAGAATGAATGATAAATAATAAATAAAATATGATGATAATATAAAGATGTTGTAATAACCATGGTTGATAATATAAAGAAGTTATTGTAATAGCAATTTTATTCAAGGACATTTTCATTTTTAAATTCAGTTTTGGAAAAATAAATCTAAATTACTATTAGTTGTTTTGTTATGATATTTGATTTTTTCTGTATTTATTTTGTTTTTGTATTGTGTTTTGTGTTTTATGATTAAATAATGTGACCACACTCACTGCACCCAAGTAAAGAAGGGCCAAGGACATTCCAACCAAGCGTAACCATCAACATGTAGAATAATGCCTGCTGTACGAGAGGAAACACCAAATGGCAAAGTGGTAAACACGATAATTGGCCAATTGTAATGGGAAAGAAGATAAAAAAATACCGACAATAAAATGGTTGCTGCAAGAACCATCCTCCTGATGGAAAAGAAGAACTCCACGCAATCAAAGTTCTACTCAATAGAAAAAACTGCATACAACCAAAACCATGCAAAAATAAAAGATTTTCGATACAGTCTTTTCAATGTTTATCCAATCTGCAGTGCCAGTACTACTACAAGATCATCATATTCGCAAACTTTTGACACCCTGGACTCTTAAGTGCGCATATATACAGTTATGTGTAGTGTTGTGTAGGACTATGAACAGTTATAAAAATGTCTGCATATGTGTGAATATTTAACTTGTCATGTCCATAAGTCATATTTGGCATGTATATGTGTATAAATTTAGAAAAATAGTTTAAAAAAAAAACAAATAAAAATAATTTTTGTCTATCTCGTTTCGTTTTCGAGATAATAAAAAAATACACAATATTTAAAAAACTTTTTATTTAGCATACAAAAAACAAATAAAACAACATTACTTTAACAAGTGTGCATTGGTGCAAGCTTTCGTTACTTGTCAAAATCGTTTTCTTTGGTTTGGTTAGTAAAATTTAATAAAAATGCTGTTCAACAATATACGCAGATATCATTTTTGTTTACGGATTCTGTAATGGTAATGCCCTAGCTGCATGTCACGAGTATCAATTAAGATTTTCCGACAGAATGCCTTCTCGTCGCGTATTTTCGGACGCATTTTGAAGGTTCCTTGAATTTGTTATTGGAAATCGCCGTAGTAGAGGTCCATATCAACAGCACACCGTAGCAGAAGAGAAATATAAATAGTTGACGCATTTTTTTGAACCAGCGTTAAGCAAATTTCGGCTTGTTTATAACTATCTAAAAAGTTTGTCTAGAAAACCTTAAATAGTGAAATTCTGCACCCACGCATAATTTCTCAAAAATCAGATGGAAAATTTTCTGATCTAAATCTATTGGACTTTTTTGTGTGGGGTCACATAAAACAATTTGTTTATGCGGAGCCAATAAACACCGCGGAGCAGCTACAAGAGATAATTGCAAATGCAGCACATTCAAAACACAACATTTTGAAGCAGTTTATGATTTTTTTTAGTGCGTTGTCAAGCTTGCATCAACGCTCATGGTAGCTATTTTAAGAACTTTTGTTGTTACCATTGTTACAAATGTTTATTTTACTTAAATTTTGCTAAATAAGAAGTTTTCTAAATATTATTATTAACAAAATTAGAATTAACAAAAAGTACATTAATGTGGAAGTAAAGGACATTTTAAGTTAATCCTTAATATCAAAGACATGCAGCAATATCATTAGTTAAATCTTAATTACTATTAGAGTTAACAAGAAAATAATTATTACTGTCTTTTGGAATGCTATTTTTTACATAAATTGGATAAACTTGTTATGTGTATATGTGCACAAATCATACACAAAAAACAAAAGGAACTGACATTAAATATTTTCGATTTCTGCTTTTCGGGTAATTACCCGCACACTGCTTATCACCCACTTGACGTCACGGTTTAGAGAGAGATAGATAAATGAAAAGAAAATAGTAATTAATAAAAATAAACAGCTTAGGTGTTACTGCCGTTATCATCAAGATCCACGTGGTTTTTCTAACCCAACACGTGCGTTTGTCCAAGTCAAGATTCAAGTTAATTTCTACGTCCAGAAATACCTCCTCGAACGGTAGCACAGTCAGCGATATGGAATATTAATTTAACGCCTTGATGAAAAGGTTTAAGATACTTAATATAAACAGACAAAACGGGTAGAAAATCCACACGTGCAAAACGTGCCTAAAAAAAGACGTGCGCGTTATCAATAAAAATTGTAATAAAAAATGATCAGAAAAACATAAATCTAACATACCCATCAGACCCATAGTATCTATAATAGAATCCCCAACCAGCAAAATCGATAAATTACTTACAAATATATTAACTGAACACATACAAATTAGACACAAACACACCACCATAAATTCCATAGAGTTAGCCAACAACCTAAAAAACATCATAATAGAACCTACCGATACTATTATCTCCTTCGACATAACAAACTTATACACTAATATCCCTATAACTGATACTATTACTGCTCTCCATAACACTCTAACACTAACATAAAAAAACATGGATAAACTAGAAATTAGTGATATAATTCAACTAACAAAATTCATAACATCTGAAACAATATTTACATATAATGACTAAATTTACAAACTAACCGATGGATTACCTATGGGAGCATCTAGCTCAACAATACTAGCCAATCTATTTCTAAACATATTAAAAAAAGATATTATCATCAATTGCAGCAATCCATTCAACAACAACATCATTTTCCGGCAAAGATACATTGATGACATTATTTGCATATTCAGAGGACCACCAACTAATATTACAGACTTTCATAACTTCATAAATAGCTTACACCCTAATATCCAATTCACCTTAGAAATAGAAAACAACAAACAAATTAATTTTCTAGACCTCACAATATTAAAAACATCTAACAAACTAGAATTTAAAATATATAGAAAACCTACAAATCCTGGAATAATAATACCATTCGACTCGAACCACTGCAACAATCATAAATTCGCAGCCTTTCATTCACTTACACATAGAGCACTTAACTTACCTCTCTCTCCTACCAATCTGCAACATGAACTAAACATCATTAAACAATTAGCCATAACAAACAATTTCCCCATAACAAAAATCAACAAAATAATCAACAAACACAAACACAAAAAAGAATTAAATATCAACACCACACTAACACATAATAACAAACACAACAACACAATATAGAAAACTCACATACTATATCAATAGCAACAAAATTAAAAAAACTACTATACAAATATGACATCAAAAGATCTTTCTCCACCACCAATACTATCAAAAACATATTATGTAACAACAAACAAAAAACATATATTCTTATGATGAAGATGTTATCGCTAATGAATTTGCTCTCTATTTTTCAAACATTGCAACAAATTTAAGTACCGCACATTTTGGGCTCAATATGTCTAACAGTTGTACACTACCTTCTTTTAATGCAAATTCTTTCTTTTTAGAACCAATTGACTTACATGTGTTATTTGACACAGTAGCAAGTTTAAGTAACAAAACGTCTTGTAGTATTAATGGCATATCTTCAATAACCCTAAAGTCTATTATACCAGCCATAGCTGAAATACTTATTAAAATCTTTAATTTATCTTTATCACTAGGTGTTTTTCCATCTATCCTAAAAACTGCTTCAATAACTCAAATTTTCAAAAAAAATTACCCTTTAAATATTGAAAATTATAGACCCATATCAATCCTCAGTTCATTTTCTAAACTACTGGAGAAGCTAGTATATAATAAAATGTTAAATTTTTTTAACAAATTTAATATAATAACAACTAACCGACATGGCTTTAGAATTAATTACTCCGTTGAAACTGCCACTTTTAACTTATTAAAATTCATACATAATAAAAATAACGATGGAAAATATGTGGTAGCTCTATTTTTTTTTACTTGTCAAAAGCGTTTGACACAGTTTGCCCGAAATTTATAATCAATAAACTACATGCTATAGGGATTAGAGAAATAGCTTCTAAATGGATTGAATCTTACTTAAAAGACCGCAAAATATCGGTTAAAATAAAAGATATCCAATCAATAGAATATACATTAAATGCGGGTGTGCCTCAGGGTTCCGTATTAGGGCCTCTTCTTCTGGTTTAGGCTTTTCTTCTAATTTTTTAAGTAACTCGGTTTGAAAAGAAGTGAGGATCTGGTGTTTTCTGTGCCTTTTTTCTGCTGGTTGATTTTTTCGACGCGGTTCTAGGTTTGCATCAAGATCTTCTTCTTTGTCGTCATCTTCTTCTTCGATCTCAATTACGTCCGCATTTTCTATAATATTTCCTGAAGTAGTTCTTTTCTCGAGCGAATTTAGAAGGAAGTTGAGAGCGTCTGCATAAACGTATTTTTTTTTATGTGCAGCATCGCCGCTTTTTCCACTATTCATGTATTTGTTAAAATTGTCACGAATATTTCGCCACTTATTTTTCAAGTATTTTACTGTAACGCAGAAATAAAAAACATTTTATAGAATATTATATACTACATAAAATAATGTGCCCATATTATGATTATTTTTATTTGTTGTTGTTTGCAGGTATTTGGCTACTGGAAGCAATTTTTCAATTCTTCAGTATGAAATTTATATTGCTAGATCTACCATTGGAACAATAGTAAAAGAAACCTGTCAAGCAATTTGGAATTCTTTAAAAGAAATAGAAATGCCAGAACCGACTGTAGAAATGTGGTTAGACATCTCAAATCAGTTTTATTTAAAAACAAACTTTCCTAATTGCGTAGGTTCAATAGGATGGAATACACATAAGATGTGTCAATCCTAGAAGAGGAGGATCAAATTTTTTCAATTACAAATATTTTTTTTCTGTTGTGCTTATGGCAGTTGCGGATGCAAATTTACGTTTTGTAGCCATTGATGTTGGTGCTTACGGAAAAGAAGGCGATTCAACAGTATTTTGCAACAGTCCACTAGGCAAAATATTGTAGTTTAAATCTACCATCGCCTCGCTTGTTACCAAATACTAATGAAAATCCCCAACCTTTTGTCATGGTTGGTGATGAAGCATTTAAGCTTTCTACAAACCTTATACGACCATATCCGGCCCGTGAACTCAATGCGCCTAGAAGAGTTTTTAATTATAGACTTTCGAGATGCAGGCGCACTGTGGAGTGTACTTTTGGGATTTTGGCAAACAAATGGAGAATTTTTCATACACCTATACTTGTGCAACCAAATTTTATTGATGATATATAAAAGCTTGTTGTATTTTGCACAAGTTTGTTCGCAAAAGAGATGGTGTAAACTACGAGGATACTGAAACTTATCCATTTGTGGACGTAAATGATTTTAGACAGAGTCCACGTGGGCAAGGGTTGGAGATTATAGATTACTTTGCTCACTACTTTATGGAAGCCGGTGCAGTACCTTTTCAGAAAAATTATATGTACTAAACACTAGACTTTTTGGTAAAGCATTTTCATCAACATTCTACAGTATTAAACAATTTTAATTGTATTAACATAAATTGTTATTAAAAATAAATCATGGTAATAATAAAAGTAAATATGTACATTAATATTGTTATAATTATTTTATCTTTTCTGCGTCTGTTAATTAGTTATGTTTATAAATATATATTTGGAAAAAGCATTCTTATTATAAAATAAAAATTAAATAAAAATCAAATAAAAAATAAAAATAAAACCATATATGTTGAAGATAATATTTTCTTTTTCAGATGAATGATGTGGTAAATAAAATTTAAAATTATAAAATTTATAAATATTATATATTATAATAAAATTAATTTTTCCAAGTTTACATAAATTTATAGGCATAATTAATATTATGACAATTATAATTTTGAATATCCACATAAAAATTTAGTGACAATTTTTGTTATTTTAATATTGTCCATAACAACGTAAAAATTGTGGCGGCAATTTGTATGTTGTCAATTACAATTGTTTATATGTTGCTATGACAATTTACCCCCCTGCGGGAGGGGGTGGTGCAAAAGAATACTTCCGCTAGCCCCTTTGCTGGTCGTAAAAGGCGACCAATAGGCGAGGAGATAACCTCGTTAAAAAACCCACAGTTCGTCTGGGACAAGTCAAACTTATTTGTGAGTTAATTTTTGACAAAATTTACAGAACATCTTGTAAAACTCACCTGCGTGTATGCCGTGCGCGGTGACCCGAAAGCTAGGAAAAGAGGATCCTGGTAGTTGAGGGGCTAATACTCAGGTTTAAAAGAGTGTTAGTTCCAACACACTGCTTTGGCCTTAGATTCTGGTAAAACGGGAGGTTAAACCTAACCCAGTTTTAATCAATCGGCTTGTTTTGTTTAACGTTAGGGTGAGGAATTATTTATGTGGTGATAGATGGAAGGTTCACAATGTGCTACGGTTGGTTCCCGATAGTATTCTTTGTGTTCGCGGAAGTCTTTCATTTACATCTATGAAACCTATATCGCTTGATTAGCCCTGGCGACTGCATCAGTTTGTGATGTAGCGTCCCATGTGTGGCTCCGTGGTGGGTGGGGAGATTGAGCGATGAATTTGACGGAGTTTATTATGGTAGATTCTAAACCTCCAACCAAACGATCTCGCCCGTTTACGGACGAGAGAGCTAATGAAGATAGAAATAGTACAAGCAGAAAGTTTGTTAGATATTTGATTGTTAAATGTTCTGAAAATGGCCAGAGTCTAAAGGAGGTTTCTCCCTTCTTAATTCATAGGACCATTTCCAATATTATTAATGGAACTTTAAATTCATGTAAGAAGTTAAGAGACGGTACCTTGCTTATTGAAGTAAAAGATAAATTGCAGAGCAGTAAAATGCAGGAATGCACGTCGTTAGGTAACATTGCGGTGACAGTTGAACCGCATAAATCCTTAAATATTTCGAAGGGAGTAATTTCATGGTATGAGTTGTTATACACAACTGTAGACGAATGCAAACAGGAACTGGCGTCGCAAGGCGTTATCGATATTAAAAAACTAACCCGTAGAAAGGATGGTGAAGTCAGAGATACAACATCTATGATTTTAACATTCGATTCTGAACGGCTCCCAAATGAAGTTAAGGTGGCATATGTTACTCGCCCGGTTCGCCCGTTTATTCCTAACCCAATGAGGTGTTTCCAATGCCAACATTTTGGACACACTGCAGTTAGGTGTCCAGGTGTTGCAACATGTGCAAAATGCAGTAAGGAGAAACATGACCCTGATCCATGCAACAGTTCACCTTTATGTGTGAATTGCAAAGGTAAGCATCCCGTTTATTCCCGAGACTGCCCAAAAATGAAAGAGGAAAGGAAGATAGCCGAGATCAGAGTAACAGACAAACTCTCTTACTTTGATGCTCAAAAGAAGTATAGAGCAATTACGGCTCCTACCTTTTCTAGATCGTTTGCTTCAGTTGCTGAAACACCTATTATTCAACAAACACCGATTATGACATTTACTGCTATTTCAGAAACTTCTTTAGATAAAGACAAGGACTCTAATGTGAAGGGTCAAAAACCGGTTGCGGGCCCATCAGGCTCAAAACCAAAACTGACTACGGCCCAATCCGGTCCAAGGTCACAACGAGTGGGACTTCAAGCAAAACCACTCAAGATGGGGGCTTATTTAAAGCCTAAACCATCTAAGGTATTGGCTCGTATCGGGCCAAAACCAACTAAGGTTGCGACTTCCAAGTCAAAGCCTAAACAGGCAAAGGCTCAGTCCGAGTCAAAGCCTGCAAAGACGGCAGCCCAATCTAGGCTACCGCCACCTGAGGTGCAGGTTTCTAGCGATCCTGCGCCCACAGACCCCAATATTAACGTGTCGTTAGAGTCGATGGATGTGGAAGTTCTTTCCGCGCCATCTACTCTGACAGATGAAATTATGCCAATTAGTGGGAGTTCTACTCCCCCAGACGATAATTTTGAAGTTAAACAAAAAAACGCTAATAAACAAAGAGTTAAAATTACGTTCGCAACATAACATCAAAAATGGTTTCAACCATTATACAATGGAACTGCAACGGATATAATTCACACTACGAATCCTTTAAAATATTATTATCCGAAAATTCACCTATCTGCGTTTCCTTACAGGAAACAAATTTTAAGGTTGAATGTTTTATTAATCTTCGTGGTTATACTATTTATAGAAAAGATCGTGCAAATGTTGATCGTGCTCAGGGTGGAACGGCTTTATTGGTCCGTGATACGGTTTTCAGTAAAGAACTCCGTGTCAACACTGCATTAGAAGCAGTAGCCGATCAACTACATATCCCTTTTGCACTGACCATTTGCTCAATTTATATTCCGCCAAATGTCAGTTTGGACATTCGTTTGATTGATCAATTACTTGAACAACTTCCGTCCCCATTCCTGCTAATGGGCGATTTTAATGCTCATAACACTATGTGGGGCTCAAATCGAACTGATGTGCGAGGTCGTAACTTGGCCAATCTTTTTTCAGAAACGGATTTAGTTATCTTAAATAAGGGTAACAATACCTACTTTTCCGTGGCCAATAGATCATTCTCGGCTATTGACCTTACCATTTGTTCTCCAAGTATCGCAGCATTGCTGGATTGGGAAGTCTCGGAATATCTTTATGATAGTGACCACTTTCCCATATTCATTCGCGTGCTTGGTCATGTAATTAATGAAAACCGTCATCGAAATTGGAGAATAAAAGATGCCGATTGGAATACGTTTGTTCAAGTGTTTAATTACGATGACAGTGTCCAAGCCACTATCGACGAAGATATTGAAACTTATACCGATTCTATCATACAGGCAGCACATGCGAGTATACCGTTATCTTCCGGAAAACCTCGCAGAGAGCCTGTTCCTTGGTGGAATTTTGATTGTGAGCAAGCTAAACTAAACAAACGCCGTTCTTTTCGTAAATTTAACCACTCTCCAACAGAAGAGAACCTATTACTTTATTTGAGGTACAAAGCTGTTGCTCGAAGAACATGCAGAAAAGCTAAAAGAGAATCATGGTCAGAATATGTTACTTCTATTAATTCGAGAACCCCTGTCGGGAAGGTGTGGGAAAAAGTCAGAAAAATTTCTGGCCGAACCGCATCATTACCTATTAGTGGGTTACTGTCGGGTGATCAAATTATTACCAATCCCCTTGACATTTCGAATATTCTGGCCGATGTTTATTTTGACGCTTCCAGCGATAATAATTACGATGAAAATTTCCGAGATATTAAAATTAACATGGAGAAAAACGTTCTGTCATTTATCTCTGCTGAAGATGAATTATATAACGCACCGTTTAGTGTTTGGGAATTTGACTCGGCATTATCTGAAGCACACAATACTGCTCCAGGTGTCGATTTGATACACAATGCTATGCTCAAGCAATTAAGTCGCTCTGCCAAACTTCAATTGTTGGCACTCTATAACCGGATATGGTCAGCAGGGTATTGTCCTGAGTCGTGGAAACTTGCTATCATAGTACCAGTACTTAAACCTGGTAAAGATAAAAAGCTCCCGACAAGTTATAGGCCTATCTCTCTAACTAGCTGCTTATGCAAGTTACTAGAAAGAATGATCAATAAGCGTCTTACTTGGTTATTAGATTCAAGAGGTTTAATTGCTGACATACAATGTGGTTCAAGGCGTCACCGTTCTACGACTGATCACCTTGTTCGGTTGGATACAGCAATTAAAAATGCTTTTGTACAGAATCAACATCTTGTCGCTGTATTCTTTGACATTGCGAAAGCATATGACATGACGTGGAAGTACAATGTTCTACGAACGCTTCATTCATGGGGTATTCGCGGAAGCATGGCATTGTTTATACAAAGCTTTTTAACTTCCCGTTCATTTAAGGTACGTGTAGGTGACAACATCTCGGGCATACGTCAGCAACAGAATGGTATTCCTCAGGGGTCTATTCTAAGCGTGACACTATTTATGATAGCGATTAACGGCATAAGTCAGTTCATTAAGCATCCGGTAAGCGGATGTATGTATGTTGACATATGTATGGCAACATTGGAACGTCAACTTCAGTTAACAATCAATCACATTTTGAACTGGGCTAATAAGAATGGATTCACTTTTTCTACTAGTAAAACGTTGCTTATCCATTTTTGTAGAAGGCGAACCCCACACGGTGACCCTTTATTATATCTTGGGGGAGAACCTATTCCTGTACAGGATAGTGTTCGATTTCTCGGTGTCACATTTGACCGTGCGCTGACTTGGCGTCCTCATTTAATAAATCTGAGATCAAGATGTGTCCCGGCACTAAACTTGCTCAGGTCGTTGAGTGGAAAGTCATGGGGAGCGGATCGGAAAACAATGCTACTTCTGCATCGCGCTTTGGTGCGCTCAAAACTAGATTATGGTTTCATAATCTATGCTTCCGCAGCTCCATCCACATTACGTATTGTTGATCCTGCTCACCATACTGGAATTCGTTTAGCAACTGGCGCATTTCGCACTAGCCCTATTGCTAGTGTTTTGTGTGAGGCAGCTGAACCATCACTCTATCTTCGGCGTAAAATTTTGACAATTAGGTACGCCGCGAAACTAAAAGCTAAACGCTTGCATCCGACGTTTCCTGTCGTGTACAATAATGGTCTCGACGATCTATACAACATCAGGATACGGTCCCAAAAACCGGTTGCTATAAGAAATTGCAGTATACTTCGGGAACTGGATTTCCAACTCCCTGATGTATATCAACTGTCTTACTGTCGCGATCCTCCTTGGACTTTTCAACGTCCAAGGTTAAATACTGCATTATCGAGAATGAGCAAAGCTTCAACTTTACCAGTTGAATATCGAACTGAATTTGCAAAAATTCGAGCAATGAATGTAAATGCCACTTGGATTTATACCGATGGCTCAAAAAGTAACGACGGTGTGGGTTGTGCTTTTCTGGTAGATGAGCTGCAATTTACATTTGGCTTGCCAAGTGTTAGCAGCGTGTATACTGCAGAACTGTATGCTATCTATCAGGCTCTTCTCTACATCCAACTAAGCGCAGGTATAAATTATGTTATATGTACAGACTCGTTGAGTGCATTAAACGCCATTGATGACCAATATCCTGATCATTACTTGCTGAGGCAAATTCATTCAATTTTGCTTCAGGTGTCTCAGACAAATGTCACTGTTAACTTTGTCTGGATCCCCAGTCACGTAGGTATCAGTGGCAATGAAAAAGCTGATGCGCTTGCCAAATTGGCAATAACTAGCGCTGAATATGTTTCATTTAAAGTTTGCGTTAGGGATATTTGTAATTTTCTACATCAAAAGCTGCTGTCTAGCTGGCAAACTGAGTGGTTTGCTATTGAAGACAACAAGCTGCGATGCACTAAAAGCGTTATTACACCGTGGAGTTCGTCATGCAGGCCGAAGCGTAGGGAAGAGGTTATCCTCACGCGACTTCGCATCGGTCACTGTCGATGGACTCACAGGCATTTGTTGGCATCTGAGGTGCCGCCAGTTTGTGATACTTGTAATGTCCCATTGACTGTTCGTCATACCTTATTGGATTGTCGGCAGTTTTCGGAACAAAGAGTTACATCTGAATTATCACCCAGTTTGTCGATTGTCTTGGGCGATCAGATCGTTGAAGTCGATCGTCTGTTTGAATTTATTCGACAGAGCAAATTGGGTGTATGGATATAATTGTTAATTTATTATGATTAATGTTTGTGTATCGTAAAATCCAGCAGTGTTTAGGACTTTTTACACCCTAGACACTGTTGGAACTATCTAGTCATTATTGCTATAGTCATTAAAGTTTGTGAACGTTTATTTTATCTTTGTTGTTTATTTATTTATTTATTTAATTTTATTCTTTAATATGCCATTTTACAGCATATTATTTTACATTTTTTATAGTTAGAGAAAAGAATCGGCGTTAATAGTCTTATTAGGCTGATACGCCAAAAATCTAAACTAACTAACTAGCTATGACAATTTAGTAAATGAACACAACAATCAACATAAACAGATGCGATTTAAATTATATATTTTTTTATAAAATTGTATAGTAATAAAAATATTTATTTTATCTTTAAAATTGTTTCATAAATAAAAATTATAATTGCATAATATTAGTAAAAATATTCACATCTTCATAATTAATATTGTTTTTCACCTACCATTTTCATCTTTCTACGCTAAGCTACACAACTGCCAATTTTCATACACCATTTCGCCAACTTCTGTCCATGCCTTTTCACGGCAATTTTTCTAGGAATATTCTTTGGAGTTTTTATCCCAAAGTGCCGGTTTTTTGTGAACACACTCAATAAATTTATCTATGTCAAACATATTGAAAAAGGGACCGGTGAAAACGCAAATTGTGACTGCTACGACTCAATTGCTTGTGTTTTGCCAGGGTTGTTATGTTTTAAACAAATTGTTTAAAACTTTTGTTTTAAACTAGTTTAAAACAAAAAGCATTGTTTGGACAATTTTGTTTCAAACAGTTTTAAAGATGTTTAAAACATTGTTTTTTTTAATAGTTGATTATTTATTTCAAGCAGTTGAATAGCATTTTGGTTTGTTTTGATTTGATTTGACAAATTTAGCAATATACATCCTTCAAGCGGCAATAGCAAAACAAGACATTTTCTGGGCTTCCTCCGACAAACAATTATAAAAAAATATTACACAACATGTTTAAAAAAAAAATTTTATTTATTTTGTTTTAAACTGTTTTAAACAAAA
Organism: Tachinus rufipes; assembly: GCA_963932245.1. Classification (NCBI taxonomy): domain Eukaryota; kingdom Metazoa; phylum Arthropoda; class Insecta; order Coleoptera; family Staphylinidae; genus Tachinus; species Tachinus rufipes. The sequence continues at coordinate 57,468,699 of OZ010747.1, forward strand.
AAAAACATTATATTTTTTTAATTTAAAATTAAAAAAACGTTTTTTTTTTAACCTGGTTTTTGCTCTACATGCGGTTGTCCGGTTATCCCGCGCTGCCGCAGCAAACATGCGGTGGCGTCCGGTAGATGCGTTTTAAATTTGCAATTATTTATTTGTTAATATTATTATTTTATAATAAGACAAATATATATTTATAAACATAATTTACATTATAGCATTATAATTTTTATTTATAAAGTTATTTTAAAAGTGTAAATGTTTTTATTAATTATTAAATTATTATAAAAGTGTTGAATATTTCATCAGTGATACAAAATAAGAAAATTTAATTATTTCACCTTCATGTTTTTTTTTATATTTTGTGTATTTGCTGTTTTGTCCGAGCTGCGGCAGCTACATGCGTTGACAACGCACATATGTGTCGCCATTCATTTAAAACAATGCTCGGTCGGCATCTTTCCCACCGGATGCGTTTTCACCGGAGCGTTTTTAACGCATAGTGTGACACCACACTTACACTATTTATAACGTTATAATTATAAGCAAAAAAGTGACGTGCGCAGACACACTAACGTTATATATATATATATATATATATATATATATAGAGATGTTAACTCCCTTATAGAGGCGTTTTCGCGCACAATTTTAACCTGATCGAGGCGTTGAAATTTTAGAAGCGAGCGCTCGCACCAGCGCACATAAACAGCCAGTTCGAGGCGTCTAGCGGTTAGTACTAATTTTGCTCGACTAGATGGCTACTGCAGCAGGTTTTAAGAAATATGCACAAATCTCAATAACATATGTTGTTTTCATTGAATTTTGGGAGTTGCAGCGTAGATAAATATTTCGTAATATTATATATTTTTTCTAAATAAAAATGTTTGTTTATAAATAATTCAATTGATTAATAAACAAAATAATAATTAGTAAAGTACAATCAAAAAGTAGTTTGATGCAAACGATTTAATTATTAGAAATAAATAATTACTCAATTGTACTAAAACAACTGCTATATATTCAATTAAAAAAAAAGAATAAATATTGAATATTTTATTAAAAACTGTTTAATAAAAAAACAAAAAATTGCTAATTCCAAAAATTAATTACTAGAATTAGTCAGTAAGTGAACGACTTACTTACGTTACAATGTCAGTTATTTTGATTATTAATAATATAATAAATTTAATAAAACATAACTATTATTATTTAAATTTAATAAATAAATAGGGGGCATTGCGTTACTACCTCTGCCGATAACTATTATGCATAAAAACAAACAATCTCACATTCCTATCACTTTCAAACTTTTTTATAGAGGCGTTTTGCGCATACTTTTAACCTGATCGAGGCGTTGAAGTTTTTGATAAAAGCGCCCGGTCCAGACGCACAAAAACACCCAGTTTGAGGCTTCTAGCGATTTTTCACGCTTATTTTTGACTGGTTCGAGGCGTCTAAGCTTCTAATAAGTTGTTTGTATGCGCTGCTAGAAGCATCAGTAGGCATCCACAAATCAAAATCATTGTTTGAATATTATTTGTAAATGATTATAAGAAGCTCTAATTAGATTTAGAATTATTTAATATACATAATTATTTGAAACAACAGTAACAATGTTATTTTAATAAAAAAAATAATTTAAAAAAAAATGTTAGTAACTTTTTTTTAATCACAAAAGAAAATATTTTATAAAAAATATAGTTGTCAATGAATATCGTCATCAGTTTTATAAAATATCCACAGTTTTACATTTTTGTACATGTTTATGTCTGAAACATACAGATATTTTAGAAAAAATAATTAATATTATAAAATGCAAACCTTATATTTTGCAGTTTATAACATATTTAAATAATCAATGTGTATTTGTAACCATAGTAATAATTGTACATTTATACAATAACCGCATTAACTATCTCGTAAAAGCAAAAATTTATGCACATTTTTACCGTTAAAATTTAAACATCTAGTTTGAGGCGTCTATAGCGGTCATTCACGCACATTAAGATGCTACATGACCTTGACCATGACTACAACTAAAATTATTTGTGTTTTATAAATGTCCCTTACTTTATCTTTCTTTATAGAAATAGTTTTTGTAGCATCTTGCACACTTTTGATCAGTTTCAGGAGTTTGAAGTTTTTATACATTGTTTATATGCGTAACAGCACTTAATAATTAATTTAAAAAAATGTATACCATTGGATAATAAATTTATTTTGTTTATAAATGGATAACTTATTTGTTTTTTAAAAATTATTACGTAATTATTATATAATACTTAAATTATTAAAATTTAATTTTAGTGTAGCTAAATAGTGGGTGGTTTATAAAAAAAACAGTATTAATTATTAATTATTATTTTTTATTTGTATTATTTATAAATGCATATAATTGGGCAGATGTGTGTTCTACGGAAATAGAAATAGTTGCATATTTGACTACATTGTCACACACTTTTCTCTGGGAACTTACTGTATATAACCCCTTCTTTAGAAATATCAATATTATCATTAGTATTTAATTTTTTGACAATGTCAATATTTTTTTTCGGAAATTTCAATATTCTTTTCTGTTGGTAATATTTCTTTTGAATGTCATGATATATTTTGTAAAATGTTAATTTTATTTGTGGCGTTTACGTTTTCCAAACTTTCCTGAGAATCATCTTCTACAATACAAATAACACAATAAATAAAAAAAATTAAATATATTTATAAAATTATAAATTACCTTGTTGATTTGGAATAATTTCTTCTTCCTGGGACGTAGCTGCTTCTATCTCATTCATTTTCAGCACCATCTCATCTTTTTCTAAAAATAATATTACAGAATTTATTATTAAATAAATAAGTGAATTATTAAGTTATTATTTTAAATAATTTGATATTACTTACCACCGCGAAATAATACTTTCGCGTCATACGTTCCCAAATTTTTGTAGCAAACTTTCCTTACAGAATTGTTCTCGTTACGATCCATTTGCCGTTGATTACAAATGTAATACAATCCATCTTCTAAAAACTTTACTAAATAAAACATCGCTAAATTATATTCTCCACTCTATCACAAATTTACTAAACAGTAAACACTTTTTCTTAAATTACAATATATATATATCCTAATAATTAATGAAAAAGGGTAGGAGTAAAGCAATAAATGCTATTTTTCGTATTATTATATGTACCCTTTCAGTCGCATCCGGATTAGAATTAATGCTTTCTAATGAGATTTTAATAAACATTTGTTTCATCTTTTCTAAAATGATTTATTATCATAGTATTATGATACAAATTAGGTTATATTGCTAAATAAAAAATCTTGATATTATTTATTTCATTAGTTAAAACTAATAAACATAATGATTTTACAATAAATTAAACAAAATCTATTACTAAAAACTTTATAATCAAATTAAAAAAATATATAATTTAGTTAATTATTAAATAAGTGACCAGATGGCGGTCGCTATTGTGCGCGTATGCCGTTTTTAGCACAAATTAGAATTTTTTGAAAAATTATATATTGGTTCCATCGCCATAATTAAATTTTAAGCCATGTGCGTTCTCTTTTCACTACAAGTTTATAACGTGCGATCGTCATCATAAGTTTCGTAATTACTAGTTCTCTGAAATAATACTAGTTTATTTTTGGATTGATGTTGTTTTAGCAAATATGATAAAGAAATATGCAATAATTAAAAAAAATATAAGAGGTTTTAGTTATTTTTTATTCCAAGTAACTAAAAGTATTATTATTCGATATTATTTTATTTATAATGTCTTAATTATTATTTGATTCACTTTGATTTAATGTAAAATTATATCATTCTGGAAAAGAAGATCGTACATTTTCAAAGTTGTGTTTAAACACTTCTCAATTCATTAACAACAAAACATATTTTTGATGATAATATGATTAATATAATTCAACTGATTGATTTATGAGCAGGTGATTGTTTCTTCCTTGTGACCCGCAACTGCATGATTCTGTCATAAAGGGAAATACTAATCTTCCGGTTTTTCTTAGCTTAATTATGTCTACATATACAAAATCTCTATAATTACCGTAATAAAAAAGCAGGTAAAAATATATAGATTAATTTTTTACTTTTTAGAATGGTTTTATTAGAATAGAGAATTGACGATTGGTGATATAAGAAAAGGCAACACACAGTTACACATGTCTACTGTGTAAAATATGTTCCTGTCTTTTTATGCAAATGTCAATTGAAGCAAATTTCAGTGTCGATACATAGCGACACTGAAATTGTCATGATTGCATTTTTTATTCAAATCAATTATATTTGATCTAATAAAATATTATAATACATTTTAAGCAATTATTATAAAATAATATCTATAAAGATTACGATAAATTCTTTTTACTAAGCAATGCGATATTCAGGTTGTTAATTCTTCGTCAATGTAACGAAATTGAAGTATCATGTCAACAACATATATTTTTTAAACATCGCCGCTACTATTACAATCCTAAGCAAAACCTTGTTGAAATTACCTGGTAAAGTGATGAATATTACATAAACATGACATAACCAGTGCTTAATATTTATCAATATATTTAGTATTGTTACCTGTAAATTTGTAGTTAAAAGCAGAAGAATAGATAATGACATATAAATATAATTATAGCGTTTAGTTTTTTTTATTGGTATTTTCAAAATTGTTTTATGTAAACAAATTAAAGTATATAAATACTAGCAAAAATATTACCAATTAATTTTTTTATAAATCTTGAAAAAGACAGATTATAGAAAAAATTATATGCAAAAAACGAGTAGTAAAATATAACAGCAAGTAGTTTTAAAATATTTCCCTCACGTGTTGAATGACCTTGCCCATTTATGGCTTTTCAACCTTTTGTCTGTTTACTTTCAATGAACTCGTATAATAATGGAATTAAGATAAATAATATTTTGTGGTTTATAATTTTTTTATTTATTTAACTAAGAAATTTAAATTATGTAACGTGTCATTTATGCATAGGAACAATTGTAGTTTCGATGTTAATAAGTACCAAAGTATAACAATTAACTTATTAATGATATAAATTAAACAAATTTTAAGTATTGTAATCATATCTGGATTAAAATCAAATAAATATAAAACTAGTAGTTTCAGGTTTGTATTATACAACAAGAAGTAAACATAGGATTGTTACAATGCAAAACATAATAAAATTTAACCATGTTGTTATGAAGTTATAATGTTGTCAATATGTGATGTCATGTTATTATGTAATACTTTATCATGTTATTATGTAAACCATGTTATCATGTATTATGTATTAATGTTATGATAATAATCATAATGACATACTAAATAATAATAGGACAATACGATTATGTGGTAACTTAATAGCATAACATAATATAACATGACAACATGATATCATAATAACATTCTAACTTGATAACGTAATATCATAATAACATCATAACTTGATAACATGATTTCATAATAACATCATAACTTGATAACATGCAAGCTTGATAACATGAAACTATATTACCATGATAACTTGATAACATGATAATTTGATAACATAGTAACATGATAACATAATAACATGATAACATGATAACATGATAACATGATAACATGATAACATGATAACATGATAACATGATAACATGATAACATGATAACATGATAACATGATAACATGATAACATGATAACATGATAACATAATAACATGATAACATGATAACATGTGTAACATGATAACATGATAACATAATAACATGATAACATAATAACATGATAACATGATAACATGTGTAACATGATAACATGATACCATGATAACATGATAACATGATAACATAATAACATGATAACATGATAACATGATAACATGATAACATGTTAACATGATAAAATGATAACATGATAACATGATAACTTGATAACATGATAACCTAAAAACAGAAATAATACATAATAATTTGATAACATATTTACATAATAATTTAGTAAGTTAATAACACAATAACATGATAACACTATAACTTGATTACATATAAACATAATGACACGATGACTTGATATAATGATAACATGATAACATAATAACAAAACAACATGATAACATGATAATATGATAACATGATAACACGACAACATGACAACATGATAACATGATAACATGATAACATGATAACATGATAACATGATAACATGATAACATGATAACATAATAACATGATAACATGATAACATAATAACATGATAACATGATAACATGATAACATGATAACATAATAATATAATAACATGATAATATGATAACATGATAACATAATAACATGATATCATGATAACATGATAACATGATAAAATGTTCACATGATAACATGATAACATGATAACATGATATCATGATAACGTGATAACATGATAACATCATTACATGATAACATGATAACATGATAACATGATAACATGATAACATGATAACATGATAACATGATAACATGATAACATGATAACATGATAACATGGTAACATTATAACATTATAACATGATAACATGATAACATGATAACATGGTAACATTATAACATGATAACATGATAACATGATATCTTGATAACATTGTAACATCATAACATGATAACATAATAACATAATAACATAATAACATGATAACATGATAATATGATAACATGATGACATGATAACATGATAACATAATAACATAATAACATGATATCAAGATAACATGATAACATGATATTATGATAACATGATAACATCATAACATGATAACATGATATTTTGATAACATGATAACAAGATAACATGATAACATGATAACATGATAACATGATAACATGATAACATGATAACATGATAACATGATAACATGATAACATGATAACATGATAACATGATAACATGATAACATGATAACATGATAACATGATAACATGATATCATGATAACATGATAACATGATAACATGATAGCATGATAACATGATAACATGATAACATGATAACATGATAACATGATAACATGATAACATGATATTATGATAACATGATAACATCATAACATGACAACTTGATAACATGATAACATGATAACATGATAACATGATAACATGATAACATGATATTATGATATTATGATAACATGATAACATCATAACATGATAATTTGATATCATGATAACATGATAACATGATAACATGATAACATGATAACATGATATTATGATAACATGATAACATCATAACATGAAAACTTGATAGCATGGTAACATGATAACATGATATTATGATAACATGATAACATGATAACATGATAACATGATAACATGATAACATGATAACATGATAACATGATAACATGATAACATGATAACATATTAACATGGTAACATTATAACATGATAACATAATAACATGATAACATGATAATATGATAACATGATGACATGATAACATGATAACATGATAACATGATATCAAGATAACATGATAACATGATAACATGATATTATGATAACATGATAACATCATAACATGATAACATGATATTTTGATAACATGATCACAAGATAACATGATAACATGATAACATGATAACATGATAACATCATAACATCATAACATGATAACTTGATAACATGATAACATGATAACATGATAACATGATAACATGATAACATGATAACATGATAACATGATAACATGATAACATGATAACATGATAACATGATAACATGATAACATGATAACATGATAACATGATAACATGATAACATGATAACATGATAACATGATATTATGATAACATGATAACATCATAACATGATAACTTGATAACATGATAACATGATAACATGATAACATGATAACATGATAACATGATAACATGATAACATGATAACATGATAACATGATAACATGATAACATGATAACATGATAACATGATAACATGATAACATGATAACATGATAACATGATAACATGATAACATGATATTATGATAACATGATAACATCATAACATGATAACATGATATTTTGATAACATGATAACAAGTTAACATGATAACATGATAACATGATAACATGATATTATGATATTATGATAACATGATAACATCATAACATGATAACTTGATAACATGATAATATGATAACATGATAACATGGTATTATGATAACATGATAACATCATAACATGAAAACTTGATAGCATGATAACATGATATTATGATAACATCATAACATGATAACATGATATTTTGATAACATGATAACATGATATTTTGATAACATGATAACATGATATTATGATAACATGATAACATCATAACATGATAACTTGATAACATGATAACATGATAACAAGATAACATGATAACATGATAACATGATAACATGGTAACATTATAACATGATAACATGATAACATAATAACATAATAACATGATAACATGATAATATAATAACATGATGACATGATAACATGATAACATGATAACATGATAACATAATAACATGATATCAAGATAACATGATAACATGATATTATGATAACATGATAACATCATAACATGATAACATGATATTTTGATAACATGATAACAAGATAACATGATAACATGATAACATGATAACATGATAACATGATAACATTATATTATGATAACATGATAACATCATAACATGATAACATGATATTTTGATAACATGATAACAAGTTAACATGATAACATGATAACATGATAACATAATAACATGATAACATGATAACATGATAACATCATAACATGATAACTTGATAACATGATAACATGATAACATGATAACATGATAACATGATAATATGATAACATGATAACATGATAACATTATATTATGATAACATGATAACATCATAACATGATAACATGATATTTTGATAACATGATAACAAATTAACATGATAACATGATAACATGATAACATAATAACATGATAACATGATAACATGATAACATGATATTATGATAACATGATAACATCATAACATGATAACTTGATAACATGATAACATGATAACATGATAACATGATATCATGATAACATGATAACATGATAACATGACAACATGATAACATGATAACATGATAACATAATATTATGATAACATGATAACATGATAACATCATAACATGATAACATGATAACTTAATAACATGATAACATGATAACATGATAACATGAAACATGATAACATGATAACATGATAACATGATATTATGATAACATGATAACATCATAACATGATAACTTGATAACATGATAACATGATAACAAGATAACATGATAACATGGTAACATTATAACATGATAACATGATAACATAATAACATAATAACATGATAACATGATAATATAATAACATGATGACATGATAACATGATAACATGATAACATAATAACATGATATCAAGATAACATGATAACATGATAACATCATAACATGATAACATGATATTTTGATAACATGATAACAAGATAACATGATAACATGATAACATGATAACATGATAACATGATAACATGATAACATGATAACATGATAACATGATAACATGATAACATGATAACATGATAACATGATAACATGTCAACTTGATAACATGATAACAAGATAACATGATAACATGATAACATGATAACATGATATAATGATAACATTATAACATCATAACATGATAACTTGATAACATGATAACATGATAACATGATAACATGATAACATGATAACATGATAACATGATAACATGATAACATGATAACATGATAACATGATAACATGATAACATGATAACATGATAACATGATATTATGATAACATGATAACATATTAACATAATAACATGATAACATGATAATATAATAACATGATGACATGATAACATGATAACATGATAACATAATAACATGATATCAAGATAACATGATATTATTATAACATGATAACATCATAACATGATAACATGATATTTTGATAACATGATAACAAGATAACATGATAACATGATAACATGATAACATGATAACATGATAACATGATAACATGATAACATGATAACATGATAACATGATAACATCATAACATGATAACTTGATAACATGATAACAAGATAACATGATAACATGATAACATGATAACATGATATTATGATAACATGATAACATCATAACATGATAACTTGATAACATGATAACATGATAACATGATAACAAGTTAACAAGATAACTTGATAACATGATAACATGATAACATGATAACATGATAACATGATAACATGATAACATGGTATTATGATAACATGATAACATCATAACATGAAAACTTGTTAGCATGATAACATGATAACATGATATTATGATAACATGATAACATCATAACATGATAACATGATATTTTGATAACATAATAACATGATCACATGATAACATAACAACATGAGCACATGATAACATGATAACATGATAACATCTTAACATGATAACATGATATTTTGATAACATGATAACATGATAACAAGATAACATGATAACATGATAACATGATAACATGATAACATGATAACATGATAACATGATAACATGATAACATGATAACATGATAAAATGATAACATGATAACATGATAACATGATATCATGACAACATGATAACATGATAACATGATAACAAAATAACATGATTACATAATAACATGATTACTTGATAACACATTAACAAGACATTTTAATAACATGATAACATGATAACAAGATAACAAGATAACAAGATAACAAGATAACAAGATAACAAGATAACAAGATAACAAGATAACAAGATAACAAGATAACCCTGGACCTCACAATTTGAGGGTAGGGGACGGTGTTAACCCCTTCCAGGCGCGTCCCCGGGTGGCGGATAGGGGATTGCACTCGCGGACCAACACCATTGCACGGTGGCCTTGCTACGGCAATGAGACTACCAATTTTCCTCTACCTTTTTCTTCTTTGATCTATCGACCTTCCTTGGTCAACTCTTCGGTCTACTCTTGACCACCTTTCGGCTACCGACGCTATTAGGTATCGAGGGCTAGGTAGCCAAACCATCTTTCTTGCTATAAAAGTATGAATGTGAACGTGTGAATGTGATATTGAACCCCTCTGTAGTAGGTCATGAAATTTAGTAGTGATCCGGTAGGGCTCTGCTGCAGGGGGTGTAACCACCCTACACAGCTGGCGGGTAGCTTAAAAACGCAAGCTGGCGGCAGCTATAAAACGCACAATGAATGGTTCTACAAAAGCCTCGGATAATATGTTACCGGCAGGGGGGGCTACCTCCGGTGACTGCACCCAGCCCCAAATTGTTGACGACCCAACCACCACACAAAATGATAATGAACTGATCACGATTAATGTAAACAACGACAAGACTTGGAAAATGGATACTAGCACCATAAAATTGACGGACTACGAGCTAGAACTGCTAAAGACGCACAGCAGGAGGGGAAGCATGAGCAGATCACCTTCTAGAGCATCCCAGGAAGCAACAGGCAACGCGGCTGCGGATACATCGCATTCTGCCACGCCGACGGAAGATAACAAACCGGTGCAAGGGACCCGACCCAGGACTGCGTCGTTTGCGGAAGCAAATAGGAAGATAGCGGATATGTTGATCCAATTTGGAACTGGGGCTAAGAATGCCTCTGAAAAACCAAAGGTGGAGGACCAGCACTTTGAAGCGGAAATTCGAGAGCAATCTACGCCAAGCACGGAAATTGGAAACCCTGTTACACCCAACAATGAGGAGAACCGAATCAGCGAAAGTGCACGCGATATAATAAACAGAATCCAGCCTAGAGGGAGAACTTTCTCATTTCCAGAGCAGGAAATCAGAGAGGCAAGCCGGAAAAAAAGTGACGTGGAAATGAAAAACCCAAATAAGAAAAGGAAAATGGAAAAGACGCCCGAAAAAGGCAAAACGGAAGAAACGTTAAAAAAAGGTAATACGAAAGTAACGCCCAAAAATCAAAGAGACGGGATAGATCTGCAAGGAAGTGCCTTCATGAAACAAGTAGACGGTATACTAAAGCAAATCGAGGCATTAGAAACTCTAGTTTTAGAGGCCTACAAACCGATGAAGAAACTGTCTGCAATAAGCTCCAACCTGACTTATCACGCCAAGCAGATCCAGCAGGAGGATATGAGGGAATGGTTACAAAGTTGTGTAAAAGTAAACAAACAACAAGACACAGAAAGGGAACTACGGCTGGAGATCCAACATCTTCAGAAACAACTCCAGCAAGCCGTGCCACAGATCGGCAAAGTCAGGGAAACTAGGTCATTCGGAACACAAGCAGATACAAATGATATCCAGGAGGAACAGAAAAAAAAACAACTAAAAGCTATCGAAGAAATCAAGTCGGTACTAGACACCGAGGAAAATTTCAACCACTTGAGCAAAATAATCGACGAGAAATGGCCAGAAGAATGCTTCACTGCAACTAAAATGGAAACTGGCAAAAGGTCTAAAGAAGATACAGAAGCAGATGCGGCGGTGTTCATGGACACGGAGGTCAAGAGCCAAGAACCCGCAATGGAAGAAATAACTTGCAGCTTTCCACAGATAGTTCCGCTTATAGAAGAGGGTCTAAACGAGGGCAGTCTGGAATACATAAGAATGCACATTGGAGTAGTGAGCAGCAGAGGGACCAACGAGCATACGCGGTGTACAAACACCTACGTTCTACCGATGAAGATAGATGACAGCGGAGTCGACAACGTGGAAACCGTGTACAAACTTTGCACGCAGCTAAGAGACGAGGCGGTAAAGAGTGGCAAAAAGCGCCTGAAAATATCCGTAATAGGACAAACAAATATGGACTATATACGAAAATGTACGGAGTATACACTTCGACACGTAGACCTAGCAGCGACCATATGCGGTAAAGACGAACAAAACACGGGAAGAAAGAGACCACAAAACCAAGCAACTAGAGGGACAAGACTTGAAACCGAAAAAATAATAGTTAAAGCACAGGAGGGAAAAAGCTACGCCGACCTTCTAAGAACGGTGAAGAACGCTGTCAACATAGAGGAGACTGGGATAACGGTCAAGCAAATAAAAAAGACCAACAAAGGGGACCTATTCCTCGAAATCACAGGAGGAAAGGTAAAAGCCGAAACGCTGAAACAAAGCATTCAAAACAAAAGTGGGAATGCCGAGGTGGTCATAAAATCAAGCGACACGATAGTGCACATAACCGACATTGACGCCAGTATTGATGAAGACGAACTGAAAAAGGAGATCATGAAAGCGGAAAACCTCTCCAAACATCAGACGAGGGTAATATCAATGCGGCCTACGCAAAACGGTAATCAAACCGCCACGGTTGCCCTTAAGCGAGATGTAGCTAATCGCATAGCAAAAAGAGGCAAAATAAAGATAGGCTGGATCTACTGCAGAGCAAGAAAAAGAGTTGATCTCACGAGATGCTACAAATGCCACCTGTTTGGCCATAGGAGGAATGAGTGCACCGGCCCGGACCGGTCCGAGCTTTGTCTAAACTGTGCCAAAATAGGACACCGAGCGGAAGGCTGTGAAAACGCACCCCAGTGCATAACATGCAACATAAAGGGACATAGGTCGGACCAGACAAAATGCCCACACTACAGGAGATTGCTAAAGGGTAGGGCACCAACCACCCAGAACGTGGTCCCAACGAACTAACATGCCGGTAAAAACAAAATACGCAAAAAGGGACGGAAAAGAAGACCTAACCATCCTACAAACAAACTTAGGTAGAGCTGTGCTGGCACACGACGTCGCCCACGCCACGGCGGCAGAAATGGACATTGACATCATCGTAGTTAGCGAACCAAACAAGAGACTAGCAAAGAAGCCGGGTTGGATAGTAGACAAGAGGGAAAGCATAGCCGTCTATTTCAAAAACAGAAACATAAAAGTCAAGATAGTGGAACGACATGAAGGGCACCTGATCGTACAGCTGGAGAATTTCACTCTGTATTGCTGCTATGTATCTCCAAGTATAACGTTTGAAGACTACAAAATAGAGGTAGATGAGATAATGCAGAAATGCCGCACAGCTCGGGAGGAATGCGTCATACTAGGAGACATAAATGCAAAAGCGCATGAGTGGGGATCTCCGCTGTCGGACAAGAGAGGCACACATTTCGTAGAGTGGCTAGCGACGCTGGACATGATTGTGCAAAACAAGGGCGATCGTCCGACATTTGTGAGGGGCAACTCGCGATCCTTTATTGATGTAACGTGTACAACGCAAAACATCGGAAAACACGTCGTGAACTGGGAAGTCCTAGATGCGGAAACCGCAACCGAGCACCGCTACATATATTTTCGGATAAAAGGGCAAGTCAAAAATAAAGGAGGTTTTAAAGCGCGCAAAGAACATGACTGGGAAACCTTCAAAGAATTAGTTTCCTGGAGCGTAGAGAGAAACGGAGACGATGTAGTGACCCCCGAGACGTATACGACCACAATGAAAGGAGCACTCGACGGAAGCTCCTGTACAGTCGAGAGTAGGCATAGAACTGTACCATACTGGTGGAACAATTCAATAGCCAACAAAAGGGAAGAATGCCTTAAACTCAGCAGGAAATTCACAAGAATGGGGAAGAGACAAAGATACAGCGAGCACGAGGTCGCCGAAATCAAGTCTGACTACAAAATCCGCAAAAAAGAACTTCGGAAAGAAATAGAGGCCGAGAAAAGGAGTCAGTGGAAGAAGCTATGTGGGGAGCTAAACGAGGATGTGTGGGGTTCTGCATACAAACTCGCCATGAAAAAACTAGGACGTTTCGCACCGTACCAACTCACTGCGGAGAACAAACTCAAAGTTGCGCAAGAACTCTTCCCTCAAAGGACGTACTGGGAAGAACCGATAGAAACAGTCGAAAACGTGGAACTTTTTAAAGACGAGGAGCTGACGCAAGCCATCAAGGCATTAAAACCAGGGAAATCTCCTGGGCTGGACAACATCCCTCCAGAGGCCCTAAAAGAAAGTGCAACTGTAGCAAAAGACTGGTTGCTAAACATGCTCAACCAACTGCTGAAAAGACAGAATTTTCCTGCTGAGTGGAAAACGGCAAAACTTATTCTCATACCCAAAGGTAACCCCTCGACGGAAAATATAAAATTCCGTCCAATCTGCCTGCTGAATACCATCAGCAAGATCTACGAACTGATGATAAGGAGCAGACTGGAAGAAGAAATCAGAAAAGGAGGAGGGCTCTCAGAGCAACAATATGGTTTTGTCCAAGGCAGATCCACTCTTAACGCAGTGCAACAGGTGGTAAAAACCCTGGAAGAAAGCGATGAAAAATGGGGTGCGCTAGTCACTCTTGATATAAAAAATGCCTTTAACACCCTGTCCTGGTCAGAAATCAGGCAGGAACTGTCCAGAAGAGGTATTTCTCAATACCTGCAAAATCTTATAGCAAGCTACCTGAGTGAAAGAAAATTACAAGTGGAAAAGCAACTGGTCATTGAAATTACAACTGGTGTCCCCCAGGGGTCGGTCTTAGGGCCACTGCTTTGGAACCTGGTTTACGACGGTGTTTTAAGAAGACCGTGGCAGAGCGGAGTCAACGCAATAGCTTTCGCAGATGACTTGGCCATAACAATCGTGGCAACAGACAAAAATGAGTTAGTTAATAAAACAAATGACGCAATCGAAATGGTGGATATATGGCTAACTAAACACCACTTGGAGCCAGCCCCACAAAAAACAGAGGCAGTGATTGTGAAAGGTCCACGTAAGAGAAGTCTAAGAAGCGAGGTCACCTTTGACTATAGAGGCACGACCATACACACAAAGAGGGCAATCAAATACCTTGGAATAATGATCGACGACGCACTAACTTTCTCCGAGCATATAAAAAAGGCGGTGGAAAAAGCGGAACTAAGAACAGCAAGCCTGGCAAGAATTATGCCCAACATAGGCGGACCAACGAACGGTAAAAGACAGCTGCTGAACTCTGTCATAGAGTCAACAATACTCTACGGAGCACCAATATGGCACAAAGGGGTGAAAATCTACACAAACCGGCTGATCAGGGCCCAAAGGAAAACTCTATTGAGGGTAGCAAGTGCTTACAACACCGTCTCAGCGTCGGCACTACAGGTGGTAACTGGAGCAATACCCATCGACCTGCTAGCGGAGGAGAGGAAAAGACTGTTCGAGAGGGAAGGCGCTATAACATCAAACGCCAAACTGGAGGAAAAAGACAAAACCATAAACCAATGGCAAAACAGATGGGATGGCACAGAAGATGTCGCCCAATGGACAATACGGCTCATACCAAATATCAAAACATGGTTGAATTGTAAATTCAGAACGACAGACTACTTTCTAACCCAAGCCTGGACAGGGCATGGGTCCTACAAAGCCTACACTAAGAGAATAGGTAAGGACGAAACCGATGCGTGCAGGTATTGCAACGATATAGACGACGCCGAACACACTCTATTCGTATGCGACAGATGGGTAGCGGAAAGAACAACGGCCGAAATTTGGTTCGGAAGAACACTAAACGCGGAAAATATCGTCGAAAATATGATGCAAAGCAAAGACAATTTCGAGTACGCTAGAAGATATATAGGCGCAATAATGAAGGTAAAAGAAGAGGAAGAGAGGCAATCAAGATAATAGACCGGGCCGTTTTGAAGATATACCTACACGGTGATTCCGAAGCGGTACTCTCGAAGATAAGGTGTTGTTTAGTTAGCGTATACCGTGCCTCACACGGGGAGTCGCACACTACTGGTAGAAGGAAGAACTTCAACCAGTGTCCATAAAGGATTTTTCACCTGCCAAAAAAAAAAAAAAAAAAGATAACAAGATAACAAGATAACAAGATAACAAGATAACAAGATAATAAGATAACAAGATAACAAGATAACTAGATAACAAGCTAACAAGATAACAAAATAACAAGATAGCTAGATAACAAGCTAAAAAGATAACAAGATAACAAGATAACTAGATAACAAGCTAACATGATAACAAGATAACAAGATAACAAGTTAACAAGATAACAAGATAACAAGATAACAAGATAACAAAATAACAAGATAACAAGATAACATAATAGCGTAATAACATGATAACATTATAACATTATAACATGATAACATGATAACATGATATTATGATAACATGATAACATTATAACTTGATAACATGATAACATACTAACATGAAAACTTGACAATGTGAAAACATGTTATCAAAAAAAACATTAAGACATGATAACCTAATATCATTACACACGATAACACGATTACAGGATAACATTATAACATGATAACATTATAACATTCTTCTTAACAAAATAACTTAATATATGACAACTTGATAAAATTATAATAAGATATATGACGTACATAAAACAACTACCAAAAAATGTGTATAAATTGCCGGTTTAACGCTACAGCTAATGTAGTTATCACAATAATGTGCATTATTATTATTATTACAGGTACTTATTGACCTTAGTACACATTTTTTTTGTTGTTAATTTATAAGCAATTATTGTTTGTTCTTTTTTGTAATACAAATATCATAGTTGCATCAGAGGCATATAAACAATGTGTTAGAGTTTAGACGCCTCGAACAAGTTAAAAGTGTGTGTTTAAAATTAGCTGTGAAATATATATTTTCTACACAAACAATCATCAAACTTAAAGCTAAAACGCCTATAGTATGTAGTGAATCGTGTATCAAGGGTTCGCTATTGCTTTGCTTCTTCATGTTGCTAAAAGCCACTACTGTCACTGTCACTACTGTCAGATTTTAAAGTATGGCGTCATCATGCGAAATCGTGATTTACAGCTAATTAAATACCGCAAATAATTTACAAGCCTTTGTCGTTTCGGCCCGCATTTTTGGGCCAAAACAACGGTTTCAGTAGAGTCAGGCAAAAAAGTGGTTGAAAGTAGATGCAAAACTTTAGTTAACATAAACTAGATAAAATGTTTATTGTTTTATAGAATAAACAAATGTTAAATCCCTTATGGAGGCGTTTTTGCGCATACTTTTAACCTGATCCAGGCGTTAAAACTTTTGAGGCAACCGCACGCTCCAAGCGCACATAAACGCTCACTTCAAGGCGCCTAGTGGTCTTTTACACACATTTTATAATAGCTATACAATAATGCAATTTATCTTAATTCTGGTGGCATTTAGTTGAACCTTTTCCTACTGCATTTTAGCATGGTCACAGTTTTTAAGACACAAACCACAAATAATCGGCAGCAAATGAAACTCTCTCGGCCAAAAAATAAACCTCGTCTTCAATTTTTAAACTTATTTTGTAAATATCTGTGAATGTAATGGTTGGATCAAAAATATATTACTGCTTCATGTTATAATAAGTATCGCTGAATAGCGTGATGCTGTTATTTAACTAAAAATTTTGATCGCCTCTAAAAGGTAGAAAATGTATCGCCCGTAAATAGGCGAATGTCCGTATATATATATATATATATATATATTATAGCCATAAACCGCAATCGTAAGATTTTCTTATCTCTGTGTTTATATAAATTGCAATTAATACTGTTTTGCCAAACATTGAAAGACTTTTTTATCAATTCATTTTTAAAATAAGACATTATTATGGAAGTAATTTGATTGCCCCTATGTTATGTTTGATTAGGTTATGTTTTTAGTTTGGTTACTTGTCAGTTTTTATCGTAACGTTATATTGCACATGCGCAAGCACTTTTAAAATTGTTTCCCTTAGGCTATTTATAACGTTATAATTATAAGCAAAAAAGTGTAAGTATTGTAGATTGAAGCTAAGGAATACGCTACCTGGCGGCAAATTTGTTAACGAGCCGTTGTTGACACTTATGTTCACATCTATTTAAATACACATCAATTTAAATGTTATGTTTTATTTACATTTATTTTAATTTAACCTGGAAATTGTTTTTAAATTCAGTCGATTCCGCTTAATTGGGCTATATCGGGACCAGCTTGTTTTGGTTCGATTAAGCGGCTGGTCCGATTATGCGAAATTAACACACACAAAAATTAAGTACCTCAATTTTATTTGAAAGTGTTAAATTTGGCATTTTAAATTGTACAGCATATAAACACAAACATATCAATTATATTAAGATATAATGCGCGTTTGTTTCGCCATATCAATGAAATTTTGATAACTTGGTGATGACGTCAATTATTACTTAATTTTTGTTTAAAATGATGCATTTCAAAGCATAGAACATATATAATTAGTGCGTTCGGTTTGGGCGAGTGCTGTTGGAGTAGAGTGGGGTGGTGTGGAGGGAAGAGTAGTTGGTGTAAATACATATATCCGAACGCAACGGGGTACTTTGATTCAGTGTCATTTAAAAATTATAACCTTAAATTCATTAAAATCATGGCTTTTAGAGCAGCATTTTTAGAATATGCTCAAAGTATTTTTTTTAATGATGATGAAGAAGAAGAAAATGAAAGTGTCCTACTAGATAAAGTTGATAACTATGCAGAGTTAACAGTAATTAATATGACTGACATGCAATTTAAAATGCATTTTAGAATGTCCCCAAATACCTTTGAAGATCTTTTGGCAAAAATGCATTCGGTTCATATAGAGGATATCGAAAACTCAGTAGCAATAGGTCATCCAAGAAGAATACCATTAGAAAAGGAAACTATGATTGCAGTTTGGTGCTTAAGTAACTTGGAAAGTTTTCGGTAAGCATTGATTGTTATGTTTATGCCAGAATAATGACAAATTTAATTGTTTCAGATCTGTAGCAGATAGATTTGGAATAAGTAAGTCTACATGTTGGGATGTGTTGTATAGAACATTAAAATTATTATTAAAAGTTAACTTTAAATTTAAAGTTATATCTTGGCCAACTAGGAACACACAGCATCAAATTGCACATCATTTTAATACAATGGGCTTTCCTGGTATGTGTATTTTATTCTTATAAATTATTTCAGTATTGTTATTATTTACTTTGTAGGGGTAATTGGTGTGATAGATGGTAGCCACATACCTATTATAGCACCAAAAGAATTTCCCGGTTCATATATTAATAGGAAAAACTTTCACTCTGTTTTACTTCAAGGAGTTTGTGATCATCAATTGCTATTCACAGATGTATATGCTGGACAAGCTGGATCGATACATGACTATACACTATACAAGAGGTCAGATCTCTATGCAAGTATACAGTGGAATGAAACTGTATTTTATGATGACTCACATCTTATAGGAGATTTAGCTTATAAGCTAAATACCAATTTAATAGTTGGATTTAAAAATAATGGGCGCTTAACACGACGACAAAAGAATTATAACTACACGTTGAATAAATCTAGGGTCGTGATTGCAAATGCGTTTGGGATTTTAAAAGGAAGATTCCGAAGGCTAAAATCATTGGAAACCGTAAGGTTGGATTTTATCAGTTTAGTGATAGTTTCAGCATGTATTTTGCATAATTTATGCATTTTAAATGGTGATTCTATTGAAATCGACTAGGCCGCAGAAGTTTTGGAAGAACAAAATAACAATCCATTTAATCGGCTAGATATTGATGAGGAAAGAGAAAAAAACTTGGCCAGAATAAAAAGAAACAACATTGTAAATACTTTACCTATGATAATGAATGCTTTATAATTTGTTTTTATTTCAATAAAGCCTATAAATATCAATATCTATCATTTTGCTTGCTTTTACTTCGTTTTATGCACTAATACCTTGTTATGTTGAATATTTTTGTAGTCATTGTCATCTATGATAATTGCACGAGTGTATAAGTGGTAACTTCTTCAAAGTAATCCACATTACTTTCACTATGAATGGTATTCTGTTCAACAAACAAATCACATTTTTTATTATTCTTATAACAGCTTTTATTTGTTTGGAATATCCGATGATATGCTGGTTGAATAGTAATTTTATATTCTATAAATTTAAATAAACAATTATTACTACGTTTTTATATCACAATTTATTATGTCGCAGTGTGACATACATACTGCAGTTTTGGCTGAACCTCGGCCTTTTTTAGACAATACATAAATGTATTTTTTTTACCGAAACTGCACTCACAGTGTGATATAAAAACGTAGTCATTGTTTTATTTCTATTATGAATTATCACATTTATTAAAAAACTATTCTATTTTTAGGAACAAAATCATCACTTGATAAGGCATTTTGAAAATGTCTGTCAAAATTGAAACAATATATATATATATATATATATATATATATATATATATATATATATATATATATATATATAGACACAAACTCTGTATTAGGAGCGTTTGCTCTCGAGAGGATTGGGAGCGTTTAATTTACTTTATAAACTAAAGGTGCCATAGTGTTTCAGTACTATCTTTATACGTGAAAACAACAACATTTTATTATTAAATTAGTAGATTAATAAATATTTTGGAAAATAAATTTGAAAAATGATCAAGCAATTCGTTGTTTTGCCGAAAGGTTAAATTAGAAATCTATTTTATTTAATTTTTATTTTAATACATTTGGTTCTTGTCTAAGTTATTTACAGTTATGGCTAAACGCCCCCAAAACTACAAATTAGTCATGTTTAGGGGCGTCTAACGGCATGCTTATCATATTGAGTTTAAATGTTTACCGCTAGGGCCATACTAGAGTTCACGGCTTTGCCGCTAATGTGTAAACGCCTCTAGAACGTATTATGTACAAACATACGCCTCTAAAACGTATATTGTGCAAATAAACGCCTCTAAAACGTATATTGTGCATATTAACGATTTTAGAACGCATGCTGTGTGTGCAAAACGCTCTCATTTTTTATACACGTTTAGTTTGATAATTAAACATTTACAATAGATGTGGTATAATTGACTTACTATTAAATCTATCTCTAGTTAGATTAATAAAAAAATATGAAATATTATTTATTTGAAATTAAAATAATTTAACTAGTTAAATTTATGGCCCGTGGTACAATTTACGTGTGAATAAATTACTTATCATTGCAAAAATAGTGCGATTTAGCTTTAAACATTGAAATAAGTTGTTCTAAAAATAGACCTATTCTTAGTATTGAATGAATTTTATGATTGAAAGAAATAGAAAGTTTATTGACCTTGCCACTGCAGTGCAAGGGTAACCAAACATTTTATTTGAACAAAATATGTATGAAGGTTATATAATTGTAAAAGAACTATGTTTTTTATTATTATTATTTTTTTAGTAAAATGTTAAAACTAGAAATTAAATAACCATAAACGGCTGCTAAAACATTTTTTTTGTTTAGTAACTTTTTCTTTAATTCATAGTTAATACAATTTTTTTGTCATAACTGTCATACAATTTCATAATAATAATGGAAACAATATTACTAAAATGTTAATCCCAATAACAAAAATATTAGTTCAAGTAAGAGTTTGATTTTTACAAAAAAAAATTAAATACCGATCTGACTTAAAAGATCATGCTTGGAATTGACAGCGCAACTATTAACAAAGCTGTTGGTATAATCAATGCGATTCACTTGTTTTCAAAAATTTTTAGAATCACAGTTATAACATTTTTTGTAGAAAATATTATTCTATATGTTTTAAAATATTTGATATAATCAATTGTGTGCATTAAAGTTATAATTGTGCCGCCTTCAACTGGAATTAGATATTTTGACTTAGTTATTGTAATTAGCATACTTAAATACTCCTGCCTATCAAAATAAAATAACATTCAAGAATCTTGTACAGTGATGTTATAATTGTGCCGCCTTCAACAAGAATTTTGTTATTTTAAATTTATAATTGTAAGTAGCATACATAAATTTTATTAAAATCATTAATGTTATAAACATTAATGTTATAATTATGCCGCCTCCAACTGGAATTATGTTATTTTGACTTAATCATTGTAATGAGCATACACAAATACTCCAGTCTACCAAACTTTATTAAGATTATAGAATGTTGTACATTATTATTATAATTTTGCAGTTTTCAACAAAAAATTTAATATTTTGACTTAATCATTGAAATTGGCATATTTAAGTACTCTTGTCTACTAAAATTCATTAAAATTATAGAACAATGTGTAAGTTAATGTTATTATTATGACGTCTCTAATAATTTTTTTTGTAATTTTTTTTTTTAATTGTAATTGCCATACTTAAGTACCTTTGTCTATTAAATTTTATTAATATCATAAAATGCTGTGCATTAATATTATAAATGTGTTGCCTAAAACAAACATTTTGATATTTTGACTAACTTAATTATGGTAATAAGCTTACTTAAATACTTCTGTCTACCAAACTTTATTAGGATCATAAAATGTTGTGCATTATTGTTATAATTGTGCCATATTTAACTGGAATTTTGATACTGTGACTTAATCATTGCAATGAACATACTTAAATAACCTTGTCTACCAAAATTCATCAAGATTATAGAATATTTTGCAATAATAATATAATTTTGCCGCTTCGCAACAAAAATTTTGTTATTCTGACTTTATGATTGTAATTGGCATACTAAGTACTCTTGTAAATCAATTTTTTTTTTAAACCATAAAATGTTGTGCATTAATGTCATAGTTGTGCCGCCTCCAACAGGAATTTTATTATTTAATAATAATAATAAATAAATCATTGTAACAACTATTCTTAAATACTTATCTATAAAAATTTATTAAAATCATAGAATGTTGTGCATTAAGGTCATAATTGTGCCGCTTCTAACAGGAATTTTGAAGTTTTGATTTTATCATTGTAAGTAGCTTACTTAAATAGCCTTGTCTACCAAAATTCATTCAGATAGAATATTGTGCTCTTATGTTATAATTGAGCCGCCCCTAACAAGACATTTTGAGATTACCATTGTAATTAACATACTTAAGTACCCTTGTCCAACAAAACTCAATAAAATCATAGAATGTTGTGCATTAATGTTATAAATGTGTTGCTTCGAACAAAAATGTTGAAGTTTTGACTTTATGATTGTAATTGGCATACTTAAGTACCTCTATCTACCAAAATTCATCAAGATCATAGAATGTTTGTGCATTAATATTATAATTTTGCTGCTTCCAACAGGAATTTTGTTATTTTAACTTCATCATTGTAATTATCATACTTAAATACCCCTGTTTACCAAAATTTACTAAGATTTTAGAATGTTGTGCAATAATTTTATCTTTATGCTGCCTCCAACAGGAATTTTGATTATTTGTCTTTTTTATTGTAATTGGTATACTTAAGTACCCCTTGCTACAAAAATTCATCAAAATTGTAGAACGTTTGTGCATTAATGTTATAATTTTGCAGCCTCTGAGAGGAATTTTGATATTTTGACTTTATCATTGTAATTAGCATACTTAAGTACTCCTGTCTACCAAAATTCATTAAGATTATAGAATGTTGTGCAATATTGTGCCGCCTTTAACAAGAATTTCATGATTTTATCTTAATCACTGTAATAAGCATACCTAAATACCGCTGTCTACCAAAATATATTAAAATCGTAGAATGTTGTGCATTGATTTTATAATTGTGCCGCCTTTTATTAGAAACTTTGTGTAGCGTGCCACTTGACATGTCCATGTCGTCTCCTAAAAAATAACAAGAAATTAAAACTTTGAAGTTCAGCAATGGCATAATTACCTGATCTTATCTTCAGTTTGGCCAAACAAGGATATGTCGAGGTGATAAATACTACTGCCCTCTTGTTCAATCCATCGGAGACGTCTATTTGAATTGACAAGATTTAATCGCTAAAAGGTTTAACTAATTAATACATCTGTGAACTTACAATAGTTAGAATTTAATGATGCGTAGGCATGATCGTTAGGCAACCAAATATACTCTTTAAATAATTAATAGGGGTTATTAAATCATTTTGGGATAGAGAAATATTACTTAATTTAGTATAATTAGATTAGATTTAGTAGAGATATGTGTCAATTAGTTAAGGTATTACGATCCCATAAAATACTTACCTTATATTATAGAAAACTGCTCCGATGCGTTGTAGATCATGGTTCAGACACTACAATTAAAGTTTGCATTTAATTGCACCACATAAACCGAGTACTAATGTGGACCAGTAACAGAACTGAAATTAAGTTGTTAATTAAAATAAATAAATATAGGTGGTTAATAATGGTTGGTTATATAAAATGAAATTAACTTGATTTTTTAACTATTTAAATTTACCTGTATGTATATATACATGGATTTCTGTTCCTGACTTACCTGGTTTATGATACGAGATTGATAGTCCTTTATTCATTTCACTATATTTATTAATTCACTTTAGCACTAACCTACAATATGTATTGTTTACTTGTGGCAGTCAGCTGTTGACATTTAATACATGCGTGAAGTTGGAGTGGTCATTGGCGTATCGTTTTTAATTTTTGCGGGTTGCGAATTTATTTAAAATACAGTTTTTGTTGTAAAACCTAGCGGTTAAATGCGCTTGGCTAATGTAGCCAACTTTATTAATTAATTGTAAATGTATTGTACAATATTATCTTATCGTTTGGCTTCAAATTAAATTGGTTACTGTTTATGAAATAATACTTAACTTGAGACGTATATGCGCTGACATGCGTAGAAATTTCAATTGTTTTTTTTGAAAATCTTGCCATTTGTATAAAACTAAAATCAAAATTATGATAACTCTCTTTTGGTTGTGACGACTTGAGTTGTGT
Source organism: Tachinus rufipes (assembly GCA_963932245.1). Lineage (NCBI taxonomy): Eukaryota > Metazoa > Arthropoda > Insecta > Coleoptera > Staphylinidae > Tachinus > Tachinus rufipes. The sequence goes on from OZ010747.1 coordinate 57,494,468, forward strand.
TGGTCGCTGAGACACTTCCATGACATTTAAGATGGCGAAACTATGCCATGCCGCGTGGTAATCAAGAGCGTTAACAAGTATTAAGGTATTGTAAATTTATTAATTTATTAACAATATTAGTGGCAAGTTTTGAATTTTAGATTTATTTAAATAATCATTACGGATGCTCGTCAATCAATTTTATGTCTTATAAGGACAAACAGTCGGAAGCCTTACAATAAGGTAATATTATTTAAAGTTGTTAGGTGTAGTATTGTAATTAGGTATTTGCAGGCTTTCTTTTGTGGAGGCTTAAAACTCTAAAAAGTCTGATAAAGATTAAGCACGACCATGATATGAACTCAACCATAATCAATCTAACAATCTCTGATCCCTGGAGATTAATCCGAGCAATAGAGGTGTTGATGGCAATAAATTTATCTGCCGCCACGATTTCCACCACGAGTCTTTAAATTTGAGAGTGGATGCCAAAATTATTGTTACCCAGAATCGATAACAATCGTCGCTCGACAAATCAAACCAGTTTAACAGGTATCGTTTATTTTGGGTTGATAAATTTATACCAAGTAAATTATAAAGAGTTCCTTGGTCGATAAAATTACGATTACGTAAGTTTAATTAAATGAAGTACTTTGCTCGATAAATTAATAATAGTATAACATTGTGCCGTTTTTGCTTTTGTTTTATAAACTGAACCATGTACTGCTTTATGTCCAATAAGTTCGCAACGCGCGATAAAATTTTCGTGGTGGAAATCGTGGCGGCAGATAAATTTATTGCCATCAACACCTCTATTGCTCGGATTAATCTCCAGGGATCAGAGATTGTTAGATTGATTATGGTTGAGTTCATATCATGGTCGTGCTTAATCTTTATCAGACTTTTTAGAGTTTTAAGCCTCCACAAAAGAAAGCCTGCAAATACCTAATTACAATACTACACCTAACAACTTTAAATAATATTACCTTATTGTAAGGCTTCCGACTGTTTGTCCTTATAAGACATAAAATTGATTGACGAGCATCCGTAATGATTATTTAAATAAATCTAAAATTCAAAACTTGCCACTAATATTGTTAATAAATTAATAAATTTACAATACCTTAATACTTGTTAACGCTCTTGATTACCACGCGGCATGGCATAGTTTCGCCATCTTAAATGTCATGGAAGTGTCTCAGCGACCAACACAACTCAAGTCGTCACAACCAAAAGAGAGTTATCATAATTTTGATTTTAGTTTTATACAAATGGCAAGATTTTCAAAAAAAACAATTGAAATTTCTACGCATGTCAGCGCATATACGTCTCAAGTTAAGTATTATTTCATAAACAGTAACCAATTTAATTTGAAGCCAAACGATAAGATAATATTGTACAATACATTTACAATTAATTAATAAAGTTGGCTACATTAGCCAAGCGCATTTAACCGCTAGGTTTTACAACAAAAACTGTATTTTAAATAAATTCGCAACCCGCAAAAATTAAAAACGATACGCCAATGACCACTCCAACTTCACGCATGTATTAAATGTCAACAGCTGACTGCCACAAGTAAACAATACATATTGTAGGTTAGTGCAGTGCTAAAGTGAATTAATAAATATAGTGAAATGAATAAAGGACTATCAATCTCGTATTATAAACCAGGTAAGTCTACATATCAAAACACCACCAAAATTATATTTATTGTAGGTCGTGATTGCATGCAAATTATTAATTTAATCCATTAATGCAACTAAACATCATCCTCAACCAGGTTTGTCAGGAACAGAAATCCATATATATATATATATATATATATATATATACATACAGGTAAATTTAAATAGTTAAAAATCAAGTTAATTTCATTTTATATAACCAACCATTATTAACCACCTATAATTTATTTATTTTAATTAACAACTTAATTTCAGTTCTGTTACTGGTCCACATTGGTACTCAGTTTATGTGGTGCAATTAAATCCAAACTCTAATTGTAGTGTCTGAACCATGATCTACAATGCATCGGAGCAGTTTTCTATAATATAAGGTAAGTATTTTATGGGATCGTAATACCTTAACTAATTGACACATATCTCTACTAAATCTAATCTAATTATACTAAATTAAGTAATATTTCTCTATCCCAAAATGATTTAATAACCCCTATTAATTATTTAAAGAGTATATTTGGTTGCCTAACGATCATGCCTACGCATCATTAAATTCTAACTATTGTAAGTTCACAGATGTATTAATTAGTTAAACCTTTTAGCGATTAAATCTTGTCAATTCAAATAGACGTCTCCGATGGATTGAACAAGAGGGCAGTAGTATTTATCACCTCGACATATCCTTGTTTGGCCAAACTGAAGATAAGATCAGGTAATTATGCCATTGCTGAACTTCAAAGTTTTAATTTCTTGTTATTTTTTAGGAGACGACATGGACATGTCAAGTGGCACGCTACACTCCCCCGTTAGCTCCCAAAAAAAAAATAACATACATATATATATATATATATAAATTTATTTATTTATTTATTTATTTATTTATTTTTTTTTTAATACACGACTTACTGATATGTTTTTTGTGCCTAACCATAAAGCGTGCTCAGTTTTAACCTATCCTAACGAACATTATTATTATAATCACTACTTTTAGCTCCGCAAGAATTAATTGACCTAGCCAAAGCTTTCCAATGACCAGAACCAATTACTCAAATCGTCCCAGACGACTAATACACAACTAGTTAAGAATCAGTCTTAAATCTGACCCATACCTTCTTTCATACTAAAATAAAATAACCCTCAAAAAAAATTAAAATAACAAAAACAAAAATAGAACAGAACCAATCATTCTTGAGTGATGTAGATAGTGATAGTAAAAATGGAAGAGGTGGCCACAGACAGCCGAAGAAAGAGTATCTAAAGTAGAATACCAAAAAAATACCGTAGTCCAACAGCTACAGATAAACACAACACCTTCTTCATTTGGAATTTGATGGTAGCTTTAACTTCATCAATCTTTTGCGTCATTGATTCTTGATGTGAGAGAAGACCAGGGAATTTACCAGCTTTGTTAAGACCGGGTCCAAGCAGACGAGGAATTTGTTTGATTAAAGCTTCAGATGCAAGGAAAGCATCATATTTCTTTGCCAATTTCTTAACAAGTTTCTTGTTCTTATTCAATTTCTTTAAAGCTTCAACATCCATGAATGGAACATTATTAGCCTTGGCTTCGTCACAATGCTGTTGATCTCCCAAAATACATACTTGCATTTTTGGACGGGGAATGTGCTTTAGCTTGACGGTGCCACTGAAACGCTTGTCCTTCTGGGGATCATAATTCTTCAGACCGATTTGTATTTCCACAGTTTCCAAGAAATTTCTCTTCTTTTCTTTGGATGTGTCCAAAACTGCATTGACACATTCATAGAATGTATCACGGGATACTTTTGACGTCATGTCGCCGACGTGTGTTCACTATCACGAACGAAACGGAAAGAGAAAAATTTACTGCGTTGAGAAACAACCAAGGCCGCAGTTGTAGCGTGGCTTGGTTGTTTCTCAACGCAGTAAATTTTTCTCTTAATTTTAACTTTATATTGTAATAAGCATATTTAAATACCTTTTTTTACCAAAATTTACTAAGATCATAGAATTTTATAATTTTAAATTAATCATTGTAATTAGCATACTTAATACTCCTGTCAACCAAAATTCATTAAAATCATAAAATGTTGTGCATTCATGTTATAGTTTTGCCGCCTCCAACCAGATTTTAATTTTTTATTTTATCATTCTAATTTGTGTACTTAAGTACCCCTGTCCATCCAAATTTATCAATATCATGTTGTGCAATAATGATATAAAAAAACAAAAAAATTATAATTTTAACTTAATCATTGTAATAAGCATACTTAAATACCCCTGATTACCAAAATTTATTAAAACCGTAGAATGTTGTGCATTAATGCTATAATTGTGCAGCCTTCCAACAGAAATTTTGTTATTTTGACTTATTAATTGTAATTGTCATATTTAAGTACTTTAATCTACAAAAATTTATTAAGATCATAGAATGTTGTGCAATAATATTATAATTGTGCCACCTGTGAACAGGAATTTTATTATTGTTACTTTATCATTTTAATTAGTTTACTTAAATGTCCCTGCCAACCAAAATTTATTAAGATTATACAATATTGTGCATTAATGTTATAAATGCGCCGCCTTCAATAGCATTTTTGATATTTTGACTCTATCGTTGTAATTGGCCTATTTAAGTACCTCTATTTACCAAAATTCAACTGTAGAATGTTGTGCAATAATATTAAAATTGCGCCGCCTCCAACAGGAATTATTTTATTTTGACTTTATCATTGTAATTGGCATACTTAAATACTTTCATCTATCAAAATTTATCAAGATCATAAAATGTTGTGCAATAATATTATAGTTGTGCCGCCTACCTGCAGCAATTTTGTTATTTTTACTTTCTTATAGTAATTAGTTTACTAAATTGTTACTGTCTACCAAAAATCATTAATTTTCATATATTGTGTATTATTGTTATAATTGCGCCGTCTTCAAGAGGAAATTTGTTATTTTGACTTTATTATTGTAATTTTCCTACTTAGATACATCTATCTACCAAAATTCATTAAGATCATAGAATGTTGTGCAATAATAGTATATATGTGCCGCTTCCCAACTGGAATTTTGTTATTTATACTTTACCATTGTAATTAGCTTAATTTAATGTTCCTGTCTTTCAAAATTCATTAAGATTATAAAATATTGTGTATTATTGTTATAACTGCGCCGCATCCAACAGGAATTTTGATTTTTTGACATTATCATTGTAATTGGCATACTTAAGTACCTCTATCTACAAAAATTCATTAAAATTATAGAATGTTGTAAATTTATGTTATAATTGTGCAACCTTTATTAGTATTATATAATGCTGTGTACATGAATGTTCTAACTTTACCGCCTCCAACAAAAATTATGTTTTAATAACTATCTTTGTAATTAGTATACTTAAATACCTCTGTATACTAAAATTCATTAAAATCATAAAATTCTGTGTATATTAATATAATACTTTTGCTGCCTCAATTTTTTTTAGAAGCATCATTTTTTTGACAGTATCTTTGTAATTGGCGTACTTATCCTTGTCTAGTAACTTTTATTATTTTTTAATTTCTGTAGTATTTACTAATCATTACAACATTTTCCCACACGTTGGCATTGACCTTAAACTTGGTGCGAGACCTAGAAAAATGATTGACCTTGAACTTCAACTCCTAATAAAACATGAATTCATTCCTGAAAAATAAATACAATCTGTTGTGTTAACATGTAAAGTAGTTATAAAATCTATATTTTTTTATAGCAAGTAATATTTTAGTTGTTTTATAATACAGACAGAATAATTTTAACTAACATTTTAAACAAAAATTTATTAAGAATTTGTAAAAACATTATGTATGTCAATAACCCTAACTGATTTGATTTTATTACGGTAGATAAGTTTGCTACAAAAAAGCAAACGTGTGGCCACAGTAATGTACTAACAAATTTTGTAAATCACTATTTCAATGCCATCTATTAAAAATCAGTTTGAACTAACCGTTGGACGCTCTTAACACGTAGTTTATACGCTTTTAAAACGTAGAAAGCGTGCGCTTAAACGCTCTTAAACCAGCGTTTTTATCTCTCTATATATATATATATATATATATATATATATATATATATATATATATATTTACATCAACCTAACTATAGAGCGTCCATACATTGTCCTTTTACGCACTTTAAAGCGTCCGAGAAGAATAGAGCGTCCGTATACGGACGCCAAAAGGAAACCTTTATAAATCGATTCTGCGCATCAAGGCGAGTCAAAAGATACATATAAAAAAAATTCAGTCCTAGACGCTCTATATGGCGATTTGTGTAAAAATGTATATTTTTGTGCATATTTTTAGTTCACACTATTTGCCGCAAGGAGGCGGTAAAGAGCTTGGCGTATATTTACAAGTATATTTTTTTGTACAAAAAATGTATTACTAAGCGTCCGCGTAATATGGCAACACAGCATTTAAAATATCGATCGCAAGTTAAAATTAGAATTACTTTTTCTATTTTTAGGCACGTCGGCATATATTATCTAACGGACGCCAAATTGTATATTTACAGATAAAAAAGCTTTGGCCGTTGGAATAATCATTACAATAATTTATTTATATAATAACTACTGAAGAATTGAAAACTCCCGGTTACAATAATAATATAAGATATTAAATATTTAAAATAGCGTTGTAAAAAATTTTAATAATTAAAACACAGGTGGTTTTGGATTTTTAAGATTTATTTGAAAATGAAAATGATTTGTTTGTTGTTTGCCCGACGCTGTGTTGGGCCGAGTTTTGAGCAATCTCTCAAAAAAAGTTTCCCGGTGAGAAGCTACCTTGGGGCGTCTGTGTGAGGTTATCGGGCAGTGACGCCGGAAAGTCCTCGGTTTAATCTACCGTGGCGCGGATCGTCTGGTTGAGCTCTCCGTTGGTCGGAAACTAGATGTGGGTGCAACCAGGGGTTGCGTGGTTGAGCGGCGTTGAGACGGCATAATGTGTAAGTGGCCGTTTAGAAACACAGCTGCGGGGGCTGAGTTTGCAATATAATTGGTTTCTTACATAATTGCAAAAGTGCAAAATTTTAACATTTATGACAAATGTTTGGGTTTAAATAATAATGTAATAAACAACAGTCTAATTTTGGCATCAAAAAAAGAATGGTGAAAATCGCATCGCTCTGGGACGTTCAGTAAGTTCTAACTTTTTTGTCCAAATCTGTAAAGCAATTCTGAGGGCAGCAATGAATTTGCAAGGCTTGAATAAGCCAGAATATTCCCGACACTAAAAATCAGAAGTGATCTGACCGAGCTGTGACGGTCAAAGTCAAAGCGCATCCGTGCAATTTAAATGCGTCGCGCTTAAAACCCCAAAAAGTGACCCGTCCCACTTGAATAGACGTAGTTTGGTAACAGTTGCTGCTAGATAGTTTGTTTGTTAAATAGCTAAGTAACGCAGCTATCTTAATTTTTTTTTTTAAATTAACTGCCCAAATTTTGTCTAAATTTCGTTGTAAACTTGACCCAAAAAAGTCACCTTTTGCACTTCGAACCATAAATCTTAAACCAAAAATTTAAAAAAAATCCTTAAACAGGATGGTTTTCAAAAAATAAAAAAACTTTTTGTTCCAATTGGAAATTTTTAGTCAAAGCACCCCTGTGCAATTCAAATGCGTCGCGCTCAAAACGACCTCAAAAAGTGACCCGTCCGACTTGGATTTTTGGCCATATCTTCTCGCCTCAATGTCAAGTCCAATCGGGACATAATTTTTTTGTCTTAAGTCGCAGAGCAAACTCGAGAGCATTGTTGAATTTAGAAGACAAGTTAGCAATAATGTTTCTGATACTAAAAACTGGAAGTGGTCTGACCAAGCTGTATCAAAGCGCTTCAGTGCAATTCAAATGCGTCCCGCTCAAAGTAACCCCAAAAGCGTGACTTGGATCAACGTAGTTCGGTAAGGGTTTCAGCTAAGTTCATTTTTTTTTTGTTGATTAGCAAATTTTGTTTTAAATGTTGCTCCAAACTTAACCCAGAAAAGTCCCTTTTTGCATTTTTGACCAAAAATCTGGGCCCAAAACTTAATTTTAAAAAAATTCTTGGCAGAGCAAATTAGAGTGTCTTAAATTAAAAAAAATATATTAAAAAAAATAACGCTGGAACTCATCGTTTCTAGTCAGGGTAGCTTTGGTAGATTACAAAATGCAAAATAATAAAATCGTATTTGCTCTTTCGTAGAAACAGTACCGCCCAAAAGTTTAGAAGTTATAAAATTTATCAAAAAATTGGTCCCAAATCGAAATAATGCAAAAATTAAAATGACGTCACTAAATCTCTTCTCTAATGATTAGAGTAGCATGCAAAGATAAAAAAATACTGAATACGAATATTGTATTTGCTCCTTCTTGAAGCACAGTGGTGCCCAAAAGTTTATAAAACTGAAATTTTACAAAATGTCTGACTTGAGTTAGCATAAACAAAAAATTCAACAACAATACGATTATTGTTCTAAGTAGGCTGATGCAATACAAATTACAAAATTATATATGTTTTTATAAGAATTTTGTTGATTTATTTTAGTTTCACTTGATATCATAGGCAGTCAGTTGTAGTTTCTGATCTAAAGGATTTGGCTGATGTGAATAGTTTTAAATATTAACAATTTGATTTTTTTAAATTAAATATTTATAATAAAAAAATTATTTTAGTGAGTATATTGTCAAAGTGTTGATTGATTTGTGACAAAGAATTTGTGAAAATGGTTTCTCATACTACTACTACTAATAATAGTCAGTTTTAATTGTATGTATTGTGGAACAAAAATTATTTTTTTACAGAATAGGATTTTTTTTTCAAGTTAATAAAAACACAGCTGAATTAATAAGACATTCAAATCCTAAATTTTATATTCAAGATTTACAATTTCCAAAAATTATATGTACCACTTGTTGTTTAGCACTAAAAGATAAAAAGAATAATAATCCTAAAAGAACAATTTTTCTACAATACCAAATTTTGAAAAAATTGGAAAGGAACTCGATATAATATTGATTGTAATTGCTATAGGTATAAGTATAACTGCAAGAAAGAACTTTAGATCTGCAGTAATGAAAGGTAGAGAACATATAAAACTATATGAACACATTACGTTTGGTACGATAGCATCAGTAAATTTTGAAAAATCAGTTCAGAAAATGAAAACAAAAAACCCTAAATCCAACACTGCAACAATTGTGTGCACAAAATGGTTCTCAACCATAGGAAAGAAACAATCACATAAATGTTCTTCAAAAAAAGCAAGCAGTAACATAACAAACAATATGGTTGCGGAACTGTCTGATCAGCAAAGAATTGAGTCATCAATAATACAGAAGCTCTAAAGAAAGAATGAAGAGAATTGCTATCAATCCCAAACAAATTAAGAAGATTTAGATCAGTTCGGAGAAACAATTGAAATATAAATCTATTATGAATGTGTCTGCGTTATATATACAAAAAACTAACTAACTTTTTTCGGTCACCAATTGGTCAACGCAAATGTATTCCTGCCTATTTCTTTGAAGATATGAAGAATATGAAATTAAACTTTGATTCCATTATAAAAATTGATTTCCTAGGTTTGATGTTGGTAATTCAACCAAAACAATTAAAAGACCAATAGTGTAGGGTAAAGTTTCTGAAATATTTGATATAGTAATTAATAAACGTGGAGAAAAGGGTAATGTTGACATTAAAATTATGGCAGATGGCAATTTTTTTTTTTAGATATCTTTTAGCATATTACTTGAGCTAGAAAATAACACAAATAAAAGAATGTTGAGATATAAGAATAGTGCGGACTTGAAAAATTTGTTAAAGCTACAAATGTAAAAAAGATTATTTTGTTATGTATTGTTCCTGATGTGAAGAAAAGTTATAGGAATCTAAATTTAATGAAAATTGTTGTGAATTAATTCTCATTCAAGTTCATCGGCGATTTAAAAATAATTTTTATTGTAAACGGTCAACAAATTGCTTCTGCAGTATCCTAGCCTATACTGCTATGTATATTTGCAAGAAAAGGTAAGCAACTGTTATGAACATGATAATGATTTATTAGTTGGTATTGAAAATGGCGACAAGGAAAAAAACAATAACATTGATAAGTTTTTATTGCAGTTTAATTAAATTTAATTTTACATTTCTTAAATTAATTGTTAGAAATTGCAAATTTGAAAATAGAAAGCAAATGCTTCAGGCTGAAGACGTATAAAAATTTAAGAAATTTCTTCAAAATATTTCAATCTAATGGAAGTAATAAGAAATTTGCTATGTTAAGCAAATCAGTAGTGAATCTTCTACTCTTCAATGAATACGATGATGTAACTGTTATTTATAAATTGATAGTTCCAGAACTTCATTTATTACAAGGTTTCGTAAATCATTTGTTTTGGAACAAATTAGTAAAAATTTTAGATTGTAAAAAAGCTCTTCTTTGGCCAAAACAGTTAAAAGTAATATCAAAAAATTACTATGGCAAAGTTTTTGCGGGGAACGCTTGCCGAACAATGTTGAAAAACTCTGATATTCTTGTTAGTGACAATATACTAGGAAATATCAGCTCATTGATAATTATTTCATACGTATTATGTTTCAAATCAATAAATAAAATTGTAAATCTATGTTTCTCTACATCAATGCCGGATGAAAAAATCTTAAATTTAAAAATTGCTAACTTAAGAAAGTATTTTAAAGCAACGGGCTTTATCGAAACGCTAAAACTTCATATTATTTTATACCATTTACCTTATGCGTTATATTACTTGAGTTTAGGATTGAATCGATGGTCGGAACATGCTGGTGAAACTATTCATAATGAATTTAAAACTGTATGGTCTCGTTATAATATCAATATAATTAATGATCCAAGATAAGCAAAAAGATTAAAAAACGCGATTGTCAATTTTAATACATACCACATTTAATATTGCAAACTTAATAACATTCTATTGTAAAGCGTTTTCCAATAAGAAGTTTCATTTTAAATAGCAGGTTATTTGGGCAGCTGTCAATTTTGAAGCTATTATCTGTTGACATTTGACAAGTAAAAACTACGCCGTTATTAAAAATGGAACGATACACGCTTCAAAAACGCGTAAAAAAAATTAAAATTAACTACAAAAATGGTGAACATTTTTCAGTCATAGTTTGCAAAACTAAAGCACTTTTTGGTCGTCGTAATGCACCTTTTCGGCCGGCAATAGTAAACCTAATGGAAAAATTTGAGCTATTGGAACATGTTTGTGATGTGAAGAATCAAAAGCGTGTGCATGAGAATATTGCTGATGTAGCCCGAAGTGTTGAAGAAAACCCAGGTTTGTCGATTCCTTGTCGATTTTTGGAATTAGACATTCCACAAACGACATTGAACCGTATTTTGCATAAAGACTTAAGTCTTAAGGTTTCTAAATTCAGTTAACACAAGAACTCAAGTTGATCAATCACCATAAACATTGTATCTGTGCTGATTGGGTCCTTAAAATGCATCAAAATGATCCGGAATTTTATCGAAAAATCATCTTCACTGATGAGGTCCATTTTTACCTCGGAGGCTACGTTAATAAGCAGAATTGTTGCATTTGAGGCTTAGAAAATTCAAGAATGATTGTTGAAAAGTCTTTGCATCCTCAACGTGTCACTGTTTGGTGCGGCTTTTTGACTGGCGGTGTGATTGGACCCTATTTTTTCAAATATGAGGCTGGTGCAACTCTTGCGGTGAATGGATATTGCTACCAAGCTATGATTAATAGTTTTTGGTGGCCGAAATTGAAAAATATTGATGTGGACGACGTTTATTTTTAGCAAAACGGCGCTACGTGCAACACAAGCAACGAAACAATCGCAATTTAGCAAAAAAAGTTTTCTGACCATGTTTTTTTCGAAAAGGTGATTACAATTGACCACCAAGATCTTGTGATTCAACATCTTTAAGCTTTTTTCTTTGTGGCCACGTGAAAGACAAGGTTTATGCTAATGCTCCACAATCAATGCAAAACCTTAAAGATGGAATTTGTGTAGTTATCGAGGACATACATCCTCAAATGTGCAAATTGGTCATGAAAAATTTCATGAAAAGAATGTGGTACTGACTGATATTGTTTTCAAATGTTAATGGCATACCTTCCTCTTTACAATAAAATAAACATTTATTGATTTTTCTTGAAATGAAATAAAACTTCTTATTGGAAAACCTTATATTTCAAATACATGTTAATAAATTAAATACACAATTTTTTTTGAGTAATACACTTAGACATAAACTGTAATTATTTAAAAACTTTTAAATTTTTTTAATTTTTAGTGTTTACAAACTTTTGGACACCACTGTTTTCAAGAAGGAACAAATACAATATTTGTATTCAATATTTTTTTATCTTTGCATGCTACTCTAAACATTAGCAAAAAGAGCTAGTTTAAATTTTTTCAATATTTCGATTCAAAAAGACCAACTTTTCTATAAATTTTATTATTTCTAAATTGTTGGACGGTATTGTTTCCAAGAAAAAGCAGATACAATTTTAATATTTTGCATTTTGTTGTTTACGTAAACTACCCTGATCAGAAACAATGAGTTCCAACGTCGTAATTTTTATCAAACTTTAAATTCAGGACACCTGTTAGAAGGCGTCGTTAGATTTGCAAAACCAAAATTCAGTGAATTTTATATTATCTTCTACTTAAATCTAAAAACCAAAATAGTTACTCATTCAGTACTAAGTGGGTATATTATTGTTTATTTTTTGTTGGACGCTGTATAGTTAATTTACTACAAATATTCTATAAATAGACTGGTCAAACTAGTTTGGACGCTTTATAGTATGCACAATCCGTGTCAATTATGTATATCTACAATAGAAAACATGTTGCAACACTGCCGGACGCTTAAAGGTAGCAAACAGGACGCTCTATAACACATATTCATGTTTTTTTGTGTATATCTAAGACGCTCAAAAACAGAAAAATGTACGGACGCAAAAACGTGGTTTTATGTACAATAAAAAAATGTTTTAGTTTGTATTTAATAAAAAAACCGCGTTAATCTTTTTGAGCTCGAGTATATTCACCTGCGAGCACTAGAAGTACGTTTCTTTTGAAGGGACGCCCAATGACAGTTTCTCATAGCGGACGCTTTATAGATACCGAGATGTAAATATATATATATATATATATATATATATATATATATATATATATATATATATATATATATATGCATAGCTATCTTACTCGCTTCCGTACACACATAAGGCGACCTAGCCTCCACCCTAAATCTTATAGTTTTAGCTGTGTATTTTCTTGCATTTAGTTATTTAAAGTATTCTTTGTTAAGATGCACAGAGAGAGGTAAAGAAATATAACTTTTTATTATATACAAAAAATTGGTATATTAAAAATAGCAATTGAACTCCGAATGTCAAAGCATCGTTTTAGACTCTACTTGTATAAAACATATATGTGAAAATGTCGAATACGCCTCTGCCAATGTTGCCTCGATCAACACATCGTATTTTGAAAATTTATTATTATAATTATTATTTGTTTGTTCTATTCAGGAGGTGGATTAATTTGTTTAAGTGTATAAAGTTAAACATGAGGTAAGTAAGAATATACAATTATTATTACTGATAAAATTGCCGCTACCGATGCGCGTATTCAAATTTATTTTATTTTACTTATGTTATAATATGAGCCATGTATTATTTTTGCTAGTTTTTTTATATTAAAAACTTTCTATTGTTATAGTAAAACCGTTGGTAAAACTTTCCGTTACAATAAATCGTTATTTTTAAAAGTAATCAATTGTAGGTACGGAAAGTCATCTGAAATAGAAATTAATATTATTAACTTTATTGCACCAAAATGTTATCTGTACTGTTTGTTACTGGTAGCTAAGAGTTGTACAATTTTAATTATTATGCAGTTTATACTACAAAAACAATAATGTAATATTTGTGATTGTTGGTTCATTGCTATGCGATCACAACCATATTAATAATTTTGTTGCAATATTTAAATAATTATGAATAACATAACAACACAGTGTACTTTTTACTTTTTTACTGACGGTTTGACATTTTAATTTTAGTAAATAATTAAAATGCCTTAACAATTAATAACAAGCAAGAAAAACTACATTGTAGTGTCTGTTAGTGGTGGTTAATTAGTTTTTATTTTAATTATGTATAGGGTGTACATTACAACAACTATAGTGTAGTGTTTTTTGTCAGTGAATAATTACAACAAACATTACACTGTACTTTTTATTAAGAGTGATTTAATGCTGTGGTATTTTAACTCTCATAATAAAACATGTTGCAAAACAATTAACCATCAGCGGCAACAGCAACAAACACTACCTACACTGTACTTATTTTTTGCCGGTGCGTAATTATTAGTGCATTTTAATTATTTACGCACAATACAAAAACTATAGCGTAGTGTTTGTTGTCGGTGACAAATTTATGCGGTATATTAATTATTATAAATAAATGCATTGCGATTAATTATTATATATAATTAAACTAAAATATATTTTAGTTTACTATTTGGTATCGGTATTTAATACACTGTTTTAATTATGTATGAGAAAAACAAAAGTGTATTGTTCGTTGTCGGTGAATAATTGTTGCGATATACTAATCATCATAAATAGTTACATTATTGTATTTAAATTATAATAATAATTTAATGATATTGATTATAATGTTTGTTACCGGTAGGTAATACCATAATTTTAATTATGCAGTTAGTTATAAACATATAAATCTGCGACAATTATGTTTATCAATATAATTTGAGTTAAAAAGTAAAGAACGTTTCGGTATAACCATGTCATAAAAATAAAACCTTATTTATTTGTCATTTTATAGTTCAAAAGTAACAGTGATTCAAAGTTAATTATATTTTTAAAAATAATGTAACAAGTTTTGTAATATGTTACCTTAAATTACAACAAGTTTTATTACCAACAAGTTAGAGTAAACAAAAATAGTACTTAGAATTCTTTAAGTTTAATTACGTTTGACATAATAATTATTTTTGATTACTACAATAATTAAAAAACTTATGACATGTCCATTTGACATTAAATGACTATTAGAAATAATAAGCAAAGAGCCACACTTACAACACAATACAAACTGTCCTAGATTTATGTATTTTTTCATAAATGTACATTACAAAAACTATGTTGTCAATAGTTTATTATTACAGTATTTTGAATATTTATATGATATATTTAAAATGGTGTGATTATTACAAATAACTTTTTGTAAAATTAATTTACAAAACTTTAATCATTTATATTTATATCCATGAATTGTATAGTCTACGGCGAATGACAAGAGGGCAGTTGTTAGTGCATAACAAAGTCAAACTCATCACAAGTAACAAGTAAGTTAATTGTTCTTAGTTTTTTTGTGACTAAAAATAAAACAAAAATTTTAATAACATTCATGAACTATTAAGCAAGAAACATTTTTTTCATAGATATCAAACTTTTTAGATTATTTCAAACTAAATTTGTGTATTCATATTATAGAAGACGACAAAAATAGTAGCCATGATACTACAATGAATTTTACAAGTGATGATTCAGTAGTAGATCCTACAGTCAATTCTGTGGATTTGGACGAAGCATGCAATACTGAAAGTAGCACTTCGCGTTACAATTCAACAGATTATTCTATTGAATCTGATTTAGTATGTAATTCAAATATTTTGGATTCAGTTTTAGTAATTCTATAGTCTTTAAACTGCAACAAAAAATAATAAATACATTTTTAGGTAAATAAACCAGAATCTTTTAACTCTTTTAAACAATCGGAAGATTTTTTTAATACAGAAGTGTTACCTTATTGTGGAAATGCTGATAATAATAAAAAAAAACATGCAAAACTGGCTAAATGTAATACCAACCTGTGAAATAGAAAACAATGATAATTTTGCAGAATATAGTCTTGAATTTGTGTTACCTAGTACTTTCAATAAAGTCGAAGTAGAATTTTCTGAAAATACAAAGATGAAACAAAAAAACACAACAAAAAATCAAGATAGCCTACAAATTATTAAATAATAATGATCAAGATAAGGTAATAGAAAATTATTTAAACTAATAAAATTTAATTTTTTACTGATTCTACTGGTTATACAAATAAAAACGTAAATATTAATAAACAACTGTTAAATGTACTAAAAACTATTTACAGGCATTATCCAAACATTTTATTTTTTTAGTCAAAATTTATTTTATTTAAAGCGCATTTTATTGAAATTGAAATTATATATATATACTTTGCATTGTAGATACATAAAATTAACTACTTTGTGTTTACTATTTTAGCTTGACCTTGTATATAAAAAAACGTCTAAAAAGAAGACAACCGTTTGTAAATTTTGCAGGCTCGAAGTAACTAACTTTGAACGCCATCTAGAAAGAAACCATTCTGAGTATAAAGAAGTTTAAGAAATTATTTCTTTACCTAAAAAAAGTTTGGAAAGGCAAAAAGCTATATCATTAATCAGAAATGCCGGACATTTTACCGAGTATATAGCGGGCAACACAAAACCAAAATATTGTTCAGGTAATGTTTTGAATAAACAATACTATCCATGCGCATATTGTAAAGGTTTATATTCAAAAACATATCTAGCTCGACATGGTAAAAATTGCATTTTAAAAGATTTTACAAGGGACAATACAAAATTTAAACATCTTTCAGCTTCTCAAACCTTAATTGCATGTGCATTAGAGCGAAATAATAATTTAAACAAATTACGAGTTAAAGAAGAAGTATTCAATATTATGAAAGCCGATGAAATATCATTAGTTGCCAAAACAGATAATTTGCTTTGTCATTTTGGAGAAAACTATTTAAAAAAACACAAAAGACAACAAATGGCTACAGTATGCTCGAATAAAATGAGAGAACTTGCAAGATTCCTCATTGAAATTAGGAAAACTACAAACAATGAAAACGTTACATTAATAGATGTTCTACAGCCTTCTATGTTTGATACTGTTATAGAGTGTGCTAAAAAAATTGGAGGATATGATGCTAGTACAAAATCTTTTATTGCTTGTTTATCTGCACATATTGGCACATTGCTAAAACAAGTTAGCGACTTGCTTATTCGGTTAATTCTTAAAGAAGATAAATCTATTGAATGCGAAGACCTAGAAAAAAAAATTAAATATATTAAACGATTTAGAAATTTAGTTACAACACAATGGACAACTGAAATTAGTAGTATTGCATTCAAAAATTTAATCGAAAAAAAAAAATGGAATAAACCTGTCATTTTGCCATTGACTAAAGATATTTTGAAATTTAAAGAATATGTTACACAAATTGGAAACAAATCGGTAGCGGTTCTTCAAAAAAACCCCAGTGATAAAAAAGAATTTAAAAATTTAGTTGATGCCACTCTTACCCTGACAATTCTATATAATAGAAAAAGAATTGGTGATGTGCAATATACATTACTGAAAACATACTTACAAAATTTTTCCTCTATTAACGAAGAAGAATGTTTAAATACATTAACTGAAAGCGAAAAAATATTAACTCAACATTATAAACGTGTTGTTACAGGAGGTATAGGCAGTCGAGCAATTGTTATTTTGTTTCCGCAAAATTTACAAAGTTATGTTAATACAATAAAAGAATTAAGAAATTCTTCTAATCTGGTTCCTCATAACAATCCATACTTATTTGCGTATCCCGATACTGATCGATGGGCTAGAGGAGATGTAGCAATTCGTAGATTTGCTAAAAAAGCAAACTTGGAATATCCTCTGGAAATCACTTCAAATAAACTCCGGAAACAAATTGCAACAGTGATGCAGATTTTAAACCTGGATAAAGAAGAATCAGAACAATTTGCCCAATTTATGGGACACACTGAAAAAACTCATAATGAGTTTTACAAGTAAATACTTTTGTTAGCTTTAAAATAGATTTATAAATTAATGCAATTGCAATTTGTTTTAGGTTACCCCAAGACATCTATCAGACGTCAAAAATATCAAAATTATTAATTTTAATGGATAAGGGTTCATGCCATCATTATAAAGGAAAGTCTCTGCAAGAAATTGACATTGATCCCGAAAAAGAGTTAGCAGAAACTGATGGTTCTGATGATGAAAATAAAGACATAAATTACAATCAACGCCCAAAGCTCTTAAAACAATCTGATTACTCTACCAAAGCTACTAAAAAAGGTACTAAACAATCTAGATTTGCTATTTTTTGCAATTAAAAAAATTAGTAAAAGTCTACATTATTTTTCAATGCTTTTTTTATTAACTCTATGAAATTCATTTATATTTATTATTATATTCATATTATTTCATATATTTTTTTATTATTTATTAATTAATGCATTATTTTATACAACATGTTTCGTTATTTTTAATAACATTTTCAAGTAAGTATATAATATATTAATTTTTTTTTTTAATTTTAATATATTATATAAAGATTGGGTTCGCATAAAAACTTACGTGTATAACGTACATATATAGAAAGTGAGTTGGTTTTGTTAGCCTTAAGCAATTTTGCATTACTTATTGCTTTATTATTTTTTTGTTATTTTACTAAATAGTTTAAATTTTGGTTAATTGTTTTTTTTATATATATATTATGTACATATGTAAAATTTATATTGTTTATGTACACATTTTGAAAAATTATTATTAAATTTAAATAAATACTATTATAAATGCGTTTTTATTATATTTTTAAAACTTACCTTACAGTAAATAATGAAATACTTTTAAAAAATAATTTAAATAAACACATTTGCTATGCTAATTATTAAATTAGAGCATACTAATAAAATTACAGGTTTATAAAAATAATATTTAGTTGTTTCATTAGACGTTAGTTGCTTAATAATTTCAGTTTTATTTAATTTATTTTTCATTTAAAGGTAATAAACGATATATCAAAAGTGTACAGTTATGTTTACAAATGTTATTTGCTGTGTTGCCAGATGTTAGAGGCGTATTAGAACTTCAACTTATGCGGAGGCTTATGCTACTGGCTCATAATGAAAAATGTATATCAGTATAAAAGCATAGCGCCACGTAGTGGTGACTCCATTGGACTACAATGTATAACTGTATATGTGTATGAGTCGAAATGGTCACCAAACAAAATTTTGTGGAACTACTTCTAGTAAAGTACTAAGTTGAAATATATTGATATACAAGCTAAAACGTACTTGCCTCCAGTTTTTCGTACCTGCCTCCGTTGTGGAGGCTAGTACTAACAGCGTGTATATATTTTGGAGGAGTATTAGTTGTTTTACATCTATATATATATATATATATAGATGTCTAAAGGGGTGCTACGTACTTCCGATGATAAGGGGAATATAACCTTGTCACCGTAGCGGTTACTGATGACAATGCTGTCAACAGGCCAGCTTGGCTCAATGGAGATGGGCAGAGTTCAACAAAAAAAAATATATAAATATATATGGCACCATAAACAAAAGGGCAAACAAAAGAAAAGAATTGGCAGACTTACTAAAATCCGTTCAATCACCGTTGGGTCCTGGGCTCCAATTGATTTTTTTTAATTCTACTGTAAAATATGCTAAAAAAAAAACAATAAAAAAAAACGATTTCAAGTTAATAAAGAAAATATATTGTCGTTTACTGAATTCTCCACCTTGAGAAATTAAAACTTAAATTAATTAATAACAACATTCAGCCATTATATTTATAAGTAATTTTATAAGTAAGTAATTTTATAAGTAAATTTATAAGTAACCTCAATAAAAGTTACTCCATAGTTCGCTATTCAACAAATTCAGAGATTTAACAGGTAAAGGTTTAACCTCAAAATTACCCGATTATAAGCTTATAGTCAGGTGTACATTTGTAGTACACTGTATAATGTTTAGTGACAAGAATAAAATTTACCATAAAAAAAATTACTATTATTGAACACACATGGCTAAACGCCAAAAGATATAAATAAACTATTTAATTAGTAGCCGTGGCTGAACGCATCAAAAGATTAAACGTTATACTAAATTGAGTATAAATATAACTATTCGTTATAATATTAAGTAGTCATACCATTAAACAGTTATAACTTCCATATGCAAGATAAAAGAAAAGAAATAAATTTTAAGTTAGTTATAGGACGTAGCTTGAACATCTACAAACATCAATGTTTATAATTTAATTAAACATACAATTAAACCAGTTATAGGTCGTAGCTTGACGCCTACAAGATGTCAACATACGTTAACTAACTACCGCACTGATATTTCATATACAATTAATTAGTTATTACATTTATACGATAATTCATTATAGGACGAATATATATAAAGAAATTTAGTTATAGACTGTAGCTTGAACGCCTATTAAATATTAACATATTACGTTAATTAATTAATCGTAGAACTAATATCACTAAATGATTAGTTATAGGCCGTAGCTTGGACGCCTATAAAATAAAACATATAAAGTTAGGAATCCGATAAGACAAAAAAAATATAGTGTAAAACTTTTAAATAAAAAAAGAAATGTACCTTTTCCGATGAAGAAAGGCATCAACCACGATGGTGAGAATTAGGGGATCTGGGCAACAAAAACATCAGGCTCTGGTATTTATTTCAAAAATCCTTCCATTTATGGAGCCAAAATGGAGGAGCACATGGCCACAAGAATTTCGGCAAACTTATAATAAAACAAGAATTTAGTTAATTAATCGCGAATTTAATAATAATAACAAATTTTAATGATTACCTTATAATAACTCAATCCTCACAGCAAACATGGTGCGTGATTAAAAGGAATCACCAAAACTGACGCGAATTCGTTATACGAATTCTATTGCGTCGTCACCACAATCGACACACAAAAGGCCGTTTATCCGCACGGATTCAGTTTTAATTCAACGAAATGAACAAAAAAACTTTTGAATTTGCGCATTAACTTTTCAATCGACGTTGCCAGATTCCCTATTCTTCAGTGAATTACTCAGACATGCAATCCCCACTCAGTAACAAGTAATCCCCATCAAACACACTTTAATTATGAATTAACAAATTAATTCAATAAATTTTAATCAACAAAAACCCACTCAATAATTGGAAATTAATTAATATTAATTTCCCAAAGTAGACGCGGCAACTCCGCATGAACAATTTCACACCATGTTGGTAACATATAGGGAATTTAATTCCACAATGTTAGCAACACTGCTCTCACAGACCTCTGTCTGTCAAAATAATATTTTTGACATTTATAAACACTTTATAAATGTCAACAAACAACACAACCCCAAACTTCCATTTGTTTAGTTGATTATAGTGCAGTGTTTGTGTACACCCGCTGGATTACAGCTGCAAAGACCACATATTACCGGTAAGGTTATTCACATTCCAAGTACATTCACTTAATTTATTTTATTT
Source organism: Tachinus rufipes (assembly GCA_963932245.1). Taxonomy (NCBI): domain Eukaryota; kingdom Metazoa; phylum Arthropoda; class Insecta; order Coleoptera; family Staphylinidae; genus Tachinus; species Tachinus rufipes. The sequence goes on from OZ010747.1 coordinate 57,515,571, forward strand.
TATTATTGACATCAAATATTAAATTAATAATTTAAATTGACCATAACAATATATTTTTTTAGATTCCCAACAATATATTATCCCAAATAAAATTTACTAGAAATATCCCAACGCCCAACGACAATGATACAGAAGGACTGTAACAATGAACGGAGACAAACTTAATTTAAATGTGAATTGGAAACCAAATTTGTTAACAAGCTAAGTATTACAATTATCATTTTATAATTACTAATCCCTGTAAATATAACAAAATAAATCTACCAAATTAATCTCTATTTGTCCTTTTCAGTGCCACAATCAACAAACCGAACCCTATACATCGTCAACCCCCATCTTCACTTATGCTGCGAAGGAAGGAATACTGCCAGATTGTGCAACTCCAAACTGGGACGTAACAACTCCCCCTTTACTTCCACACAAAAAAAAAAAAAAAAAAGCTTTTTTTTTTTTTTTTTAAATAATAATAACTTAAAACATAAAAGAAAAAGGAAAAGGTATTATAGTAACCTAGTCAAGTATCTCTATTTTCTTTAATCAAACAAAGAAACATCCAAATATGACTAATTATTTTAGCCATACAAGTTAACAGAAATAATAACTCGTGTCTTTTAGGGTTAGAATTCTAAACCAAGGATAAAAGACAAAGAAAAAAAAAATAACCAAGTTAATCCAAAATTAAACAATTACTCAGTTGTAATCAACTGTACCCGAGTGGCACACAAAAAAAGAAAAATAACTAGGTGGTCCAATACAACCTAAACATTCACCTGATAAATCCATAAGACACGGATCAAAAGAAAACCAAAACATTTATTCTGGAGAATGCAAGTATTAAATTTAATTATATCTCACAAACAAACCCATACAAAAACATACAAAAAAAACAAACATAAAAACACACTAACATGTATCGCAGGTGGTGTCATAAAAGAGAAGAGTTGACCACAGACAGTCCAAGAAAGAGTACCTAAAGAAGGATACCAAAAAAAAACCGTAGTCCCACATTCCTCCCCTAGCCTAAAGACTGCTTTAACACCTTCCCTCGGGGCTGCAGCTCGGTGAATGTGGGTCGGCGAAAGGAAAGAGAGAGGAAGATACACAAAATATAGACCGACACCACCCAATACATCACGTCAAGACGCCAAGATTCACACAACCAAATCATAATCCAAATTCCAAAAGCTAAAGTCGTCATAATTGGGGTACATAGGTATCTCCTCATACCCCCGTGCCGAAAAATAAAGCTGGGCACCACACTCCCAACACACAAACCAACACAAACATACGAACACAAGACAATACATGATGTAATTAACCAGAGGTTAATGATGGAAGAGACATCAACTGGGTCACTTAGAGGACTTCTACCTCATGCGGAAACACAATTGCCCTATTCTATTGGCCGGGAACAACACAGCAATCTAGCAAGAATCAATCTTCATCACCCACAGAGACTGGCTTCAGGTCGCCGACATGCCACCGCCCTTTAGGACGACCGGTATCATCAACCAACTCGTAAGTCACTGAGCCCAGTTTCTTTTGGACAAAATATGGACCGGAAAACTTTTCTCCAAGCTTGGCATTGAAATGCTTGATAGCATTTGATAACTGCTTTTCTCGCTTCCATACTTGGTCTCCTACATTATAGGTAACATTACGATGTCTCAGATTATAACGTGTTTTAGATTTAAGATGTGCATGTTTTAACTTTTCTGCCACATATGTATGTAACTCTTCCAACTGTTTAACTACACTTTTTGCACCATCTGCTCTAGTTCCAACAATACCTTGTTTCACTCTTCGTTCCTCATATTCATCCCCATTCAAAATTAACTCTCTACCGAAATTTACAAAATAAGGGGTTTGACTGGTTACTTCATGCTTAGCTGTTCTAATTGCACATCCTAACTTTGGCAGGTTTATATCCCACTTTCTTTGATCTTTATCAGCATAGGAGGCTATCATGGTTTTAATAACCCGATTAACCCGTTCACAGGGATTACTTTGGGGATGGTAAACAGCATTATATATGACATTGACCCCATACTCTTTCATAAGGCCTTTAAACTGTTTACTCGTGTACTGAACTCCATTATCAGTTAATAAAATTTCGGGGACGCCGAAGTGTAAAAATACATTGTCTTCCAACAGTTTACAAACGTTTGCCGTGGTGGCAGCTCGTAAGGGGAAGAATAAAGAAAACTTGCTAAAATAATCTGAAACAACTAACACAAAACTATTTCCTTTACTGCTGCGGGGCAATGGTCCGATTAGGTCTGTACTTATCATTTGCCAACAACGTTTAATTGTAGGCCTGCTACCCATCAAACCCGCAGGCTTTCGTTGTTCGGGTTTGTGTCGACAACAGACTAAACATTTAGTAACGTAACGATGAATACAAGTTTTAAGCTTAGGCCAGTAGTATTTGGCAGCAACCCGTTGATAGGTTTTATAAATACCTAAATGACCAGCTTTGGGGTCATCATGGAGTTCCTTCAGAAGCTCCGGACGTAACCCCTTAGGGATCACTAACTTCCACTGCTCACACTCATCTTTCCAGTCTTCCTTCTCATTATCAACACACTTGTACAGCCTCCCATCAACCACTCGCCAGTTCATATAATCTAGAGGTTTTTCTTTCACTCTTGCACACATCTTAACATACCACCTGTCATTCATGCTGGAGTCCTCCACACAGAGAGCATCGAGTTTTAATGCCTCACTATCAACCAACTCTCTCGACAAGCAGTCGGGCACTACATGCTCTTTCCCTTTGCGATGCACAATACTGAATTCATATTGTTGCATCTTCAGAGCCCACCTACCCAGGCGTCCCTGAGGGTCTTTCAAGTGGTCAAGCCATAACAAGCTGTAGTGGTCGGTTATGACGGTAAACTTGGCCCCCTCGAGATAACACCTTAACTTGTCAATACTCCATAGGACACAAAGGCATTCTCGCTCTGTCGCATTAAATTTCCTCTCAGATCGGGTCATGGATCGGGATAGATAGCAGATGACATGTTCTTGGTTGTCATAGGTTTGGGAAAGTACTGCTCCCAGCCCGTACCCACTCGCATCGCATTGTAGAGTGAAAGGATACTCAAAGTTAGGGCATGAAAGTATTGGAGGACTGACCAAGGCTTCCTTAAGTTTGTTGAAAGCATCCTCGCACTCTTTTGACCAGCAGAATTTGACGGCCTTTTTGGTAAGTTCTGTCAATGGTATCGCAAGCTCCGAATAGTTCGGTATGAACTTTCTATACCAAGACATCATGCCTAATATCGATCTAACCCCTCTAACATTTTTCGGACTCGGCATCTCTACAACCGCCTTCACTTTATCCGGATCCACATTGATCCCTAACCGATTCACAATGTAGCCAAGATATTTCACTTCGCTACGACAAAATTTACATTTGTCAGCACTCAAGGTAAGACCTGCTTTTAGCAATCTTCTAAACACCTCCTTTAAAATTTCAATATGCTTTTCAAAACTTGGCGTAACTATTATCACGTCATCCAAATACGTGAATAAAAATGGCTCTAATTCAGGACCAAAAACCCTATCCACCAAAGCTTGAAAAGTTCCGGGAGCACCGCTCAGCCCGAAGGGCATACGATTAAATTGGAACAATCCTCGCCCAGGGATTGTGAAAGCAGTGAGAGGTTTACTAGCATCGTCAAGAGGAATTTGCCAATATGCACTTTTGATATCCAGGCTGCTTAGATATTTACCACCTCCCAATTTATCGAGAATGGCATTCATATAAGGCAGTGGATATGCACATGGTTCGGGTACTTTATTTAATTTCCTGAAATCTACACAGAATCTAAAAGATCCATCTGGTTTCGGGACCATCAATATTGGTGAACTCCAACCGCTCACACTCTTTTCAATCACTCCTAAGCTCAACATCTTGCTCACCTCTTCATCTATACGTTTTTGGACGAAAGGACTAACTGGATAATATCTAGACTTAATTGGAGGGCTGGTAGTAGTGATTTTATGGTGGACTAAACTAGTACACCCTAACTCAATATCTTTAATTGAATCAAAATACTCACTAACCACCCTAGATAACTCCTGTTTTTGTAAAACTGACAAATCTTCTTCAGATTCTATTAAATTCACTCCTAAGCTAGAATCTGATTCGAAATGCCACTCTTTTGTCCTTAAATTTGGTATAATACCCATGGTAGCCCAAAAAGTAGTACCTAAAATGATGTCATGCCTCAAACCTGGCACAACATACACGTGAAAAATATGGGTTCTATTTTCCAATGTGATCGGGATTCTAATTTTACCTTGACAGGGAACAGCTTGATTATTTGCTACTGTGCAATTAAAACTACCAGTTTCCACTTGTAACCCTAAAGTTTTTAATTTATCCCAACCATTCGATCCAACAAAAATTCCATTTGCTCCTGAATCTAACAGTCCTTTCATTTCACATTCATAAATTTTCACTTTCACAAACGGACAATCACTCTCACTAAGACCTTCAAACACAAAATCTAACTTCTTGGTCTCGGAATTGATTTGGGGTTCAGGTCGACCAACTAACGCCTTCCCCCGGATTCGTTTCCCGAACATGCTGGACAGTTAGACTTAATGTAGCCCACTTTACCGCAACCAAAACACTTAATTATTTTATCAGGACATTCTCTGGCCCTATGACCCATTTTACTGCACTTGAAACACTTTATTGGGGCAGTTAAATTATTTGTTTCATTTGACTGAGAATTTGTTACCTTTTTATTAGTCTGTACCCTCTGGTTGTATCCATTGGGACCGACTTTTGACACATTATTAGTATTTTGATTGGTAAAGCTGGTGTTTCTGGATCGAGGTTCTGCATTGTTACCACCAATGCCACGATTGTCATTCCACTGACCTGAACCTCTTCCAGACCTAGCATCCAAACTGTTTACCGCTTTAGATTGCGGACTATCCGCAGTCCTATCCCTCAGACTCTCCCTATACCTATCTTGGGATCTATCCCCAAAATAACCTAAATCTAATCCATCCTGTGACTCATAGCATTCATGTACCCGCAACGCTTTAGGTCTGCCTCTATAGGCCAAATCCGTTTCCAATACGGGACCTTTCTCTGGGGAAACATAATCATGCATGGTCCAACGTGCATCTTCTATCTTACGACACACCTCTATCAATTTTGCTTCAGAATCAATTTCAGCGAATAATAATAATAATAATAATAATAATATTTATTTAATGTTTCAGATCACTATTGTGGTATACATAAGTCATAAAAATTGTAAAATACAAAATACGGTTTAAATTATGCGATAAAAAGTAGAAATGCGTTAGAATACATACAGTTAAAATCATCATAAAAACAAATAAAATATAAAAAATTAAACAATGTACAGTTAGACATGCATGAACAGTACAAATTCGTTTATAGTATAAAAACAATTATTAGTCAATTATTAGTAATCGGGTTTGGTAGTATGGGTGGAGGTTTTTCTGAATGAGTCTTAGTTTTACAGCTTCGCTTACTTTACATGTTAACCTTTCAAACAAGTTTGTCATATAAGCTAAATATATCCCAATACTTTCTTCGGGTCCTTGAGTTCGAAACTTTATTTGCTCCCATAGCCTTTCATTATAATCTCGGGGTAAAAATTCATACCTCATCTGGTCACACAAATGATCCCAATCTCTAACAGTTTTGCGATTGGCCCGGTACCAGATTAAAGCTTTACCGTCCATCAGTTCGGCAGCACATAAAAACAAGGTCCTTTTACTAACTCCCCAAGATATACTTAACTCGTCAACCCTTTCCAAAAACCCATTCAAACTCAAGGAATCCCTCTCTCCGGTGAATTTAATTCTCCACTTACTAACAGACCCACGGTGATTGTCTGTAAAGCTCGCTTGTGGTAACTCGGTGACGTCATGTCCCGTAAGATTTATTCCATCTTGGGGATTACGCGTAGGAGTTGAGGTTGAGGACGCTCCTAGTATTGTCGAAGATAATACGGCATCTACCGGTAGTTCCGATGCAATGATTTGAGCCGACTTAAATTTTTCAACATTGACACTAAAGGTGCTATAACATGATAATGCAAGTTTCAACAAAGTTGATTTTGTTTTCTGAAAATCAGGGTCCTCTGGTGAGAGTCGTTCAAGCCGGTGAAGCACATGACATAATTTGGTTTCACATTTCCTAACTTCGTTGTTACTTTCGAAATCGTATTTTAACGTGTCACTCAAACTGGTTAATTTACCTTCACAAGCTTTTAAATTATCTTCAATATTCATGCCCGCAATACTGGTAAATTTGTGACCTTCACGTTCCAACTTCAATGCACCCCTCAAGCTTTTTACCATTTCTTTGTTGGTACTATCACCACCCGTCATACCCCTAACGTTCAGCTCATACTCCAACTCCTCCTTCACCAAACGATCTATGTCCATCTTCAACATTTTACTGCTGTAATCGATTCCGACACACAAAAATAAAACAAAACTAACCTAACCTAACGACCTATAACGTAACTTGTGTAACTTAAAAAAAAATGTCCAATACTAACCACTAAACCGGACCCACGATAATAACAATTTAAAAAAAATGTGATTTTTGGTGTCTAATACAAAACCAATTTTTGTTTATAGCTAGCCAGCCCCACGTTGGGCTCCAAAATTGCTACGTACTTCCGATGATAAGGGGAATATAACCTTGTCACCGTAGCGGTTACTGATGACAATGCTGTCAACAGGCCAGCTTGGCTCAATGGAGATGGGCAGAGTTCAACAAAAAAAAAATATAAATATATATGGCACCATAAACAAAAGGGCAAACAAAAGAAAAGAATTGGCAGACTTACTAAAATCCGTTCAATCACCGTTGGGTCCTGGGCTCCAATTGATTTTTTTTAATTCTACTGTAAAATATGCTAAAAAAAAAACAATAAAAAAAAACGATTTCAAGTTAATAAAGAAAATATATTGTCGTTTACTGAATTCTCCACCTTGAGAAATTAAAACATTAAATTAATTAATAACAACATTCAGCCATTATATTTATAAGTAATTTTATAAGTAAGTAATTTTATAAGTAAATTTATAAGTAACCTCAATAAAAGTTACTCCATAGTTCGCTATTCAACAAATTCAGAGATTTAACAGGTAAAGGTTTAACCTCAAAATTACCCGATTATAAGCTTATAGTCAGGTGTACATTTGTAGTACACTGTATAATGTTTAGTGACAAGAATAAAATTTACCATAAAAAAAATTACTATTATTGAACACACATGGCTAAACGCCAAAAGATATAAATAAACTATTTAATTAGTAGCCGTGGCTGAACGCATCAAAAGATTAAACGTTATACTAAATTGAGTATAAATATAACTATTCGTTATAATATTAAGTAGTCATACCATTAAACAGTTATAACTTCCATATGCAAGATAAAAGAAAAGAAATAAATTTTAAGTTAGTTATAGGACGTAGCTTGAACATCTACAAACATCAATGTTTATAATTTAATTAAACATACAATTAAACCAGTTATAGGTCGTAGCTTGACGCCTACAAGATGTCAACATACGTTAACTAACTACCGCACTGATATTTCATATACAATTAATTAGTTATTACATTTATACGATAATTCATTATAGGACGAATATATATAAAGAAATTTAGTTATAGACTGTAGCTTGAACGCCTATTAAATATTAACATATTACGTTAATTAATTAATCGTAGAACTAATATCACTAAATGATTAGTTATAGGCCGTAGCTTGGACGCCTATAAAATAAAACATATAAAGTTAGGAATCCGATAAGACAAAAAAAATATAGTGTAAAACTTTTAAATAAAAAAAGAAATGTACCTTTTCCGATGAAGAAAGGCATCAACCACGATGGTGAGAATTAGGGGATCTGGGCAACAAAAACATCAGGCTCTGGTATTTATTTCAAAAATCCTTCCATTTATGGAGCCAAAATGGAGGAGCACATGGCCACAAGAATTTCGGCAAACTTATAATAAAACAAGAATTTAGTTAATTAATCGCGAATTTAATAATAATAACAAATTTTAATGATTACCTTATAATAACTCAATCCTCACAGCAAACATGGTGCGTGATTAAAAGGAATCACCAAAACTGACGCGAATTCGTTATACGAATTCTATTGCGTCGTCACCACAATCGACACACAAAAGGCCGTTTATCCGCACGGATTCAGTTTTAATTCAACGAAATGAACAAAAAAACTTTTGAATTTGCGCATTAACTTTTCAATCGACGTTGCCAGATTCCCTATTCTTCAGTGAATTACTCAGACATGCAATCCCCACTCAGTAACAAGTAATCCCCATCAAACACACTTTAATTATGAATTAACAAATTAATTCAATAAATTTTAATCAACAAAAACCCACTCAATAATTGGAAATTAATTAATATTAATTTCCCAAAGTAGACGCGGCAACTCCGCATGAACAATTTCACACCATGTTGGTAACATATAGGGAATTTAATTCCACAATGTTAGCAACACTGCTCTCACAGACCTCTGTCTGTCAAAATAATATTTTTGACATTTATAAACACTTTATAAATGTCAACAAACAACACAACCCCAAACTTCCATTTGTTTAGTTGATTATAGTGCAGTGTTTGTGTACACCCGCTGGATTACAGCTGCAAAGACCACATATTACCGGTAAGGTTATTCACATTCCAAGTACATTCACTTAATTTATTTTATTTTATTATTGACATCAAATATTAAATTAATAATTTAAATTGACCATAACAATATATTTTTTTAGATTTCCAACAATATATTATCCCAAATAAAAGTTACTAGAAATATCCCAACGCCCAACGACAATGATACAGAAGGACTGTAACAATGAACGGAGACAAACTTAATTTAAATGTGAATTGGAAACCAAATTTGTTAACAAGCTAAGTATTACAATTATCATTTTATAATTACTAATCCCTGTAAATATAACAAAATAAATCTACCAAATTAATCTCTATTTGTCCTTTTCAGTGCCACAATCAACAAACCGAACCCTATACATCGTCAACCCCCATCTTCACTTATGCTGCGAAGGAAGGAATACTGCCAGATTGTGCAACTCCAAACTGGGACGTAACAGGGGTTTAGTCCTACATTTGTATAGAAGTTATCGTCCTACATGATTTGTGTAGCCCGATACCCCTTTAGATCTTAACACACAAAAATATGCCTGCGGGCATATATATTCTCATATATATCCCCTGCTGTGCGACCGTACCCGACCGTGCGGCCTATAAAATGTAAATTTTTTTGTTCAAATGTTTCAATAGAATAGAGTTTACTTGTTATATTCATTTAAATATTATTACGTTTATATTAATTTATTTAATATATTTTCTAGTACAAAGTATTTATTAAAAAAAAATACTTTTTATTAAAAATGCCTTTTGTAATATTCATATTAATTAAATTGCTTACGTTTTTCTTATTAAAAGTTGTGCCTTACCTTTGGTTACCGGCTGGTCTAACCTTGTATGCTATTGTAACTTATTACAATATGACCGAATAATATTTGAAAACAACAATAATAATATTTATAATAACTACATTTTTAATTATAAAGGTTCATAAGCGTACATATCACAACGTTAATGACAGTCTTTAAAACTGTAACAAAATCCTGAGATTATTTTACAAATTTAAAGATAAGTGCAAATTCTGTAGAAAATTATGTAAAGTCTATAAATAATTTAAGCAAATTGTTTATAAAAATGTTCAGTACAATAAATAAAGTTAACTAAATTTAATGCATTATTAGCTGACTTGAAGCTTAATTTGAAATATATGTAAATTACTATAATTATAAAAGTATTATAATTTATATTTGCTTTGCTTTTGTTTTGTGATTAGATTTTGTGGCATAGTAACCTAATTTCATTTTGCTTCAGTTGTAAAGACTATTTTTTTATATTAAATAAGGTTGGTTAATTATAATGCAATTCTTAAGTTATTAAACTTTATTATAAGATAATTATAAAAATATTACACATAAAGTTACAATAATTTATATTTGTACTGTAAAAACGCCTTGATCTGGACGTTGTTTTGTGTTTAAATTTTGTATGATTTTTTTAGTAATAATGTGAGAGTAGTGAAGACGTGAAAGTAGTGAGAATGTGATACTAGTAAGAATGTGAGAAGAGTAGGAATGTGAATGTAGTGAGAATGTAAAAGTTGTGAGAAAGTAAGAGTAGTGACAATGTGAAAGTAGTGAAAATTTAAAAATAGTAAGATTGTGAGAATAGTGAGAATGGGAGAAAAGTGAGAATGTAAAAATAATAAGAACGTAAAAGTAGTAGAATGTGAAAAAATACAAAATGTGTGTAGTGAAGATGTAAGAGTAGTGAGAATATAAGTGTAGTAAAAAAGTGAGACAAGTAAGAATTTAAAAATATTAAAAAATTAAGAAAAGCTAGAAGGTAAAACAAGTGAGATTGTAAAAATAGTGAAAATGTAAGAGTAATGAGAATGAGTAAGTAATAAGAATGTAAAAATAGTGAAAATGTGAGAAAAGTAACAATGTGAGAGTAGTAAGAATGTGAGAGTAAAGAAAATGTGAGAATAGTAAGAAGGTGAGAGTAATAACATTGTGAGAGTGATAAGAATGTGAAATTAAAGAAAATGTGAGAATAGTAAGAAGGTGAGAACGTGAGAGTAATAACAATGTAAGAGTAGTAAGAATGTAAGAATAGTGAGAGCGTGAAGGTTGTAAAACTGTAAGAATAGTGAAAATATGAGAGTATTGACAAAGTAAAAATAGTGAGAATGTAAAAATAGTAAAAATTCGAGAGTAGTGAGATTGTAAGAGTGGTATGAATGTGAGAGTAATAAACATGTGATTGAAGTAAGAATGTGAAAATAGTGAAAGGTAAAAGATGCGACAATTTGAGATTAATGACGGTAGTAAGAATGTGAGAGTAGAAACAATGTGATAATGTAAAAGTAATGAGAATGTGAGAGTAGTGACATTGCAAAAATAGTAAGATTAGTGAGAATGTAAAAATAGTGACAGTATGAAAGTGTTGAGAATGTAAAAATAGTGAGAATAGTAAAAATATGAAAGTAGTAACAGTAATAAAAATGTAAAAATAGTGAGTATGTTAGCATAAAGAGAATGTGAAAGTAGTGAAAATGTGAAAGAAGCAACAATGTTAGAGTAGTGTGAGTAGTACAAATGTAAAAATAAAGTAATAGTAAAATAAATAAGAATGTAAGAATGTGGAAATAGTATAAAATAAAAGATGCGACAATGTGAGAGTATTTGACAATAGTGAGAATGTAAGAGTAGAAAAAATGTAAAAGTAGTAAAACGTAAAACAGGTAAAAATGTAAGAATAATGAGAATAATAAAAATGTGAGAGTAGTGAGAGCAGTGAGAATGTGAGAGTAGTACGATTGTAAGAGTAGAAAAATAGTATTCGTAATGAGAATGAAAAACAGTAATATTGCAAAAATAGCAAAAATGTGAATGTAGTGATAATGTGAGAATATCAAGAATGTTAACGTAGAGAGAATTTGAAAGTTAAAACTATAAGTAAGGAGAGTAGTAAGAATGTGAGAGAAGTGAGAATATGGTAGAAGCTACAATGTGAGTGTAAAAGTAGTGAGGTTGTGAGAGTAAAGAGATAGTGAGAGTAGTGTAAATGTGAAAGTAGTAAAAATGTGAGAGTAGTAAAATGAGAAAAAAATAATAAATTAAAAATAATGAAAATAAAAAAATAGTAAAAATGTAAGATTAGTGAGAAAGTAATAGTAGTAATTTTCACATTTTTACTATTTTCACATTTTTTTTCACATTTTACTACTCTTATATTTTTATTACTATATTATTCTCACAATAATAATAATAATAATAAGTAATAAAAATTGTCTTTATTTTTGTAATTTTACAAAAAAAAGCAAAGTTCATCACAATGATGATCTTCCATTTAACCTAATTTTAACATTTAATTTGAAACATATAAATAAAATTTAACAAAAGGGTACTTTCTGATTTTTTGATGGCTGACTATCATTTTCTATTTTCCAGTTATTTTATAGTATTTCATCAAAAATTGTAGCCTATTACTTCACTAGATTATTACTGGGATTTCCTTATTTATAGAGAACATTTGCCAGCCCTGATCCCTAGCACGAAAGAGGTTTAGCGCGCGTGCGGCTCAGAACATCTAAGGGCATCATAAACCTGTTAAAAACTCACTTTTAAGTTAGCAGTTTTATTCGTTATTGGAATTATTAACCAGACAGAATCAAGAAAAAGCTCTCAATATGTCATTTCTAAAATTTTACTATTCTTACACTGTCACTAATCTAACATTCTTACTATTCTCACATTCTCAATACTTTTACAAACTTAATACTTTCATATTCTCACTACTTTTTTATTGCCGCTTCACTCACATTTTGCTACTCTAAAATTTTAACTCTTTTTACAATTTTATTATTCTCACATACTATTACATTCTCATTACTTTTACGTTTTTACTTTTCTCATATTCTTACTACTTTTACTATTTTTTTACTCTCAAAATTTCACTACTCTTACATTGTAGCTTCTCCCACATTGTTACTATTTTTACATTTTTACTACTCTTTCAGTCTTACTACTCTCACATTTTAACTACTCTCACACTCTCACTAATTTCACATTCTCACTGTTTTCTCATTCTTACTATTCTTACATTCTTACTAATATCACTATTCTCAAATTGACACTATTCTAACATTCTTACTATTTTTACATTCTCAACTCTTTCACATTTTTTCTGTTTTTTCATACTCTTATTACATTTACGTTTTTACTACTTTCACATTCTACTACTCTCACATTTTTACTTTTCTCACATTTTTACTACTTTACATTTTCTTTATTCTCAGATACTCACTATTCCCACATCCTCACTACTCTCACATTCTTACTACTCTTGCATTTTTTAAAATGTTACATTCTCACTATTTTTACATTTTTACTATTTTCACATTATCTATGTTTTCTCATTCTTACTACTGTCACATTCTTTTTACATTTACTATCTTTCTATTCTTACAATCTCACTACTTTCACATTGTCGCTTCTCTCACATTCTCACTACTCCCACATTCTTACTACTCATACATTCTCATTATTATCACGTTGTTACTACTCTTATAGTTTTACTATTCTCACTATCTATCTGCTCTCACATTGTAGTTTTTTTCTGCAATTTTATCAATTAAAACATAAAAACATTGTATTGAAGTTTATTTATTTATTTGTATATTATATGTATAATAGTTAAAATTGTTGTTATATTTTTTTTCAAATTAAGTTCTAATATAATTCATATTTATTTTAATTGTTTATAATAACATTAATTACCACAAAAAAAAATGTGTTACGCTTATGGTGATGGTCTACATCGTAAATCTTTGGTTTTCTCGCTCGCACTGTTATGATTAAGACCTTACAAAATAACAATTTCTAATTAAATTAAAATACCAAATATTATATTATACAACATACATAATTAATTATTCAAATAAATTATTAAAACTAATTATTATTATTGCATACGTATACAATAACAATAATCAAACAGAAACGCAACAGTCGCAACGAAACAAAATGCATTGAAATATTATGGTGCGGTCGGGCGCGGAGCCGGAGGGTACTTCTCGTAACATTCGAACATGCGGAGAATGGAGGGTGTACGGTTTGCCGAGCGGATCTAAATAGCCGTATCGTCCTTGTTTTAAATTATATATTTTTATTTGTTTTATATACCTAAAACTTTATATCGAATATAAATAATTAATTAATTATAATAACTACAAGAATAGAAAAAATAAATATATTTGCATTTTATTTTATAAATAATATCATTTAATAAAAGATTTTTTTACGTATACATAATTATTTTTTGTGACATACGACTCAGTTTAAACGAATCTTTTTAGTTAGCCGATTTGAATGATTTCATTTAAAACATAACAAATTAAATAAAAATAATGGATATATGTAAGTCCAAACAGTTGACTAAAATAAACATCAAAATGAAAGTAGAGTAATCAGCCGAAAATATATACAAGAAAACTTGTCATTGTGTAATTTGTGTATGATTACTAAACAGTATTTAAAATATCCGTTTGATTGTACTCCGAACATCTGCCCGGCGACCACCAATCATAGGACGAGTACGATCACGTGCCGGTCGCCTGGTTTTCAACAGGGAACTGAACTAGTTAAAAATAGTTTTATTCTGAACTCCGCCGGTGACAGTCAGTCACGCAACACCGATCTAACGGTGTGGCGAGCATTTTAAAGTTGTGCTACAGTTTATTGTAAATAAATACAATAGTATTCTTTAATAAAGAGTAATACAAATTAATATTTATACTTGGGAAAATAATAAATTAAAATATATCCCAGAAATATAAAAAGCACAATATGAAGTTATGGAATAGCAGAAATTAATTTAAATGGTATTCCAGCTTCATAATAATTAAATTATTTATTATAATTAAAAGTGTGTTTGGATTTTCGTGATTATTACAACGAATTTATAATTTTTATTTTCAAATTCACCATTGAATTAAATTGTGATAAAGGAAATAAAGTCCTAAATAATTTAATAATTAGTTTCTCTTGAAATGGCAATATTTTGCTTGATTTATATATGACAGTTTTTCTGTTGTTCCGGATGCTTTGATATACATACGATTAAATTTTATGAATATAATACATCCACTTTAAAAGATTGCAACTGAATTACGCTGATTAAAATAATTAATTTAATTATGTGTATAATAAAGATTGTTAATTTAAATAGAATTTATTTCACACAACAAAGATGTGTCGGTGCATTTACGCACTGGGCGGTCGTTATACATTCGAGAGGGTTTTAATATATGTAAATACTTAAAATACATCGGATGGAGATAACAGTCAACAATTAAAATTCATAAACTTGTGTTTTCATAAATATTTACAATATAACAACATTGGATGTGCTATATTGTAACCTGACATTATTTTCATTTTTTAACATAGTGTATGTATGTAAATAATATAAAAAACATATACTACGAGTATCATCATAATACTCGATGTTAACTCCAAATCTCAAAACCTTTGCAAGTGTTCCGAAGTTGCATTTAGTGGATCAAAATGCATTAAACAGTGAAACAATGTATCACACTTTTGTATAGTTGGTGAAAACAACATTATGCTATAAAACATCTTATTTAGCAGATAGAAGTTAAAGTAATAAGAATAGTTAAAATATTTCCTTAATATCGATGAGAAAGACATACTATTAATAAACTTAATAATAAAATTAAACTGCTTATTCTAAAGTAATGAATATCGTATTGCCTTCTTACCGAGTTTTTCACATTAGAGGTCGATTCTCGTAATCAAATTCTTGGGCAGTTATGGCATTTAGTGAACACCTATCTGCTGGTCTCAAGTTTTGCCATCTGGATTTGGTTTTCTTTTTCCTGATCAGGTATTTGGTTGCTTTAGGCAATCCCAGGAGGTTTTTGTGACTTGGAGTGATCTAATACGATGCTGCCATCTGAGCCTCATTTTTTATGTCTGATTGTTTTTTCTTGATTTAATGATGAATTCTGACAAGTATTTTTGATAGAGAAGCCAGTTTGTCTTACGGACTAAGTTGTTTCTATCAAAAATTACACTAAGCTATAATGATTGAAATCTGGTCTGACAATAGTGCATTCTGGTGTATTTTTATGGTGGTAAATATAAAAAAAATAATTTAATTTTTCCTAATCCGGGAACTAACTACAATTGAGTTCTTTTGTTCTTAGGAAAAAAGCCGTAAATGCAGCTAATATTGTTTTGAGAAAATCGAAAAAATTTATCGTTGAGTGAGCCTTCAAATATTATTGAATTTGATTATTTTTTGGCAATTACAAATTTATTATCACTTGTTTTGAAACTATTAAATGACATATTTTTGATTTGTTGCTATTATTAGCCTCAAACTGTTTTATCTAACAATAATGATGAAACTTTTAACATATTTAGCTTTAAAGATGTAACTCAGTTCACTACCGCCATACAATTTATGATTTTTAAGTTATTTTTAGTTAATTTAAAGCTCTTATACTTTGAAAATAGATAAAAATTATCACATTACAAATTTAATTAGAAAATAAACTAATTTTTTTCCCAAAACTGTAGTTACGTTTTTTTCTAACGACGGCAGAGTTAGCTTTGATGCTAGTTAAAATGTAGGTGTGTTAATTTTAGTGATCAAGTGATCTTCTTACGAGAATTGCTTTTCCGCTTCCTGGTGAATTTAATCTGTTTGTTGTATAATTTTAATAAAATTCTTCATTTGAGATTGCGTTTAATAAATCTTTAACAATTTTATGGTGGGTATTTGCGTTGTCACTAGTTGCTTTATCAGACTGATTAGTGGCCGTGTCAAGTTTTTTACCTACTGCCTCTTGAGTGTATAGGAAACACCCGAGGAGCTGTATATTTGACGTGACGCACAGGCTCATTAATTTGGTAATTTCAAAAATGTGTCAGCTTTTTTTAGAGCGTGGCAATTGCGCGTAATTGAGCAGAAATTTCTTATCACTTTGACCAAACTTATGGTCAAAATAATTTCAAATCTTCTTTCGCGGAGTTCAGTCAATGCAGATTGAATCAGTTGAACCTTAGATACGGCTTTGGCCTAAATATAACATTTTGAAATTAAAATTAGTAAACTTACCTGTAATTACGGTGCTATCTATCATCTTTTTGGGGAATTAAGCATGTTAAAAAAAAAAATATAATACGAACATTAACATTATTCTTAAAAGACTATAAAACTACAATAATAAACAATTCCGTTGATGGTTAAAGATATAATATAATAATCATTGATATAATGAAGCAATATTAATTAACAATAATAAATAAATGTGTCGGTAACTATCAACACTTCTTTAAACTTAAAACTAATACAATAAATGTAATAAATGCAATCAATTCATGCCTGACTTGTCAATACATTTATTGCTAACTTAAATCTAAACAATTTATTGATTAATTGCAATTGCAATAATTCACAGCCATTTGATGCCTTACAATGTGGCATTTGTTGATTTTGACATAATAAATCTTTTTTTTTTTAGCAATTATTAATTAACACACTAGCTAGAGACATAATTGATAAACTTTCACAATATGACACACTGACATTTGACAACATTGAAATAACTATTTTAATTAAATTTAAATAATTTATTTCCAGAGACTATTAAGCTACAAATATTCAAGGTCACTCAGTGGCGGAGCAAGGATTGTTTGGCTACACAACAAAATATTGAAAAGTGCCCACTCAAAAACAGTTTTAAAAAAATACAGTTTTGTCATTTATTTGACCTTTATTTTGTAAATTATGGGACGCCCCAAGTTTTGAAATAAACGTCAAGGGTCCCCTATGCTTGTGGGCTCTTCCGCATTGCAGACCTCCGTCCTTGAGGTCAATATTGACAGACTGTTTAATTCTAGTCTTTTTAAAATTTAAAAGTAATTTTATGTTTATTTTCCATTTTGAAATTAAAAAAAAAAATACAAAACATTTTTCAATTTTTTTATTGTTTTTGTAATAATATAATAATGGTTTATAAATTATATTTAATTTCAAAATTATAAACTTTTTAGAACCCCTCCCCCCTCCAAGGAAAGACCAACTTTGTTCAATCTCTTTTAATTTTCTCTTTCCTTCTTTCTCTCTCTTCAGGAATAAACTTTGAGCTCCATCTATGGTGCATACTTTTATAACACCTATCGAACCTCATCCATTACTATCTTAAAATCACCATTCCGTACTACACTATACACATATAGATCCATGCATAATTAATGCCAACAACACCATACAAACAAACTTTTAGAATCTGTCACATCTACAAAACATTGACATTTGTACATTAACAATTAACTTGACCGCCTGAGTTTCTTAATGCAAATCACAGCCATCTTGAATGAAATCCTCTGTATGCATTGATTAAGAATAAACGAATTTAATAAAATTTACATTGAGTAATTGATGAGATCATAATTGTTGCGTCTTGGTTTTTGGTTAACAATAAAGTGTTCAAACTTATTACAAACATCTGATCAATGAAATTTGAATCAATGTTTACAATGGAGTAGAGAGAAGTGACAAATTTTAAGATGGTAATGGATGTGGTGTTGAGGATAGAAGTCGAGTCGTTGAATGATGCACCTGGTCTTGGACCATAGATGAAACCCCCTATTAATTTTTGAAGAGCGCAATTGGTAAAAGTATTGGTCGGATTGTACTCAAGGTACCAGTTGTTTGTCATTAATTTAGTATGTTTATAAACCTTCCAACATCCCCCCCTCCCACTTTACATTCGTGGGGGCACTATTAAGTTGTATCTAAGGTATCAGTTGTTTATCATTAATTTAATTAAACTCTCCAACCTCCCGCCTCCACTATAAATTAATGGAGGCGCTATCAACTGATACCCAGATACCAGATCAACTGGTACCTAAGATACCAGTTGTTTGTCATTATGTTACATCAATTCTAATAATAATAATACAAATTCTATTGTTCTCTTTCGAATTGAATAAGGGGCGCTATCAACTGGTACCCAACGCCATTTACAGGCAAGGTACTACCAGTTGAATTAAAATATTTTGAACCAACACAGTTGGTTTAGAGCAAAAGCGCAGCTAAATTTGCCTTTTCGATTTACAGTCTCCAATCTTCTTTGGAGATCATGTTGTTCCAAACCATCTAGAAAATTAGAATTTCTTAATAGGTAATACAGTTGTTTAAAATTAAGTTCAAGATTTGATTTTGTGCACTAAAAATCAAGTCAGCTGATATGTTATTATCAGCTACACGAACAAATTTTAATAGTGAAAACTTTTAAGCTAAGCAACATTTTTGACGATAAAATATATCAAATTGTGTTAGCCACTGATTAAAAAAATTGATCAAACTGGTTTGATTGTAAACGAGGAATTGAAAATATTGTTTTAGTGACTGAGAACCAAAAACAGAGAAATTTAAAGAAAAGAAAATTACTTACGATTAATTGATGTGTTCCAAAGACAGATGCTTTAGTTGTGTTACAATTTTTCCAATTTCAATTTCATGTTTTTTTTATATAATATGGATATTTTTCTCTAAGCTAAAACAAAACATTATTATATCTAGGATAATTTTGAACTATTTATTATTACTAAACTGATGATATGCCCCTGTATTTGTCATTAAGAAATTGATTACGTCATTTCCTTTTTTTAATTTAGTGATTTAGTGAGTGATCTGTCAATCATTCTGTCAAGTCAATTTTTTCTAGTAATTGTCAATTATACTAGGCTTGAGCCAAATTTTGAATTTTAATTTTCAAAAATGTTGCTTCTAGCAATACTTTAACTTGCTACAATTTTTATGAAATTTGATTTAAGTTCGAAATTCATTAGAAATGATTTAGAATTGTTTAAGACAATTTTTAATTTTTTCTAGTAAATGTCATTTAGTTTGTTTATGTTTGAATTTGTACAACTTACCGATTTTTGCCAGGACCTGTTCATTATAATTTATACAATGTATCGGCCGTAAATTGTGCCGGCTTCTATTCCTTAGTAACATTGAATCATAAATTACCAGAAATAAACAAAAATATAATTAGTTGTAGATTCTTGATAAAACTAATTATTATTTTATTAGGAAAGTTACAACAAATAATGTCAAACTTACTTCTTCCTGCTGGAGCTCTGACAACCGGTGCCTCGACCACAACATCGGCAACTTCTTTTGCTACTGCAGTACTCCAAATTATTTGCTTCTTCAACTACAACTACCGTCTCTGTTTACGTCGGATCTACCGCCACTGTCGCTTCCAAATTAATTGAACAACCTAAAAATATAAATGATTACATTACAATCACTGACTAAAACTTAATGATCATTTAAGAATTAATAATACTTACTTGGAGCCACCAATCGCTGCTTCAAACTGAACAAATAACCAGTTAAACTGGTATTTAAATTAGTCGGTGGGCTCACTCCTCTTTGTAGTGCTGACGACTCTACAATATTAAAAAATTAAAATTAAATAAAACTTGTAAACCTTTGAAGTACTTACAGTATCATTTCTTACCACCGCTAGAAGTAGCTACTTCTTCATCATCGGAGCTTCCTAGCGGAGGTATAATTGTTGGGATTTTTTTTTATTCCTAGGCTCAGCCAATTCTTCTTCTTTCGCTTTTTTGCACATATCGGCAATAATTGCGCTTAAAATAAGAAAAAATATAAAGTAAAATAGTAATGATTATTATTGATACTTATAAGGAGCCACCGACCAGATGTTGAGCCAGAGTTGTGTTTGAACTTGGCCTACTTACAGCTTTTTATTAAGCTGAGGACCCTGCAATATTAAAATGTAAATTAAAAAAAAAAAAAAAATTTGCAAACACTTACAATAAATTTTCCTTCCACCGCTAGAAGTTCCCATTTTCTCTTCATCGGAAGATATTAGCGGTGGAATTAGAGTGATCTGGTTTTCTTCAACTGTGGTTGATTACTAACTGCGTTTGAGCCTATAAAAATATATAAATAAAATTAAAATATAGAAATATTGTTAATTCTTACAACTCTTCTTTTTACCACCGCCCCGCTAACGGTGGTATCTCTATTGACTCTGGGATACCTTGATTTAATTTTTAATGTAACCTTATCTGGTATTTGATATAATATATGTAATGTATTTAATTAATTACAAGAAAGCTGGTTAGTTATTGTTCGATGATCTGATGTTGTGTATAATTTAAATATTACTTTATTGCTACTAAAATATATACATACACTTAAAATGTACTAAACTAAATCTAGGGTCTTGGGGTTATACTAAAATAGAAAATGAAAAGAGTAGTTATTTGTTTCGATAGCAATATGTTTTTTATTTTGATTGAACAATGTCCATGGAAATATGTGTAGAAAATGTAAATATCTGCAACATTGCGTCGATATAGTAAAGTATCTAGGTCATTAGTCAATTTTGGATCGGCAATGATTCGAATATCTTGTTTTTGAATAGAATTTAGTAGATATAGTGTAGTTTTATATGCCCCTTCTCATACTTGGGAACAATATTCAATACAAGCACGTATAAAGTTGTACAGCAGTAAAAACTGTTTACTTCTATTAAGAAATCCTAGTTTTCTACATACTTTCAAAGCTATATTAACAACATTGTATGTACCAGAGAAGATTATGTAAGATTGTAACTTCTAGTAGACTAACTGAAGAAAATTTGTATATGGTGTAACCTTTTCTTGTGTGTTTTATTTTATATAAATTTATGGTTACTGCCTGCCGCTTGTGTTTGCGACTGGGCGCGAGTAGCTCATTCAGTTATGGGTCATGGTTCAAAGAATCACTTAAAATGCACAATATTAAAAAGTTACTCACCAGTGGTTTTAGGGCTAACCTAACCTAACCTAATCTTTTTTTTTTTTTTTTGGTGAGGAAAACGCTACTGCTCCCTGGGCGCTTGGTTCAACGCGCCCAGGAGTGTGGGACTTCCACCCACTAAAAAACCTCAATTCTTCTCAACGAGTAAGCGGAATACCCCGATAAGGGTTTGCATCACCTACCCGTCTGGTCTCAATTAATTTGCCTGTTGTGCGGCTTTCTGCCTGGCCAGTTCTTCTCGTTCCTTTGTGCTCATTGTGTCTCTTACAAATGAGTGTACCTGCTTCCAGTTGTGCTTGTTTTCAAGTAGGACGTTCATTAGGCTGTCGATCGTCAGTGCCTTTCCTACAGCTACCTCTGTTTTATGTCTTCCGACGTGCCATTGCGTGCAATGGAGGATGGTGTGCTCCGGGGAATCGGTTTCGCCGCAGTAGTGACAATCGTCGCTCTGGGTCTTTCCAATCTTCTTGGTGTAGGTGCCAAAGCTCCCGTGGCCTGTCAGGAATTGTGTCAGGAAGTAGTCGGTGTTTCTGTGCTGGCATCTCACCCATCTTTCTATTGAGGGGATAAGCTTCTTTGTCCATTGTGCCGTGTCATGGGTGTCGTCCCATCTACGCTGCCACTGCTCTACGATGTTATACGTGGCTTCGCGCCATTCCTTTCTGGCTTGGTGTTTCTCTGCCAGCTCCTCCACTTTCAGGTCGATCGGCGGGATCGCTGCAATGACGCAGGCACCCTTGCCACTTGTCGTTCGATAAGCGCTGATGACTCTCAGTACGACTTTTCTTTGTGTGGATTAAAGCGCTGTCAGGTGCCTGTTTACGCACAGTGACCGCTTCCAGACCGGCGCCGCGTAGGTCAGTATGGATTGGATCACGGAGTGGTAAATCGCCCTTCTTTTAGCGCTTTGCCCGCTTACGTTTGGCATTATCTTCATTAGAGCAGTCATGGTCTTCTCTGCTTTGCCGATGGTGTTTTGAACGTGCGGGCCAAAGATCCAGTTTAAGTCCAACCATACTCCCAAGTACTTGACTGATTTTTTCGGGGTGATGGTTTCTCCTCTTAAGACAAAGGCGACTTCGGTCTTCTTCCTCGTTCCTTTCACGACCAGTGCCTCAGTTTTTTCGGAAGCCAGTTCTAGGCCGATTCCCGTCATCCATTTGTCTACCGCCTTTAGGGCTTTGTTCGCAGCCTTCTGCATCTCCTGCATGCTGTTCGCTCTGATCACCACCGCTAGGTCGTCGGCGTAGGCGACCGTTCTGCATTCTTTTGGAAGTTGTAGGCTCAGCACGGGGTCGTAGACGACGTTCCACAGAGTAAGTCCTAGGACGGAGCCCTGCGGAACCCCCTGTGTTAGGTTCTTCTCCTTCCCTGCGGCAATTTAGATGGTTCGCTCCCCCAGATAGCTTGATATGAGGTCTAGGAGATACCGGCTTGTTCCTATCTCTGTCAGCCTTCTTTTAATTTGCTCCCAGCTGGCGGTGTTAAACGCGTTTCTTACGTCCAGCAGGATGATTGCGGTCCACGCGCTTGTGCTGTCCTCGCAAAGCTTTCTTGCTTTCATGATGGCGTCGACTGTTGAGCGGCCCTTTCTGAAACCGTATTGGGTGCTGGATATGGCTTCTTTTTCTTCCAGTTCCTCCTCAAGCCTCTCCTTTATCAGGTGTTCGTACAACTTGCCGGGTACGCTTAGCAGACTAATAGCCCTAAATTTGTCTTCTCCTTTGGGGATCAGCGCTATCTTCGCTTTTTCCAAGGTTTTGGAAAGATTCTTTCGTCCAGGTTCTTGTTGTACGCTTCCAGCAGCACGTCGGGAATGATTTCGTGCGCGAGCTTGATGATTTGGCAGTGGATTCCGTCGGTGTCCCGAGGCTTTTTTAGGCGTTTTCTAATGGCCTCATTCAGCTCGTCGGCGGTAAAAGGAGTCGGGTCTTCTGCGTCTCCGGTTGTCAGCGGAGCTGCTTACTCAATAACATCCGGGAATAGCTCCTCAATAATCTCCTTCCTCCTGCTGTCCTCTAGAGTTATATGGTTCGGCTTTATAGCCAGCCTCTTCACCAGTATCTGGTAGCCCTGTCCAAAAGCATCGCTCTCAAGGTTGTCGACCAGGTTTCTTCATTTTTCTATCTTGCTCCTGCGGATAGCTGTTTGATACTCTTTTCTGGCGGTTTTGAGCTGTGCTTCGAGTTCTTTGACCCTATCCGGTTCTCCTTTCGCCCTGGATCTTGTCAGAAGCCTTTGTATTTCGGTACATTTCTTTCTTTTTGCGTCAATAGTATCGCTCCACCAGTAGGGCAAGTTGTTTGATTGGCCGCGGATCTTGTAGCTGGCCCAGTCCTGAACTTCTTTAAGTTTCTGGAAAAAGTTCTGGTTGTACCGGAGGCCTCGAAGTTCGTTCCTCGCTTTTTCTGCGTTCATTGCCCATTCCCATTCTGATCTTTGATCCTGGTTGTTGTAACGATTGCCAACCTCAAAAGAGAGATATCGGTGCAGGCTTAGGTATTCCTCGTCCTCTTCCACCTTCCATTTCCTTACCGAGATGTTGTTTGTGGCAATCGTTAGGTCAATGAACGATACGCTTTCCTTCCTTGCAAAGGTTGGCGTGAGTCCGTCATTTATTAGGATTAGGTTTAAGGCCGCCATCCAACGTGTGAGGTACTCGCCCCTTTTGTCCTCCTTTGCTGAGCCCCACGCTGGTGATTTCGAATTGAAATCGCCCGCCAGGATTACTCCCTTCTTTCTGGTCCTGATGGCCTCCATGATGTTGTCCACTCTAGACTTATAGGCGGGCAGAGTTGTGTTAGGCGAGACGTATGCGTTTATGACCTCATAGTCTGTCAGGCTAATAATTTGGAAGCCATTTTCTGGTTGGTGGCTAATTATTTTGGCTCTTTTTTTGTTCATTATCTGAACCGCCACGTCCGCTCCGTTGTCCGTCAGCAGACCCTGTTTTTTAGCTATGGTCTTATTGGGTTCCTGGAACAAGATGACGTCTGCTCCCATTCGTCTTGCCTGGGCTGCTGCTACGTCGTGGGCAGCCACGTTTATTTGTAGGTACTAAATTTTTTTGGTCCGACTGCTCCCGCCTACAGCGGTCTAGGAGTTTTCTGAAGTTTGGACACGCTGTCGAGTCTGGCCTATGCTCCTTGTTGCAGTGCCTGCAATAAGCTGCGCTCTAAAGTCTTTTGCCTGGTGCCCGGTTTTGCAGCAGTTCAGGCAGCCCTGTACTTCTGCTTTCTTGTCGGGGCAGTACGCCCGCGTGTGCCCGACTCCTAGGCAGTTGGTGCATCGAGGGATGCGGAACCTCTCCCTAAAGGTGCATTTGAGCATCCTATTTTCACCTTCTCTCCTTTTGTCAGCAGGCTGGCAGGTTTTTCGCCAATGACCAATGTCGCATTCTGGTTTCCGATCTTGGTCGGTCTTAAGTTCTTTAGCTCAAGAGGATCTTCTTCCATCCCCAGATCTGAAAGCTTGTTCCTTATCGCGTTTTCTATTTGTTCTTGGGTGGCATCTCCGTCGATGTTTGAGACGTGCAGCGTCTTACTCTCTCCAGAGTTCCCGCTGCCGCTCCGGACTTGCTGTTTCCCCAGTTCTTTTTGGAGGACGTTTTTCAGTCCCTCCGATCTTCTCTTTTCGGTCACGATAAGCAGATCCCCTTTCTTTGTCTGCCTCATAGACTTGACGCCTTTCCCTTCCTGGAGTGGATTCGCCTTTGCTTTTACCTTTTTCACCAGGTTGGCGTAGGTGCAGCCCGCCGCTTTGGCAATGATTACCTCAGTCGTCCTTGGCCTATTGTCTTTGTTTTTCTGCGGATCTCTTCTCCTTCCTTTCTGAGTTTTCCACTCCTGGTTTGGGTCGTCCTTTGTAGTTTTCCCCTCTCCTTTAGCCTCAGACTTCTTACTGCTTTTGTCCTCCTTTGGTTTTGGGGAGGCTATCTGGACCGTAATGCCCTCTCCACCCATTATGTATTCCATCAGTTTTCGGACCGTAACAGTTTTTTTTCCGGGTAGCTCTGCCACGATGTGGTTTCTCCGGTCCGCTTTCATCCTATCTTTTACCACCGTTAGCCCTTTGTACGCCTGCTGGAGTTGCGTGTTGTCGCTTTCCTCGAGGTCGATCATCAGGTAATAGTTATATCTTTCTTTTGTTTCCCATTCGAGCTCGCTTGTTGGGGTTTGCGTTGCGTATTTAATGTAGGCCATCTCTCCTGGAGTTACCCTTTGAGTCTTTACTTCCTCGATTTGCATGCTGCCGTTTCGTTCCGGTTTTCAGTAGATGAGCTTACACTCCTTATCTACTACCCTTACTGTGTCTTGGTTTTTCTGGAGTTCCCCCATTATCTCTTCTACTTGTCTTGTGTTTGGAAAGTCTTCTTCTTCCCAGTCCAAAGCAAGTAGCTCCTGTGCATTTGCTAGGCATTTCTTCTCTGAGACTCTTTCCCTCATTGGGGTTTTCTTTGGTAGAGGGCTTCGCTTCTTGGTTTTCCTCTCAGTCTCAAGATGTTTTTTGAGGGTATCTACTTCTTGTTTTAGTTTCTCTGTCTCCTCCATCTGTATATTTTCTTGGTCTTTCTTTCTATTAGCTAATTGGGCTTTCAGCTTTTTTATCTCTTTCCGCATTTCCTCCGTGCTCTCTCTCTGTTGTAGTTTGAGAGTCGCTAATTCTCCCTTTAGCTTTGAGGTCTCGTCCTCATCAGTTAGCTTCTGCTGGCTTTCCAAAGTTTTTTCTTTTTTATCAGGCTTTGCTTGTAGGTCATTCTTTAACGCTTTTATGTTGGTAGCTAAGGTTCTGATATGACCCTTCACGTTGATGTTAACGTTCTCACGTTTGTGCCAGTATTTTCAACGTTTTTTCCGCTTTCGGTGTTATTGGGTCATCTTTCGTGTATTTTCTACGGATCTCCTGCTTTGCCTCGTCTTCCTGCGGGATCGAGCCTAGCGAATCATCCGACTCTGAGCCTCCATCCTCGCTCGGTTCCTTTTGAGTAGGCCTCCCAGAGGAGGACTCTTTTGTGTGGGAAGTTAGGTCCCGCTCTTCCTTCTCAGTATCATTCTCAGTATCATTTTTCGTTGCGTTGTCGTCGTAGATTTGGGGCTTGGGAGATTCACCGAAGGGAGCCCCACCCTCCGGTGATTTTTTTTCCGAGGCTGTTTTATTTTTGTCGTCCATTTTACCATTTCCATTTTTTTTAAGGCTGCTGGAAACCTATAGGGTGGTTACTCCTCCAGCGGCAGAGCCCTATCGGGTCACTACTTGCTTCGTGACCTACCGCTGGAGGGTTTAGTTCTTCCGGCTTTGGCTACCGGCGGCCGCGCACTCTTCTTGTTTCTTTAGTCGGCGTCGAGTTTCGCCCTAGAAAAAAAGGAGAGAAGAAGGAAAATAAAAGCTGTTTGGCTCCCTAGCTCTAGAGACCTAGTTGCATCGGTTGCCTGGGTGTGATCCAGGGTAGATCGAAGAGTTTGACCAAGAGAGGTCGACAGATCATAGCGGAGATTGAAGAGAAAGTATTTCGCCAGAGCCTCTTTAGTTTCCATGCAGCGGGCACCGCGTGCAGGCGAGGTTGACTGGAGTTGGACTTATCATCCTACCAGCTCCTTCCCCACCAACCTAACCTAACCTCAATATTAATACAACAATAACAGTGCTACTAGACTAATGTTTGTGAAGTTACGTGTAACACCACGAACATACCAGGCACGGATAATACTACATGTAAGTACAGGTTTATTTACTAATTAATTTATACAAAATCTTAAATGTTAAATTTAATTATTATTAATTCTTCACCCATCCCGATCTCTCGAAGCAATAATTTACTCAATTAAAACTTAAAAAAATACAACCAAGAGACTCGTATTTCAATTACCAAATTAACATTTACATATGATTACAAAAGTCCACAATAACCACTGATTAAGTATTATGCTCCATATAAATAATTAATTTTGAATTTTAGATTTTTGGACCATGAACCACTGGCAATGAGGCACTCGCACACAGTCTCGCCCATTAATTACACCAGGTATGTACATAAAATTCTAACGGTGAACCATTTCCTAACGATAACCTGTCACATAATTAATTAATTTTAAATCCTTATAGTGTTATTTATTTAATTATTATAGTCACTTTGTATTAACTAAAACACGTTTTCATTAATTAATAACCCTCAAATTAGCATATTTCTATAACACATTAGCTAATATATATTTATTTATTAATTATTTACAGATCGGATGTCAGGTAATTAATTATGAGCATGTTTCTATTTCGGTGACCAACAGTTCAATTTTATTAATAGGTGAGTTATTATGATTTTAATTGATTATATAATTAATTTTTAAATTTTAGTTTAAATTTGATAACTCAAGAACTGTAAAGTCGCATCTCAGGAATAATATTATTTATTTCTCATTCATTTGTTTTAGCATGCTGACCGAGACGGTTCCTTCGTTTTTATCATCCATCGAAGTTGATCAGGCTAAGACTTCTGACAGGGAAGTATTATCTTATTTAACTGTAATCCCTATTAATCCTTATGTTTATTTTGTTTTAGTCACTGAACGTCAGAACACAAGAGCTGGAACGTTACAATGGATTCTTGGTTCTTTAGTTAAGCTTTACTAATTTTGGAGTATCCTATTCAAGTATTGAGGTTTTTATTTATAGATGCTACAAATTTTTACCTAGATTTTTTAAGACGTGATTTTTATGTCCGTTTTTAAAAATTCTCCTGAAAAAAAAAGGCGGAAAAATAGTAAAATTACGGAAAATCCGAGATAAATCCTTTAAAAGTAACCAATTTTTAGCAATTATGTGGTATATTTCACCCTAGGGCAAGCGAATCTAATTTTTTATTTTTGCGATCAAAAGTACTATGTTTTAGGAGTATCATATTCAAATTTCAAGTCTCCAGGTGTATCGGAATCGAAGATATCGAATTTTCAATAAAATGGTAATTTCATCATTTTTTGCGGAAAATTTTGGAAAACCAATAGCGGGATCGTGTTCTACGGAAAATTTCCTGTAAGATACACCCTTTTGAATATGGTTTTTACTATTTTTTTCTCATTTACAGCACAAAACTGAAAGAAGACAAAATATTCCTAAAAAATTAAAATGGCCGCCATTTACACTGCATTTGCACCTAGTTATCTAAAATTTTAAGAATTGTCATATTTTGGTACCCTAAACATGTGTACAAATTGAGCAAAATCGGAGACATCGATGTGGGAACTATTGTCCGAACTAAGTGCAATTACCCATAAAGAAAAAAAAAGATTTATCTGAAGAAATTATGAGATAATTGGATTTGAAACATATTTATAAAGTCTATAAAGTCTTCAACCAAAAAAATCATGTGTGTGTTGTACCGTATGCGGTCGCCGAGGGGGATTTTTGTATCACCACCCTTAGATATGGTCTTGCCCTCCGAAACACATTAAGTGCACTTCCGGTACACGTTAAAATACTTTATAACTCCTAATATAATATTGACAAGAGTTTAAAATTAATTAGAAATAGGAAAACAGAACAAATTAATTTTAAACCAAAATACACTCGGTGCAGCCTGGATGAGCTTGGAATATTGTAGGTGTAGTTAGAAACCGTTTCTGTAGACCAGGGGCGATCAAACAGTCGATCGCGATAGGTTTTTAAGTCGATCGCATTTTATCAAATGTTTTTGAAATTTCTGATATTTAATGTATAAAAGTACACTAAATATTTATTTTTTAACAATTATTTTTACATAGTGACTATTATTAGGTCTACTAAGACCTAGTGACCTAGTCGATCTCTTCCCACCGAATACTTTTATGGTAGATTGAATACTTCAGAACAATTCTTAATTTATTACATGAGTTTAAAGTTAAATAGAAATTGTTCCTTGTACTTTGAAGCAGCTTGAAAACTCTTGAGAACAGTTTAGATGTAACTTAGAACACTTAAGAGAAACTTAAATTACATTGAAATAGGTTAATTTTAACTTAAAATAGCTCAGTACAATCTAGAAACAGCTTAGAACACGTTTGAATTGGATTAGTACACTTTAGAACAATTTCTTGTAAAATTTAAAAATACTGTAAACAGTTTATGTGCAACTGAGAACACTTGAGAGCAATTCAAATTGAATTAAAACAATCAATATTAATTGGAAATGGCATTCATACATTCAGGGACAACTTGAAACACCTGGGTTTTACAATTGGGAATAGTTTCAGTACACTTTAGCGCAATATCTAACACAACACATTAATTTAAACTAAAATAGTTCATTATATAAAAAATTTTCAACTTGCTCAGCATGATTGGATTATTGAAGAAAAAAAAAACTGAAATTTGAAATTGTCCGAAAAATAACTGCAGAAGATCGTTTTGCGTTTTTACAAGAGTCTGCAATGCTAAAAGGCCTAAATTTGTTTCTAAACTCGTTTCTGAAGAGGAGCTTCTCAATGTTTTACACTGATGAAAAAAAATCCTAGCTACGCCACTACTGGTTAATAAAAATCAAACCGTATTTTTTAAATTTATTTAATAATGCTTACCAATTGCAACCATACTTTCCAACGCATATTCATAGGGTGGACTTGGTGTATGAATTTCTCTGTCATGATGTAAACCTAAAAACAAATTAATTATTAAAAAACCATAACAATATTATAATAAATAATTTTAACAAGTTAATTTATACTTATACATGATTGTATGAAAGTGAAGATCGTTGTGTACATCTTAATCTCAGGATTATTGTAACAAAACATATTTGCTTATTAATATATACTAAAATAGTTTCGTAAACCTTTTGCTAATTGCCAATGTAAAAATTGATTTGTAAAGTAAGGTATTTGTCGAGATATTTCATATTTTACAATGCTACTGTTCTACTTAAAGTGAAGATTATTATGTGTAATGTTAGTTGCTTACTGTTGGAAGTCCTGTTTAAAATTGTGTGAATTTTGTTGCCACTGACGTAGCGGTAAAACTAGTTAAGTACAGTGTGTACACTTAATATTAGATGGCGTTATATTCAACAATAAATATTTGATAGTACAACTGGTAGTAGCGTTACTAAAAGTACATCCCCTTTAAGAATTTTTTAAAAGCAAGCTGGTTGAAAAGTATGAGTCGTCAAGGTTAGAAGATTTACTATATGAATAGCGGAAATAATATTCATTTAATATTGACATTTCAGAGATTTTTATTTTGAAATATATTTGTATTTAATATTCGATTTTTTTTTAATTTTACATTTAAATCGCAGTTATATTAAATTATTGATAATTTTATTTAATACGTGTTTGATTGTTAAGTTTTATATAAAAATAAATTACTATTTTATAAAAGAATAGAAAAGGTTTGGCAACTTTGTTTCATATTTACATTAAAATAGATATAATCACTAAATATTATAAATTTCCAAGTTAATGTTAATTTACTTGCAATGTCCTAAAATACATTGCAAGTAAATTTATTAGTTAGCATCATGATAGTTTTTTTTTTCTGTTTGTTACAAATTTAGTAACTGTACAATTATTTTATAACACTCTTGAATGTTGTAGGGTACAGAATTGCGTCGCCCTCTCTTAATAAATTAAGTGTACAAGTTTTACTCAAATCTAAGATCAAATGAGAGCAAATATCGTAATTTGTACAATTGTTTTATAGTGGTCTTAGACTAATTTGTCTCTGCAGCTGCACCCTAAACATTGTACCCAATCGTCGTTTCAACTCAATAAATTAAAGGTACAATACACAAATGTATATAAAATGCATTTCTCATGTTTATGTAAAAATGATTTGATTTGACGGTTTTGAGACACGTTATCCATGTTTAAATGTTACTGAAACTGATCATAAAATTTTATTATTAATTATTTCGCTAACTGCGAGTAATTATATTAAACCAAGTAGTCATATAAATCCAAACAAATCATTTAGAAACTATAAATATTATAATAATGTTCAAGAGCATATATTTTGTGTTATTTGTTTGAAATCACATTTATATTTTGCTTGCTTGGCCTTGCCACACAAAAAGGGCCTCTCAATTGGGTATTCAATCTTAAAGTAAACATTTTTTTGTAGGCATTTATCTTTTTATAGCTTTCCGTTCTCACATTCCTTATTAAGCAAATATTTTAAATGTTATATTTAAGAAGAAATATGTAGAATGAATAGTAAATATTTAAGTATGCCGATTTCAATAGATATAATTAAAATTGCAAGTTGACGGCGTTTATGATGTTAATGCAAAACATATATAAATATAGTTTGAACAATGTTTATGAAAATTATTTTATAGTGCCCCAAAACATTGTACCCTTCCGTCCCTCTTATTTAATAAATTAAGGGTACAAAATTGCACAAATGTAATATAGGTATCAAATGAAAACAAATATGGTAGGTTATACAATTATTTTATGTTATCCCAGAACCTTGTACCCTATTGTCCCCCTGTTAAATAATTAAAGGTACAATATTGCATAAATGTAATATGGGTATCAAATGAAAGCAAATATAGTAGGTTATACAATTATTTTATGTTACCCCAGAACATTGTACCCTATGGTTCCCCTTTAAACAATTAAAGGTACAATATCGCACAAATGTAATATGAGTATCAAATGAAAGCAAATATGGTAACTTAAATAATTATTTTATAGTACCCTAAAACATTGTACTCTATTGTCCCCAGCTAAACAAATAAAGGTACAATGTTGCACAAATATAATATGCGTATTAAATGAAAGCAAATATGGTAGTTATACAATTATTTTATGTTATCCCAGAACATTGTAACCTATCGTCCCCCTGTTAAACAATTAAATGTACAATATTGCATAAATGTAGTATGGCGGGTATCAAATGAAAGAAAATATGGTAACATATATAGTTATTTTATAGTACCCTAGAACATTATACCCTATTGTTCCCCAGCTAAACAAATAAAAGTACAATATTAAACAAATGTAATATGGGTATCAAATGAAAGCAAATGTGGTAACTTAAATAATTATTTTAAAGTACCCTAAAACATTGTACCCTATTGTCCCTAGCTAAACAAATGAAAGCAAATATGATAACAAACAATTATTTTATAACAACTCAAAACATTGTACTTTATTGTCTCTCTGCTAAACAAATAAAGGTTCAAATATTGCCCAATAGTAATATGGGTATCAAATAAAAGCAACTACGTTAACTTACAATTACAATTGTTTACCCTAAAACTTAGAAAACTTAAAGATCTGCAACATTACGTTAATGTTGTAAAGTATTTAAGTCATTTGTCAATTTTGAATCAAAAATAATTTAAAAACTTGTTTTTAATAAAATTTAGAAGAGAGTCTAAGTCTCAAATCTTTCTCCTAATATTCCAATACAGAATTGTACAAAACCATAAAAAAACTATTTACGTCCATTTAGAGATCCTAGTATTTTAAATATATAGCCAATCCAAAAAAGAAGTAATTAGAAAGAAGATTTGATATACATTTGTTGTTTCATTTAATACGTTACGTCTGATACTTCGAAATTTAATTTTAATACATTAAAAAGTTAAAATTGGCTTAGTTGAAAATACTACAGTCAGATATTCTTTCAAAGTCTTTATTAATTATTAAATATTGGTACAGATTCTAACCTAGTACATAACTCTAATACACTCTGACAAGTTTGTCGATATTGTCTTCGAAAAGTATGAACTATAAATTGTGCTCATTAATATGAATAAAAAATAAAGTCGACAAAAAAGCAAAATCTTGAACAACACCAGCATTTATTATTTTGAAGACAGACATTAAACAATCAATTCTAGAAATAATACTTTTGTTGTCAAAAAATCAATTGATAAAATTTACAGATTTATGATCAAGAGATGACCTTGTTATTAAAATTCGGATGCCAAACCTTATCAAATAAGTTGGAAATTTCTAGAACTATTGCAAGATAGAAATATTTGCTTTTTCCTTTTAATTAGTAACTAATTTGTTTTGTTTAAAAGAAGGTCTTACAAATTTTGAACAACCTTGCAATAAAATTATTGTTTTATATATTCCTGTCAACTCACTTTTATCATATTGTATAACATTATCATAATCTGCAAACAATTAATTATTTTTTGTTAAATGCTTTACGCTTAATATTAACTGTCTTTTGTTTTGGTTTAATAATAAAAAATAGAATTTATTTTTTTATGTGAACTTTTGGATTATAAGAAATGTGTAAAATGTGAAATTAGTAAAAAAAAATGTTTATTTTGAAATAACTTTAGATGAAGCGCGGCTTAAGTTCAGTAATAATAACAACAGTAATAAGCAAATGTTTCTAAAACAGCCTCAACAGTAGTTGTAATCTCTGAAATAATATGAGAAAAATTGGTGAGTAAGGTTATGAGAACTAGGCAAACAACCATGTTTTTTAGGCGGATACTGTTGTAAAAGATGAGTGACTTAATCATTCAGTATTATGTATATTAAAACCTCCTAACAAACTATATAATTGATAAAATATTAAAGTTTTTTAAGATTGCATTAAAAAAGCTTGTCAAAACTTGCGAACAAATTATCCAAAAAGGTTTATAGTTGCTTTATTTGATAATAGTATAAGAATTTACTTTTTATTAGGTATATCATATCATATTACATTTAAGCAATAATTGTAGTCTAATTTATTTAGCTGAGAAAACAATAGGGTACAAAGCTCAATGAAAATATAATATAATTTTACAACTTATTATATTTGCTTTTATTTGATAACAATATTATATAAGCAATAATTAATAATTGTACCCTTAATTCATTTACTTAAGAGGACAATAGGGTACAAATTTCAGAAATACTTTAAATTAATGGTAGAATTTAACATATTTGCTCTTAATTGATACCTATATTACATTTATACAATAATTGTACCCCAATTCATTTAGCTGGAGGGACTATAAGGTACAATAATGAAACTATAATATAATTTTACAACTTACAATATTTGCTTTTATTTGATACCCATATTAAATCTGAGCAATAATTCTACCTTTAATTCATTTAGCTGGGAGACAATAGTGTACAAAGTTTAAGAGTACTATAAAATAGTTGTGCAAGTTAGCATATTTGTTCTTATTTGATACCCATATTACATTTATGCAATAATTGCACCTTTAACTCAATTAGCTAGGGGACAATAGGGTTCTATAAATAAATTGTACAATTTAACATATTTTCTCTTATTTAATACTTATCTTGCATGATTTATGCTCTTCTTATTTAATACTCATATTTTATTTGAACAATAGAAAGACAATTGAGTACAAAGTTCAAAGTTTAAAAATGCTATTAAATAATGCACAAATTCAATATTTGCTCAAAATTAAAATTTTGTTATTTTTATTGTAAAATGAATACTCCAAACTTTGCTTTGTAATTATTATTCTGTTATTGACACTTACAATAAAAACCATATTTCCTAAAAAAAACAAAATTTAAAAAAAATCAAATTATTTTTTGTACCTACCTAATTATACAAACAACATGGATGATCATGAGAGCTATTAGTAATGTATTAATTGTAAAGATTAATTAACAGACAAATCTGTTTCAATATTAACATGATTCTATCTGATTAAATAGAAAAAAATCTAATTAATTTTTCTGACAAACATTTTAATTATTTTTACAAGAAAAGAAGTTATTAATTATTATTTTTTCAATAATAATTTGTAATATATATTTCACTATTTTTAAATTATTTTAGAACGGCATATGTGCTATTGTATTTAATAGTTATTGTGTACCCGGGTCAAGAAAGGTCACGGTCCACAAATTTACCGACCGCTTTAAAGAAAGATATATTTATTTGAAACGATAGCTTGTTGAGAGAAAATTTTATTAAAATGTATGCAACTCTCTACGCATGTTCCGTTATAATAAGCCTCTCATTGATAAGACAGATTGAATATATGCAACTCTGTTAACAATATTTAGTATTATGCCCTCTTATATTGTAAGTAAAAATTACCATATACGCCTAAGTTCTTACTTTTGGCCACGGAGATGTGGCGACAATTTGTATACGTTCATAAACTGTAGTATCATAAAGTAAGCTTGTAATAGCTTTTGCAGAAAGAAAGCATTATTTTAGACAGTATATACGTATAATCCGTTCTTTATAGTACTACTGTATACAATAAAGTAAGGATATCCTTACTTTCTAAATAAAGCTGTCTTTACTAAACTGAAATAGTATTCAAAGCCTCATTTTCATACAAACATAAAGATAAAAATATATATATATATATATATACACTGCGCGACAAAAGTCTGGGTTCACTAACAATTTTTCCGATTTTTCGTACAGAATTTTTTTTATCCAGCTAAAACAAAATGTTAATGCTTATTTATCAAAAAACAAGTTTAATGACGTAGTCGCCAAATGCATAGCCGTACAATTTTTAATATAGTGCATGTTTTCCTGCTAACGTGCCTTATTCAGATTTTTGAGATTGGGTTAACAATTAAGTAGGTGTTGTCAGGGATTTGTTTATCATGCTTCAAATGTTGCTGGCAAGTGTCAGTGTGTGCTGAAATTTAGTTTTGTGATCAAAATGCCGATATCTCTAGTAAGATGTGCACGGATAATTGCCCACATTGAAGAAGGACATAGCCAGAGAGAAGCAGGCCGTAGGTATGGAGTTTCTCAAAACGGGGTCCGAAGGATTTGGCAGAAGTATGAGGAAGATGGTCTACTAACAGCCAGAGCACGGTCAGGAAGACCAAGAAAAACTAATGCTCAAGATGACCGATTTATGTTGTTACAATCTTTGAGAAATCGCACTGAAACTGCAACAATTACAGCTAATGAGCTTGCTGCAGTCAGAAATGTTCAAATATCGGCACGTACAGTTCAGCGACGACTTCGAGAAAATAATCTAAAGTCTTATCGGGCTGCCACTGGTCCAAAACTTACGGTTCGTCACAAACAAAACCGACTGAATTTTGCTAGAACTTATCAGAACTGGGGGGTTGCCGAGTGGCGACATGTCTTATGGACTGATGAATCCCGTTTTACGTTGGATGCTCCAGACGGTCGTACACGGGTATGGAGGAGACCAGGAGAACGATACGCAGCATGTACCATGGCTCCTAGATCCAATTTTTTTGGAGGCTCTGTAATGGTATGGGGAGGGATTTCTGTCGAGGCTCGTACAGAACTACATATTAGTGATAGAGCAGCCCTTAACGCAGATAGGTACATTAGGGATATTGTAGAGGAACATGTTGTACCATACAGTCACTTTATTGGAGAAAACTTTCAATTAATGCAGGATAATGCTTGCCCACATGTGGCGAACATTACCCTCCAATATTTTAACGAAGTCGGAATTAGGTGTTTGGATTGGCCTGCTTGTTCACCAGATCTGAACCCTATTGAGCACGTGTGGGACCAACTAGGAAGAGCCATTCGAGCTCGCCCTAATCGCCTCGGACCTTAAGAGACCTTGCAGCATGTTTGGTTGAAGAGTGGGACAGACTGCCGCAAGAAAACATTGCAACGTTGATTAACAGCATGTCTAGACGTCTGGACTGTGTTATTAGGGCTCGTGGTGGAAACACCAGATATTGAAAGTTTTGTTCGTACCCATAGTTCGTGTTTTTTACTTTTTTTTATAAACACTATATTTTTTTAGTATCCTAAAATGTAAGTAAATAAAGATTAATTATTAATTTATCACCAAAGGTGGTTTTTCATTTTTGTTTTTTGATAAACAAACATTAACATTTTGGTTTATTTGAAAAAAAAAAAATAGGACGAAAAATCGGAAAAATTGTTAGTGAACCCAGACTTTTGTCGCGGAGTGTATATATATATATATATATATATATATATATATATATATATATATATATATATATATATATATATATATATTAAAACTTACTTTTATATTAAAATTATTAATATTATCACTTACAGAATAGAAAGAATTTATATTATTATTCATTTACTGTAGCTTCTCCTTTCTCTTATTTTGCCCGGTTTGGCTAATGCAGATTCTGATGCTGTTGCTGCAGTTTTTGATTTTAGAATATAACCAGTTGATTTTAAATTATAAATATTTAATTAAAAATATGTATATCTTATAAATAATAATAAATCTTACCTGTTGTATGGTGTTCTTTCGAATATTTCCTACATCCTACCTTCAGTTTCAAATAAACCATTATTAATACTATATAAAAGATGATTTGCTTAAGAAGAAAGATGATATGTTACACAGTTATACACTACAGTACGTTTGTGGCTCCAGGGTGTAATTGAATTCTTCCAGGATCATTGCCCATTGGGGGAATTTGCCTTTAGCATCGGCGGAGGTGTTTAGCCATGCGAGGGCTTTGTTGTCAGTCCTTAGTGTGGATTGTTCAACTCCAAGTATGGTCGATATTTCTTGACTGCCCAGAGAATTGCCATGCATTATAATTCGATGGAGTGGAACCTGGCCTGCCGGGGTGTTAATTTCGCACTGTCTTACGAGATGATATGCCTCTGGTCTCCTTCCTTTTGGCAAAAGACTGCTACGACTCCCTGCTAGCTTGCTTCCGTTTGTAGAACGAATCTTAGGTTTGCGGCCTTGTTAGTTTGAGGTGGCGGTCAATTGCTTCCTTAAGTTTCTCGAAGGACGTTAGTCCCGAATTGATTTCAGGTGATGTTCTAGTGGTTCATTGCGGTCCGCTGTGATTCGGTGGCCCAGGTATTCTACCTCATCCATTCCAAACTCATTTCTTAAGGTTGTAGCGCAACCCGTGTTCTTGTAGTCTTTCTAATACCAGGCGTAGGTGGTCTCCATACTTTATTTTGTTGTTAGAGAAAACCTTTATGTCGTCCAGGTATACGTGGACGCATTTACCTAGTAGACCAACCAGCACCTGCGACTTCATTTTTTGGGAGATTGCTGGTGCGTTTTTCAGGCCGCATGGCATGACCATAAACTGGTACGTTCCCCCGTCGAGGGCGGCATAGCTGGTTAAGTGCCGGTGCTCTTCATGCATTGGGATTTGCCAGTACCCCGATGTGAGGTCTATTTTGGTGAAGATTTTGGCCTCTCTTCTTGAATGTTTATCGTATCTTCGGGAGCGGGGTCACTTCTGTCTTCGTGGCTTTGTTTAGGCGTTTGTAATCGATGCAGAATCGGGGTGATCCGTCCTTCTTCTTTACAATCACCAGTGGTGCGCAATATTCGCTCGAACTCCTTTCGATAATGCCTGATGCTAGCATTTCCTCAATTTGTTGATATATGATAAAATTTTTGTGCGCGTTGTATGAGTACCTGGCGGCTCGGATTGAGTTTCTATCCGTCAGCTCGATCTTATGCGTGCATGTTATGGTCGTAGCGGCTCTGGGGTCCTCGCTGAAGACTGACGGGAACTCCGATGATTTTTTCAAACTGCTGTTATTGCGGGGGGAGTATTCCGACCTCGGTGTTTCTAGTTTCTAACAGAAGTTTCTGCTGATTTCGTGTCCAATAAGTCGTCGAGCGTGGGTTGCGACCAAAGTGCAGGCACTTTCTTGCTTAATCTATGCTGGCGTCGTCTGTGTCCAACTATGGCCCCCCCAGGATGACATCTTTGCCTAGGTCTGGAGCGACTAGAAATTCCACTTCTTAATGGCAATCGCCGATGATGACTGTTGTGCGGGCTTGACCGGTAGCGTTGAGTGTCGAGTCCGGATTTGCCTGCCGGATTTTTTCTGAGCTTGGTCTCTGTGTAGGTAGTAGGTGTAGGACTTCGACTCGAGTGTCGACGTCTACTAATTCTTCCAGTGAGCTGAATTGTCTGGCTTCTATCGACTGTTGGATGCGTGGTTCCACCAAAGTTGCTAACGTCGTTGTTATGGTGGTTAGATCATGGCCCGGATAAATCCGGTGATATACGGCCGCTTGACTGCAAAGGAATGCCTACACTCGCTCTTTTGGTTGGTGCGTGCCATTAGACTTTCCGCCATATACGCTATGGCCGTGGGGTCAGCGTATCTCCTGATTAACCTGGCCGTGCAGCGTTCATACTGCGGCTGCAATTTTCCTCTGAAGAAATCCTCAAAATTCTTTGCCTCATCGTGGAGGCTCGACACGTAGACCTTGTTGATAGGCCGATGTTGGTATGCGGTGACGTCGTAGATAATCCTCCAATTTTATTAAGAACTCCTCTGGGTCTTTGTGGGTGTTTACCCAAACAATGGTAAGTTCTTTTTTAATTTCTTGTTGAGGTACATTCCCGGCCACATTATGGTGGTATGCGGAATGCACTCATTGTCCCAGACCGCCGGGCACTGAAGTCACGGGCCCAGGTGGTTGGTGGTATTGGGTCTACCGCCGCGGTCTTGGGTTCGACCTTGGGAGCCGTTGTTCCGGGGAATTTATATTCCGGTCGTGCTTGTTCTTGTCCATCGTGAATCTATTGGTTCAGGTGCGCCGCTTGAGTTCTGGGATCAACTCTTGTTGACGGTGTGGGGTTCTGGGGTTGATGTCCCAGTTCCCGGTGACCCCCACCTCGGCTCTTGGATCAGTGCGTGTAGGTGGTGAGGGTCGTTGTGTGGAGTTAGGGGCTCCCAGGTAGACCTGGGATAGCCTCCGTGGTAGACTTCCCCGAAAGGTCCGTAATGGCTATTCGGATAATTTGTCATGGGGTAGCTCGGCATTCTATTCTTCACATCATTTTGTTCTATCTCTATCAGTACATCTACTTCTCGTTTCGCCTTTGGGGACTCAAAGGCACCATGCCTCTGAAAGGTCCGTGCTCGGGCGCCATTTGTCACCGGCGTCGGCCCCGGAGGTGGTAGAAGGGCGGCGTCGGCGGGCCGAGGGGGGTTTGGAAACCCCTCGGGCGATGGCTATCGTTGATGCCATCGATTGTTCCCCGTGAGGGGGGCTGTTTACACCCGCAAGTTGGAAGTTGTTTTGGTGTGGCCTTCCGGTGCAATGACACCTGGCTGGTATGTACCGGGCGTCCGGGGTGCAATGATGTGGGGTGAGGTTGTAGGATGTGGGGTGAACCCACTTGGTTAGATTAGGTTGACCGGTCTTTGATAGAAGTGGCCCTCTTTGTCCGGCTCTGCCAATCTGGCTAGATCGGTGTTCGAGTGAAGCGCTAAATTTGCAAAATATTTCTCGAGGAGCTCCTTGAAATGTTGCCGCAGCAGAGTCATGCCTAGGTCGTTGTGAACGTCTGCATTCCTAACGTACCATGAAGCTCCTACAATCCAACGAAGTGTTAGATTTTGAAATGCGTCGAGACGTCTTATATGTCTGTTTGCCGCCGTTTCCCAGATTGGGTAACCGCCGTTCCCCAGATTGAGTATCAAAACATCATTTGCGGTCTAATGGATAGACTTATACATTCGGAGTTTGTTCCGAAGCGATAGCCCGCTGTCCCTGCGGAGCATTGGGACTAGCAGGCTTTTTGCCAATTTCGCTTTGTCAAAAACGGACTGAACGTGCAATTCGTACGTTAGAGCTTTATCAAATGTGATTCCCACATACTTTGCAGCATTTGACCATGGATTCGGTAGGCGATAGAAGAGAGCCTTGAGGTATCCCTGCCGTGATCGGCCGTGAGGTCGAGACATGATTTTGAAGCTTTACTGATCAAGTTCCGCTAATTAGATATGAAGCTATCAGCTTTATGAGACGCAGTTGAAATTTAAGTCATGTAGCTTTAGAATTAAACCGCCGTGCCATATCTATCCATATCACCTCTGTGGTTTTTCTAAGTCTAAAGCCCTTGGTAATGCGATCTGTCTCGCGGTTTAATTGGTGTACTACAGAGTATTCACGCCTAAACCCATGCTAATGAGAGGGTAGAAAAGAATTTAATTCTACGTGTTCTTGGAGGTTATCCAGGATTACTCTTTTTATAACCTTTCTCAATTGTACAACTTCCTTTCTCACTTTTCTTCCACCATCTATTTTATTTTCCATTATTGATGTCTATTGCATCATTTTTTACTATAACAATTTCATTGTTTATCAGCAAACGTGCCTCTATACACGTATTATGGAAAATAGCACATGCATTGATTATATCTCCAACATAATGGGGATTGTTCGACGTTTTCTTTCACCTATTATGCATCTCCACCTTGTTTTTAAAACTGCATTACATCGTTCAACACAGTTGCGAGCCGAACAATGAGCTTGAGTAAAGCGATCTTGTGGTGAGTTTAAAGCAGCGTTTAATATGGGGGTCAAAAGCCATGGTTGTAGAGCCTAGCTGGAGTCGCCTAATAACCAGGAGTTATTATCTCCTACTTCACTTCATAGCATATTTGTAATATTTCTTGTGTTCTTAAATTCCGCCAAATAAAACTGTCGTTGGTGCTACCGGGGTAATTATCTAAATACAATAAATAACTTTAAGTTGTATATTTAAAATAAAAATAAAAAGTTTTTTTACAGTTTGAACATTTTTTGTGTGGACAACTTTTCTACTTACATAGTTGTGTTTTTCAGTTTTAGGTGCAAGTATTGCTTGTGTGCAACTAATTGCCCCTATTACTCCAAATTTTGTTTTTATCATAAAATTTGTTTTTATTTTTAGATTTTTTTCATCTGTCATTGAAAATTGTATCAATCCGGACATATGCTGAACGATGAGACTAATTATTTCTTTAATAATTTCGGTTGTTGTCTGCTGGCTTACGGATATGTTGTAACTGACTCCAATTAACCGTTGATACGATCCAGTTTCAAGAATAGTTATTGCACCAATTATCCGTAATGTTTGTGACACCGCTCTAGAATGATTTGAATATTTCATGTGCGTAATTAGTTTTTCAAACAGGTAATTTATCATGTGTTGGTGGTCATCTAGCATAAATGATACATAAGGGCACAGTTTAAGGAGTGTCATAAAACTACGAGCAGAACTCACGCTCGGCGATTTTAAAAAGGAGTTAAATTTTCTTTTTAAAATCGGTTTTTGCTAGTAGAGAATGAAATTATCAATCTAATAAAATATATAAAAATACGAAACTTTTAATTGTCTATTAAATTTTAAAATTAATATTTTTTTTTTCGAAATATTTGCTTAAACTTATAGTTATACTTCATTGAACATTTATTAACAATTTACAGAAACTATAAGATAAATTCATATTTAATAAGAAGTTTTAAATACTTTTTATGTTATTTAATCTATAAGTTAT
Organism: Tachinus rufipes; assembly: GCA_963932245.1. Classification (NCBI taxonomy): domain Eukaryota; kingdom Metazoa; phylum Arthropoda; class Insecta; order Coleoptera; family Staphylinidae; genus Tachinus; species Tachinus rufipes. The sequence continues at coordinate 57,558,304 of OZ010747.1, forward strand.
CAGTATTTTTTAAAATATAATTAAAGACTACATTATTTGGAAGCTAAGATCGGTTTCTATCGTATTTTGCAACTTATTATTATGTAATTCTATAATTTTAATAAAATTATTTACAATTAATTTACTATTACGATACATTCGGATTTTAGAGCTTCAAGATAAATGATGTGTGTTGTTTCTTCTTCTTCTTCAGCCTGTTTTTATCCACTCCTGGATGTAGGCCTCTTCTTATGTTTTCCATGTTTCTCTGGATTGGGCTGTTTAGATCCAGTTCTTTCCTGCTATTTTTTGTTGCCCACGCTTTTTTTCGTTGTCCTTGGGCGCTATTCTATGATTCTTTTGGTCCATTTGGTTCTATCTTGTCTTGCCAGGTGGCCCGCCCATCTCCACTTCAATTCTGCTATTCTCCTGGTGACGTCTTTGACTTTTGTTCTGCTTCTGATTTCTTCGTTTTTGACGCGGTCTTTGAGGCTGATACCTAGCATTGCTCTTTCCATGGTTCTTTGCGTTACGATGAGTCGGTTTGCGCTTCCTAGCGTCAGGGTTGCGGTTTCTATTCCGTAGATTGTGACAGGTAGTATGCAGCTGTTGTATACCTTTCTTTTAAGGTTGATTGGAATGGTTCTAGACTTTAGAATGTAATCTACTTTGCTGAATGCAGCCCAGCTCATCTTTATCCTTCTAGTTATTTCCGCTGTTTGATTTGGTTTGCCCAGTTTGATATTGTGGCCTAGGTATGTGTATTCTTCTACCGCCTCTACTGGTTCTCCATTAATGGTTATTCTAGCGTCCTCATTTGTTATTGTTTTTGTTTTTGTTAGGTTCATTTTTAGTCCGATTTGTTCTGATTCTGATTTAAGTTCTTCTACCATAGATTAATTCGTCGTTATCATTGCTGATCAGCACGATGTCGTCTGCGAAGCGCAGGTTGTTTAGTCGAATTCCGATTATATTTATTCCTTTGGTTTCCCAGGCTAGGTTTTTAAATATGTCTTCTAGGGCCGCTGTGAAAAGTTTTGGTGATATGACATCGCCCTGTCTTACTCCTTTCCGGATCTTTATCTTATCTGTTAACCATGTCTTCGTCTATGGTTATGTGCATTGTAGCTTTGTCGTATATGAGTTCCATGATCCTTGTGTATCGTGATTTGATTCTTGCACCATTCATTGCCGTGGGAACTCGCTCTGCCGTTGTCGAGTCATTCGTGTGACGTCACATGGCCGTGTATTATCAAGAACTTTATTATACATAAGATTGCTAATTGGAGATACTTGTTGGATTTTATTATGTTGTTATAAGATTATTCTTAGAAATCTAGTGTACCAAAATAGATTAATAAAACTCTACCTATTACCATAAATTAGTTACTAAAATAATGTTGTAGTTATAATAAAAAATATATTAATTAACTTCAATTAATAAATTTATTTAAAACTTTTAAATTTTTTTGTTTATGTTTGTAGTTAATATTTTAATGTGAAGAAGAGAGAATAGTTACGCTATTATAATGGTTCACAGAATCACAGAACCAAACTCGGCAAGATAACGCCTGAATATAATTAAATAAAATTTTCACACATTATAGAAGAAAGTAATTTGTAAAACAAATTGCACTACTTATTACTAAAACATTTAAATTTTTTGGGCCATTTGCTATACAAACTTTAATTATAAGCATAATATAAATTCTTATATGAAAACACATGTAGCATGTAAGTTGAAATACATTTTTTATAAGATTTTTTTATATTTTTATAGAAGGTTAGGTTATATTTCATTAAATAATACTTTTATATGCGCGGTTTCGGTAAAACAGCAAAACACTGTTACAGTCTAATAAATTCTAAAAAAAATAAGATTGAGAGAGAGAATGAGAATTTTGTTCCTATTTCCGCAGATGATTGGCTTTAGCCAGTGTTCAACCAAATCTCACTCATACGGAAAGAAATTCCATTTATACGACTGTTTTATAAATAGTGAAGAGTGATTCTGATTTTTTTAAATTTATTAAATATGTTTCTTTAAGAATTAATAATATTATTTCCAAATAAAATTTAAGTAAGAATATTAATGATTCTGTTGACGATGTTTGTAAGAAGACTGGATATCATAGTTGGACTCATAAGGATCTCATTAAATTATTTCATTTAAAAACTGACAATCAATTGTATGAAGTTGAACTTATATTTTTAAAGATGTGAAAGTTGCTAAAGCAAATACTCGTAATCAGGCTTTAGATATTATTAAGTCTATTAAAAAGTATGATGAGTTGAAGGCTACCAAGGATGAAGTTAATTATATTAATGAGCTTAAAACTAATTGGAAATTGATTACACCATCTTTGAAAAAATCATTAAAGGTTTGGACATCTTTATTAACCACATGGATTTAAGCGAATTAATTTATATACTTCCTAAATTGTACAAACTTATTATTAAAATCCGAAAATATTTGCCAAGCAAAAGTTGTCGACATTCTAACAAATTCTGACAAAGTAAAAGAATCCGGCATACATCCTGTAGAAGTCTTTATTGTATTAAGGAATTTCAATAAAGGCGGAAAACTAACAAGAAATTATTCGATTTCTTCATCAATATTCACAATGAAGTAACAGCAGGAGTAAACAAAGAATTAAGCAATCCTGTCGAAATGTCATATTATAAATTTATAGGTTATAGCAGATGGTGGTTTGATAGTATAATATAATTGTGATTACTATAATATCAAGTTATCGTCCGCCATTCAATATGATTTTAATTAATGTGGTAGCAGTACCTAACCGTTAAAAAAATTAATGAAGCAAATATTCAACAAAAAAATTACAAATTAATTTCAAAATTTAATAAACAATTGAAGGTTTTGGATTTTTATATATTTCATTAGATTGAAAATTTCATTCTCTACACGTTGCAAAAAACCGATTTTAAAAAGGAGCTAAATTACGTGAGTTCTGCTAGTAGTTTTATGACACTCATCAAAATGTCCTCTTAACATTACTAAATTATTTAACATGGTTAAAATATGTCTAGTATCGTTACAATTATAGGTTGTTTTAATATTAGGGTATTTTTTATAATGAAAATAATTATATATGTCATCTTCTAATCACATCTCAAGTAAATAATCAATAATTTAAATTTATTAAATTGTAGTTGGCTTAACATAGTGAAATTAATACATGAAACAAATTAACTTTTTTTATTGCAAAAATAAATATTGTTATTAACACCTATCTAAATTTACACTTAATTTTTAATAATGGGTATGACCTCCTTTTGCACTAATAAGATCTCTCATAGGATTAGGCAACCATCGAATCAAGTTTGCTATTGTTTCTTGTGGGATCAAAGTTGGTTCAATGTTTAGCTCGAATTCTTTGTTTTTAGCTCATCCCATAAATGTTCAATCGGGTTTAGGTCGGGATTACATGATGGCTACTCCATAACCCGAAAACCGACTTCTGCAATGTAATCTTGCACGATTCTTGAGGTGTGCGGCCTTGCATTATCACGCATAAAAAGAAATCAATGTAGTCGACATAAGATACCACATGTACTGCTAAAATCTCCTTGATGTGATTCGATTGACTGATTTTGAATAAATTATTAATTCATTTCATAATTTATTGCAAAATTTATTTAAAAATTGCAACTAGATGGCAAACCAGTCTTTCGTTTGATTATTTATAATATCAATTGTGTTCATAAGAACAGACATATTTATTCTAAATTGTTTTCGCTATCATGCGATGCCGTGGTCGTACAAGGCATACTGACGAGGTTTGTAGAACCGAAACAATTGTCTATGCTTGACCCTTGGCCGCTGTGATTCGATTGACTGATTTTGAATAAATTATTAATTTATTTCATAATTTATTGGCGATTCAAAATCGTTAAAGCCGCGAAATGACTGCCAATTGCATAAATGCTAAAATGATACCGATTAATGCGGACATTTTAGTATTAAAAATTGCAACTAGATGGCAAACCAGTCTTTCGTTTGATTATTCTTTAATATGTAGTTTAAAAATGTTTACATAAATATTTACAATATAACAACGAAATATGCAGTATTGTAACCTAGTACAATCTTCATTTTTTAATATACTTAGTATAAGTATATAACCTAAAAAAATATCATTACGATACACAATGTTAGTTGATAGCTTAAAAGTTAATTTCTCTAGTATTTGTGGTGTAAAAAAAATTTGACTTCTACATAAAAAACCCATATTCTTTTCTTGGCTGCAACCAAGGTAAACAATGTATTTAGTAGATTTGGATTATTATCCACAAACAACAATCATATTATAGAGTTACGACATACAAAATTCAGGGTATAGCTAAATCACTCTACTTCTACAACAATACCCGGCCAACAAGCTAAGATTACTTGACTTATTTTTGTTAGTGATAGACTCCTTGGTGAACCAAGCTCATTAGATATGTCTGTATCTTTCAGCTATTCTAGAAATGACAACATCTACTGCTGATGCTGCTGTAATCGTTACGATCAAACTAGTCAGGATTTTAAAAAAAGCTCATAAACATTGTGACATCTTAGCACAATCTGAAAAATAAGATTGACAGAAAGAAAGATAACTGAATTTTTCAGCTTTCTATAAACAACAAAAATGTCTACAAAACCAAAACTTTATTGCAAAGTAGATCAAAATCATGAATGTCTCCTCAAAATAATTTAGTTACTAATCCAAAGAAAAGAGCATATTTTTTGTAATACATTTTGCATCTTCTTAAGCCCGTTTTTTAATAAAAATTGAATTTGTACGTATGAATTATTTGATAAACTTACAGATAAATAAGATTTACATTGAGCAAAGACACTATAAATTATATACTGGAATTGATTAAATGTGTAGATTTTTTTTGTTTATTTGATCTTTTGTTTATTTTAAAGGAAAACAATAAAATTTAAAAAAATACCTAACTCTTACTTTACAATTTTAAATAGAATTTAAATATAATTTACAAACAAAAACAGTTGAGAGAATGAAATAAACTGTTTACCATTTTGTTTTTTTTTGTTCCTGATCAATTTAAGGTGGTGCTCATGCTGCTCGTGTGTTCTATTTTTTCTTTCTCGAATTGGCATTTGGCAATGTTGGGTTGCGTTACATGTTCTTATATTTTATTTATATTTGTCTTTCTTTTTGGTAATAATGGTAATCAACAGTATTCACTCGAGCTGTGTTTAATGATGTCTGGTGCTAGTCATTCTTTCTTTTGTTGGTTGGCGTCGGTCTGCTTAATGTTGTGCGTACAGGTCTGGTTGATTGCATGTTTGGAGTCTTTGCTGAATATTTATAGAAACGCTTGGATGGTGAGGTGGTAGTAATCCCACCTCAGTGTCCCTTGACTCCAGCCGGTGGCATGGTCCAGGCCACACCAGAGTGGTGTGCGGTATACACGTAGGGTCCCCTACCACAAGGCACCCGGTCGGGCGGTCGTTACCAGTCGGGCCTCAGGGTCGTCGACAATAGGTACAACGTTTCGGTGTTCAACCGTCGGGTAGCTTTTGTAGTAACATTTCCCTAAAAGATTGCAGGGGCTAACCGTAAAAATAAATAAAACACTTGAGCAATTATTATATAAAATAACACACACAAAAATAAACATCAACTTTTAAAACATTACAAAATATGGTTATGAATTTGTTCCTTCTTTTTATTTTGGTTAATTTTGTTATAAACCCGTGCTTTCAGTCTATTTTGGTTTTTGTAATAATTAATTATCCAAATGCCTATACTTTGTGGCATTAGGTTTTCACGGCTGGTTTTGAAATAGTGTTAGGAGCTCTGATGTTCGGGCAAATAACACATGGACGGCATTAAATTGTTTATTCTCCCAGAAATGAGCTATACAAACATAAATATTAATCCTGTAACAAATTATTAAAATTTAAATTAACACTACTAATACAATAAGTACAGGGAGTTTATAAATGAATGGGATTATGTAATCACTTTAAATGTGCCGCTTTTTTAAATTGTTTACTATACTATTTGTTTTGACAGATCAACTTTGACAGCTGTCAAGCAAACATATGAAAACATATGTAGTATAGTAAACAGTTTTAAAGAGGCGGCATATTTAAAGTGATTACATAATCCCATTCATTTATAAACTCCCTGTACATAAAACAAACTTACCTATGCGGATAATAATTGCAAATCAATGAGGCTTAGGACTAAAAATACTATTTTTATAGCGATTTGTGCGGAACACTGGTTCAAGCGAAAAAGGATGTAGATGTCAATCTTTTACAAATTACAGGCAGGCATAGAGTTATCTAGGATAATAGGTTTATCCGCCACAACTTAAACTCTGGATATTAGGCCACTGCAGTAGCACATTTAATGAGGGTCCTGTCTTATTTCTTAAATATTTATTTCATAATGGTTTTTTCGGGGGTTGTTTGCCTTGAAATTTCTAAAAATAATTATTTGATTTATAACAATAAATATTATTTTTTAACAATATAATTAATATCTAACTTGTGGTTTTACAGATGCATGATTTTCGTTTCCAGCTATTGTCGGTTCTATGTTGGTCATATCATCATCATCGTTTGTCTCAGTTCCTTGGGCAGCCAAAAATAATAATTTGAAATTGTCTATATTTTTCTAGTAACAATAGGAAGGCAATAATGGTCTCTACGATTTTTTTTCTGCAAGCCTTTGAAGTTGGCTAAATTTGTTACCCCATTTTCATGCAAGTCCATTGTTACTGTGTTTGCGCAATTGGGTTTTCTGAATCAGCTCAGGTTCTTGTGCACCACAAAAAACGGAAATCTTTTTGATTAGCGCACATGCTTCTAAATGTACAAAGCAATTATTGGTGCTAGTGGACCTAAACTTATATTTTTTTCTATACTTACACTAGATTGTGTTTTTTTTATCTAAAATCAACCTAATGCGCCTATATATTTCTATACGCTTTAGTATAGAAACATTTCTTCCTAGTTTTCCACTTAATGCTACCCGAATATATTTGTAGCAATTAGCTGTGCTTGTTCTGATAACGATTTATAAATTGAATCTGATAATTTTTAAAATCTATAATTTTATTGCGAATTAGTAAATTTCCCCACTACGTTTATTGAATATTTGGATTGAAAGGAGACAATAATAATGTAATAATGCTTTTAAAAATAATTTATATTGAATAACCGATTAAATTGACACCATTTATAAAGCTATTTTTATTACGCTTATCCGTAAACATTCAATTCATTGGGCACTAGCACCTTCAATAAAATAACAAATAAATAAGAATGCTCTCGTTTGATCTCCTTCCATAAATTTTCAGTATTACTAGGTTATGGTTGGAGCCTTAGGTCATTAGGACGTCCCCTCGGTGACCAACAAAGCTGTTATAAGTGGGTTTATCTGGACCCATCACTCGATAGCCTTATGATTCAACGCGGTTTTGCAATGTCTGACTTCAGTGTGAAAGTGTCTTGGTGGTGACCCGAACAATTCTGGCACAGCAGCATTGCTAAAGCATCATTTTGGAATTTTGCAATGCCTTCTTTTTTTTTAGTTTAATTGACCGTTAGATTTAGGAGTTTTTTGACATCTTTGATTTCCATGCTTTTCTCTTCTTTAAGCAGTTGTACTGAAATCATTGTGTAACGACCAAACTCGTTCCTCATGCGGTGGACATTGGATGGTTTGAAGCCAAAGCTTGTCTTGAATTACCACTTCTAAATGGATGGTCGTCGTTTGACGCCGAAGTGATCCGAATACCGTCTTGGGTATGTCGGGCAGAAGAGATATTTATCTCGTTGTTCTTCAAATATTTGGAATGACCCGAGAATAGGCGGGGCTTAGGTTCTTTTAGCCTCATTCTTGTACCTGACCTCGGTGAATGTAGTTCTTTTTTAATTGGCGGAGGCAGCTCCTTTGAGTGGAACTGATGGCCCTTGTGCTTTTAAACAGGAGGATTAGCTGTTGAATTCCTGAAACCAACTGCCCGGGATTGTCTGATGGCCGGATAATAATATTCAAGGATTGAGACTCACTCTGAATCTTTTTGCGCTTTTGATTGCGCTAGACGACGATAAATCTTTTCTAACTGTCCGCTGCGGTATCTGGGACCGCGATGGCAGTGGATGCTGTGCCCGCCTTGAGTGCGGGTTGTCCTGGGAGTCTATGAGGTTTTCTGCAGGCACTTAGTGGTAGGTAGAGGAGTCGGATTTGTCTTATGAGTAGGAGTGTTCCGCTGGGCGTTTGAGTTTGGTGGGGAGGGTTACTGTTTTTACTCTTGCCTCCGTATCTCGACGTCTATTTTATGGCGATGATCATCCCCGTAACTAAGATTAATGATCGAAAGAAACTTTTATGCATTAATTTTTTTTTTACTTTTATAACTTTCGAGATGTTTAATTAAATTTTATAGGTTAACTATCAGCATTATATGGTTCCAATGCATCCAGTAATGTGTACAGACAGCATTCGCCAATCATTGTAGATAATGTAAATAAAGGTTCCTTCCACTCTCAGTTGAAATTGATTACTAAATAAAAGAAGATAATCGTTTCCTCTATCAGCATAGTCGGCTGGTTTTGGTCAGCCTGTGTTGTCATTAATTTGATCTTGCTGTAATTAATTAATTTGTTGAGCATCTTGATAATTTGTCTTGATCACTCTGTGTTAATTCGATTATCTTGTGGTAGTCAAATGTATTATATTTTATAAATTCTACAATTTGTGTTTTAATTTGGACAAAACAGGCAGTTAAATAAGAAGCATTTAAGAAACACATCAGTAATCGTTTCGAACAGACTAAAAAGCATTATAAGTTAGCTCGGAGTATTGTGACAATCTAGTACAGTCTAAAAATGAGAGGATTGACAGAAAGATAGCTAATCTAATATTTCAGCTTTTCATAAACAACAATTTTTTTTATAAAGCAATAAATTCATTGCAAGTTAGTACAAAATCTTTAAATGATCAAAACAATCTAGTTACTAATAAAAAAAAAAACAAATATTTTTGCAAACCAATTTGGTTAGTGGAAAAATAATGGATCTACTTTTTAGCAACGGGTTGTCAAAATTTATCTTTTTAAATAAATATCAGAAAGACATCAGGTATAGATGAAATTCTACCTATTATTCTAAAAACATTTGCAAATGAATTAGCTCTTATTTTGTCCAAAATATTTGCTTTATCATACATAAATGAAACATTTTTAAATTGTTGGAACATTGGAAATGTTCAACCTATTCCTGAAAAGAGAGACAAGTCTGATTCTTCAAATTATATACCAATTGTGTTATTGTCCAATCTGAAAAAAAAAAAACAAAAACGTTGGACTTATGTTAGTCGCAAATAGAATAATACTTTAGAAAAATAAAGAGAAAATCTTGCAGTAGCTTTAGACATTTACAAAGCGTTTGATAGGGTATGGCATCCTAATCTTGTCAACAAGTTTCATTGTATAGGTCTTGATGACTGAAAAACTGTAAATTGCATCAATAGTTTTTTTAACATTAGAAAAATTATAATTGTAATGTGAGGTTTATTTTGTTAATTACAAAAACGCCAATAGGACAAATAATTTTTTTATTTAATCTTGTACGTTTCGACAGACTTGCTACTGTCTTCTTCAGAACTGAAGAAAGTACATTTCTAATAAAAATTTAGAAAATAAATTATTTCTTGGTTAGAATTGATTTTGATAACATAAAGCAATAATAAATTTAGCAAACTTTGTTCTATTCTGTTAAATAAATAGAATAGATTTTTTTAATAAAGTTTACATATTTTCTTTGTTATTATTATTAAAATAAATCAATAAGAGCTAAATAAAACATTGATCAATGCCAGAATATTTTTTTTTTGTAAAAGTTCTTGACGCACATATCTTGGTTTTAAAGTTTGGCCGCATGTCTACAGTATAAAGCCCATTTTACGTTTTTTCAATTTTGTTCGAGAGTTGACTCCTCAAATGTTATGCAATGCATTGTTATTTGTTATGTAAAAATTAAATTATTGTTGATAACTAATAATATAAAAAACCTTGATTTTAATAGACCAATTAATTATATTTGAAAATTTAACAGATTTTTATTTGGAAATAATGCCCCATTATTCCTGTATGTGTCACGAGACAAGACAACGCAGGATATGCAGAATCTCCCAATAATTGGTAATTGCCAAAATAATTTGGGTTTTATGCTATACTATAAGAAGATAAGAAAAAGCTTTATTTCAGTAGACATGGTACATACAAACATAATATACATATATTACATACATAAAAATGGGTTAGTACACATGTTTGAAACAGGTCATAATGAAAATATCTCATATATTTACATGATTGCAAAATTCGCTTATATCATATGGTTCGATTGCACATATAAATGTAAAAACTGTTCGAACAAAAAGCTTTTTGTCAAAAAAGAGCAACTCTTTAATTTCTTGTGGAAGTTTTTCAAAGAACTTGAGGCAGCTATATTCGCAGTTTTTTTCGGTTAATGTTAACCTATGCTTTGGAAATTGGTAATAGCCGTCTTTCCTGGTGTTATAAAGAGTGGCTTATTTTATATTTATCAAATACTAGGACTGTTGGCTAGATAGTTTAAACATTTATAAATATAAACTCCTTATATTGTCAAAAGATTATTATTTCTAAAAACATTTCGACATGAATCTAAACATTTCATTTTAAGAACAATTCTAATTGCTTTTTTTTGTACATGAAACAGATCAATTAAATTAGATCCTCCCCAGATAAGAATACAATATTGCAGATGGGAGTATACATTTGCATAGTATACAGAACGTAAAGATTGACAACTTAAACAATTTGATAAGGTTCTTAATGCAAAACAGATTTTGCTAATTTTAACACAGAGATTCTTGATATGCTCATTCCATTTTAAATGTTCTTCAATATACACACCTAGGAACTTAGTGTTCTTAATGATATTGAATTCAGTTTCATCTAATGTAAACTTATCTGGACACAAAATATTAGATCTATCCGTTCTATATATTACGCACGCAGACTTACTCTTGCTGACAATTAAGTTGTTATCACTGAACCAAGTCATTGTATTCTTAATAATTGTTGCCAATCTGCAATACTTCATCCATATCTTTACCGTGAATGTTAATGTTAGAATCATCAGCATAATTCACAATTTTAGCTTTATCTATATGTGGTATAAGACACTGAATAATATCATTTATATATATATATATATATATATATATATATATATATATATATATATATATATATATATATTTATATATATATATATATATATATATATATATATATAATAAAAATTAGAGGCCCCAGTGTGCTTCCTTGAGGTACCCCAACATTAAGTGTTCCAATATCTGATTGGTATATTTTATTCACTGTATTTAGAACTACTTTTTTCTCTCGATTTTGTAAAAATGAGGCAAGTAATTTATTTGCAATACCTCTGACACCGGCATATTCAAGTTTTTGTAGACATATGTTATGGTTTAAGCAGTCAAACGCTTTAGAAAGATCAAGAAATAAACCACATGTTATTTCCCGATTTTCCATAGCCGTTATGACATCTTGTACATAGCTTAATATTGCCGAGTCAGTGGACTTTTCAGGCGTAAAACCGTGTTGAAAATTATTAAAAAAATTATTTTTTGACAAAAAATTAAATAAACGTGCTGCCAAGAAACTTTCAAACAGTTTTGAAAACACTGAAAGCAAACTGATTGCCCTGTAATTATTAAAATCGTTAACATCACTTTTTTTAAAAATTGGCTTTACCATTGCTAGTTTAAGCATTGTAGGATAAATTCCTTCTTTCAAACAGTCATTATAAAGGAAGCACAATGGTTCCGAAAGCGATTCTATACAGTGCTTTAATAGTTTTGTCGAAATGTCATTAAAACCAGATGTATTTTTATTTTTAAATGATTTTACCGTATCTATCAGTTCTAATTTAGTTATTGGATACAAGAAAATTGATTTATTTATATGTCTGCATCCACTCAAAATATGTTTATTGTTTTGGGCAGTTGTCAGTCCAGAAAGCAAGTTATCAGTTACGGTTGTAAAATATTTATTAAAACTATTAAGCTAACATTACATAGTTTTCACAGATTGGCAGAGTATTGGTGTTATTACATTTGTTAAGCAACGTGTTAACAACGTTCCACATACTTTTGGACTTGTTATCCGAAGTTATCCGAACTGATTATTACGTTTTCATAAAACAGACTTTTAGTAGAATGTAATAGCGTAACATACTTTTTCTTTAAATGCATATATTCTTCTTTATAGAATGGAAAGCGCGTGGATAACAACTCTAATAACTTTACCTTTTCTTTCATTTCAAAAAGTTCTGGAGTAAACCATTTTTTTTTATTATCGTTTTCATAAATCTTTTTATATGGAATACAAGCATCTTAATGACCAATGCAAGTATTTAAAAATCTACTAAAACTATCATCTATATCAAGTTCTTTGAAGTGCAAGTCCCAGTTCTCATTAGCTAAAACTTGATTAAAATTATGTATATTTATATTAGAATAAATTCTTTTATGACTTAGGTAAGTTGAAAAATCTAATTTTGCAATATGAAGCAGAAATTATTTTAATCAAAAGGAATATATGATTTGATTCAAATTCTGCTTCATAATAATGACTTTCTAATTCGGGAAATAACATGGAATGGTTTACAAATTTATTTAATATAGAAACAATAATTGTTTGCAAAAAATCTTTTTCTGGTGGCATTTTGTTATTTGTGACCATCATTACTTGTTGTATTAGCATCTCTGTTCGTTTGCATATCTTTATTACACCTTTGGAAGGCCATATTAAACCACCTAAAAATATATAATTTTAGTTTGTATAATTAATTTTTTAATTTACTATTTTACCTTTATCCTTTCTTGACAAAAGTCAACAGTCATTCTTCCACATTCTAATGCCACAATACATTCACTGCATTTTAATTGCCGTTTTACCATCTTTACTACAAATCCACTTATATAACTGACTACGTTATCGGCATAATAATAATATCAGCTTTATTTCAACAAATTGACATAAAATATACATACTAAACGTGTATAAAATTGAGCAATGAGTGATACAGTGTCAAACAAATTTACATTACATAAATACATATAAAATATCTTAATTACAAAATTACATTTATATTTGTAAATAAAATTCTTCTAAACTATATGGTTCTATTTCAAGTAACAATGTTTTTATTTTATTTTTATACAAATTAAAATTATTTATTTCTTTAATGGTTTCTGGTAACGCATTGAATAACTTTATGGACATATATAAAGGACCCTTTTCAGTTAATGTAAGCCTATGATTTGGTATAGTGTAGTTTACAAACCTAGTATGGTATCGGTGTTCTGTTTTATTGTTCCGGTATTTTATTTTATTTTTAAAAAGAAACAATAAACAATTTAAAATATAAGTTGCATATGCTGTTAAAATTTTATTGTCTTTAAATTTTCCCCTACAAGAGGTTCGATTGGGAATATTATAAATAATTCGAATAGCTCTTTTTTGAATTACGAATACATCCTGTATGCGTGTCGAACATCCCCAGAAGATTATTCCAAAACTTAGAATGCTATTAAAGTTGGCATAATAGAGCGTTCGTAAGGTGTTGGCTGAAATTTGATTTTTAGCTACACGCAGGCTATAACATACTCTGTTTAGTTTAATACATGTTTCTTCTATTTGGTTGGACCAATCTAGATGTTCATTAAGATTCAATCCTAAAAATTTAGTGGTTGCAGATGTAGTTACAGCAGTATTGTTTATGTTTAATTCTTTGATGTTATTTACATTTGACACTTTTGTTTTAAAAACTAAATAATTAGTCTTTTCTTGATTTAATAATAACTGGTTTTTATTTAACCATGTCTGGACGTCAGGAAGAGTTGTATTTATCTCATCTTCCAGTTCGGTAATTGAGTTAGAACTTATAATGATGTTAGTATCATCGGCAAAATTAATTTACGGTTTATTTGTGGAGTGGTTGATGTCATTTATGTAGATAATGAATAATAGCGGACCCGTCAAACTTCCTTGTGGAATTCCCAATTCCATTTCCTTGAATTCGGATCTAGTGTTGTAAATTTTTGTTCTGTGTAGACGATTTGACAAATAGGATTTGAACCATTTCCATGCGTTTCCTCTAATACCATATTTGTCTAGTTTTTCCAGTAGTATGCTGTGGCTGATGGTGTCAAACGCTTTGGATAGATCCAAGAATATTCCACATGGTATTTTCTTCAATTCTATGTCTGTTAATAAAGCTGTTATAAAATCAAATATTGCAGTTTCTGTTGATTTGTTTTTTAGATATCCATGTTGATATGACACAAAGGAAGTGTAATTGTGTGTATAATATTTTTGATTATTGAGACTGGTATTTCGTCATATCCGGTGCTTTTTTTATTTGTCATGCTGTTAACAATTTCTATGAGCTCATTTTCGTTTAAAGCATGTAAAAATATTGTCTTTTTATTTGGTGTAATATAATTACTATGTTCATTTTTTGGTATATGTTTAAGTAAGTTTGTAGCAGCTTCTGTAAAATAATTATTAAATTCGTTTGACAAGTAAACTGGGTTTTTTTCAATTGATATCTGTGTTTTATTTGCACGATTTGTATTAGTAATTGTATTAACTACTTCCCAAGTTGTTCTAGGTATGTTTTCCGATGTTTCAATTTTATTGCAGTAATACTCCCTTTTAGTTTTTTTTTTAGTACATCGTTGTACATTTTTTTGGTTTTCTTATACGATGCATCTATTGCTGGTTCAAATTGCTTTAATAAGAATAGAAGATCAAGTTCATTTTTAATAGATTGAATTTCCAGCGTTTGAAATTTATTGATTGATTTCATAGTAATTTTAATATGTCAAGGAAAACTTTCATTAAATACTAATAAAAATTGATTTAAAAAACAATTCCATTTTTCATTTACATTACTTTCTTTAATATCATATATTGGATTCCAATTTGTCTTAGATATGCTCTGTTTAAATATTTCTGTGTTTGTATAATTAAAAGTTCTTCCGTAATGTTTTTGATTTTTTTCTATTAACTGAAAAGATATTTTTACGCCATAGTGATCTGATATATGGTGGTTTATAACAGTTATATTATATTCCGTTAGCCGTGGATTGTTCTGCAATCATTTCATCTCCAGCACTTAAATTATACTTATTTGCAGTTGAAATGTCAATTAAATTTAAGTTTGTATTCGAGTTTTTTTTAAATGTACATGGCAATATTGTAGTCATGTCAAGTAATCCAATTAGTAGAATATTATCTGTAATTATGTGTAATGCGATTACTGTGTTATTATTAAAATATACCGGTGTTGTTTAAGTAATCTACAATAAAATTATTATAGATTGTTTCTTAAATTGAAAAACTATAATGAAGCAGGAACACTGGCAAATGTGTTTTTTTAGATAAAAACACTATGATTTATATTGCAAAATTATAATTGTAAACTTATTTAACGTACATTATATTTTACTAAAAAATAGCGGATATAAACTATACAAAATTGCATAAACTTATATCATTCAATCACTTTTAAAGTTTTAATTTAAATATAGGGCTTCTTTATTTTTAAATTAAATGCAATGATAGATGTCGTGCTATGTACCGAGTATTATTAGTTGCCTAATTTGTGTTCTTAAATGTAAACAAAGCGTTTTTATGAGCTAAAATGGCAGCGTTCATGTGTGTCGGGTTCGCGCAGCTTAATGCCCCTTCTACCCTACTCTACTTCATTGATTCTGATTATTCTGAACCACTTGAGAGATTTCATCACTCTATCAGAGAAGGTTTTTAGCCGTATAATCCCACGCTACAAGGCGAGTGGGAGAGCCTATAAAAACATATGAAAAGTATATCACGGTATATGGGAATCGAACCCACGATCTTCGGTACAGCGATCAGATGCCTAGACCACTGCGCCACACTCCTCTTAGCAAGTTTCGGTATTGGTCAAATATCAGATAGTTAACAGTAAGAACTTCTCACAAGTAATTTTTTCTTCACCAAAATGGTGAGATGAAATAACGTTACTTTTATTCAGTCGATCTAAAAAAAAATAATTAATTAGATAAAGTTTAAAGTAAAAATAAAATGAAAAAAAAAATTGTTTTGTACCTACCTATTGAATCATTCAGCAGTTTTTCTAGTTATTCTAAAAAGTTTTTTGAATAAATTTATAACTTTTTCAACAAAATTTTCAATTCTACAATTTTTTTGAGGTTCTAATTTATCTATTGAAGAAAATGTACTTTTCAAATGAAAATTATTTCATTAACTTATATATTATCATTCTATCACGTGTTATATGCACAAACGCTAGAGAAACGTGTGAAACAGCTATAGTTACTTAATTCGAGTTAAAAATGAAATTAGAATTAAAAATAAAATGGCCTAGTTTCAATTATTTAGAATTACAATTTTTTGAATAAAAGAGGAAATATTTTAATATATAAAAAGAAACTACAATATTCATTTAATTGCTGATTGAGTTGTTGTTGAAAACATATTTGGGCTTTTAAAAGGGAAGATGGAAACGATTACAATATGTATATATTCTATTTTAAAATATAACAACTGCAGCTAGCATTTTACATATATTATTATTTAAACGACTAATGGGATTGAGAAAACTACTATGAAGATGTTCAAAAATATTTTATTTCTTAAAAATAATAAAAAATATAAAAATATTATTAGCCGTGGAGACGTCAAATTAAATTTCATAAACGTAACAAATTGGGTGTAATTGTGCTTTTATTGTGTTTTTTACGGCTATTTAACATCGCCACAGCAAGTCCACGACTTGTTTAAAGAGGTTTGATGGGACCAACAGCTTATTAGGTGACTTCCGAACCACCCTGGTGGATAAAGAGCAAGTTATTATTTCAGTCATTTTTCGGGCATCGAACCCCGGACTGCTCGCATGATATGCAAGGGGTCTACCATTGAGCTATCACCCAATAAACAATCTGCGTTCCGGTTTTTGTCGCTCAGGGTACATTTCGGCGTAACGTCACGCTGCTGCCGCTGCATTTCCTAAACACTCTCCAAGGACTAGATGCATATAACTCACTGTACCGACACATTCCAAGAAAAAAAAGTTAATTAAGAAAGCACCAATACACTCAAACAATTTGTGACGTTTATGAAATTTAATTTGACGTCTACGGCTAATGATATTTTTACATTTTTTATTATTTTTAAGAAAAAAACCTCTGGCTTTACTTGATTTTCTTAAAAACCGTGTATCTGATCAAAATTTATCAAGAGACAGAATAGTTTTCAAATTAAATTTTCCACGAAAAAAATAACAAAAAAAACAGATTTACCTAAAAATTAAAAAGTTCCAGAAAGTTAAACATCTGAAGAATCTTAAAAACTATCTTTTTTATTCAAACCTTAACAGTTTGACTAAATAAGAAATAAACTAATGTAAACAAAATATTAAAAATTAAAGCTGTAAGTTTAAAAAAAAAATCAAAAAATTCTGTAAACTCCGAATTTATTAAAAATAATATAGTACTATATTAAGTCAATATTACTCAATTTGCTTGTAGTTTCTGGCATTCATTTTATGACTAGTTACTTTGGGACATCCTGTGTATTTACAGACCAACTACAATTATTAAAAATTAAAATAAATTATTGTGTTTTACTTTTAATTTTTCAAATAATACCATATAATTTAATAAAATAAACATAAGTGATGCAAAATTTAAATTATGCTCAAGTTTAAACAAAAGTATCACAAGAAGTGATAACTAAAATAGTATTCATTTCATAAGATTAGCATACTGTCGGCTTAATCTGCAAAACAGCCAACAACATATTGATCTAAAAACAAATTTTTAAGTTGGTTATCTTGCGGATTAAGGTTTTTGTAGACAGTAATCTAACATAAAAAAATATAACAATCAAATACTTTTTTTCTTCTTTTGGCCACACTTTTGCTAAAAATATCAATCATTTCTGTTATTTGCTTATTTTTAGATTAAATTAAACTAGAAAGTAATATAATTTATTTGGAATGCATTTGTATTGTTCCAACAATTGCTCGTTTACACCTCTGGTTCTTTTGTTTCTAGTTGATTGAAACCTGTGTTTATCATTTTCAGATGTGTGGTGTTGTCTTTATTTTCATTCATACACTTTATGCTTATCTTTCAAGATATCGTGTAGTAAATCAAAATAAATGAGGGCTTGGCTTCTGCTTCTGTTTGATTTAACTCATGCCTACAATTTATCCATTCGTTTTGTGAATCACCAATACTGTAACATTTTTGCATTTCAATTGCAATTGATTTCTATATTTTTGTTTTATGGGATTTCCTATCATCAAATTTCTTATGGTATTTTTGACGGAGTTGCAAAACCGTTGTATTCTATTCAATATTTTATGGAGTTTCTTTTGAAGTCTATACTTCTGCACTATTTCTTTGATCGGAAGGTATATGTAGGAGTTACAAGATTGGATTCTTTTAACATATTTAATAACTTGTTCCTCATCTGCAAGTTTAATAATTTAATATTTATTTATTTTTTTTTAACCTTTAAGGTTAAGGATCAAGATTTGTAATGCCTCCAATTAGCAATATTTGTATTTGACGATACTACAATGTCCCGGCAAGATCAGGACATGCAATATCGTCTAACTATACAATACCGTACTCCCCAGAATATATGTACGTCGTACACAATTCTGGTGAGAGTTACTTTTATTTCTGGTGTTTCACCCTGGTACACTCTTGCACTGTTACTGGCTGACTTCGTCTGTCCTGGTAAGATCAGGCTGACTAGGCCGGGCAGTGACTGACTTTGTTCTTTTTTTTTTTTTTTGGTGGTCAGGGCGGTAAAATCTTCCACAGACTGACTCAAGGTGTCGGATTCACTCTCACGAGGAAAGTGCCTACCGACTAAAAACCGCCCCATTTTGAGTACCGGGAAGTTGCTCATAAACCTTCCATTGGGAGAAAATTAGGGGATGAATAGAGATAGGAAGCCGTATAGGCTGCGGGGTGAGGTTGTAGGAAGTGGGGTGAACCCACTTGGTTAGATAAGGTTGACCGGTCTTCGATAGAAGTGGCCCTGTTTGTCCGGCTCTGCCAATCTGGCTAGATCGGTGTTTGAATGAATCGCTAAATTTGCGAAGTATTTCTCGGCGAACGCCTCGAAATGTTGTCGTAGCGGAGTGATGCCTAGGTTGTTGTGAATGTCTGCATTCCTAACGTACTATGGCGCTCCTACAATCCAACGAAGAGTTAGATTTTGAAATGCGTCAAGACGCCTTATATGACTGTTTGCCGCCGTTCCCCAGATTGGGTAACCAAACGTCAATTGCGGTCTAATGATAGACGTATACATTCGGAGTTTGTTCCGAATCGATAGCCCGCTGTCCCTGCGGAGCATTGGGACTAGCAGGTTTTTTGCCAATTTGGCTTTATCAAGAACGGCCTGAACGTGCAATTTGTACGTTAGCCCTTTATCGAATGTGATTCAAAAATAGTTTGCAGCATTTGACCATGGAATCGGTACGTCATCGATAAAGACGTTATCGTGCGGTTTAGTTCGTCGCCGCGAAAAGAGAACGGCAACGCTCTTTTCAGGATTGATCTTGAGCTGCCAATCATTGCACCATTCTTGAAGATCGTCGGTTGCTTTTTGAAGTCTCGTGGTGACCACCATAGGCGACCTCGAGCTGTAGAGAAGCGCCGTATCGTCGGCGTATTGTGCCATTTTTACCCCGTGCTTTTAGCCCGATGGCATGTCGGCAACGTAAAGGTTGAATAGCAAAGGCGAGAGAAGAGAGCCTTGAGGTACCCCTGCCGTAATCGGCCAAGAGGTCGAGACATGATTCTGAAGCTTTACTGATAAAGTTCTGCTGTCAAAATATGAAGCTATTAGTTTTATGAGACGCAGTTGAAATTTAAGTCTATGTAGCTTTAGAATTAAACCGTCGTGACATATCTTATCAAAGGCCTTCTCGACGTCGAAAAATACCACCCCTGTGGTTTTTCTAGTCTAAAGCCCTCGGTAATGTGATCTGTCACGCGGTTTAATTGGTGTACTACAGAGTATTCACGCCTAAACCCATGCTGATGTGAGGGTAGAAGAGAATTTTCTTCTGCGTGTTCTTGGAGGTTATCCAAGATTACTCTTTCTATGATCTTACTCAAGGTGCATAGAAGACTGATTGGCCGATAGTTTTGAGGAAACAGTCGGTCCTTCCCAGGTTTTGGGATATTAATTACTTGTGAGCCTTTCCAAACTGAAGGAAAGTGCCCTGTACGTAAGATTGCATTGGCAATATTAGTGAGAACCATTACTGCTTTGTGCGAAAATGCTTTAAGAGCTTTGTTCGGAATACCGTCAGGACCTGGCACAGATCGAGCTTTAAGTTTAGATAGGATTTCTCTGATCCGAGACGGTCGAACGTGGTTCAACGGGGTGTCGTCGTCAGGGCTATCCAAAAGGCGTTCCACCGCTCTTTCAACCCTTTTGACGTGCTCCGTATCATCTTCCTCTCTCGAAGGGGAGCATTGGAGTTCAAGGCTGTCAGCGAACTCTTCGGCCTTTCCCTCTATAGAATATTGGAATATTGGAGCCCGGTCTCACCATGGATGACTGGTTTCGGGACTTTTCTGTTTTGTAAGGCTTTGGCAATCTTCCACATCAGATTAGTATCCTCTGTGTTTGATTCCATCTTTTCCTGCCAGCACTGATTTTTGAGCAGCCTTATTGACAATTTAACTTTCGTATGAAGGTCGTTTAGAATTTCACGATCTAAACGGTTGCGATGCCTTTGCCATTGATGTCTGGCGGCATTTCTCCTGCGAATCAATGCCTTTATTTCGCGGGATAATCCAAGTATATTATTTGCCCGAACCTGATGGGTTTTAGATGCCAGTTCTTTGGCCTTATAAATGAGTTCGGTGAACTTTTCGACGGCTCCTTCGATGTCAGCAATCGTTCTTATTGGAACAATCCTTTCTATGCTATCTTCCAGGTATCTCGAGAAGAGAGGCCAATTCGTATGGGTAACGATTTGTCCTCCTTCCTCGCCAGATCCCTGTCCATAGAGTTCCAGGACTACCCGAATGTGGTCGGAGCTTAAGGCATTGATTGCCCTAACTTCAATTTTCAAGTTGACGTCCTTTAGGATTGTTATATCCAGAACGTCCCCTCGGTATCCTGCAAAGCTATAGTGTGTGGGATCGTCTGTACTCAGTACTCGATACCCTTTAGACTCAACATGACCTTGCAGTACTCGGCCTTTCGCGTTGGTTACCCGACTGTTCCAAACCGGGTGTTTAAAGTCCCCTGCTAAGATAGTAGGCTACGGAGAAGATAGAACCGCGTCGAATTCTGCCATTTCGATTTGGTTAGTTGGGTTGACGTACCCAGATGCGATTTTGAGAGTGCTTAACCCCTGCACCTTCACCACTATTGCATTAGATTCTAACAATACAGTGTCTGGGGTGTCCATGGAACGGTCCAGCGATCTCCTTGCAAAGATCACTGTCCCACGCCTCCTGTCCACCCCGACGTTCCCAAATACGTGAAGGTATTTGGAAGCTTCAACGCCTGCCAAGGTTTGTGATTTGACTCACCAACCAGCATGATGTCGATATCGTGGTCGAAGAAGAATTCTCCCACATCGCCTATCTTTTTGTGAATGCTATTTGCATTCTAAAATCATACGTTTAGTAATACTTCGGGTGTATTATCCATTGTTAGGAAGACCAGTAAGACGTTCGACCATGGCCGTTATTCTCTGTTGAGACTTAATGAGTTCAACCAATAATTGGGCCATTTCGTTGTTCGCCGAGGATGGGGCTGGAGGCGCCACCATATTAGCAAATGACTTGTTAGGGCTTACCTCAGCTGCAGGTTTGCGGGGACTTGAGCTTTGGGAAGCCTGAGCGCCGGAGCGGCAGCCTTTGTGTTTTTAGCCTGAGCAGCCATCATGTTAGTGTATACCCTACTTCCCTGAAGATTGGCGGGATGAGGGCACAGGACACACTTTGAGGGTGTGTCCTTTGGGCATGCCACCTGGCATTTTTGACATTGAGCGATGCCCCCGCTCCTCTTTTTTGGCTCCACTCTCTCAGGGAAACCAAGAATGACCTTAAGGTCGCGGATAGATTGGCTCTTCTCCCCTTTTGGGAGTTGAACCGAAACCATGGGGAAGCGACCAAATTCGTTCCCCATTCTATGCACATTTGAGGGTTCATAGCCCATTCCCTCTAGTGCCTGATCCACCTTTTCCTCAGTGAGGAAGAGCGGCAGGTCGCAAATGACCACCTCCAAGCAGCGTTCTTCAGGAAGTGAAGTAGTTGGAGGTGGTTGATTTAAGGTAGGCCGTAGCCTTTCGATGATCGTCGTTGGTGTCCGGAGTGACGCGGATGCCGTCGAATGTATGTCTTGCCGACGCGATTTTTATTCCGTTATCTGCGAAGTGTTGTGAGTACTTCGGGTAGTTGTCTTTGTCAGTGATGACAAAGGCCACTCGACGCGAAGAAGAAGAGATAGGCTGACTTTGCGGGGGGGGGGGGGGGGTACCGTCACAGTTGGGTTCTAGGTTCTTGCCCTGTGGCTTGAACCTGACCTCAGTGTTTTTTTCCCCTTATTAGCGTTATTGGCGGGGGCGGCGCCCTTTTTTTAGGTGGAAGACCGATTGGCTTGAGGAGCTGGCAGGAGTAGCCTCTGACGGCTGTTTGTGCGTAGCACCTGAAGGGCGCTGGGGATTGACTGAAGGTCCTTTAGTAGTAGAATTTGAAGACTTACCCTGGGTCTTCTTCTTCTTTCTTTTGACTAAGGTGTATCCTTGATTGTCCTCGTCGGATTTGGATAGGATCTGCTCGTCGGTGACTTCCGACTGCATTTCTTCGGGCTCCTGGGGGCGGCCGTCGTCGCTCTCGTCCTCTGAAAGCGCGGTTGGGGCTCGGCGTTTTGTCGTGCCGTTCCCCTTTTCGGGGGCGGTTCCGCTGCCCCGCTAGATGAAGGCGGCTTTGCCGCCCCTATTGGTGATGACTCTACTGCCCCCCTGGGTGGAGGCGGTTGTGCCGCCCCCCTTGGTGGAGGCGGCCTTGACCCCCTCTTCTTGAGTGGGGGCTGGTCCATTGCTTTGGCAACAGCGGCGGCGTTTATGGCGGAGGCCTGCCGGGCGATGATGGCGGTTTGATTTGCGATGATGGCCTGGAGCTCTTGGTTCTGCTCCCTCATTGCCATCATCTGGTCGCTCAAGTCGTTGACTTGGCTTTGCAGGGCCTTGATGACGTCTTTGGTCCTATTTTGCGACTGCGAGCGGCTCTGGAACCGGTCGCGGTGCCCATTCTTCATCCGGCGATCCCTCTCCTCTTCTTCCTGGATAAGCTGGCCGTCTTCCCTGGCGGCAGGTGAAAGTTCCCCTTTGGCCATCGCAGTTGAGGGTTTGAAAAAGCGGAAAAACAGAAATTAATAAATAATATTAATAATTATATTCACCTTTCGGTGTTATAACTATTAATATCATGTAGCAATAATAATTGCTTAGTGAAGTTGAATCTCGAAGTATCAGCTTGGCTCACGCTAGTAGATACTCGTAGATGCGTGCTAGTCGGCTGCTTGCAGTCGAATCTTTTGCTGACTTTGTTCTAACAATTGTTACCGGCTCACCGCCTCCGAGGTGGTAGGTGTGGGGGTCGGTTGTGTTAGAGGAGGCGGCGTGACCCTCCTCGTGGTTGTTTGTGAGCTGTGGTTGTGTTTGAGGCCATAGGCCTTGGTTTTCTGCTTTGATGAGTGGCGTTGGGGTTCCCGTTGGTGGAGGTGGTGGTAGTACCACGTTTAGCTGAGGGCTGCAGGTGGTTGGCAGTCCTGGGAGCACCTGGTAGTGTGGCGCGACGTGTGTTGCGACGTGAAGCGTGCCTTCGTGGTTCAAGGTCACGCTGGGCACCTGATGGTTGTGTCCAGGTGCCACGGGGTGGTGTGCGCTTCAGTTAGGGACGAACCCGCACCTGTATTGCACGCCCCAGGTCGTCGCAACTTTGTTACCCCCAGGGTTTGGGGTTATTTGTCCCACGGCGTGTGGTGCAATGCCGTGGGTGCAGTTGGTGTCCAGAGGTGGGTGAGTGACCTCTGGTGCGGTCGTTGGTGTGTGTTGGGGGTTTGGGAGTATCGGGGACATGGCAGGGGTCGGCGTAAGGGAGGTGGTGAAGGGGTTCCCCGTGAAGGAGATGATCTTCCATCCCTCGGGTGTGGTGCGGCTCTCGGCGGTAGGTGCGAGGCCGGGAGTCGCGTGCATGTCGGGGTGCTGGAGCATCCCCGAGGCGGTCGTCGGTGTGAAAGTGATCATTGGTCGTTGTTTCAGTTCATAGTCCAGGGGCGTAGCGGTCGTCGGCAAGAAATCATTCCGGGCGTAGGTTGTAGTTCCAGTCTGATGGTGGCTCGATAGTTGTCTCTTCAAGACTGATGTTTGAGCGTCGCTGTTACCGGAGCACATTGACCTAATTAAGTAATTAATTAGTAAAACATAATTAATTACTAATTAGAAAGAACAACATCCGTACGCAGAGGTTAATAATGGAAGGAACAAATTAAATCAAAAGAATAATAATAATTCATAATTATGATTGATAATTTGTAATTATAATTATTCATAATAATTGTAATTTAATCATAATAATTATTATTAACCAATTGTTAATAATAATAATCAATATAAACTCCCAACCATGAATTATTATTAAAGATAGCAAGGCCGCGCGAGAATAACAACACCTGACGGCGCCGCGCAGAGTTCCAACCGCATACAGGAGCGGTCAATGCAGCCGAGTAGGGAATGCAACAACTACGTTCCGCGAGGCGGGCGCACCCCTCTCCGCTCGCTCCCCGGTTCACCCGACTCATGCACACGCAGACCCGCGCGCGTTTCATCATCTATAACCGAGGCATAGTCTCAGCTCGAGTGCGAGTGTCAGAAATACTAACTTGGATTGCTTTCTATAAACGGTGCAACAGGGCCTGGTAATTCCGGCCACTCTGTGACATAGTAAAGTAAAAAGCAGAACTGGAATATTCAACCTGTGTGATTGGGCAATCTGTGTGATTGCGTGTGTAGGGATTATTGTACTCCAGAGAATCCAGAGCTTGTGTAGCTTGTGTGTGTGGGGTCCAGAGAGTATTCAGTAGGGCCACTGACCGTGTTAGCTCCGGCGCAGGGTTACGTCCTACCACACAATACCCTCCTCTTGGCCGTGGCGAGTAGAGAGGCAGTGAGGCATCAATTCCCCCCAACTTCCTGGGCGGTGATTTCCTCTCCAGGTGTGGGTTCTGGATTTTCTGATGATGGTGACGGGTGTAGATCTTCCAGGTGGAGTTTGACGGGTGGCCTGTGGGGGTTATCTTCCACCCAGTAGCAGTGGGTCCCCGCGGTGGTTATTATTTTCTTGGGACCTAACTATTTATTGTTTAGGCCCTTGGCTCGACCTCGTGTCATCACCAAGTCTCCGGGTTCGTAATTTATCCGGTTGACTCTTTTTGGGTATCTTTTCTCTCGGTATGCGGC
This sequence comes from Tachinus rufipes, assembly GCA_963932245.1. Taxonomy (NCBI): domain Eukaryota; kingdom Metazoa; phylum Arthropoda; class Insecta; order Coleoptera; family Staphylinidae; genus Tachinus; species Tachinus rufipes. The sequence goes on from OZ010747.1 coordinate 57,583,934, forward strand.
TTGTCGTTGTTTTGCCTGTTGTAGTCGGAGGTCTCTATCTTCCGGGACTTCGTTGGGTGCATCCCAGCTTCCCGGTTCTGCCAGATTCCGTCTTAACAGGAGCTCGCTTGCCGTTTTGCCGGTGGCGGCGTTTGTTCGGCGGTTTGTTACCGGCACGGCCTCCTTTAGTATTGCGGAGGTTGCCGGTCCAAGTCCGGAGGTGAATCCCGGACAGGTTTTGGTACACTCGTACCTGTTATTTGTATGTGGTGAACTCGGAGGTTCCGACTGACACGCAGGCCCCGACACACACGTCCCACGGACGTTCGGACCCGCAGGCCCCGACACACACGTTCCACGGACGCTCGAGCCCGAAGACTCCGAACCAACTGGTTCCCACGCCACACAGGCCCCGTCTTCCAGGTGCCTCTGGGTTGCGTAACCCATTGGTGGACCTCTGGGAAATGGAGCTACACCAGGCAGGTCGGTGGTGACTTGCCCAGAGATGGTTGGCACTACCTGGTACGTCGTTGCACCTCTGAGATGAGGTCCAGGTGTGTGTACTTCCATCTTCAGTGCAGCTGGAGGTGGTGGTGGTAAGTGGATCACCACTTCTTCGAGCGTGGTCACCTCGTGACGGTGTGCCCCAGGTGTCGGGTATGAGCCGGTTGCAGGTGGTGCAACGCTACCGACTCGGTGGTGAGCGAGCTTGGGGTAAGCTCCCTGCTGGTGGTACGTCACATTCATGTTGTTGTTCCAGGTCGTGTCCATTGTCATTGCGTGGGTGGTCTTGGTGTGCATTTGGGCCCTTGCGGCGGTGGGTGCTATGCCATCCGGAGTATCGAGGCCGGAGAGGATGGTAAACCTCCCCGGTGCGGTCGTTGGTGTGGAACTCGTGATATCCAAGGGGTTGTCAGTGGTCGTAGCGGTGGTCGTCATCTCGTTGTGGTCAGGTTGCGCTTTCATCTTCTGAGTTGGGAACGGAGTTGCCTGTTCTTGCTCTCGATGGTCGAAGTAGACTGGCTCTGCAGCGCGCGAGTTTTTCCTTTATACTTCTCCGCTCCGCTGCGCTGCGTTGCCATTGGTTGCTGATGCTCCGCCCCTTGGCGGCATCAATCCCCCCCATCCTCCTGGACTGCGGCAGCGTCGCCTGGGTTTGGGGTTGGCGTTTCTGCTGGTGGCGCTGGTCGTAGGTCGTCGAGGTGTAGTTTCACCGGGTGTCTGTGGGGGTTGTCTACCACCCAATAACAGTGGGACCCGGCTGTCGTAATCACCCTTTTTGGACCTAGCCATCGGTTGTTTAAGCCTTTCGCGCGGGTACCGGCGTTCTTTGTACGCTGCTTGTCGCTGTTTGGCTTGTTGTAGCCGCGTGTCCGGGTCTGTTCGAGCCCTTTCCGGTTCATCCCAGCTCCCTGGTTCCATTAGGTTGTGTCCCAACAGCAGTTCGCTAGGCGTGTATCCGGTAGCTGCGTTCGTTCTGCGATTGCAGTGAAACACCGCCATGGGTAGATGTTCGTCCCATTCTAGTTTGGGTCGTTCTTCTAACTACGTTCGGAGGCTCTTTTTCAGTTCGGCATGACGACGCTCCACGGGATTCGCCTGTGGGTGATACGTCGCCGTGGTGTGGTGCACGGCCTTCCATTGTTTTATCGCTCGTTGGAAATGTTGGCTGGTGAAGTGACTGCCGTTATCAGACAGCACTGCTTTGGGATACCCCCATCGTTGAAACAGATGCTTTTCTAGCACTTGAGTGGTGGTTTCGCTAGTGGCAGCGGCTACTGGCACGGCTTCCAGCCATCGAGTGCACGTATCTATCATCGTTAAGATGAATTTGTTGCCTGATTTTGTGACATCTAGGGGGCCCACGAAGTCTATTGCTATCCTTTTCCATGGTTTGCCCGACGGTTGTGCCTTTAGGGGTGCTTTGGGGTGAGGATGACCCGTTTTCACCTTTGAGCACGTCAGACATCCTTTAATAAACGTTCTGACGTCCCGCCTAATCCCTGGCCAGTGGTAGGCTCGCAGTATGGCTGCTGTTGTCTCGTCTCGGCCTGGATGTCCTGCCGTTTCGCTGGCATGGTGTTGTTTCAACACTAAAAGTTTTAAAATAATCATTACCGTGAGTTCGAATTATAGAAACTAAAATTGAAAGGCCTAAAGCCCCTTCACAAACTCTTAAAGTTAAAAAAATTATTCTAAAATAATATTCATAATTAAAATAACTTAAATAAATAAACAAAGCATGGTGTTGTTTCAACACTTCGTGCTGGGCTTGGACTGGCACGACCAGCTGGTCGGTTCCTGAGCTTGTTCTGATAAGTTCTCCGTTTTCTCCCAGTTTGTATCCTAGATCCTCGCCTTCTGGACGTTCTGGATCGTTCACCATTTCCTGGTACTTGCTTATAATGTCTTGGATATTTTGGCTCTCGGTTTGCGCCCGTCTGACCATGGTTGCTAGGGTCTCTCCCTCGAGTAGGTTAACCTTCGCAAAGTCGGTTCGGTAGGTTCTTGCTAGGTGAGTGTATAAGCAGCCCAGAGTTGGCGCCTCTTGTTTGCCCGGATTCTCCGGGGGCTTGAGTCTCTCCGGGTTGTCTACCTCGGGTGCAATCAGGTTGGAGCACGGGTAGCGGCTGAGCATGTCGGGTAGGAGGTTTATTTCCCCCGGTGTGTGTTCCACCGTGAAGTCGTATTCTTGTAGTTGTAGGGACCAGCGGGTGAACTTGGACTTGGCGTCCGTCGAGTTTCCCAGCCAAACAAGGGCCTTGTTGTCCGTTCGGAGTATGAACGGTTTGTCCTCTATGTATGCCCTGTATTTCTCGATGGCCCATATGATTGCGTAACATTCCAACTCGTTGGAATGATACCGCGACTGGCAGGGTGTTAACTTGGCGCTGGCGAAAGAGATAATGTGCCGTTGACCGTCTATCTCTTAGTATAGCACAGCACCCACGCCTTTGTTGCTGGCTTCTGTTTGTAATACAAACGGTACTCCCGGTCGTGGTCGTGATAGCTTCAATGGCTGGCCGATGGCGTATTTGATCTGTTCAAACGCTGCCTCTTCCCTTGGTGTCCAGATAAACGGCTTCTTACTTCCCTGCAATTCCATGAGGGGTGCTGCCATTTTTGTGTAGTCGGAAATATATTCTCGCACCTACGAGCATATGCCCAAGAAGTGTCGCAGTTGCTTCTTGTTCTTGGGTGCAAGTTGTTCTATGATTTGAGTCCATATTCCTGTAGTCGTTCGAGTACTTGGCGTAGGTGTCTTATATGTTCATCATGGTTGTCGGAGTACACCAGGATGTCGTCCAGGTATACCAGGACGTTGTTCCTCAGTAGTCCGGCCAGCACGCGAGACAAAAGCTTCTGGAATGTGGCCGGCGCGTTTTTTAGCCCGAACGGCATGACCTTAAACTGATAGGTCCCGCCGTCGGGTGCGGCAAAGGCTGTCAAGTGTTTGTGTTTCTCCGCCATCGGTATCTGCCAGTACCCGGCCTCCAGGTCTATCTTGCTAAAGACCCGAGCCGACCCGAAGTCCTTCAGGGTCTCTTGGATCCGCGGTAGTGGTGCGGCTTCCTTTTTGGTGGCTTTGTTCAGAGACCGATAATCCACGCAGAACCTTGGTCTGCCGTCCTTTTTCTTTATCAGGACTACCGGCGCGCAGTAGCTACTGGAGCTGCGCTCGATTATCCCTGCTGCTAGGAGTTCGGCCACTTGTACGAAGATTTGCGCTTTCTTGTGGGCGTTATATGAGTAACGCACCGACCGGATAGAGGTCTGGTCCTCCAATTCGATGTAGTGGCTGATGGTTTTGGTAGTTGTCGGGGTCACCCCTTCGTCGAAGACTCTTGGAAAGTCTCTTACTACCTGTTCAAACTCCGCAGGCCCGGGAACGCGTGTTTAGGTAACGCAATCGGTTCGTGCGCCTTGATGGTTTTAGGGTGAGGTAACGTCCAATAAATAGTGGAACGTTTATCCTTCCCGTAGTGCAGGCATTTTTGTATGTAGTTCAGGTTTACCCCGTTTTCCTCTATCCAGGGGTGTCCGAGAATAAGTTCTTCGCTTAAGGTCGGTGCGATCAGGAATGTGATTCGGTGTTTTTGTTTTCACCGTTATTTCCGTTTGGGTTTCTCCTGTTGGGGTTAGGTAGGCTCTGGGTTCCGCCTGTGTGACCTTAATTTTGGTCGGTCGTGCGGTTTTCGATTTCACCGATGTGAAATTGTGGCTGGCGCCGCTGTCTACGAGTGCGTGCACCGCCTTGCCATTCAGGGTGACCGTGATACGGGGTCGGTGGCTTGCTCCGATTGCGCCGACGGTGGCGTAGGGTTTGGCGTTCTGTAAGTCCTGGTTCGTCTCCTTTCTTTTATTCTTCCTCTTCTTCTTCTTCCTCTGCCTTTTCCTCTTCTTCTTTGCTTGAGGCTCAGTGAGCGTTAAGATTTGGGCCGGTGGTTCCAGTCGCTTTGTCCCCTGCCGGCCCTCTACTCGTTTCCCGACTTGGATAACGGGGAGGTGTTGGGCTTTGCCTTGTTTTTGGCTGATACGGCTCTTCGTCGGGCTATGTTGGCTTCGACTCTGATTGCCGTGGCCAGCAGTTGTTCGAATGTGTGCACATCCAGAGCTTGTTGGATGCGAGGTTCGATCCGCGTCGCCAATGTGTTTGTTAGTTCCCTCTGGGACTTGTATGGCCATAATCGGAAGTAGATGGCCGCTTGTCGCCTGAGGCAGCTCTCGACCGCTTCTTGTGGGTCGTGGTGTTTGTTCAGCAGCTCATCCATAAGCTGTGTGGTTGCACTGGGGTCGGTGTAGCGCTGGATCAGTCTAGCTTTGGATATGTCATAAGATGGATACGGTTCTCTCTGGTGACGCTCCTCAAACACCTTAGCGTCATGCGCTAACCCACCAAACTTTGGTGCTTCTGGTTGGTATAGCTGAAACAGCCCTTGTTGTTGTAGGGCGTAGGTGTGAGCCTTAGTTAATTCGGTGGTCGCCTGTAGCTGCGCCATCATGGCTTCTTGTACGGCTTGATTCCACACCTGGCTTTGCTTGAGCGGCTCATCTGAGCGATGCTCTCTCTTTGGGTGTTGCTGATAGCAGCTTGGAAGTATTACGCTTCCAGTTGCCCCACGTTGGGCTCCATTTGTTACCGACACGGCCTCCTTTAGTATTGCGGAGGTTGCCGGTCCAAGTCCGGAGGTGAATCCCGGACAGGTTTTGGTACACTCGTACCTGTTATTTGTATGTGGTGAACCCGGAGGTTCCGACTGACACGCCACACAGGCGCGTGAACCCGGAGGTTCCGACAAACACGTCCCACAGACGCATGGACCTGGCGGTCCCGACAAACACGTCTCCCAGACGCATGAGCGCGGAGGCCCCGACTCACACGTCCCACGGATGCACGGACCCGCAGGCCCCGACACACACGTCCCACGGACGCTCGAGCCCGAAGACTCCGAACCAACTGGTTTCCACGCCACACAGGCCCCGTCCTCCAGGTGCCTCTGGGTTGCGTAACCCATTGGTGGACCTCCGGGAAATTGAGCTACACCAGGCAGGTCGGTGGTGACTTGCCCAGAGATGGTTGGCACTACCTGGTACGTCGTTGCACCTCGGAGATGAGGTCCAGGTGTGTGTACTTCCATCTTCAGTGCAGCTGGAGGTGGTGGTGAGTGGATCACCACTTCTTCGAGCGTGGTCACCTCGTGACGGTGTGCCCCAAGTGTCGGGCATGAGCCGGTTGCAGGTGGTGCAACGCTACCGACTCGGTGGTGAGCGAGCTTGGGGTAAGCTCCCTGCTGGTGGTACGTCACATTCATGTTGTTGTTCATCCTTTGATGAACGTGCGTACATCTTTCCGCACGTTTGGCCAGTGGTACGACCGCAGGAACGCCGCCGTGGTTTCATCCCGACCTGGGTGGCCAGCTGTGCTGGTGGAGTGATGTTGTTTTATCACTTCCTGCTGTGCGTTCGGTGGTACGGCAAGTTGGTCGTGTCCGTCGCTTGTTCGGATTAGTTCACCGTGTTCTCCTAATCGGTACCCCAAGTCCATATCTACTGGGCTTTCCGGGTCGTCTAGCATTTCCTGCCGCCGGCTTATAATCTTCTGGACTTGCTCGCATTCTTTCTGTGCGCGTCTGACCACTTCTGCTAGGGTTTCTCCCGTCAGCAGCTGTACTTTCCCCCGTTGAGGGTTGTGAGCGCGGTCTAGCCGTTGGTACAGGCAATGTATGGTTGCGGGTCGCTGTTTATTCGGATCCTCTGGGGGTAATAATCGGTCGGACTCTTCGATGGCCTTGTCGACGAGGTTGTCGCTTGGGTTCCTGTTTAAGACGTCGGGCAGTATATTTGTCTCTCCTGGGGTGTGCTCAATGGTGAAGTCCAGCTCCTGGAGTATGAGTGACCACCTGGTGAACTTCGCCTTGGCGTCTGTTGAGTTCTTTAACCAGACTAGTGCCTTATTGTTGGTCCTCAGGGTAAAAGGTTCGTCCTCCAGGTATGCCCTGTATTTGTTGATGGCCCACATAATTGCCATGCATTCCAGTTCGTTAGAGTGATATCGCTGTTGACATGGCGTCAGTTTTGCGCTGTCATAGGATATTACTCGTCTGTGAGTGCCTTCTTCCTGGTACAGGACGGCTCCTACCCCTACGTTGCATGCGTCTGTTTGTACGATGAAACGCAATCCGGGTTTTGGTCGTGCTAGAGTTAGTGGTTTGTCTAGCGCGTCTTTAACTGCTTGGAATGCCGTGTTTTCGGGTTCACCCCATACAAACGGTTGCTTGTTGCCTTGCATTGTCATTAAGGGTGCTGCCAGCCTGGAATAGTTGTGCACGTACTCTCTTAACCAAGTGCAGAGACCCAAAAATTTTCGTAGCTGCTTCTTATTTCGTGGTATTTCTTGGTCTTGGATTGCCTTCAGGTGATGCGGCAGGGGTTGGTTTCCGTCCGCGTTGATCCGGTGGCCCAGATATTCGACCGAATCGGTCCCAAAGATGCATTTCTTGGGGTGGCATCTTAGTCGATATTCCAGCAGTCGTTCTAGTTTTTTCATCAAGTGCACCAGGTGGGTGGCGTGGTCTTGGGAGTACACTAAGATGTCGTCGAGGTAGACCAAGGCGATGCTTCCCAACAGGCCGGCCAGGACTTGAGACATCAGCTTTTGGAAAGTCGCTGGCGCGTTCTTAAGGCCGAACGGCATTACTCTGAATTAATAAGTGCCTCCATCAGGGGCGGCAAAAGCAGTGAGTTTCTTGTCCTCTTCTTTCATGGGAATTTGCCAATATCCGGTCTTGAGGTCAATATTGCTGAACACCCTTGCGGGGTGAGCCGTCTTTCTTCTGCACAATGACTACCGAGGCGCAGTAGCTGCTGCTGCTTCTCTCGAAGATACCACTGGTCAGTAATTCCTCCACCTGTTCGAAGGTAAGCGCTTTCTTCTTCGCATTGTATGTGTATCGAGCTGTGCGGATCGGTGTGGTGTTCGTCACCTCGATGTGGTGTTTCTCCGTGGGGGTGGTTGTGGGTGTGACATCTTCGTTGAAGACTGTCGGAAAGTCTTTGACCAGTTGTTCAAATGGTGTAGCATCGGGGAACGAGTGCTTTGGTAGTTTTACCGGTTCGTGGGCTTTGGTCGGTGGTGTCTTCTTGGGTATCCAATGCATAGTTGATCGGCTTTCTTTGCCATAGTGGATGTATTGGCGTAGGTATTCCAGGCTCACCTGGTGTTCTTTGAGCCAGGGGTTGCCTAGGATCACTTCTTCCCCTAACTTTGGGGCGACCAGAAGGGTGACATTGTGTTGTTGGTCTCCAACGGTCATGTCGACAGTCGTATCTCCTGTTGTGTGCAGCGTGGTGGAGGGATCCGCCTGAGCGACAGTAATTGTCGGCGGTTTCGGGTTGCCCAGTTCTAAGCGAGTGAAGTTGTGACTGGCTCCCGAGTCGATGAGGGCTTTCATGGCTTTGCCACCGCGCCTATCGTGGCTTGGGGTGGGTTTGCGTTTTTGTGCGATTTCCTCTTCTTTTGTTTCTTTTGGGTCGGTGCGGCTTTTCTTTTCTGACCGGGCCGACCCTCTACTCGTTTCCCGGATTCGACTTGTTGGAGCTGGTTGTGTTCTTGGTGCTGGTCCGGGCGTTGCGCCGCAAGGCAATATTGGTTTCGACCTTGTTGGCTGAGCGTACCAGGTGATCGAAAGATTGAAAGTCAACTATATCGAGTGACTGTTGGATCTTTGGTTCGACCAAGGTGGCAAGCACGTTGGCCAGGGTTTGCTCCGAGTGGTGTGGACATAGCCGTTTGTATAGCGCTGCGTGGCGTTGTAAGAAACATTCCACCGGTTCTTGTGCGTCGTGTCTCTGAGTCGTCAGAGTCCCCATCAGGCGTGCTATGACGGCGGGGTCAGCGTAGTGACGTATCAGCCGGCTCTTCGTGTTTACGTACGATGGTGCCGGTTCCTTTTCATACCTCCTTTCGAAGGTGAGAGCGTCGCCTTTGAGGTTTTGTACGAGCAGCCGGTGGTAGTCTGTTGTCGGGATTTGTTGTCGTGCAAATCAGTTCTCCAGGTCGTTGAAAAACTGATGCGGGTCTTCATGTGGTTCTCCGCCGAAGCGGGGTAATTCGGCTTGGTATAAACTTGGGTTGCATTGGGCGTAAGCAACTGCGTTTACCAAGTGAGCCACCTGCTGGTGGTTGGCCATGTATCTTTGACCATCTTCGAACGCGGCCTTATAGGCTTCGTTCGTTTTTCGCTGCTTGTTTTCCTCCATGTGGTGGTTGGGTGGCAGTCGGTTTCGGTTGGTGTTGGACCGTCTTGGGGTTTGTTCAGGTTCGTGCAGGCACCATGCTCTGCAACTGCCCCACGTTGGGCGCCATTTGTTACCGGCTCCCCGCCTCGGAGGTGGTAGGGGTGGGGGTCGGTTGTGTTAGAGGAGGCGGACTGACCCTCCTCGTGGTTGTTTGTGAGCTGTGGTTGTGTTTGAGGCCATAGGCCTCGGTTTTCTGCCTTGATGAGTGGCGTTGGGGTTCTCGTTGGTGGAGGTGGTGGTGGTACCACGTTTAGCTGAGGGCTGCAGGTGGTTGGCAGTCCTGGGAGCACCTGGTAGTGTGGTGCGACGTGTGTTGAGACGTGGAGCGTGCCTTCGTGGTTCAAGGTCACGCTGGGCACCTGGTGGTTGTGTCCAGGTGCCACGGGGTGGTGTGCGCTTCAGTTAGAGACGAACCCGCACCTGTATTGCACGCCCCAGGTCGTCGCAACTTTGTTACCCCCAGGGTTCGGGGTTATTTGTCCCACGGCGTGTGGTGCAATGCCACCTCTGGTGCGGTCGTTGGTGTGTGTTGGGGGTTTGGGAGTAATGGTGCATACGTATTGATTCTATAAGTATTGTGTGATCACTTCAAAAAGAGATTAAACACGAGGAAATCTAGACCTTGCGATTCAATTTTTGTTAAGATTTGACAAAGTTAGAACGGTTTAAAGAAAGCAAAGTTTTGCGATTTTGCTAAATTTACGGTTTTTTTTTGGAATAATGTTTAAAGCTTATTATATCAAAATGACTGCCACGATAATAAACATAATAATATGGGTTTTAAAGTACATGTAATAAGGAATAATTTGAGCTATCGTAGACCTTTTTATCATTTTCCAGAAGCCCAAAAATTGAGATACAAATTAAGCTAAAAATGACGTTTTATTGTAAAATTTCTGACCTTCAAATATGTGTCATTTTGAACAGGCAATATTCTAAGGTCCAAAATTTTGGAAATCTCATTTTTTTCATCTATATTTTGATCCCTGAAAATTTGAGCAAAATCAAAGAGCTCGACTTTTTCAAATTGGTCGAAAAGTAATGGAATTACCCATTATACATTTTCAAAATCTACAAAATAAAATACATTTTTAAATACTGTTTTATGGACAGCGGCAAATATTATTTGTTTATCAGAATAATATTGCAATATTAATCTTATCTTATACAAATAAGTTGCTGTATTTTGTCGTAGTAAGTACTTGTGTGATAGGGCAGTACTATTTTGTGTATATTTTTCTACTCGTTAAAATACAATTATTTAATAATTGAAGCTGACTTTAAATTTTCAATAGTGTAGTAAATTGCATTGTATAATTGTGGCAAATTTGACACATTAGTATGTAACTTTAATGATATATTGAAACAAAAGAAATTACATTTTGCTTTATTTGATATCTTGCAGTTTTGTGAATTGAATTACCACATTTTTATTAATTATTATATAAAAATGATGTCTATTAAACATTATCATCTATGTGAAATGAACCTCTTCAAAATTACAATTCACGGCTATCTAGCAGATCCATGAACTTCTTAATTAAATGTGTTTTTAAAGAATTTACAATTTGATATATAATCTCTTTACAACAAAATTAAAAAGGAAATTAACCTTGGCTAATTAAATACTAAAATTCGAGAAGTTTTTTTGAAGACAATATGAATTCTACTTCACTGATGAATTAATTAAATTCAGAATATATTCAGATAATATATGTTGAGGTTAGAATGGATATATGCATCGATGACCATATTTGTAATGTTTATGAAATTTAAGATGTTTATAAAAAGTCTTTTAATAAAAATTATCTCTTCAACATCAGAAAAGTGGAAGCATTAAACGGATGACAAGAAGTGCCCCAATAAATGTTTTTTTCCACATTGATTGTGATTGAAGCTGATTAAATTAACTACGAAAAATCAATAACCAAGAAATCACAATTATTGTTTAAATAAATATATATATTATTGTTGTATTCTACATTATTAATTTGTAATTACATTCAACTTTTAATATTTATTCTGACGAAATTCAAATAAATCAATTCGATGTTATTTTCTCTTTGATTAAAATGAATGTTGAATATTTTCATTCACTATGGTGGTTCTTTTATTAGCTATGAATTTTTATTTTGTTTATCTTTTTTTATATTGAATATTGATCGTACATACTGTCTTCTGAATAAATAGTTTGCATTTTATTGTTATATTTTTAATCAGTTTAGCTTGGGTATTATAATTTGGTATTTTATTAGTCTTCTTCAATAGTAATCCAAGATTTGAATACTCTTTCAAGTTATTTCTTATGTATCTATATAATATATACATTCATCAGGATGACAAGAATTAGCTTTAGCTCAAAATGACCAAGTTGGCAAAAATGTATAAAAATTATGACACTATTGTTGTCCAGCTTGTATAATATTAATTTGTACAATAATATTTGCATTTTTTATAGATATTTGTATGTACATAGTTCAAACGAAATAAGACATATTGCTAGCTAAACTATACATTGATTTGCTCATTGTCAAGTTCTTACAACAAAATAACTTTATCTCAGATACTCAATACGGGTTTTGTGCAAAAATTTTCAGATCTTTTAACATACGCTAGTCACAAATGAAATTTTGAATATGACATCCTAATCTTAAGCTCTATTGTACAGGTCTTGATCATAAATGCTGGGTATACCATCTGGTCCGTAGTTCACAGAATTTTTCATTCCATTAATTCCATCAAAAACTTCTTTAACATCAATATAAAACGGCGATGAGCTTGCATTATGAATAACATTACTATCAGGTATGTGCTAATAATAATAATAATAATAATCTTTATTTACGGAAAAATCCATTAGAAAAAATAATATAAACATTAAACGGTATTAAACATATAGCATATTACAATTAGTATAATTACATTAAACAAGTAATAAATAAAATTGAAAATTAATGTCGTTAATTTGTTTTTTAAACATAGAAAATGTTGATCCAAAAATATTAAAATTAACATTGTTCATTAAACTATTGCATTCACGCATCAGTCTTGTAATCGGGCTGTGAACTATGTTGTCCATAATTTGTTGAGTGAAGTTTTTCTTTAAATATTAGTGTATTACGAGTTGTCCTAGTAATAGAAAAGTTGAATTGAATTTTACTTAAAATCTCCTCGCAGTTTATACAACTATTAATAACTTTATGCATAAAGCATAAGTCAAACGTTAATCTTCTTTCATTTAAAGGTTTTAAATTATACAAACATGCTAGTTCACTATTTGAACTTATTCCAGTTTTATATTGAAAATATTTAAAAAATCTATTTTGGACAGATTGCAGTATTTTAGATTGCCCTTTAAGATACGGAGACCAAATAACAGAACCATATTCCAATTGGGATCTTACCAATGATTTGTATAGCAACAATATACTAGACACCGACAGATCGACAGCATTTCTCATTACAAATCCTAATAATTTGCGGCTTTTGTTGCATATTTTTTGTATATGGCCATTGAAACTAAGTTTGTTGTCTAGTAGTAATCCAAGATCTGTTATTTCTTCTACAATTTCTACGTCAGTGTTATTTATGCTGTACGTGTTATTGACTGAAGCTGTACCCCTGGAAAACGTGATGGACTTGCATTTGCTAATGTTAAGATGCAAGCTATTTAAATTGCACCAAGTTGTAATTTTATGCAAATCATTTTGAATTTGATTACAATCATTTATGTTTTTTACACGCATAAACAATTTTAAATCATCGGCAAACAGCAGATACTTAGAATTTCCAATCAAAGCTACCAAATCATTTATAAACAAATTAAATAAAAGTGGACCACAATGCGAACCTTGCGGAACACCCGAAGTAACGCTAATTTCTTTAGAAATGAAATTGTTAATTTTAACGCATTGCGTTCGACCCGATAAATAGCTTTCCATCCAATTAACAATTTTTGTATTAAACCCTAGAGCTTTTAATTTTGCAACCAAAATTGGTATATCCACTCTGTCGAAAGCTTTTGCAAAATCTGTGTATATTGCATCAACTTGTTCTTTGTTTTCAAAAGCGTCTAATATATAATTCTGATAAATCAGCAAGTTGGTAACAGTTGAACGACCTTCACAGAATCCGTGTTGTTCATTAATCACAACGTTTTTGGTAAGCCATTTTAATTGAATAGAAATAATTTTGTCAAATAACTTAGGAATTGCAGACTGTTTACATATTCGTCTGTAATTTGACACAATTGTTTTGTTGCCGTTTTTAAAAACTGGTGATATATAAGAACGTTTCCAATACGATGGAAACTTTTCGCATTCTAAAGATATCTTAAATAACATATAAATTGGTTTTGAAAGCGAACAAACACAGTTTTTTAAAAATAAATTTGGAATGCCATCAGGGCCAAAGTTTCCCGAATTATTAAGATTACAAATACTATCATATACGTTACAAATAGACACATTAAAATTATCAGAACACACAAAGTTGTTAAAATTAAAATCAGGTACAATGTTATCACTTTTGGTATACACAGTAGAAAAAAAATCAGCAAACAAATTTACACAATCCTGCCCATTATCACAAGTTTTATGACAGTAAGTCATTATTTTTGGAAATCCATTGGTATTTCTTTTTTCGTTTACAAAACGCCAAAAAGATTTTGGATCATCTACAATAAAATTGTCAACTTTTCTTAAATAAGATGTATATAGAGATTTACTCAGCATTTTACACTTCTCTCTGAAACCAGCAAAGATATGATAATCTACAAGGAGGCCCGATTGTTTATAATTAGAATGCGCCACTTTCTTGTGCCTGATTAATTGGATTAGATTCCAATTAAACCAAACCGGATACTCATTACGACGAACACATTTTAAAGGGACATATAATATCACAGCTTCATAAATGATGTTGTAAAATTGTTCCACAATTATATCTAGATCACCATACATATCACAAGGATTAAATAACTTTGGCCAATTGACGTTTAATAAATAGTTGTTAATAGCATTATAGTTAGCTTTGGTAAAGTCTGGTATGTATTCTTTAGATTGTAAATTTTCTGATAAGCATGCATTTTTAATTACGCAAGTAACTGCTGTATGATGAATTGAATTATTGCATAGTAAGTTATCAGCATAAGACACAGTAGTGCTATTATTATTTGTAAATACTAAATCTAGATATACACCGCGAGAATTAGGTACTGTGTTTATTTGATACATATTATTTGTAGCAAATAAATCGCATACAGTGTGTGCTGATTCATTTGTTGTTTGTTCCATTTGTACTCCCATATCGTCATTGGACCAAACTGTTTTAGGTAAGTTATAGTCACCACAAATATATATTTTGCTATTTGGTAGAGAGTGTATTATATTTTCAACAGCTTCACAGTGATCTATATACTTTTCTATTGGAGAAGATGGTGGAATATATACCACACCAAATATATACAATTGTCCAGCACATTGTATTTTAATAAAGATTTGATCAACGCTCATTAAATTGTTGTCTATTTCAATAGAATTGAGTGTATTTTTTACAGCAATCAACACCAACCCCAGTTTTTAAGCTTGAAAGTGTTGATCTGTCCAATCTGTATATATTATAGTTATGTAATTGAAGTTCAGTGTTATTAATATCTTCTGTGAGCCAGGTTTCTGCAATTAAAATTACATCATAGTCGTTGCATAAAACATTTAATTTAAAATCGGTTAATTTAGTTTTTTGGATGAGTATTACTTTCAGGATTACTGGACAATCATTAACATATTTGATATAAATATCCTCTTCGCCATTAGCTTTGCGAAAATTAAAGTTTTCCTGTACAGCTTTCATGTGTTTTAACTGAGCAACGGTTTTATCTGCCTTGATTTTATTTTAGAATGATTTATTGCATTTTGATTTCGTAGGATTCTATTTGCAACCGCTGGATCATCAAAAACAACTTTAATTGGGCGAGGTTTGTTTGATTTTTGACCAACACGTAAAACAATTCGTGGCAAAGGCACATTTTCTAGCGGCTCCAATAATTTACAAACTAATTGTTTGTCACTATTAATTCTGGCTTCAACTGTGGAAGACGATGACTCATCAGCATTAAACACCATAATGTTATACGCACGTTTGCGTCGCTCTTCTACTTCACTTATTAATATCTCTGAGGATAAACCGACTGCTTCATTATTACCATTTGCTTTTTTTAATGATAAAAGATCTTGTTTGATAGTTCCATTATCACTTTCCAGTGACTTTATTCTTAGATCAAAAGACGCTAACGTGTTAGAAATGCTATCAAGACGTGTTAAGATTGTAGTAGAAACAGATGCAAATTGAGATTCAAAAAGCGATTTAATTGTTGAAGCAGATAGCTGATCTGAGGGCAGCTCTTTATCTGTTGAAATATTAAGTCCTGAACGATTTAAAAACGACTCCATTCCATTTTTACAGGATCTACAGTTGAATTGTTCAGTTTTATGTATATACATATGGAGCAGATTATCATTATCTAAAGCAATACAATTTGTGTGGACCCATCCCGAGCAAGTAGTGCATTTTAAACAAAAACTATATTGTCGCGGGTGTATATGTACATTACAATATGTGCAAGACATCGCACAACAAATATATAGGTATAATATAGACAGGGACACTCTTCACACCAATGGGTCTGTATTGGTGACTAAATATTTAACAACACAAAGGTAGACCACGGATAAGGATTTGTTAGAGTAAGAATTAAAAATATTAATAAAAATTCAACAAACTATTATAAAATGTACAATAAAAATATTAAAAAGGAACTCACAAAGCAAGGATTTGAACCGCGGACCTTCCGTACTACAAACAACGCTCTAAGCTAGTCGTCTATGAAACGACAATTTAAATATTATTAATTTTCAAAATCTACAAATAATTTAAATAAAATTTGATTTTAGCAATACAGTATAAACAAAAATGTTAGGTTAACTTAATAAATGAAGAATCATTTGCCAATTAATCACTCGCACGGTAAAATATCAAGATTTCTTCCAACTGCAAGCCACTGCAGCAAATATTAAACCTTACAATATATCACTCACAATATAAACACCAACAATTGATTTACAATTACACTCACATTAATCACATTAAACACATACACATGTCGTACGGTGGATACATTGAAATACTTGCTACATCAACATAAACCGATGAAAAATAACCTGCAAATAGATTTGCACAACCTTGTTCTTGATCACATTTTACATCACCATACAATAGCTCTTTGGGATATTTATCGGTTTTTCTTTTTTCATTAACAAAATTCCAAAAATATTTTGGATTATTGCATATATTTTGGCTGGATTGAAGTGATGAAGATTCATTTATTACGAAATCGATTAAATTGATTGTAACCATCAATATGACCAGACTTTTTGTAATTGGAATGGGCTTCTTTTTTGGATTTTATTAGCATAATTATTTTCCATTATACCAATTTGGAAATGTACTATTCCTAACTATATTTGTTGGTACAGACATATTTATTGCTTTATGTAAAACATTATAAAAAGACTGAACTAGAACGTCTATATCATGGATATTATCACTGCTGCTGTATAATTCATTCCAATTATAACTTGTAATGTAATTATTTATTTTTATGTAATTTGCTTCTTTAAAATCTAGTGTGTACTCATGAAATATCATTTGTTTTTCCATTTGTTGATATTGTGATTCAATCAAATAAGCTTCATGATGTATACTGGAATTTAACAGCAGATCCAATTCTTTTGAAACAAGCGTGTGTTTATCCGATGCAAAGTCCACGAAAACACCTTTGGAGTTAGGAATAACATTAACCTGTGATCATTTTAGGTACCCATACGACTCGCATATTGTTTGAGCTGCTTGACTTGAAGATGTAGCCAATTGTGCTCCCATGTTGTCATTAGTTCATAATGCCTCCGTCAGATTGAAATTACCACATATGATCGATCTTTTCGAAATAAAGAATAGTTTGGTATCTTTAACTCGGCATCATCAATTTCTTTAGATAACCATGTTTCTACGATAATCATATCAAAATTACTGGATGTAACATTTAAATTAAATAAAAGTATTTCCACTTTGTTTTTATATTCTCCACATTTTGATAATATATTAGTAGTTTTTTGAGCTATTGTTTTTGTTGTTATTATTTAGTTTTGCTCGTACAATAGTAGGTTGATCATTAATGTATTTTATGAAAATATCTGTATCACCATTTGTTTTACGTTGTTCTAATTGTAACGGTATAATTTCCTGAGAACGGTTGTCGGTGGAGTTCCTGAAATAGAGAGTAGGAATTAGTTGTATGCAACCAAGTATACTTTATGTTTTGATGGAAATGTTATTATATGACTTACGTACCCAAAAAAATATTCTATTCTATTCTATTAATAAAGTTAAAACATAAAGTCTGGCACATTATTCTTTTCTTTTTTCGTTATGTCTTCATAATAAACAACATCATCTAGTACGGTTTTAAAGTCGGGATCTTCAAAATATTCTTTGACAAAATTGTAATTAAAGTAGTCTTCTACTTGATCCTTTAAAAGAGAATTTATAGTAATTTTTTTATCATTTTCGTTTGCTATCTGAACGCATATTTTTATTTCGTCATTGGTAAATATGTATATATTCTTCATCGCTGGTAATAAATTAATTGTGATGGCGGCAGTGTTCGTACTTTTTTTACTAGATGTTGCTTTACTAGCAGAGGTTCTAGTCCTTGTTTCAGTATCTTCTGGTTTAGACATTTCATTAGAATTATATATATATACGGAAGAGCACGAGTTCGAGACTGCACAAGTTTGAGGATATACATTGTATATAGCCAAATTACCATGAAATACCCTATACAACAAAGACATTACTTAAATTAACAATAATTGTAACATATGTTACCTTTGGTTTCTTCTGTTTGCTTCTAATTTGTTTTTAAATTAGGTTTTTGTAAAATTAGAAAATATCTCCAAACTTGTGACAAGTTTGAGGATATATAACTTTAACAAATCTATAATAGATGGCACAACATGATATAAAACAGTTATTTGGTTATTTCTTTTTGTTGCAGACATATTTAATATTTAAAATCATAGTAAATGGTATTACTAATACTATTAAAAAAATATAATGAATTGTTATAAATATTAGTAATTACCGTGTTATAAATTGATCTTAACAATTTATAACTAGTATAGTTATATTTGTTAAAAAATTAAAAAATAAAATGTAACAACTGAAATTAATAAACAAATTGAGTAAAATAATTTGTTTATTAATATAAAATGTTTTTATTTTTTATAAATATCATAATTTAATTATGTTTGTTATAAAAAACAAACGGTTAAATTAGTTTAGGTATAGCGCCATGTTCGTGTTTTTTTATATATATTCTTTATTTTTTATTATTAATGTACTTTTATTTGTTATAAACAAGATATATACAACAACACGAGTACAGCGCTATGCCTAAACTTGTGTTAATGTAGTTATACTTCTTTGGGGATATCTTCAAACTTGTGTTAATATAAATACATTTCTTTGGCGATATCTCCAAACTAATGTTTTTATAGTGAGACTTGTTTGACGATATCCCCAAACTAATGCTTTTTATATTAGCACTTGTTTGACGATATCCCCAAACTACCGCTTATATTATCGCACTTCTTTGACGATATCTCCAAATTAATGCTTTTTATAGTAGCACTTGTTTGACGATATCCCCAAACTACCGCTTATATATTCGCACTTCTTTGACGATATCTCCAAACTAATGCTTTTAATAGTAGCACTTGTTTGACGATATTCCCTAACTACTGTTTATATTATCACACATCTTTGGCGATATCTTCAAACTAATGTTTGAATAGTTTTAATAGCATTTCTTTAAAAATATATTTCTGAATGGCTTTTATATTATTACATTATTTTATGATATTTTATAACTTGCTTTTATATATTTTTTCCAAATAATAACATTTTTGTTGTTATTTACTTAATGTTATTTCCCTTCTTGTAGTATAGAACATTCTATTATTTATAAAAATATCTTACAAGTTATAATCATTTTTGAAATTCTATGTCAGCCAGTGTATCAGTGATTTATTTGATAAATATAGACAATAAAATGTAATTGAATTGATTATTTATCATATACTTCTATTCAAACACTAGTGGTACTAGTACAATGACTCAAAAAAATTTAACAATAATAATTATATAAATCAAGTTTTATGTAGTAAATATATTTAAAATCGGTGTTATATTACCATCGATTATTATTGGGAATATTTCTTACCAACTATAACATTCAAAATGTATTATCTTAACAGGAATGTGAGATCGGAAAGCCATAAAAAAATGTTTTTGTATTCTATGAATGAATATCGTTGAACCCTTTTCAATTGTAGAGCAAGGTCAAGTTTGCAGGCTTATAACATTATAAATAGATATGCATTTAGACTAAGAAATTTAAAATATATTTTCTGGTGCTTTAGTTACAATTATAAACTTAAAGTATATCATCGGATAAATAATATTACTCATTACTCATTATTGTTTTGAAATGAATGAATTTTTACAATATTATTATACTCCTACAAAACAAATCATAATCGATACCACAAATTAACTTAATTTACAGACATATTGGATTAAAGCATGGATAAACTTCAATAACATACGTCATCAAACTAGATAATTACATTCATTTTAAATTCAATTAAATTTAAAATTTGAATACATTTGTCTTCTAGTTTCATTATTACCTACAAACTTAGAAATTAGCAAAACAGTATCAGTAAAATTTTAGGAATAACATAAAACTTTATATTAAAGTCTATATTCTTTACAAAGCATAATTGGAATAGTTTAAAATGGCTGTTTAGTAAAATTATTTAAAACACAACAACTTTTATCAAAATACTTTGTACATTAATGTTATAATAGTGCCGCCTCTGACAAGGTTTTTGTATTTTAAAATTATAATTGTAATTGGTCTACTTAATAAATACTTTGTCTATCAACTCTCATTAAAATAATGGAATGTTATATACATTTATGATATTATTGCCACCTCTAACAAGAATTTTGGTATACTGACTTTTCCATTATAATTGGAATACTTAAATATTCCCGTCTACCAAACTTCATTAAAGTCATTAAATGTGAATTATTGCAGCCTCCAAAAATAATTTTGTTATTCTGACTTTATCATTGTATTTGGCATACTTAAACATCTCTGTCTACCAAATTTAATAAAAATTGTTGAATGTTGAGTACATTTATGTTATAATTGCCGGCTCCAATAAAATTTTGTTATTCTGACCTTATTATTGTAATTGGCATTCATTAAATTTAAAGAATGTTGTGTACGTTAATGTTATAATTGCGCCGCATCCAACAAGAATTTTGATATTTTGACTTTATCATTATAATTGGCATACTTAAACATCCTTGTATACCAACTTTCATTAAAATCATTAAATTTTGTGTAGTTTTATGTTATTATTGCGGCCTCCAAGAATTTTTTTTGTATACTGACTTTTTCATTGTAATTGACATACTTAAGCATGCCGGTATATAAAATTTCATTTACATTTTTGGATGTTGTGTATAATCATTTTATTTTGCCGCCTCTAACAAAAATTATGTTATTTTGACTTTATCATTGTAACTGGCTTACTTAAACATCTCTGTATACCAAATTTCAATTATTTCTTAGAATGTTGTGTACATTTATGTTATTATTGCCGCTTTTAACAAAGAATTTTGTACACTGATTTTATCATTGTAATTGGCAAATTAAAGCAAATTTGTATACCAAACTTCAATAAAATCATTGACTACTGTGTATATTTATTTTATTATTGCCGCCACTAACAAGAATTTTGTTATTCTGACTTTATTGCTGTAACTGGCATACTTTAACATCCTTGTAAACTAACTTTCATTAAAATCATTGAATGTGTGTTCATTTATGTTATTATTGCCGCCTCCAACAAGAATTTTGGTATACTGATTTGTTCATTGTAATTGGCATACCTAAACAGACCGGTATACCAAATTTCATTAAAATCATTGAATGTTGTGTACATTTAAGTTATTATTGCCGCCTCCAACAAGAATGTTGCTATAATGATTTTTTTATTGTAATTGGCATACTTTAACATGCCGGTATATCAAATTTCATTAAATTTATTGAATGTTGTGTATAATTATTTTATTATTGCCGCCTCCAATAAGAATTTTGTTATTTTGAATTTATTATTGTAACTGGCTTACTTAAATATCCCTGTAAACCAAATTTCAATAAAATCCTAGATTGCTACAATAAGAATTTTTATCTACTGATTTTATCATTGTAGTTAAACATCCCTGCATACCAAATTTTATTAAAATCATTGAATGTTATGTTTATTTATTTTGTTATTGCCGCCTCCAACAAGAATTTTGTTTTTCTGACTTTATCGTTGAACTGGCATACTTTAACGTCCTTGAATACCAACTTTTTTGAAATCATTGAATGTTGTGTTCATTCATGTTATTATTTCCGTCTCCAACAAGAATTTTGGTATACTGACTTTTTCATTGTAATTGGCTTACTTAAATATGCCTGTTTACTAAATTTTATTAAAATCATAGAATGTTGTGTACATTTATGTTATTATTGCCGCCTCCAATAAGAATTTTTATATACTGATTGTATCATTGTAATTGGCACATTTAAACATCCTTGTATACCAAATTTTATTAAAGTCGTTGAATGTTGTGTTTTTTATTTTATTATTGCCGCTTCCAACAAGAATTTTGTTATTTTGACTTTATCATTGTAATTGGCATACTTAAGCATCCTTATATACTAACTTTTATTAAAATCATTGAATGTGTGTACATTTATGTTATTATTGCCGCCTCCAACAAGACTTATGGTATACTGATTTTTTCATTGTAATTGGCATACTTAAACACTCCGGTATACCAAATTTCATTAAAATCATTAAATGTTGTGTATAATTATTTTATTATTGCCGCCTCCATCAAGAATTTTGTTATTTTGACTTTATCATTGTAACTGGCTTACTTAAACATCCCTGTATATCAAATTTTATTAAAATCTTAGAATGTTGAACACATTCATGTTATTATTGCTGCCTCCAACAAGACACACACACTGATTTTATCATTGAAATTGTCATACTGAAGCATCTTTGTATACCAAATTTTAATAAAATCATTTAGTATTGGGTATATTTATTTTATTATTGCCGCCTTTAACAATAATTTTGTTACTTTGACTTTATCGTTCTAATTTTCATACTTTAACATCCTTGTGTACCAACTTTAATTGAAATTATTGAATGTTGTGTATATTTATGTTATTATTGCTGCCTCCAACAAGAATTTTAGAATATTGACTTCATCACTGAAATTGAAATACTATGTCATCTCTGTTTACAAAATTTTATTGAAATCATAGAATGTTGTGTACATTCATGTTATTATTGCCGCCTCCGATAAGAATTTTTATGTACTGATTTTATCATTGTAATTGGCATACTTAAACATCTCTGTATATCAAATTTTATTAATATCGTTGAATGTTGTTTTTATTTATTTTATTATTGCCGCCTCCAACAAAAATGTTGTTATTATGATTTTATCATTGTAATTAGCATACTTAACCATCCTTATATACCAACTTTCAATAAAATCATTGAATAAGTGAACATATATGTTATTATTGCCGCCTCCAACAAGATTTTTTTTTGGTATACTAATATTTTCATTGTAATTGGCATACTGAAACATCTCTGTATACCAAATTTCAATAAAATCATTAAATATTGTGTATATTTATTTTATTATTGCCGCATCCAAAAGAATTTTGTTATTCTGACTTTATCATTGTAAATGACCTATTTACGAAATTTAATTAAAATTATTGAATATTGTGAACAGTAATGTTATAAGTGTGTTGCCTCCATTATGAATCTCATTATGTATTATTATTATAACCGACATACTGAAGAACTCCTGTTTACTGAATTTTATTTTATTTATACAACATTATATATGAATGTCATTGTACCGCCTCCAATATGAAATTCAGTATTATTTACATTACTAGTGTACAAGACATTTTTAAAAACCTGTGGTTACTGAATTGCATTTAAATTTATAATTTTGTTTCTTAATACTTGCAATTAAGATAATACGACATGTATAAAAAATATATACTGTTATTGTAATGAATTTCCGACTGATATATCAAATATAAATTCTACAAAGAAATCTTATGACGTTATTCTTACAAACTGTTATTCCGTACGAAAACAAAATCAAGAATATTTAGAAACTTTATTATTATATTATCTATTCCCTAGCTCCACCTTTGGTTTAAACTAAAAACTGAATTTATACTAATATACGGAAATCGTATATATTTTATACAAATATCCGTTACACGATTTTGGCGATAAATATCCTCAAACACGTATAAATTAATAATAAAATAATTTAAACAAATTCAAAAATATTTGCAATTTATTGTAATCCAAGTGTAATGTGATGTATTTATGTCGACTGGATCTCCAAAATGCAATGATTAGCTTATACATACATTTGTTGTTAAATTGCAATAAACTGATTTCTAGTTTGGGGATATGCTCAAACTTGAAATATCTCCAAACTCGTGGTAAAATCTCGCCAAACTCGTGCCCAGTCAAACATATATATATATATATATATATATATATATATATATATATATATATATATTGTTTCAATTTTGACATTTTCAAAATGCCTTATCAAGTGATGATTTTGTTCCTAAAAATAGAATAGTTTTTTAATAAATGTGATAATTCATAATAGAAATAAAACAATGATTGCGTTTTTATATCACACTGTGAGTGCAGTTTCGGTAAAAAAAATACATTTATGTATTGTCTAAAGAAGGCCGAGGTTCAGCCAAAACTGCAGTATGTATAATATAATATAAAACTCTATAAAAATCTCTATAAAAATATAGTATAAAACGTAGTAATAATTGTTTATTTAAATTTATACAATTTAAAATTACTATTCAACCAGCATATCATCGGATATTCCAAACAAATAAAAGCTGTTATAAGAATAATAAAAAATGTGATTTGTTTGTTGAACAGAATACCATTCATAGTGAAAGTAATGTGGATTACTTTGAGAAGTTACCACTTATACACTCGTGCAATTATCATAGATGACAATCACTACAAAAATATTCAACATAACAAGGTATTAGTGCATAAAACGAAGTAAAAGCAAGCAAAATGATAGATATGGATATTTATAGGCTTTATTGAAATAAAAACAAATTATAAAGCATTCATTATCATAGGTAAAGTATTTACAATGTTGTTTCTTTTTATTCTGGCCAAGTTATTTTCTCTTTCCTCATCAATATCTAGCCGATTAAATGGATTGTTATTTTGTTCTTTCAAAACTTCTGCGGCCAAGTCGATTTCAATAGAATCACCATTTAAAATGCATAAATTATGCAAAATACATGCTGAAACTATCACTAAACTGATAAAATCCAACCTTACGGTTTCCAATGATTTTAGCCTTCGGAATCTTCCTTTTAAAATCCCAAACGCATTTTCAATTACGACCCTAGATTTATTCAACGTGTAGTTATAATTCTTTTGTCGTCGTGTTAAGCGCCCATTATTTTTAAATCCAACTATTAAATTGGTATTTAGCTTATAAGCTAAATTTCCTATAAGATGTGAGTCATCATGAAATACAGTTTCATTCCACTGTATACTTGCATAGAGATCTGACCTCTTGTATAGTGTATAGTCATATATCGATCCAGTTTGTCCAGCATATACATCTGTGAATAGCAATTGATGATCACAAACTCCTTGAAGTAAAACAGAGTGAAAGTTTTTCCTATTAATATATGAACCGGGAAATTCTTTTGGTGCTATAATAGGTATGTGGCTACCATCTATCACACCAACTACCCCTACAAAGTAAATAATAACAATACTGAAATAATTTATAAGAATAAAATACACATACCAGGAAAGCCCATTGTATTAAAATGATGTGCAATTTGATGCTGTCGGTTCCTAGTTGGCCAAGATATAACTTTAAATTTAAAGTTAACTTTTAATAATAATTTTAATGTTCTATACAACACATCCCAACATGTAGACTTACTTATTCCAAATCTATCTGCTACAGATCTGAAATAGTTAAATTTGTCATTATTCTGGCATAAACATAACAATCAATGCTTACCGAAAACTTTCCAAGTTACTTAAGCCCAAACTGCAATTATAGTTTCCTTTTCTAATGGTATTCTTGGATGACCTATTGCTACTGAGTTTTCGATATCCTCCATATGAACCGAATGCATTTTTGCCAAAAGATCTTCAAAGGTATTTGGGGACATTCTAAAATGCATTATAAATTGCATGTCAGTCATATTAATTACTGTTAACTCTGCATAGTTATCAACTTCTTCTAGTAGGACACTTTCATTTTCTTCTTCTTCATCATCATTAAAAAAAATACTTTGAGCATATTCTAAAAATGCTGCTCTAAAAGCCATGATTTTAATGAATTTAAGGTTATAATTTTTAAATGTCACTGAATCAAAGTACCCCGTTGCGTTTGGATATATGTATGTATTTACACCAACTACTCTTCCCTCCACACCACCCCACTCTACTCCAACAGCACTCGCCCAAACCGAACGCACTAATTATATATGTTCTATGCTTTGAAATGCATCATTTTAAACAAAAATTAAGTAATAATTGACGTCATCACCAAGTTATCAAAATTTCATTGATATGGCGAAACAAACGCGCATTATATCTTAATATAATTGATATGTTTGTGTTTATATGCTGTACAATTGAAAATGCCAAATTTAACACTTTCAAATAAAATTGAGGTACTTAATTTTTGTGTGTGTTAATTTCGCATAATCGGACCAGCCGCTTAATCGAACCAAAACAAGCTGGTCCCGATGTAGCCCAATTAAGCGGAATCGACTGAATTTAAAAACAATTTCCTGGTTAAATTAAAATAAATGTAAATAAAACATAACATTTAAATTGATGTGTATGTAAATAGATGTGAACATAAGTGTCAACAACGGCTCGTTAACAAATTTGCCGCCAGGTAGCGTATTCCTTAGCTTCAATCTCCAATACTTACACTTTTTTGCTTATAATTATAACGTTATCAATAGCCTAAGGGAACAATTTTAAAAGTGCTTGCGCATGTGCAATATAACGTTACGATAAAAACTGACAAGTAACCAAACTAAAAACATAACCTAAACAAACATAACATAGGGGCAATCAAATTACTTCCATAATAATGTCTTATTTTAAAAATGAATTGATAAAAAAGTCTTTCAATGTTTGGCAAAACAGTATTAATTGCAATTTATATAAACACAGAGATAAGAAAATCTTACGATTGCGGTTTATGGCTATAATATATATATATAACGTTAGTGTGTCTGCGCACGTCACTTTTTTGCTTATAATTATAACGTTATAAATAGTGTAAGTGTGGTGTCACACTATGCGTTAAAAACCCTCCGGTGAAAACGCATCCGGTGGGAAGGATGCCGACCGAGCATTGTTTTAAATGAATGGCGACACATATGTGCGTTTTCAACGCATCCACCGGACTCCACCGCATGTAGCTGCCGCAGCTCGGACAAAACAGCAAACACACAAAATATAAAAAAAACATGAATGTGAAATAATTAAATTTTCTTATTTTGTATCACTGATGAAATATTCAACACTTTTATAATAATTTAATAATTAATAAAAACATTTACACTTTTAAAATAACTTTATAAATAAAAATTATAATGCTATAATGTAAATTATGTTTATAAATATATATTTGTCTTATTATAAAATAATAATATTAACAAATAAATAATTGTAAATTTAAAACGCATCCACCGGACGCCACCGCATGTTTGCTGCGGCAGCGCGGGATAACCGGACAACTGCATGTAGAGCAAAAACCAGGTTTAAAAAAAAAACGTTTTTTTTAATTTTAGATTAAAAAAAATATAATGTTTTATTTTGTTTAAAACAGTTTAAAACAAAATAAATAAAAAACATGTTTTAAACATGTTGTGTAATATTTTTTTATTATTGTTTGTCGGAGGAAGCCCAGAAAATGTCTTGTTTTGCTATTGCCGCTTGAAGGATGTATATTGCTAAAATTGTCAAATCAAATCAAAACAAACCAAAATGCTATTCAACTGCTTGAAATAAACAATCAACTATTAAAAAAAAAACAAAAGTTTTAAACAATTTGTTTAAAACATAACAACCCTGGCAAAACACAAGCAATTGAGTCGTAGGAGTCACAATTTGCGTTTTCACCGGTCCCGTTTTCAATATGTTTGACATAGATAAATTTATTGAGTGTGGTCACGAGAAACCGGCACTTTGGGATAAAAACTCCAAAGAATATTCCCAGAAAAATTGCCGTGAAAAGGCATGGACAGAAGTTGGCGAAATGGTGTATGAAAATTGGCAGTTGTGTAGCTTAGCGGAGAAAGATGAAAATGGTAGGTGAAAAACAATATTAATTATGAAGATGTGAATATTTTTACTAACATTATGCAATTATAATTTTTATTTATGAAACTATTTTAAAGATATAAATATTTTTATTACTATACAATTTTATAAAAAAATATATAATTTAAATCGCATCTGTTTATGTTGATTGTTGGGTTCATTTACTAAATTGTCATAGCAACATATAAACAATTGTAATTGACAACATACAAATTGCCGCCACAATTTTTACGTTGTTATGGACAATATTAAAATAACAAATATTGTCACTAAATTTTTATGTGGATATTCAAAATTATAATTGTCATAATATTAATTATGCTTATAAATTTATGTAAAATTGGAAAAATTAATTTTATTATAATATATAATATTTATAAATTTTATAATTTTAAATTTTATTTACCACATCATTCATCTGAAAAAGAAAATATTATCTTCAAAATATATGGTTTCATTTTTATTTGATTTTTATTTAATTTTTATTTTATAATAAGAATGCTTTTATATATTTATAAACATAACTAATTAACAGACGCAGAAAAAATAAAATAATTATAACAATATTAATGTACATATTTACTTTTATTATTACCATGATTTATTTTTAATAACAATTTATGTTAATACAATTAAAGTCTAGTGTTAAGTACATATAATTTTTCTGAAAAGGTACTGCACCGGCTTCCATAAAGTAGTGAGCAAAGTAATCTCTAATCTCCAACCCTTGCCCACGTGGACTCTGTCTAAAATCATTTACGTCCACAAATGGATGAGTTTCAGTATCCTCGTAGTTTACACCATCTCTCTTGCGAACAAAATTGTGCAAAATACAACAAGCTTTTATTATATCATCAATAAAATTCGGTTGCACAAGTATAGGTGTATGAAAAATTCTCCATTTGTTTGCCAAAATCCCAAAAGTACACTCCACAGTGCGCCTGCATCTCGAAAGTCTATATTTGAAAAACTCTTCTAGGCGCATTGAGTTCACGAGCCAGATATGGTCGTATAAGGTTTGTAGAAAGCTTAAATGCTTTATCACCAACCATAACAAAAGGTTGGTGATTTTCATTAGTATTTGGTAACAAGCGAAGCGATGGTAGATTTAAACTACAATATTTTGCCTAGTGGACTGTTGCGAAATACTGTTGAATCGCCTTCTTTTCCGTAAGCACCAACATCAATGGCTACAAAACGTAAATTTGCATCCGCAACTGCCATAAGCACAACAGAAAAAAAAAATTGTAATTGAAAAAATTTGATCCTCCTCTTCTTGGATTGACACATCTTATGTGTTTTCCATCCTATTGAACCTACGCAATTAGGAAAGTTTGTTTTTAAATAAAACTGATTTGAGACGTCTAACCACATTTCTACAGTCGGTTCTGGCATTTCTATTTCTTTTAAAGAATTCCAAATTGCTTGACAGGTTTCTTTTACTATTGTTCCAATGGTAGATCTAGCAATATAAATTTCATACTGAAGAATTGAAAAATTGCTTCCAGTAGCCAAATACCTGCAAACAACAACAAATAAAAATAATCATAATATGGGCACATTATTTTATGTAGTATATAATATTCGATAAAATGTTTTTTATTTCTGCGTTACAGTAAAATACTTGAAAAATAAGTGGCAAAATATTCGTGACAATTTTAACAAATACATGAATAGAGGAAAAAGCGGCGATGCTGCACATAAAAAAAAATACGTTTATGCAGACGTTCTCAACTTCCTTCTAAATTCGCTCGAGAAAAGAACTACTTCGGGAAATATTATAGAAAATGCGGACGTGATTGAGATCGAAGAAGAAGATGACGACAAAGAAGAAGATCAACCAGCAGAAAAAAGGCACAGAAAACACCAGATCCTCACTTCTTTTCAAACCGAGTTACTTAAAAAATTAGAAGAAAAGCCTAAACCAGAAGAAGATGACGCCGACAAATTATTTTTACTTTCGCTTCTTCCGGATTATAAAAAACTAAATAATGACGAGAAACTTGATTTTAGATTGACAACTTTACAGTTTTTTTTTAAATTACGAGAAAAAAAGAATTTACAGCAAAACCAGTTTAGTTATTTTTCTATAAGTCAACCGCCAAATCAAATTCAAAGATATGATTTACCTTTAAATTAGCAACCTCCATCCTCTTTTAACTCATTTTCACCATCTTCTACAAAACAACCAAGTCATTATACGTCCCCAAACTTTTTCCGATCTAGCTCTTCTGAGTCACATACGCCTTATAAATAACTTTATTATATAATGTTTGTTTTTTAATTAACTGTATTTAATATAAACAATAAATAATCTTTCCTCTGTACTAATTGCATCTCTAAATGTGGTATTGTTTTTAGCAATGCATGGTCTTAATACTTCAAGAATTTTATCAAACGATTTTTTTGACATTCGGTAATATCCAAAAAACTTGATGTCATATTTTCGAATATTTTCATAAAAAAGATTAAACCTTTCACTTGATTCTCTTTTCAAATTAAAAGGATGAACCCAATGTCCAAGCCGTATTGGGTCCTTCAATAAACCCTCCGCTTCAAGTGCACCTCCTTAAACACTAACCACAACTTTTTTCCTAACAATAATATTAAATTACTTTATTTGACACAAAAAAATAACCTTCGTTTAGAGAAAGAGAATTATGAAATATTGAGATTACTGAGAAATTCCAATTCAACTGTACTAAATATCAAACTCGATTTTATTAACAAACCTTTTTATAGTAAAGTTTTAGACATTTTGTCTTAGTCTATCCCACTTAAGCTTTAGGTAAGTCATAATAATTCAACTTTTCATAATATTACAATATTACAATGCTTTCTATATATTTTAACTCCCTAATGAATTTATTCGTATATATTATTAGTACATATGTAAGGTTATGCAACTATTGTAACACCCTAGAAGTGGTGAAAGTTGCCTATTTTCACGCCTCTATACCAACACAAGATGGCTACTTAAATCAGTTGAGAAAATTCATCCTCAACCATCTGTGTTAACAATACCAGTTCTTCAAATTTTGACTAGCTGGATTGTATTGTTACAACATCGTGTTGGTTTATTAACACAAATTTTAATTATCAAACAATTATTGCTATTTAAAAAAAAAGATAATTTTAATAATAAAACACAAATAGTGTAAAAGTTCAAAAAAAAAGTTTATTGTTTACTACAATTGTTTCGCCACACAGTGGCTTCATCAGGTATAATGAACAATGATAAAAAAAGGGTTACACTAATTACTTATATACTAAAACATATAAAAATACTATATAATAACAAGTGGGGAGGGATAACAGAGGGGGGTGGATTAGAACAACAAACAAATATTAATTAGAACTACATTATACAATGAAGCCACTGTGTGGCGAAACAATTGTAGTAAACAATAAACCTTTTTTGAACTTTTACACTATTTGTGTTTTATTTTTAATGTTAATGGAGTTCAAACATGTATCAGCCTCAACCATTCAATATTTGAAAGCCGCCAGTAATGGCGAACAGGCTAAATGGTTTTTCAAACTAAAATTAAAGTTTAAAGTATGTGAGCAGAATATCTGGTTTTTATTTAAATGTAAAAATCTGGGAGTCATACCGAAGTATATTTCCATCCGAGCTAGCAGCAACTAACATGGTTACGAGAAGACTTCAAGCAGGCCCTAGCGACTATAGATGTTTTGTCCACATATCTTAAGGTAGTTCATGCAGAATTGTCATTTAAACTTCACAATGTAGAATTCGATATTTTATACAATTCAATCCGCGGTAAAATTAATCCAATTATTCAGAAAAAATATTTAACTCAAAATAATAAACTCAAACGTCTAATGTTAAACAATCAACCTATTAATACCGCTACACCTAATCAAAGCACTGCACCAACTTTTTTCGATAGATTCATTAATTTAACTTCTACGTCATTTTCAACTCAAGAAACAAATTTATTATCAAAAGGATTTAAATATAATATTAAACCAGTAATTAAAAAATCAGACATTCAAAACTTAGCAGTCGACGCAGAAATTGCTCTCATTAGATCAAATAACAACACAATTGAAAATAAATGCCTTTTAAAATCAAACATTTTAAACAATTATCAAATCAGTAAACCAAATATCGAAATTCAGATTGCAAAAAACATTAAAAATAAATCTAAAGAAAATAATATTACTTTTACTAAAGCTGATAAAGGCAATGCGGTAGTAGCGATATCCAACACAGAGTACAATAGCAAAGTCATTAATTTCCTGGATTCAAATAACTTTAATTTCTTAAAAAAAGATCCGACTAATAAATTTCAAAAACAATTAAAATCTATTCTTTCAGTTAATATTACCCTTTTTCGTGAGAAACAAATTTTTTTTCTATCAACTATATACCCGAGACCACCAAAATTATATGGTTTACTTAAACTTCGTAAAATAGATAAACCAATCCGCCCAGTGGTTTCATACATTTCGGCCCCTTGTAGAAATTTATCTAAATCTTTAATTAATATTATTTTAGAATTTACTAAATTTAATTCTAAGTATTCAGTCAAAAATTCTATACAACTAATTGATAAAATTTCCAATATTACTTTACCACAAAATTGCTCACTAATCTCCTTTGATGTGGTTAATTTATTTACAAGTATACCCCCCAGCGAGGTAATTAATATTATAGAGAACACGCTCAAAATAAACAACACTAATCCTTCAGTTGTGACCGAAATCTTATTATTCCTAGAAGAATGCTTAAAACAAAATTATTTTCAATTCAATAATAAATTTTATCAACAAACCAACGGGTTGGCGATGGGTAATTCGTTAAGTCCTTTACTAGCTGAAATCTTTATGGCAAATTTAGAGTCTATAATAGAAAAACATAAATTATTTAAAAATTGTTTATACTGGCACAGATATGTAGACGATATCTTAGTCTGCTTCACAGGCACTAGTAGACAATTACAAACTTTCTTAAATTAAATTAATAGTATCCATAGCAATATTAAATTAACTTTGGAAGCAGAATCTGATCATTCAATTAATTTCTTAGATTTAAATATTAGTCGAGTAAATAATAGACATGAATTCAATATTTTTCATAAGCCTACTCACACAGACACAACTATTCACATAAAATCTTTTCATCCAATGTCACATAAATTGGCAGCTTTTCACTCAATGTTACATCGATTAATTAATATTCCTCTTTCAAAAACTAATTTTGATATCGAACTTAATAGAACTTATGTCATAGCTAAAAATAATGGGTTTTCGGAAACAACAATTAATAAAATACTTGTTCAAAAACAAAAACGCAAAACAACTTCACTAATTTTTTTCTAAATCAAGTAATTCTAACCGAATATGTTATACTTCTATCGGCTACTTAGGCCAAACATCAGTTAAAGTCGGTAAAATTTTAAATAACTTCAATCTCACTACGTCTTTTAAAACCAATAACTCTTTGTCTAAATTTATAAATAATTCTAAAGATTCTACAGATAGAAGTAAAGAATCAGGCGTTTATTTACTTAAATGTGGAGATTGCCCCAAAGTATATATTGGGCAAACGGGTAGAAGTTTTGAAAGTAGAATCAAAGAACATAGAGCAAGTTTTTGTAACAATGAAATAAAATCAACATATGCGGAACATTTATTAGAACACGGTCATTCTTTCGACAATAACTTCCAAATTTTACATAAAAATTCAAAAGGACTTAAGCTAAATTTATTAGAATCTATGGAAATTAACAAATATAACAAACGCGGACTTCTATTAAATGATCAAGAAGATAATAAAATAATTCTCCATTATTAAATATTGTATAATTATTTGTCATTCCTATTGTATAATGTAATACTAATTAATATTTGTTTGCTGTACTAATCCACCCCCCTCTGTTATATGGTATTTTGATTTGTTTTAGTATATAAGTAATTAGTGTAACCCTTTTTTTATCATTGTTCATTATACCTGATGAAACCACTGTGTGGCGAAACAAATGTAGTAAACAATAAACCTTTTTTGAACTTTTACACTATTTGTGTTTTATTATTAATGTTAATGGAGTTCAAACATGTATCAGCATTCAATATTTAAAAAGATAATTATGATTTACACCATCCCTAACCTTACATATATATGTTTCAAACATGTCGTCCTTTTTAACATAAATTGCCCCGCTCTATATTATTATTAATTTTACTTTGTATGTTTGTTTAATATTAATTTTATATTGTCACAGTTAATGTGATACATTTTCAATTAACTTTGCCTATTCAAATCTAACTTAATATGATACTAATGTTCTATATGTAACTTTTAGCATGAAGATGATGCATGCATGCATCGAAACCGGTCGCTGAATAAACATTTCTTTTTATAATTTTTGGATAAAGGTTTTTATTCCCTCCATTAATTATTGCAACAATTTACAATGATTTATTTTTAGAATTGCAATTTTTATATAGTAATTTCTGTAATTTCTGTTATTATTATTTTCAATTTTGTATTTGTGTGTATTATTATCTATGCCTGTGGATATTATTATTTATAATTTACATTTATTTATTTTTCAGAAAGTATAATTTTTACATAGTAATATTTTATTTTGTTCACAAAATCACAATTTGCAAATATTTAAACCTATATATTTATTTTTTCCATAATTTTGTTGTTATTTTTATATATTTTACTATTTGATTCATATTATTAAAATTTACATTTATTTCTATGTAGCGTTCTTATAATTCCTATCTATTTCCTCGCTCCATTAATTTCATAAGACCATAGGACCACTGATGGAAGCGGATGCGACGTTGTCAAGCGTCTCAGCATGGCTTGTAGTAGAGACGGCTGTGGTGGATCATTATAACGATCAACGGTGGCTAGAAACCACAAAACCTCACAGATACAGAGTCAATAAAGATATAGTCTTGAGCACTCTTCGTATAACAGATAAGTCAACAATGACCAACGTAGAAGCAAAGGCTTCCCATTAGTCCCCGGTGCAGCCAATCAGCACCGACCGTTGAGCGGAGCCTACAAGTGGCCGCACTATCGTATAACAGGGCTAGTAAGCTTTGAAGAGCTCTAGTAAAAGAAAAATCAGTCGACTGCCAGCAGCCGACTTGTATGCAGCTCTCTCTACGCTCCAGCAATATTTGCAATTTTCATTGCAACCGACAGCGAACTTCTTTTTAATCTTTTGTTCTGTCTGCTGTATACTCGTATACAGCAAATAGAACAAATTTTCTTTTCAGAAATCGATGGCTGCTGCAATGGCACCCATGCCGGAGCAGCAGGTTATAGACGACAAGATGGAATCCAAGGACGTCCCGGCCGGCTTCTTATCCCAGGATAAGAAGCTGAAAAAGTCCCAAGCGAGGGATAAACTTGGCTCCAACGCCAGAGTGGCTGCCCTTTCTCACCAGGTCCAGGAAATGAAGGGACAGATGGCCTCTATGGCGGCCACTATAGTAAGCCTCAATCAGAGGAGAATAGATATATCTACTTCTTTTCAGGTTCTCGCCGACTTCGTCTAGTAGCTGAAGAGCAGCGGATCCACCCCCACCGAGGCACCTAAGATGGGGGTAATGGATCTGGGGGCTCCAACCGGCGGAAACAAGCACCGCCATGACTCCACCCCCTCCGAAGATGGATCTGAGCCAGACGTGAGTGGCCACGCCCCGAAAAACCGGACCGAGCCGCAGCTGACGTTTTGCCAGCGGTCCGTGCGCCAAACGCCCCGCCCCCAACTTCCTATGAAGAAGACGGCTTCACGGAGATCAATAAGAAAAAGAAAAAGAAGGCCGCCAAAAGGAGTAGGATCACGGGTGAGCCCTTTCCTAATTTAATAAGGCCATCAGCCACTCCCCAGCAGCCTTCAGCCACTGGAAACGAGCCATCAGCGGCTCCTCTCGCCGGTCCTTCAGGCCAAACGGCAAAAGGGCCTTCTGCCCCCAAGCGCGCCGCCCCCGCCCAAAAGGGGACCGGCGGGTGTGGGCTTCCACACTTGGTCGACCGCCGAGGAAAGGTGTCTTGAAATTGTCATTAGACACGTAGTGGAATGTTTTACTGAGCAGGACGTGGGTCAGGCTCTCGTCGAACTAGGTTTCTCTCCTTCCAACGTGCATCGTATGAGAAACGAGCACGTTAGGCTTAGTTTGGTTTCGGTGCAGCTTCCTAAAGGCGCCAAATCAATGGAAATTATGGGGTTGAAACAACTCCTTGGTCTCAAGGTTTCTGTTGAGCCAAAAAAACGTGGTGGTGGCATTCCACAATGTCACAAATGCCAACGTTTGGGCCATACGGCTAAACGTTGTTTTTCTGAAGCGCCAGTTTGTCGCATCTGTTCTGGGCCCCATCAATCGATGGTCTGCCCCAAAGACACACCTCCAAAGTGTGCTCTTTGCGCGGGTCCGCATCCCGCCAACTTTAAAGGATGTTCTTTTTACCAAAAAATGTTGGCCTCGCACGGCAAGACGAATAAAACAGCCTTTTCGACTCCCGCGGCCGCTCCGGCTTCGATTCAGTCATCATCTAAGCCCGCAGGTCCCCGCAAACCTGAAGTTGTCTCGGGCAAATCTTTTGCAAACGCGGTTGCTCCACTGGCAACTCCTCCGGTAGCGAGTCAGGATGACAGGATAGTCGCTCTGTTGAACGACTTTCAAAAGAAAATCATGGCAGCTCTTCTTCCGAATCAGTAATGACTAACGAGGAACCATTACTTCGAGTTTGTTTCTGGAATGCCAGAGGCATTTCGAATCGGTCCTATCTAACCCTCTCCCCACAATCATTGCTGGGGATTTCAATTGTAAACACCCGGCGTGGAATAGTTTACAGACAAACGTCAAAGGTCGGACGTTGCTCGACTTTGCAGAGCAAAGAGGGTTACAAGTAGTGGGTCCAGAAGAACCCACTTTCTATCATAGCGCAGGGCACCAAGGGGACGTTCTTGACGTGGCTATTTTCAAAAACGTCAACTTGGTTTATACCATCCGAGTAATCAACAATATGAGTTCTGACCACCTCCCGGTCTTGCTAGAGCTCTTCGGAAGGGGGTTACCTGGGGAGGGTGGAAGGTCCGTCATCCGTACGGATTGGCCCCTCTTCTCACGATCCCTGGAAGAGAGTATCGGACGCATGACTCTGGTGAGAACGGCCACGGACATCAATAGGGCCGTCGAACTTTATACGCGCCAAATCCAGCAGGCTTTGGAAAAAGCCTCTAAAACCTATCAGGTTCGCGTGGATAATCATCTCGGACTATCTCGGGACGTGAAAGATTTGATCCGTAGACGAAATGCCGCCAGGCACCTTTGGCAGCGGCATCGCGACCCCTTAGATCGCATGACATTATACTCTCTTCATGGTGAGGTGAGAAAAGCCATAAGGTCCCACAAAGAATTGTGTTGGAAAAATACCTTGGAATCCTTCACGGAGGACGATCATCCAATGTGGAGGGTCTCCAAGTCCTTAAGGAACAGGCCGGTCCCCATTCCAGCCATTCATGGCGAAAATGGGGTACAATACTCGCTTGAGGGAAAGGCCGAAGCAATTGCTGACAGCCTGGAACTCCAATGCTCCCCGAACATTTGTTTGGACTCGGAGCACGTCGAAAGGGTTGAAAGGGTGGTTAGGAGAGCCCTGAATGCTGCTGACGACGACGCGCCGCTGCAAAGCGTAAGACCGTCTCGAATTCGAGAAATCATAAGACGAAAAATCCGGTCTGCTCCAGGCACTGACGGAATACCCAATAGAGCGCTAAAATGGTTCTCGCACAAAGCGATAATGGTTCTTACCAATATTGCTAATGCGATCTTTCGCACTGGGCATTTTCCTACGGTTTGGAAAAGCTCAATTGTCATCAATATCCCTAAACCTGGGAAAGACCGGCGGTTTCCTCAAAACTACCGGCCTATCAGTTTACTATGCACCTTGAGTAAGGTCGTAGAAAAGGCTATCTTAGATATTATTCAGGATCACGTTGATTCGAATAATTTATTTCCTTCGCATCAGCACGGTTTTCGTTGGAAGCATTCTTCGGTCTACCAGTTAAACCGGGTGACTGATTTCATTGTGGAAGATTTTAGGTTTAAAAAGGCCACAGGGATGGTCCTTTTCGACGTCTTCTCTTCTCTACAAACTTCACAGTCAAAAATTTCCTCTACTTCTTATAAGACTAATAGCCTCATATTTAAACCGTAGAACCTTGGCTGTTAGAATTTATAAACACGTTTCAACCACGCAAAATATCACAGCAAGGGTCCCTCAAGGCTCCATTCTCTCTCCGGTCCTTTTTAATCTTTTCGTTGCTGACATGCCTTCGGGATCGAAGCACGGGGTTAAAATGGCACAATACGCAGACGATACTGCACTTTTGTACTCGTCAAGTTCACCTCTGGTGATCACCTCTAGGCTACAAAAAGCCACCGACGATCTGGAATGCTGGTTAGATGACTGGCTAGTAAAGGTCAATCCGGAGAAAAGCAAAGCCGTTCTATTGACGGAACGTACCTCATGATAACGTCTGTATCGACGACGTTTTCATACCGTGGTCCGATTCTGCTAAGTATCTTGGGATTACCTTTGACAAGAGGCTCACGTACAAGTTGCACGTGCAGTCAATACTCGATAAGGCTAAATTAGCTAAAAATTTTCTGGTTCCGATGCTGCGGCGGAACAGTGGTCTCTCTCTCCGGAATAAAGTCTGGTTATACTCGTTTACTATCAGACCCATGATGATGTACGCGTGCCCCGTCTGGGGAACCGCCGCAAATACGCATCTAGATAGGTTAGAGTCATTCCAAGGCAAAACCTTGCGGTGGCTCACTGGAGCTCCATGGTTCGTCTGAAATTGCGATATTCAAAGCGATCTCGGGATTCCACCATTACGCAGACATATCGAAGCTTTGGGCGCAAAGTACTTCGACAATCTCGCAGTTCATTCCAATCCTGATCTAGCCCGACTCGCCGAGCCAGATAAAGAAGTTACGCGACACAAGCGCCCGGTTAATCAATCGATTAACATATCCTAAAACTCCTTTCCTCTTCAGTAGTAAAAGAAGGTGCGCGCTAGGGCACCTCCCACCACTTTTTTCAAGGTCAAGGCCATTGCCATGGCCACGCCTCCTCAAGGTCATCACGCCCCTCCAAGGTCAAGGCTATGGTTACGCCTCATCAATGCCATTACACCCTTCTAAGGCCATGACCACACCCTTCCAAGGTCAACAGCACTTCTTTCAAGGCCAACCCCATTTTTCATGGTCACACGTGTTCAATTTTACTTATATAATGTTACTCAGCTGCATTTTAACTATTGAATATAACTTCAATTATAAAAGGTAGTAGTAGTAATGGATGTCATTAATTATTTTTATAAAATTAATATAAAATTAATATCTAAATTAATAAACATTAATGTAATTAAGAATGAAGATATAAATATTTTAAATCAAGTTCTTAAATTAATGAAGTGTGTATCCGGGTACTGGTGTATTTGTGGAGGATTTGCATCATATTTATTAAACCGAACAAATTCCTATAAAGATATTGATATATTTATAAGACAATAAATTATACGGCATAAAATAAACCAAAATATGTTTCTCTGTGAACAAAGTTTGAGTTTTATTTATTATTTAACAATTATTTACAATCTTACCTGTGAACAAAGAAACGACAATTAAAGTTTTCTATTACCGCTTCTCTATGCACTACTTAAATTAATTACAATATATTTTTTTATTATAATTACGTCGTGACTTCTGTCAATTAAAAGTCAGAAGCACGGCCAACTTAAATCAAAGAAAGTATACTTTCGTTACATCTCCCCCCCCCCCCCCTCTCATGGTAAGATTTCTTGGACATATTTTCTCTATAAATCATCTATATCATCTTCTTCTGTTGGTATTAGTTTTGATATATGGAATAAACTTGTTTCTGACTTTTTCTTGTTAGTCTTGACTTTGTATAGAGTGTTTGATATTTTTTCTATTATTTCGAATGGTCCTATTCTAAGATGGTCTAGCTTTTTTCTATTTAGTCTGTTGCCATTTTCGATATATACCATGTCTCCTGCACTGTACTCATGATGTTTTCTATTTTTATCATAAAGTTTTTTATTGTAATTATGTGATTTTATTGATCTCTCTAACGCTAATTTTTTATCATTAGACCAATCATCTTTGTTTTTTTTCCTTTTTAATTCTTCTGGTATGACACTTGTGTCCGTGCCATTTAATAAATACTCTGGTGCAAAACCAGTGACTGAGTGTTCTATCTTATTATATCTATCTACACATTCTCTAGCAACCGTTGTCCAAGCTCTTTTGTTTTCTTTTTCATTTATTTTACATCTTATTTTATTGACTAGAGTCTGGTTTAGTCTCTCGTTTAAGCCATTTGAAAATGGTGCATTAACTGCTGTAAATGTCAGTTTAACGTTCTTTTTTTCTAGGAATTCTTTAAATTCTTTTGAGTTTATTCCCGGATATTGATCCGTTAGTATCATTCCAATTTTTTCCGTTTCTAACACGTTTTGAGCTAACTTTATAAAATCTGTGGCGTTTTGTGTCTTTGAGGTTGAAACAAATGCGTATCTCGTGTAGTGGTCGACGAGTAAGTGAAGGTATTTTTTTGTTGATCTTTGTCCTCCAAATCCTCCAATGGTATCTATAGACATTATTTCATATGGTTCAGTGGCTGGTCCTAAGTGAGACATTAATCCAAATTTGCTTTGGCCTCTTGTTTTATTTTTTATGCATATGTCACAATCTTTACATATTTTCTTAATGTTTTCTATTAAATTCTTTGATGTATAGTAGGGACATATTCTGTATATAGTTTGTCTAATGCCTGTATGGCACCATTCCCTATGTATGTCTTTTATTAATTTGATGCTAAATTCTTCTGATAAGATTATTTTCTCCTTATTTCTAACTTTCTTATAAAATATTCCGTTATTTCTTATTAGTTTTGATTTCATCTTTCGAATTATTTCGTTTTTTTCTTGATCCGTTCTTATTTCATCTGTTTGTGTCAGGTTTACTATTGTTAGAACCTCTTCAGTGTTTTCAGACGGTTCTAGTACTGGATTTCGGCTTAAGCAGTCCGCTTCAGCGTTATCTTTACCAGGTACATATTTTATTTGGAAGTTATATTGTGACAAATAATAGGTTAACTCACCTAATTCTTCGTCTGTTCTTGCTTTTATGTTCAAATTTTCAAGCGGTTTGTGATCTGAGTATACCTCAAACCATCTTCCAATCAACCAATGTTGCCAATATTTTACTGCTTCTTTGATTGCCAAGCACTCCAGATATATTGCTTTCTTTCTTTTTTGTACCTCATTCAATTTTTTTGAGAAATATGCTACAGGTTTTTCTCGTCCATCTATTTGTAATTGCTTTAGTATTGCCCCAATTCCTTCTAGCGATGCATCTGTGTAAATTTTTATTGGCAAATCCTTATCAAATATTTCTAATACCGGTTGAGAACATAATAATTTCTTCATTTCTGTAAAAGCCTTCTCACATTCTTCTGACCATATAAATTTTGTTTCTTTTCTTAATAATTTATGTAATGGATCCAACGTTATTGAGCTATTTGGTATGTATTCATGGTAAAAATTAATCTTTCCTAAAAATTGTCTAATATTTTTTTGAGTTTTGGGAGTTGGAAAATTTTGAATTGAAATTAGATTGTCTTTTATTGGTCTTACTGTGTTATTTTCTATGATATGGCCCAGGTATTTTACAGAGTTTGCTGCAAATGAGCATTTTTTGAATTTTAATCTAAATCCTTCTCTTATAATTGCTGCTAATACCTGTTCTATATGTCTGATATGTTCTTCAAAAGTTTGTGAATAAATTAATATATCGTCAATATAATTTTCTGTAAATTCTCTCAATTTATTTTTTCTTAATATGCTACTCAAAATCCTTTGGAATATTGCTGGTGCCGTTTTTAGACCAAATGGTAAACACGTCCATTGATATTGTCCTTCTTGCGTTACGAAACCAGTCTTTTTTTTGTCCTCGATTCGGAGTGGAATTGACCAAAAGGCAGAGTTTATATCCAGTGTTGTAAAATATTTGCAGTTTCTAGTTTTAATTATTAGGTCATCTATAAGTGGAAATGGTTGAGCTTGTGGTACAATATTCTTGTTTAGATCTCTAAAATCAATACACAGGCGATTTTTCCTTCCTTCGTCTCTTTTATACGCCAGTGTTACAGGTGCGGCAAATGGACTGTAGGATTCTTCAATCAAATTCTTTTCTAATAGCATTGCCACTTGTGTTTCTATTTCTTTTTTATCTTCTATTGTACACCTGTATGGTCTTTTACTACAATATTTGTCTACTATTAATTCGATTCTTGCCTCATAATCTTTTACCGTGCCAATATCGTATTTGTCTTTTGCAAATACACTTTTATATTTTTCAATAATTTTTTCTATTTTATTTTTTTTTGTATTATCTAGATGTTCTAGTCTTATCTGAAAGTCATCTTTCTCTATGTGTTCATTAAAATTAACTGAATATTGTTCAATTTTATTATCCAATTTTTTTTGTAATATTTGTAGATTCTCATTTTGAATTAATCTGAATTTCTTTATCATATCTAATCCTACGAGGAAATCTTCAACATCGTCTCTCTCTGTAATGAATACATCAATGTATTCCTCTATGTCAAAGATTTTTACTTTCATAGTTATTAAACCTTTTGTTTGTGTCACACCATTGACTGTTTTTAAAAATATTTTATTTACATCTTTTGCCTTCCTCTTTATTCTAACTAATTTTGGATTTATTAGGGAGACTTGGGAACCTGAATCATATGTTCCGTTTACCTCTAACTTATCTTCTAATAATATTTTTAGTTTAATCAATGGTGTGATTATTCGTTTTTTGATTCTGTATTTAGATTTACTTCTATGACTGAGTTACTCTCTATTACTCCACCTTCTTTTCTTTCTTTATTCTTGAACCAACATGAGTTTTCAGGATGATATCTAACACCTTTATTTAAGTTTTCACAATTTTTACATGGCTGTTTTCCTTCAAATCTTTTCTTGTTATCATATTTATCATCTTTCTTTTTCGTAAAACTATTTTTATTTACTAAATTTTCACATTTTCTGATGTCATGCAATAATTCAGTTGACTTTTTACAATTTTCTTTATCTATCTTATTTCTAACCAACTCAGGTAATCCTGCTGCTATAAGCAACACTAGAGTCTTTGAACTAATATCATTGTCCATATCTAGTAGTAGCTTCTCTTTTCTTATAGCATATTCAATCAATGAACCTTCTTTATACCTATAATATATAGCGTACATTCCTGTACTCCATCCATTGTCTGCAAATGACTCCAGAAATCTCTCTTTCCATTCAGACCATCGAGCTTCCATTGTCAATATTGTGAGAGTTGCTGAGTGCCAATCTGAACATGACTTATCCAAGACTAGCCTTAATATCTCAATCTTTATATTATCTTCATTGATTTCAAACCTTTTACATTCTTTTTCAAATGTTTCTAGCCATTGTTTTGCATTTGAATTTTTACATGTAAATTTTTCAATCATAAACTTTTCTGTTATGTGTTTTAAATTAAGTTGACTTTCTTTCTTCTGAGTTGATTCTACTACGTCTGTTTTTATTATTTGTTCTAAATATAAGTTATTAAACATTATATTACCATCTTCATCAAAATATTTCTGTTCCATTTCCTTTGTTAGTGTGATCCACACTGTTCTGTTTTGACCTCTTTGAGTAAGACTTTTTTTAACTCTTTTATAAACGTCTGTGTTCATCAGTTCTTCATGTTCGCTTATAAATCCCATTTCCTGTGGCAACACATATTCCTTCTTTTCCTCTGTTGTAATTGAAGTTATGGCAACAATACTTGTCTTCTTGTCCCTCGGCGATACCACATATTGGAATGCAAACTGCAATTTTCTTGTCATTATAAACAAAAATTGTCGTTTTATAAGACAATAAATTATACGGCATAAAATAAACCAAAATATGTTTCTCTGTGAACAAAGTTTGAGTTTTATTTATTATTTAACAATTATTTACAATCTTACCTGTGAACAAAGAAACGACAATTAAAGTTTTCTATTACCGCTTCTCTATGCACTACTTAAATTAATTACAATATATTTTTTTATTATAATTACGTCGTGACTTCTGTCAATTAAAAGTCAGAAGCACGGCCAACTTAAATCAAAGAAAGTATACTTTCGTTACATATTTACAAACACAAAAGAAGCACATTTAGTTATACAATATGCAAAGAGTATAGGATTTAACTTTACACCAATTGAAACAGAATATTATTCTGGAGGAGATCAAATGAATAACTTTTATTTACAATGCAATAGTCACATCGTATTCAATATAATAGTTAAAACAAATATGGAGTTTGGATCACATGAATCATTTTCAAATTCAATTATACGAGAATTTGATATGGGTATATGTATGAGTGCTATATATTTTGAAAATCGGAAATGGTGGTCCATATGTCGTAAAAATTTGTTACACAACAACAAATTTATTAAGAAAATGCGCATTCAAAAATATCATAATAGGATTATTGAGAAACAATTCCAACCACTTTCCCTTCGTATGTTGTGTTTAGACATAATTATTATGTGATTTTTGTGTGAAACACATTATTCTTGTAATCCGACCTCTTACAAACCAATCGGTTAGAACTCCTATAAGTTTTAAAGTAAATTTTATACTATTCAGTTCAACGTTAAGCATCACTACATCAATGTCTTTCGAAGAAGTTGCATATTTACCTCCTGTAGAGGTTCTTATTATAAACAATGGTGTAGAAATTCCAATGCATACATTTTGCTTGGTATGATGAACGTGGATTTACAAGCCTACGAAGAAATTATTGTGGAATTTACTGATGAAGACTTGAACAATTTGGAACTAGACCCTAATCTTATTGTGTATAATCATAATTTAAAAATATTACGATTAAAACTGTATGATGAGTGTTATAAAATCCACATTGTAATAATATTAGATGATTTTGAGAAAGATATATTAAATGAATATATTTAAGAATAAATAGTTTTATTTTTAT
Organism: Tachinus rufipes; assembly: GCA_963932245.1. Taxonomy (NCBI): domain Eukaryota; kingdom Metazoa; phylum Arthropoda; class Insecta; order Coleoptera; family Staphylinidae; genus Tachinus; species Tachinus rufipes. Next base: position 57,628,495 of record OZ010747.1, read on the forward strand.
TATTAGATCTATAAACCATATTGTAAAATGAAACGTGTACACTTTGTAGACAAAAACAAAATAAAATATATGTATGTTTGGAACTTTGCACATCAACAAGCTAGAAAGGGGGTTTGGATGCTTAAAGCAATAGATAGAAGTAGATTTGCACAACGTATTGAAAAAATAGATAAAATCATATCATCTGTTTTGGATGAAGGACACAGGAACAGAATTTACCTTGAACGATGTAGTGGTAGTGGAAAGTGTAATTAACGTTTTGATGGTGGGGGAATATAGATATATGTAAATGAGCAGTATTACCTGAATTTCTAGAGTTTCAACCATGTGGGCTGCATACGCTGAGATGAACTTACCAACACCAACAGATTTAAAAAGTGCAATAGAAACTTTACATAATCGGTTTTACATTTTCTGTATGGATGCTTGTCGTGCCCAAAATCGACTTGATAGTTTTGAAAGTGATGAAGTTTATCAAATGAGAGAAACAAAGTATGGTTTGGGGATGAAGATTTGTTACGATTATCATCTCGGTATAATTTCATTAGAAGAGTTTTGTGAGCAATTATTAAAAATTGACATTTTATATGATTTTATCTATGATATAAAAGAGTTTTTACCAAACCACATAAAATGCAACATTCGTCAAAAAAATGAATTAACACCAGTGGATTTATTTTCGTCAATTACTAGAGTAATGCATATATTAAAAAAACTTTCTAAAGATTGTGATCGAATGCGAAGAAGTATAGAAAATGAAGATTTGAAAATGGATTTAAGAATAATTGATGATATGTATACACATGGGGTGGAATTGTGTCAAAAAGTTTTAGGACATATTACATTAAAACAATTTTGTCAAAAATTTGAAAAGTCCAGTGTTTTATTTAAATATTTAAAAGAAATAAAAAAATTTCTTCCAGATGATATTTTAAATCAACCCAACATGATAGAAGTAAACAATACAATTGAAAACATACATAAAAAACTTGAGAATTTATCCAAGGATGCTGGCCGGTTTAATAATAGGATTATACACCCATTTTTTGAACAAGATGTAAAAACTCTAATGAAAAAATATGAATATGGGATAAATACTTGCACAGATTTTTTAAATGAATTTATTTCATTGAATTGTCTATACACCAGATTTCAAGAAGTAGATGTATTATTTAATTTTGCTGCTGATATTAAACTTTACCTGTAATTTATGTATTGATGTTTTAATAAAAAAATATATATTAAAAAAATGTTTTATTAATTCATTACAAAATCATTATACAATTGATAAACATTTGATAATGCACACATAGAGACATGTTTTGAGTGATATAAACATTTTGATTCCGTTAGAGTTAAAGCTGGATGTTCATCAAATTCTTGTATAGGTATGGTTGTAAATTTTTGTAAAAAAATAACTTTTTCTCTTCCCTTAACATAAATCGTATCATCTTTGATGTCTTGTAGTATATTTTTAAATTGATGTTGTGGTGTAAATCCTTGACTCCAATTGATGCAATGATGATTATTGATTAACCATATAGCTTGCTTTTTAAATTCTGCTTCCAATAAGTGGAATGGAAAGGGAGGTTTGAATACGTAGTGGGCTATTTGAGTGCCATTAAAAATTGCCAATTCTTTCGGTGAAAACTCTTTAGAACCAATATTAAATCGTTGGACGTCAATAACTAACATTTTATTTTCAATTTAGAAAACTCTTTAAAAAGTTTATTTTTAAGAGAGTACAAATGAATTTGTTTTTTTAACCTCTTTAATTTTATCTTATGAATAATTAATCTTTTATTAAATTCTTTATCCATTTACAACTGTCTGACCGCTTTGGTGAATGGATTGTAACTGATCATCTTATCGTGAAGAATGAGGCATACAGCAGAAGTGTTGGCTTTTGTAGGTACACTTGTGTCAAATTCAATTCTATTTTCAACAGCATTTGATTGTAATGTTTCGTTTTGATTACTACAATCGATGAGTACTATTGGTGTTGTTTCCTTAAATTCCTTGCGATTAAAAAGAGGTTCAATTTCTTTGTGATAATAAGATTGTTGAAAATTTGCATACATTTCATATAATTGAGCAATTTGATTTGTTTTGAAATTTAAATTTAAATTATCATAAGGATATCTTTCAGAATTTAAATAAACTCGAAGATTTGTGAGTTCATTATCATCAAATTGACTCATATCCTTAAGTTTTTTATTTTTACGATCAGTCTGTAAGCCAAAAATTATATATCTTGGTGTTTCTAATTGAGTAGCCGTTTTCACAGCCCATGTATGTCTTGTTGTTTCTGGCAACGCAGGATATTCATGTAATTCCCAAGATCTGAAAGCTATAGATAAATCCTCATATTTTCCTAACAATTTTGTCAATCTAAGTTGTTCAGCCAATCCTACAGAAATGTGAGGAACTTTCCAATTGATTTTATTAATTGTCACCTTAACAGCTTCGTCTTCAGTAGATACAAGTGCATCAAGATCGGTATTACTGCGTATTAAAACCAGTTCTTGTTTGGTATTTATTATAATTTTCTTATAATCCTCAGCAAAGCCTAATAACATTTTAAGTGGTATGCAAACATTAAAATTTCCATCCGTATCTACCATGTCATCTTGTTCTGTAGCAGTTTTTGAAAACCATCCAGCGTTTTGTAATTTTTGATTAGAATTGAAGGATAAGTAACCTTTCAATGTTGATGTTAAACCAACATTTCTAGTAGAGTCAATAACAACACCATTTAATTCATAGCGAAGTTCACTAAATAAGTACGCAATACCGTTGTTAATAAACTTTGTTTTTTTTGGTTTCTTAGAATCATCAGCTTGCAATTTGCCTTCTATGTAAATGTAACTTTCACTTGGAAATGTGTACATATCTTGTTGTTGAATCGGAATTCTGATTTCATCATTGTTGTTGAAACTTGTTGATGCATATGGTTGATGAGTGTGAAATTGAGAATTTGCGATTGAGTTGTCGATAAAGACATTTTCTTTAACATTAAGTATACTCATTATTTAATATAATTAAAATCCTAAAGACTTTAAAAATATAATGTTTTCTGATGTTAATCTACTGCGTGCGGATTGTCTAATGATGGAATTAGTTGTTGTAGTCAAGTTATATTGTAAGTTTTTGTAACCATATTTACGCATACTATGATATTGCACTACCATAATTAAGAAATTTTTTTTAAATGAAGTCCTACTGTGATGGTCTCTCCTTTGAAATTGACTATATTTCCGTCTTGATCCACTATTTTAAGTGTTATGTTATTAATAGTTGATGTATTAATTAATAAATATATAACCGTCTCAGGGGACTGTACAATTTTATAACCTGGTGGTACCGTGGGAAAAAATTGAAACAATGTATGACCCAATCTTCCGTTTCTATAAGAGCTGGTTGTTATACTACTATCCACACATAAAGAATTTATTTTTAAAATATCTGTTGAAAAGTCGGATTCATTGGAAATATCTTTTGGTAAAATTCTTTTACTAAAACCCAACAATGTTCCAATTGAATTTTCTTTAGTAAAATCAATAGGTTTTGTACATTTTATATGCACTTTTAATGTATTATTATTTCCTCTAATTTTGATATCTTCGTCATGCTTTTGAAGTTGTTTTTGTAAATATGTGTTTAAATCAGTAATTTCATAAGATCCTACAGGAATTGTAATTTCTTTATTGTCACCATAGTAAAATTTGTTATTGCTTTCATCTATGTTTGCAATTGAATAAAATGATTCAAAATTTGTTAGGCCCAAGACAAAATTTTCATCTTGTTTTAAATATAAAGGTGGGTTGAAATCTGCCTCTAGGATTGAACTTTTGCCAGTAAAAGTAATATTATAAGACATACTCGTTTGACATCAAACATACGAATGATGGATTTTTCATAATGTATTTTCATATAAAAATATTAAACATAAATGTCCACAATTATAAGTGTTATACTTTTGAAAAGCATCATGATTATATAAAATATTCTTTTTACCATCTTTATAAAAATATCTTACTAATTCTAAAGGTGGTTTTAAATTACAAAAACTGTCAAAATATTTAATATCATTATCATTTCTAATATAAGCTACCCAATGAGAACCAATTTTTGATTTTGTTTCTAAATTTACAATACCACATTCTTTTGCATTCATTTTAGTTGGTAATTCATCTAGCATGTATACACCTCTAAAATATGGAATGTTTTTTGCATATTTATACAAGTCAATATTGGTTAATGCTTTTTGTGGTAGCTTTGGAGCTATGGAGAGCTATGGATCACACATATGGAATAAGAGTGGTACCAACTGAAGATGGAGACAAACATAATTATGCTATTGGTAATGGAGTTGTTACCTTCAGAGGTAATGATGTAGTTATTAAAACAGTTATAAATGGGCAAACTTTTGAACGCATATATACAGGTACACCGGGTTTGTATGAGTTATTATTCAAGAAGGTACCAACAGGATTTAAGAGTGTGGATGTAACTAATTATATGGAAATTGTTAATAAAACAAATGCAGCAAAACATGGTTATATACCAACCGGAAAATTAATAGGAACTAAACTACCAAAATATAATAACATAATTGCACCTTTGCTTGATAGGCGAAAAGCAATTCCGGTTAGACTCACACCTCAATCATTTCGTACAGGTAAAGCACTACTTGAATACGACAATAAGCCATTAGAATTTATATATTGGGACAATCCTAATGAATTAGTTAATCGTCTGCGCCTTCTAATTTCTTCCAAAGCTGCTGGGCATACTGGACATAATTATGAAATTACTTCAATAATTGAAGAGTTGCGAGAAGCAAAAATTATTAAATAACGGTAACATAGATGTAAACTCTCATTAACTGATTGAGTTTTAAGAAATAAACATGACCATTGATAAATTTGGAAGAACACTTTATTCGAAACATAACGATATAGACATAATACTTCAATCAACATCACCAAAAAAATACAGTTATACAATTGCACAAATTTTTTTTTGTGATACAACGCTCAACAATAGATATCTTTCATATAATACTTTATCAAATTACATCTTTCCACACAAATCGGCTACAATTGTATCGGCTTTCATTAGTAATAATTCTCAAATAAGAATAAACGGTTCACCATTCTATGAGAATGCTTTACGTAATTTACCTTTAAAAAGGGGGGATACTATAGAATTTCCAGAACAATATGTTGGTGGAAATATGGTAACGTTATATGCTGAGTTAGTACTTAAATGTCTTGTGGAAGAAGAATATAGCCCAGTTGTTGAAGAAAATGGTTAAGAATAAGATAACAAATGTTAAACAAGAAATTGTTGAAGAAATTCACAAACCAGCTCGTAAAAATTTCAAGCGAAGACATGTTATAGTAAAAGGTCTTAAAGATTTAATTCAAGCAGATTTAGTGGAAATGATACCTTATGCTAAATTCAATAAAGGATTTAGATATATTTTAGTAGTTATTAATGTATTTTCAAAACTTGTTTGGGCATTTCCAGTAAAAAGAAAGACTGGAAAAGATATTTCTAATTAAAAAAAATGTTGTAAAAAATGTTCAAACAGATATGGGTACGGAATTTTACAATAAAGAACATAAATCACTATAGCACATATTCAATTCAAAAGGCGTCCGTTGTAGAAAGAGTTAATCGAACTTTAAAAAATAACATGTGGAAACAGTTTAGTTTACAAGGAAATTATAAATGGTTAGATATTTTACCAGAAATTGTTAACAAATACAATAATACCAAACACAACACTATTGGTATGAAACCCATTAATGTTGACAATAAAACAGAAAAAGCTGTCTTACAAAATTCATACAATCATATAAAATTAGTTGACCCTAAAGCTAAGAAATTTCGTGTCGGTGACAACGTACGTATAAGTAAATATAGAAGTGAATTTGCTAAAGGATATACTCCTAACTGGTCAAATGAAATATTTACTATACATAAAATTCAATCAACATATCCAGTAACATATTTATTAATCCATCAAAGTAAACAAGAGATTAAGGGTGGTTTCTATGAATATGAACTACAGAAAGTAAAATATCCAGATATATATTTGGTTGAAAAAGTAATAAAAAAAAAGGAAATAAAGTATTTGTTAAGTGGTTAGGATTTGACTCATCACACAACTCTTGGATTTCAAAGAATAATGTCCAATAAACATCTTTTCCCATGTCTAGCATATAAAAGATTTCAAACGAACACAACCTTAGTGTTCGATAAAATGTCTATGGATGCTGGTGTTTCTCCAACAAGATTTTCAATATTTGAAGAACGGTTGCTAACATTTAAGAATTGGGTTGGAGTTATAACACCCAAATCACTTGCCGAAGCTGGTTTTGTCTACTTACAACCAATGGACCACGTTCGTTGCTTTTGCTGTGGAGTCAGTATTGTACGTTTGGAACCAACCGATACAGTTATGGGAGAGCATATAAGATTGTCACCAAATTGTAAATTTGCGAAATTACTTAGCAAAGGAGAAGAAAAAAAAGAAGATCGAAAAAAATTTAAGAAAACATCAGAACAGATTTATCATTTATTATTACTTAATGTATTACAACAATTACAAGAATAAATTTTTTTTTCTATTACTTATCTTTCCAAAATGATTCAAAATAATTAAATAAACTACATATTACAAAATTAAACATTTATTTATAAAACTAAAAATATAAAATTAAACCTATAAATAAAAATATAATTTTTTTAATCTTTTGCTGCTGGTGGTGCTCCACGGGTCCTCAGTATAAAGTGGGGTATTGCCCAACTCATCTATTGCTGTTGCAGAAAGTGTATTGTTGCCAATAAGGAAGAAATCCCAAAATAATTAAATAAACTGCATATTACAAAATTAAACATTTATTTTTAAAAGTATAAACACAAAAAAAATTAAATTAAACCTATAAAAATATAAAAACATAAAAATTAAAAATTACAAAATTATAAAATACAAAAAGAAATATAAAAATACTAAAATAATTACAAAATTAAACATTTATTTTTAAAAGTAAAAATACAAAAAAAAATTAAATTAAACCTATAAAATATAAAAATATAAAAACATAAAAATTACAAAATATAAAAATACAAAAATAAAAATATATAAAATTAAACCTATAAATACATATATAAAAATATAAATACATTTTATTCATCTGCTGGTGGTGGTGGTGGTGAAAAACTTTCTGCTGCTGGTGGTGGTGTAGTGCTCCAGGGGTCCACGGCAGTACTCGACAACTCAGCAATTAATGTTTCAGGAAGTGGATTGTTTCCAACCAAAAACGAATCCAACTCTCATGAAGCCATTGGAAAATCATCGAATTCATGCATCCCTACCAATCTTAAAATTTGGTCAGGGATGTAAGTAAGGGCAGTCACTTGATAAAAATGGCCGGATCATCGGATACACGCTCTCTTGGCTTACAAACTGCATCATGCAGATGTCTTCTTCAAGAAACTCGCGACAAAAAATTGTCGCAAGTTTAAATGTCTTTAGTTGGTTGTTGGTCCACTGCAACACATAAAAAAACATATATGTTAAAAACAAAAATAAACAAAAAAAACATAAATAAACAAAATAAACAAAAAAAAGTAACAATAAAATATACTAATTCTGGAATGAGTCTTCTCTCCTCTTCCCATAAAGTAATTTTTATATCTAAATAATTGAGTAGATATCCAATCTCAGCAACAAATTGGGGGCTATCATTGAAGCACGGCATTTTATTTAATTGTTATATTTTTTACTTAAACTTGCACTTGAACTTGCACTTGCACTGTTTGCAGATAAAATGCATACTGGTAGTGCAAGTATTTATACTATATCAATCCCACTATTTTTCTTAGTAGTGGGGAAAACAAAGTTGATGACCATGAACAAGTGCAGATGTGTAGTTCAAGGTCACAACATATATTTTACGCACAAATTTATTAAAACAAAATTACAAATTATCAATTGCTTCGGAAATAATTTCATTTGCATTAATAGATAATTTACGCTTTTTAACATCTTGCTCCAATAAATTAAAAAAAGTATATAAAAGTTTCTTTATTCCATATGCATTTTCGTTTGCATTAATTGGTACCATTAATGCCTCAATGTTTTGCAAACTATCACCAGTCATATTAACCAAATTCCAAATTAAATTGTTGTAAAACGTTGAAAATTGTTGCCTCTTGAATTTCTCTAGAAGATCTTTTACCAGCGGTTGCAATTTCCACAATTCCATAACTGATTCAATTGCTAACATTACAAATGAAGTATCTGTTTTAGAAATTTCAATAAATTTCCTGTTTTTATAACTTTTAAAATGGAGTGTGAAATTTTGCATTGAAATTGGATTCCATTTTTCATCAATAGTGTTCTCTAAATAGTTGGTAATAATACCTTGCAGATCTAAGAACTGTATCCATTCATTTTCTCCCCCTGGTCCGGGGGCGGTGGGGGTGGGGGCTGCAAGGGGCATGGACTGTGAGTTGGCGGCTGGGGGCAAGGTGGTGTTTTACAAGGTGATCTAGTATGCAAATGCATGCAATTAAAACCACATTCCAATACTTTTTTTATTTATTGCTTTACTACCTATCTGTATAAAGGCGAAACCACATTCCAATACTTTTTTATTTCTTATTTTACTTGTATAAAACCGTGTGTATTTTCAATCTTTGAGATAGTTGCAAAATGAATTCTCAAGAAGCACCTAACTCCATCTTACGGGGATTGTTGGAAACTCCGTTAAGGCGCCATGGGTGCGACTACGAGTTGAACGTTGATGATCAACCTCAACTTCATGAATTCTTTTTTGGGCTACCCCCTTTGCCTGAAATTTTAAACATATCAAGTGCAGTGACTGTTTACAACAATTTAACAAATATAATTTTAACCCCTTGTCCACAAAGTGTAGTGAGTGTGTGTATGGATCAAGAAGCCATCAATCCAACATCTATTCTTCAAGAGGGAATAATGGATTGTTCATATAGTGTCGACAGCATTATTATGAATGTCATTAATCCCAATGACAGTTCTTCTTCCCGTGCCTCTTCAAATTTTAGTGTAAGAACAATTGACAGTTCCATGTGTGATAGTGAAGATAGTGACAATTATAACAATTTTGAAAATTGAGTTAAACGTTGTTCAACTCCATATCAAGGGGACAACATTTACGGTAATACTAGTTCTTGGTGCGGAAGTGATTTTTCAAATAATAAACTTAAGTGTAGTGAGTCTCTCCTCGCGATTACAATAGACAGTTCTTCGTGTAGTGACTCGGAGATTATCCCCGAAGTCATAATAATTAACAATTCCTCGTGTGGAAGTGACTTTCCTCCAAATAAATTAATGTGTAGTGAGTCGGAAATTCCCCCCCAAATTTAAATCCAAATACTATCGATTTGGATTTAAGTATGGGTTCCATTGAACAATTTAATAATGTAAATGAAAGTTTCACTACTTCTTTAATAGACAATGCAATGGACACTGCTATAGTTCGTGCGGTTAGTGATATTGATCGAGAATTGCATGCTCTCGAAAATTCAATAGACAATCGAATAAATAGACATCAAGAACTATCGGATTTAAAAGCGCGGTTAATTAAAAAGTAGTTTCCTTTTTGTTTATAGTAACCCCCTCCCCCCCATCAACCCTTTCCATTATTTCCTATCATTCCTGACAATGTGCTGACACCTCCCCGTGGTATTGTTGGGTAACGCCAAGATCAGCTTCCTTTAATTAAAATTCTCCGAAGAAAATAGAAACATTCAGTGTGCATCTTTCAAACATAATACACATCATGAACTGCTCTAAGTGTAATAAATTATACAAAAGTGAAAGGTCGCTAAAAAGACACTATAAAGAGAGTTGTGGCTTAAACAATGATTCACCTCCGAGCAAACAACAAAAAACAAATCCAGAAAAGTTTATTTTTTTAAATATTTTTAAATCTATTAAGTTATAATATTTTTCAGATAAGTTTTGCAATGATTGTAAAACTATCATTCCGTCACGTTCATACAACAGTCATCTAAAAAGCTTTCACCATAAGAAGAATTGTTGTCTGGGTATAGATGATGGTGTAGAGTTAATAACAACTGCATTTAAAAGCAGAATTGTTACATATAGAGTCAAATCAAACCGCGACTATTTAAATTTAACTGATTTTATAAATGAAATTAAAGATAAAGTAAATAAATTAACAAACAAAGTTGTAAATAAATTTTGTGCTGTTAAAATAAGTTTTGAATTATTTGGTATGTACACAATTAGTGAAAAAGAATTATTTGAAATAAAATCGTTCAATACTGCTAACAAAGTTGCAACTATCTCTACATCATTTGAAGAGTTGTATGATACTTTTAGACAAATTATCGACACAAAAATGTCTGAATTTCAAGAACGTGATTCAGGTAAGTGCTAAGTTGTAAGTTATATATTATTTAACTTAATAAATATATTAGAAAAAATACTGTTCTTAGAAGTCAACTTCAACAAGTATAATCCTCTCCGTGCTTCATCATACATTCCACTGCCTACAGAAATTAAAAGAAAGCATGCAATTGTAAACATTCAAAATGAAGATGATTGCTGTTTTGCATGGAGTGTTGTTGCAGCAGTACGCCAACCGACTGGAAACCCCAGTAAAACTTCATCATATGAACATTATAGTGAGGTATTTAATTTTAATGATATAAATTTTCCAATTAAGTTAAGTGATATCGAAAAATTTGAAAAAAGTAATAATGTGTCAATCAATGTTTATGGTTTAGAGTATTACTTTAAAGATGGAATCAGGAAATATGAAATTGTTGGTCCTATGCATTACACAAAATTAAAAAAACCAATTCACATAAATTTGTTATTATTCAGTGATGATGATGGTATTAATCACTACTGCTACATTAAAAACTTATCTAAATTAGTTTCAACTCAAATTTCTAATCAACATCAAGCAAAACACTTTTGTGATGGATGTCTACAATACTTTAAAACTAATTTTAAATTATTAAGACATTTAGAAAATGATTGCAATTACTTGTATACACAAATTCATTGCACGGAAACAAAAATTAATAAATTTGGAAAATCAGTTCCAGAAAATATATAGAATTTGAAAATTTCCAAAAACAATTATCGGTACCATTTGTTGTTTACGCTGACTTTGAATGTGCTTTAAAACCAATGTTAACTTGCTCTCCTGATCCAACAAAGTCTTTCAGTACTAAAACATATGAACATGAACCATATTCTTTTGCATACTATATTAAATATAATTATGATGATTCATTATCAAAATTAGAAATTTATCGTGGTCCCAACCCCGAACTAATATTTATTGAGAAATTAGAAACTGATTTAAAAAATATATATCACAAACATTTGAAACCAATAAAGTTGATGATAATGACGATGCAAGACAAAAATGAATATCTAAATTCAACAGTTTGTCATATTTGTGATACAACCTTTTCTGATAAAGATATAAAAGTAAGAGATCATTGTCATTTGACCGGAAAATTCAGAGGTGCCGCTCACTCCAACTGTAATTTACAATATAAAAATCCAAATCATATACCTATATTTTTTCACAATTTAAGTTATGACTCTCATTTGTTTATTAGAAATTTGGCTTTAAATAATGAAAAAATTAATAAATAATCAAACGAAAGACTGGTTTGCCATCTAGTTGCAATTTTTTTTTTTTCGTTTGATTATTTATAATATCAATTGTGTTCATAAGCACAGAAATATTTATTCAAAATTGTCTTCGCTATCATGCGATGCCGTGGTCGTACAAGGCATACTGACGAGGTTTGTAGAACCGAAACAATTGTCTATGCTTGACCCTTGGCCGCTGTGATTCGATTGACTGATTTTGAATAAATTATTAATTCATTTTGAAAAAATTAATGTTATTGCACAACAAAAGAAAAATATATATCATTTACAAAACAAGTTCTGGTTGATGTAATTAATAAGAAAAACGTACACATTCAAATGAGGTTTTTAGACTCTTTTAAATTTATGCCACAATCATTAGAAAAATTATCAAAAAATTTAAGTCTTCAAGAATGTATTGAAGTAAAAAAATATTTTAAAGATTCAAAACAATTCAATTTTATAAGACAAAAAGGTGTATTTCCTTACTCCTACATTGATAATTGTTTAAAATTAAATGAAAGAAAACTGCCTGCAATTGAAGAATTTTATGATAAATTAAGAGAAGAAAATATTTCGATAGAAGATTACCAACGAGCTTGTGATGTATGGGATTTATTCAAATGTCAAACTATTGGTGATTATGCTGACATATATTTAAAATTAGATGTTCTAATTTTAGCAGACGTTTTTGAAAATTTTCGTAAAATTTGTTTGAAAAATTATAAACTAGACCCGGCACATTACTTTACTGCCCCTGGTTTAAGTTGGGATGCTATGCTAAAATTTACCAAGGTAAAATTAGAACTACTAACTGACATTGATATGTTACATTTTTTCAAAAAGGGTATCCGTGGTGGTGTTAGTACATGTGTTGGTAGACAAGCTGAAGCAAACAACAAATTTTTACCAAACTATGATCCCACTAAACTAATCTCATTTTTAATGTACCTTGATGCAACTAATTTATATGGTGGTTCTATGTCTGAATATTTACCCGAAAAAGATTTTAATTGGTTAACACCTGAAGAAATAGAACAGTTAAATGTATTTGATATATCTGATACATCAGATATAGGTTATGTTTTGGAAGTTGACTTAGAATATCCATCTGAATTACATGATACTCATAATGATTTTCCATTTTGTCCAGAAAACATAATTCCACCAAACAGTAAATTTGCAAAATTGATTCCAAATTTATATGATAAAAATAAATACATTATTCATTACAGAAACTTAAAGCAATGTTTAAATAATGGTTTAAAATTGAAAAAAATTCATCGTGTTATTCAATTCAAACAATCACATTGGCTTAAAGGATATATTGATTTAAATACTAAGATGCGAAATGCATCAAAAAATGATTTTGAGAAATTATTCTTTAAACTTATGAACAATAGCGTATTTGGGAAAACAATGGAAAATTTAGACAATCGAATTGATATAAAACTTGTTAGCCATTGGAGTAAGTTAGGTAAACAATTCGGAGCAGAAGTATTTATAGCCAAACCAAATTTTAAAAATTGTTCAATATTTTCGGAAAATTTAGTTGCAATTCAGATGAATAAAGTAAAAGTGTATTATAATAAACCAATATATGTTGGATTTTCTATATTAGATTTATCAAAGACAGTTATGTATGATTTTTATTATAACTATTTAAAACCAATGTATAATGAAAACGTGTCATTATTATATACGGATACCGATTCACTAATATTAGATGTAAAAACTGATAATTTTTATGATGATATGAAACAAAATTTAAATTATTTTGACACATCCAATTACAAGGATGGTAATATTCATGACATACAAAGAAATAAATCTATTTTGGGTAAAATGAAAGATGAATATGTTGGTGAACCTATTCAAAGTTTCTATGGTACCGGAGCAAAGGCATATTGTGTGGTAACACCGACATCAGTAACAAAAAAAGCAAAAGGGGTTAAAAAGTGTGCTATTGATAAACAATTAACGGTGCATGATTTCCAAAATATTCTAAAAGGTAATAACAAGTTATGTAGAATGTTTATTTTTCGGTCACATTTACACAATATGTACACTGAATTAAAAAATAAAGTAGCATTGACCAACTTTGATGATAAAAGATATATAATTCCAGATTCCATGAAAACATTAGCTTGGGGGCATAAATTATTAGATAGTGACCCTTGAAAACAAAATATTGTTATGTTTTTTGAAGTAGCAGAAGAAATCGAAAAAGAAGAATCTGAACAAAATGTAGAGACATTATTTAGTGTAAATAATAAATCACTTTGGCAAAGTAATATAGATCTATTATGGAAAGTGGTTGAGAATGAAGCACTCGTAACTTTTTAAAAATATTTATTAATAAGTAATATATTTAGTGTACATTTTATTTGTAATAAAATATAATATATAAGTAAGAAACAATGTTAGAATAATAATTGATAATATGTTAACAAAATTGTACAATGTTGAATTATTAAAACTAATGGTATTTTGATAACTTGCTGTTATGTTTGTATTATTTTTTAACCTATAAATGATGTTGTATCCTAAATGGTTGTTGGCTTTTATCGAGGTTTTGCATGTTTTTGGATGGTAAATATAGTCCATATCCATTTGTTTCCATGTTGAATTTTTAATTGAAACATAACATTCGTTTGTATTTTTTGGTTTTGACACATACAATGTGTTGTTTAAAATTGTAGAGAGTAAAATAAAAGTTATTATATTCATGGCGACGGCAAAAGATACAATAATCAATGTTGTTGTGTAACATTATATAAGTAAATGTTTTAGCCTGAGAATCAAATTGATCTAAAAAAAACTATGACTATAACAGGTGTAGCTTTAGAAAAGTGGCATTGAAGAAGTGTGCCAAGTTGGCCTTGGAAGGGTGTGGCCATGGCCTTGAGGAGGCGTGGTCATGGCAATGGCCTTGACCTTGGAGGGGCGTGATGGCCTTGACCTTGGAGGGGCGTGATGGCCTTGACCTTGGAGGGGCGTGATGGCCTTGAGGAGGCGTGGCCATGGCCTTGACCATGGAGGGGCGTGATGGCCTTGAGGAGGCGTGGCAATGGCCTTGACCATGGAGGGGCGTGATGGCCTTGAGGAGGCGTGGCCTTGACCTTGAAAAAAGTGGTGGGAGGTGCCGTAGCGCGAACCTTCTTTTACTACTCTCTTCCCTCAGCCTATATGGCGCATATGTCCCCTCTTTTTCGACACTGTCTTGTCTTTCAACTATCAACGGAAGGTTTATGAGCTTAAGGTCTCGAACTTCCATGCATATCACCGGGGGGGGGGAGTTTAGTCGGTAAGCGCCTGCTTCTTGTGGGTGAATACGACACTTTCAGTCTTTAGAAGATTCTCCTACCAACCCACAAAAAAAAAGAGCTCAAGTACAACCAGTCGAGTCCTGTCCACCGCCGAGTGAACATCGATTTGAAGAGCTCCAGATACGACCACAACTACAATTTTAATTGCACTAAATCCGGATAATTGATTGAACTGGTCACTCAATCAATTATCCACTCTTCTATTTATTTATTGAATATCCAATATTTAATATTTAACTAACTCAACCGTAATTTTTCAGCATGGACTCCAACCTCTCTGACAGTGAGGTGGTACTTTCCATACTGCTCATAGAGGTCCAGAAGATGACTGATTACATTAAAGCGCAAGATGCCAAGATTAAAAACTTGGAGGAACGTCAGATGAGGATGGTCGAGGACAAATCTGAGAAGATTGACGTCGCTTTCGACAAGATCCAGAGGTCCAATTACGATCTTGGCTCTACTCTCCAGACCATCCATGAAGACATCTCGAAAGAGACAAAGAAGATGATTGCCGAGAGTGCGAAGCAGCCCACACTGCCAGCCATCAGCCCCCAAGGCCAATGGGTCATCAACCCGGCCAGCCCCTATGGCTCAGTCGGCCGCCTCGGGAGGGCGCTGGCACCCGACGCCCACCCCCCATCACAATAAGGAAGAAATCTCTGTATCCTGGGCTGTTGGAGATTTTCAAGTCTATCAATATCAATATTGATAAAGCGCTAAACGTAATGGATGAGATCCGTTTGCATCCTTGCACTTCAAACGATTTTCGTGCTGTCATTGACCACTGCACTGCCGCTAATGTGGTGCACTACACTTTTCAAACAGGGGCTGAAAAGACCCTAAAATACGTTATTCGGAACATTCCCGATTGTATCACGACAGAAGTGGTACAAGCCGAGCTCATCGCTCGGAGGTTTGAACCTTCTTCCGTAACTCGCATGGGAAGGAACGGGAAATCCTTTCCAATGCTTTACGTTCAGCTTCCCCAGGGAGCCAAAAATAAGAAGATACTCTTTCTCAATGAGATTTGAGGGCTTCGTTGTACGGTTGAGTACAAACGCAAAACCGCAAAGCGTCGAACTTCCATATGGCAGTCACTTAGGGGGGGTTTAGTTGGTAGGCGTCCGTGAAGATGAATCCAACACTTGCCAAGTCTTTAGGAAGATTCCCCTCCTAGCCCCCCCCCCCCCCCCCCAAAAAAAGAGCTCTAGTAACAAGTCACATACCCGCCGCCGTGAGAGCTTGTCGCTTTTTTGGAGCTCCTTGTTACGTAGCAACCACGTAACAATTGCGACAATTTTATTTAATTCCTCGAGTGAATGCAAACAATTGTAATCAATTTCAATTAATTATATTTGTTGTAAAAGTAATAAACATCGTTGCATAGCAACAAACAAAGTGAAAAGTGTAATTTAGTGCAATGCCGCCTAAGAAGAAAGCGAGGACAAAGCCGTCTACAAAGAAAAAGAGTGGAGATTTGAATACAAACACGGCGTTGAATACCATTCTGTCCGAAATTCGTCGGATTAATGAACGGCTTTTCAGTTTGGAAAGCTTTGCAGTCCCCATCAGATCCAATACTTCAAACAATATTGTAATTGAAACCCCTCAAATGGACAACAATCAACTATCATCTATTACGGATTTAGCTATTCTGCCGCCAAATGAGGCGGATTCTGACAGCAAAATGGAAACCGAATCTGGCACATGTTCTGATACAAACTCGTTATCAACGTCAACAGCTTCATCCACAAACGGTGGATTAAATACGACCGAATATCCACCGCCTAACAGAAAGAGAAAACTGGTTAACAGCACCATCATTTACTCCGACATCGCAACACAAGGTAAGCCTGTAACAAATGATAAAATTCCCTGCACCCCCGCAATTGTCGCCCATACAGAGCCAATTTTAATTAATCAATCCGCCGCGATTAATGCTCCTCAAGCTACAATGTCAGAAAATATAATTGCCCAAATAGTAAAGTTGAAAAGGCCCCCCCGATCATTCTTAGGCAGAAAAAATACACGATTGTCAAAGAGTACTTAAAAGCTAAGAGAAAAAATTGTCTCTCGGCTACCAACACTAGGGATGGCATACGCCTACAACCTTCCACAGCTGCCGACCATCGGTTAATCACTAGCTTCTTAAACAATTCTCAATATCATTACCACACTTTCCAATTACCCGACGAATACACCCTTTCCGAGTCCATAGACCCGGAACCTGCTATAATCGAACTCCGCGAGAGTGGTTTCGAGATTAAATCATTTACACGACTTGGCAAAAAAGATAAAAAAATTCCTCTCATTTATGTGCAATAACCTCGCACAGAAAAGAGCAGGGAAATTTTTACTGTTACGCGCTTGATGAGCTTCTGCGTTACTGTAGAAGCTAAACGTAAATCTAATGACATAATCCAATGTCATAGATGTCAACAATTCGGACACACTTCAAACAAATGTACAGCACCCTACAAGTGTGTAAAATGCGCTGGCAATCATGCCACAATATAGTGCAAACGCGCAAAAAACCCCACTACACCAGCTAAATGCGTAAATTGCGGCAAAGCCCATCCGGCTAGCTATCGTGGCTGTTCTGTCCATAAAACCCTTGTTTCTCCAAGAAACAAAGCTTTTCAAAACTTGCAAGTTGTGAACACAACACAAAACACTCACCCACGCCCGCGTAACCACACACACGCTTCAGGAACCACCCCTGGTGTGTCCTACTCTCAGGCAACAGGTAATAAACCTGATACAGCCACCAACCGCCCTGATAGTTCGTCAACAAATAACGACGCAAATACCCGCCATGAAATCGTGAAAGATTTGTTAAACGCGAACTCAAACGAAAAGTTTTATATTATGCTGTTAAAATCTTTCGACAGAATCCGCGCTCAATATGGACCTTAATCCAACTGGGACGCGTTCTTTCACAATTGCATTCTGGAATGAGGATGGCATTTATCAAAAAAGTCATGAACTTTCGGTATTCTTAAATGAATATAAAGTTGATGTCATGCTCCTAAGTTAACAAATTTAAAACCCCTCCGTCGCGTAAATTTTAGCAACTACTTCTGCTATAGAGCAGACAGGTTGAATCGATCAGGAGGTGGAACAGCAATCCTCGTAAGAAGGTCTCCCAATCATTCCGAAATTGATACATCTGCTTTAACTTACATCGAAGCAAATTCAGTTATTGTGAATATTCCCTGCTGAAATATTTAAATTAGTTTCTACATACTTACCACCACAAAAATTCATATTACACAGTGACCTGGATGCACTATTATCGGACCAAATGCCAACCATCATAGCTGGTGATCTCAATGGTAAGCACATAGCCTGGCACAACCGCATTAACAACACCAAAGGCAGAGCACTAGATGGTTACATAACCCGTCATGGCCTAACTGTTCTTGGACCTGACGCTCCGACATGCTACAGCTCAAATGGTGCTCGAGGTGACGTGATTGGTATAGCTATCCTGAAGAATGTAACGGCTCAGGCAGATGTCACGGTGATCAATGACCTGAGCTCAGATCATTTACTTGTTTCAATGGAAGTTTCAACAGGTACTGCACTTTTTCATAGAAACAGAGTTATTCGCAAGACAAACTGGCCTCTCTATCAAAAATACCTGTCAGAAATCATGGGCTCAATACCCATCATAGAAACAAGGGAAGATCTACACAGGCGGTTGAAAATCTGACATTAAAAATGTCAGAGGCGCTTATGGAAGCATCATATCAAATCACTTTGAGTCACAAACACCCCCTGGGATTGCATCGAGCAATCAAAGATCTGATCAGGGAAAAGAAATTAGCCAAATCTAGATGACCATAACAGCTCGTGTACGTAGAGCTATTAGCAAACACAAAAATTTGTGTTGGCAAACTAAGATGGAATCCACAGAAGGGATTCAATCTTTGATGTGGAAAATCAGTAAGATTCTACGTTAAAAGAGATCGCCCATCTTAGTTATGCATGGCGAACACGGCTTGGTATTCACTGCTTTAGAGAAAGTGGAGGTACTGGCAGACAGTCTGGAACTTCAATCTTCATTAGACTACAAGGATGCAGATCTTGATCTCGTGGAACGTGTACATTCATTTGTACATAAGTACCTGAGGGAAGCCCACGAAGATCAGATAGTTAGCGTGGCACCTTCACGCATCAAAGAAGTAGTGAAAAACTTTAATGCCAAAAAAGCCCCTGGTCCCGACAATATTCCAAACTGGCACTAAAAACTTATCCACAGAAGGCAATTATGACATTAACTAATATCATCAATGCGGTTCTCCGTAAGAGTCACTTCCCCGAATCATGGAAACACTCCCACGTTGTCAGCTTTCCCAAAACAGGAAAAGATCCAAGGTTTCCTCAGAATTATCGACCCGTAAGTCTCTTGAGTACTATTGGCAAAGTACAGATACACACGGACGAACAAAATGTTCTGCCGGTTCATCAGTTCGGATTTCGATCAGAACATTCAACGTGCCACCAACTTCTAAAGGTGGTAGACCAAATCATTGCTGTATTCAACACAAAATAGGCGACAGGCGCGCTTTTCTTTGATGTTGAGAAGGCTATTGACAAAGTCTGGCATTAAGGACTCATATACAAATTAATCAGATACAACTACCCCTCTACGATACGCAACATAACAGCTGAAGTGCCCCAAGGGTCACTCCTCTCACCACTATTCTTCAACATATACGTTTCAGACATGCCAACACCGACAAATGGAGTCAAGATAGCACAGTACGCGGATGACACCGCGTTTCTGTACTCCCCAACCTGCCCCCGCGTTATCACTACGCGGTTGCAAGACGCCACTGATGCTCTCGAAAGATGGCTCAGCACATGGCTTATCAGGACCAACCCTGAAAAAAGTACAGCTATCTTGTTTTCGAAACGACGCCAACAATCACGTACACAACCATACGAACACAAACACTTAAATGATAAACCAATCCCATAGAAGGAATCGGTTAAATACCTAGGTGTACACCTAGACCGTAGATTGACGTGGTCTTTGCACGTGAAAAATAAGCTTGGAAAAGCCAGGCAGTCAGTCAGTAGTCTCATGCCCCTTATAGGATGGAGAAGCAAAATGAGTCTTAGAAATAAGTTATTGTTGTTCAAATCAACTATCAGACCGTTTGTGCTATACGCCAGTGCTATTTGGGGTTCCAATGGGGACTCCCAGGACAACGAGGGATATCAACTTGTGAAGAACAAGAAGAAAAAGAAGACGGGTGAGTCTCTCTCTTTTAATTCTAACAACAGACCATCAGTCATTCCCCAGCTTCCCTCAGTAGCTGCGAACAGACGATCATCAGAGGCCAATCCTGCTGGCCCTTCAGGCCAAAAGGCAAAAGGGCTATCTGCCCAAAAAGGCGCCGCGCCGCCCCCGCTCAAAAGGGGACATGCAAAAAGGACTTCACCGAGGTGAGGTCAAGCCTGCCGCCTCGGACCTCAACCCCGCCGGTGATCCTATCCAACCTCCTACAACTGATTCAAAATCACGCTCGCCAGCATTTGTCCTGAATGACAAATCAAAACTTCAGGGCTACTCCCAATATTTTCGAGAAAATAATATCGAAATACTATCCTCAAAAAATACATACGATGGCATTCGCATGGTTCCGGCTTCTCTTGCCGACCACCGAAAAGCCATTGCTTATCTGAAAGCCGACGGGGCCGACTTCCACACTTGGTCCACCCCCGAGGAACGCTGCCTAGAGGTGGTGATCCGTGATGTTCCTCAAAAATCTGGGATTTGCGCCGTCCAACATCCAATTACCAAAGTTGGCCAAAATCTTTGAGATCAAAGATCTGAAAAACTTCTTCAATCAACGGTCTCAGTCGAGCCAAGAAAAAGGGGCGGCGGCATTCCTCAATGTCAGAGATGCTAGTGCCACGGGCACGCCGCCAAAAGATGCTACAAGGCATCCTTTGTATGCAGGATATGCTCGAGATCCCACCAGTCGAGGGGGTGCCCAAAAGGCACAAAAGCAAAATGTGCTCTCTGCGCCGGCCCCCATCCGGCCAACTACCTGGGCTGCCCGGTATACGCTAAGGTAATAGCGTCTATGAATGAAAACAAAAAGGCTACCAGGCCGCCGCCGGAGGCGGCGACGGCCCGAACCCAAAATTCTACTCAAGGCACCGCTCCCCGCAGGTCGGCAGCTGTATCGACAAACAGGTCGTTTGCCAGTCTGGTCTCTCCGCATCAAGCGATTGCAAATGCAGATGCAATTGCAAAAATTAAAAATTGCCGCTCTCATCGAAGAATGCAACGATTTTCAAAATAAAATGCTGAGCAAACTCTTGTCCATGCAAACCCAAAATGGATAATACACATGAGGTGTTATTAAGAGTCTGCTTTTGGAATGCCAATAGCATCCCAGAGAAACTGGGAGAGGTCGAGGATTTTTTTTTAAAGAGGAAATCGATGTCATGCTCATAAGCGAATCGAACTATCGCCCTTGGCACTCGTTAACAATCCTAAATACTTTTACGTATAAGGGTACGTCGGAGGTGGACCGGAAGCGTGGTACAGTGATCTTTGCAAAAAGATTGCTGGACCATTCTGAAGTGGACACCCCAGACACTTTGACTTTAGAATTTAATGCGATAGTGGTGAGGGTGCCTGGGTTGGGCACACTCAAGATCGCATCTGGATACCTCAGCTTCGAACCGAATCAAAATAGCTGATTTTGATCAGGTTCTCTCTTCGCAATTCCCCACAATCTTAGCTGGGGATTTTAATGTCAAACACCCGGCGTGGAACAGTTTAACAACCAACGTAAAAGGTCGAGCTTTGCAAGACTACGTTGAGAGAAACGGTATTTGAGTCTTGGGTCTTGTAAATCTAATGTGGAAAGTCTCCAGAGCTTTGCCAAATAGGAAAGTCCCAATACCAGTCATCCATGGTGAGAATGGGCTAAAATATGATATCGAGGGAAAGGCCGAAACATTCGCCTGGAACTCCAATGCTCCCCCCTTTTTAACAGGGACATTGATCTGGAGCACATCGATAGGGTTCACCGACAGGTCAGAGGCTTCTTACGAAATTTTAACAATGATCCGCCGCTAAACAGCGTTCGACCGTCCCGCGTTAAAGAAATTTTATCTCGACTTAAATCCCGATCCGCGCCAGTACCAGACGGTATTCCAAACAAGGCGTTGAAAACTTTCTCGCACAAAGCAATAATGGCTCTGACCAACATTGCAAATGCTATACTGCGTACAGGGCACTTTCCATCAATTTGGAAAAGCTCGAACGTAATCAGCATCCCAAAACCTGGGAAAGACCGAATGTTTCCTCAAAACTATCGGCCAATCAGTCTTCTATGCACCTTGAGCAAGGTCATGGAAAGAGTAATTCTAGACATTATCCAAAAACACGCCGAGGCTAACTCTCTTCTACCCGACCATCAACATGGATTCCGGCGTGAATACTCTGTCGTTCATCAGCTTAATCGAGTGACCGAACACATTATCGAAGGTTTTAAACTAAAAAAGTCCACAGGGGTAGTCTTTTTCGATGTCGAAAAAGCCTTCGATAAGGTTTGGCACGAAAGTTTGCTACTCAAACTGCATAGACAAAGGTTCTCACTGTGTGTAATAAGGCTTCTGGCGTCTTACCTAAAAAGCAGAACTTTATCAGTCAAACTCCAGAACCACGTATCTACCACTCGGCAGATCGAGTCTGGGGTACCTCAAGGCTCTCTTCTATCGCCTTTGCTGTTTAACCTTTTCGTCGCTGACATGCCATCGGGCAGGAAGCACGGGGTTAAAATGGCACAATATGCCGATGATACGGCACTAATGTACAGCTCCAGGTCACCAATGGCGATCACTATCCGATTCCAAAAGGCCACCGAAGATCTTGAAGAGTGGCTCAGATAATGGCGAATCGGGGTCAACCCGGAGAAGAGCAAAGCTGTCCACTTCAAACCCCACGGAAGAGTACACGCAGACGAAATTCCAATCCCATGGTCGAGCTCTGGAATCACCTTTGACAAGGGCCTCACCTACAAGCTACACGTAGAAGCTATTCTGGACAAAGCCAAAATGACGAAAAATTGTCTCGTGCCGATGCTACGACGACACAGCGGATTGTCAATCCAAAACAAGCTCATGATCTATACGAGCATCATTAGGTCGCAAATTGCGTTTGGATCTCCAGTCTGGGGGACAACTGCAAACACTCACCTCAAACGTCTTGGGCATTCCAAAATCTGACCCTGCGTTGGATTAACGGAGCCGCTTGGTACATCAGGAAGGAAGACATTTGTAACGACCTGGGGATACCACCGCTGCCACAGTATTTGGAAGCTTTGGCTAAAAAATACTTTGCCAAACTCAGCACCCACTCCAACCCGGACCTGGCCAGGTTGGCTGAACCGGAAAAGGAGCAACACTCCATCAGGAGACCGATCAATCATATCGCATCGTAACAAAGGGGACTCCCTACCAATCATCCCAGAGCCTATAGGGCTACTCACCCACCTTCTTCCCAATTTCAACTAACCAAAAGAAGGCATGTGCCAAAAGGTACAAACTTCCACAGGCAATTCAATGAGCGGTTTTTAGTCGGTAGGCGCCCGAAAGGGTGAATCCGATACTTTGCCAGTCTATAGAAGACTTTACCGCCTAGACCAAAAAAAAAGAGCTTTAAACAGTTGACCTACGACCGTGCTAGAGTGCAGATCGCTACGACAACAATAAATGTGAAGTAAACAAGGACTCATAACATATGGCAGTGAAATGAACATTAATAGTGACATTAAAACAATACAAAGTGAAGTGTAAAAAAACAAAATGTGATAATTCACTGCGGGCGACAACGAAGATAACAACATGATAGAAATCCCGATTGATGACTCCCCGGAGATGCAACTTAAGGTATTAAAACAGAAAATAGATACTAATACCATGAATTTATATGCAAAAATGAAAGAAAATGCACATAATATACTAGCATTAAAAGCTGTTAATAAATCCCTCCAAGCAGAATTAAATGCTGGATTCCATTTAATAAATTCTTAATTAAAAGTTTTGCTTAAACAAAAATGCAATCACAATAAAAATCACACATTGCATAAAGAAAATGTTAAATTGCCAGACAATACTAACACAACAGTGACAGATATAAAAATAATTAACATAAAAGTTAAAAATAAAAAGAAAAGGACAAACACCCCCCGCATATAAGGTGACACATGGATGAAAATACACTTCCACATGCCTCCACGCATCCACAAAAATAAGCCCCAAAACACACCTAATGATCATAGACAAATTAAAACATATTTAGACAAGAAAGGACATCACTCGCACAAATACGAATTAGCGGAAGACAAAACCTTAACCAAAATAATTAATGTCTTAACAGAAGAAATCGCTGCTGCCATAGAAGAACTAGGCTACAAAGTTAATTCCGTCATCAGACTACACAATAAACAAAGATACTACTCAATCATGTACGTATAACAACTAGAAAAAAACCCAAAAAAAGCAGAAATTATGCAAATAACGCACATACCAAAAAATTTGTATACGTCAGATGTGCACAAAATCACGCATCTGCGCACTGCAAGCTAACATCAGCTGACAGAGATCAAGCGGAATGTGCTAATTGCAAAGGGAACCATCCAGCTAGCTACAAAGGATGCCCCGAGTACCAGAAACAAAAGACCAAAACGATTAAATCACAAAAAACGACAAGACTACAAATGTCAGAATCACCAAAGCCACGTGCACAAACGACAACTTACGCTAAAGCCGTACAACCAATAGTAGAAAATGAACCGGACACAACTGCAGATGTTCCTATAAAAGCCAAACTATTAAAGGCAATCAACACCTCCAAAAATGACAAAGAGTTATTAAATCAAATACTCATGATTGCGCTAATGAACATGAGCTCATAATGGCAGCACACCAAAACATACTAAACATAAGCTTCTGGAACTGCGACAGTCTCTCAAACAAAACAGATGAACTGAAAGACCACCTATTCGAACATCAAACAGACATAATGCTCTTATCGGAAACAGGCCTTAAAACAAAAAAAATAATAAAATTCCCAAATTATCATATTTACAGAAATGACAGAGTGGACCGAAAAGATCAATCCAACATGCAGTAATCGACCTACCCAAAATGACAAACCTAGAAGCAACTGGGGCAATTGTCAAAGTTGAACCCATAGGAAAAATCAAAATCATAGCAGCATATCAATCACCATCTAAGCCACTCCTACACTCAGATCTAAACTCAGCACTGCAAGAAAACATCTTAACAATTCTAGCCGGCAACATAAACGCCAAACATCGGGCTTGGAACTGCAACACTAACAATGTCAGAGGAAAGTCACTACTAAAATACATCGAAAGAAGGCAAATAATCGTACACAGTCCAGATGCACCAACATTCTACAGTAATCAAGGCTAAACTCCAGACTTTCTAGACATAGCTATAACTAAGTACATCAACAACAACATTACATTAACAGTTATCGATGAGCTAGAATCAGACTACCTACCTGTTCAGCTACAACTAGCAAATGTCCAAAAAACCTCAACAATCGAAAACAAACAAATTGGAACAACTTTAACAAATACATCCGAGGAGAACTTGGCCCCCTTCCAGAACTAAGACATCGATAATGCAGTAAAAACACTAACATCAAAAATACAATCTGCAATGCATAAATCGACTACAACCTTCCAACTCACCAAAAAAGATCGCTAGGTTTATCACCATACTTAAAAGATCTAATCAAAAAGAAAAACAAAGCCAGACAAAAGTTCAGACGCACCAAAACCACAGAAAACAAAAAAAATGTCAACCACCTCCAACAAAATGTAAAAGAACAAATCAAAATGTTCAAAAATCAACAATGGCATCAAATGTTTGAAGGAAGCTCCAACGACATTCCCAAAATCTGGAAAATATCAAAAAGACTTAGAAACAACCACACTCCAATTCCTGCACTCCATGGCCGCAATGGCATGGCACGGCACACACCCACATGGAAAAAGCATAAGTCATTGCACAAACAATGGAACACCAATTCAGCCAAACGTACGACATTCTCGGCACAAATATAATGGAAACAGTAGAAGATGAACTTGAACATCACTTACAATCAATCGATCAACCACTACAACACACAACACCAAAAAAAGTGGCAAAAATAATAAAACAAGTCAATGCTAAAAAAGCTCCTGGACTAGACAACATATCCTACAGAGCCTTAAAAAGTCTTCCCAAAAAAGCCATCGTATGCCTTACCAACATCATCAATGCAATGCTTATAAATGGACACTTTCCTGAAGCATGGAAGACCGCAATAATAATAGTCTTCCCAAAACAATGAAATCTACAACATTCCCGCAAAAGCGAATAGGCTACAACAAACACCTATGCAAACTAATAAATTCCTTCCTAAACAAAAGATATTTTCAAATAAGAATAAACGAAACACTACCAAACAAAAGAATTATAACAGCCGGGGTCCCACAAGGATCAGCCATCTCCCCCATCCTATACAACATATACGTAGGAGATATGCCAACAACGGAACAATAACCGCGCAATATGCAGATGACACAGCCATCCTACATAAATCTACGTTAACAAAACTAATAACAAGCAAACTACAACACGCCGCAGACCTCATTTCCAAATGGACAACAAAATGGGGCATAAAAATAAATCCCAATATAAGCCAAGCAATCCTCTTCACCAAAAGAAGAAAGACTCCATACGGCAACATCAAAATCGGCGATATTCCCATACCATGGACCAAAAAAGTAAAATATCTTGGAATCACCATGGACCAACTACTGAGCTGGAAAGCCCACACACAAAATATAAGAAACCTAAGCATCTGAACAACAATGAAACTTTACCCACTGCTAACTAACAGATGCATGACCTTTATAAAAGCACTATACGACCACAATTAACATACGAGGCATCAGTATGGGGAACAACTACAAAAAGCTACATGAAAACATTAGAGTCAAGACAGTCTCGCTGCCTGAGACTCATCAACAATGCTCCATGGTACATCAAAAACGTGGACCTAAGAAAAGATTTAAAAATAACAACACTGATAGATCACAACAAAACAACTGCCAAAGCATTCTTCGAGAAGGCAGAAGTACACAGCAACGACGAAATAAGAAATACCACCAAAAAACAAATCTACATGAGAAAACACTACAAACGACCAATAGATGTAATAACTACATAAAAAAAACCGGAATAAAAGATGGTTATACACGTCTATCAGGCCCATGATGACGTACGCGTGCCTCATCTAGGGAACCGCCGCAAAGACGCATCCCGATTGGTTAAAATCGTTTCAAGGCTTAACCTTGCGGATACTCACCGGAGCTCCATGGTTTGTCCGAAATCGTTATATCCAAAGCAATTTTGGGATTCCTCCGTTGCGCAGACATATCGAAGCTTTGGCCGTAAAGTATTTCGACAACCTCGCGGTTTACTCCAATTCTGATCTGGCCCGACTCGCGGAGACAGACAAGAAAGTTTCGCTCCGATCTTGTAACGTGCATTTGGACACGTTATCCTTTCCTAAAACAAAATGTATTAATAATTTTGTAATAAACAAAAACAGAAAAGAAAGAACAATGAATAATAAGTCTAACTCCCCTAATAAATTTCAACTAAGCCCTCCTCATTGGTTTCCAACGCCCCATACAAGCCCCTCAGGTTAGACGATGGTGAATACCTTTGTGCCATTTGGGTTGTCGAACCTGAAATATGGAGTAGCACTTTATTTAGGTAGTTAGGATGATGAATAAATAAGGTTAAATAATTAAAGTAGAGTTTATGTAGGAATGTTATCTAGTTTTATTTATAAAAGTTACGATTAGGATTTCTATTCACCTTAATATGACTAATGCCCGTACTAATAGTCGGAGATTAAATCTCGGATTAATCCTGGATTCATGAATCCGAGATTCATTTTGATAGTCGTTGATTGGTTCTAAGCCAATTCACGTATATTGTGACGGCAACTTTAGTTGCATTTGGTCAATGTATTCCTCGCTTAATTCTCGGATCGAGTTGAAAACTATGCAACCATCAATATTCAAATAATCTTGAGTGGTCCCAAGATTATTTGAATCTAGGATTATATTGACGGTTGCATAGTTTTCAACTCGTTTCGCACTGTCACAATATCCGTGAATTAGCTTAGAGCCAATCAACAATCAGCAAAATGAATCTGGATTCATGAATCCAGGATCAATCCGAGATTTAATCTCTGACTATTAGTACGGGCATAAGTATTGTGATGCTTAGAATTAAAATTGTGGCTAAGGAAAATGGGAATTAATTAAAGTAAGGGAAAAGAGATTAGTGAGAAATTTTATTAAGTTACTGCTAACAAATAAAAATTAATGAGATTTCAGTTAATGAGAGGTTTATGACGGGTTCGCTTAAAGATTTTATTTACCTACCTAGTGTTTAATTGATTGGGTTGAGTAGCTCTCACAGTATTTTGGTTCTTGGTTCACTATCTAGAAGTAATAATTAATTAATTGGGGGGAGCACTCTATTTAAATGGGGGTTTTGGTGGTGCAATTGTAGTTAAATATATCATTAAGAGGTTGATTTACCAGGGAACCGTTGGGTTTATTCTTTTAGGATATGGCCTATAATATGTATTTGAGAAAATAATTAATGAGTAGTTAGACTTAGACAGTAAGATTTTGTATAGTTTAGTAAATTAATTTTGTACTTACCTATTGTAATTAGAGTCTGATGATGTTCGTTGTGTTGCACGACACCTCACTAGACACTAAACCATAATCTAAGCTAGTTTAGTTAGCTTATTAATAGAACTTTGTTGTTAAGTTAACCGGCATATTTAGGGGTTACGTTGTTGTTTACTGTCAAACGCTGGTGCTTGCCCGTCAAGACAGATGGCGTGCGCGGGCTTTGCAATGTGGAATTCTCCGCCGGACGCATAGGCGTGCCATATTTAATTTAAATTAATTGAAAATTATTTAACTAAAATCAAGGTAAATTCCGAACATACGCTACTCACGGTTGATGAGTTATATAATGTTATTCTCATGACCACAAATGTTAATTTGGAAGGTCCAAAAGTGCTGCGACTGAAGGAGAAAAGATATGGCTGCTTGGAGATGCCTATGTGTATGGATCATGCACTTTTAGTCTGAGGACTTTTTGCGCGATTTTGAAGCTTGGGTATAATAGCAAATTGCGTCATGGTTAAGTCCTCTTTTCTGTGCGTTTATTAACCGCGTGCAAGAGCGTGGCTTTGAAAACTAATGGCAAAATGGAGACCTGTCCGCCTGCACATGTTTAGACTCTTGGGGAAAGATATATTTTCCTTGACAAAAGAACCAGCGCAGCCGATCTCCATGTAAAGGTAACATTTGATTAACCCAAACCAGCGCCCTAACCCCAAGTTTTGTAGGCTGCATTAAGGCTGGGTAGAGAAGTCCAGATTTGTCCGTTACACACGTGTTATTCAGGAAAGACCCATTATGGCAGAAATGCTAAATGATATTTAAGCCGAGCGATGAGTTTACCCAGTTTGCCCATATGGCTGTAGAAGTGCCAGGAATATCTTAGATCAACCTAATTAGGTTAGAAAACCGGCGAAACCCCATAAAGGTAGTGTTAGACATTTTTATGTAATAGAGACTCTAAGTGCGCTCAGCCCGCGCATAAGTTTTATTATATGTCCAGAAGCCCCAAGCATTACGGACAAATTTGTGATTAAGGAAATATAATTTTATTAATATTTGCTTAAGCATTTATTTAAATTTTGTTTGCTCACCCCGATTTCTTCCAGAGAAGGTATTTTTTATTGTTTTTTTTTGAGAGAAGGAAATACACCCAGGGGGAATATATCCAGGGATTCCAGTCAATTTACATGACCATTAAAACAAAATAAACAAAACAAAAAAAAACAATTGGAGCTCAGCTACTTTTGGTAAGTGCCCATTTATCTATTGTGCTTTCTTATACTTGTTTATTGTAATCGGGAGTAACTTGCTTTAAATTTGAACCACGGCCCATAGTCTTCTGAGCTACTAGAGCTCAGTTGCCACCATCTGCAACTGGAAATAACTATAAAAAACAGAGGGTTACAAACTCACGAACAGCCAGGTACTTTCCATACCGCTCCTTGAGGTCCAGAAGATGTCCGATCATATCAAGGCCCAAGACACAAAGGTCAAGAACATGGAGGAATGTCTGGTGAGGATAATCGAAGACGAGTCGAAGAAGATCGACATCGCCTTCGACAAGAGAGCCGAATTCGACTTTGGCACTACCCTCCACACCGACATCACGAAGGAAACCAAGAAGATGCCTTTCAAAGCAAGAACGTGCCGTACGTCCGTAATATCCAGATCAGACGCAATTTGGATATTCTTTCATTAATTGATTACATTAAAAAGTGCTCTATTGATTTTATAAGCAATTTTCTTTAAATTCAAACCCCAACATTTGCGGCTTAGCAAAGTTAAATTACGCACAATTAAATTCGCAAATACACTTCAACACGCCTTAGTGGCAGCGGCTATACGTATTATTAATAGATTAAAAAGATTGCAATCTTGTAGAGAAAGTTTTATTGAGTTGACTATTCTTACCGTGGTCAACTTATTTCTATATGAGAGTGTACTATTTTGTTTTAAAAATAAAAACTCAATTTATAAAAATGGGTCTGTAGTGCATACGTACAATACAAAAAATCAAATTTCTCTGAGACCCAATAGTTCTAAAACATCTTTATATTCTAAATTTTATCTTTTTAACATGTGCAAATTTTACAATAAACTGTCTGCTTATATAAAGGCTTTATCAAATTTTAAAAATTTTAAACAAATATCTAAAGAGTTTTTTCTAAGTTCAGTATTTTATACAATTGATGAGTATATGGCTGGTTAATTTTATTATTCTATTTTAAGTGATTTTTATGTTATTTGTTAATATTATTTTATTTATGATATATCCACTTTTTATGTTTTCTATAAGTTATTATTAGTTTATATGCTAATGTCTACACTTTTTTTAAAGTTTTGAATAAAGCACATACTTACTTACTTACTTACTTACTTACTGACTCACTACCCACCCACACCAACTTTCTCCAATTAAGAAGACAAGAAGTCAATGACAAACCGTCGAGTGAACATTCGACTGCCAGCAGCCGACTGAGAAGCATCGTTCGATCTACTCCAAACCAAACAAAAACGCCAGCTACCCAGCCAGCACATACCTGCAATTTTAATTGCAACACCGAGTATTAATGGTTGCCAATGCCGCAAGGTGTTGGCAATTATTAGTATTTAATACTAAGCTCTAGTTTTTCGCTTTTTCAAGAAACTGTTTGCGAAAGCGGAAAAATTCTATTCCAGCATCCCCTCTACCCCGCAATGGCATATTTGAACAGGGAGAACTCCATCGACAGGGATGAAGATCTCCAGAAGGTGGAAGAAGAAAAGAGAGGGATTAGATGGAGAGAAAGCCCGAAAAGAGAAAGACCGAAAACCGGGACCGCTGGATCTTCAGAAAGCTTATCAAGGCGCTGGAAAGGCAGCTGAAGAACATGAGCAACCAGCTGACCTCCATAAGGGAATCCTCCGAAAGGGAGCACCTGAAACTCCAAGTAATTATATCTAACCTTACCTCCACCATCCCAGTGCAAGCTGCCACCATCGCCCTCAAGTCCGCCTTAACTGCAGCAACGGCCCCCGCTTCCGATGATGAAGAGAAATCACCGTTGGACTTGTCGGCCAAAAAGGGGACGTCCGAAAAGGACTTCACCGAGGCGAGGTTCAGGCCTGTTGCTTCGGACCCCAACGCCGCCGGTGAACCTATCCTACCTCCTATCACCCAATCTAAATCTCGCCCGCCGGCATTCGTCATTAATGACAATGCCAAGTTTTAGGGCTACTCCCAATACTTCCGTGAAAATAACATTGAAATCATCTCCTGTAGCAGTCGTACAAGCCTTGGTTCAAATCTCAAACAACAAGACATTTTTAACATTAAATTTTTAATTTTTAATTTTGCCCTACAAATTAAATTTCATTTTAATTATTTAACAATTTTTATTTATTTGATTGCTACATATGAGTAAATTAATTGAATCGTGGTCTTTTTTTTGTCTTTTATGTTAGTCATCATAAAGGGCCCTATGGTGTGAAGTGTGTATCCTTGTCTTTTGTGTTTTAATTTAATTAATTATGCCAGTTACTCGACAACAACATAAACACTTAACTCCGAAAGTAAATATTCCTAACGTTTGGCAACAGTGCCAGTAATATAAGTATCTTGGAGATTACAGTCACTGACTATGAAGAAGAAAACAAATATACCGACTTAGTATGTAATTTAAGAAATAAACTTGACAACGAAAACGAAAATAGAATATTAAATGACAATATCATAAATTTAAAAAAAGAATTATTAATGCTTAGTAATAAACTTCAGGGTAAAAATAAAATTATTGACACTCTGACAAACACAATCAAAAATTTTAAACAAAAAATTGTAAAAAATATTTCTACTCAAACACATGCAACAAAAATAAAATATAAAAATAATATTGCAACTCAAGTTAATAATTTTAAAAATAACAAAACTATCTCGGTTCAAACTGAAACTAAATACCAGAAGAACCAACAAACAATCACTTGAAACTCATCGTTACATTATAGTCAATATAATTTAAAAGAACAGCTGAAGCCAATATTAGGAAAAAATGAAAAACCAAAAGTGCTTATTCTAGTTGAGAACTATAGACAGTACCATCTTCGAGGATCATTTTTTGCAAATGTTCAATGTTCAACCTTTATTTAAGCCAGATACATTATTCCAAAGTGTAACGTGTGATGCTGAAAAAGTAACCAAAAATGTTACCAAACTTGATTTTCTAGTATATATAGCTGGAAGCTGCGACGGAGCTAGTGGACATAACATATCTAAAAACCACATCAAATATTTATTAAAAGTGTTACACGCTACTAACGTATTTTTTGTTTGTGTTTTACGAATAATATTAATAAAACTTTATCAACATAGCAGAAAAAGCATAATTTATCTTTAGTTGATATTAATAAATTAATTACAAAAGCAGACGTGAATAATAAGAACCTTCTTACCAAATTGGGTTTAAATAAACTTGTAGTAATGATTTAAATAAAACTAACAGAGACTTTAATAATCATAATTATTTAAAATACGTAAATTGTAATAATCTTGTTACTATTCAACCAACGATTTCAACTATGTCGTATAAAAACAAATCAAATTTATTATCTTCTACGGAGATCATACCCACAATATACCAAGATTATAAGAGTAATTCTATGGAACATAATTTCAAATCCTCTGACAACAACAATGCGTCAGCAGTTGAAAGACATTTTTTAACAATAAGCCAGGCTTCACAGTATTGCACATAAATACTCAAGGTTTTAAAAACAAAAAATTAGAAATAGAATTTTTTTAGAAAATTATAAAATAGATAATAATAATAAAAATAATAATACACTTTATTTCTATTACATATATACAGAAAAAGGCAAAGTTCAGACTAAACCTGGTCTCCCACTTAAACTTTTAATTTTCACAATCATAATTTTGTTCTAAATTGTTGAAGCCAACTTCTTTTTCTTCTATTCTTTATGCTGAACTTTATTTAATTCAAAATTTAATTAATAATTACTACTGTAGACTTTATAACTATATAATTTTATGAACAAAAAATTGTCAATATTAGCTTGTATAGTAGAACAATGGTATACTTATCAAGAGTTAAATGTACTAAGTTTTACTAATAAATGTTGTGGCATGTAGTTTTTTTTAGAATAGAATATAAACGAAGAGGCGTATCAAT
The DNA here is from genome assembly GCA_963932245.1 of Tachinus rufipes. Taxonomy (NCBI): domain Eukaryota; kingdom Metazoa; phylum Arthropoda; class Insecta; order Coleoptera; family Staphylinidae; genus Tachinus; species Tachinus rufipes. Next base: position 57,662,468 of record OZ010747.1, read on the forward strand.
ACTAATTAAGAACAACCTGAAACATGATATATTTTCTTGTAATATTGAATGTACAGAAAAACTTTTTGAGTATTGCGGCGTTAAAATACCTGATATAAATTTAACCATATTTTCAATATATAGAACTCCAAGTAGCAACGTTGAACTATTTTTAGATTTGTTTGAAAGTCTTCTTCAGCTTAATACAAATAGTAACAATGTAATGTTGATTACAACAAACCAATCAAATGCATTTAAAAGTATGTTACAATCATTTAATCTAAAATTTACTGTTGATCTAATTAGAATTACCAGTTGTTCAAGAACATGTATTGACAATATAATTGTCAAACAAAATACATAAGTTTTTACTCAAAATGATATTGTTATTGATAAAGTTGTTTTTCCAGAAAAAAAAGTTCTATTGAATAAAAAGAAAAATGCGTGGATAACTCAGAGGATTAGAAAATCTAGTGACACCAAACAAGATTTGTATTTGTTGTTAAACTTATCTTCCCATAACAATGTTTTTGTACAGTACTATAAAAAGCACAGTAATATTTAAAAAAAAGTTATTTTAGCAGCCAAGAAAACGTTAGTCAACAATAAAATACTAAAACCTAATAATATAGTTAAATCTTCCTGGGACTCAAACAAAACCGGCCGACAACATTAATTTACTTATAAATAATATACTTGTAGTTGACCCTCAAGTAATAGTAAACTAACACTACTTCAATGAAATCTCAACAAATTTAATAAAAAAATTAACGTTTTTAACGAAACCGACTCGATTAATATGTTGAATAGAGCCAAACTTGACAATTTATCTCATCAAGCTTATTTTTAAAACCGGTAGACAAAAATGAAATATTGAATATTAACAATATTAGTATGTTTTATTATTTAACAAATAATAAAACATACAAATGCTACAGGGTTTGACAGTATTCCAATACATATAGTAAAACATGCAATTGATTTCTTAAAAAATGGGTGAAGTGAAAGACTTCTTCTTCGACCAGAACGTAGACATCCTGCTGGTGTTAGAGTCACAAAACAGTGCGCAGGCAGCTTTCCCCGACTACTAGGTGCTTCCCTCTCACATCAAAGAGGTGGTAAAACGTCTTCACATTAGAAAAGCCTCCGAGCCGGACGGTATTCCAAATAGGGCATTAAAATCCTACCACTAAAAGACAATTGTTTCTGACCAACATTATCAAGGTGGTCTTTGAACTGAGTTACTATCCTTAAACGTGGAAAAATTTCACGTAATTAATATTCCCAAACCAGGGAAAGATTTTAAATTTCCTCAAAATTAACGACCTATCAGTCTGCTATTGCAAAAGCAACTAAAAGGATAATGTTAGAAAAACTTTAGTCGCACACGGGCGAACATCACGTGTTCCGAACACTCGACAACTCACCAACTGCTAAAAGTAACAGATTTTTTTTTTTTTTTTTTTTTTGGGGCTGGGAAGAGAATCTTCCTAAAGACTTGGCAAGTGTTAGATTCATCCTCACGGACGCCTACCAACTAAACTCCCCCCAAATGACTGCCATATGGAAGTTCGACGCTTTCTGGCGTAAGTACCTTCCTGACTAATGTAGAAATAATTACGGGTTTGAATTTACATAATGCACCTAGTGTGCCAGCCTTATAGGCGTTGCATAGTTAAGTGGAGATCTTGTACCACACTATTTCCGAAGAACAGACTAAGTGACCGAGTCTGAGAAGTTAACCATTAGTTGGCTAAAACCTGAGCCGAAGTTAGTATTAACTTCTTAAAATCGTCACCACTCGCCTGGGATAAGCGGAGCAGCAACTGATTCCGATCGATGATGTCTGCGCTAGTCGCAGAACCCGCCGCTTGAGCATAGGACACATCCCTGCTAGCTTTGGGTACGGCCCTTGGAGGGGCGGTTGTCTGCTGATGTTTAGCAGGTGCCTTACTGTGGGCCTTGCCGAATCGACTAGCACGCAGTTTGACATAAACTGGGCAGCCTTTGTAACTGGCAGTGTGCGACCCACCGCACCCGGCACACGTAGCTACGTGTCCGGACTCTTTAGAAAAAGCACAGGCGGAGCTTTGATGAGCCCCGGAGCACTTGACACACACATATGGTGCGTTGCATCGAGATGCCGTGTGACCGAACCTCTGGCAACGATGGCATTGTGCAATATCTGCGGTCTTGCGTTTGTACTCAACCGTACAACGAAGCCCGCACAACTCATTTATAAAGAGAATCTCCTTATTTTTGGCTCCCTGAGGAAGCTGAACGTAAAGCATTGGAAAGGATTTCCCGTTCCTTCCCATGCATGTTACGGATGAAGGTTCAAACTCCCGAGCGATGAGCTCGGCCTGTACCACGTCTGTCGTGATACAGTCGGGAATGTTCCGAATAACGTATTTTAGGGTCTTTTCAGCCCCTGTTTGGAATGTGTAGTGCACCACGTTAGCGGCAGTGCAGTGGTCAATGACCGCACGAAAATCATTGGACGTGCAAGGATGCAAAGGAATGCCATCCATCACGTTAACAGCTTTATCAATATTGATAAGCATAGACTTGAAAGTCTCCAACAGCCCGGGATACAGAGATTTCTCCCTGATCGTGATGGGGGGTGGGCGTCGGTTGCCAGCGCCCTCTGTGGGAACTGGCGGAGATGGGGAACGTAGAGGGCCTAAGGATTCAACAGTCTGGCCCGAGGCAGCCGACTGAGCCATAGGGGCTGGCCGGGTTGATGACCCATTAGCCTTGGTGACTGAAGGTCCTTTTGGCGCTGAAGGCACCTGACGGGGGTTGGCTGATGGCCTAGTGGTCAAAGAAGTTGAAGGAATCTCACCCGAGTCCTTCCTGGCCTTCTTTGTCTTCTTTTTCTTTCCATTCTTGCCGACGGTCTGGAACTCCTCCTCTGAGGGCGGGGCGTCAGGGTGGGCAGCGACGTTACTTTCGGTTTCCATCTGCTCCTCGTCAGATGGACAGGAATCAATCGGATTCTCGGCCGGTCTCTTGAGGGAGACCTGGACCTGGGGATCCGCTGTCTTGATGGGTTGGTGCTCGGCTGGGGTCACCGCCGGGATTTCTGCGGGGATGGCTGGAGGCAGTGGTGGCTGCTTCGCGGACTCCGCAATCTTTTTCTTAATCTCTTTCGAGATGTCTTCGTGGAGGGTCTGGAGAGTGTCGCCAAGTTCGTATTTGGCAGTTTTGATTTTGTGGAATGCGACGTCAATCTTTTCAGATTCGTCCTCCACCATTCTCACCAGACGTTCCTCCAGGTTCTCAATCTTGTTGTCTTGTGCCTTGATGTACTCAGTCATCTTCTGGACCTCTATGAGCAGTATGGAAAGTACCTCACTGTCAGAGAGGTCGGAGTCCATGCTGAAAACTTGTTTAAGTTAGTTTAGTATTAATATTAAATATTGGATATTCAATATATAATAAAAAGGGTGGATAATTGATTGAGTGACCAGTTCAATCAATTATCTGGATTTGTTGCAATTAAAATTGCAATTTAGGTCGTATCAGGAGCTCTTCTATCGACGTTCACTCGGCGGCGGACGGGACTCGACTGGACTGTTGAAAAGTAACAGATCAGATCAACACAAGAAGGTCGACTGGCGTGATCTTCTTTGATGTTGAGAAAGCTTTTGATAAGATTGTAACAAATCAAAATGTTACAAGTTAATTAATTAATTAAATAGATAAATTAGTATTGAATAAATGAATATCATAACGAACCAACCGGTATATTTCCTATTGGTGATTTTAAAACTGCTTTATTCCATTTTTATTGTATTCAATCATTATTTAAATTACCTAGCGCAATGAAGAAAGTTGAAAAAGCAAACAGAGGATATAGTATATGAAGTTGCAAAAGTGCAGAATGAACAAATTTAAATGCTGAGGTAAAACTCTAGGGATTATTGCAAAATATAAAAAACCTGCTCCTTCACTATTCCAACATATCCTGACTCTCGCTAATGACAACGACTAACTAACAATATCACCTGACAAACCATATTACTGAATCATATATCATACATCATGCATCATTTTTTTTTTTGTTTTTTTTAATAAAAATTACAATATAATTTACCTTATTTCAATGGCTGAAAGACTACGGTCGATAGCCGTTTGTATAAAACATTTTTTTTTCCGTCTATGTATTATACCTGTTCAAAATGTTGTAAATTACTTGTGCAATAAAAATGTTATATATATATATTGATTATAATTTTTTTTTTTATTAATTATTCAAACACATAATCAATTCAACAATAATTAATATCGGTAAAGTGAAAACATTTCACAGTGATCACAACTTGTCGACAAGTTATTAGTTTTTCGTAGATAATTTATTCAGCTGCAAATTTTTTTTAATTTTCAAAATTGATGAAAAAAAAAACTATTTAGATACTTCTTGCAATTGGTTTAATTATTGCTTTCACTTTCCAAAAATTTAAGTTAATTAATTAGAAATATTGTTTAATTTAATTAATGCATTCACAAATTTTCATTAATGCATTTAACTTCAATTAATTGATATCCATTTAAATATCAAGGTATATTATCTGAACATATTGTGAATTAATTAATTCATCGGTGAAATAGAATTCATATCGTCTTCAACAAAACTTTTCGATTTCTTGTAATTCTTTAAAAACACATTTAATTAATGCAACTATTTGCTTTGAATGCCAACTATAAATATACAAATGGCATCAAATATACATACATTTTTGTAATGTATAACTAGTAATAATTTCAGTAATTATTTATTTATTAATAATAGTTACGCAAATTAATTCATTAAAAATAAAATTCAATTTACAGAACTGCAAGATAGCAAATAAGTAACACGCCATTTTGTTTGTTTAATATATCATTAAAGTTAAATATAAATGTATCAAATATACAACAATACATTACAATTAATTTACTATACTATTGAAAATATAGTCAGTTTCAATTATAAAAAAAAAAAAAGCCGATATATTTTAGGTCTCACAAGTTGCTTTTGAATATGTACCTGTAAATTATTTACTCAATATATACTAGCAAACCTGCTAGTTGAGCAAATACAGGCTCTGTAGATACTAGGAAGCCTAGTAACTGGTCTACCCCACACTCTCATATTAAACGTATGGTTGCATGGACACTAAGCATGTATTAGCCGAATGTCCTGATTTGATAAACGGCATAATTTTGGTAATATAATGTATTTACTCATTTTAATTTTCAATTTGTTTTAAAAAAAAAATTAATACTTTTTAAAAATCACACCATTGCTTTAATCAGAATTGATTTTATGGCTTGTACATCAAAATACTTTATATGTATGTTAATATTAAAATGATTGAAGCTGATAAATAATCCAAAACTAGCTTAACTTGACCCAATATAACAAAATTAAACTTTTTCTATTTGTCATGTTTCTTCTAAAGCAAAAAGATCATTTTCTTAAAATACAACAGATTCACTCACAAACCAACTCTTAACAACATTACAATTACATGTCTGATAACAGCAAAAAAAAACTTCTTGAAAATTGTAAAATTATTGTGAAAAAGTAGTTTTTTATTAAAATTTCATAAATAGTATATTAAAGATAAAATCTTTTGAAATCATATGAATAAATGCGTCCACCTACTTAGGTTAACAGATTTGCTAGATATTAAATAAAAAATAAAATTACAATAAATTTATTTTTGTTCGATTTAATAATAAATCAATGTTTATAAGATTTTGAAAAAATAATCTCCAGAAATTAATGATAACAAAATTATTTAATTTTGTATGAAAACTTTTCAATTCCATTTAAAAATATCAAGTTGACCTCCATATTTTTAATCTTCGATAAATGGCTTAGAATTCATAGTCGACAAAAACCACGATGAATGCAAATATTGAACATTAAATTTAATCAAAAATGATTTTTTGATTGAAAAATCCCCAATAAAAGCAGATTAATTTTAATTTCACTTAAGAATAATTATCCAAAACTAAATTTGTTAAAAACTTGACGTTAAAGTACGAACGAATTATTAGAAGACAGTACGTATGATTATTATCCAATATAAACTCATAGCTTAAAAAAAGAACCATCATGGTGAATCTAAATATTCAACTTTAACTTTAATCGAAGTTGATTTTGATTAAAAATAAGCCTTAAACCGATAGATGTAACTACAAATGAATAATTTTGAATCCAATGATTCAGTATGTAATAATTTCAATTTTTTCTCATTCTTGAATAATAATTTCTTCTATTTAACTTCATTTAGAATTCTATAGCTATTCCCATTGGTTTCATATTTCCACTGTTGATTTATCAGATCATCCGAAGATGATTCCGTATGGAATAATTTCACTTAACCCTTAATTACTAACAACCCGTCTCACAGACGCATGCTACACTCGTTATGGCCATATCACGGAGACTGCGCATATAAAAGTATCCCGACTGTTATTCGTAGTGTTAGTTTTTGTGTGACATATAATAGTTATGGCTGAACAATCTAAACAACCTAGTACTTCTAAAACAGTATGGTTTGGTGATCCCGGATACGAGGAACAACTTATGAAATGGTATAACAAAACGGATAATGATTGTAGTGACATTGAGAACTGCGAAGAAAATGACGTAATATTTAGCGAACACGAAACTGATTCAGAAATTGAAGAATATAAGTTTCAGTTTTGTCTGCTGTTGAAAGTGAATTGTATTTTTCTTTTCGTTTTATTCTAGGTAATGAAGTAGAGGGTGATGAACACAATAAAAGAAGTGACGAGGAAAATGAAGAACGCAATGAGGAGACAAATGGAAAAGAGAGTGATGAAGGAAATGAAGAGGACAGTAATGAAAATAATAACCAAAGCAAATATTTTTACGGCAAAAATAGATTTAAATGGCGTGCACAACCTCCAACTTCCAATAGAGGTCGCCGTGCTCAAGAAAACATTATAATAAAGTTACCCGGCACAATTAGGGAACGTAGCTGAACCACTTACTGTTTGGAAATTACTATTCACTGATGAATTTTGCAGTGGACAAATAAAAAAATAGCAATTCAACAAGCAAAATATGTTAGAAAAAACACACCAACGTTAAAAGATTTAGATAAAATCAAACTACATGCATTTTTTGGACTTCTGGCATTCACTTTACTCTCTAAATCAAACAATGAATGTATAAATACTTTATTTGCTACTAATGGTACAGGAAGAGAAATAATACGGTTTGCTTCTCTTTTGGTATGTCTTAGATTTGATAATCCTGAAGACAGAATTATGCGTAGAATCTCAGATCCAGCTGCACCGATTACAGAAATATTTGAGTTATTTGTTAAAAATTGCATTGATGAAATGTTGATTGGTTTTCGAGGTAAATGCATGTTTAAAATATATATTCCAAGTAAACCGGAAGAATATGGTTTGAAGATAATGTGTTGCACAGATGCGCGAACAGGGTATTTTTTTAATGCCTATATTTATGCGGGTAAAAATTCAGATGGGACAAATTTATCTGCAGAAGATAAGAAATTGAGCAAACCAGCTCAATCAGTATTACGTCTAACCCAACCACTCTATCTTACAAATAGAAGCGTAACATTTGATAATTGGTTTACCTCATTGGAACTTGTTCAAATTTTAAAAAAGAGAGGTCTTACCTTTATTGGTACATTAAAGAAAAATAAAAGAGAGATTCCTCCTCAATTTTTGCCTAATAAAAACAGAAAAGTTGGCACCGTGACATTACTATACTTTCATATGTTACTAAAAGAAATAAAGCCGTAATTTTGTTATCTTCTTCTCACCACTACGAAGCCAATGATCCCGTAACAAAAAAGCCAAACATCATAATGGACTATAATTCCACAAAAGGGAGTGTGGATGCAATTGAGAAGTGTGAAAAGTTTTCCTGTAGTCGTAGAACCTCACGGTGGCCGATGGCTATATTTCATCAATTATTTGATATCAGTACAGTCAATGCATTTATTATGTATGAGTCATATAGAGATAATAACCATTTGGAAAGGCCGGCTTTTTTTTTCAGTTAGAAATACCCCAAACTTTAACGTCGATTAACCATTCCAAACTTACCGAGAAACCTGAAACTAACCATATCAAGCATAGTAGGTAAACCGGAATCACAACCTATAAAAAAACTAGAAAAAATTAAAAAAAGAAAAAAATGTTCGTTGTGCCCATACCAACTAAAAAGAAGAACAGCGTTATAAAGTTCCTGTATTTTTTATAAGCTTTTGTTTATTATATTTTACAAATCTGTATTAGTTTTTTTAATTAAATGAGTATATTACGTTATTAATGAAGTTTTATTGAGGAATGTCAAAAGTTGCCATTTTATTACATAATTAACAATTTATAGAGACAAAATACATACATTAATATATATTTGCATCAAAATCCTTTAAAATCAATTCGAAACACTTTAGAGACATTAGTAAAGAATCACATTAATTATTAGATTAATTTATAAATATCTTATTAGATTAATCATTGAAATTTGATCACTTAAAATTCCTGGATGTTGTATCTTGAATAGTAGAGTTTGGATGAAGTTAATTTCCATTTTAAGTTTGATGTGAAGAAAAGTCATAGAATTTTGCTTGCTTAATAGATTCATGGATGTACTGGATTTCATGGTTCATTCACATATTAACTATTATAAGCAGCAATTTATTATAAATTTAATAATTGGCAGCAAAACGTCGTTAACTGACCATTCTTGAAAATAATAATTAATGGTGGCCCTGCTGCTAATGTTACGTACTAAACGTACACTATGTGTGAAGGCGGCGCCACCTTCGCAGTTATAACAGTGTAGCCAACTATAGCTAATAAATATCATTCGAGCGACATCGAGTTCAAAGAAATATAATTTTATTTTTTTTATTAAAAAGTGTTGATAACGAAACTTTGTAGATATTTAAATAATACAAGTAAATATTAACTTCTTATTTATTTTGTCTACCCAGAAATTAAACTTGTGGGAACAGAATTCAAATGTTTAATAATGTTTGGCCTGAGCGCTGCTAAACGTGTATTTGTAAGAGTTAATGTTGAAAAATAGGCAATTTACCATGGGCAATTCCATTTTAAACAAAAAATGCGATTAAGTTAAAAAACGACAAAAAAACTTAAAAAAATTGTAGAATTTTTTTTTTGGGTTTCATACTCTCATATACCGATCAAAAGACTACTAATGAGTTATAGAAACAAAAATAAATACATGAGCAAGTTTCTCAATGCACCCCCCCCCCCCAGCTCTGGTCCGTTTGAAATGGAATTGCCCCCATATTTTTGCAGTTTTTTAAATTTTAGAATCCAAAAAATGCTCCTTTTTGCCCAGCCCATTTAGAACAAAAAAATGGTTTTATGGCTTTTGCGGCTTATAGACAAAGTATAGACTTAAAATGGCCATAACTGAATTCTATGAAAAATTTCAATTTAATATTGTGATTTTTAAACCAAAAATTCAATTTTTTAAAGTCAAAGTTGAAAAACGATAAAAATACTTTAAAAAATCGTAGAATTTTTTAGGATTTCATACCCTCATAAACCGATCTACTAATAAGATATAAATACAGAAAAAAAAAACTAAAACATGTTTCTTAACGCACCCCAACCACCCTGGTCTAGTCCGTTTGAAATGAAACTGCCAACTTAAAAAATCACGGTCTATTTTATTTAAAAGAAATTAATATTTTAAACTTTCAAAGCATGTTTTTTTAATTAACATAAGTATAGTATTATTTTACTTTTGTAGTATTTACAATAATATAAAATTTCCAAAAAAATATGTGTTTAAATAAATAATGTTTATAATACTCGACCCTTAAATCGGTTAAAATTAGTGATGCCGCCGGAACCGGATCCAGATCCGGAATCCGGCGGATCCGGCCAATATTTGAAAGATTCGGTTCTCGGATCTTGATAACTATCCGGTCGGATTCGGCCAGATCCGGCAGAATCTATTTTTTTAATAAATGAAACTAATGAAAGTAGAATAAAAATATTAATAAATTGTAAACAAAAAAATTATAAAATATAAAAATCATAATAATGAAAATAGATATAATATATAATATTAAAAAAATAATAACTAAAATATTATATTAATCAATGTTATCAATAATATTTAAATTATAATGTAGGAATATTATATTTTTTCTATGATTTGCGTTCAGTCAATTTGTTTTTTTTTTATAGACATCAATAGCTTGAGAAAATAGTCTTTCGCTGAAGACGCTGGATGCCGGCGATGATAAATGTTTATTATTTTTTTATATTTTTATGGATCCGGACGGATCCGGTTGGATTCGGTTCCGGTTTATTTTGTAGGTGATGGTTCCGGTATCCGGTTCCGGCCAAAAAGTGGATCCGGTGGCATCACTAGTTAAAATATAACGGAGTTGTTCAACCGTACGTTTCTTGTCTTTTTAATAATTTTGTGATGATTAATCTACTTCATGTTAATTGGCAATTTATAAAATCCAACAAATAGAATTTTTCTTTTTAAACATTGAAACGCTTACCTTCCTGGGCGTCCCTTGGCGTACGGCTACTCGTATAATCGGTGAGCTAGGTCGTGGTGTTGTTAGGCTAAGTTTAACGTATCACAGCCAGTTCAACACGCTGATTCCAACAGGCACAAAATAACTAAAGAGGGCTCCAGCCACTTTCCCTAAAGTGGCAAAGTATAATAAAAAGGAAATACAGAGGAAATAGCAGCTGAACTCGAACAAAACATTTATTGTTACTTACTCGTAAATAATGAGAAATAAACATTGGTATTATATTAGAATAATAGAACAGGAAACTAAATCTATAATACGGTATTTGATTTACCCATAACAAAAACTATGATCGACAATGATTAGTCGTAACCATTTAACTATAGATTAATACCCGAAATTAAAAATGTATCGATAACCATAAATACGTAGTACTTGTTATACAAAACAAAAGTTATGTCTAGTTACTAATCCGCTGTGTTGTTCAAACTGGACGATACATGCCAAACAAAAACTTGTATATGTCCTTAGCTTGCAACAGATTAATCAAGATGGTTAACTATCCGCGTTACATAAATTTCGCATTATTATTTGATGTTGCCGCAACAAAAATGTCAAACCTTAAGGATTCCGCCGAGAGTAAGCTTACTGACGCGTTACATAAAATAAGGTTTTAATTAGTCTTCAATGAGACAGAAATTGAGCAAGCAACCAAAACACATTGGTACTAAGTGCATAGCGCAACCGTTAACCCTCCCAACCATCTATCGCTCAGCAAACGTTCACTAAACGTATCAACCGTTTAAATAAAACAAATGACTTGTATATCGTGATCTATATCTTAAACACAAAATTATGGAGGCTAATATTTCTATGTTGTTAGTGCTGAACGCACAACAAAACACATGGTACCCACATAAACGCAAAATTACTTTTTGGTATTTTGGTTGTTAGTGCTGAATGCACAAAAACACATGTGGTACCCACGTAAACAAAATTAATTTTATTTGTCTTAATTCTAACTAGTGCTGAATGCACATAAACATAAATCTAAATGACTCGTCAGATCCAAATATCTTAATCATAACTAGTGCTGAATGCACATAAACACAAATCCAAATGACTCGTCAGATCCAAATATCTTAATCTTAACTAGTGCTGAATGCACATAACCATAAATTTAAATGACTCGACAGATCTAAACACGTAGGACATAAAAGCGACTCCAACTGAGTGCTGACACACACTAATGCCACTGACACATTAGCGTGAAGGTTCATTCATACAATATTGGTTACTAATATTTGTATGCACCGAAGTGACATACTGAAAGGTTATACTTAATTTACAAATCTCCACCAAACATTTCCTACGTATGTAAACTGTTAATTAATTAATTAATCCTAGTGTCAATACACTGGGAATTTCAAAATAACAAGCGCAAAACTGGACTTATCTGGTTCCCAAAGTGTGGGTGGTAGCTGTAGACATGGATACGGCAGCGTGGAAACTCAACCAGGCTCCTTCGTTCACTTCGGCATGGAAATGGGAAATCACCGGTGCTTGGCGGTGCAATATAATTGCTCTTCCCGGTTCCTTAATTCATAAGTTACGTACTTATTAACAAGTGCGATCAACGCAGGAGGATCTCCCAACGAGATGATGCATTAAGCGGCTGGTGGATACGTTACATCCACAAAATATTAACGTGGTAATATAGCCACAGTTAAAAGCCTAAAAGAAAACACGAATTGTAAAGCGGAAAATGCAGGATGACTTATATTACCTCTGATGATGTTGAGGCTTGCAACAACGTGGTGGACGTTTGCCATGCGGTGTCACTTCCGCTACCACTCGACCTAACCGTATTACGGTCAGAAACGGAAAAGGACTTCTTTTGCAATCCTTGTTTCGTTATCAACTTTGAAAGTCACAAAAAGGACTTTTGAAATCGGCGCAACGCATTTCTGAGTCGCCAGCTGCTGCCATCTACCGACAGCTCCAGACACCTACCGCTACTAGATAACACCAATAGGTGGCGGTAGCACTGACAAATGCAACGAAAGTTCGCAGCTTCGAACACTTTAGTGATTCTGACAGTCAAAATAAACAACTCTAACCTAATAAAAACCGCTTCAAAGAAGCTCTATTTACTGTTGGTAAATATCAAGGTTTAACACAATTTCTGGTATTGGGGGTGAGTACCGATGTAATATTTATCATGATTAAATAATACTAAGTGATTCGATCTTCTTACAGATATTTACAGTTTGTGGTTGTGGAAATAATAGAAATTAATCGTTGAAGTTCAATAATCCTATCTGGTCAAGTTAGCGCTCACAGGACCAGCAGGAATGGACTAATAATACTGGCTAACCTCTCCGTCTGGCCAAACTTCCTGATAAGCTAAGTATTATAATAACTTCTTATTTTTTTATTTTAGCTAGTCAATCTTTATCCCCAACAACCGGAGAATGTATGGACTGTGATGTCATATAACATGACGAAAAATAAAACGTTACAACATTTATTTATTAATTAATTTTTTTTTTGGTTTTATGATGTTTTTAAATTATTATTTCTTGTAAATAAATTTATTCTAAACTTACTGATGTAAATAATTTAACTTTCGCTTATAAATAATCATCATTTCAACATTTAATACTCGTAAATCAAAATCGGATGGTGTCGAGTGAGAGAGAAAAGAGTAGAGCACATTTAAATCTGTAAAAACAGTGAGAAAATATAATTAAAATAATCAGAGTTTGTGTTAATACTAGTGGGTGTAGTGTTGTGTAAGTGCTGATAGTGCATTTCAACTGTGAGTATATCGCTAATAGGTGTTGTGTTCAGTGAAAATAAGTGCACAAAACCATAACCTAGCACGAGGTAAAAACAAAATAATAGCAAATTAAATTTAAGCAAATTTTAGCTGGATACGATTGCTGACTCTCTGTGGTGTAGTGCTTGGTAAGGTTGAGCGAGCATAAAACATCTAAAAAGTCTCGGTTTTCACGAAATCTTTTTTATTGTCAATTTTTTTTGTTATTTATTAGTTATACTTTCCAGTTAATACTGATGAAGAACTAAGAAATCGCATTATTGCATCCTGCAATACAATACGAAACGGGTCAGTCACTAAGACGTAGGTTGGAAGCCTGCGTTACCGTAGGAGGTCATTTTCAAAAAAAATTGTGATTTCTCTTGTTTTTTATGTGATTGCTTAGTTTTGTAAAATAAAGGTTTTGTGATCATGTTGTTACTTTTTCTTTCCGTTCCTGAGATATCGTCAAAAAATTAAAAAAAAAATATTTTTTTTACACCCTGTATCTTAAAAACGGTGCGTTTGCGGAACCATCCCACTCTTTATTTTCCGACAAATGTTTTGAAACACCCTGTATACATAGTTATACTACTTCCGAGACGTTGATCTAAGAGGAAACAAATAGCAATGTGATGGAACAAATTATTATCTAGTTAAACAAGATGCGAAATGAAATGAAAGCTGACTTTAGTAATAACAAACAGAATGAAAAACCAAAAACAAAGGTTGAAAACACAAATAATTAAACAACTTAAAAAAAATGATTGGCAGCAAGAAAAACAACTGCTAGTAGGCAGGGTATCATTATTATATTAGAAAACATATTGGAAAAATAAAAACAAAAGAATAACATTATTATTAACAATGCAGCAGTAACAAGGGAAAACTTGATCAAAAACGTTGAAGCATTTATTAAAAATAAGTTACAGCTTGAAGTAGATGTAATAGATGTGTACACACCAGATCGATCTCGTAGAAAAAACTCCGGTACAAGCTCCTAGATACACTCATCATGTTCGGAAAACCCAAATTTTTGAACAGATCCACTAACTACTTACCAATGGAATAATCGAGAAGAGCATCAGCTGCTACTGCGTCCCAGTGGTGTTAATTAACAAAAAAAATGGCAAACCCAAATTTTGCATAGATTACAGAAAGTTAAATGACGTCACCAAAACTGAAGAGAGCACCCTTACCAAAAATCCAGAAGACCAAAATTTTTTAGTCTTATGCACAAGGCACTGGCAAATAACAATGAAAGAAAGCCACAAGCCGTACACCGCTTTTGCAGCTCCGGATGAAGGCATTTACCAATTTACGGTAATGACATTCAGGCTTAAGAATAGAACAGCCACTTACCAAAAATACTTGTCAAAGGTGCTAGATGGACTTCTGGGTACTATGGTTTTAGTCTACTTGGACAACATCATGGTTTACTTACAAAATCCCGAACAACACATTGACTATCTCCGCGGAGTACTCGAACGGTTGCAGGAATATAGATTGAAATGTAAGACGTCTAAGTGCAAATTCGGAAAAGACTGAGTAGGCCGTAGAGTACTTGGGACCTCACGTGAGTGCCAAAGGTAAAGAACCACTACCACATCATCTGCTCGCAGTCAAAGACTATCCGACTCCAAATAATAAAAAAACAACTCCGCCGCTTTATGGGAATTTGCACCTGGGTCAGGGAATATATCCCCGAATTGATGATCTTTACACTCGATTAGATACATTAAAGCAACAAATTAATAGTAATACTATCAATTTTTATTCAAGGATTAAAGAAAATAGGGCAAATCTTAAATTATTAAATACCAATTTAAACACAATGTTGAAAATTTAAAATCCTTCATAAATCTCATGCTAACACAGTCTGCTCTAACAACAAAGCTGTAAATAACAAGATTTCCAAGAAATCTGTTATTAAACCTACAAATCTTAACACCAATACCAAAACATCTAATAAAAAGATAAAATCAGCAGAGCCAATTCCACGTAAAGATGAAGATTCCTAGAGAGCGACTTCATTTCCCCCAATGCCAACGCGTATCAGTAATAAATCAACTGAAGAACCTGAATACATACAAACTAATCACACACGTGGGACCTCTCAGTCCCCGAAAAACACCAATTGGCACCATGTAGACAGGAAATAAAAAAGCTCACACCCGAAACATCAGTAAAAACTAATCCGACATAATAACTACCCTACAGAAAATCTCTCCCGCCAATTATCCTCAAAAAAAGATGCTTGGAAAGAGGTTAAAACCGACTCGGATAATCTATCAATCCAAGTTAAAATTAAATGCCCCAACAACGCCATAAAAAATAATGCATCAAATGTCCCAAGACCACCGAAGAGCAAAATCAAACCATGATTCAAAAGGCCTAAAAACATATACTTACCAACTAGAAGAAGATAAGACTTGTAAGGTAGTTATAAAATACATGCCTGATGATATAACCGCTAAAAAGGTGATGGAAACCCTCACAACATATCAAGATTAGACAATCAAACTAAAAAGTACGACCTTATGTATATGATTATATCTAGCTTAACAATAAGATAAATATGAAGAAATTTTAAACCTAACCAAAATCTTAAAACTAAAAGTCAAGATTGAGGAGAAATTTAAATCAGGTGAATCAGCGCACTATTACCGCTGTCAAGCCATCGGGCACTAGGCCTCTATGTGTACGAACGACTGGGTTTGCGTCAAATGCGCGGAAAAACATTCATCCGTGCATTGCCATTTCACCTCTGCTGGCAAAGGTTGCCCGACATATCAGAAACACAAATTAAATGTCAAACCTAAATCGCAACTTGCAGAACAAATTACCTACTATACACCGACGCCCACAACTAACTTCGTACAGATACTCGAAACACCACCTTTCACAGAGCAATCTGAAGTACCCAGCATAATAAAATCAGTTAAGGCTAGAAAAGTTCTCGGTTTCAATAACGTTACAACTCGGCACTATTACCTACAGAGAAAAGCAATAGTAAGTCTAACAAACATAATTAAAGGCATACTGTGAACAGGCCACTTCCCAGACTTATGAAAACCTGCCACAATAATAGTATTTTCAAAACCTTAAAAATCCAGAAACTTTGCGCAAAATTATCGGCCAATTAGCTTATTGTCCATGAGCAAGATAGCAAACAGAGCTATTCTTTAATTACATCAACTTGCACAATGAAAACATCATACCAAATCAGCAGTATGGTTTCAAAAAACAACACTCCTGTCAAACTTTGTAGAGGATATTTCCAACATCTCTTACTATCAAGAGGTACCTATCAATTCACACCTTCCAAGTCAGAATTCATAACAAATCTCACCTAAGCTTATCACCCAAAGACTACAAGAAACCGTCGACTTAATAACAGAATGGACCAAAGATTAGGGTATTAAAATCAATCCAACCAAATCCCAAGCTATACTATTCTCCTCTTCCAAACCCAAAAACGCATCTTGAGCACACAGCACAAAAACCACCAAGCAACAAGACAGAAAAAAACTTGGCAAAAAAAAAATCCTACAAATCCAACCCACGATAGAGAATAAAAAATAAATCCAAGTATTTATAAATTTACTATATTTTTTAAATAAAATTCTAATTATGAATTTTGGTGAGTATAACATTGCTTTTTGTCTTCAATCACCATTTAAATTACTAAGTGCAATGATGAGAGTTGGTAAAGCAGACAGAGGATATAGTGGATGATGTGGCAAAAGTGCAGAAAGAACAAATGAAAATGTCATTAGCAACCTAACCAATTTTTGAATTATATGCTCCAAGCGGAGACTCAACATGTGCAATGTTTATTTTTTTTCCAACTTCACCATTTTCAATTCAAAATATTTGTAAGTACTCATATTACCATGTCAATTTTTTTTAATTTAATATTAAAAAAACAACAAATTTGACAGAACCATAATTTGTTAAAAACTTAACAATAAAATGATATTTATTTAAAGACAGTACGCACCATCTACATATATCCAACATAAAAATAAATGAAATAAAAGTTCATAGTTAAAAAAGAACCACCACAGTGAATTATTGAATGAAAATATGCAACATTAAGTTTATCACATATTTAAAAAACCCAAATAAAAAATAGATTAAATTAAAAATTAATAAAGTTGAATACACCAATGATTCAATATATATCATGGTATTTCAAATATACTCATTAAAATATTTTTAAATTAATGATTGAAATACAAATCAATTAAACTATTATTTCGACAATAAATATTGGAAAAGTGTAAAAACTCGGAGTTCACAACTTGTTGACAAGTTATTGGTTCTTCGTAGTTAATTTATTCAGTTGCAAAATGTTCTTCTTTGTCATAGGTTTATTGTTTCTACTTTTTATTTTTCTGATGTTGAGGAGATGATTATTAATAATTATAAATGATGGTTAAACTTTTCATTTTTCACATGTTGAGAAGATGATTATTAAAACATTCCAAAAAATGTAGTTAATTAATTAAATAATATCGGTGAAGTGAAAATATATTGCAGTGTTCACAACATATTGTCGTGTTATTGCTGTTACGTAGTTACTTTATTCAGCTGCAAAATTTATTTCTTTCATAAAAGACATGGAAAAACATGTTTCTTGCTATCGGTTTAATATTTCCACTTTTCATTTTTCTGATGTTGAGAAGATGATTATTAAAACGTTCCAAAAATTTCTTTTAATTAATTATAAATATTGTTAAATTTCATTAGTGCATTTCACAAATTTTCATTAATACATTTAACTTTGATTAATTGATATCCATTCATCGGTCAAATAGAACTCATATCATCTTCAACAAAACTTCTCGGATTCTTGTAAATAATTAACTGCCTTTGAATCACAGTTATTTTTAGATTAATTTAAAATCATCTTATTAGATTTCAATTAATCATTGAAATTCAATTACTAATATAGAATTCATATCATCTTCAACAAAACGTCTGGGATATTGTATTTGAATAGTAGAGTTGGAAAGATGTTAATTTCTATTTTCCAAGTTTGCTGTGAAGAAATGTTTTCGTTCTTTTGCATAGAATTTATGTATAATCAATGCAGCTGCTTGCTTAGCCGTTATGGATTCATGGATGTACTGGATTTCACTTATAATTTAGAACACAGAGGTTCATTCACAGAGGTTCATTCACAGATTAACTAATATACGCAGCGATTTATTATGATTTTAATAAATGGCACCACTTCACATTATTATTAACTTTTGGTACATTCATCAATTGTAAGTATATACAGTCATATACAGGGTCTTTATAAATGTCTGGGATTATGTAATCACTTTGATATGCCGCTTTTTTTAAATTGTGCACGAAACTATTGACTTTGTTTTGACTGCTCAACTTCAGCTGTATTTACGCATACCAAATGTGAATTCACTATTTCACTAGAGTGACACAAACGTACATTAGATGATTACATAATCCCAAACTTTTATAATGACCCTGCATCTATTAAATCAAAAAAATAAAATCGAATGCAATCGAATAAACGCCAATAAATCATCTGCGGTATTTTTTTTATGAAAATGAAAACACAATATTTTTTATACTAATAATTTTTCAAATAAATATATGAAAAAGTTTACTATACACCGTGATCTTGTATCCTGGCATAAAAATATAAACTCTTGTTTAAATAACTTAATAAACTATGAAAATGTGAAATGTTGACAAAAATACTGAAATAGAACTTTTTATAGGTGAGTAAATTAACATCGTTTGCCTTCATTTGTTTACATTATTTTTGTGATAAATAAAAGCATTTTTAATGGTTTTTGAGTACTATAAAGGCAAGCATTTTGAAACAGCATCATTTATTTATTTTTTTTTTTGGATTTTTCCATATACATAATATAAATTCTTTTTATCGCCAATTACGCCAAATTTGTTTTTCAACTTGTTATATCATAAATAGTTTTGCGGTTGTCAGATTTAACAAGTCGTTACTTGTAACTAATTTTCATGAACTACAGCATAAGTGTATAATTCTGTCTATACAATTTAATATATTTACTTACATCAAATATCAAGATATCATATATATCAAAGGCCAAAAATATTTCATGTTTTGTTGGCGTCATTTTTTTGCAACGATTTATTTGAATTTGTGTTACTTGTGTGTAGTGTTAAAGGCATGCAATCAACTGCTGAATCAACTGGTTATAAAAACATGGGTGATAATTTGGTGGATATTAGTATCAATTATTATTGGAAAAATAAAAATCCAAGTGGATGCTGACACAGAAAACTTATTACTTAATAGTAAGTTCTATTTTTTTAAATATACCTTATTCAATTTTATTTTTAACATTTATTCACATAATTTTTATGAAAATGCAAAAAATAATTTTTGCTAAGTTATTAGACTTATTTGTTTATACTAGGTAGATCGGAGTAAACTTTTTACTACTAAAGTAAAAAACTTGAAACGGAACGCAGCAACCAATGGCAAAACTATCAAGAAATGAAGCTATCTAAAAAAGAGCTCAAGGTGATCCTCTGGCAAAAGTTTGTGTACTTTATCAAAGAAACTGAACTGCTAGAGAAGTAACAATCAAAGGTACAACAAACCACCTCAAGAGAAAACAAAAGGAATGGGGTAAAATAGAGAAACACTGTTCAAACATGTTTGATATTCGTGTTGCAATTGATTGATTGATTGATTACTATCGATGGCCATAAAACATCAATATTTGAAAATCTATCAAAGTAATTAATAACAAAAGGACGAGATACTCCTATTTTGTTGCTGATATATGGTGGTTACAATTTCAATTCATTATTTATCTGTACCTTATTTATAATTATTTACGCTTCGACTAATTTTATTCTGATTACGATTTTAAAAATGATTTATGAAATCAATAAGAAATAAAATAGCTATGAATCGCACAATAAAAAACAAAAACTAATAGATTGTTAGTCCATCCGGATTTACTCAATGGACAGTAATTTATCGATTGTGTAATTTGACAGAACTAAACACAGAAGCTATACACTCATATCCAACTAAATCTTATTAATAAATTGTGCTTCAGAGTTTTCTGCTTTTTCAAAGAAACGTTTGTAAACGCGGAAAAATTCCATTCCAGAACCGACCCAAGCCAGAAATGGTATCTTCGGACAAAGAGAGCTCCATCGATAGGGATGACGACTTCCAGAAGGTAGAAGAACAGGAAAGGGACAGGAAGAAGAAAGCCGAGCAGAGGAAAAGCCAGAAAGGATGGAAGACCGAGAACCGGGACCGTTCGATCTCCAGGTCCCGATCCGGGAAGCTAACCAAGGCGCTTGAGGAGCAGCTGAAAGATATGAGTAAGCAGCTGACCGCCATGAGGGAGACCTCCAAAAAGGATAACCAGGTAATAATCACTAACCTTACTGCCACCATAGCACCATCATTGCCCTCCAGTCCGCCGCCTTAACCGCAGCAACGGACCCCGCCTCCGATGATGAAGAGAAAACACCGGTAGGCTTGAAGGTCCCCAACAAACATAAAAATTATAATACAAATCTAAGTTATCATCACTTTATATCTGCTCTAAAAACGGTAATTATAAATAAATACAAGTAATAGGAATTGTGATAAGTGACAGTTCAATTTCACTGGGTGTTGTTAAACCACATTTTTGACTAAAGTAAAAAATTTTGTCAAAAATTCTATGGAACAGAGGTTTCTTTATATAATTTTTAAAATTGTACAGGTGTGGATTTAGAAAAGGAACCACAAGTCATTGATACACAGCCAACGTTTAAAATATGTTTATGGTAGCAAATTTCAATCGAGTTAAAATTGAAAATGATTGTAAACAATATCAAATTAAAATATATTGTAAAGAAGTAACTGATAGACAAATGTTTACTCAATTTAAAGATGCCACAACTAAACAAAGCTAGATGAGGCGCGCTTTAGGTTTGGTAGTAACAGGAAAAGAAGTTTTAACGACAGTCGTAATAAGTGAATGATCAGAATTGCCTAAAGCAAAAATCTAACAATCTTATTTCACCCATATGATGGACATCTGGGTGAAATAAAGGAAAATATGTGGCTGAATAAGTTGGGTAACATTGAGAAGCAGCAAAAATCAAAGCTTGTTGTCCGGATAGTGTTGTAGATGATAAGTGACCTAACTATTCAGTATAATGTACATTTAAACCTCCTAACAAATTTAGCTTAAGAAATATGCTATTATAACCAGTGGATTGATCGCACTGAAGTGTACCAGATCTTAATCATGTGGATAGTGTGCAATATTCTTTCTCGCATTAAAGAGGTAGTAAAACTTTAAAACTTCTTCTGCACATCAAAAAAGCCCCAAAATGCAATTGAACCATTGAAATGTTTCTTCACGTTTTATATAAAAAAATTCTCCACAATTGCAGAAATGTGGTGGTCCCTCCAAAAGACAATGTAATTTAGAATAAATAAAAGATAAATCAAATTATTTATAAATTTACTAATAAACTATATTTTCGTTTAAAAGTAAAAAAGCAAAAAATGAAAATTTTGGTGATTTTTGAGACTGCTTTTTTTTAATTTTTATTTTTTCAATCATCATTTAAATTACCAAGTGCAATGATGAAAGTTAGAAAAGCAGACAGAGAAAATAGTAAATGAAGTTGCAAAAGTGCAGAATAAATAAATCTAAATGCCATCAGCAACCCACCAGTTTTTGAATTATAATAAACTCAATATGTGCAATGATTATATTTTCTGTCAACTTTACTATTTTCAATTCAAAATATTTGAAAGTACTCATATATTACCATGTCAAAAAATTATTTTATTTATACCCAAGAAAATTTGTTATAAATAAATATGCAACCTATTTATTTAAGACAAATAAAATAGAAATTCAGTTGGAAAAAGAACCACCTCAGTGAATTATTGAATGAAAATATGCAACATTAACTTTATCAAAAATTAAAAAAAACAACTAAATAAATGCCGATTATTTAAATTTCATGTAACGACATAAACAACACGAATGCACGTAGGAGGCCTTTAGCAAACAAAGTTTCAAAATACCCAAAGAATACAGTAAGCTTGCTCAACTAAAAATTGAACTAATCAGTATGCAAATTGAAACATTTCAAAGACTGAACTTTTAAGTTTGGAAATTGAAGCTAAAAAAGTTGAGATACATATTTTAAATAAAAGAAATTTCAGTTCTTAAAATTATTGGAATACAATTTATGTTTGGTTTAGTTCTAATTTTTCCATAACTATAATAATTATGTACCTTGTACCCGATTAGTATTACAACGTTATATCAATATGTATATGTATTTTATGAATAAATTACAGTTATTTTTGAATATATTTATTGTAAAAAAATATATATAATCTAGAAAAGTAATCAACCGCAGAGTGGCTCAGTTGAGTGAAAGCGCCTAAATTGTCGTAGGTTTGAGCCCATGCAGAGCATTTTAAGAAATAGTCTCCTTGTAACCATAATTACATTTAATATGAGAGTGTGTGTGGACCAGATAACTAGGCCTTGTCAGTATCTATAGCGCTTCCATTCTCTCAATTAACGGGCTCCGTAGTATAAATTATGTAATTAATTTACAGGTATATATATATATATATTTAAATGCAGCTGTGAGGTGAGTAACACAAGCTTAAGCCCTAAAATACCGGCCCTTATATCTGAAAACAAAAAATACAGCTGTTGCAACTAACTGTAATTGTATTTTCAGTTTTAATCGATATTTGCGAATCATGAGCGGAACTTGGCATTTCGCAAACAAATCCAGGATTTTCATTTTATCATCTGAAACTACCTGAACATTATGTCAGGCGCAGTCTTGCTAGTGCCACCAAAAATCTTTTAATGATTCTACAACGTGTGTTCCGCCAAAATCACAACACTTAATAGATTTCCGGTGGTATAAAACCTTTAATGTTAAATAAAATAAAATATGAAAATTCTATTAAATTATTTATGTTCATAATTATCATTTGGCTATTCTAAATAATGTTCAATTTCTTTGAGTAGTAAAAGCATAGTCTCCATAGTAAAGCAAAATCTTAAATAAAAGATAGGTAATAAATTGTTTTAAAGTAATTGTTTCTAGCATAAACTCGTCGAGGAATTCCAACTTCTTTTTTTTTCTAGTATCTCCACATCCTCATCTAAATAAACAATAATACCCAACATTATTGTTAAAACCCCTACACACGGTTTGCAAACGTGCCCAAACGTTCGTGATTCTTGCATTCGACGGATCGTGTGTAAGGTACACAAACCGCAAATGTTGGCGTTTATGATTAAATGATGGTTTTGACCTTTATTGTGTGGTAATTCTTATATAAAAATAAAACAATGTTTTTACTAATATATTTTATATAAAGGTTAATATAAATTATGTTTTAATTAATTCCTAAATATCGCATTTTAAAATTAACAAAAAAAAGTGGTTGCAGTTATAGTTTCTTTTTCATTACTTATTGTATACTGACAATGCCAACGTTAAGATACGTACGCGGAATCTGTGTAGGGTTCACGAATGGGCAATTAACGAACCATCACAAATTACAAATCATAAACGTTTGTGCCCGTTCGCGAACCGTCTGTAGGGGCTTTTAAAGCTTCTACAGACGATTCGAAAACGTGCCCAAACGTTCGTGATTTGTATCCGTGTACCCTACCTACTCACGATGCGCGTACATCCCCCCAACGTTGACATTGTCAGTATAGGCAAACTTAAAGCCCCTACAGACGGTTCGTAATCGTGCCCAAACGTTTGTGATTCGTGCATTCGATTCGGATTGTGTGTAAGGTACACGAACCGCGAATATTGGTGTTCGTCTACGTTCGCTTAGCAAGCGGTAAAAATTGCACGAATCAAAAGAAGGCAAATGGAATCCTTTCTACCTACACACGGTTCGCCTAGACTCGTCTATCTGTTGTGAATTGTGCGTTTATTATTTATGATTAAATGATGGTTTTCGACCATTATTGTGTAGCAATTTTATATAAAAATAATACATTTACTGTCTTTACCAACATATTTTATTATAATATAGGTTAATATAAATTATGCTTAATTGTAATTATTATGCTAACTTCTTGTTATATTATTTAAGATTACATCTTTTTACTTCAAATTCAAATTACTACTCCTGTGCATGTTATACACGAAGTAAGTATCATAATCATAAGATTGTAAATATTCAACCTATACCTAAAAAAGAGCCAAGTCTGAATCTTCATATTATAGACCAATTGCATCATTGTCCAATCTGTCAACTTTTTTGGTCGTGTTTGTAGACAAGATCCGTCTGTAGTGGCTTTAAGACGAACGTCAGCACTCGCGGCTCGTGTACCCTATTTGTTAAAGAAAGTTATTTTAGAATTTCTAAATTTAGTGAGGTGTGGCTAAGCAAATATATTCAATATAATTTTTTTATCTGTTATTTCGAATGACTCGAAAAACATATTATTTGTTATTACAAAATATAAACAATTGTGAAAATTATGTTAGGAATACATGAGATTTGGAGAAAATACCTATTGAAAACGATTAATGTCCATTGGTACTTGGCAAAAATAGATACTCACATTAACATTATAGGCAATATCTACAGCATATGTTCCATGTTACAAATAAATTACCGTAACCGTACTGTCTTATATCTACTATATTCCTTAGTCCGGCTGCCCGCATTCCAATGTCAGCAGCAATGTTTTATAAACATCTGTTGTAATGCGATGCATCGGCAAAGTTAATATTAAATGTTTACCATAACACTTAATATCATTATTTTACTATTACAAATTTTGGCCCAGGAGAAGGTCGGCTATTGCGCCACTACATTTGCAAAGATGATCTTCCTTGTATTTTTTTTTAAATATTTTTTTATTCAATAAATATGTTTTTCTTAAGCCGTGTTCTTATATTAAATTAATATCTTTATGATTCTGTCAGGAAACATCAATGTATATTGTTACCGGTTTCCCCCTCAAAGTGGAAGAGAGGGGGGCCGGACAATTGTTGTGACCTTGGTGGCCACTGATAAATATTATTGTGGGGGTGGTTTAGCGTGGGAGTTGCGGTCTCCACGTCTCCACCGCCGAACAATGTGTAATTTCCCCCAGGGGTCGGGGCTTCTCCATGGTAGGGCAAGGAGGTATCATAATAATGGCCGTCCCGTGTTGGTATGGTTCCAACACGGCGGCAGAGGGCCCAGAGCGGAGCTAGTGCTCCCGGTGTTGTCGTCGTATGTAAGGAGTTCCAGTTGGCGTGAGCCGGGGTCGGTGCGGAGGTCGTCATCGTGCGGTTTCCATAATAGTTAAACGTAGTTTCCAATTCATGGTCATAATTCATAGCGGGCGTCGTCGTCGTGAGTGCGGAAGGTCCAGGAGGCATAGCGGGGGTCGTCGGTGAAGGTCCAGGAGAATGTCCAGGGGCATTAGCGGGGGTCGTCATCGAGTAGGGGTAGAGTAGAGCGTTGTCAGTTGTACGGTGCATGGCTTGTCAAGACGGTTTAATTTCCAGTCAGGAGTAGCGTAGGGTTGCGTTCGTAAGATTCGACTGACTGGAAATTTTTCGATGCATTTATTTTATACTAATCACCTTGTCGGTGATTGGCTCTCGCACATTCCGGACTGGGCGTGTGTTCGGCAAGTGGCGCCGCCTGGTGGCCGTAACAATTCCCCCCTATTTTCTCGACGAGGGCAACGTCTTCGAGGATTGTTATTTGGAGAGGTGGTTCGTCGGTTGTAGGAGCGGGTCTCAGGTCGTCTATATGTAACTTGCAGGGTGGTCGGTAGGGCGAGTCTTCTATCCAATAACAGTGACCGCCTGCGGCTGTTATTAGTCTCTTGGGGCCTAGCCATTTATTCGCAAACCCCCGTGCTCTACCTCTGACCATTACCATATCTCCTGGTTGATAAATTCTAGCAGCGTTGTCGCGTCGTGGGTAGCGTTGTTGCCGATAGGTTGCTTGGCGTTGTCGTGCCTTTTGCAACCTTCTCTCCGGGTCTTCCTCATTCTTTTCTTGTTCAGGTTCATCCCAGCCTCCGGGTTGTTTTAGAGCTTGTCCAAGTAAAAGTTGGCTCGGACTTTGTCCGTTGGCGGCGTTGTTTCGCCGGTTATTGTGAAAGACGGCCAGGGTAAGTACTTCGTCCCAGTGTTTCTGCGGGTTTTGCTCCAGCAGTGCTCTTACGCTTTTCTTTAATTCCGCGTGCCTACGTTCAACAGGGTTGGCTTGTGGGTGATACGTAGCCGTCGTTTGGTGTAAGCATTTCCAATTCTTCACCGAGTTTTCGAACGTTTTACTCTTGAACTGGGTTCCGTTGTCCGATAAGATAACTCTTGGATACCCGTAGCGGTGAAATATCTTCTCCTCTAATAATTTTGTCGTCGTTTCGCTAGTTGCAGCTGGTATCGGTATTGCCTCTACCCAACGGCTGCTCATGTCCATAACGGTCAGTGCCAGTTTGTTTCCCGACCTGGTGGCGTCGAATGGACCAATATAGTCGATTGCTATTTTCTCCCAGGGTGCGCTTGGAGGGTGCGATTGTAGCGGGTTTCCAGGTCCAGCGTGGCCTGCTTTTGTTCGGGCGCACACTACGCAACCTCGGACAAAGGTCCGCACGTCTCGTCGGATGCGTGGCCAGTGGTATGCCGCCAGTATGGACGACAGGGTCTCGTCTCTGCCGGGGTGTCCGGACCTGTCGCTAGAGTGGTATTCTTTCAGTACCTCTTGCTGAGCTGCGGGTGGTACGACTAGCTGGTTATGTCCGGCTATCGTCCGTAGGAGTTCTCCCGCTTGGCCCAATTTGTACCCTACGTCGATCCCGTCTGGGATATCAGGGTCATCTAGCGTGGCTCGATATTGTCGCATGATTTCTTGCGTTTGGGGACAATCAGCTTGTGCCCTTCGCACTAAGGCAGCCAGGGTCTCTTCACCTAGGATAGAGATTTTATCCTTGGTGACCTGGTTCTCTCTGCTCAGCTTGCTGTATAGGTGATTTAGGCTGTGGTCTGTTTTATCCTTTACACCTTCTGGAGGCAGTAGTCTCTCGATATCCTCTATTCCTTCGTCCACTATCTCTGACGAACATGCATTTCTGGATAGTGCATCGGGCAGGTGGTTCAGCGACCCCGGGGTGTGCTCCACCTTGAAGGAGAATTCTTGTAAGAGCAGTGACCACCTGGTGAACTTGGCGTTAGCATCAATCGACTTGTCTAGCCATACTAACGGCTTGTAATCCGTTCTCAGAGTGAAGGGAGCATCTTCCAAGTAAGCCCGGTATTTCCTTACGGCCCAATAGATGGCCATACATTCTAGCTCGTTCGAGTGAAATTTAGCTTGTCGTTCGGTAAGTCGGGAGCTGCTGTAGGATATTATGTGTGCACTCGGCCCATACGACGACCTACGCACCGATCCCGGCCAACACAATTATTACTACTAACACAACGACACCGAGTGCTACACCCACGCACTCGGCCCTCTTTAATTACTACTCTGAGAGAAGCGGCCTTCAGTCGCTAGACACCACTCTTGACCGCCGTACTGGAACATTACCAGCACGGGACGGACCAAGAGGACGGATGTCCGATTCTACGAACCCCCGTAGAGCCTCCCCGACCCCTGGGGGAAATTATAAATATTACACAAATAAAGATGAAGAGCTGGCACTACCGACCCAACTCTATCATCTTACCGATGTAGATGGCTTCCACCATGTGCCACCTACATCAACCGGCACTACCTGCCTACACTACGCACGTGCAATTGGCTACGCGAATACGTACCCAACTTCTCAGCAGCAGCAGGACCACTCATGGATCTGCAAGGTCCCAAGAAACCGTTCCGCTGGGACGCCGCGGCGGAGAAGGCGTTCGAAGACGTGAAACTGGTAGTACCTCCCGACGCCCAACAAGAAGTTTTAAAATACCACCACTCAAGCGACACGGCAGGCCACCCAGGCAGAGATGAAACTCTTGCTGAAATACTTAAGGCATTCCACTGGCCCCGAGTCAAGAAAGACGTTCGAACATTTGTACGAGGTTGTTTAGTATGTGCTCGAACAAAAGCAGGACACGCGGGAGCAGGAAACCCGCTACGATCACACCCAAACAGTAAACCTTGGGAAAGGATCGCAATAGACTACGTTGGCCCTTTGGATGTCACGCGGAAAGGAAACAAATATGCTTTCACGATAATGGACATGAGCACCAGATGGGTTGAAGCTATACCCGTTCCGACCGCGACGAGTGACGTAACCACAAAAACACTGGAGGAGAACATCATTCATCGATATGGCTACCCCAAAGTCATATTATCCGTCAATGGGACACAGTTTACGAGCCGTCACTTCGAAAACGCCGTGAAAAGATGGAAATGTCTGCACCAGACGACAGCTACATACCACCCCCAGGCAAATCCGGTCGAACGCCGCCATGCCGAACTCAAAAAAAGTCTCAGGGGCTTGCTGGAACAAAACCCGCAAAAACAATAGGACGAACTTATGAGCTTGGCGGTGTTCCACAACAACAGACGCAACAACGCGGCCACAGGCCAAAGCCCAAGCGAGTTGCTACTGGGACGGACTATACAACAGCCCGGAGGATGGGACAACCCGGAAAGGGAAGAAGACAAAGAAGATCCAGAGAGAAGATTGCAGAGAGCCAGACAACGGCAAGCCACTTATCGACAACGCCGCTACCCGCGCCAAGAAAATGTGGCAAAGGTGTACCAACCAGGAGACATGGTGATGGTTAGAAGTCGAGCTAAAGGTTTAGCAAACAAATGGTTAGGCCCGAAGAAACTAATAACGTCCGCAGGCGGGCATTGTTACTGGATCGAAGACTCAAATTACCGACCCCCAGCTAAACTACACTTGGACGACATAAGACCCGCTCCAACAGTCAACAACGTCCACAGCTTCCATGACGAAGAGCGAACTTCTGTCGAAGAAAACGGTGGGGAATTGTTACGGCCACCAGGCGGCGCTGCTAACCCTAGCCAAGAGCAACGTTCCCGCCCCCTTTAGAACGCGTCAGCCAATGACAGAGCAGCGCTGGGATCAAAACCAGCGCAGACGAGAGATTCTGGCAGTCACTCCGGAACCTTGACAGCGAGCACTTCGAAGACAGGAATATCCGTCCAAGATCTACGATGTCCGAACCGAACCCGACTAAGCAATATCTACCATCGACGACCCCGGCTATGAAATTGACTTCGAGAATATTCTACGATTTAACAACGACGACACCGAGTGCAACACCCCCGCACTCGGCATATACGACGACCCCCGCAACCGACACGGCTTTGAGAGCTGGATACTGGCACACACCATCGACACCGAGTGCACCACCCCGGCACTCGGCATATATGACGACCACCGCTACGGACACGGCCTCGAGAACCGGATACTGGCACGCACCGCCGACACCGAGTGCACCACCCCCGCACTCGGTCCATACGACGACCTACGCACCGATCCCGGCCAACACAATTATTACTACTAACACGACGACACCGAGTGCTACACCCACGCACTCGGTCCTCTTTAATTACTACTCTGAAAGAAGCGGCCTTCAGTCGCTAGACACCACTCTTGACCGCCGTACTGGAACATTACCAGCACGGGACGGACCAAGAGGACGGATGTCCGATTCTACGAACCCCCGTAGAGCCTCCCCGACCCCTGGGGGAAATTATAAATATTACACAAATAAAGATGAAGAGCTGGCACTACCGACCCAACTCTATCATCCCACCGATGTAGATGGCTTCCACCATGTGCCACCTACATCAACCGGCACTACCTGCCTACACTACGAGGAGGAGTCCGGTAACAAACCTGAAATATTCCAATTGCCTATTCTATCTGGCCAATCAACGAGTGGGAAGAAGAGCCTAAGGTCAACCACCGATAACTATAAATGCTTTCCTTTTGCCACTATTCTCAGCAACAACAGTCGCGTTCCCGCTGCCGTGAGAGCACGTCGCTTTTTCGGAGCTCCTGGTTACCTAGTTACCAAGTAACAAGCGCGTCGAATGTAAACAATTATTATTGATTTAATTAATTTTAATTGTTGCGAATGTGACAATAATAAATAAAAGTGAAAGTGAATTAGTGACAACTGCCGACAGGGCAACATCATCCGAGCGATCGTGACCTACTTAGCAATAAATAGTGTCAGAAAAGAAGACGCCATCTACGAGTAAAGAAAGGCCTAAGCCGCCTAAAAAGAAACCGCAACCAGTGAATAATGCGTTATTCGCTCAACTCCTGAGTGAAATAACATCTATCAATGAACGATTAACCGCCATAGAAAACGCCAACTCCCAAAAGAAAAAAAAGATAAGAACCGCCACCGACGTAGAAATGACCACCACGGACGAATCCGACTCTGAAGCAAGCTCAGATACAGATACAAGATCCACCACTTCAACGTTACAACCTGATGAATTAAATGAGCTATACGATGATGCAACATTACCCGCAATGGATACAACAGAGCATGAATTTCAGCCGGCCAAAAATAGGCGACGCAAAAGAGCACGCCGCACTAGCTTGGATAAAGATAATTGTGAGTACCCACCGCTTAATAACATTAACATCAGTCATTCAGAGCAATTAATTACTAATAGTCAACCCGTCGCGATGGCTCCTCAAGCCAATATGATTGATAATAACAATATTACCGTAGAATTAAATTATGACAGCACGAACCGTAATCCTTCAGATTTATGTTCAATTTAAAAAAATTAATTTTGTTGTTCTCAGAGGGAGTTGATCCCTCTGAGAACAACAAAATTAATTTTGCCGGTCTTAAACCGAATGCGACACCCTCGCAACAAAAATGTAAAGATAGTAATAAAAACCCAAATCCCAAACCAAAAGCTCCCGTTCCTATAGTGCTACATAATAAGGGCAGATATCTTGAATTATCAGCCCTCTTTAAAGAAAACGGAATAAAAATCGCTTCCGCCACTAATATTAGGGACGGAATTCGCCTTCAGCCTGAAACTATAATTGATTATCGAAAAGCAATCGCGTTAATGGATGGTAAGGAGGACATCCACACCTACCAAGGTAAAGACAATTTAACCCTTAAAGTAGTTATTAAACACATTCCCGATAAAATCCCGGTCGATTTAATCACCGAGGAATTAAAAGAACTAGGCTTTGAAGTAGTAAAAGCTACTAGATTTGGGACTCTCCCAATTATATATGTTCAACTTCCTCGCTGCCCGAAAAGTAAAGAGATATATAACCTGACGAGATTATTTAACCTAACCGTTGCTGTCGAAGCAAAACACAAACCTTCAGTTGTTTCGCAATGTTACCGCTGCCAAAGATTCGGGCACGCCGCAAATTGCTGCACAGCGCCTTTTATTTGCGTAAAATGCGCAAAAAACCATTCCACATATGACTGTCCAATTAAGGATAAAAATTCACCGGCAAAGTGCGCAAATTGCGGCGGACCCCACCCGACCAGTTACAGGCAATGTCCTGTTTATCTTAAACAGACTCCACCTAAAGTAACTAAGGAAACTAAGTCTCCTCAAGTCACGTTAAAATCTCCCGCAGTTGTTCCAACCCCCCCGCGCACGTCTCCGGAGACATCATACGCACAGGCTACATCTCCCACAAAAGGAACTAACAACCTTGACAACAACTTTGCAAGCACCCGCCAGCCAACAGATTTTAAAAGATCTATTTAATATAGATAATAGAACTGATTTTCTAGGTCAGTTACTCAAGTCATATGACATCATTCGCGCCCAATATGGATCATAATCCTTCCCGCGCTCGTTTAACTAAGATTGCTTTCTGGAACGCAGATGGTGTCACAGACAAAAAAGAGGAACTTGAACTCTTTTTACAAGAATACAAAATTGACATTCTATTACTTTCGGAAACTTTTTTAAAGCCTCACCTCAATTGCAACATTAGTAACTACTACTGTTACAGAGCCGACAGGCTTAATCAGTTAAAGGGTGGCACCGCGATTTTTGTAAAAAGATCGTTGGACCACTCCGAACTGGTCACTCCTGCTCTTACACAGATAGAAGCTAATTCTATTATGGCTAATCTTCCAGGCATTGGTACTATCAAATTTATTTCGGCCTACATCTCACCCAAAAACAAGTTTGACCGCAACGATATGGACGCTTTATTTGCCGACCCGGTCCCTACTATTCTCGCAGGCGACCTTAACGCCAAACACAGCAGCTGGAACAGTAGAATCACCAACGGTAAAGGTAGAAAACTGTTCGAATACACGCGAAATCAAAATTTAACCGTTCTCGGCCCCGACCGCCCGACACTATACTACTCAAGTGGTCACAGACCCGACATAATTGATATAGCGATTCTGAAGGCCATTCCAGTACGGGTGTCCGTCGAGGTGCTAAATGAGCTTAGCTCAGATCATCAACCAGTTTTGATGGAAATTGCGGCTGGTGCAATCCCTGATGGAGGTCCCCAGATTGTTCACAAGACAAACTGGCAACTCTTTCGAAAACACCTGACCGAGATCATGGGCCCGATCCCCATCATTAAAACCACAGATGATCTGGAGAGGGCTGTAGACCACCTGACGACGAAAACTTCAGAAGCTATTTTTCAAGCAAATTACACGATCACACTAAGCCGTAAAGATCCTCTCGGGTTGCCCCAATCTGTGAAAAACCTTATCAGAGACAAAAAATCTGCAAAAGCTCGTTGGCAGTTTACCTGCGATCCGGCAGACAGGCAAGAGCTTAAACGCCTTGAGTCTCTAGTTCGCAAACAAATTCGCAACCATAAGGAAATGTGCTGGCACCGAAAGCTAGAAATTATGGACGAAGATAAACCTTTAATGTGGAAGATAGGAAAAGCTCTTCGCAAAAAGAGAACTCCCTTACCCGCAATTCATGGTGAAAATGGCATAGTTTACACCAACGCTGAAAAAGCTGAGGCATTTGCAGACAGTTTGGAACTGCAATGCTCGCCATTATTTCGCGGTATAGATCTAGACCATATAGACAGCATTCACAAGTCAGTACGTAAACAGCTTAGGGCAGCCCCTGACACACCACTACACAGCGTTCCTCCCTCTCGCATTAAAGAGGTGATTAAACGCCTGCACATCCGAAAGGCTTCCGGACCAGACGGTATCCCCAATATGGCACTAAAATCTTACTCTCAAAAAGCAATGGTTTACCTCACTAATATTATCAACGCAGTCCTGCGTCTGAGTCACTACCCCGTTACATGGAAAACTTCACACGTTATTAATCTCCCTAAACCAGGGAAAGATCTAAAATTCCCTCAAAACTATCGACCCATTAGTTTACTAAACACAATGGCCAAAGTAACCGAGAAGATTATTTTGGAAAAACTCCAAGCACACACTGACGAACACCACGTACTGCCGGTGCACCAATTCGGATTCCGATCGGAACACTCTACAACCCACCAACTGTTGAAAGTGGCAGATTAATTATAGCCGGATTCAACTCAAAAAGTTCGACAGGCGCGATCTTTTTTGACGTGGAGAAGGCTTTTGATAAGATCTGGCACGATGGATTGGTCTACAAATTATTTAAAGCAAACTACCCCTCTAAATTGATCAAACTCATAGTTTCATTTTTACATAATCGTTCGTTTTGCGTCAAACTAGATGACAACATTTCAAACTCTCGTTTAATTAGCTCCGGGGTTCCACAAGGATCCGTATTATCACCCTTACTTTTTAATATTTACGTAGCCGATATACCCATTCCGACCAATGGAGTCAGAATTGCGCAGTACGCAGACGACACCGCGTTTTTATACACATCGAGGAGTCCTCAAATGATTACACTTCGACTACAAGCAGCCACCGATGCGCTCGAACAGTGGCTCACAGACTGGCGTATTCGGATAAACCCAGAAAAAAGCACGGCGGTCTTATTCACAAAACGAAAACATATTCCATTCCAACACGTAAGCTTGAACCAAAAAGCAATCCCGTGGAAAAAAGATGTTAAATACCTAGGAGTATCTTTTGACAAAAGATTGACGTGGTGCTTGCACGCGAACAAAATATTGCAACAGGCCCGTATGGCAACTCACAAGCTCTGGCCACTCATAGGCCGTCAAAGCAACTTGAGTCTTAAAAACAAGTTGTTGATATACTCTAGCGTTGTTAGACCGGTTGTCATGTACGCCTGCCCCATCTGGGGTACTTTTAATAAGACGACGGGCATGAGGATAGAAGCCTTTCAAAGCAAGACTTTGAGAGCAATCCTCAATGTCCCTCCCTACGTTAGAAACACCGTAATCCGCAGGGATCTCGAAATTCCATCAATCATTGACTATATTAAAACAAGGTCGATTAAGTTTTTTGAGAAATTAGCTCTCAATTTGAATGATGATGTTAATAGTTTGGCGGCGTACGACCATACTATCCTAAGAAAATTCAAACACCCAGCTAGCATAACTGCACCATCCGTGACATGATTTAGTCACATTCAAATGAAACACCTCTAGGTGACTCTGAAATAAACAACCAGCCTGTCCGCAGGCATTAAACGCATAATACGATGGAATGGCAATGAGCGCAAACGCGCTGAGTCCTTTTAAGAAGTCAGATAAAAACTGAGTTATTCTCAGCATAAAACAAAAATCAGTCGCGCTTACGACCTCCGTTGAATGCACAATTTACGTCACAGTTTATGTTAAATGTTTAGTTAAGTTATTAACAGTGTATAATGTGCTAGGACAATTATTAACTTTAAGTGTATAGTTCACAAGACATTATTACCCATCAAAGGGGCGGTACCAGCCCTAAAAAGTGCAGTGATATAACCTTGAAAGCGGACATGACCCCAGATGCTTTGTTCCCATTCGATCCCTAACAAAGGAACAAAGTAAGTACCAATTATACAAGCCCTACGACCCCCTAAATTGAGTACACGTGTAAAGTTACTCAACTTACACCTCTCCCTCAACTGCCAGCTGCATCGCAGCACCTAGACAGCGTCACCATGGCTGAAAACAAAAATCCAGTCCTGGAAGAAGAATCAGAACTAGACACCCTTAAAAAACAAATAGATGGTAACAATCAACTTATCTATGAACGAATTAAAGAAAACAGGTCCTGCCTGGAATCGTTAATTAAAAATATAAACACGACTAACGATAGTGTTGAAAACTTAAAAAAACCACTCAAAACGACACAAACAATAAACTTGCTGAAATGTTAATTGCAGTCAACCAATTAAACATTCAAATGACGGCGTTATTTGAGAAACTCATCCAAGCTCAACCAACACCAACTAAAAATGACGACACCGTAAACACTTCCGGCTCATCGACAAACACTGTCCGCCCCCCACAAAAAAAAGAAAAAGATGATTTCTCCGAAAGTTACTCCCAAATCGTTCATCACTAACCCCAAAGTGGTAAAACAAAATAAAAAGTTAAAACAAGCCCCGCGGAAAGAAGAGGACACCTGTAGGGCTCAATCTTTTCCTCCACTGCCACCTCATGGTAACTCCCAAAATAATGACTCGACTGAAAACATGACACAAATGGAATCTCCAAACGACTCGGAATGACACCTGGTGAACACAGCTCCTCCAAAAGGAAAAAACTTGCTCACACTCCGACAAGTAGTGATAATGTCTCCAATTCGGAATGCGTTATGCGAATCAGTTATTCAACCAAAGATGAAACTACCCCCTCCAATTATACTGAAGAACAAAGATAAATAAGAGAAGTTAAATTTGATCTTGAAAATTTATTAATCAATTTTGAACTAAAAAATCTCAAAAATGCCATCCAAATATTGCCTCAGACTCCATCCGACCATCGCAGAGCCAAAGCGTACCTTGACTCTAAAAAACTTAACACCTTTACCTACCAATTAGAGGAGGATATGACCTTCAAGGTCGGTATAAAATATATACCTCACGACATATTCGCCGAGGAACTGATAGAAGCTGTGACCAACAAAGGCTTTAGCGTCAATGCTATTTCCAGACTCCACAACACGAACAAAAGGTACGAAATCATGTACATCCAATTAAATAAGACAATGAATCACGAAGAATTACTAAACTTAACCAGAATCCTTGGACTGAAAGTCAGAGTCGAGGAGAAGCTACAATCAAGTGAACCGGCACCGGTGCCAAGTTTTCGGACACTCACAATCTATGTGCGTCATATGTGCGGAGAACCACCTTTCCGCACACTGTCATCTCACATCAGCCGACAGGGATAAAACCCGATGTGCCAACTGCCAAAGCAACCATCCCTCTTCTTATAGAGCATGTCCTGCGTGCATGTTCGAATGTTACAGACGCTATAGCCACTCGGAAATATTTATCAGAAGAATTGCTATGTTGCCGAATGTTTTTAATGTCACATACAGTTTTGCCACAATATGCCAGAATTGTAACATACATAACTTGTCAAATTATTTATACAGAGTGTAGACTAATTGGCGGACAAACGCAAGGTAACTTTGTAGACCAAAAGAAAACAAAAATTTCAAAATGCTGAGAAACTCTTCGTTTGGCCTCACGAAGTCCCCCTGTATTAATTATTATTATGGAAAACAGATACAATTATATTATTTGTTATACTTTACATAAATTAATTGTACTATTTTATAACTCTTAAATAATAGATAAAGAAAAAATATTTATTAATGTTTATGAATTTACATTAATCTGTAATATTCAACTCGTAATAACTTATGTACTTATTAAAACCTATAGACAGCTAATTAAACATATGCTTAATATAAATATTTATAAGAAATAAAAACATTAAGCATATTATTTATTCTCAAAGGTGTTTTTAAAATAAAATAATTTAAAAAACATATTATATATAGAAATAGTAAATCTGATAATGACAATAACAACATTAAACATTCACAGCACAACGGCTCAAAATAAATGACAGTTTCAACAACTAAATAATTAAAATAACAATAATAATTTGGTTGTTTTTAAAACACAACATATAGAAATAACATAGCAATTCCCTTAATTTATGTTGCAGTTTCTAACATCATTTGAAACAAACTTGAAATGGTATGCACTTGAAAACCTTTTTTTAATATTTCATAATAAAAATAACTAACAAAACATTCACAGCGCAAATTATTTAAATATATACAAATCGGACTGTGACAATTGCCGGAACCGAACAGTAGGCAACATCGCACACTTTCCTAATTCCCGAGTGGCTATAGCGTCTGTAACATTCGAACATGCGTCCTGCGTACCAAAGACAAAAACAAAGAGGAAAACCCAAACATCCACCGGCAGACAAAATCACGTATACTACCCCAAAGCCACGCCCACAAATGACATCGTACGCAAAAGCCGTGGACCCAGCACAACAAGCTCCTCACTCTACATCCAATGCTAACTCCAAGCAGAAAAAGCAAATCAAGAATGCTATTGACCATAGTAACAACGATCAAGAGTTACTAAAACTCCTTTTGAACATTATAACAAAAATAATGGATCAACAAACTGATACTCTTTACACTTTTAAAACCCTGAATAATGCAGCAGGAAAGTGAATATTCACACAGCCTATTAGGCTAAATAGTAGGTAGATAATGGGGTCTCACCCCAAAACTACCAAAAATATCAGAAAAGTACAAGTATTCTCAGCAGCCAACTAGTAAGCAGCTCAATGACGAATTGCTTCAGTAGTAGTTGCAATTCTCATTGCAACCACAGGTAGCTCTAAATCGTAATCTGTTTTCTGTCTGATGAATACTTGTATACAACAAACAGAACAAACTTTCTTACAGAGGTTGGTGGCTGCTGCAATGACACTCGTGACGGTACAACAGCTCGAGACCATCACCATGAAGAAAAAAGCCGGGGACGTCCAGGCCGGTTTCCAACCCAATAAGAAGAAGAAAAATATGAAAAAGTCCAAACGATGAACAGACCCGGCACTAGCGCCAAAGTGGTCGCCCTGACCCTACAAGTCCAGGGTATGAAGGGCCAGATGGCCTCCATGGCGGCCATTATCGAATCCCTCAATCAGAGGATTATTAACATTTCTGCCTCTTTTCAGATCCTGGCCGGCTACGTGACGGCGAAACAAAAACCATTTCATCCTCTTCCCATCACCAAGGTAGAAGAACAGGACATGGAGCTAATGGACTTGGGAGCCTTTACCGGCAGGAGCAAACGTTGTAACGACTCCACCCCCTTTAATGATAGATCGGATCCAGACCACGCCCCTGCTGAGCCGACTCCGGTTCGAGCAGTAAGACACTGTTACCGGCGAAGTTTCACCGGCCTAATTTTCATGCTAGGAATCGCCCTTAACTCGTGCGTCGCGCGCACCCTCAACCCTTCACGACGACAAAAGGAGGAGCCTACCGGTAGCCGCGTTTGCGGATAAAAGCGCCGGTTTTCGCAGCATTCAGGCAGTCAAGTCTGACTAACCGTAAAGAACAAACCGACCTATAGGACTCGTGCTGAAGGCCTGCCCTTCCTCGATCCTCGACGGCTTTGTTCTGCAATCGTTAGCTCAGACTTCTTTTACTGCACACCCGCTGCAGATCACTGTCATTGTATTATTCGTATTTGTTGTTTCATTTTTCATTGTCACTGTATTATATTTGTCTTTTTGCATCTCTCTGTTCATTGTCATTTGTAATATATTTGTATTTGTTTTGCCTGTCACAGTTCATTGTATTATTTGTATTTATTGTTTCATTGTTCATTATCACTGTATTATATTTGTCTTTTTGCATCTCCCTGTTCATTGTCATTTGTAATATATTTGTATTTTTTTGCTTGCCCATGTTGATTACCTTTCTTTTGTATCATATTGTGCTTATCACCTTGTATTGTGTGTCGTTTATTTTGTTGTAATCATGTCGTCGTAATTATGAATAGACGTTAACTGAATATTGTTGTATTGTTGACTTTTTCCCCTTAAACATTTATCGTGGTGTTTATTTCTTTGTGTGTTGTGATTGTGCGTCGTCCCCTCTCCCCCTTCGAAGAGTCGCCCCGTGACAACACGCCCCGGACGTTCAGAGAGTGGTCCGCGCACCCAATGCCTCGCCCTCAACCGCCGACAGACGATCCAAAGACGAGAAAGGATTCATCCTGGTCGGAAAGAAGAAGACGGCCGCCAAAAGGATTAGGACTACGGGTGAGTCTTTTTCAACTCTTACTTAAAAGCCTTCGGCCAATCCCCAGCAGGCATCAGCTACTGGTACTGAGACATCAGCGGCTTCTCTTGCCAGCAAAAGGGCATTCTGCCCCAAACACGCCCTTCACCGAGGTAAGGTTCCGGCAACTTGCCGCAAACCCCATCCACGCTGGTAAAGGCTTTATGGACAGCGACAATTTCTTCCCCCCCCCTCCCAACCTCCTTCATCTGAAACCCGTCCGCCGGCTTTCGTCCTCACGGACAAAGGCAAACTCCCGGCTCTTTCTAAATATTTTAAAGATAACATGGTAGTTATTCTCTCTTCTAAAAATACCGTTGAAGGTATGGCTCCGGCCACCATCGATGACCACAGAAAGGCCACGGCGCACCTCAAATCTGTGGGTGCGGTCTTTCACACATGGTCTACAGCCGAAGAGCGGTGCCTCAAGGTTATCATCAGACATGTCCTTGACTTCTTCACGGAGCAGGACGTGAGCAATGCACTAGTTGATCTTGGTTTTGCACCTTCTCACGTGCATTGTATGAAGAACGAGCTTTAATTTTAGCATGGTTCCAGTCCAGCTGCCCAAGGGCACAAAACCGGCCGTAATCATAAGGTTAACATCCATTCTTGGAATGAAGGCGGCAGTGGAACCCAAGAAACGTGGAGGCTGTGCTACAAATTCCAACGTTTGAGTCACACGGCCAAACGTTGCTTTGCTAAGGTCCAAGTTTGTAGGATCTGTTAGGGCCCCATTAATCGATAGCCTGCCCTAAAAACACGCCTCTAAGGTGGGCACCCTGTTCCGGTCCGCACCCCGCCAATTGCAGGGGCTGCTCTTCGTACTAAAAAATGTTGACCTCGCACGGTAAGCCTAATAAAACAGCCTCTAAGACTCTCACGACCGATCCGGCTCCGGCCCAGTCATCCTCTACGCCCGCAGGTCCTCGCAAACCTGCAGTTGATTTGGGCAAATCTTTTGCTAATGCGGTCGCTCCACCAGCAACTCCTCCGGCTGTGAGCAGCAACGATAGGATAATCGCTCTCTTGAACGACTTCAATGATTTTCATAAGAAAATCATGTCGACGCTTCTTCATAAACAGTAACGGCTACCGAGGAACCATTACTTCGGGTTTGTTTCTGGAATGCCAATGGCATTTCAGATAAAATGGTAAAGGTGGAACAGTTCTTCATCCAAGAAAATCTCGACATTATGTTGGTATCCGAGACGAACCACCGTCCCACCCAATTTTTGAGACTACCGGATATCTTTACGTATTTGGGGTCGTCGGAGATTAAACTAAGGTACGGGAATTTAATTTTTGCAAAAAGAACATTGAACCACTCCGAGGTCGACACTACTAGTCTCTCTCGAATCAAATGCAATTGTGGTCAATGTGCCCGGCCTAGGGACATTTAAAATTGCATCTGGCTACCTCAGCCCGAGTAACCGAATCGTAAACACCCGACGTGGAACAGTTTACAGACAAACGTCAAAGGTCGGACGTTGCTAGACTATGTAAAGCAAAGAAGGTTACAAGTATTGGGTCCAAAGGAACCCTCCTATCATACCGCAAGGCACCAATGGGACGTTCTTGATGTGGTTGTATTCAAGAACGTCAACTTTGACCACACCATCCGAGTAGTCAACAAAATGAGCTCCGAACATCTCCTGGTCTTGCTAGAGCTCTTCGGAAAGGGGTTACCTAGAGAGGGAGAAAAATTCGTCATTCGCACGGATTGGCTTCTCTTTTCTCAATCCCTGGAAGAGAGCATCAGTCGCATGACTACAGTAAGAACGGCCGCGGACATCGATAGAACCGTCGAACTTTTTACGTGACAAATTCAACAGGCTTCGGAAAAAACCTCAAAAACCTATCAGGTTCGCGCCAATAATCAAATAGCCTGTGTGAGCAAAATACTGATAAATACATTATGTACAGTAAGCGCACCAAAACATGCCACATCTACTTCATAAATATATCGTTAGTTTTGG
The DNA here is from genome assembly GCA_963932245.1 of Tachinus rufipes. Taxonomy (NCBI): domain Eukaryota; kingdom Metazoa; phylum Arthropoda; class Insecta; order Coleoptera; family Staphylinidae; genus Tachinus; species Tachinus rufipes. The sequence goes on from OZ010747.1 coordinate 57,704,005, forward strand.
AAGTTACTACAAATGTTGCTTGCATCCAATATGTTTTCTCAGTGTCTGGGCCCGACTTACAGTTTTGGTTTTATGTTTGATATGTGCTTTTTGTTTAAGGTAAATTTGACAATGAAGATTGTAGCAATTTGATACTAAACATTTATCCAATGTGATCAAAGAAAGAACTGTAAGAAAGTGATGGAGAATGGAGACGAATTGAAAATATAAGAATATTCTTCAAGAGATGTTTTATAAGCATTTTTTCCTTATAATATGTTTATTGATATTTTTTTGTATTGGTATGTATTTTAATTTATTATCTATATGAACATAATATTATATTTCATATTAATTTATTATTAATGTTAAAATTTTTTGTTTCAACTTTTTGTTTTAATTTAATATAGCAATATTTTGTATGGCTTCTAGAGATGGCTGTTACCTCATTGTTTTGTTTATTTTATTGTTTATCTGGTATTGAGTACGACTTAAACAATGTCATTGGAAATAAGTTGAATTATCAATAAGTGAGTACAGAAAATATCCTTGCTTATATGGTGTCAAATATAAGCAGTATAGCTATAAACATGCTTTGCATTGGAATCTATTGTTAACAATGTTCCTGTTGTACAATGTGTAACAGCAAAGGCACAGTTTCAAGCATTACGATCAAATTTTTTAAATGAACATTGAAAGCATGTGAATTCTTTAAAAAGTGGCACAGGAACTGACGAGGTAAGCAAATATTGTCAATTTGACCCTTATTATACATATGTTAATAATGATTTGAGAAGATTCTGTTTTCAGCAGATGTTTAATAACATCTAATTAATTATCACCTAGCAGGTGTGCTAATAACGGACATTTAGAATGTTAAAAACCGAAGCTCTTATGATAGATTAGATGATAGCAGTCGGGAACTGGAATCTTCAGAACAGGTAAAACCAATTCATTTTTTGATACGATAATAAATATTGTATTTTTTATGAAATGAAAACTCGTTCTTTTACAAAGAGTAATAACTACGTATTTATTACTACTACGTACTATGTAATTGCAGGTACATAATTTATAAAATATGTATTTTTAACAAATTATTTAAATAACGTTTAACAGAATATATTTTGTATAATATTTGAAAATTTAGTAGAATATTTTAAAATTGCTTTTTTATTACATTCAATATTTAATCTGGTAGTATTCTTCTCGTCCTTCAATTTAATAAATATAGAGGAAGTTTATTTTGTTATTAATTTTTAATCATCGAACGTTTCGACAGAATTGATAATTGTATATTGATGACCCAAACATAATCAATTTTATTTTATTTTTAATTAAGGTAAGATTTTAATAATATTAATGTTTTTTGTAATTTATTAGTCAATTACTATTCATACAACTCCTTTCTGTCTCATAAATCTTTTTTGTAATGTTAAAAAAAAGTTCTTTACAGTGCTGATGAAGACAGGTGTTTCTGTCGAAACGTTCGATGATTAAAAATTAATGATTAAAATATAATATAAGTCCTATTGGCGTTTTTGTTTTTATTAACAAAATAAACTTCCTCTATATTTATTCAATATTTAATTAAAGTTATACTAAAATACAATTATTAATCATTTAATACATGAAAAATTTTAATTTTTAGATTTGTCTAGAAAATGGTATGGTATACGAAATAACAGATGAGTTTGACTACAGACAGCACAAGTCAAATACCCAGTCAAGCTTCTTCCCTCCAGGAACAGGAAACATAAGGAGCTGTCAATAAAGATTTTTTTTTTAAACGGCAGCTCTAAGAAATATTATAATTCAAAAACCATTTTAAATGACTTTTTGAGTATTATAAAAGCAGGTACACATATATTTGTTTTAATTTGTAGTATAGTTGCTATGGCAACCAACTTTATTTTTTTAAATAGCGATATATATTTTTTATTTTATTTTTTGAATCCTTATGATATTCTGAATACAACTATGAAAAATAATAATATACTTTTATGCCAAACAATATTTGATTCAAATGTAAACCCAATGCTACTCAAAGGTGTAGTCCGAGCTAGAATGAAAAAAATAAAATACTCTATTCAAGTAAGTTACCTCTAAAAACCTATTTATATTCAAATTTTTTGAACAACTTATTTATTATAAATATGTTGTTTACAGATATCTATTGATAAAGAAGATGGAATAATTGAGGCTACTTGTTCTTGTCCACGGCAAGTCATATGCCATCATATGGCTGCTTTGTGCATATTACAATAATATCAGTATTACTGATACAGCTTGTGCATGGAATGTTCCAACACAATCTGATATTGGTAATACCGATACAAAAACATTAGATGATTTTTATCCATCTGAACAATCGGATTATTGTGCGGTAAAATCAGCAAAGAAGAAGTGGCAAAATTTGCTGAAGAATTAAACAAAAATGTGGGATTGGTTGCGTCGTCCCAGTACTTTAGGAAATGTTGTGAAATTGCTCCCACAAATTGAAGATATTTTGTTCTCAGCAAAATACATATCGGCTGATAACAAAATTTAATATTTTGAGGATCGGTCTCAAGTATCAGAAGACCAAATTAAAAAAGTGGTAGAAGGTACCCTAGGGCAAACTTCTAATAAAAATTGGTTGATCGCCCGAAAACAGGTTGTGGCCGTCAACCGTGTTTTTGGTTTGGGCAAGTTTTGTCAGCTTGCAGAAGAAATAAGTTTTCTGCTTCTCTATTCAAAAGTCTTATAGAGGGTTATGATTTAAACACAAAATTGTTGCTGTGCAGTGGGAAAAAGAGCACAAAGCACAAGCCATAGAAACATTTTAATCGGTAACTGGATTCAAAGTTAAACCTACAGGATTATGGTTGGATAAATCAGGCTATTTAGGGGCCAGTCCTGATGGTTTTGTTAACAACGCAACTCTTGAAATAAAGTGTCCTTATAAATATAGAAATGTTGATTTGAGCTAAGTTTTAAAAAAGAATAAAACCTATATTATATATAAAGATTTTGATGAAAAAACAATAATAAATCAAAAACATGAATATTGGGACCAACTACAAAAGCAGACATTTATAATAAAACAAAACCATCTGTTATTTAATATTATGGACCCCAAAAGACTATGAAATTGTAACTCTACCAAGACCAAATCAATGGGAAAATACCATATATGTTAAAAAAAAAAAATGATAATGAGAAACTTGTGCCATATATGTGTGGTTTGTAATGTGCGTCAAGCAAACCATCTTAAAGAAAGGAAGTAGAAAGGTGGAGTTTTTAGTTAGTAAAAACCTGACTCTACTGGACAAAACGGGCTGCCCAGTGTCTTTTGAAAATTTTCCACTTCCTTCAAGTCATTAGTCAATATTTAGAAATCATACTAAATATATGGGGGGGGGGGGGTGCATTGAGAATTTTGCTCATGTATTTTTTTAGTTTCTATAACTTATTAGTAGTCCTTTGATCTATATATGAAGGTATAAAACCCTTAAAAAAAATTCTATGATTTTTTTTAAATTTTTTTCGTCGTTTTTCAACTTCGCATTTTTTGTTTAAAAACCGCAATTTTAACAAATCAATCAGAAATTTTCCGTAGAATCCAAATCAGGCGGCATTTCAAGTCTAACCCTGTCTATAAGCCGCAAAAGCCATAATACCATGTTTTTGTTCCCGGTTACGCAATTAATATTGAACCTCGAAATATTTTATATTTACCGGTAAACGTTCGCAATAGCATCGACAATATCAATCTCAGAATATTGGATCAAGCGGGGGATCCCATTAATTTTAGAAGAGAAAATATTTTAGTAAGATTGGATTTTAATTCCTCTGTAAGATGGGAATTGTTTGCTCTAGGTTACAGAATGAAACATTATGGGAAAAATTAACATTTTGGTTGAAGTGCAATTTGATGAGAGCATCGTTAAAGAACAGTATCATTCTTATCGACCGAGGACTACAAACTTTGATAATAACGATGAAATCAGAATCACAATTCAGAACCAAGATATTTTTACATGTCCAAGCGAAAGCAGTATATACTTGGTTGGGGAGGTCAAAGGAGAGCCATCAACAGGAAAAACATTTAGCATAACCAACAACGTTTTCTCATTCTTGTTCAAAGAAATCCGATATGAGTTAAACGGTGTTGAGATTGATAAAACGAGAGATTTGGGTATCTCGAGCACTACGAAGGGGTTCCTTTCTTACGGAGACGCCAAAGAAATGAAAGTTCTGGGAACTGCTAAGTGGGGCAAAACCGGTCAAATAAAAACAAATTTTGTGAATCAAAAGTTCTTTGCTCTATCAAAAAATAATGGGATTTGCTAAACACAAACTAATTCTACTGCGTGTGTCTACTGATGTGAATTGTTTCATAAGCGATGATACTGATAAATAAGCAATTAGCCAATTTAAATTTAAAATAAACAAAATCGAGTGGAGAGTACCACATATACAATTAAATGATGAGATTAAATTACAAATGTTGGAACAAGTTAAAACCGCTCCGAGAATCTCAATCCCATTTTGCAAATGAATAAATCTAAAGATATTGTTTGGTCCGTAAAAACCTCAAACAGTCTGGAGAAATCACGATATGTAATCATAGCTTTTCACGTCAACAAAAAGGGTGTGTCGAGTGAAGACTTTTCCAGATTCGATCATTGTAACATTAAAAACATAAGAATCTATCTAAATTCTAAAACATATCCATACAAAAATTTAAATTTGGATTTTGACAATGGCAAATATTTAACCGCCTACGAGATGTACTGCCAGTTTCAAAGTAGTTACTATGATAATGCAAAAAATCAACCGTACTTTTCATTTACTGATTTTAAGAATTACACAATGTTTGTATTTGACGTTTCAGAATAAAATGAAAGCATCAAGTCAACGACGGTAGACTTGCGCCTTGAAATGGAAGCTTCTCAGATTTTTGAAGACAATACTAGGTGTTGTTGCCTCATTTTGAGCGATACCATAGTTGAATACACACCGCTATCAGGGTTGGTTCAAAAACTCGTGTGATGGGAAAAAGAGTGAGATTCAGTGAGCCCGAGTCAACGGTCATTTATTTGCCTAAAGAATGTGGTGACTATAAAATCGGTCCTGAATGGATGATTGAAGCACAAAATAGACTACGATTTCAACGTAGAATTAAAAAGATTGCAATAACATTGGAAGCAGTAGTGAATCCTGAACATAGAAAAATGCGTCAAATACCCATCAATTGAGCTTTTATTTTAGTAGAGTATAGACCGTTGATGTGTACACTTCATATAACATGATGATTATATTAGCCATCGATATGCAAGGATTTGTAATTGCAAATAAGTTTATACAAAAGGAAATAAGTATTGCGACAAATTACAAAAATATTCACACTTACTTGATGAAACCGACAATCGACTACTCGTTTTTAACATCAAAGGAAAAAATTCAAGCCAGATGGTTGGAAAATAATTACCACTCAATTCCATATTCCGGAGGAATTGTTGATATGGCCGAGATTGACAACATCTTTTACGGATTTACTCAGAATTTATCCGATGTGACGTGCGTGGCCAAGGGTGTTAAAAAAAAGATGTTTTAAAAAAATATTTCCCGAATTCCCATATTAAACCTTGAAGGTGAAATTAGTTCCCCAAAATTTGAAAAATGTACTCATTTCTGTGCAAATCACACGGATGAGTTTAGTAATTGTTCATTTCAGAATGTTAAAAAAATTTGTAGTTATTTAAATAGTAAATAGCAAATAATATTAAGATAGGATAATTATAAAAATTATTATTAAATGTAACTTATTGTGTAATTGGTAGATGTTAGATTGTTATGTGACATTTTATTATTGATAAACGTACAAATTTATCTTCTAATTTTTTTTTAATAAATAAATGTGTTATTCATGCCTATTCAGTAAGCAAATCTTTAAGAGTTAAAGATGTATGAAGTTGTTAACTCAAGGACAATTGTTAAGTTAACAACATCGAAAAGAATTCGTATTCAGTAACGCGTCCGCTAAATATTTTGATTGTCAAATTAAAGATTTGTGGTTATGGATAGTCTTTAAGTTAACAACCACGCTCACTGTGGTTGTTAAGCCTTAAAGATATTCTTAACCTAACAATTTACTTCTATAAATGTTCAAAATAAGAATTATTATAATATATTTTATATATTTCAAGTAGGAAACCTGCTTATATTAATATTTTCTCGTGTTGTAAATCAGTAAAAAAATATTACGCAATAAAATTAATACTTTCAATCAAATCTAATAAAATTTGTGTTTGATTTTACATATAATTAAACTTGTAATATAATTATTAAATTAATATAAACATAATTGTTAAATAATTTTATGTATCTGACTTTATGCAATTTATTACTTATTTCTACATTTAATTATTTTAATAATTTTATTACAACTATTTTAATTCACTAATTCACTCATGTATCCAGCGTCTGTAACTTCTAAGTATTTTTATTATTTAATTTCTATATGAATTTTATATTTAGCTGATATTTTTATAAGGTTAGGAACACGTTAAGAATTTGTAAACATTAAAGAGAGAAACATCGTCGAAATGCGACAGATGCATGCACGCACCAATCGCACGCTTGCAAAGCAGTGATCGAATGCTAGCTTCATGCAGTTCATATAAAGATAAATTGTTACGGAAATAATTAACGATGTTGTCCTTAGTGAATAGGAATACTGAACATTATAGTTAAGAAAATCGTTACGAGTTTCACCATAACGATGTTGTTACTGAACAATATCTTTAACTAGAAAAGTTACAGAATAGGCCTGATTAAGATGTTGTGTTTAATTTAACTACCTTTATAATAAACAATATACATTTTTAACAGAGAGTCAATTACATCCTGTTACTTCTGATTATGTTATAATTTCCTGTTGAAAACTGGTGATATGTTATCATGCATGTTGTTATGAAATGATGAAATAAAACACAGTTATAACATATATTTGATTTTCTTTTATTTAATGATTGTTAGTATATCTTTTATATAATTTATAAAATACATATGAAATTATAATTACACATTTAACAATTGTTTCTTTATTTTAAACCATCCAGAAAGTTTTTTTGTATTTTTATCGCTTAGGAGCGGGTCAAGTACAAGTTTTTTTTTTTTAGATTCGTGACGTACGCGACGGGCGCTTTCATTTGAGTACTATGAAGGCCCTTTTTGCAACACCGGATGTCGCACTTCCGGTCGCCATTTTTTATTCAGGAATAAAAATTACTACTTCCTGTCGCCATCTTGGATTTAATTTTGACACACCCTGTATATACAAAGTCTTTCGACCACTCTGTATATATGCTCGTTTGCTTGCTGCCGCTAGGTGGCTCTTTGGGTAGTGCTCTTCTATCGTTGTGACTCACGTATTCTACCGCAATAGAACCATCAACGATCATACAAATTAATTAAATATTGCGGTGATTTAATATTGATTAAAAAATATATCTTTACGCTAAATATTCCGTTTTTATGTAAAACAATTATTTATTAAATATTGATAATAATAATAACATAAAACATATTTGCATGTAAAAAAAAACAATTCATAAATTAATTACCGCGTTATTTTTTTTAATTCTATATAAATACACATAAAACAATAATACTCGCATCGGGAACCCCGAGCGAGCGCGCGACTCCGTGCATTGGCGCCGCGGTGCCATCCAGTCGCGCGGTGACTCACGCTCAACCACGAGCGTCAACTCAGCCCCCTCAACTCCTACGGCCGTTCTGGCTTATTTTTTAAATTTTCCGATCGACCCTCCACCCCAACGTCACGCGACCCCGTCAGATTTTTATTTCTTTTCCTCCCCGCACCGATGTGGAGGTAACGCTCGTTATCAAAATGGTGGGGGTAATTTCCATACGTTTCACTACGTCATAATAGGCAACTATACATGTAAAGCGGATTTCCCTACTACGCGTAATTCGTGACACGTGTCAATGCTAAAAATGCTTAGTAAAGTTTGCCATTTTACCATGAATAGACTAACAAACAAACAGCGTTTGCAAATCATTGAATTTTATTATAAAAATTTGTGCTCTGTAAAAAATGTGTTTTGCAAATTACGTCCATTTTATAGACGTCATAACCGACTCATCGAACAAGCTATTCAAGCTATTGTGACCAAATTTTGCACCAGTTTCACTTTATTGAACATTAATCCACCAACCCGTATGCGTAGGAGAGTGCGTACCGAGGAGAAAATTGCTGCTGTATCGGCCAGTGTTAATGAAGATTGCGAGATATCAATTCGTTGCCGTTCTCAACAATTGGGCTTGTATTATTCGACCACCTGTAAGATTACGTAAAGACCTCGGTATGAAACCATACAAAATACAGCTGTTGCAAGAACTGAAGTCGGGTGACCTACCATAACGTCGTTTGTTTGCTGAATGGGCCTTAGAAAAGTTGGATGAAGATCCACTTTTTTATCGAAAAATTATCTTCAGCGACAAAGCTCATTTTTGGCTCAAAGGGTACGTCAAGAAACAGAATTGCCAAATTTGGTCTAACTAGCAACCAGAAGCAGTTCAAGAGCTGCCAATGCACCCTGAAAAATTCAATGTTTGGTTCGGTTTGTGGGACTTTTTCAAAAATAATGAAAATCGCTTACCGATTTTTTTTACCTAAAATGGAAGAATTGAACTTGGTTGACATGTGGTTTCAACAACACGGTGCCACATGCCACACGGCACGCGATACCACAGACCAATTGAGAGGCGAGTTTGGTGAGCAATTAATCTCACGTTTTGGAACAGTCAATTGGCTACCAAAATCATGCGATCTGACCCCACTAGACTATTTTTTGTGGGGCTACGTAAAGTCTCTCGTATACAGGGACAAGCCAGCCACAATTGCAGCCCTGGAAGACAACATTACAGCTGCCGTTGGTGAGATACCAGCCAAAATGCTGAAAAAAATATGTCAAAATTGGAGGTTACAGATAGACTACTTCAGGCGTAGCCGAATGCAACATTTACATAAAATAATACTTAAAAAGTAAATGGCAGACATTGATGTTTCGCTCCAAATAAATATTTCATTCATTATTAAAAGTTTTCTGTTTTTTTTTTAATTTTTAAAAACCAAACAATTAAAAAAATCACCTTTTATATAACATATAATATTTTATTGTAGTTAAATTTTTGCTTTAAATATTCACTATTTTGTTTGTTAATTGTATAGATATTAAATTGCAGTTTTAGATAATAAATAATTAAAATAAAATAATAAATCAATTTACTATGATTTTTATATCAAGTTTATTCTTACAAATACATTATTAGTTTCGGCTCGATTAGAGTCTTCTACGGATGTAATAAGTTTTCATATTTTCAAATCTGAAACAAAAATATTATTGACCAAAATTATATCAGCTTTCTCTAAAATAAAAAATAATAAAAAATTATAAATAAAAACTAAAAATATTGTTTTACCATATTTAAGTGCAATTTTTTCCAAATTGTAATAATTTTACATTCCTACATCTCCTCGATGATATCGTTATACTCCGTAGCTGCGTTCACATCCTGCAATAACAAAAATTAAAATCAATTAAAAAGATTCAATTAAAGTAATTATTTACATTTAAACAGAGTATAACAAATATTGCAATCAATGCCGAGTATTTCATCCTTACTATTAATTACTTAAATTAAGTTTTGTCCCTCATAAGGTAGTTTACTTAGATCGTTTGCTATCAACTCCTAAGTCATTAAGAAATTAGTCCGAGATCTTTATGCGCAAATTTTCCAAACTCCAAATACTGTAGTTTTGTATAGAGTGACGAACAATTGTTAAAAATACATAAAATACTTTTTTTTTTCGGCTATAGTAAAAACTAAAGATCACGGACAAAAACGGACGTCGAGTTGAACCGCCTGGACCGTCATATTTGTCCCATATATTTCGTATAAGGTAATATAATTTAATATTCTTAGTAGCTTTCTATCCAACTGTGTAAAAGTTTTGTTGAGATACAATATTTAAAATTTTATAAATAAATAATTTATTGTTAAAATCTCATATAATATTTTTTTCTAGCCACCGGTCCTTTACTCAATTTCACCAACATACTCCTCCAGATATGTTCTAGATCCTGCGGTGGCGCACAAAAATGTAAATTATGTAAATAGATTATAATGTTTGTTTTACTAAATTGTTGTTTATTATTGAGTATGTAAATCGCCATTTATAAAAAAACAAACCAATTAAAAAATAGAATCAGAAACCTTATTTAAATCTGGTATAAATATCATTAATTCTTTTAAACCCTTTCCTCCATGTTCTTAGCTATTTGCTGCATGATAATGAGTAGATTAGTGGTAGTAGATTTCTTCATAATCATCGGGGTTTTGAGTCATTTTTAAACTAAAATAAATTTGTTTTTTATATAACTGACGCACTGCACGCTAAACCTTTCAACCACCACACCATGCTTTAGCGTCGTATATTAATTAACTTAACACTAAGTTAAATCATTCAATTACATCTCTTTACTGCGGAAAGTTACAAATTAATTTTAATATAAAAATATTGATTTGTCAATATAGGCCACCAAATTGTATTTGTTTATAATTGGCATAATACAATTTAAATAAAATATTCTTTATTATTTAAGAATTTAATGTTGAGAACTCGCGTTTTCAGGGGAGATTTAAATCCTTCTTTTTGATATCGTCGGTCCCGACGTACAGACACGGTTCGTTCTGTCGGATATACTCCAGATCATAGTTACCGTTACTACTTATTGTTTAAATGTGTAAAATACGTTTCGTCGTCGGTATTTTACATTTACATGTTAGTGGATTAATTCGTGGACCGACAAATCTTTCTAAAAGGCAGCATTCTATCTTAAGGTGAGCACATGGTTTAATTTATTGCTTCATTGGTTTTTCTAATCGCCCGGTCGGTTATTATATTAATAATTTATTGTAGGCCTTTTTTTCTTTATTCGCCCTTACAATTATCCTTTTTGGGATGAGTTCATAAAAAAATTGAATAAAATATCTCGCTCTCCATCTCAGAGATACCCGCATAAGGATATTGTATGGAGGACATACAGTGGCTATTTCAATAAAGCGCGCAGATCCCGGAAAATTTATTACGGACCACGCGGAACAAAATCAATCGTCGCATGGAAAGCCGTCCAACACCTTCCTCTATGTGGAGATTCAGATAAGCTATAATTCTGTATTGCCATAATTAATTAACAGTTTTTAATCATATCTTTTAATCGTATTTACATAATTATTGTCAATTTTAATCATTGACTTTTATTATTTAATGGTTGCCTTTATTGGCCTTATTTCTGCATCATAATTTTGGATGGAAATTATCGCCAGGTACAATTGTTTTGTAAACACGTAACACGACTCCCACTCCCACTCCATATATTCTGCAATTAAAAATATATAATTTTTCTCTAGCATAGGACTGGTCGTGATGCCAGAATCCTTATATAGTATACTATATTACCAAACACCTAATTAACACATCCCCAAAGTATACTCTGATGAAAAATATAGTAAATTGTTTTATTATTAAACAATTGTTTATGTAAAATATTTAACATTATAACGTTATGTTTTCAGCTTCGTTACCATGGATTACCTTTATTCAAGAGGCACCACCTGAAGTCGTAAGTCTTTATATTATTCATAATAGCTTATAATATTTTTGCAATTCATTCTAATATGCAATGTTTTAATTTGCTTTAAATTCATTTAACTAATCTTTTTAAAAATTGGTCTTAATAGATCCATTCCGTTGTCAAACGCAACTTTGGGACTTCTTTTTTTGACGTTTGCGCTTTATGCGCGCCGGCAAAACGCCATAAAACGGGAAAGACGACGTCTTATCGGGACAAAACTCTAGTGTCCAAAGAAAGTCGGGATGACGGATTGAAAAAAATTTATGATTTGCTAATTAAGATTTATGCACTCTTTCTCTTTTAAACAAAATTACAAATCTGCCCAAGTTGGAGCGCAAAAACAATTCACAAAAAAAAACGGGAACGTCGATCAAGCCTAGCGTGTCAGTAATTTTTTGAAGACAAATCAAGACACCAAAACACAAAAACGCCGACGGTCTCGGGAACCACGCATCTAAACTCATTGTTTGCTAGAATTACATAATAGAATATATATCAATTTCTTTGACCACTTTATTTAAATTATCTTATATATGTATATATATATATATATATATATTGGTCAATAACTTACTTTTATATATGTTTGGTATTAGAAAAGGGTTAGGTTAGGTTAGTTTGTTTTGTGTGACAAAAAGAAAAGATGATTTTCCGTTACTGTGGAAATGTATAAACAGAAATATTTTTGAATTAATCTTGTACGGTTGAATTTACATTTTAAAAATGTAAAACACATAAACATTTTTTGAATTTAAAATTATACAATTGTAAAGTTTAATCCTATTTATTATATCATTATACCTGATAGAATTTACGGAAGAATAGCCTATCAATAGGAGTTATTTTATGAAAAAGGTAAGAACCTACAAAGGAAGATTATCAGACATCTCACAAAACGACACAGTTGTAAAAATGATCAGCTACATTAATCATAGTTCAATCAATTATTTTTATTTATTTATTTTCACAATTAGTTTTATTATTTTTATAATCTAACTTTAATATAACAAATTTTATATATAATTAAAAAACCGGATATAAGAGAATGCGGGAAAAATTTAATTTGTATTAATCAATTAAATATATTATCACACATAATTACAATGTGTAAAAACGCATGGGGCTGAATAACTTTTTTAACCGATTTGAATGATTGTGAAAATAAATAAAAATGATTTATTAAACATTATATGAAATAATAAAAAATGGTAATTATTATTAATAAGTTTCATAAAATTATTAAAGAAAATATAAAATGTAATATATTTGTTTTTTATAAAAGATAACGACAATTCGGCTGCTGAAGACGGTTTCAAAGGTTACCCAAATTAACACTTGTAAATATGTTTTAATTAATATTTTTGTACTAAGTCATTACAATATAATTCTTTTTTAAAGTGTGTAAACCACAGATAATAACCAATTTTACTGTTTATTAAATTTGCTAACGCGTATATTTTTTTATATGTTTTTATGAAAAAAATTAAAATATTTTGTTTAATTTTTTTTAAAACAATAATCATTTGTAGATTTTATATATATTTTTATATTTTTTTATATGTAATATTTGTATATTAATATTTTGTTTTTTTTTTAGATCCTTCCAATGAAAATAGAGGTAAATATTTTTAATTTAAATTGTAGGTATTAAATTAACAAATATTTTTCATTTCAGATCTTAGAAAGGCTTTGGAAGAAAGCAATTTAAAACTTGCTAAAGCATTAAAAAACGTAATAAACATTTATTAATATACTTAAATATTATTTGTTATTTTAGTTTGAAGGAACGTCTAAAAAAGAAAGTAAACAAAAAGAAAAACAGGATGCAAAACTAGAATTCAAGAATCTCCTCGTTCTCCTCCCCGTGGTGACGGCGGAAATAAAATGGTTTTTTTAGGATCTGTTACGATATATATTTAAATTAATTTAATAATGTATATATCGTTCTTTTGTTGTTTTTTTTGAATTTCGTTTTTTATTTTTATTAAAATTTTGTAATTTTTTTTTATTTGTTTTTTTTTATGTTAATAAATTTGATAGCTATGATTTATGTTGATACGGTAAGTATGTTTTATATAATAAAATAAAATGTTGAAATGAAATAATTTAAAAGTATAGATATAAAAATACATATTATACAATATGTATAACATGTTTACTAATTTAAATACAATATGTAGTATCCAATTTTCATTGTCAATATGTGATTTGTATTTATTTTTTAAGCCGGAAATACACACGTGTATTCTGTCAAGTGGCATACCTCTAGCTGGCATGCAAGCCGATTGCACAAAATCAAGTAAGGTGGTAGGGGACGACAAATGGCATGCCATACGGCATGTATGAACGCACACGACAGGTACTGGCATGCCAGTAGACAGTAGCTAACAATTTGTATTTTTGTTTCTACATTTTATTTTCAAAATGAGTAGATGGAGAGATGAAAAAACTATTAAGTGTGTTAGTTTATATAAAAATGTTGAATGTCGTTGTAATTTGAGCAATTAAAATTTATATAAAAATAAAATAGCGTGTGACAATGCTTACAAAAAAATATAAGAAATGAATTATTATAATTTGACAAACATATGGCATGTGTATCCCCGCTTGCCACCTACTTGCCTTAGCAGTCATGCCATGAGCAGCTTGCACGCAATTTTACTTGCACATGTATCCTCTCTGTGCCATTTTTGAGCATGCAAGTTACTTCCCAAATTTTATGGCTTGTGTATTCCCGGCTTTATATAGTATAAGTAATGATATTTCTTTTGAGGAAGATTTTTGTCAATGCAAAATATTTCATTTTTCTTCTTTGTGATTCTGGTAGAAGCAATATCATTTGAAATTTTTTACTATTTAGCTGTCTTTGTGTCTTTGTGTCGTTGTTTTTGTATTTGTTGTTTGTTTTTACGTTTATTATTTAACTCTGTACTACATACATATAGATAACTTACAAAAATATTGAACATTGTTATTCTGTACCAATGATAAAAAATAATAAACTGAAAAAAAAAAGATAAAATTGAATAAAATAGATATTAAAAATTTCAATATTACCATTATTTTTTATTATTATCATGAAAACAATATAATTTATGATAAAATGATTTTATTTTTAAATCAGTATGGTATTATAAAAAAATATCAACACAGGTTTGTTTAGATAGAACAAATCTATTTATCAAAACAGGGTTACGTACTTACTTAAATTATTATACGTTACGTGAACTTCATCAAAATTAACATATCTTTTGTCCTGTGTTTTTTTACTAAATTTGGTACACTTTATTAAAGAAAAAGAACGATAATGATGACGGAAATAATCATGGCCTAGGAGAAGAAGAAGAAGTAGTAAAAACTGCTATTATTAAGAAAAATCGTGAAAAACGGGTAAACATAAAAATGAGTGAACATCAAGAAAAGAAATTAAAGAAAAAAAGAGTTTTAAATACTATGGAAAACAGAAAAAAGGTGCAAATTGGAGTATAATATTAAAAAACTGAAAGAATATTAAAGGTACCTTGTAGTTGTAAATTAAGCATTGCAAATTCATTATTGGAGTGTAAAAAATTGTCTAATATTATAATTCCAAAAAATGTGGGATAAGTCGTAGAAAAAAAAAAGTAAACATGTACGAAAGACAAAAAAAATGCCAAAATTAAAACCGCATTTGCATCGCATTTGAAACAAAAAAATAAAGAAAGTGGATTACAACGAGCACATACATATTGAAGAAAACAAAAGAACGTGACGCAAAATCAATAGACAAACAAACAGAAAATGAAGTTTTTACCATGGATTTACCATCCGTACATTTAAGTTTTTTGTCAAATGTGTCATCTCTATATTATAAAACAAAACTAGCTGTTCATAATTTTACCTTATACAATATAAAAATAGAAGGTTCTGATATATTTGGAACAAATCTGAAAGTAAATTAACATCTGAAAAATTTGCTTCCATTATTGTTATATTATTGGAAAAAAATGTAATACCAAAAGCTTTACAAATCAATGTAGAAATAATATTATATAGCAACGGTTGCACTAACCAAAACAAAAATGCAATTTTATCCAACGCACTTCTTAATACTGTCATAAAATATGATGTAGTTATTTATTATACAAAAATATCTTGAAAAGGGTTATACCCAAATGAAGCCAGATTCAGATTCAATGCGTTCTGCCATAGAAAAACAATGTAGAAACAGAAAAACAAATGTCACAGCAAATTACACAAATATCTGCCAGAATGCTTGCAAGATAAACCTTTATACCGACAAATATTTGTTTTTTTTTAAGGATTTTAGAATTCTTCAATATGTGACATTAATTCGGCCAGGTTATACCAGATCTGTAAATATGAAATTTCCTTGTTGACCATATCTGACAAGGATTTTTAACTCACAACAATACAAGTTTTGTGCAACATAGTTGTATTGTATGTATATCGTTAAACATTTTGAATTTTGTGCCTGGAAACTACGATTTGCGGACAACATTAAATTTTGGTTAAGGAAACGATTGAGGCGTTTAGTTGAGAAATACTTACGCATGCGGCTTACTCACCAGGCTTGGCCCCGCCAATTACTACTTATTTGCATCAATAAGACACTGTAAGAAAATGGCTCGATGACTAGTTTGCCTCAAAAGAGCAACAGTTTTTTTGGCGTAGCATCCACAAATTGTCAGACAGATGGCAAAAATGTATAGCTAGCAATGGGCAATACTTAAAATAAAATATTTTTTTATCATTTTCATATAGTAAAAGTGTATTATCTATACAAAAACTCTAGTTTTATATTTACATACCTGATATATATATTTATATATGGTGTAGACCAACAGTTGGAATACGGCTTTTCATAAAATATATACATACATACATATATATTTAATCTATCCCTTTTGTACTCATTAGCTATTTTCCATTTAACCAAATAGTTGCACTTGGTGGCACTAATTCAATAAGTGTGACTAATAAGTTGTTGTATTTGTCAAAAGCGCCTTAGATATTTGATTTGTTTTTTCCAGATAAAGGCGTCAAATATTTTCTTGAGTTTGTCAAATGGCAGACGCTCTTGTTCGCAAAATAAATAGAAGCAGTTCAGACTTGAATGATTTGAGGTAACGTGATGTCAAATTTATTAAATGTGGAAGATAAAAAAGTATTTTAAAAATAGCTGCAGGTATTGTTTAAATAATTAAATTTAATCATCTTAATGAAAACTTATATTTAAAATATGATGGGCAAACCACTGCGTAAAGCTTTTTGGGGAACCAGTGAATGTGATTCTGGAAGTAATTCAAAAATTAAATAAAAACAGAATAAAAAAAAAATATCAACAGTCATTTCTCACAGCGCCGGGATTACTTGGGCCACTTGCAGTAAATTAGGGCTAGCTCTTCACAGGGAATGAAATCTTTGGCTCGGCTTCGTCGGCAAACTTTGATGTCGGGCTCCTCTTCAGTTGTTTTATTATTTGTTTTTTCCAGGATCACCAAAGATATCCGGCTTGGGTTGGTTTATTATAAATAAGAATCGATTCTTAATAATAACTATTTATTTACGAAGACACATTTCTTTTACACAATTTTTACACTACGAATATGATCGCTTTCGCGTAACTCTTTCTTTATTTTCAAGCTATGCTACTTGCATCAGCGCTCAAGAGGTTCTCCTGCCCGTGAGGAATACATTTCCTCAAGAGGCTTAATTATTATATTATATTATTAATTTTAGAAACAGGTTCCAACGTTCCAGTTCCAATCGTGTAACCTGTTACGCGTACCTGTTACATTTGGAACAGGTTCCTATAGACAACCATTCTTACTGCGCTGCTTTGAGTGTTGTCTGAATACGTCACTTTTTCATAATATACAATCGTTTTACCAAACTGCATCTTAATTTAAATTATTGTTGCAAATGATTTCTAAAATATGTGAATTAATAAATAAATAATGAATATTAATTATGAAAACATAAACAAAGAGTTATGATAAGTTAGTTTAAGGTTTTATAATCTCAGAAATAGAATATAAGTGCGCTTTTATATTTATTACAATATAAGCTTATGCATGCATTTTATGTGTAAAATAGAATTCCATGTAAAAATAAAATGAAACGGTTCGATTAAAAATGTAATGTTAATGATATTATTTTAATGACCTATTCGGACCGAGTTCAAATTACTAATTACTAGTACTTAAAACAAGATAAAATGTAATAAAGTCCAAATTCTATCTATTTTCTAATATTGTCTATGATTTATTTTGAGGAAATACATTTTCATAATTTTTTTGAAATTGTTTCATAAATTGCCTCAAATACAATATGAAAAGTTAAATAATGTGATACAGGTATTAATTATATTGTAATAATGAAACTGTTCGAAAGAGGTTTAGTTTCAAATGTAAGCATTTCATATGTTATGTTCCAGTTCCAAAGCGTTCCATACGAAATAAATAATGTATGTAGGTACGAAACGGTTCCAGTTCCAAAGCGTTCCATGCGGAATAAATAATGTATGTAGGTACGAAACGGTTCCAGTTCCAAAACGTTTGTTACCAGCTTTCGGTAGTAACCTTTATTTTTTGAATCCTTAGCACCGTAGCGGTTTTCGTTGGCCTATCTGTTTGCCAACAAGCCAGCTTCGCTCAATGGAGATAGGGGGGATTCAATTAAGGCACAATACAAAAAAAAAGGAAAAACAGAAAAAAATTAACAAGGCAACTTACCAACCTGTCCGATGATATTTGGTCCTGGGCTCCAATTATTTTTTTACATTTTCAAAAACTTCATTAGTTTTTTAATTGCTATCGTTTCGGTAACGTCGTTACCTTCATCAGAGCTTTAAAAATTTATTACCGATGACAATTATAATAAATTATTAAAGCTCTGATTGAAGGTAACGACGTTACCGAATCGTTAGCAATTAAAAAACCAATTATAAGCTAATTATTATTTTAATTATCCTATCTCCAAATTAATTAATTTTAAAATATTTGTTATTAGATATAATCAATTCCGCAGCCGCACATTCAAAACTATATAGTTCCGATAGGTTATTGATGTCATTGTCCAAAAATGCACAGCCCCTCGTTCGTTATATGATCTGCAGAAGCTGAAACTAATGCCCGTACTATTAGTCGGAGATCCAATATCGGATTAATTCTAGATTCATGAATCTGAGATTCATTGATTGTATCAAATAGTCACGAATTCGGGTAGTATCGTTGAATTAATTGACGATATTGTTTTATTATACATATGTTCTGTTTTTATTTAAATTCATATTAAAATTTTCAATTATATTTGCAACATTTAATTTTGAGTTTTGTGTTTCTAATTTAATTGCAGATTCTATTTCACATGCTAAAATTTCTTTTGATTTGTTTGTATCCAAAGATGTTTTACAAAATCAAAATTATACAGTAATTAATGAACAATTAGATATTTATAACTCACCACTACTAGATATGTTAATAAAAATAAATTTTAGTTAAATAGAAATTTTAAATTATAATGTAAATATTTATATTTATTTGATAGATTATCTAACCTTAAAATTTGTAATGTCTAATAAATGACAATATCAAAATTCAAGCCAGCGGGAAAATAGAAATTTAAATATATAAAACGGATATCAGGGTAGCGGGAAAAAACAATTTTTTAAATATTAATCAATTATCAGTTTGAAATATTATATTACATTAATGACCGTATTCATAAAAGTCAGTTACAGTAACGGATCGTTAAATTTGACAACCGCAAAATTATTTATACTTATTCTACCATAAAAACAAGTTTGGCATAATAAATAACTATCAGAAATGAATGAAAAATAATATTTAATAATAACGTAAAATAAATAACATATATTTTTATCAAATTTATAAAAATAGTTTTGACGTTTTATCGAATTGTGAGGTTATGTTGTCACATTTAATAGTCATTAAATTTAATCAGCTTTTATGAATACGGGCATAATACATTGATAATGATGATTATTTATCGAAACATGTATGTTTAAATAAAATAAATAATTACATAAAATCATTAACTTCGATAATATGAATAAAATACAAGGATTTTATAAAATAAATAGAGAAAATATAAAATAAATTAGTATAGATTAATAATAAAATAAGTTATTACTTATCATGTGTATAGATTTTTGAGACATTTTTTATGTTACATTAGTAATGTGTAAATATTTATAATATCCACACATAACTAAAGTAACGTAAGAAATGTTTTTGTTAATGTGTTAAACACAATAGGAAACATAAATTATCAATTTCGGAGATGTATCAGGCAGTGCCGTAACTAGCTTTTGATGCGCCCGGTGCGAGGAAATCTTTTTGCGCCCCCTCTCCCCATTAAAACAAAAATTAAACAGTAAATTATTTTTTTATTTATATAATGGTATAAACAACAATAAATAAAAATTTAAAAATAATTGCATCAATAACTCTAATGCCCGTATTACACTGTCAATAATTATATCTTGAATTACATATATATATATATAAAAATATTTAAATCTTAAAAAGTTTGTAAAATGCTTTGAACTTCCTTCTTCAAATCTGCGGTATTAGTTTTCTTTAAACCAGTAATTGTCAAAAAACCTTCATCAATATCAAAATCTTCAGCAATCCTGTTTAGCTTCTCAAACTTCTTTTTTAAATAAATGAATGATGTATCTATAACTTGAAACATCTTATTTTTAGTCATATTAAAACTTGCAACAAAGCTTTCATCAATGTCTTGTTTTTTAGTCCGTTTTTTTTTTTGTAAAAAATGCTTTTCATACTTATTTATCACTCAGTTTCAAACATTTTAAAAACTTTGTTGTTGTGGAAGCTAGATGGAGATACTTCAAAAAAAAAAAACAATAAAAAAAAACATGCACAAAAAAGAAAAGGCTAAATGCAAAGTTCAGAATTTCAATAGAGCTATAAATATATTTCGTCAACCTCAACATAAATAATAGTATATAATATTAAAAAAAAAATGCAGGATACTCCAACCACATACAGCCAAACACTAATATTGTGGCCGGTGACTCCGTAGACAAAAGTGGGTTGAAACCATTAAGCGAGACCAATAATAATTTAGGTACATTCACATGCAAAATCAATTTTAAATCGCGTCAGTCTAGCATGAACTGCGAGGAAAATAACATCGATGCTGCGAAACATTTATTTGTTATTTTGCGAAGCCGGCGCTACCCGGGAATAAATTCAGTTTGTGTCTCTGAGTGTATTGTTTCCCTTTCTCGCATTATGCATCCTTCATTCTGGCTATAGTTTTCTTTCTCTCAAGATGCGCGGAAACGCCTGTCATGGGCCATAGTATTTGTGTTTGGCTGTAGGTTCCTTTTGTTTCTAAATCAAGTAGATAATATCACCCTTAGGTACCAAATGTAACATTAAAAGTATATCAAACATAAAAAAATGTTTCAAACAGTTTACACTACAACTACATAACATGTGGTCGACCCGAGTATAAGCTTATAGTCGTTTTACAATTATACTACAGTAAGTAAACTCTTATTTAGGTATATAAGTAATTTTCCAAATAACATTTAAACGATAAATTTTAACGCTCTAATGTTTAGAAGAACGTAATTCAACTTAAAGATGTAAGATGTATTCGATGTAACTTTGAACTTTAGTTATTACCAAAGACCGAGTAATATCCAGACCTAAGGTATATTTTAAACCAAGGAGCATATAACGTAAGTCTATCTAATCACCGATATGATACATTTAATTTAAAATATTACAATAAAATTAATGAGAATAACTATTTACTTATAGCTTAAGTACTTTATAATTCCCGAATGAATTTTGATTCAGAAAGAAAACAAAAGGAAGTTACAGGCTGTAACCACGAAGCCTATAAAAAATATATATATATATATCGTTAGAAATCATTGCAAAAAAAAATGTTACAGCTATAAATACCTTTCGAGTAAATACAAAAGGCTTCGCTCACTAAAACTGGTGGAAGTCGGCATCGTTGTCTGAACTGGACATGAGATATGGACTGCGCATCCAATTGGTTAGCCACATGGACAATTTACTCCAATTTATTACCAAACATGGGACAATTTATCAAAAATTGGCATACCCATTAAAAAAAGTACATGGCGTCCAAGTATCTTCGTCCGACTTTATGAATTAAAAATCAAAAAACTAATAAAAAAACGCGATTTTAATTACCATAAAGAGATAAATCAATTTTACCTTAAGTCGACATCCTCCCAGACACTAACACAACCTTATTTAATATTAGAAACGCATTATAGCTGCGTTACAAAATGGCGTACTCGCCGATTAAAAATGTATATAAATTCACCGAACAAAGGTTTGCACAAAAGAGACCGTTTATTTCCGAAAAAGTACTTTTAATGCTTTGAGATTAACAAAAAATTATTTCAAATTTGCGCATGACCCTCTTAACAGACGTTGCCAGACTTCCAAACCTCTAGTAAAATTACTCAAGTAGGTAATTCCTTCTCCAGTAACATGAAATGTAGCACAGACACCTCTAAAACATGTATTCCTAAACCAATACACATCTTGTCAACCACCAAAACTATTATTCCCATTAAAAATCAATTAATTTTAATTGCTTTAATAGACGCGGCAATTCCGCATAACAATTCCATCCCAGGCTGGTAACCTATAGGGAATTTGATTCCAAAAGGTTAGCAACACTGCTCTCACAGACCACTATCTGTCAAAATAATATTTTTTTTTTACATTTATAAACAACTTTATAAATGTCAAAATACAATCAAACCCAAAAGTTTAACTAGTTTTAGATAGTTTCAGTGCAGTGTCTGTGTACTTACTGGATTACAGCTGCAGAGACATGTTACTGGTAAGGTCACTCACACACCAAGTAATTTACTCAATTAATATTAACATGAAATATTAGAAATATATATTTAATTAATAAACAAAATTAATGATAACAATCTTTCTTTTAGATTCCTAACAATATATATATTCTTTGAAAGAAAGAAAACCGAGGCATCCCGACACCCAACATTATCGACAAACAAGGATGGTATTCATAAATGGAGAACATACTTTTAAACAAACTGCCAAATGAAATCTAGGATATTAACAAGCTAAGTATCAATATTCTCCCATTATAACCACCATTCCCTGTAATTAAAAATAAAAGTAAGTTTACCAAATTAATCTCTGTTCGTCCTTTTCAGTGCCACTCAACTAAACCAACCATGCTATATCGGCAACCATATCTCCACATATGCTGCAAAGGAAGGACTTATTGCCTTTATCACTAACCGAAGCTGGGACGTAACACGTTCCATACGGAATAGGTATAAAAAATTCCATATGTTCCATGTGGAACCTGTTCCAAAAATAACATGATAAATTGCGGAACATAGTACGCGTGTAACAGGTTCTGCTGCGGAACAGATTCCATGTACCTGTTACGCTAAATTCCGCCCATCACGCCACATTGCTCTCTGATCCCGTGACTTCCGGGATAGACAGCGCGCGGCATATTTTTAAATTCTGTAATATTACGGGTGTTACACATTTTCGGATGAATAGACTCGCAATGAAATAATTGATTGGCAAATACTAAAATATAAAAGTTAATAAAACTACAATAAAAACTTTAATAAGAAAAGCGGCATACAGCATCAACATCACAAATATCAATGAAAAGAATTTCTGAACCTGAACCAATGTAAAAATAAAAACCAACTTGTGCTTTAATTTACTTAATTTGCTATGTTATGTATATAAATGTTCTAAATTCAATAAAGAATAAAGAATATAAATCCATGTGCAAGTAATATATTCCAGATACCTGTTTAACATGTTACATCCTACATAAAACATAGACCCATGTTAAACAAATAAGCTTGTCGTAACCATGTAGGATATGTTTGTGAATATATTTAGATTTTTAAAGGAAGTAATAATGTTAATATTTAATATCATTATAGCACATTTACCAATCTGCCAAAAGTATTTCACTTCTCAAACATCTGATAGTAATAAGTAAATTGCACAAAACATTTTATTGAATGTATCGCAAACAGCAACACCATAAGCAAAAAAAAAAGTCATTGATGCAATCACAAAACACATGGCAGATGATTCGATAGCATTTTCTAAACCAGATAGAATGATGCTATAAAAATTAAGTAATTATATTGTATTAAATATATTATAGATTTTAAATTTTATATTTAAACTAAATTTATTGCAAAATTTGGTGTCCATGGAAGAATCATTGAAGTTGTCGATAGAACACATTTGGCTATGTGCAATACCAGCAGCCATATGAACTATTCAATTTTTCAAAGCTTTTAATAAATCATTTATATTATTTTAATTATATTTAAATATTTTTTACATCTTTTAAGCAATTCTCAAGAACCATTTCTAGTAAGAATTGCTGCGGAGGTACAGAAGAGCACAACTTCAATGTGTTACATGTACAAAATTGTGTAGAATGGTTTTGCATTTGTGTCTTAAAAACAAGATTCCGTTGCATACTTAAAGAACGGGTTTTAAAGTACAATCCTCATTGAGTTGAATGCATAGTTATCGGTCACGTTTGCAAAACTATTAAAAAAATTTAAAAACGCACGGTTTATTTAAACATCTAAAAAGAAGCAGTATCAGACTATTAAACAAGAAAACTTCAGATTCTTTTACCAGTTGAAGAAAATCCACCAAAAATTTTAATTCGTGAAATAATTCGTAATTTAAACTCATCAAATCATACAGTGCATGTAGTTTAAAAAAAATATATGATATAAATTCAAGCCATACATTTGTAAGGATAGAAAAAAATTACGCAAATCAAAGGTTGCAGTTTTACAACTTATTTTTGACTAAAATAAACAATAAATCTATTTTAAATTCTATAGACTGACAGAGTAAATCTTTGCAACTTCAGATTTGCTTAATTAGCAAAATACTAGTATATGGAACCAATAAAACTCATATAAAATCCAGCTCAATCCTCAAAACAGTGGTATTGTTAACAAAATTCTAATAGGGGATTAGATACTTTGCCTTACAGAAAATTATCATTGTAACTATATTAAAATTATCATTTTCTTTATTTTTCTTATTTAATTTGCATTTCTTTTGTGTTTTGGACTATTTGGTACTTTCTTTTTTAAATGTTTTCCCAGCACCTTTGTGTTTTTTTTAATTCTTTGGACTTCCCGCCTTTGCTTTTATTTTTTTGTTTTTAAAATATTTATTAAAATTATTATATTAAAACCACCTCGTGGTATTATTTATATTATATGATAAGCCCCTATTTTTTCCAGTAATTGAAGTGGCAAGGAAGCAATTAAATAATATATATGTATATAATATACACATATTTAGATAGACATACAAATATTAATTGTCATGTTATTATATTAATTCATTTCATTTGTGTTGTGTCGTAGTAGAATTTAATAATTTAATACAGGATAGTTAATTTAAAAAATAGAGTTAGAATATTAGGTTAGCTAATTATACAGGGTGGAACGGACCAAACTCCAGGAGTGGAATCTACACGTGAAAATAATGTAAAAAAACTCAAATGTTGTTATCCAGTTTTTATTTGTTTTCAAGTTATAGCATAATTAATTTTTTTTATCTAGTATGCCATGTTCGACGTTCTAAAATATTTGATAGCTTTTTTGTTCTGATAATGTGTCAGTGTGACGGTAATTTAACGTTTATTTTGTTTGTACGATTCATGTGTTACAATATGCCACACACTTATTCAAATTTAGAATATGCAAATATGGTGTTTGTTTATGGTTTTTGTAATGAGAATGCTACTGCTGCTGTTGAAGAATATCGTCAACGGTTTCCACATCAGACGTCCTAATAAAAATGTATTTATCAAAGTTTTCAACAAACTGTGCGAGACTGGAAAGCTTCCCAGTGTTAACATATCATCTGAACGAGCTACTCGACAATATTTAGAAGAGGTAGAAGATATTCTGGATGTAGTAGCAGAAGATGCAACGACCAGCTCACGAAGAATTAGTATTCAATTGGGTATTTCACAAACAAGAATAATAAACACACTTCACGAGCAAGGCTTACATCTATACCATGTACTGAGAGTACAGCACCTACAACCGGAAAATGATCTTAAACGTATAGAATTTTGTCGGTGGATAAAAATAATCCTTGTGTTGTATCGCGCATACTTTTTGGATCCTATAGAATAATAAATTGCTTTAAGCTGACTCTTTTAATGGTTGTATATATGATTCTATTACTTTTGTAAAATACGTTTTGGAAATAGGTTGATCAAAAGCCTGTCGCATTGTCAAAGTATTAGTAATAATATTACTTGTAAAATTTTGTTATAATATTATATATATATATATATATATATATATATATATATGTGTATGTATAAATGCCTATTCGAGGTAACGGACCCATATTAGAAAGAACGCTACGCTCGGCGGCATCACTTTGGGTTCACCCATCCAAGTAGTGACCAGAGCGGCCGTTGCTTAACTTTCGTTAGCGCTGGTATTCGTACATGCTCTCTCTGCCGTACTGCCGACTATAATATTATATAACAATATTATACTATTATAATGTTTTTTTCCTAACATGTTTTAAAAATTATTATTCCTCTTATCAAGTAAAGAAGAAGATATTATTTTAAATTCTCAACGACGTAGACAGAAATTTCGGTTACGAATTAACTTTTAATTTTTTGTCAAGAAGTGAATTTATCGAAAAACTTAAAATGAGCCCACAAAATTAAAATTTAAATTAGAAAAATACTTGAGCATCTTACCAAAAATAAAGCGATACATAATTGATTTAGAAATGGTGATCAATATCACAGGGTATCAGTGAACTATGAATAACGTATACATTTTACACCATATACTAGAAAAGAAAATAGGAAAGAAATTTGTATGCAACAAGTGAGCACCTAGTAAAAATATAAGAGGAAGAAGTATACGTGGAAACCGTTAGCAAAGTTTGTGTGGTAAAATGAGTGATAATGTTGGACTACAAAAAGTGTGAGATAGGGATGCCCACTCGGCCCTAAATTGCTTGCGGCATACATTGCAGATGTAGAAGAGATGCTATTAAACCGGGACTCAAAAATTACAATGCTACATCAACGGTTTGTCAAAGACAACAACCAGTTTTAAGTTTAATGTTTAACTGATTTGATTAAATAACTTTTACTCGTATTATTTTTTCACTAACATTATACGTTCTTGGCCAAGTTAACTCAGAGTATATTTTAAGTTAAATTTATTTAATAATTTTATAATTTAATGTATGTTTTTTAAGTTTTTTAATTTTTCAAGACCGGTTTTGGCTGTTACAGCATCATCAGTTATTATATCAATTATACAGGTGTTGTTGTGTATTCCAAGTAGTGTGATTTTGGTGAACTTTGTTTAAACTCATTGCTTTGTGGTTAAAATGCTTTTTATTTCTTAACATGCTTAACTATATTTTCACTCAAATGGAAAATTGTGAATATTTATTTATTAATCTACCAACTTATTATTTATTTCTTGGTTTATTTTTATAGTAGATAGAGCTATGAGGTTAGCACAGTGGCCCGAGCTCTAGTCTTACATCAACAAACAGAATTAAATAAAATGTTATAAATAACTTAAGTTTCAAATATATAAACTATATGTAGAAAGCGGTAAATTACAGGAAAAACGTTTTATTTATTTAGCGTGCAATTGTTTACTTTAAATAGAAATAGAGTTAAATTAGTTTCTTTATAATTAAGCAATATGTAATTATATATTGATACAATTAATCATCTTAATACATACAAAATTAAAGAATAGTAATATTTAGTAGCATGATTTAGTAAAATGATAAACCACAGCAAAGCCACATTACCTGCGATATACAGAAACACTTGTATAATAGATATAATAACTGATGATGACTTAACAGCCAAAAACAAAAAATAAATAAAAACAGCATATTAGATTAGATAGAACATAATGAAATATTTTCTTAAGTTATTATACGAAAGTTTAATTAATTCATGTTTAAGCTTAAGCTGTTAGAACGACAAAAATCATCGGCAGAGGATAAACTGACATAACAAGCAGTCTAAAACTTTTTGAGATTGATTATGGATTAACAGATGCGAAATTGATGAAAAGTTTTTGATCCCCGCCGACTACGATAATAACAGCTTCAACTTTAATATTAACTATTAATAATTAATTTAATGTTGCTATGTTTAGAGATTTTTTTAGAATGTATTTGGACTTAGAATTTGGAATATAGAAGAATTAGTTGTATTTATTTGTAGCTATACAACTTTTAATTTTATAATTATTTGTAAAATGTAGTTGTATATTATTGTGTATTAGGTTGTATTATAATTGATGTAATGCCCGGTTTCTCCAACGTCACTTGAGACGTTACTTGACCAAGCCCAGCTTATGTCGAGTTTGTGTTGCACCATGCATTTAGAAACAACGTTTTTGCTAGGATCCGGATAAATATTGCAATGTCTCCAATATCCACAATGCTGTTTTCTAATTGGTAAAAAAAACGATCTTGTCTTAATAATTTTTTTACTGACATTAATTTATTATAAAATATAAATGTCAGAAATTGTTACATTATGGTTATCTAAGCGTCAAAAAATTATAATTTTTAAAGAACACAATAATTAGAATATTTTGAAGCCAATAATACTGTAACTTATTAAATATTAAAATCAAAATTAATAAGCTTTGCAGTATATAAGGGCAAGTAGTAGTAAATAATTGTTTAGAGCCTAGAAAATAATATTGATGACAGTTGCAGAGCTTGAGCTCTCGAAATGCCCTCTTATTTGAGCGCTGCTTGACGCAAATAAGGTGAGATTTTGCTTTGGTGGAACGGAACATGCTGGAGAAACCGGTCGTTAATAATATTGAAATGATATACAACCTAAGTTATAATCGTTATTGAAACAAATCTGCATGTTTGTGCAATCAAGTTATAGAAACCATAGCAACCGTGTAAACATAAATTCACACAATAGAAACTGTAACGACAGCCAACTAAGATATATACTTAAGTTTTCATGATTTATTTTGTAGAATAATTTAAAACTACATCTTATTATTTTATTGCAAATAATAATTAATTATTTACAAGCATATTCGTTTTTCCATTTACATGATTTTGTGGACGTACATATGTATATTAATGCTCCATATTTTATTAAAAATAATTAATATATAACGTTGTACGAACAATTTAAGAAAATATGCATTCAATTATTGTTTAAAATCTGCATTTTTATTTAAACAGGCCTTTCTTGCAAACTTCAGTGTCCAATAAGCACCATGTTCATATTTTAAGAATATATTTAGTCACAACTACGAATTTGTAGCTGTGTGACTAAATTATATTATTATTGCTGTAGCTGAATATTATCGAGTTTATAATTATATTATTGTTGCGAGATAATATTGAGATGATACACAATCAACGTAATATATAATGCCGTTGTTGAAGCGAACTGAACAAACACACCATAGCAACCGTGTAATTATAAATTTACACAATAGAAAATGTAAAAACGGTCAACAAATTTATTTTGTAGAATAATATTATTTTATTTCAAATAATTTATTATTTACAAACATAATAGTTTTTATCATGTACATATATGAATTTGTTAATATTATTGCCGATAACGCTGGCAATCGATGTGCCATATTTTATTTAATAAAATATGCAACCATATTCTTAATTATTGTTTAGAACCTGCATTTGCATTGAAACAGGCTTTTTCGCCAACTTAATTTTATAATATCTTTTCATCTGTAATTGTATATTATTGTGTTTTGGATAATAATATAATATTGTCGATTGTAAGTTGTGGAGAATATATGATACACAACCAACGAATACAACCGCTATGCTACTAATGAAACGAAATGGATGAACACCGCATCTCGCATCTGTATGCATTCGTTGTTATCAGTTATAGAAACTATAGCAACCGTATAAAAATTAGACAGACGGCCAACTAAGATAATAAAAAGACCATCCCAACCGCTATCTTGATTTCTAGTATTGTACGCAAACTGCAACTTTGGTGTCGTTCGTATTTGTACATATAATTTGATAATTTATTTATTTTTTTTACCTGTACATTCAGAATAGATCAAACTATATTTTGTCATTGTATTTTGGTCAAATTATAATTGGAAATAGTAGATAAATATAAAAATATTAAATCTATGTATTTTTAAACACTTTTGAATACATTTTTGCGAATATAATTGATTATAATTTTTCTAAAAGAACATTTTAAAAACAAATTAATTATCAAATTATTTGTAAAACTGACCATAAAACTTAGCTAAGATTTCTTATAACAATACATAGGAACAGTTTTTAGTTTAGATAGCACATAAGCAATCATTATTTTGTAATTTCGTTGCGCTCATAAATGTCACGTGGTACTACAAAATTCAAATATTTACACAACCAATTATAACATAAATGTCATTACATTTTAATTACAAAAATTAATGATAAAATTACATTATAAAATTTACATTTAAATAATTTTTGTTTAGTGAATAGGGTGGGTGTTGTACAAAAATAATATAGACAAAAAGCAAAAATGGCAATATACTTTTAATCTTCCTGATTTTCTGAATCGAATAATGTAAAAATAATTATATACATTTATAACTGTTTTGCCATCT
Organism: Tachinus rufipes; assembly: GCA_963932245.1. NCBI lineage: Eukaryota > Metazoa > Arthropoda > Insecta > Coleoptera > Staphylinidae > Tachinus > Tachinus rufipes. The sequence goes on from OZ010747.1 coordinate 57,734,449, forward strand.
CCATGGATTCTTAAATAGTTACAAAACTATTCAATAAATATTTGAAGGCAAACTATTATTAATTGCCAGGCAATGGCAAACTAGCAAAGTATTTGTCTAATAAATCCCCCTAATGCAGCAGCGGTTCCCAACTTTTTATAACTAGCGTACCCCGTGATATGTCATTTCTCTAGTCTAGTAAAAAATTTGGTGAGTAATCGCATTAAATTAAAATAAAGAACCTATTACGTTATTAAAGAGAATATATTAGTTTTTTTATACATGTAAAAATACAATTACAATACAAATATAAAAACTTTAAAGATAATTTATTTATATTAAAAATATTATTACACAAAAAAATTAACTTTAAAATATTTAATTAAAGATTTTTTTATGTCAGGTTCGACTGATGTGAAGTATAATCTGAAATCTGCAACTGCATTCAGTTTATTGCAATACTTATTTTTGATATATAGATAACAAGAAAAGGCTTGTTCCACAAACCTTTGTAAATGGCAACAAAAACGTGCTTTATCAGAAAGTGACTTAAATTCTTTGTTAATATCTGCCCAAAAACCATAAAGACATTTTGATTTAAATTGGCATTTTAAAATCGAATCAGTGGAAATTTCGATCAAATCCATTTTTCTTCATTGTCAATTTAGCTACCTGAAAGTATTCTTCTTCAAACGAATTTAGAATCTAATACTTTGTTTTGTGAGGTTTTGGAAAGTATTTCTGGAAATTCAATTTTAATTCTTCTATTCTATTCTATCTCCAGAAAAAATTGTAAATTGTTTTCAGATAAGAAACTGTGCAATGTTTCAAATACTTCAAGTTGATTATTATTATTACATGACTTCTAAAAATCAAATTTTTCAATCAATTTAATTTTTTAATCCAATTTTGCCAGACACACTAAATATCCTTGTTTTATTTTGGAGTGCCAATTTAACGTATTTATATGTAAAGTATATATATGTATATACAGGGTGTAGATTAATTGGCGGATAAACGCCAAGTAACTTTGTAGACCGTGCCAAAAGAAAACGAAATTTTTTATTCCAAAATGCTGAGAAACTCTTCGTTTGGTCTCACGAGATCCTCAAAGTTTCGTTACGCTTGGCAACGTAGCAAAATTTCTATTTCTCTATTCAAACCTATAATGTAGGCAACTTAATACACACATCAATTGTTATTATTTATTATAAACTACAAATGTTCATATTGGCCACCGTTTATTTCTAAACACTATATGGTATCATATTCATGACATTCTCAACCATCACCGGCGTAATTTGAATATTCATTTAAAGTAAAAGTCATAATAAAATAGAAATATCAACTGACATTCATTGCATAGCCTACGTTATAATTTGATATTTATTTCTACATCAAATGTTATTATTTATTATAAACTACAACTGTTTATATTGGCCACCGTTTGTTTCTAAACACTATACGGTATCGAATTCATGACATTCTCAAGCATCACCGGCGTAATTTGCATATTCATTCAAAGTAAATGTCATAATAAAATAGAAATATCAACTGACATTTATTGCATAGCTTACGTTATAATTTGAATTTTATTTAAAAAATTTGCTACGTTGCCAAGTGTATTTTTTGTTTAAATTTGATGTATTCTTGGAAAGTTATTTGCACATTTTTCAATATTTTTTTATTATTAATTTTTAATAAACCTCGTAACTTTTATTATACTAAAAAAGAAGATATTTGGTACATAAAATACGCAATTAAAACAATATTTGTATTGACAAAATTGAAACTTTGAGGACCTCGTAAAGCCAAACAAAGAGTTTCTCAGCATTTTGGAATTAAGATTTTCGTTTTCTTTTGGCACGATCTACAAAGTTACCTGGCGTTTGTCCGCCAATTAATCTACACCCTGTATATGGGTAATTTCATTACTTTTCGACTAATTTGAAAAAGTCGACTTCTTTGATTTTGCTCAAATTTTCAAGGATCAAAATATAGATGAAAAAAATTGATTCCCAAAACTTTGGACCTTAGAATATTGCCTGTTCAAAATTACACACATTTGAAGGTCAGAAATTTCACAATAAAACGTCTTTTTTAACTTATTTTGTAACTCAATTTTTGGGCTTCTGAAAAAACATAAAAAGGTCCACGATGGCTCATTTTTTTCCTGATTACATGTACTTTAAAACCCATATTCGTATATTTAATGTTGAGGCAGTCATTTTGATATATCAAGCTTTAAACATTATTAAAAAAAAAAACGTAAATTTGAAAAGTTGCAAGATTATGCTTTGTTTAAACCGTTCTAACTTTGTCAAATCTTAAGGAAATTTGATCTACAAAGTCTAGATTTCTTTGTGTTCAATCTTTTTTTAAAGTTATCAGACTAGACTTATAAAATCAATTCATATTCACCACTATTTTGATGCAGGAAGTTGCACATGTTTTTGCGATCTTTAAAACTCGTAATTTTCAAGTCCCGAAAAAACGCTGTCACCCTATGTCAATTTTAGTCAAAATTTCAGTAAATACTCTTCAAACCACAAGAAAAAAGGTTATTTATATTAAAAATGGTATATCAGGTATTATCAAGAAGCCATTGAGAAAATGCAACTCGTTGTGCTGCGTCACCTGGTTGTAGATGTTGTACTTTTGATAATAATATGGGTGAACGTTTTCACTAAAAAACGCGTCAAAAAAGTTTTTATCGGGAAATCTCAATTGCTTGGGCATTACCATTAAATCCGTAAACAAAAATGATATCTGTGTATTCTCCGTGAACAGCATTTTTATCAAATTTTACTAACCAAACAAAGCATCAATGCACACTTGTTAAAGTAATGTTGTTTTGTTTGTGTTTTTTTGCTAACTAAAAAGTTTTTTAAATATTTTATATGTGTTGACTATCTCAAAAGCAAAGCAAGATAGACAAAAAGTGATTTAGATATTTTGAAGAACAATGCCGATTTTGACGATTTTTGAATATAAAAAAATTCTTGATAATGCCCAATATACCATTTTTCATATAAATAACCTTTTTTTCAATTGTGTGTCATTTTGAACAGGCAAAATTCTAAGGTCCAAAATTTTGGGAATCTCATTTTTTCATCCATATTTTGATCCCCGAAAATTTGAGCAAAATCAAAGAAGTCGACTTTTTCATATTAGTCGAAAAGTAATGGAATTACTCATATATAAATATGCGAAGCCTTAATTAAGCCATTGCTTTAAAAAAAATTGTACCTCATGCTCAAATAGTCTGCTGAGCATTTTACCACGAGATAGCCATCTGATTTCTGTATGAAAAAGCAATGTGGAATGGTGACTCATCATGCTATCACAGTTTTAAAAATTCTTGAGTTTGTGAGCCTCGATTTTATAAAATTAACCGCTTGGACAGCTTCATAAAAAACAAGTTTCAAATTACGAGGAAGGTTTTTAAATGCTAAATTTTGTCTATGAATACAGCAATGACTCCAATTTGAGTTTGAGCCTACTTCCATTACACGACTACGAAGACCGGAGTAAATACCTGACATAGACATGGCACCATCGGTACATAATCTACAGCATTAAGACCAATCAATCCCCTTTGCTTTGAGGTAAGAATAGCATTAAAAATATTCTTACATTTTGTGAGTTCTGACAATGGATGACAAAGTAATAGGTTCTCTTCAATTTCGTTATCAATTAAATATCTTGCTATAACAAACAAAATAGCAAAATTGGCAACATTTGTGCTTTCATCAACATGTGTAGCAAAAAATGTACTATTTTTAATTCGGCTTACCACTGTCATTTCAACGTCATCAGATATATCCTGAATTCTTCAGGATATTGTATTGTTCTAAAAGAGGAATATTGCTTACTTAAGGTACTTGGTCTTCTCCGGGCATACAGCAAACAGCATCTTTTATACAGGGAAGGATCAAATTCTTGCCACATTCAGCAATACGGTAACTAATATGGTAACTAGCTTCAACAGTATTTTCGAGATTTTTGTTACATAACTCGATATACGTCTTCACACTCGATTTACACTTATTTTGCTCCAAGCGTTTAAAAAAATTATGTTCCTTGTTTTTATAATTAGGATGTTTCATTTTTAAATATCGTAAGAGTTAGGAAGGTTTCATGCAACCGTTAGATAAAATATCTCCACATACTACACATTGAGGTTTAGTGCATTTTTCATTTCCTATGTAAGTAAATCCATATTTAATATATTCATTGCTGTACTATCTGATTTTCTCTTTTATATGGTTTTTTCCATAAATGTTTACATCCAAAGTGTTGTTGTCTTGAGATGTATTTGGCAGATGAACGCCCGTTCCACATTATGTGTAAATTCTTTTTGTTTTTCTCGTTCCAACTAATTGTCCATATTATATCAAATAATAAATCAAATATAAAATTAATAAAAATACTATATAAATAATGAAAAAGATTCCGCTGAAGAAACTAGCTATCTGTTTTCTTCTAACAATAAATAAAACTTTTTATAAACAAAAAAATACTTTTTCAAACATCACGTGGAAATACTGTCGAGATAAAAATAAAAACAGTAACACACCACACCACAGTACAATTGCTACAGACACCGTCTTTCACTCACACATTCGGTGCTATTCTCTATGCATATTGCTAGAATGTGAGCAAGATATATTGCTAGCTAACAATATGAAATGTCATTTTAACAAATCTTGCTAGCTAACAATATAAACTGTCATGTTAACAAATCTTGTTTGCTAACAATATAAACGGTCATCACATCAGGAAGCGTCGCAAATCTCTAGATAAAATAATAATAGTATGATTAAAAATTAATTTTGTTAAAGTGACAGTTCATATTGTTAGTAATCATAATTTCTTAAAATGTAAGGTCATTTTGTTAGCAAGCAAGGTTTGCTAAAATGACAGTTCATATTGTTAGCTAGCAATATATCTTGCTTACATTCTAGCAATGTACATAGAGAATAGCCCCGATTGACCGACTGCGCAGCACTATGCGCACCAAATATACCACAACCAGATGAGTCAGTGCTTTTGATCTGGTGGTGTTGCAAAATTCTTCTTTAAATGGCATCGACCATATTGCCACAGGTGTTCATTTTATTATGAAAATAGGGATGGATATTCATATTTGTTGATAAACATAAATTTTAAATATTAACAAGTACAATTTTCACTATTTAATTTGTGATACATAACATATCATTATTTTGTTATTATAACTAAATTTGTCTGTATCCCTAAACAACCTACGTAAACTGTAGGTTCCGCATGTTTGTGTAGAATTATTTATCGTACACCACTAACATATGAAGAAGTTATTTAAAAGCAACAAGGAGTTTTGATACACTGATTTTTTTTTATTTTTAGTCTCCTCGGGGTAGAAGAAAATATTAATTGCTAGCTTTTTAAAGTTATCAAAAAGTTTGGATACTCTATAAATTGTTAATGCTAAGCAACAAGGAGTTTTGATACTGCATCAATTTTTATTGCTACCTTTTTAAAAGGTTTTGATAATTCTTACATTTTTATTGATACTTGTTTAAAGGCAACAGGGCCTTTTAATACTCCATCCATTTTTTTGCTAGCTTCCTAAAGGCTCAAAATTATCTACAAAAGCATATTTATTAAAACTATTTGTTTTTGTAAATTTAAAACTAAATATCAACTTACACAAATAGAATTTTTTTGTCGTATAACAAAGTTAATTGTAATTAAATTTGGTTTGGAAATATCAGTAATACATACATTATTTGTTGGTTTAAAGCAAATCAGATAAGGATTTTTTTCTAAATAAGTTTTTTTTGTAAGTAAGTATAACTCACATGTATACTTATCATTCTCTGTTATGAGACCTAAACATATATGATGTACTCATCGTTACAAATTGTTTGATGAAATTGCAAATTATTTCCTAAACAATAGTGTAAATACATATTTGCCTTTATTTGATTGGTATATACAGATTAATTTATTTTAAAAGTCTCTCTATTTAATGCAAAATAAAAATTTCACTATTGTCCGTATAATATAGATAATTAATTCCCTCTATTTAAATATTATAAAAGAGTGTGGTTTAGCATTATTTTTTAAATACTATTTTAGCCGCATATGGATAAGTGTTTTTTGCCTGTCTGCGGGGCTAGTTTGTTTGGGGTATGGAGGAATGATGAAAGGGTTTCTAAATATTTGTCCAGTACCTTAAGTTTGGTGTAGACAGTTTTTAAATATTTTCCAGTATCTGAAAGTTTGTCGGGGAGTGTTTTCCAATTTTGAGTTGCATATGGATACTGCTTTTTGTCTGTCCTGTGGAACTGGTTTGTTAGGGGGAAACTGCATATGGATAATGTTTTTTGCCTGTCTTTGCGGGGTTGCTTTGTTACACAGGGTGCGAGATGCGTCCGACGGAGAGCCTCGCCGGACGCATTATTCCACCCTCTCTGTTGGATAGTTTATTTCACTCTCTAAGCGGGGCTAGCTTGTTGGGGGGAAAGGAGTTTGTTAGGAGATGTTTTTAAATGTCGTATTAAAGCAATTTTACATGTTATAATAATGCTAGACATCGTCTTAGATCATTTTTATTAAATTAAAAAAAATATTTTTTTTCAGTAATTTCTGACTATTTTAGTCGTAGAAATTGATTAATTCTTTTTTTTTTAGTTCAATATGACCCGCAGAACAAACTCATTATTAAAGTGCAGATTTATGGGTAATTCCACGATAGTTCGGACAATCGTCCCCACATCGCTATCTCCGATTTTGATCAATCTTTGTACACATATTTGGGGTACCAAAATATGACGATTCCTAAAATTTTAGATCTCTAGGTGCAATACAGTGTACATTTTGTGCAATTTTTGTGTGTCACTCAGAAAGTGATCTTTATGCATAAAAAGTAACCCCTGCCAAATTTCAGCCGATAAATTAACTCGACGTAGTCTTCAAAAGCATAATCGGAGTTTTTATTGAAGATTTAGTATTATTTAGTAAATTTGTACCAATTATCTTAGTAGATGTTGAGAGAAGCGTATCATTTATTTCTAAAAATACTTCGTCAGACCGAAAACAAAATATTATAATTACAAATTTAGAAAAATATATTATTGTTAATTTCAGCTAGATTAAAATAAAATATTTATTAATATGTTGTGTAGTATAATATAATGTTTATTTTTTAACCCTATAACATAATACTTTTTCTAAAGTTCAATTAAAACTTGCAATGTAGTTTAATTTATAATATAATTTATCACAAAACAAAAAAATGTAGCTTATTTCGGCATTTTTTCAGCTTTTTTTTTAAATTTTAATGCATATTATAAGCGCATATTTTAGAACATTAAATTCCTTTTCATCTGCACTCTACTCATTATACATTGTTGGAAAAGCTCCTAATGAAATCTATCCAACAAAAAAGTTTAAAAATGGCGGCCAATAATGTCTTGTTTTAGTTTTTACCCCAAAAATCCGATTTTATATTTAGCCCATTTTGATGAAAATCACATTTTTGACTAATTTAGATACCAGAAACACAAATCTGGCAATTAAAAATCTGAAAAAAATTCTACTTAGTTTTTCAAACAAAAAAAACCATTTTTAAAAACTCATAAAAAGGGTTGTGGACAAAAATTCAAAAATATGATATTACAGTCTGTTAAAACTCTCTTCCTCTTTCAAATAAGACTATGCATGCGCAGCTTTCAACGTTAAACTCAATCAAACAAATCAATTTTTGGCCGAAAATTGCGTTTTTGCAAAGTTTGACAAATCATTGCCTATTACAAATTTACGTTTTTTGAGAAAAACATTCTCACGCCGCAACTGATTTTTTATTTGGTTCCAATTTTCAGTTAAATAGTTGATAAATCCAAAAATCCATATGCCCTATATCTCGACCGTTTTTAGAAAAGGGTTGAAAATAGCTTTAAGCATGGGTAATTTTGAAGGTACCTTAAGATGAGTTTTTAAAAAAGTTTAAGGAAAGATTTTGAAAAAGTGAAACTACTTAGAGAAGTCAAGGAATCCAAAAAAAATATTGAAAAATTATTTATGAACAACAATCTGGTAACAATTGATTAAAAAGGGTGTTTTTAGTAAAAAACGGCCCTTGCAAAAACCGCAGGGTTTGTATTTATAAAAAAATTGTTGGGACAATGTATTAAAAATATTGGTGTGTACATTTGTATTTTGAGTTGGTAGATGAAATTTATCGCATCAGAGAAACCCTTGTTTTGTTGGATGCGCAATAGTTGAGACAGTTTTGTATCAGATGAACCTTTTCTTTTACTTAAAGCGTTTACCCGCTTGTTATTTTGTTTTTCTTTCTTCATTTTTTAATCTAAAAATATTTATAACAATATTAGTTAGTTTTTCCACTTTTATAAGATAAATTATGTGCTTACCAATCGAAGAGGATGAAGCGGAAGAGTTTGATGCTTCATCACCAGATTGATTTGTTCCTCCTTTACAAACATTTGGAAGATTACAAATTCTATTATTTCCCTTTTTCGTGGCATAATTGCAAATTATAACTTGTAAATATAACTAACACTAGATTGTATTAAGAAATACATTTAAATTACTAAATATTACACAACCCTGTAAACAATAATGTAAACAACACTAAACTGCAAATATTTGTTGCTAATTATATTAATTTGTTTGCCCGGGAATAATACAAATATTTCTTATAGGGTATTGTAGTTTCTCACACTTATTGTATTTAATTTGTTGTAAATTAATTATGTTTAAATAACCGTACAAACGCGGGAAACACACCGTTATCATCAGAAGTTTATGAAAATTAATTTTCATAAAAAATAATTTTAAAATTATCATTTACTTAGCTGTTCATTACGTGGGAGTAAAACAGTATTCATTTTAATAATGCCGGGAACCACTTCTTTTCTCGCTTGCACTTATTATAGTTGTTATACTTGTTCTCACTATATTCAGATTTTATAAATACCTAAAACATTAAACGGTTGCTAATTATGTTAAAGTAATCATACCAACACGGTAGACACATCATTATCATTATAAAACTTTAAAGATTAATTTATAAAAAATAACTTTTTAAAAAAACTACTTAGCTGTCAATTACGTGGGAGTACAATATTAAAGAAGATGATATTTTAGTAGACCAGGCACTATTTGTTTTCTCGCTCGCACTTATTGTATTTGTTATATTTTGTCCTGCTTTATTTAAAATCTAAAAAATAAAACATAATTAAACAGTATTTTACTAATGCTCACAGTAACATCTGTTTTCTCACTCGCAGTTATTATATTTGTTATATTTTTGTCTTGTTTATTTAAAAACTAAAAAATTATTAAAACTTTGCTATTTGTTTATAAACAATTCAGAAGGGTAGCGTCTTTAAAGTACATATTAAACATAAAAATGGCATCAAATTATAACACAGGTAAGTTTTGTTAAAATTATTTATTTTCATATTAGTTAAAATTTTATTATTATTTTAGAGAAATTGAGTGAATTATCTTCTGAACAGCCTCCATCAATCAATGATAAGTATTAAGATACAGTTTTTTATCTAGTATAAACTTAACTGATGGTATAAAATTTAAAACTTTATTTTTGTACAGTGGATACTGTGCAAAATCTATTATTAGTTATAAATAACCTAAGAAAAGAATTAGAAGAAGCTTTTCTAATTTAAGGAATATGGAGGAGGAAGCTATGGATTCGGCGTCCGTAATAGAAACTGTGAGTATATTTATAATTTTGTGTCATATTTTATTAATATGTGATAATTGTTTTAGGACAACGGAGAAGGCAGAGGAGGATGGCGTGGTGGCCAAAAAGGCGGAAGTGGTGGCACAGGAAGATGGCGTGGTGGCCTAAGAGGACGTTGAGGTAGACGCCGCCGTCGTCAACCTGTAAGAATTTTATTTATAATTTTATTAGAATTGTTTTTTAATATTATTATTTGTTGCAGGCAGCCGTAATAAATAATGATTACGGCAACATATTTAAAAAGTTTAATTAAAATTTAATTCAAATTTATTTCAAATAATATGTAATTATTTTAATTTATTTTTTTTTAATGTCATTGTTTTTTACTTTTAATAAAATATTAATAAAAAAATCATTTATTAACTTTTTTTATTTATAAAGAGTTTTCTAATAAGAAGTTTTAAACAAAACAGTGATTAAGTGTTGGTTAAAAATTGTGCCCTCACGTTTACTGAAACACGAAGTAGCGTTTGAGTTAAAAATCCGAAGATTAGTAAATCAATCATTGAAAGTTTCAGAATTAAGGTTTGTCCTAAAGAAATTTATAACTGAAAATCGTCTACCTAAAGAAGAGTTCGACCAGGATTTGTCGGATAGTGACAAGTCAAAGTTAGACAATTTATTACAATTTTGCCCAAGAATGACTTTTAGCTAGTCGGGGATTAATTTCAAATGAATTGAAGTGTGCAATATGCTTCAAATAAATATGACTTTGAAATGTACAAAATGCAAAAGTAGTAATTTTTTGAGAGGAGGAAATGCTTAATGCACTGCCAGTCAACCTGGGCCTGTGCGGGACTCTTTCTCTTGTTCTAAAGAGGCTCTGCCCGCTAAAACCACCCCTCGTTTCTCCTACCCCAACCCGGCACTGCTTAAGCATTACTTCAGGTATGTCACGTGACCTGACCTTGCCTTACATAACCTCAAAACTAATTTTTTGAGGTAATAAAAGTCGATTGCCCAATAAAACACTCACCAAGTGTTATCAATGTGAAACAATAAACACAATTGTTTTGTTAGTATCGTAATAGTTGCTAGTGTATTTATAATTTCTTGACTTTTTTTTAAACAAATGGATAGGAAAACAATAACATTGTGAAACCTGCCATTTAAAAACTAGCCAACCAGATGATATTTTTAATTGAAACATATTTTTTAACTCTAAAACAAAGATGCCACTATGCTAATTCTTAATACACAAATATTTTATTGTTAGTAAATATAGAAGTTTTTCATTTTAATAAATAATAAAAAATGTATATAAGGCATCAAGAACCTGCCAAAATAATATTACTGTCAATTAATTCATACATTTTTTTTTTCTGATAAAATGCAGAAAACAGTAAATGATGTTTAAACACGCAAAGAAATATTGGCCGAAAATTGGTCAATATTTGAATTAGGCAGAGCGTTACCTGAAAACAACCCAATGGCTTCACTACAATTTTTGGCTGGTCGAGGTTTAATCTGTAATGAAATAAAGTGTGAGAAATGCTTGGTTCAAATGAACATAAATAAAAAAGCAGAAAGAAGTGACGGGTATTTCTGGAAATGTACAAAATGTAAAGACGGTAAGTCTGTTAGAAATAATTCTTTTTTTGCTTGGTCTAAATTGCTGTTGTGTCAATTAATTGTAATTATTTACGGTTGGTGTCGGGAGTCATCTGAAACGGAAATTGTAAATGAAGCCGGAATTTCTGAAACCAGTCAGCATACCATTATTGACTGGTACAACTTTTGTAGAGATGTTTGTCACAATTGGCTTGAAAATAATATAGTTCAGTTAGACGATATTGATGAAGCTGGTAATTCAAAAACAGTCGAAATTGATGAAAGTAAATTCTATCATCGTAAATATCATCGTGGTTTATATCGAGAGGGACACTGGGTTTTTGGTGGGATTGAACGTGGTAACCGAAAGTGGTTTACTGGTAGATGTGCCAGACCGTTCGGAAAATAATAAAGCAATAAAAAAGCAATAACAGGTCATTTAAACTAACACTTTTGATCTAGCAAACTCATAGTCAAACAATGGCAACTGCTCAAGCTACTAGTAGGAAAAGACAGTTCGACCCTGACACAAAAGCAGAAGACAGCAATGAAAAGAGACCAAGATATAGTCAAAAACCTGATATCAAAGACAAAGTCCTTAGGTTTATCAAAGCTTCACATATTCGAGTTCACAGGTCCGTCTATTATGACAAAACAGCTAAAAAGGTGCTCGATCCTGAACTGCTCAACATTACTGTCGGAACCCAGGTGATGAACATCGTTTTCACTCATTACTCTCTGTGCAGGCAAAAATGATTAGGCAAGGGTGTTGGATTTGAGACTAAAGTTGATAAGGGAGCACCAACGATTAAGACACCCGGTGGAACTTTCCTTGGAACGAAAGAGGACATGGTGACGATCATAACGGAGGAAGCGAATCGTCAGGGGTTATATTTCTCGTCAACACTTCCAGCAGGTAAATTGGGGCACGTTATCTCGGAATGGTACGGAATCGCTGGTCCTTATTTGAATTTCTTGACGGGATTTGGGTTGAGGATGAAAGAAATCAGATTGGGTCATGCTAAGTTTCCTTTCAAGAAAGAGACTGACCAATCTCATGTATATAGTGTTGACAAATATGGGCTTAAGAAGACTCACCATATTTTGCTTGAAGGGATAAGATTTCCACCAGAGCGTAGGTCCTCTATGGTACAGTCCCTGGGATGTATGACTGCTTTAATATGTACCTTCATGCGGAGAAGTTGTATGAAAACAAGTTCTTAGTTGCCTGTTGCAGAGCTTTTGCACATATTCCGAGCATTGATATTATTTTGACCACAATCAAAGGGAAGAATTTTTCAAGCATTAAGGGGATTGTGGCATTGTTGGCAGATATTAGTATCATTACCACTACAAGGCAGGCCACCAGAGCTTTTATCCCTCCTAACATCTTTGCTGCATATGCGGTTTCTGAGATAGATATCCCGAAGGCCATGGTAGAAGATGACAATGATCCCAATCCTCACAAATCCATGCCCGATGTAACATCCAAGGAATTTAGGTCGTTGATCAACTTTTCAGGATTACCTACATATGCCGTTTATCAGCATGCAGCGACCCAGAATTGGGTATACAACACTCAAATGTCATCTGAGGCGGCTGCACAAATGATATTTCATTCGGTTTGGGACATACAAAAAAGACTTGGGGGTTCTAGGACAGATTACTGACACCAAAACATGGTACAAGAGAGACGCAATAATAATAATAATAATAATAATAATAATAATAATAATACGTTTATTCATGTAGCCAAATATACAAAAAGGATATGAAAAGTCAAATAATAGTTTAATTACACACAAGTATAAAATACAATAAATAAAATTATAAAAACATATTAAAATATAGAACAATATAAACATTTAAAAGTATAAAACTATATGTAAAAAGTAAATTATATAATATGACTGATAAAAAAAAAACAAATTAAAAACAGAATTAGACTCAACTAGATACTGATGCTATTGCCACATTTCGTTTTCATACTCATGTATTGAATAATAAGCTTTTTTAACAAGAAGCTTTTTTATCTTTTGTTTGTAAATATTTATTGAACACTTCTTGATAACTTCGGGTAGATGATTAAACCATTTGACACCTACTGTGTCTATGCTTCTTTTTGTAATTTTTAATTTACACTTAGGAATTTCTAATATGTTCTGATTTCTTGTGTTGTAATTATGGTAACTACTTAAAAAAGTGAATTGATGAATATTATTTTTAACATATATCAATACTTAAAATATAAACAAAGAAGGTACCGTTAAAATATTTAGTTTTTGAAATGATTGTCTGCATGATATGCGAGGATGTAGTCCTAGCATTGATCGTACGATTCTTTTTTGCAATATGAATACTCTATTTAACTGGCTAGATGTTCCCCAAATAATTATACCATATGATAGTATTGATTGCACATGGCTGTTATAAAATAAAATTCTCGATTTACCTGATGTCTTAAGTTGCACATTACAAAACAATAAGACAATAGTTTATTACAAAGAGAGTCAACATGAAAATTATAATTACAATTTGAATCTATTTTAATTCCCAGAAAGGAAATGTGGTTAGCTTCTACTACTGATTGACGATCACATTTTATAAACAAGCTATGATCATGTTGCAAATTATTGGCAAAGAATCTAAGACAAACGGTCTTATTAGTATTTAATACAAGATTATTTTTTTCAAACCATTGTTTCATTTCTAGTAATGTGTTGTTTGCCGATGATACCAGATGTTGTATACCTTGGTTGGAAGTCACCAGGAAAGAGGTATCATCTGCATACATTATAGAATTTTTAAAGTTATAATCATTTGTATATATAATAAAGAGAAGTACAGAACCTTGTGGCACACCTCTCTTCATATTTAATGGAGATGATACAAAGTTTCCTATTTTAACATAATGATATCTACTCTGAAGGTAACTCTGAAACTAATTTAGTGCTATTCCACGTATGCCATACCTTTCCAGTTTTTGTAACAAAATATCATGATTTACTAAGTCAGATGCCTTTCAGTCGCCCAATACAAAAGGTACAGAGACAAAAATCACATTGCCCAAGTTCAAGTATGTCTCAAAGCTGAGTGCTGCAAATCAAACAGGAGAGCTTGCCCAATCATTCAAGCAGGTAGCTTCTATTCCAGCAACTAGTGGTTGGAGAGATAAAGTGTTCAGTGAGTCCTTCTTTAAGTACTTGAATGAACTAAATCCTGTAGGCAGTGGGAACGCAACCATCCAAGGGATAGAGTCTGGCCTGACAGTGATATTGAAGGGCCTCATTGATAAGCTCCGCAAGAATGGCGGGGTGCAAGAAAATGTGGGAACCACTCCATGGATTGATGCTGCCAATGTTAATGGGGATTGTTTTAAGCCGGGATACAAGCCTGTGTTTGACAAGAAATGGAAGGCAGTGGAAACCATGGAATATTTCTTGGGATAATCCTATTTTGTATTTTACATTTTTCAGATTTTATATACAGGGTCCTATAGTTTCATATTATTTTTGGGAAGATGATATATATATTGTATTGTATACATTATTGCCTTTAATCTAAATTTATTTTGCCCGGTTCCATTATAATGTCAGATGCTTGGAAAAGCTATTCCAAAATCAATGAAATTAATGATGGTATATATTGTTCATCAGGAACACTTTGTGGACCCAGATGACAATAATACACATACCCAAAATGTGGAAGGAATGTGGATGCGTGCCAAACGAAAACTACGGTATGGTTTTGGTACATCCGAAGCATTATTTCCAACATATCTCGACAAATTTATGTGGAGAAATCATTTCGACAAAAAAATTATTTTTCCAAATTTTATTTTGTGTATTAGCGAACAATACCCGTTATAAATTAACAAAACAAATTAGATGTAGCTTAACGCAACATACAATTTGTTTACTTATTTGCTTATTTATTAAAATTTTATTCAAATTATTTATTGTAAACTTCATCTAAATTATTTACGCTTCTTCTACATAATCCACAAAGTATACCATGATTAATTTTATTTTAGTAACTTTTTTTACATACCAAATTTAATTACATTTTCTGTTTTCACAATAAATTCTACCAAAAACTTCTTGATTGTGACGTTTGATTTTTATGACATATTAACAGCAGTTTTTTTCAAGCTATGTCATTAGCTATATTTTACTTCCGAGAGGCACTTACCTATAATTACTCTCAAGTAGAGCGACACTTATGTAATACATCTTATTTACAGTTTTGAATATCTATTAATATTCATAAATTATTTTGATTAGTTACTACTTTTACATTAAACAACACATTAGATATGTTATTGTACAAAACCATGCTGTACAAACAAACTCCAACATTAGTAATGTTTCTTGTTCGTACTCTAATGACAAATAATTAATTTGTTATAAAAGTGTATTTATGTTTTGTACTATTCAATTGCTAATAATGGATTTTCTTTTGTACAATTTGATTGACAAATAATTATTTTGTTATAGAATTGTATTTGTTTTTTGTTACCTTATTCAATTGCTCATGTTGAAATTTGATTTCATACAAATACATATCTAATGTGCTACCAGACTTAATTGTCACTTCTGTCTGCTTTTTTATTTATATTCATTTGAAAATTAAATTGACGTTTTAATACTATATCAACCTTACCAACCTGGTTCTAACAGGTTGAAGTATTTCCGACTTTTTTTTTTATTTCAAAATGTGATATTTAGGAATTACTTAATATGTCACAACAACATAAAAATATCTTTGAATTTCAACAAGTAAAACCACATTTGTTGAAACTATCACATTGACTATGCAGGATAAAAATGCCAAAGCGGTTTCAAAAATGACCAAATACACAAATATTTTCTACAGACTACAACAGTTACGGCTTATTCATTTGAAAAAATGAAATTGGCGTTTTTATACTCTATCAAATTTGCTTCATTCTAGCAGGCCAAATATCCTATCAAGTATAAGGAGTTGAATAATGGCAAGATGATTAATATTTGTAAATTTGATTGATGCTGAAACCATAAATGCCGAGGCAATTAAAACGTTGAAACAATTTACTGCAGTACTCAAGCTCCGTGCCCCCAGCATGAGAACCAATCACCTAATCAAATAAGTTGTCACTTACTATTATTTAGTTCTTGTTAAAATTTGCTAATTATTAAACATATGGAATCTGTATCCAAAAAAGACAAATTTCCAAACAAATATTGTTAAACTTTTGAATTATATTGTCATTATAAATTAAATAATTATGAAGTGTACAACTAATTAATTTTTTCAAACAATCCAACAATTAAAATTGATCAAAAGTCTATTATGTGTATGTATATGAATTGAACAATTCCTAGAAATGAAAAAGTTGAAAAAACAAATAACATTTTTTTATAATTTGTGTTAAAATTACTCAAATGATTAAATTGTTATCATTCTTTCTGTTTTTTTGTTAACTTTTTCAATTGGTAATGTTGGAACATAGAAAAATCTGAAGAATATATGTGCTTATCATCACTTCGATCTGCTAAATTTATATGCATAATTTAATTACACTTTATATAACAACACATTGGGTATTATTTAAAGGTTAGTCAGTTAGTTTAGATTTTTAGTATATCAGCCTAAAAAAATTATTTCTGTTAAGATTTATTATTTAAAGAGCATTTCCGAACAAACATTGATCAATTTTCAAATGATATTTTCTCATTGCGTGGGATTATAAGTTATATATAATTATTAAGTAATTACATAACTTATTCAAACTATATTGAACTACTGTATTGGTCAGTTATTTATATATTATAATTAAATACTACCAAAACTAAGTCAACAAAATTAAACGTAACTGCAGTATTTGCTCAAAGCTGGTTCTTCGGAAGTCATTTACTAGGCTTTTGAAATAACCAGAGATCAACATTTTGAACACAGCTGAGTAACTAAACCGAGGAATCCAATTAAAATGTAAGATTATTTTCAATTTAATAATATTATAATAATATAATGTTAATTAATTTAATATAAGTCATTAATAATTTAGGTAAACTGTACTAAATATGTGAACACCAAATCGCCTTGGATCCTAAACTGAGATGAGATGGAAAAAAACCCCGTATAACGCCATTGCATATGAAATAAATTCACAATTTCTTCAAACTCAATCTAACCATCACAGCGGCCAAATCATAGGCAATTGTTTCGGTTCTACAAACCTTGTCAGTATGCCTTGACGACCACGGCACTATTGCATATATTATGGGAATAAGGAAAAAACAATCATTTCTAGGGTTAATGTTAATCAAACTAAAATTAACTTACTACTCATCGTAATGATGTATTTATTTATTATAATAATCGCAGTCACCAATGTATTGATTGATTTTAAATTAATGTATAAATAATATATTTAATATCTTAATATTTATATAATTTTATTATTGTTTTGTCCATAAGTTTGCAGATTTTAGTTCCCCACAAAAGACAGGTTTCCATAAATTCTACATACTTGCTTCTGATGTAATTTGGCTGTTAATAACAACACCTGAAGAAGATGTACTCCTTCCACTGTTCCAGCTAACTCCAGCTAACATTATTTAATAATAATAATTAATAAATTTGACAAATGTCACATTTGACAAATTTAATAAATCAATGTCACATTCAACAAATCACACATCTCTGTAATTTTAAACTCTCTGACACAAATGTAGTGTGACATACATTGCTAACTTCATACCAACTCTGTTCTACACATTTACCCTTTTAAGAAAATCTATGTTAATATCACCGCATATAATTATATGATTGTTTAAACTAAAAATTTCTGTTAAAACATTTAAACTTTCTAAAAACAAATTAACATTTACTTCAGTTGATAAATACACAGACAATAATGTTACATTTATTTTACTTTTAAAACTATTTTCACTGCACATGCTTCAAAGTGTAATTCTTTATTCTTGGCAATAATTTATAACATTGCAAGTGTGAACATTTAAATTATTTTTAACTAATACACATACTCCTCCATGAATATGGCGAACCCGACAAAATTTACTTATTATTATGTAATTTTGAACTTTAATATTTTCCAAATCTATGAGTTTTTGCACCAATGTGCAAAAATACATAGTACATCAATATACTTTACTTCTATATTTTGGTAACATTCTTGAGTGTTTGTTTTCATTATTTGGTCCTTGTGAGAAGTTTGTGCTGGCAGTACTGATAGAGGTTCCATTGATTCTCTATTCTTGTTAATGTTTGTGACATCTATCTGTTGAGTGTCTCCTTGTTGATGATCTATATCTATATTTATTTTTTCGGGAGATAGAATATTTAGCGTTGATGTTTGTTGTTGATTGATCTTGGTGGCATTAGTCGGTTGAATGCAATTATGTGGTTGATCAGATTGATCTATACTATTTATTTTGTTAGTCGATAATAATAGATTAAGCGGCGTTGATTGTTGACTTTGGTCCACTTCTTGTACATGCACCTCTACTTGGTTGGCCTTATTGATATAATTGTTTTTATTATAATTTTTTCTCATTATTACATATGCTTACTTTAATGGTCTCCAGACAATTGCTGATTAGTTTTAAATAAATTGTAGGTTAGTAGGGCACAAGTTAAATCTTCCCGATAATTTAACTTGTGCATTATAATCTTTGGAAAGGACACATGGATTCCGAAATTTGTTGGATAAATCAAAATAATTGGACCAAGGCGCTTATACCTTCATAATTTTTTTTGGCTTCGAGCTCTTTGACTATTATTTAATGTAAAAAAATATAATTTTACATAGGCACAAATAGAAGGGTTTCGGATGGTGGAGTTTTCAAGTAAGTGCTCTTTTTAATGCTATACAAAATAATACAATGAAAATTCCAGAGGAATATTGGTTGACCACTACCTGGTAGGAACACACCTGTGCCATTTGTCATTGTTGCCAATGCAGCTTTCCTACTGTCGCAGCACATAATGAAACCTTTTCCATTGCGCAACATGACGCAGAACCAGACGTTTAGTAGAAAACGCTTTTGGCATATTTGCCAATAGATTTACGATTTGTTTAACAACAATAAATTTAAGCCCTGATAAAGTTGAATGTATTACATAATCTTGTTGCGCATTGTACAATTTTTTTAACATTGTGGCTCCAAGTAAATCCTATTTAAGTGCCGAACACGCAACATTTAGGTATTGTCTTACCAGAGAAACATGCAATGGAGCTGGAAATCTTGAATTAGAATTGAGAAACGAGTTTGCTGATTATCTAACCAACGAAGGAAAATTATCAATTTTTTCCAGAAATCAAGGTTGTTATTTTTACTGCTATAAAAACATGATCTATTTTCAACAGATTCATCATCGAAAACATCCAACACTAATGTTTATATTTGTCGTTTAACTTTATTTGCGGTTTATTGACATTGTATGCATGTTAATACGCCAGCGACAGACCTAAAAAAATTAAATTCATTTAATAAATCGTAAGTAACTTCTCCAAGCGTCAGATTTATTATCGTAGCTGGCAGTACATATTTTATAATCAGAGGCAACAAAGTATCCTCTGTTGGATCAGGAACGACCTCTAAAAAACATTTGTGTGCCCGACCACTAAAAACCCTGTGGCCATCTCGATAGGCACTTCTATGGTACTTCCGGTGAAAAAATTTACTTTTGTTTATTTCAACAGTTTTAAGTTTTCCGTTCTCATCAAACTCTTCTAACATCGTTAAATAATTTCCTTCCCACATACCGCACACATCTCGACAAAAGTTATATCAAGCAACAATGCTGTGTTTGCTACTTTCCGAAATGCCAGCTTCATTAACAATTTCACATTCGGGAAGCTCACGAGACTATCCATAAAATTGTGGTAAATATAATTTCGATTTAGAAAAAAATGGGTTATGGCGAACCGATTTTCCGTTTTCGAGTAGTTCCAACTAATTTTTATGATCCATATAAATGCATGCATATATACACAAATTTAGATACTAGAAATATAACCGTGCAGGTACACTAACTGGAGGACCGGGGATTAGGAAACAGGAATAAGGGTACGCAGTAAATTAGTAAAACCTGTATGACACTGTCTATAATTATGTCTTGAATTATATATATAATTATAGATCGACCATTTCCGTGTGTAAAACACACAAATTATCAAGGTCACAATTATATCTTGAAAAATTTTGAACATGTTCTATTTTCCCATCTATAATCGACGCGAACGTGATGTGCGCATATTGTTTTGTAATTTGTAATTTTTTTTTCAATTTTACCACTGCAGCTCTACATATAGCAATTGCTACCACTTTTTTAATTTGTTCTGCTTCTATTTTTTATTATTTTCATTAATTGTATAACTAACTGAAGCAATAATCAATTCAAAACAAATGACATAACCTGCAAAGTGTAGTAAACATTGAAACTTGATTTGACAGGTCATAGATAAGGCGCAGGCGTGGTTTTATAATTATATAAAGAATTATTTACAGTGTCATACAGGATATAAATTTTATATATGGAATTATGGCACAAATTCTAATAAAAATTATATATATAATTCAAGACATAATTATAGACAGTGTCAAACGGGTTTTAGAATGAGCGCGCTTTCTCTCTCTCTCTGTCTCCCTCTTTTGGTGGTCCCGCGCGCGCGCTTTAAAAAGTTGGCTTTTTTCCTAACGGTGGCAAAAAAAAAGATTGAATAAAATAAAATAAAAATAGAGTCAAATTAAATCGGATAGAAAACTAAATAGAATAGAATAAATTTAATGCCGACCGAATAAATAAATAAACAAGTAAATAATTAAATCGGGTCGAGTTTAAATTATTAATCTAAAAAAAAAGAGAATAATAAATAAATAAATCAATCAATCAATAGAGTAGAAAATGTGACTGTAGACAAACTTATTCTCAAAGGAATAATTTTGTGGTTCTGAAAAGAACCGGTCGTTCTGTGTCGGTGTGTGAACTCCGTTCGTCGTTTTTGTCTGCGGACTTAGGTTATGGTTGTAGTGGATGCGTATTCTGACGAACTGGCGTTCTGACGAATTTGTCCGAAGACGCGCGAATACGGCTATGGCTATAGTGGATGTGTATTCTGTCAAATTCGTCCGAAATGATGTTCAGAAATGGGTCATTAGTAAATGCATATTCACTGTTTTTACTCATTGTGTTGCAAAATGTACAAGACGGATGACATCGATCATTTATATTATTTGGAAAGTCCTTTATTAAAATTTTTACTGTTATCCGGAAAAACTGAATATGTAAACAAACTGTTTGCATCTAGAAAATTAAATGGAAAATACCATACGTTATTTCAACATCTTTTGAGCCAACCGAATAAGTTTTCAAAATATTTTAGAATATCACCAGAAACAATTTTCTACATTCTCAACGGAATTGAAAAAAATATCTTCAAACAATCAAATTTTCGTGAGTGCATATCAGCAGAAAAGAAACTGGCGCTAACTTTGAGGTAAGAACATACTACATTTTTTAAATTTTAATTATATTTAAGAATACAGAATATGAAGTACAAAAACTAGTATTATTAAAGATCTATTAATTATTATTAGGGTTGTCTGTAGAAAAATATGAAAGTAGGCCTTGAGATGCGTTATGTTGTATTGCATTTTCATCACAACTTGGCTGAGGTGCAGTTGTCAATACCGTCAGTTGTGTTGGTGAAGGAGAATAACTTTTTCAAGAGTGATGCAATAAATTTCCTGTGGTAGGGTTACTGTAATAACATGTATGTTGTGATCTTGAAGAGGAGGTACCATAGTCTGGTTGACGTTGTAAAATATGGCCATGTTGATTCTTTAGCTGCCCCTCCTTCTTGGTCTGATTGTTTCTTCGGAAGTTTATTCCATTCCTTACAAAAGGTGTCCCGCAAACCTCGCCACTTATTTTTTACTGCTTCCACTAGAAATAAAAAATAAAAATATTCATGGGTGATTAAGAATAATATCGATAAACACATTCTTAGTAAATGTAAATAGTCCAATGTAATAGGTTTTAGTGTGTAATTAAGTTATCTAACTAATAAAAATCAATGATGCCGTTATATACGTATACATTTTTTTATTATAGATTTTTTTCTACTGGGATGTCATTTAAGGCACTCACTTTGTCGTACAAAATTTCCACAGTGCCCTACGACAAATAGCTTATGAAACATGTCTTGCAATATGGAGTTCTTTTCATGAGAAACATATGGCTTAACCTACAACGGATCATTTCAAAACCATTGCAAGTGACTACTTTAGAAAATGAAATTTTCCTAATTGTGTTGGAAGCATTGACGGGAAACACATTTAAATCAAATGCCCTCAGAATTCAAGATCACTATACTATAACTATAAACAATATTATTCCATTGTGTTACAAGGTATAGCTGATACAAATTATAAGTTTATCACTATTGATGTAGATGCTTACGGAAAACAAAGTGATGGAGGTATATTTTCCCTTTCAAATGTGTAAACACTTGGAAAAAAAATCTTTTAATATGCCAAATAATGAAAACATTCTATCAACTGACATTTCAACTCCATTTGTATTGTTAAGTGATAAAACCTATCCATTGAAATCCTATTTATTAAAACCATACTCTAAACAAAATCTTGAGAATGAATAACATATTTTCAATTATAGATTATCTAGAGCTCGACGGTGCGTCGAGTGTGCATTTGAGATATTGGTTGCTAAATGGAGATGTTTAAAGACCAAATTGCAAATGTATCCGAAAAACGTCGACATTTTAGTAAAATTCGTCTGTTTACTGCATAACATCGTTATAGACAAAGAGGGTTTTCCTACATCTCATGAAAATATCAGCACATACAAGAAAAACATGCTTGTATCAAGACGTTACAATCATGATGGAAGGACAGCAAATCAAGTACGAGAAAAATTTAAAAATTACTTTGTCAGTCCAGCATGTAAAGTGCAGTTTCAATATAATATTTAAAATTAAACAGTATGTCATGTGCTAATAGTAATATGTAATTATCACAATAATAAAACGTAAAACTTTACGAATACGAAAACAAATATACTTACAATTGTTATCCATTTTTTGAGAAATGTATTCCCACTTCTGACGGGCTAGGTCTCTGTTGTGATAAGTTTTGTCTTTCATATCTCACAGACATCTATTTTTGTAAAATAATTTATTAATTTTTCAATATCCATTGCTCACAAGTCGGACTAATTTGTGCGAAAAATCAAACTAGTTTGAACGATCAATCTGTTCTGACGAGTTCGTGCGGTATCTGCCGAACAATACGCATGCAGTACAACCACGTCCATGGAATTTCTATTGTTTGATTTATTCACGCGTCTTCGGACGAATTTGTCAGAACGCCAGTTTGTCAGAATACGCATCCACTACAACCATAACCTTAGGCGCGTTCTCCGCAGATGCGGCAAGCCAATTGGATGTCTTTGGGCATGATGGTGACGCGCTTGGTGTGGATGGCGCACAAATTGGTGTCTTCAAAGAGACCAACGAGATAGGCCTCGCTGGCTTCCTGGAGGGCCATGACTCATCAAGCAACAATGGAAACGTTGCAAAACCTATTGGAAATCTATGTCCAGGAACTGCGTTACCCAGCAACGTAAACACACTTCACAATTAGCGAAAGCGCCAACAACAACATTGCAAACCATGCAAGAACCCAGGGTAGATCCAATAAATAATCCCGCCACCCAGCTTCGGTGGTAATCAGAAGAAGATCTGAAAAAAATCTTAATTGAATTAAAAAACACGTACTTATGGAGAAAATGACCTGTAAATCCGACCACTATTAGTCAGCGATGCAGCGGACTGGCTAGACACGCATCCGCAATTCCGTTTCAAAGATTTTGAAAAAAGAATGAGCCAGCTAACACACTTAAACACATTATTAAAACTAACAATAATACAAGTCAAGGGTCGGTTAAAAAAGACCATAAAGCGACATCGACAGCACGACAGAGCGGAAAGAAATCTGCCTCCACGAAGACAGCCGCCATAGAAAGCGGACTTAACAAAATGCCAGCTTTGCCCAGAACGGCATTACCATCGAAACTGCCCGGTGCTGCAAGAAAAGAATTGGTGGGGAAACGGACCGAGGGCTTTGCAATAAACATGACCAAAGCCCGATACAAAATACCCTCAAACCGGCACACCAAATATTCAAGCGAAACGCAATATTTGGGATATTCTGAAGAAGAGGAAGATGATGAATCCGAAGAAGAACCGCCATATCTAAATACCAAATACTAATTATATTGTTTAAAGATATTTCCCTCAACCGGCCTTGGAACAACATCATGAGCAGACGCCGCCACAAGAGCCGCTCCTGGTTGCCTCTACTGCAATTTTAAATGAAGATTCATACACACATACACAACACAGATGAATGGCGGAACAACAAAACAGCTCCCAAGAAAAAGCCCCCTAAGTAATCAATATAATGCGTTATTGTGTCTTATATACACTGGCCAGAAAAATTAATGCACCACTAAATTATTTCGAATTATTTTTGAAAATTCATATAAAAATAAAAATATTTATTTGCTATATAGTACACACATTCTAAATTTATACAGTTGTTTTTTTTATCAAAGTCGGTTTATCTTTATTTTGTTAGAATTCAGATAAAATTTAAATTAACATACCTCTTTTTTCTTTAGGTTTTATTCCTAAAATTTATCATTTGCTCTGAAAATTTACATTTGTGAGATAAACTCAAGTAAAGTGTTTATTATGAAACGCCAATCTAGAAATTTGACCGCCAAAGAGTGTGCTCAGGCAGTCATTTTACTGAAAAGGGGATGGTTTTTGAAGAAATGGACAGAGATTTAGTGTATCGCATACATCCGTTTCCCGTATGATCAAACGTTATAGGGAGACAGGTCAGCACTTAAAAAGAGCTGGTCAAGGCAGACATCGCATAACTACGCAAGTTAAAGGCCGTTTTTTAAGATTCTCTGCTTTAAGATAACGGTTTGTGACAGGAAGATTGATGCAGACACAGCTACACGAAGCAGATGGACTCAAAATTTCAACTGATACTGTTTGTCGACTCTTAGCTAAATCTGATCTAAGAACAAGAATCCCATCGCGACGACTAGCTTTGACCCCAGAGCATCGTAGAGCAAGGTTAAATTTTGCTAGAGTACACATCGATTACACTGATGAAAATTGGGAAAAAGTTCTTTGGTCAGATAAAAGCAGATTTGGTCTTTACAACTCAGATAGACTAATAAGAGTTTATCGAAGACCAAATAAAAGATATGCCCAATGTAACTTTTAAATCACCAGATTATTTGGTGAAGGGTCAGTTATGTTTTGGGGAAAAATCTCTTTAACTGCTCGTACTGATTTGGTGGTTATTAATAATAGCAGTTTAACAGCAGATAGGTACATAAGGAAGATCCTGCAAGAACATTTTTTGTTTCAGCAAGTTAATGCTAGACCGGATGTTGCTCAGATTGTGCAAAATTATTTTAATGAGGTTGGAATTAAAACTATGAATTGGCGTCCAGCAAACAGTCCTGATCTTAACCCAATTGAGAATGTTTGGGACATGATCTACGGCCGTTTTCAAGAACTTCCTAACCCTCCTAACACTTTGAATGGGCTTAATGGAGATATTGACCAAATATGGAATAATTTGGATAAAAACAAAATAAGGCCCGTAATTTTAAGCATGAATAATTGCTGCCGTGCTGTTATTCAAAATAGAGAAGGAAATACCGGTTATTAATTATTTTTAAATAAAATTAATATTTTTTTTATTTTTTGAATCATCTTGTTTTTTCTTTCTTTATTTTTTCTTACCTTCTTTTGGAATTTTATCTTTTGTTAATACCCTTATTAAGTTACAATAAGAATATACTTAATTAAGACATAAAAATATTTGTTCAATATTATAAAATTAAAAAAAAAAAAACAAAATACAGTAGTGATGTGTTAATTTTGCTGGCCAGTGTATTTTTTTTAATTATTGTTGTTAATTATTTTGACAACCTTAATTGGATTAACGTTTGTTTGTTTATCTGCGGCATTCAGAATTATTCAGGACTGTTACCGCTGGGCCACGAGCCATGACGCTCGGCGCTGCAAAAAGGAGCGTCAAGCGTCCAATTCAAATACATGGGTACCAGGCCACGAAATAGCGCTGCAAGACGCAGCGTCGTTTGCTTCTAGCAAAACAAACACGAGCGTCCATTGCGTTTGACGCTCATCTTATAAGCCTCTTAAAAACAAATTAATACAAAAAATCAAGTACGTACATAATAAAATTTGACTATTTATACCGTTGGAGCGTATTATTTGAGCATCAGCGTCTGAAACAAATCGGTGTGTTTCAAACGCTCCTAAATATAGACGCCAGAACGTTTTTTTTTAATTGATTATTTTGTCTAGATTGTATTGTAATTATAAAAAAAATTGTATTTTATCATTATAATTTAACTTATTTAACTATATTGAATTAAATAATTTTTTATTAAATTTTTTTGTAAAATTATTAGTTAAGTAATAAGAATAATGTATAATTTTATGATATGTTTGTATAGGTTTTGCACTATAGATATAAATCACATTTTGTCAGTTTTCAAAATTTTATATTAATAGTTAATAATGAAGAATTTAAACTGGCATAATTTTAGAATGGATAAAACCTACATTGTTTGATAGATTATATTCTATTATCAAGTTCAGTTTGCCAAAGCCAATTCTGCCAAGATTTTGGGTTTTTAATTATTCAATTCGAAGAAATAAAATTTAAAATTTATTTAAAACTATTATTTTTTATCATTAACGTGAAAAGCTGGGAGAACAAAGCTAGAAAGCTTTGAATAACAAAAATCATGTCATATCCTAAATGAATAAGTATATAAAATTATTTTAAAAGTTAATTAATTTAGTTTTTAAAATAAATTTAGTTTTCCCGCGATTTGTAGTTTTCAGTTTGTAAATATACTTTTTATATATTTAAAATTTTGTATACACATCTTATATTAAAAAGTAAGATTAATATAATTTACCTTTAAAAGATTTATTGGTAGAATGAATAAAATTTGAATAAAAAAAAAATTAAAATGTTTATATAAACAAATATTAAGGTATCATAACCTTAAATAGAAATGTAAAATATAATACGGAATTGACGCTACTTGTGTTTAGACGCTATAAGCGGCAAGATTATTTTGTTTTTTTTACGCATTCTATAATTTTTTTGTTTATGTAAATAATTTACATTTTTAAAGTAACATTAATATAATTTATCTTTAATGAATATATTGGCAGAATGAATATTTAAATTTAAAAAAAGAGTAAAAAAGTTTATATAAACAAATATAAATGTATCATAACCCTAAATAGAAATGTCAAAATAAACGCTTCAACAAAAATTGACAGGCTCGTGGCCTCGTGTTTTTGACGCTGCTAAAATACGCTCCCAGCGTCTTGACGCTACAAGCGGCGCGTTTGTTTTGTGGCCCAGCGGTTACATCTACATTTGATATCAATATACGCTATACCTTACGACGACCTTTGCTTTCTAACCTGACTTTCTTTGATACTGAGATATTGTCCCTGTTGCTAACAGTTTCGGAATATTTTTATCGCCCACAACATCAGGATCAAGTACTGCTGACGTTGCAAACGGTGCCTTGCCGCAGTGCAGCGCACTTCACGACAGACGCCCAGAAAAGCCGCTCCTGTTTGACCGCCAACGCCCTTTGGTCCCAGGGAACGACCCCGTTACCCCGCGCGTCAACCCCGACCCGGTAACACTTTCTGTCGGTGGGACTAATGCCCGGTTGCACCAACGCAACTAAGTTGCAGCTCAGCTAAGGCGGTTTTGCACTAAGCGCGCTTTAAGTTTTATATTTTGTTGTACCAATTACATGTGAAAGCGTCTTACCTTAGCATTAAAATACATTTGGCAACTGCGCAAAATGCAATTCAACAAACTAACAATAGATGTTGACACAGACAGTTGTATCTTAAAAGTCCTAAAACGCAATGAAAATAATTTGTAATAATATTATTTTATACTTATTTAATTACTTACTCTAATATTGTTCTAACAATCAAAGTTGATTTCACTTTTATTATTATTTTAAAATAATTTATTTTTATATACATTATTATTCATTTTATACATCAATGTTTATACTTTTAAAAAACATAACCAATAAAATAGAGCTTAAGTCATAGAAATCAACTACTTGATATGTAAGGCCGACATGTGTCAATTTGAGATAATTTTGTGTTGGTGCAACGTTTTAAGGAGACTTTGAGATGTAAGCAAGCTTTAAGCTTTAGCTACAGCTTAAGGTGCGTTGGTGCAACCGGGCATAAAGATCGCATCGAAATTGTGTCTCAATTCTATCTTTGGAAACCCATGTCTCCGCTTTCTGGAGGATTGCCGGTACATGTTATTATTTACTATGTTAAATAACGTAACTCTTATTATACAAAACCTCTTAACTGTTATATAACTTATTTAAAATGTAAGAAAATCTATTTTTATTGCCAGTATCCGGCCTTTAGAATAATTTTGGTAAAGACGCTTGTTTCTCCGAAGTCGTGCAAGGTCTCGTGGATCTTTGGTAACGGGGCAAATTCTTTCTTCTAGCTTTGTTTAGCTTTCGGTAATCCACGCAGAACCTAAGCGTGTCGTCGCAATCCTCAGTTTCAACTTATTAATCAAAACGTTGCTTTTTCTTGTATACCAGCCTTCTTTTTAGTAGTTCTTTGGCTCATTGGTGGACTATGTACAGCTTTCTCGATAGGTCCGCCATCAGGAGTGAGCCACCGTACTTGCGAGTCATTCTGTTCTTACTATGATCCTAAGATGATTATAAACACTCCTCGTAGGTTGTCAAGTGGCGTGGTTTTCCCTGGGTTATTTCTAGAAGTTGGTGTCGGTGGGCCAGCGATAGAACCTAAAACTCTGTAAAGTAGCGTTCTAGCTTCTCGAAGAAAATCAACAGATCTTTATGGAAGTACCCATTAAATTTCGGCACTTTTCTGGTTAGACGGCTGTCGGGTTGATGTATGAAATCAGCAATTACTTCTCTGCGTCTGTTTCCGTTTTAATCTTTTCTTCACGTGCCACTACCCCTTGCTTCTGGACCTGAAGTTTTAGCTCTAGTATCCTCCTACTTGTGTGACAATGTAGTCGGTGCGGCAGTGGCGGTAGACAGTGTGACGGCGGAAATCAGTGCGTCGGGAGCGGTAGTAGGGTTTGCATTCCCGCGCGGTTGGTGATTCCGTCGGCATACGCGTTGATAGGATTGAAAATTATTTTTTAGTTTTCTGGACGTTTAGCTCAAAAGTACAAAAATCCAAAAACATTTTAAAAACTTTCTTGAAAAAAAAGTTTAAAAAAAAAAGGTATTTCCTGGGGTGGTTTTTGATAACAAATACGGTCGTGGGGTGAGAAATCTTTGTTTGCCGAATGCTTTATGCATTATTGTTGGACCGGATCTGTTGGCAAGACAGGAACGGCCGCTTCCAAGTTCTGTGAGAAATAGAATAATTGGTATAGCCGAAAGTACTCTCGCGCTTGTACTTTATTTTGTTATAGCGCGGGATTGGTTTGAAAAGATCAAGCATGTTTGAATTTTACAGCCGCAATAGCCACTCGGAAATTAAGAAAGTATGCAAAGATTGTCTACTGTTCGGTTTTGGCAATTACCACATTACATATTAAAATAATTCGCCCTGTGAATGTTTACGACGCGCCCTTTAGCCCTTAGATCGATCAAAAAGCTAGCCTGGCTCAGTTCGTGTAGATGGGCCGGATCAAACAAATAATTATATATAACAAAGAAAACACTTACCCCAAATACCACTAAGGACCGCTTTTGCAATCGTCGGATAAACTAACCCAAAGTTATACCTGCTATAACACGCAATGCATTTTACAAATGCTAAGTTAGTTTATTCTCTAGGGTAACCTATTGAAACGTCAATTGTGCCGTAAGTTGCTTATAAGCAAATTTAGATTGTCTCTATAACGTAAATGTGTTTAAGGGCCGATTTATTCACCTTTCTATAAAGTGCTCTGTAGCATTACCGATAAGATTGCCATGCATAAACGTCTGTTCATCTGTCAGTAGTGACAATCTTTAAGTAAATCGAATTTACGGAACAGATATCTTATAGATCACATTCACCCGTTAGTAACGACGTAAAGGGAAGAACATAACCTCAATTTTTATTTGTGCATTGTGATTTCTTGTGTTCAATCTAGTCATGGATATTATAAATGATCTAGATATTTTGCTTGACGAAATTGATGTGAATGATAATAATTTAAATCGCCGTCCATATAACAGTCAGAATCGTCTTCAACAATGGGACAATTTAAATTGTTGGGATGATATAGACTTTTTCCAGCGGTTTCGTTTAAATAAAAATTCAGTGTTAGAAATATTACCCCTAATAGAAGAAGAACTTTTACATCAATCAAACAGGTATAAATTAAATTTCATTAATAAATCTAATTCCAAGATGAACTTTTACATCAATCAAACAGGCATAAATTAATTTTCATTAATATGTTAAAACAATACCATTTTTTTTTAGAAACAATCCCATTCCACCTTTGCAACAGTTATTGTTGACACTAAGATTTTATGCCACCGGTGGTTTTTATGTATCAATAGGAGACTTTGGAAACATTCACAAATCAACTGCAGCTAAGATAATTCATAAAGTAACTTCGGCATTAGCTGGTTTGAGGCAACAATTTATTTGTATGCCTTCAACACAAGAAGAAAGAATCAGCGAACAAATAAAATTTATGCAAATTAGTCGATTTCCAAGAGTAATAGGTGCTGTAGACTGTACGCACATAAAAATTCAAAGCCCAGGTATGTTTATAATACATATAACAAAGTTATAATATAAAAAATAACACATTTTTAGGAGGAGCAAATGCAGAACTTTATAGAAACCGTAAAGGATTTTTTTCATTAAATGTTCAGTGCATCTGCGATGCCAACTATAAAATTAGAGATATTGTAGCTCGATGGCCAGGATCTTCACACGATGCCAATATTTTTTATAATTCTTGTATTAAACAAAGACTAGAAGGAAACGAGTTTGAAAATGGTGTTTTATTAGGTGACAGTGCATATCCTTTAAGACGTTACATGATAACACCAATTTTAAACCCGCAAAACAATATTGAAAATCTTTTTAATGAAGCTCAAATTAGGACTAGAAGTACAGTCGAAAGAACATTTGGAATTTGGAAGCGGCGTTTTCCTTGTCTTTCTATTGGGATGAGGTGCAAAATACCAATGGTTCAAAATATAATAGTCGCAACAGCAGTCTTGCACAATATTGTAAGAAATAGCAATGAAAATATTGAGGAGTTTGAAAATAATGTAGAAGAATTGGATGATATTATTAATGCCGATAATAATAATTTTTATCGTGCAGAGTTTTTAAATTACTTTAGAAATTTGTAAAATAAAACAAAAGTGTATATATTTTTTAAAGTTTATTATAATAAATTTACATTTTGGTTTATTAATTTATTATTATATTTCATTTTGAATTGGTGCAGCTCTTCCTTCCTATCATCATCTCTGCGTAGAAGTTCCATTTCCAGATTTATTTTAGCTAACTCCTGCTCGGCAACTTTTTTTTGAAGTTCAATTACTTCTTCACGACCTTTGGTAATGTTTGTAAATTTGTTTACTTCATCCCGGTGTTTGAAAGTTTTTAGTTTTTTGTTTCTTGGCGTTCTCAGCGTGGCAGGAGTCCAAGAATCCCAATTACTAACTGAAATCAAATTATATTATAACTTTTACACATAAGTAAATAGAAATTTTATTTTGAATACAAGGTTAAAGTTAAAACTTGTGTTGTGTCTGGGTTTTAGAATATTATCTAATCGTTAAGAATAAAGCTAATAAAATGTAATACATACGTGTGATTAAAAAACAGTTAAAATTTAATATTATATATAAATACCATTTTCATTATTGGTAATTTCTTGAAACACATTTGAAGGTGGTGTTGATGAACTTGCCTCTGGAGCATCTGGAATAATTTCAGCTTGGATTCCTTCTTCGACAAATAATAATTGGGCCTCATTAATTTGTGCTACTAAAAAAAACATAAATTATTAAAACCTATAAGATAAATAAATAAAACCCTACCTTCATCGGAATCATTAATGCTAGGAAGACCCTCCACACTTAGCGCTATTATTCTCATTAGTTTTTCCTCGAGGGGTGTATAAATAACTATTTCAGCAGCACCACCTCCCGTCTTATACATATCACTTTTTGATTTGTTGTTTTTTTGTTTTATACTTCTTTTTATCCCATCGTATTTAACTTTCAGCATTTTAACTGTTCTGTTTCCTGCAGTTAGTACGTTAAAACATTTCATTAAATCATCCCATGCTTTTTCTTTTTGCTTCCAAGTAACTGCATCCGTTCTTTTATTTTCAATGACATCTACTCTTTTTAGTACTTCTTCCACTAAGCATTCTGTCTCGGCAACAGAAAAGTTGGTTGAACGCTGTCTTTTAATTCCTTAAATTTGAAAACATTAGAACCACTTGTTTGATATTGATATTATTCATATTTAATTACTTTTGAACACATGAAAAAGTATGACTGAGATAATTCCTAGTTTCAATAGCAAATATACTGCAAGCAATAGTGTGCCTTATGGGCCATAAAACAAGTAAACAGGTGCTGAACTTTCTGACCAGCAGTTAATCTACTCAAAATTAATTAATTATTTTTCTAGATATAAATAGAGCAAAAAGGTCCAGTACCCTTTTTAAAATTGATTTATTATGGCATTTTGTTTGCTTTTTATTAATTATGTATTAACTCACCTGACATTATTTCACAGAATAAACTATTCACATGTTTTATACAATTATTTTTTTGAAGTTTTAAAAAAACTGTAATACCACAACCTACTACTAAACAGGTCAACTAAAAATTATATCTCTTTCTTTCTCACAGAAATATATATAGCTATCCTTTTCTCCAAACTGTACTACCCCTATAAAAACATTGTAAGCGTTCAGTAATTACGTGACATATAAACTGGGATGAATACACCCAAATTTCATATAAGAGATCTATAAGTTTATTGAACACATAACTAATCAATAACTTATAGAACAGATGAATAAATCGGCCCTTAATCAGATAGTGACAACAAAAAGACAAAAATTGGAGCAACAAACCCTATTTTTTTTCCTTATTTATTTTTACGAATATAATATGTGCGGCGCTTACGAGGTTATGTGCGTTATACTAGGTATAACTAATGTTTCGAGCACCGGATAAGTTATCCCCGGTTTATTCCCTTCCAAATCCTAACTATGCTTTAACTGGGGATTGTAAAAGCGGCCCTTAACCAAGCGCCAATTGGATTTTACACAGATTAATAATTTCAGCTCCTTTCTCGGATTGTAATTTAAATAGATCTTCGTCCACTGGTAAATTAATAATTCCAAATGGTCGTAAAAAACAATGGGAAAGATGGAATATTGAGTAAATCAACACAAAAATTTAGTACACCCTTTATAATGATAATTATGAAAAAGTAAATAATAAATAATGGGGAAATATATAAAAATAAACTACGGTTTGCACTTGCAACAATCTCATACACATTTACTTCCTTAAACCTAATTACACAATACAATTTAAATGAATAATAATTCGATAACAGAGTTGGTACAATAAACACTCCAGTAAAAAAAATACTCTAGTCGTAATTTGCGACATCAACTGGTAGTAGGAGATAGCACGGAATCACGTGGTGACCTTCCAATCCCTCCTTTCCGCCACAAAATTTACTTAAAAAAATGTGCCCATAAATATGGAGGTATGTAAAAGCCTACGGCACAAAAGAAAATTGACATAAACAAGGAAAATAATTTGGAACAATAGTACTTATTTGAGACCTCACACATAAGGAAAACAAAATAGCTTGACTTATAATAAATTATAATCCGCATCAGCAATTTTTATAACTATATATTACACCCGTAATCCGTAAATTTAACAATGTGAGGGCGAAAGTCAAAAAAGCCCGTGATCCTACTTTCTGGGAGGAAAAGTCAAAATCTCCCCTGCGCATGAGTGTCTCAATTTAACTTACTATAAGGAAGAATAAGCAAAAAGAAACTTAAAAAAAGAATTAGCAACAATAATACAAACACAAATACAATTATCAACATCACAATCACTGGTTAATTACTCATGAAACTGCCTTAATTATGATGAGCGCAACATGGGTTTAAAACTGCCCATCCTGCAACGCCGCATCCTATTTAATGACGTAAGCAACCAGTTGTGCTAACATAAATACAATATAAATACAATATTCTGATGTAAGACATGACATACATATACTTAAATCCTATAATAGTAAAACGAGAATGACAGTTTGTGAAGTGATAAACAGTGAAGATAATTTAATTAAAATGCTAATGAACGATAGTGTGTGATACAGAATAAAATAAAATTAGGTTAGAAAACAAATTAAAATAATATGCGCAAGAGTGTCACGTCATAATTCATAACAACCACATGTTTATAAAACTGTTGCTTTAAGGTTAGGAGGACTAACAGGAATAATACAAAGAAGGAATGAAATGGGAAATTGACAAACAAATAGTATGCTGGGGAATAAATGGGGAATGAAAATACTGAACTGGAGAATGTTGGAATTATTGAAATATTGATTGGCGAACCGCTGAATAAGTGAGTATAAATTAAACAATAATATTCATAAATAATCAAACGAAAGACTGGTTTACCGAAACAATTGTCTATGCTTGACCCTTGGCCGCTGTGATTCGATTGACTGATTTTGAATAAATTATTAATTCATTTAATAATATTCATAATATCCTGACTGAACATTACCTAAAACAAACCAATTAACATTCAACCGGAGAACTATATAAGGTAGTAAGAATAATTTCTGAATATATATAATATAATATTTTTTTGTTATTATGATTTATTCATTTATTTATTTTAAAAAAATGTTCTTTATAAAATTTATTTATATGAAAATATTAATAATACGATGAATCATTATATTGGTAAATAGGACAAGCATATATTGCTCAATTGAGCCTTTTTATATTAAACAACAATGTAGCTTGAACCTACCTATTACAAGATTTAGGTGATTATGTGGCAAAGATCCAAAATTAATAGTAATATTTTATAATTTTCTCATTTATTTTTTTATATCAGAAATTAACAAATTTATTATTTATGTTTTTTATTAGAATTTAATTTTGGTTATTTTTCATAAATTTTTGTAAAATTATATATTTATTTATGTGGTTTCTTTCTTTTTTAAATTTTCTTTTGCATGCAATTTGTGTTTATTTGTTATGAATATGAAGAACGGTTAATCATTGAATAGCTTGGTTACTTGGGCTCAAATGCCAGTTAAGGTAAGTATGTTTGTTCATGTGCAGGTCCTTTAAAAACATAATTGCTGGCTAAGGCATAACCGCATGGCCATGAAATAAAAATAGGTAAGTACAAGGGTAAGTATGTTTATTTGTTTAGGTAATCAATTAGCATTGCCAGAATGTCAATTTATTAGACTTAATAAAATTACAGAGTACGGATGATTTAAATACAATTTTTATATAAAACGTCTTCAGAAAACAGTTTTGTATATGAATCCATCTATTGATATTGTCTGATTGGTTAATATAACCTTCAGAATGTCAATTTATTAGATTTAAGAAAACTACAGAATACGGATGATTCAAATCGAATTTACTCAAAATTTCTTCAAATAAACCAATTTTTTTCTTTATATAAAACGCCTTTAGAAGAGAATTTTACATATGAAACCACTTATTAATATTTTTAAATAGCCAGTATAATCTTCAGTATATCAATTTATTAGAATTAACAAAAATACAGAGTACAA
Source organism: Tachinus rufipes (assembly GCA_963932245.1). NCBI lineage: Eukaryota > Metazoa > Arthropoda > Insecta > Coleoptera > Staphylinidae > Tachinus > Tachinus rufipes. The sequence continues at coordinate 57,770,748 of OZ010747.1, forward strand.
ATAATGATTCAAATCAAATTTTCTCAAAATTTAAAAATATAATTAATCCTAATACAGTTTATAGGCAACTTAATATTCATAAAAATGTTTTGTTGCACTTATGTCAACGTCCGTTTTGTCATCCTGTTCTCATCATATCAATATATTTTTATGTCTTGTTGATGTTGGAAAAGGTTGGGGAACTTCTTCATAGAAGGGAGAAAAGGGACCGAGCAGGTAATCCGGACGGGACCTTTTCTACGGCGGCCAGTTATTAAAAGACATTTGTAGGAGTTACATTAAATAAAACGGTGGTGTTGTGCAGTTTAACGTTGTTTTAATTAAACGACCCTTTATTTTATTTTTAATTTCTAACATTAGAAGTGGGATTGTGCACGTCGCATTTATAAAAGTGATATAAAGTGATTGCCGCAATTACTGACTGTTAGATTAACGATTAATGTGAAAACATGGCAGACGCAAAGAGCGCGAATGATATTGACAATAATAGTGAAATGGGTGTAATTGAATTAGATCAATCCAATTTAATAGTAGAAGAACCTGAAGCAAAACGACAAAAAACATGCTGTCAGGAAACATTGGCTTCGCTAAGCAGCAACTGTCTGAATTAAAGCGTCGCTCCGACCTGACGACAGAACATATTGCTGTGCGAACAACATCTAGAGTTAACACCTGCACCCAAGAACGACAACGAAGCATCCCGGGAATCCGTTATCTAAATGTATTTCCCTGGAAACGAAATCGCTGACAATAAAAAACCTTGAGCAATTCAAAGAATCATTATCTTGTCATATAAAAACAAGAATTCGTTATTAATTCAGACAGTGGAGCTGAATCGCTCAAAGTTTAATGTTGTTCGCCTAACGTTAATTTCTACACAATTTTAATATCCAACTTGTTATACTTATTTTATTATTTTTATAAATAAATAATAGTAAATAGTTAAATTTAGTGCCTCTTTCCGTTTAGCGGAATTTAACCCGGACAACAGCGACTACGCAATTAAAGAGTGGCTGGATATTGCTACACGCCTCAAGGAAGAAGAGCGGATTGGCGATAACTTAATGATAGCTAAGGCGGGAGAGGCGCTAAAACTCCGAGCTCATCGTTATTATTGTGATTGGAGACCGGTGTTACGCACCAGGAATAAATTTTGTGAAGATTTAATTATTGCTTTCCCGGATCGTGATCCCCTGGTGCTCGTGCTTTTATTGCAGCCACTTTACGTAGCCGTGAGTGTGCTTCTCTCAGTGATTACGGTCTAAGAAAACTGCTTGCTATTCAGAAATTTTATGCCAATCTGCCTTGGAGTACCAGTCTTAGCATGGTGGAATTTGGATTAGACCATTCGGAAGCACGGTCTGCAATACGCGTGCGAAATATCAGCTCAGATGGAGAATTGCTGTTGATGCTGAGTGAATTTGATGCTCGCCGCAGCAAAGACAAAGATATGCAGAACACGAGTGAGTCATCTAGTAATGCGACGAATAGCCGTGATAAAAAGTTGAAACGGGTCTGTTTTAAATGTGGCAAAACTGATCATTTATTCAAAAATTGCCTTTCTAATTCGAACCAAACTGCTGGGTCGGAAAATAGAGAAAATACAGTGAGTACAATGACGTGCACTTATTGCAAAAAGCGCGGACATTCAGAGCCTCATTGTTGGTCTAAGCATGGCAGACCAAAGAAAAGTTTCATTGTAAAAAAATGACGTCATCTTAGCACGACACCTATGGCCACGTTATTGTGTAAAAGTTCAAAGTTTGCGTATCTAATAGACAGTGGTGCCGATGTATCATTGGTAAAACAATCCGTTGCAAAAACATTAAATGCCAATATTAAACCATGTCAAAGTATTAGAGCATTCTTAACTTATAATACTTTTACCAAAAGTGGCACTAGAAATAGAATTTTTGGTTGTTTCTGATAGTGTAGTTCCGGGAGAAATCGACGTTATTATTGGATGGGATGTTATAAATCGACCTTATTTGCAAGTGAGAAAACGTAGCGATGGCCTCGAATTATGTTACGAGGATAGTGACGTTTTCAAAGTGCTTGCGATAAAAGACGCTGAAATTATTCAAATAAACCAAGACTTAGATAGTGACATAAAACAAAAAGTGGAATATATGCTAACGGTGTACCAGGCAAACACACCTGCCTGTGTTCCCACAGGAGTAATGACAGTAATATTAAAAGACCCCACTCCTGTGGCGTATCATCCAAGACGACTAGCTTATGAGGAAAGGTGCCGTGTAAAAATGATAGTGAGTGAGCTGTTAAAACACGACATTATTCGAGAGAGTTATTCAGACTATGCTAGCCCTATAGTTCTTGTAAAGAAGAGGAACGGTGAGCTAAGAATGTGTATTGACAACCGTGAAGTAAATAAAAGAGTACAAAAAGAAAGATATCCTTTACCTCACATCCAGGATCAGATCAACGCCTTGTGTCATGCCAAGTTTTTCACAACACTTGACATGAAGTCGGGTTTCTATCAGATCAAGATAGAAGAAGATTCCAAGCGCATAACAGCATTCATAACACCAGATGGACATTACGAGTTCAATAGGATGCCGTTTTTGTATGTAAATGCTCCTTCAATCTATCAACGAGTAATTGACAGAGCTTTGGGTGACTTGAAAGGCAGGAAAGCTTTTGTGTATCTAGATGATGTTCTGGTGCCCTCTGCTACGGTGGATGAAGGTTTAAAAACCCTTCAGGAAGTATTGGATTCTTTATCAGCCGGCGGCTTTACTTTAAATGTTCAAAAGTGCAAATTCTTTGAGCGCGAGACCGAATATTTAAGTGCAATTTTGAGCGAAGGCACGGTTAGTCCTAGCTCAAGGAAAATAAATGCTTTGGCTAAGACGGCTGCTCCATTAAATGTCAAAGGTGTGCGACAATTTATGGGTTAGCCGGATATTTCCGCCGCTTTATCAAAAATTTCTCGCAGGTGACTGCACCAATATCAGCATTGTTACGCAAAGATAATGTGTTTGAGTGTAGTACAGAATGTAAAAGTGCACGACAAGCTGTAATACGAAAACTCACTGACTCGCCTGTGTTACGCATTTACAACCCGAATTTGCCATGCGAGCTACACACGGATGCTAGTTCAATTGGAATTGGAGCAGTGCTTCTTCAAAAAAAAAAAAAAATGGTGTAGCTCAGCCGGTCGCGTATTACAGCCGCCGAACTACCGATTATGAGTCGAAATATCATTCTTATGATTTAGAAACTTTAGCTGTCGTCAAAGCCGTTGAGCATTTCAGAGTTTATTTGTATGGCATTCATTTTACCATATTTACCGATTGCAACTACTAAAAATTTACACTCAAGGGTAGCACGGTGGTGGGTTAAATTACAGGATTACGATTTTGCAATAAAGTATTGGCCCGGGAAGACAATGTCTCATGTGGACTATCTGAGCCAAAATCCTGTTGATGAGGTTTGTAGTTTGAAAGTGTGTGCTTTGAAAAGTATAAACTCTAGTAGAATTGCCGATGTGAAGACATTAGTTGAATTTCAAAAGAATGATGAGCTTTGACGTGGAATGTTGAGTAACCCTGATTCAAACCTAGACTTTTGTGTCATAAACAGTACTGTTGTTACAAAAATGCAACCGTCAAAGTGTTTTGTGCCGGTGGCGGCTCGCTTGTTAGTAATGAGATTGTATCACGACCATTCGTCACATATTGGATGGGAGAAGAGTATCAATAAAATGCGTGAAGACTTGTATTTGCCAAAAATGGGCCATGTTTGAAGAAATACATTCGGAATTGTAGAGCATGTGTTCTTTGAAAATCGCATACAGGCCGACGATCTGGTTTTTGGCAGTCAGGCGAGCAGCCCAAGGATGTTTTGGAAACATGGCACATTGATCATGCTGGACCTCTGGTCAAATCTGCAGGTTGTACCCAAATTTTGGTAATTGTCGACGCATTCTCTCGTTATATACATTTGCATCCAATACCTAAGAAAACATCGGAGAATTCGATATGCGCTTTGATGGCGGTTTTTGAAGAACTGGGAAAACCAAAACGAATTGTAGCTGATCGGGCAACCGCATTTACCTCAACTATGTTTAAAAACTTCATGAGTGAGCAAAATGTGAAGATACATCATATTGCCACTGCTGTGCCAAGAGGTAATAGCAGAGTAGAGCGAGTCATGCGCACTGTTTTTAATTTGTTAAGAGCAACTCTGACAGTTGACAAAGAATATACCTGGACGACAGTTCTAGCTGACATCGAGGATAATTTAAATGCCACAGTTCATTCTGCGACTGGTCAGGTACCATCGGTGCTTCAGCTTGGGATCAATCCGAGATTGGCTACCACTCAAGAGTTTCTGAGGGACGCACCAATAAGTGACCAGTTTGTGGATCTAAAGATGATTGTCCCACAAGCTCGCGTTCGAATGGAACAGAGTGCAAAAAAACACGCCCAAAGATTCAATGCGGTTCGTTATCGGTCTTCATTGTTTAATGAGGGCAACATTGTGGCAGTTGAAGATTCTCAATTGGCTGGGGGAGGAAAACTGAAGCTAAAATACAAAGGCCCCTACACCGTGTGAAGAGTTTTTCCTAATGAACGGTACTTATTGTCGAAAAGAGGACAGCGGACTACCGTCGCTGCACATAAGCAACTGAGGCAATGGCCTAAAGAGAGGTTGTAAATAAAATGCATATTTGTGAGTATTAATATACAAGTAAATGTAGTGATAAGCTGCATGCTAGTGGCAACCCCACTATATTGTAGAGCTGAGATGGCAACCCCATCTACAACAATGAAATAGTTTGCTAGTGGCAATCCCACTATATTGTAGAGTTGAGATGGCAACTCCATCTACAACAATGAAATAGTTTGCTAGTGGCAATCCCACTATATTGTAGAGTTGAGATGGCAACCCCATCTACAAAAAAAAAATAGTTTGCTAGTGGCAATCCCACTATATTGTAGAGTTGAGATGGCAACCTCATCTACAACAATGAAATAGTTTGCTAGTGGCAATCCCACTATATTGTAGAGTTGAGATGGCAACCCCATCTACAACAATGAAATAGTTTGCTAGTGGCAATCCCACTATATTGTGGAGTTGAGATGGCTATCTTATGTTTTAGCAACAAGTGGCAGTACCACCTAATGTGCTATTAAAATTAGTAATTATGTTTTTTTTAGATTTCCGTAGCGAGGACGCTCCGTTTGCAGGATGGCCGTGTTAGCAGATGTTGGAAAAGGTTGGGGGAACTTCTTCATAGAAGGGAGAAAAGTGACCGAGCAGGTAGTCCGGACGGGACCTTTTCTACGGCGGCCAGTTCTTAAAAGACATTTGTAGGAGTTACATAAAATAAAACGGTGGTGTTGTGCAGTTTAACTTTATTTTAATTAAACGACTTTTTATTTTATTTTTAATTTCTAACAAATATATATATAATATATATATATATATATATATATATATATATATATATATATACGCACCTAGCGGATGATGCGAAGCCCAGTACATACTACAGGCCACCAGAAGCCCGGGCTTAAAAAAAAAACAGTTTTGCTGTATATTTTGCAAAATTACTTTTTAATAATGAATATAATTATATCAGATATGCGAGAGGTAAATTTATATAGAAATTTATTTTGTATAGATTTGTCAGGTTATGCGAGCCCTACGAGACAACACGGGTATTGCGAAGCCTAAGTGCATATGTTTATATTGTCCACAGTTTATATGACGCCCAACGGTGTTGCCAATTTGTTCGCTATTAAATCGCATAAAATATTAGAAAATCAATCGGACAAATATTTTAATAAATGTGGCTGTTGAATATAAGTAATTTATTACATTATAGTTTTAAATAAATAATATCATGTTAGTACTCTATTGCTATATATAGATTAATGTAAAAAAAATATCTATACAATACCTAATTGTTGTTGTGACATACTAAGTAATTTCTAAAAATTACTTATCAAAATTAAAAAAAATATATATATTAATGTATGTCAAGTTTTACGATTGTTTATTAATAACAATACTTTTAATTTGTTAAGTAAAAAATAAGGGTCCCTGGAGATGTTTGTGACATTGCTTTACTCAAAAACTTCTTAGTTTAAACTACTATTTTAATAACTCAGACCATAGCTCAATGTCTTAAATTGTTATGGAAAGAGTGAACAGAAGGTTAAGAGTCGGCCATAAGACCAACTAGTCGGTTTTTCTCACACTCTACCTAACATTCAAACAGTTACAAGAGTTGACAGCGTTATCTTTGACTCATCTCGCTAGCAATAGAAAAACCTACAGGTTTTGCCAAAAATAAAATAGATTGGGTTTCAGTAGAAACCAGAGAGCTAATCTAACTTTAAATAGCAAAATTGACCCAATTGGCTAAAACAAACTAAATCAGTTCAATGATGAGGTTACTTTTTAGGCTGATAAGCCAAATATCTAAACTAACTCAATGGTGAGATAAAGAAAGCAATAAAAAAGTACAAAAATTGCTAAAAATCCAATATTGATTTCTCCAACAAAGATAATAATCTAATGTGTTAAAATAAGCGTACACCGCTTCCTTTTATTTATGACAAAACAGCTTTAAATTTACTTTGAAAAACAAGGCCAAATTGTTTGCTGCCAACTCCAATGCACGCCAATGCCAATGCCAATGTTCTACGACAAAGACTTAGATTTGGACCACTTATAAAGAATCCACAAAAAAGTAAGATATTGTCTGCAGCGTACTGATTTTGCATCAATTTTTAAATTAGTTTAGACGTCTAAAATAAGCGATATGTTTCCTCATTTCAAACCAAACTTAGTACTAAGTCCGGAATGCATCCTAAACAAAGCTTGAGAGCATTTTCTTACAAGGCTGTAATGGTCTTACTAACATTACAAATACAATGTTAAGAACGTCTCATTTTTGTATTTATAAAAAAGTTCTAATAAAGTTCCAGACATTTTTCATAAAATAACTTTGGACAAAATCAGGAATCACACTGAAGCTAAAAATCTATTGCCAGTTTTTTGTATAAAACTCAAAAAGAATTCTTCTGTTCAAACCCACAGAAACTATCCTGCAACAAAAAAAATCGGAGCTTTGTACTTTTATGCAAAAATTTAGAAAATTTAATAAATAATATATGTTTATACCAATTTGTTAAATATACCCAAAGGTTTTCTTAATTTTAAAATAAGAAGACAAAAAAAACACCTTGCAACAAATAAACACTTGTCTATGCGGACGCCTACACGATCATCTATTGCAGCCGCTGCAACTATTGCCACCTGCTGCTAAAAATCTGTTTGCCGCCACTCAACCAATACGCTTTGCTTCTGAATGCAGTTAGACTTTAACACTGCAGGAAGGACTGTAATCTCCTGGAAGAAGCTATTAAGAAAACACTTTTGTTAAGAGCACAAACAGATAACATGTCACCCTTCTTCGTGTTGAAGATAATGATACGATTAGAATCTATACGGATGGTTCAAAAACTAATAAAGGTTCTGAAGCGGGAATCTTCTCGCAAAATCTGAATCTCAAAATATCTTTACCACTAGGAACGCACACAACTACCTTCTAAGCAGAAGTAGTACAACTTATAAGGTTATGAAAAAGTAAACCGCAAAATATCTGGCAAGAATGTCCAAACTCTAACAGATAGTAGAACGGTCCTAATTGCTGAAAATAACCCTAAAATCTCATCAAAACTAATTTTGAATGTCATCGTGCCCTTACTTTAGCAGCCTTTAAAAATAACATCAAGCTGCTCTGGGTAAAAAGACATTCCAACAAAGTAGGTAACATTGAGGCGGACGAGCTAGCGCGTAAAGAATCAACCCTTATGACGTGTGGACCTGAACCATGAACCATTTTAACACTCAATCAAAAACTTAAATAACCTACTAAAAATTAACTCACACGACGCATTGGAAAGGCGTTGGAATGACACTCCTGGCTGCAGACAGGCAAAGAAACTTAATACTGCCAACTAAGAAAACATATGCACTTGATTGGTATTGGAGATAATTCAACATGTAGAGAATGTGAAATGAATGACGAGACAATCGAGCACGTGCTATGGCTCTCTCAATGTCCATGATGGGAAGCTGCTGGCTTGACATGGCCAGTATAAGGGAAACCCCACAAGCGTTGTACTTACATAGACCAGTTAAATGCCAGGACAACTGAGTAAGGTCACCACTGAAAGAGGTACAAAAGACCTAATAAGACCTACGTGCAGCAGACTTTGGTTTACTTTCCAACTTTCAAATCCAAATCCACCCAACCAATAAAAATACAAAAACTTGAACTCTAACCAAAAAAAAGATACAGAAAAACGGAAAAAGACATATGTTCTCCACATTAACTCAACGGCAATAAAGCTTAAAAAGTTCCATGGCTACTACTATAAAGACAGAGATTTTCTAAAAAGTAAAACGGCACTTTTCCAAATTTTAGGTTGCAATCCTGGCTCATCGGCATCAACTTTTAAAAACCATCTTAGAAGAAGTTTGTAACAACATAAGAAAAATGTTTTGGATTCTAAAATAAGTATTATAGACGACCTTTTGTTAAAGAATTTCTGCTTAATATTATATTCCTATACAAACAAATCCTCTTGCAACACAACAAAGCTCAAATAGGCAACAAGCTGTTTACCATATTAAATCTAATCATTGCAACATCTTTGGACAGCATTATGTTGTCATTAATTGACAATTTGCTGCCACTATAAAATTAAAAAAAAATATTAAAAAACTGCTATAGCTAAAGTCTTACAAATTGTTTGAAGAGGAGTGATAAGTTTTGAAAGTAATGCAAGTATTTTTAAAATAGTAAAATTAAAGAAACAATAACTTAAACGTAGTACAAAACCATACAAAACAAATTAAAAAAAATATATATATATATTGTGTATTTACTTCTTCAAACATGAAATAATAAAACAAGTTACTATGTTTTTTATCAAAAATTTATTCTTACAAATACATTACTAGTTTTGGCTGTACTTATAGTTATATAACTTATTACATTTGTAGCAGGCTAGTAGAGCCAAAACTATTATTGTATTCGTAAGAATAAATTTGTAATAAAAAAACATAGTAACTTGTTTTATTATTTCATAAACATGAATTATCACGTAGTAGATGTCACAACCATAAATTATACTTTGCAAACATTTTATTGTAATACACTGTTTTATAAAAAAGCACTGGTGCCAAACTTAAGGGCTTCCTACAATCCATAAAACATGCTTGGCTCCTAACATCCGTAAAACATATGTACTGTATATGCAGTTTAAAACGTAAGCCATGCATATAATGAACTATAAGTGTATAATTTGCGATAGTATACCGACATAGGAAGCCCAATAAATTTTGTTAAAAAAGTTTAGAATAGTTTTATTTTTCATATCTGTTCAATATACATGAAATTTTTTTGGAAACCCGAAACGGGCTTCGTAAAACTTTAGTGGGTTGGTATCATTCGCACAACATACTGTTTTGGGCTTCATATTAAAGGTTAATGCGTCTATATATATATATATATATATATATATATATATATATATATATATATAATATTCCCATTAAAATTATTTTTAAATTAATGTTTAAAATACAAATCAAGCTATCGTTTTGACAATGATTAATACCGGTAAAGTAAAAACATTTCATTCTTGCCAAACACTAAACACCCAAGTGAACGACAACCTCCAAGACACTCAGGAGTGCCAGATGAAACATGATAGTGCAAAAGAAAATAACCAAGATAGGTCCAAACCTAGGGACAAGTCCCACTTCCAGCTCCAAAAAAGTGAAAGCTCTCACTGACAGCTTGGAATACAGAAATGTGGTGGCTCCACAAAACAATTTAAAATTGAATAAATAAAAAAAATCCAAGTATTTATAAATTTACAAATTTACAAATAAACTATATTTTCGAATAATATTAAAAAAATATGAATTTTAGTGATTATAATACTGCTTATTTTTTCTCAATCATTATTTAAATGCAATGATGAAGAGTTGGTAAAGCAGACAGAGGATATAGTGGATGATGTGGCAAAAGTGAAGAATGAACAAATGGAAATGCCATTAGCAATCCCACTAGTTTTCAAATTATATGCTCCGACCCGAGACTCAATATGTGCAATGATATTTCCTGCAAACTTCACCATTTTCAATTCAATCATTGAAAATATTCATATAATACCATGTCAATTTTTTTTTTATTTAATATTAAAACAACAAATTTAACAAAACCAAAATTTTTTAAAAACTTAACAATAAAATGCGAACTGTTTATTTAGAGACAGTACTATCAATATCCAACATAAAACTAAATAAAATAGAAATTCATAGTTGAAAAAAAAAACCACCGCAGTAGTGAATTATTGAATAAAAATATGCAACATTAAGTTTATTACAGATTTAAAAAACCCAAATAAAAGCCGATTCAATTGAAATTCATCAAAATAATTAACTTTAAAAATATTAAAGATAGATTGAATACAACAATGATTCAATATATATATCATGGTATTTTAAATATATTCCCACTAAATTATTTTTAAATTAATGATTGAAATACAAATCAAGCAAAATCATTTCGACAATGAATATCGGTAAATAAAGTAAAATCATGTCAGTGTTTACAACTTGTCGACAAGTTATTGGTTTTTTGTAGTTAATTTATTCAGCTGCAAAATTTTCTTCCTTGTCATAGGTTTATTGCTTCTACTTTTCATTTCTCTGATGTTGAGGAGATAATTATTAAAACTTTCCAAATTAGAAATATTCTTGAAAATTGAAACAATCATTCGACAATGATTAATATCGATGAAAACATTTCGCACTGTTCACAACTTGTTGACGAGTTATTGCTTTTTCGTAGTTTATTTATTCAGCCGCAATGTTTTCTTCCTTTTCGTAATTGACATGGAAAAACATGTTTTTTTTTAGATATTTCTTGCCATCGGATAATGCTTCCACTTTTCAATTTTCTGATGTTGAGAAGATGATTATTAACATTTAAAAATTTCAGTTAAAAAAAAAAAATGTTCAATTTCATTAATGCATTTAACTTCGATTAATTGATATCCATTCATCGGTCAAGTAGAATTTATTTATCATCTTCAACAAAACTTCTCGGATTCTTGTAATTAATTAGTAGAGTTCATAGTTAATGTTCTTTTTAATTTTGGTCTAAAGAAAATGTATATAAAACTGGAATTCTTTAAAAACTCATTTAATTAATGGGAAAAAGTTTACTATAATCCCGGTTCCTCGATTTTAACGACATTTTCTAAATGTGCATATTTTACTAAAATTACAAAAAAATTGCCTTGCTCTCCCAACAATTAAAAATACGTTTTTGACACTTTATTAGGCAACTATTGTTACAATGCTGCTTAAAGTGCAATGTGTATATATACATGCACGCCTATTATATTCATTCTATTTAGCAAGTATGGTTCACATAATAAATAAATAAAATTATTAATTGTGCAACCTAGATTAAATGATTATGATCGATATAATTTGGACGTTTGAAGATTCAAAATAAACCATCTTCAAATATGTTTTAAAATAAATTTGCGATTTACTAATGTTTTCTCTTGATGCATAGATGCGGTGTAATTTTTTTTTAATATCTATATGAATTAAAACTACATTTCATATATTAAACATAGTTTATGTTTAAGTTAAATTGGTAACAAAGTACTTATTAAACTGACAATTAGAATATTTACTTGGATTGAAATATTTTCATTTATGATTTGTTTATTGCTCACAGAGTGATAAATTAAACAAATATTAAGATATTTAATAAATTTTTTTAATCAAAATGGCCCTTTAAATTAGTAATGACATAACATATTAAGCCAAAATTGACCAAAGAGTTCTATAGATAGAGAATCCAAACTGCCATTTAAGCATGTATAAGCAACGTGCACTATCAGTATCTGCGTCTGTCGCACCCTGACGTTTCTCTATCACATGCACAATCGGAAAGGGTAGACGGTAGAGCAGTGTTCTTAATCTGTAAGGGATTCCCCTTTTTGTAAAATGAATCGGCTTGGCGTGTAAACTTGAAAATCAATAAAAGTTGTCAACAACAGATTTGATCTCTATTGGCCGAGTAGGAAAAAGTAGGGGATTTTTTAGGTGTGTGACTGAAATTGGAATCTCTAGTTATTGTTAGAACTCTTTTTTGCAAAGAATAAATATGAAGAAGAAGAGGTCGAGATAAGGATCATGAAAAGCACGCGGTTATTTCGCCAACAGATCCCTACTAAACTCAGCAGAAAGTGCGACCTTAAAAGCTACAAGACCCTCATTAGACCTGAGGCCACTTACGCTAGCAAAACCTGGACGCTAAATCATAAAGAAAAAAACTAACTCAGGATCTTGAAAAAAAAAATTCTGCAAAAAATCTTTGGCCCAACGCAGAACGAAGATGGAAGCTGGCGCATAAAAGCAAATTACGAGCAATCAACGAAGCAGATATAGTTAGGTTCATTAAAACCCAAAAGATTCGTTGGTTAGAACACGTATCAGAATATATGAAAGAAAAAGCGCCAAAGTAATAACAAAATAGAGACCAATGAAGACTCAGAGGGAGGCCTCACAGCAAATGGATTTCTGCAGTAGAAGAAAACCTCATAAAGATGGGCATTAACAACTGGAGGAAAGTCTCCGTAAACCGGAAGAGATGGAACGAAGAAGAAATATAGAGTAAATAACTTTATAGGAGCTGCAAACTATCTGTAATGATGCCAAACAATTTTTGGATCATTTACAAAAATGGGAAACTATTCCAAAAAAGGGAATCTACTTTTGTTTTAAATCTGGTGGGATGTTAAAACTTTGTGACGACCCTTTGCGGCAAGTTATATTTATTTAATTTGCGATTAGGGCACCATTTTTTTTACGTTGAGATTTTTGTGTTGGAATCTCGATAAAATTATTATCACAGAGGCCATCACATAGAAGGTCGGTAGGTTTTTGTGGGATACAAACGTGGCAGCCATGGTAAAGCGAGATAGCAATACGCTCATTCCAATAATCGATCAAGGAATCACTATTGTTTAAGATTATTGGAAGGCATATGATTGCTTATTGCAACATGGTTGCGAGCATTTAAAGGTGAACCATTCAATTAATTTTGTTGACCCAGTATCGTCTGCTCACACCAACGCCATCGAGTTATCATGAAGTCATGCAAAGGCTGTAATGTTTTCAAGCGGAAGAGTTCAGCATTACATGGAAATTTAGCTCGCTACATGTTTAATAAACTATGTATCGAGCTAAACGTCGATCGGTTCACAAAATTCATAGAGTTAGCAGGGAAGTTGTATAACCCTTGTCAACCACCAGTGGCGGAACCAATCGACGAAAATGCAGAGGTTGCTGACAGTTGAAAATAGAGGTGTTTTAGCTGGTAAAAGTCCGGCACTACTTGGCACTATTGAACTAACTCTAAGCTACTTGACAAAGTGATACCGCAATTTTTTTGGCCAGGCCAAACTTCACGTGATCACACGCTGGCCCTTAAAAAAAATTTACCAAGATTAAATTAAAAAACACAAAACTTTGTATAACTCCAAACGGCTCAAAATTTCAAAAAATTTTATCGAAAATTGACGTAGATTGATGTAGACACACGTCATACGGTCAATCACATCTGATAACATCAGAATCATTAGACCACACCTGTTGTTATTGTTTATAATATACTTTATATTGTATTTGAGGACGGTAACTGAAAAAAAGTAAGTATTTATTTTTAATTATTCTTATATATTTTACTATATCGTCGGTTTAACATGTAGTTGTTGTAAGTTCTAAAACTAAAACGAGTTTTATTTTAAATAATAATAGTTAATAACAAAATATGTAAAACTGATGATATTTATCGTACATATTTGCTCTATTTGTTTGTCTTAACAGAACAATCTAACTTAAATGTTTTTTACTAATTTATTTTTTTTTATTAGTGTACGAACTCAAAAAGCAATTAAAGCAACTTAAGGAAGAAATCAAAGAACTTAAAGATGAAAAAAATAAAACAAAAGAAGAAGAAAGCAAGAAAGATGATTATTCTCAAGTAAGTAAAACATAAGAATTGCTCTTTTATTTAGGTGAATGGAAAGGAAGGGGTGGTAAATCGTGTTTTTTTGCTACACACCATGGTAAAATTAATTAAAAAAATATATAAAATATATATTTTTGTAAAATTTATAACTCTGAGAACAAATAGTATGCTTAATGTTTTTATTTGTTATAAATATCTATACTAAGCAAATGTTTAATTAGCTGTATATTGTCTGATTTTACCAACGTCTTATAAATTGTCAAATAACTATACGTCGAATAAAATTTATTCATCAAATAAGTAATTTTACGTTTCACCAAGGTAACTTAAATAACTATTTTGTGATTTTTGTCAAGTTAGTAACATAATAGACAGAAAATTTGCTAAATAAGTTCAAATGAACCAGTATGTACGTATGCATATCCTCGAATTATTTGTGAAGTAAGAATATATCAACATAAAACTGAAAGAGAACATAATTACAAATATTTCTTGTAATGACACTGACGATATATGTATAATAATAGAAAAAACTTTAAAAGTATGTAAATTGCACAAATGGTCATCAATTTTATTGTGAGTGTTAAATTGTAAGTACATTTTTAGTTTTTTTTTTGTATAATTAACAAATAAAATGTGAGAAGTAGCATTCATATTTTAACCAAACTATTTCAATTTATAATGTAAAAAAAATGTTCTATATAAAATTTATTTCTATGAAAATATTAATAATCATCATATTGGTAAATAGGACAGGCATATATTGCTCATTTGAGCCTTTTTATATTATTATAGGAAGCCCTTGTTTATCGCTTTGGGATTATAGAAACAACAATTTAGCTAGAGCGAACCTATTACAAGATTTAGGACTTTATGTAGCGAAGTTCCACAATGAAAATGTTTTAAGTGGAGGCCATTCCAAATATTTTTATAATTGGGAAAAGTTTGGACCAAATGTGAGGAAATTAGATTCATCTTCAAAATGCATTTATACTGCAGCATGCCAATATGAACTTTGTAAGTTCTTATCATTTGCTGGATCAAGTCCTGACATATTTCAAGCAATTATACTTTCAAGAACAGAGTAGTCACCTTGCCACTATCGCATTTCATCAAACTTATTAGTGCTTGATTGCCAAAATGTTTAAATTAATAGTCATATTTTATATTTTTCTCATTTATTTTTTTATATCAGAAATTAACTAATTTATTATTTATGATTTTTTATTAAAATTTTATATTGGTTATTTTTAATAAATTTTTGTAAAATTATTTATTTATTTATTATTATGCTTTATTTCTTTTTTAAATTTTCTTTTGCATGCAATTTGTGTTTATTTGTTATGACTATGAAAAACGGCTAATGATTGAATAGCTTGGGTACTTGGGCTCAAATCCCGGTTAAGGTAAGTATGTTTGTTCATGTACAGGCTTATTTAAAAACATAATTGCTGGCTAAGGCGCATGGCCATAAAATAAAAATAAGTAAGTATGTTTATTTGCATAGGTAAGTATTACTTACAGGAGAGATTAAAAACAAAGTAATGCGGGTGTGCACTTGTGTAAGTAATTAGCATTGCCAGAATGTCAATTTATTAGATTTAACAAAACTACGGCTGATTCAAATTCAATTTTTATATAAAACGTCTTCATATGGCAGTTTTGCATATGAATCTATCTATTGATATTGTCTGATTGGTTAATATAACCTCCAAAATGTCATTTAGTTAGATTGAACAAAATTACAGAGTACGGATGATTTAAAGTTAATTTGCTCAACATTTCTACAAATAAACCATTTTTTTCTTCATACAAAACGTCTTCAGAGGACAATTCTTTGTATGATATCACCTATTGGTTTTGTCTAAATAATCAATATAACCTCCAGAATGTCAATTTATTAGATTTAAGAAAACTACAGAATACGGATGATTCAAATCGAATTTACTCAACATTTCTTCAAATAAACCAAATTTTTTCTTTATATAAAACGTCTTTAGAAGACAATTTTACTTATGAAACCACTTATTATTACATTTTAAATAGTCATTATAACCTCCAGTATATCAATTTATTAGATTTAACAAAAATACAGAGTACGGATTCAAATCAAATTTGCTCAAAATTTAAAAATATAATTAATCCCAATACAGTTTGTAGGCAACTTAATATACACAAAAATGCTTTGTTGCACTTATGCCTACGTCCGTTTTTTCATCATTTTCTCATCGTATAAAAATAACTTATTGAGCCATTTCCAAACTAAAAATTAAAAAAATCATAGGCACAACATAGTTTCTGGCTCTTTAGGCACCATATTTATCTTCTCTATAAGCAGCAATGCAATGGGAGAATCGCTAGATTCACGGGCTTCGATGCAAATAAACCCATGGCCGCATGTTCCGAATAAATTGAGAACCAAAAGTAGGTTCTCATGGTGATCAATGTGTGGTATATTTGACAATATACGTACTGCTGCCAAACTATTAAAACCAATAGATAAATTACATTCTTACGTTTATTATGAGATGAGTTTGTCACCTCATAGAGAATACAACCAGCACTCAGACAAATTAGAAGGTTTTGAGGTTTTTAGAGATCGACAAAGAAATGAAAGTTTTCATGTTATCGGAAGTTATGAAGAAATGGAAACAACCGATTTTATATATCTTTTGTAATACTACTACTACTCCAGATTTGTTACAAATATTGAAAAAAGTTATAGAAACTGTACAAACTGTTTCCACAGTTTGTGACCAAATGTTTTACAAATAAGGCTTCAATTAACTTCTTAATAAAAACAACGGAAATTGATTTTATCAGAAGGGAGGAAAAATGTAAAAACAAATTATTTTAATAGATGGTGAAGAACTTGTACTACTTTATGATGTACCTCACCTTATGAAGGGCATTAAAAATAATTCAACAAAAAAAATTAGGTCCTTTTATTATTCTTATAATAAACTTTTAGCAAACATAAATAAAAAAAAAACAAGACTCTTAAACCAGTTTGTAAAAGAAAAATAGTCTTACATTACGTATAGTTTATTTTTCTAACCTAATCTTTAACAAGATAAAAAGAAATACATAAAAAGAATGAGAAAGTCAAATAATTGAATAATAAGATTAAGAAGTTGCATTGCAATTATAATTAAGTATTCTATTTTTATTTCTAATCAATGAGCCTGCTGTACAATACTATAATATTGATTATATACAAAGTCTAGCAATTACATTCCCGGATTGAGGCTGCATCACTGGAATTACGTAAAATGAAGCAGAATATGATAGTATACTGTTATCACCCTAAGTCGTCATTTTGCAAACAAATTTGTTAAATTTATGATATTATGATAAATCAAAATTTAGTTAAACAAAAGGTAGCTTTCTTTTTACATTACAAAATACCTAATAACTTTTAGAACAAATTAGGTGAACTGGAGACTGCCCCAAAGGGGATAATTGTGACAATTCGAAATTTTATTAAATTAAAACAAGTTCTTAGGCTGTGTTGAACAAAACAGTTTTAATTAATTTGTTATCATTTAAATTCGCAAATACGAGCTGAATCCATACTTTAAACACAAAAAGTATTTATTTAGTCATTAACTATAATCAAATTTTCGATTAATATGTTTATTACTTACATTTGTTGAACATATTAAAATCATGTGCAATTGTGCCATAGAAATGTTGGGGTTTGTTTATAGATAGTCTACGGATTTATCACTCAGTACACTAAAACTTTTATATTGTGCGTTGGTGCGTTTGCATTTAGAGTACGCTCCGTCAGTTTGGAGCCCCGCTTATGATATTCATACCCCTTTTATTGAACGAATTCAAAAGAAATGTTGTCGTTTATTGTCCAATAAATTGAGTATACTATCTGTAAATTATAATTACAATTACGTTGCCTCACTCTATAATCTACCGTCATTGAAGCTTCGCCGAAAAAGGGTCGATTTGTCATTCTTGCATAATTTAATTATGTCAGAGATTGATTGTCCGAAGCTACATGGAACTCTTCCATTCCATATAGCACCTAATAATAGACGCAGCATACATTCTTCCTTATTCCGTGAGTCTACACACTCTACTAATTATGGTTTCAATAATCCGCTGAGTAGAATGTGTAGATTTGCAAATACTTTACCAACTAACTTTAATTTATTTTGTGTCTACGTTTAGAAGTCAGCTGACTAATGTTTTGTTTTAAATTTGCGATTTTTTGTATATGTTATTTTTTGTATTTTGAATTTTTATATATTTTTGTAAAACATCATTAATTATGTATATTTGATGTAGATGTAAATGGTAAGTTTTTATACAGTAAATAAAGTATTATTATTAATCTTTGAATTATTAATCCAAATTTATATTGTGTATATTGCAAATGGGTATGTATTGAAATTAAAATAACCAAATAACCAATCTTCAGATAGAACCAAATGATGTGTGAACGATTAGAAGATTGGAGCTATAAAGTTTTTTTAGATAATAATTTAAATTAACCACAAATAATGTATTGTTACAAAGATATACAATTAAAAAAACATGGTTATTCGCAGAAGATGAAAATGATAACACGTATAACATATATTTAATATAATACTTAAATTGTAGGAAGACCTGCAAAACTACTTGATGTCTATCATCCTAATTGGATCATGTGTGCGGTTAGGTAATGGCAATTTTGATAAAGATCTAGAAAAGACACAAACAGCCCTGTAATTGTATAATTGTCGCACATAATCTAGCTAAGTAAACCTCTTGGAAGTTAACTATTTTCTTCATCAACGCGACAGTTAAACAAAATTAAAAAAATAATGTAAAAAAATATTGACGCATAATAATAAAAATGTGTATTACTAAAATAGCATGCTTAATAAATCTAACAAATAAGTTACTTAGGCAAATTTAAACAAGTGCGTATTATAAATACTACACACTAAGGTATCGGACACACCGAGCCATATAGAAGACATGTGTATGTATGTTTGGGTGCCTATATGAGGTAACGGATCCATTTAGAAAGAACGCTACGCTCTGCATCAGTTTTTTGGAGACAGCCGTTGCTTAACTTTCTTTAATATTGTTTAAATTATATTTAATCTTTATTATGCTTTAATAGTCTGATGTTAGTTCATTATTGTAAGTGTAGTAATTGTTGAATGTATTATCACAATTTTCAGAATTTGCAATTAGCATTTGATTAATTGGGAATATCTTCAGCTAAGTGGAAGAGTCCGTTTTTTAACAAAACAGAGAACACAATTTTAATAAACAATAGTATAATTCTACTGAAATGGCCGTACTTTTTGAACGCGCATAGAAATTGGTAGCCCACACACAGGCGTTAATACGCAATGAATTATGCGCGCGTCGATTTATGTCATAGATGTACGCCCGTCCCTCCATAGACTTGAAGAAGTCCGTCCGTGTATGGTGTAAACAAACATTCTTGGCACGGCGTTTATCAGTGAGGTTGGTATTTATAATTTCTTTTATCTGAATTATTTTTATTTTAATTTAAATATAAGGACAGACTTATATTTAAATTAAAATTAAACGTTTATTAAATATGTTAATTTAAATAATAATTGTTAATGGATTTTTCCTATCAATTCTACACTAAGTTATAATTTCCATTATGTATTGTTTATTCATTTCTGTTATTGTCTTTTTAAGTTATAAATTGCAATCCACGCTGCGTTGCAATAGTATTTTAGTATAGTTATTTCATATAAGAACTAACACATTATATTTCTGATCAATTACTTTTACTTTTAGATAGAAAATCAATATTCTCCCAAAACTCCAGATGCATTAATTATATCATCAACACCTTCAACAAGTACACATGTGTGTAACCGTAAGAGAAAGAGAATCCGTGCTCAGTCTACTGTAAACAAGGGAAATGAATTACTAAATATAGTTGGTGAAATACTTCTGAGGACCAAAATGTTGCTACGAAACTAAGAAGAATGCCAAGAGAAATGAAAATTTACATAAAAAACTGATAAATGATTTGGACAAATTGACAAATTCACAACAATATATACATGTAGGACCGGACGCCCCTGTACGATACAAGACGCTTGGAACCGCCCGACCCGAGAGAGTCGAAACTGAACCGACAAGACGAACGTCACGTACAAGAGTTAAGAAGTAAGGATCGCGCTATTAATTGTTTCGTACGTTTATATTATACCGATACTGATTACTGTTACATGTATTAGTTAATGTATAAAAAATGTATCAAGAGTGTAGATGTAATATGTGATGAATTAATCTGTCATAAGAAAAACCTACAGGTGAATTAAATAGAGTGGGACTGTTTTATTTGCCGCTGAACATTATTATTTCCTACAACTTGGGGGCTCAACCGGGATACGGAACACGCAGTGAGTAAAGTCTTGAGTACAGCTGGTATTACAGTGGCGCGCGCTAAGATGTCCGCTTTAGGGGACATTGTCGATATTGACCACAATATTACGCATCTCCAGTGTAAAACGTTGCGGGTATTATTCAGAATAATATGCGATGATCCGAACCGACGACTCAACAGAACGATGTTAAGAGAATTCCAAGGATTTACATACAAAACGGGTTCAGATGAGTACTCATTAAAATTAGACGACATGAAAGCAAAACTGTCGTATGCAGATTTAGTGTCAGTGTGTCATGTACTCAATATCGAATACGACGGGTCCGAAGACGATGTTCGGCAAAGGATATTGACATTTCTATGCAATATCGTAGACAAAAGTGATGAAAGAATTAACCAAGACGAAGCCGAAGAAGAAAGTAAAGACGACGAATACGACGAACATGACGAAGAAGACGGAAAAGACGGATCAGATGGGTTAGACGACAGTGATAAGACGAAAGATGCAAATAAGACGAAATCAAAGAAGAACAGTAGAGCTGGAGACGCCAACGACGACGATGAAGGTGCTGTAGCTCGAAATTATGACGTTATGAGGAACCGTTTTGCAGCCTGTTCGATCGCTTTTAGGGATATGGAAGATTCGATAAGACGATTCAACGGCAAGGATGGCTATCCTATATTGAAATGGATTGACGAATTCAAAGAATTAGCTAAACTTGCAAACTGGAACGATTTCCAGAAAGTGATCTATGCCAAAAAACTTCTAGATGAACTTGCAAAGCTTATAGTTCAGTCCGAAAAAAGTATAACTACCTGGCATCGATTAAAGGCTTTACTGAAGAGGGAATTTGAAGAGAAAGTTAGCAGCGCGGAAGTGCATAGAACATTGATGGGCAGAGCTAAGAAGAAAGAGGAAACGATGCAAGAATACACTCTGGTCATGCGCGAAATAGCTAGCCGCGCATACATCAAACCAGAAACCACCATTCAATACATCCTTGATGGAATTCCAGGTGATCCTGCAAACAAAATGATTTTGTACGGAGCCAACGACTTCCGAGAGTTTAAAGCAAAGATCAAACTCTACGAAGCGATGCACAGAAGAACTACGACGGAATCAAACTCAAAAGATAAACCTCCTAACACCAAAGTGAAAACGCCAAGTGGTGGAAAACCTCCAACCACAAAAGACGAGGGCACGCGCATGCGTTGTTATGGATGCGGAAGCAAAGGCCACGTATCCAAGGTTTGTCCGTTCAAGGAGCGAGGAGTAAAATGTTTCAACTGTAACGAATTTGGACACAAGGCGGGGGTGTGTCCTACCAAACCAAAAGATACCAATACCAAGAGCACCATGTTGATCAACCACGAGAAGAACCATGCTGTCAAAGATGTCAACATACGAGGAAAGTCTATACCTGCATTGTTTGACACCGGAAGCGACATCAACCTAATCAAACGCGATGCCTTTATGACGTTGGGTCCAATACGTCTACAAAACGATACAATAACGTTAACAGGCATTGGATGCAGCAGAGTTGACACTTTAGGCAACTTCCAAATCGACATTGGAGTCGACGATGTCGTGGTAAGCACAAAGATGTACGTGGTACCAAGCGACGCTTTGAAGATCCCAATGGTCATTGGCCAAAAATTTTTGAAGAACGCTGTCATCAAGATGGACGCAAATGGGATAATGGTGACGAAGAAAGTGTGCGACGACCTTTCCGATGACGAAGCACAGATGTTAAACATTGTATGTGAAGCACCTGTACTAGATCTAGGTCACATCATCAACGCTGACCTGAGAGACGAGATCGACCAGTTACACAAGACTTACGATCCAACTAAGAAGACGAAGCAGAGTTCGTTGAAGATGAAGATCATTTTGAAGAGCGAAGTTCCCATTTATCACAGACCCAGAAGGTTGGCACATGCGGAAAAAATCGAAGTGGACAGACAGATGGAAGAATGGCTACAAGAAGGCATAATCAGACCTAGCCAGTCAGAATTCGCGAGTCCGATCGTTTTGGTGAAGAAGAAGGACGGAGCAGTACGAATTTGCCAAGACTACAGACGACTGAATGAACAAGTCGTCAAGGACAGATACCCTCTGCCCTTGATCGAGGACCAATTAGATCGTCTGCAAGGATACCGTATCTTTAGTACATTGGATTTGAAAAACGGATTCTTCCACGTGTCAATTGATGAAGAAAGTCGAAAATATACATCTTTTGTCACGCCAACAGCCCAGTACGAGTTCATAAAGACGTCATTTGGTTTGTGCAACTCGCCGGCCATGTTCCAGAGATTCATCAACGAAGTATTCAGAGAACACATCAAAGATGGAATCTTACTAACCTACATGGACGACTTGGTAGTGCTCGCCAAAAACGAAGAAGAAGCAGTGAGGAGATTGGCCATAGTTTTAAAGACGGCTGAAGAGTATGGTCTCCAAATTCAATGGAAGAAGTGTCAGTTCCTAACGAATACCATCGATTATTTGGGACATCGGATCGAAAACGGAAAGGTAAGGCCATCGTCAGCGAAAGTGAATGCCGTGATGAAATTTCCCAAACCCGTTACGGTGAAGCAGGTACAAAGCTTTCTAGGCTTGACGCGGTACTTCAGGAAGTTTGTTAAGGATTATTCGATAATCGCAAGACCCCTTAGCAACTTAACAAGACAGAATGTTCCTTTTACCTTTGGCGACGAAGAAAATCTAGCCTTTGAGAAGTTGAAGCGAATACTGTCGACAGAACCAGTCCTGGGGATGTACGATGTAAACGCGGTCACCGAACTGCATACAGACGCCTGTATAGACGGATTCGGGGCGATCTTGTTACAAAAGAACGACTCCGGTGAACTTCACCCAATCTTCTATATGAGCAGAAAAACCTCAGAGGCCGAACGAAAGTACAGCAGCTACGAACTGGAGGTTCTCGCCGTCATATACGCTTTACGAAAATTCAGAGTATACCTACTCGGGTTGACATTCAAAATCGCAACTGATTGCTCAGCCTTTACGTTAACTATGAAGAAACAAGACTTATGTACTAGAGTCGCACGATGGGCCATGCTGTTAAGCGAGTTCAATTATTCCATCGGACATTGCTGGTCGTCCCAGAGCTGATGCAAGCTGGCATCGTAAAGAGTTTCCATGAGAACAATGGTCACTTTGCTATCAAGAAGACCAAGGACCTGGTTCTCAGAGAATTTTGGTTTCCAAGGATGCAAGAGAGAATTGAGGAATGCGTGAGGAACTGCATCCCATGCATCCTATCCGAAAAGAAGACGGGAAAGGCCGAAGGGTTCCTGAATCCTATTAGCAAGGATGAGCTACCACTTACTACCTACCATATCGATCACCTTGGTCCTATGGCAGCCACAGGCAAGGGATACAAGTACCTGTTTGTAATCATTAATGGATTTAGCAAATTTGTCTGGTTGTACCCTACGAAAACGGTGACAAGTCAAGAAGCCATTGCAAAGCTTGAGGTCCAAAAGCACACCTTTGGGAATCCAAAGCGCATTATCGCAGACAGAGGGACCGCCTTCACGTCTACAGCCTTTGAAGATTACTGCAGAACTGAAAGAATCGATCTGACCCACATCACCACGGGAGTTGCTCGTGCGAACGGTCAGGTAGAACGAATGAACAAAACCATAATTCCCATCCTTACGAAACTTTCACTGGAAGACGAGGCGAAATGGTACCGAAATGTAGAAGACGTACAAAGGGCACTGAACAGGACTCACCAAAGGAGCATCGACACGACCCCATTCGAACTGTTGTTTGGAGTGCAGATGCGTCATCCCAGTGATCCTGGTTTGGAAGAGTTAATACAAAAGGAGTACCGTCGAACGTTCCTGGAAGATCAAGAAGAAGTCCGAAAGGCTGCTAAAGAGCAAATTTTGAAATTGCAGGAAGAGAACCGAAGAACCTACAACAAACGACGGAAGCTGGCCAGAACTTACCAGATTGGTGACCTCATCGCCATAAAGCGAACCCAGTTCACCAATTTGGGCAAATTAAAACGTAAATTTCTAGGTCCATACAGAGTAGTAACCAGAGTCAAAAGACACGACCGATACGACGTGGAACGAGTTGGTCCAGAAGAGGGTCCCAAGAAGACATCCACTGCAGCCGACTTCGTGAAACCGTGGGCACTCTGTTCCGAAGGCGACCGTGGAGAAGATGACGAATCCGAGGATGAGGCAATCGGCGTCGACCACGAGGACGAGATCGAAAGTACGGATGGCCGAGTTGTAGGACCGGACGCCCCTGTACGATACAAGACGCTTGGAACCGCCCGACCCGAGAGAGTCGAAACTGAACCGACACGACGACTTCACGTACAAGAGTTAAGAAGTAAGGATCGCGCTATTAATTGTTTCGTACGTTTATATTATACCGATACTGATTACTGTTACATGTATTAGTTAATTTATAAAAAATGTATCAAGAGTGTAGATGTAATATGTGATGAATTAATCTGTCATAAGAAAAACCTACAGGTGAATTAAATAGAGTGGGACTGTTTTATTTGCCGCTGAACATTATTATTTCCTACATACATCTAGGCCAATTTTAACCAATCATTCTAATTCTACGTACAATTATTCGCAGTCTAACATAGTTGCGGCAACTTAGGAACTGATGTTTCAAACAATAATAAATATGCCAATTCTAGTACGTCTGGATCATATTTTTTATCAAATTTTAATAGATTGCATTACAGGTTTCTGGAATTATTTTACCCAAGGCTTGGGGAGATATAATAGTTGTAAATTTTAAGTCTTTGTTATTCCGACCAGTAGCCAAAAATTGCAGAGTTGCAGTTAACCTTTTTTGTGGCCATATTGCAGCTCTCATCTTGGTGTCCTTGTATTTAATTAAAGGAGTTACTAAAGTTAAAAGTTCCGTATACACATTCTCATACATCCTGAGGTAATTACGCCTGTCATCGGGATCCTATCTGAACTCTTCTAGCAGTCTCATATGAGAGTATTGTTCCCGCTTTAAAAGCCAATTCTTACAGCAATTTTGATTTAGTTTATTCTGCTTTTTTATAATAATAGCGCACGCCACTGCTATCAAGCACAGCTCTTCAGTCATCATTCTGCGAAGTATATGTAACGCTGCGCGATGATTTACAATAACATATCTACTAGCGTGTGTGGGCATTATTGTTTCAGATATCTTGTGCGATGCAAATGTGCGCGCGTCGATTTATGTCGTAGATGTACGCCCGTCTATGGCGAGGGATAGGTATTTACTTCTATTGAAATTTATACATTTTGCCAATAATAAAACCATTAACACTGACAGTAGGCTTTATAAAATTGACGCATTGGTTAAAATGTTTCTGGAAAATTATCAAAATATTTTGATCGATGAATCAATTTTAGAGGCAGATTATTATTTTGACAATATATACCAAATAAAACACATAAATATGGCGTTAAATTATATAAATTATGTACACAAGGATATATGTACATTTAACGTTAAAATATATATATATATATATGCTGGAAAAGGTGATACGACTCTAGAATTAGGTCATTCTCAATCAATCGTATTAAAATTATTAGAACCTGTAAACCCGAAATACGAGAATATTGTATGCGGATAATTTTTACACTAGCATACCCTTAACCAGAAATTTGTTTGAGCAAAAAATATTATATTGTGGAACATTAAGATCCAATAGAAAAGGAATTCCATTCGATTTTAAAAATTAAAAAATTAAACGAGGTGAAGTATTTGGGAAGAAAAAAGATAATACTAAAACTGTAAAATGGGTAGATAAGCGTCGAGTTTTTAAGATATCTAGCAAGCCTGATCATGATGCTACTGTTGATTATCATAGCGCAGGGCAAAAGAAGACGTTCTTGGCTGTATTCAAGAACGTCAACTTTGACCACACCATCCGAGTTATCAACGAAATGAATTACCTGGGAAGAGAGGAAAATTCAACATTAGCACGGATTGGCCTCTCTTCTCGCAATCCCTGGAAGAAAGCATCGGCCGCATGACTCCAGTGAAAACGGCCGCGGACATTGATAGGACCGTCAAACTTTTTACGCGCCAAATCCAGCAAGCTTCGGAAAAAATCTTTAAAGCCCATCAGGTTCGCGTCAATAATCCTCTTAGATTATCTCGAGACGTCTTTATTATGCGTTCTACAGCTTTTTACATCGCCCCAGAAGTCTTACGACTTGTTTGAAGGAGTTTGATCAAACCAACGGCTTATTAAGTGACTTTCAAATCACCCCGGTAGATAAAGAGCAAGTTATTATTTCAGTCATATTTCGGAAATCGAATTATTTATCACAATCGAAGACAGCGGAACGAAAAGATCTAAAAAAGCGCCACTCAAATGTGATGAAAAGACATATAAATTCCTAAAAGTAGATGTAATTAAGGGTTTTAAGGATTTTGTACAACAATTGTGTAAGCATATTATTATAAATACTTGGGAATTTGAAGTCACTGATACCGGTTTATTTTTATACATACTTAACATTGATCCATCTGCTACTGTAGGTGTTAAAAATAGTATATGTCAGTAAACAAATGCAGGTTGGAGTTTTTTTTTTAAACTGAATCAACTTATAAACCTTCTGTTCAATCTGTAGATCATTTATTAAAAAAAGGTTTGAAATATTTAAACTTGGCGAAACAAGTTGTAAAAGAAACTGAAGATTTTGATTATGCTTGAAATATTGACGTCAATGTAGATCAGTTAAAGCTGATAACAATTTCAAAAATTAAATATTGTACGACTACAATTGGTATGTCATTTATCTTCTATTCACATTCCCCCACATGTTACAATTCAATGCGTAACTTTTTTAGTCTTCCTCACAAATGATATTTGCAGCATATTTCATCTTCTATGAATATATTGCCTACTGATAATTCAAGTAAGACCAATTATCTTTTATAAATTTCAAAATCTTTAAAAGACATTGATAGAGTTGTTCTTCTGCTAGTAAACAAAATATATATATTAGTAACCGTTTAGATTAAAAAGCCCAAAATTTTGTTGGAGTGGCACAAATAAATATTTTATTAATCCAAAAAATTCAAATAATAAAAAAAATTTAATTATGATTTTATTCATATTTTTTAAAATATTAAAAATAATTGGATAAATTTAAAAAATATCAAACAAACCTTTGTCTAAAAAAAAACAGTATTGTGAAAAAAACATTTAAATTAAATTATAAAACAGTTTTTCCATCTTCACTTGAACGACTAAAAGTTCCACTATCAGATACTATTTTTCATCATTCAACAATTGCTCCTCTAAAAGATTATAATTTTTTGGACACTTCACTTTTTAGAATATATTAAAAAATGTTGGGATACTGTTAACAATAATAGCATATTAAAATGGCAAATAAATAAATAAATAGTGCAAACCGTTTGAAAGTATTGCTGATAAACAAATTCAATGTTTACATAATTTTGTAGCTAGGTATATAACTATACTCCGAAGTATATTTTAATAGGTAAATTTACAATCGAAAGGATAGAAAAGAGATTCGGTATAAATAGACAACTATCAAGTTGCAATTATAATGTGTCGTTTGAAGATATAATTGGTGCTGAAAAAAAAATCGCCTGAAACATATTTTCAAAAAATACAGGGTCCTAAAATCTCATTTTCAAATATAAACTGTAGTATTTGTGCTTAAATAATGACAGAAGATAAAGGTAGTTTTCGGGACAATGAATACTTTAAATATTTACAAAGGGGTGGTTTGTCAATAGCTACAACTTCTGTCAATATTTTGTTTAATCATATGTATTCCATTTTTCAACTTTTTAAAGAAATCTAAATAACAACATATTCTATGCAATCTCACTGTGCAAAGTTTAGAACATATGTAATAGATTATTCTGAAATATGCCAGTGTGGAAAAGAATATTGTGTTCTATATAATATGATTTTATCAATTTTTTCCTGGCCTGTGGCAAAATGAGTTTAAGTAAACCAGATTGTAATAATAATAATCAGAAAAAGAGAAAACTTGCTACTTTTTCAATATAAGTTTTTTTTTTTTTTATTTGCGTATTTATAGTAGTTGATCAATGTTCATATATTTCTCCCAAGTATTTAATATAACATATTATTTTAAATTAAACATTGTATATATTGTTATTTGTATTTGTGATTATGAGGAGTTTGATTGTAAAATGTGATTATCAGTAACAATAATTAGTGATGCAAAATGATAGTAGCTTGGTTGACAAGACTGGTCAACCAAAAAACTGAATACGATCTTTAAACTTTAGCATAACAACTGGCAACCAAATCTGCTACAAAATTTATTAAAATATATTTATAATTATTATAACATGCTTTAGTTTTAGTTTAAAATTATATAATTTTAGTTTTCAATTATCATTAAATAAAAGTTTAAATAAAATATTAGTTTTAGAACAATGTATTCTGATGTGTATCTGTGATTATTATTTTTAGAATTTATATTTAATTATTTGTTGCTAGAATTGCAATTTTTGCTGTAATTAACAACTGAAGTTTGTAAAAGCAGAACTTGCCTTATCTACTTTTGTTTTTATAATTTCGTTTCTATGACTAAACAAGTTCTATCAGTTACTGTAATTATTATGATTATTTCTTATTTTGGATGTTATTATTAGATACGAAGGTTTATGCATTTAACCGTGCTGAATTTTTTGGTAATTCAATACCGGGTGGGGTTTAGTCGGTAGGTGCTCTTTATAATACTATGATCACACACAGCTAATAATTTAGTCGATCAGCAAGTAATTTAGTCTTTAGAAGATTCCCCACCTGAACCACAAAACCAAACAAAAAAGTAGTTTTGAAATAAAATTGATGCTTGTTTACTTTATTGATCTCACCATTTCTATTTCCCTTTTTTTTACAGCAAATTGCTTTATATGTATTATTGTTTTTTTTTTTTTTTTTTTTTTTTTTTTTTTCATTTCTTAAATACCATCATCATTGCTACAATTTACAATTATTTATTTTCAGAATTGCAATTTTTATATAGTAATTTATGTAATTTCTGTTATTATTATTGTCAATTTTGTATTTGTGTGTATTATTATCTATGTCTGTGGATATTATTATTTATAATTTACATCTATTTATTTTTCAGAAAGTATAATTTTTACATAGTAATATTTTATTTTGTTCACAAAGTCACAATTTGTAAATATTTAAATCTATATATTTATTTTTTCCATAATTTTGTTGTTATTTTAATATATCTTGCTATTTGATTCATATTATTAAAATTTTCATTTATTTCTATGCAGCGTTCTTATAATTCCTATCTGTTTCCTCGGTAGAGTAGAGACGGCTGAGGTTGATCATTATAACGATTAAAGGTGGCTAGAAACCACAAATCCTCACAGATACAGAGTCAAAAAAAGATATAGTCTTGAACAGTCTTCGTATAACAGATAAGTCAACGATGACCAACGTAGAAGCAAAGGCTGCCCATTAGTCCCCGGTCATCAGCACCGACCGTCGGGCGGAGCCTACGAGTGGCCGCACTATCGTATAAAAGGACTAGTCAGCTGTTGCTGTCGCGGAGTCACCACTACACATTTCAAACAGGGGCTGAAAAGACCCTAAAATACGTTATTCGGAACATTCCCGACTGTATCACGACAGACGTGGTACAGGCCGAGCTCATCGCTCGGGGGTTTGAACCTACATCCGTAACTCGCATGGGAAGGAACGGGAAATCCTTTCCAATGCTTTACGTTCAGCTTCCCCAGGGAGCCAAAAATAAGGAGATTCTCTTTATAAATGAGTTGTGCGGGCTTCGTTGTACTGTTGAGTACAAACGCAAGACCGCAGATATTGCACAATGCCATCGTTGCCAGCGGTTTGGTCACACGGCATCTCGATGCAACGCACCATATGTGTGTGTCAAGTGCTCCGGGGCTCATCAAAGCTCCGCCTGCGCTTTTTCTAAAGAGTCCGGACACGTAGCTACGTGTGCCGGGTGCGGTGGGTCGCACACTGCCAGCTACAAAGGCTGCCCAGTTTATGTCAAACTGCGTGCTAGTCGATTCGGCAAGGCCCACAGTAAGGCACCTGCTAAACTTCAGCAGACAACCGCCCCTCCAAGGGCCGCACCCAAAGCTAGCAGGGAAGTGTCCTATGCTCAAGCGGCGTGTTCTGCGACTAGCGCAGATATCATTGATCGTAATCAGTTGCTGCTCCGCTTATCCCAGGCGAGCGGTGACGATTTTAAGAAGTTAATACTAACTTCGGCTCAGGTTTAAGCCAACTAATGGTTAACTTCTCAGACTCGGTCATTTAGTCTGTTCTCCGGAAATAGTGTGGTACAAGATCTCCACTTAACTATGCAACGCCTATAAGGCTGGCACACTAGGTGCATTATGTAAATTCAAACCCGTAATTTATTTCTAAGTTAGTTGGGAAGGGGGGGGTTAGTTGGTAGGCGTCCGTGAGGATGAATTCAACACTTGCCAAGTCTTTAGGAAGATTCCCCTCCCAGCCTCAAAAAAAAAAAAAAAAAAAAAAAAAAATGCTGTCGCGGAGGCGGTTGCTCCAAAGGCGGCCGAGTTACAGACCTCCAAAGTCCAACCTGGGGCACACGCGCTTTCACCATCCTAGGCCCCAACGCGGAATTCTCACCGACGTTTTGTCAGCGGTCCGCGCGTCTGGACTAACGCGGCGAGAAACTCGAAAACACCAACCTATTCGAAGGCCAAATCCACGTCAGCTGGACTTGGAAACCGAACTGCCCACGCCGACTCCGTCAACTAGGACGCCGCCGATCGTCAACGATCCGCCGCAACCGCCATAGACGACCGAGCCTGGGACATAGCAGGATTTGCCCCTGCTTTATTGCACCGGCAAACGTTCAAAAGGGCCACTTATTCGGCAGCCTCCGGGCGTAGTTTAACGTCCTACGATCTTACTGATCGCAGCCGGGATCAATCTTTTCAGACCGACCCCGCGCTAACTCAACAAGCGCAAACTGGTGACTTTAATTAGTCATCGTTTAATTAATCTTTTTTTTCTGCCAACAGTAACCCGGAAGTAGCCGTGCTGAGTCATCATCGACCCAGTCCGACGACAATTGGAGCCCAACGCGTGGGGCATTGGAGAAACAAGGATTTCACACCCCACGACCCTATCTACCACCGATAAGAAACAAAAGAAAATTAATTACAATTTTTTTTTCAGAAAAAAATTTAATTTTCAAATTTACATTATTTTTCTAATTACAGAAAAATGGTAGGACGTCGAGAAAAAACACCCCGAGAAAGATGACGACCCGATCGACGCGGATGCCAGTGGGAACCCCAACCGCAGAGATTGCCGCCGCAAGAATGGCCGCTGCCGCAGAGATTGCCGCTGCCGCACGGACCGCCGCCGTCGCACCAACTGCCGCTGCCGCACCGACTGCCGCTGCACCGACTGCCGCTGCCGCAGATGTCGCCGCCGCCGCTGAAATTTACGCCGCTGCCGTAGAGATAGCCGCCGCGGAGATCGCCGCCGCACGAACTGAGATTGACGCCGCAAGAATGGCCGCTGCCGCACCGATTGCCGCTGCCGCCGCACCGACTGCCGCTGCCGCCGCACCGACTGCCGCCGCACCAACTGCCGCCGCACTGACTGCCGCCGCACCGCCGACCACCACCGCTGCTTTGCTAGCTGCGGACGCCACCTTATCACTACCCAAGCGCTGAGGATAAGAGAACTGGAGCTCCAAGTCAAGGAACAGGAGATCAAAGTACGTGAGGAAAGAATGAAGACGGAAGCGGAAACAAGTAAGACATGGACACTGCCGCACACCCATCCGGCGGCCTACCAACCGGCCTATCTACGGGAGATCTTCTTTGAAAAGTTGGAACGTCACGTCAAGGAGTTCAAGGTTCCCGCGGTGGCCCACCGACACCAACTCCTGGAAGCGACGCTGTAGAAGAGGGTGCACCCACAA
Source organism: Tachinus rufipes (assembly GCA_963932245.1). NCBI lineage: Eukaryota > Metazoa > Arthropoda > Insecta > Coleoptera > Staphylinidae > Tachinus > Tachinus rufipes. The sequence continues at coordinate 57,803,243 of OZ010747.1, forward strand.
CACAGCGAGCAGCAGATGGCCAACGCGCTTATTAACAAGCTGGAACCAAGGATTGCGATGGCTATGGACACCGTCTTATCAACTTCATTTGACGACCTGATGAACATCGCCATGAGGATCAAAGTCCGGATCGACGACCGCCGCCAACACAAGCCAAAACAGGCAAACAACCAGTCGGAAAACTCCCGACGGGCCGGAGACCACTAAAAGTCCCAACATCCCCGGCCCAAGTAGGCGTCCTAGGAGATTCGGATCCATGTCCCGGATCCATGTCACCATCAACGGACAGCCACCGATCGCTCTTCTTGACAGCGGAGCGAGCGTAAACCTAACCCGGTTTGAGCTGCCCAACCTTCGCCCGAACAAGACGACAGTGACCCAAGCCGACCAGTCCCACCTCGCCATCACTGGAGCGGCCGAAGCGGAAGTTAGGGTAAGAGATGTCGTATTTACCACTTCCTTCCTGGTAGTCCCCCAGTTAGGGGAGGAGGCGATCCTGGGACAAACCTGGCTTTTGGAAATGGAGGCGAACCTAGACTACAGCCGGCGATGCCTACACGTCGGAAAAGGACCCAGAACCGACGTCTACTGGATTCGAAAACCCCCCACCGGGTCGACAACCATCAAACCAACTGTCATCGACGTAGAACTACCAGATAACGGATTCCCGGACCAGCAGAAGTTCAAGGAACTGATGGCCGCGTTCAACTCGACGTTTGCGGACTCGCCGTTACCATGTACCACCAAGACGGTGAAGCACCACATACAACTTGAGGAGACCGCCACTTCCATCCGAGTCAGGCCGTACTCATACACCCCGGCAAAGAAGGAACTTATCTACCGAGAAGTGGAACAGCTTCTAGCCGATCGGATCATCGAGCCCAGCTCAAGCGAGTACTGCGCGCCGATAGTGCTCGCAAAGAAAAAGGACGGTTCGCCAAGGTTCTGCGTGGACTACCGAAGGTTGAACGACGTCACCAAGCATGAATTCGCCCCACTACCGAAGATCACGAGACCCTACACGACTTTAGAGGAGCGAGCGTTTTTACGAAGATGGACTTGAAGAGCGGATACTGGCAGGTCCCCATGACGAAGGAGTCAAGACATCTGACGACGTTTGCCACTCCAGACGGCGCCACGTATCAGTTCAGGGTGATGCCATTTGGACTGAAGAATGCTCCAGCCACCTTCCAGAAACTGATGGCTCGAGTCCTGGCGGGGCTGCTGGGTAAGTTTGCACTCGTCTATCTCGACGACATTGTTGTATTTTCCAGGAACTACGACGAACATCTAACCCACCTGAGGAAGGTGGTGGAGAGGCTCCAAGGATACGGACTTACCTGCAAGCCCTCCAAATGCGAGTTCGGACGGACAGAGATAGAGTACCTGGGTTACCAAGTCACCGCCGAAGGCAACAAACCTCTCAGCACACACTTGACCTCAATCCGGAACTACCCTACGCCCACGACGAGAAAACAGCTGCGAAGCTTCCTGGGGGTCTGCACCTGGCTGCGGGAATACGTCCCGAAATTTGCGGACATCACTGCCCCGCTGACGGATCAACAAGGGAAGAACCGGCCATTCCGATGGAACGAGGAAGCCGACCGGGCGTTCGGAGAGGTGAAGGCAGCTCGGGACAAACAACTACATCTACACCGACCCAAGCCAGGCCTGAAGTTTGTTCTGCAAACGGACGCTAGCCACCTGGGCCTAAGAGCGGTCTTATACCAAGAGGACGGAGGACATCGAAGAGTAGTCTCCTACGCCAGCTCCCGCCTCAATAAACAACAACAGAGGTTCCACAGCAACGAACTGGAGTGCCAAGTGGTCGTATGGGCGATTGGGAAGTTCCGACCGTACTTGGAAGACGAGCCATTCATCCTGAGGACGGACAATCGGGCCCTGGATTGGCTAAACTCCTCATCGGACCACAAATCAAAGATCACCAGGTGGGCCATTTTACTAACAGAATTTAGCTTTCAGGTTGAACACGTCCCAGGGGAGACCAACCACCTGCCAGACGCTCTGTCCCGACTACCAGATGGCGAACCGAGGGAAGAAAACGACGAAGAAGTGGATCGAAAGGCGTGGCCCCAACGTCACGTCGAATCGGTAGCAGTCAACACGAATTAAGCGGAAGAAGTGAAAACCCTTGCAGCCAAAGTAAGGAGAGCCCAGAAGAACTGCCAGTTTACACGAGAAATCCTCCGACGATTTGAGTAGCTGCAGAATGAAGACGAATACCCACCCGAAGTGGACGGCGGCTACCGAGTGGACAAAGACGGAGCCCTAATCAAAACACTGGAAGGACGAGACCAGTTGGTCGTACCCCCCGAGATGCAAGACACCGTCATCCGACACCACCACGGAGAGGAGACTGCCGGACACCCCGGACGGGAAGAGACCATCCGAAGTATCCGCAAGGCGTACCATTGGCCCAACATCGCCAAGAACGTCAAGAAATTCATCCAGAGGTGCTTGATCTGCGCCACGGTGAAAGGAGGAAGAAAGCAAGAGAAGGCCCCACTGCACTCACAACCGACGGACCGGCCATGGGAGAGAATATCGATTGACTACGTGGGCCCATACGACGTCACCCGAAGAGGAAACCGCTTTGCCCTGACGGTGATGGACATGTGTACCCGATGGACCGAGGCATTCCCAGTGTCAAGCGCCACCAGCGAGAAGACATGCCGACTCCTGGAATACGAGATCTTCCATCGCTTTGGCTACCAAAGAATCATCTTGTCCGACAACGGGACCCAATTCACTAGCCAGATTTTCGCCGAGGCATGCATGAAGTGGAAATGTCTCCACCACACCACCGCTACATACCACCCTCAAGCCAACCCGGTAAAACGTCGACATGGAGAGCTGAAGAAGAATCAACGGATCCTCATCGCAGAGAACCCCAGAAAGGACTGGGACGAACTAATTTCTCTTGCCCTGTTTCAGCACCAGCGACGCTCTAACGAAGCTACCAATCTAACACCTAGCGAGGCCCTGCTAGGAGCGAACCTCACGGCACCAGGCACCTGGGACGACCCGGAAGGAAAACGCAGGATAGAGAACGACCCAGAAGACCGAGAAGAACGACTACAAGGGATCCGACATTGGCAGAGCACCTACCGAGACAAGAGGTACCCCCGAAGGAAGAACGCCGTTACCACCTACGGATCAGGAGACGAGGTCCTTGTCCGAGGGAGAGCAAAAGGATTTGCGCCAAAATGGATCGGAACCAAGAAGGTCATCTCCACGGCAGGCAAAAACTGTTACTGGATCGAAGATAACCCCCACAGGCCACCAACGACCGTCCCCCACAGAAAACCGTCCGCCGCCCCCAGACGAGGCCCTACAACAGGAACTACCCCAAGGCTCAGTCGCCGAAGAGGGGGCGATTGTTGCTGTCGCGGAGGCGGTTGATCCAAAGGCGGCCTAGTTACGGACCTCCAAAGTCCAACCTGGGGCACACGCGCTTTCACCATCCGAGGCCCCAACGCGGAATTCTCACCGACGTTTTGTCAGCGGTCCGCGCGTCTGGACTAACTCGGCGAGAAACTCAAAAACACCAACCTATTCGAAGGCCAAATCCACCTCAGCTGGTTTTGGAAACCGAACTGCCACTGATTAGAATCGCCCACGCCGACTCCACTATAATAAGCCTTAATCAAAGAATCATTGATATATCTACATCTTTTCAGGTTCTCGCCGACTTCGTCTCGTCCCTGAAAAGCAGCGGTTCCACCTCCACCGCCGAGGACCTTAGATGGAGGTATTGGACCTGGGGGCCCCAAACGGCGAGAACAAGCGCCGCCATGACTCCACCCCCTCCGATGATGGAACTGAGCCAGACGCGAAAGGCCACGCCCCCGAAAAACCGGACCGAGTTGCAGTTGATGTTTTGTCAGCGGTCCGTGCACCGAACGCTCCGCCCTCAACTTCCGATGAAGAAGACGGCTTCACGGAGGTCAAGAAAAAGAAGAAAAAGAAGGCCGCCAAACGGAGCAGGACTTCTGGTGAGTCATTTCCACCATTAATAAGGCCTTCAGCCACTCCCCAGCAGACTTCAGCCACTGGAAACGAGCCATCAGCGGCTCCTCTCGCCGGTCCTTCAAGCCAAATGGCAAAAGGGCCTTCTGCCCCCAAGCGCGCCGCCCCCGCCCAAAAGGGGACCCCCTTCGCCGAGGTGAATATCCGGCCTATTGCCGCGGACCTCAACCACGACGGCGAAGGCCTTACGGATAATGAAGTACTTCATCCCCCTGCTGACACACCCGCGAATAATTCTTCTAAATCTCGTCCGCCGGCTTTTGTTTTGACAGACAAAAGCAAATACCCGGCTACATCTAAATGGTTCAAGGATAACCGAGTTGTTATCCTTTCTTTGCGTACTACCCAAAAGGGTATTCGCATGGCGCCAGCCACTGCTGACGACTACAGAAAGCCAACTGACTACCTCAAATCGGCGGGTGTGGGCTTCCACACTTGGTCAACCGCCGAGGAGAGGTGTCTTGAAATTGTCATCAGACACGTTGCCGAATGTTTTACTGAGCAGGACGTGGGTCTTGTCGAACTAGGTTTCTTTCCTTCCAACGTGCATCGTATAAGAAACGAGCACGTTAGGCTTAGCTTGGTTTCGGTGCAGCTTCCTAAAGGCGCCAAATCAATCGAAATTATGGGGTTGAAAGAACTCCTTGGTCTCAAGGTTTCAGTTGAGCCAAAAAAACGTGGTAGTGGCATTCCTCAATGCCACAAATGCCAACGTTTGGGCCATACTGCAAAACGTTATTTTTCTAAAGCTCCAGTTTGTCGCATCTGTTCCGGGCCCCATCAATCGATGGTCTTCCCCAAAGACACACCTGCAAAGTGTGCTCTTTGCGCGGGTCCGCATCCCGCCAATTTCAAAAAATGTTCTTATTATCAAAGAATGTTTACCTCGCACGGCAAGGCGAATAAATCAGCCTCTTCGACTCCCGCGGCCGCTCCGGCTTCGGCTCAGTCATCATCTAAGCCCGCAGGTCCCCGCAAACCTGAAGTTGTCACGGGCAAATCTTTTGCAAACGCGGTCGCTCCACCGGCAATTCCTCCGAGTCAGGATGACAGGATAGTCGCTCTGTTGAACGACTTCAACGATTTTCAAAAGAAAATCATGGATGCTCTTCTTCCGAATCAGTAATGGCTAACGAGGAACCATTACTTCGTGTTTGTTTCTGGAATGCCGGAGGCATTTCAGAAAAGATGGGTGAAGTGACAGTTCTTCATCCAAGAGAACCTCAACATCATGCTAATGTCCGAGACAAACCACCGTCCCACTCAATCGTTGAGACTACCGAATACTTTTACGTATTTGAACTCGTCGGGGAATAGACTAAGGCATGGGACTTTGATTTTTGCAAAAAGATCATTAGACCACTTCGAGGTCGACACCCCCGAACTAGTCTCTCTAGAATCTAATGCGATAGTGGTCAATGTGCCCGGCTTAGGGACATTAAAAATCGCATCTGGCTATCTCAGCCCGAGTAACCGAATCGAAACGGCGGATTTCGAATCGGTCTTATCTAACCCTCTCCCCACAATCATTGCAGGGGATTTCAACTGTAAACACCCGGCGTGGAATAGTTTACAAACAAACGTCTAAGGTCGGACGTTGCTCAACTTAGCAGAGCAAAGAGGGTTACAAGTAGTGGGACCAGAAGAACCCACTTTCTATCATAGCGCAGGGCACCAAGGGGACGTTCTTAATGTGGTCATATTCAAAAACGTCAACCTGGTTTATACCATCCGAGTAGTCAACGATAAGATTTTCGACCACCTCCCGGTCTTGCTAGAGCTCTTCGGAAGGGGGTTACCTGGGGAGAGAAGAAAGTCCGTCATCCGTACGGATTGGCCCCTCTTCTCACGATCCCTGGAAGAGAGTTACGGACGCATGACTCCGGTGAGAACGGCCGCGGACATCGATAGGGCCGTCGAACTTTTTACGCGCCAAATTCAGCAGGCTTCGGAAAAAGCCTCTAAAACCCATCAGGTTCGCGTGGATAATCCTCTCGGACTATCTCGGGACGTGAAAGATTTAATCCGTAGACGAAATGCCGCCAGGCACCTTTGGCAGCGGCATCGCGACCCCTTAGATCGCATGACATTAAACTCTCTTCATGGTGAGGTGAGAAAAGCCATAAGGTCCCACAAAGAATTGTGTTGGAAAAATACCTTGGAATCCTTCACGGAGGACGATCATCCAATGTGGAGGGTCTCCAAGTCCTAAAAGAACAGGCCGGTCCCCATTCCAGCCATTCATGGCGAAAATGGGGTACAATACTCGCTTGAGGGAAAGGCCAAAGCATTTGCTGACATCCTGGAACTCCAATGCTCCCCGAACAATTGTTTGGACTCGGAGCACGTCGAAAGGGTTGAAAAGGTGGTTAGGAAAGCCCTGAATGCTGCTGACGACGACGCGCCGCTGCAAAGCGTGAGACCGTCTCGAATACGAGAAATAATACAAAGACGAAAAATCCGGTCTGCTCCAGGCTCTGACGGAATACCTAATAGAGCGCTAAAATGGTTCTCGCACAAAGCGATAATGGTTCTCACCAATATTGCTAATGCGATCCTTCGTTCTGGGCATTTTCCTACGGTTTGGAAAAGCTCAATTGTCATAAATATCCCAAAACCTGGGAAAGACCGCCGGTTTCCTCAAAACTACCGTCCTATCAGTTTACTATGCACCTTGAGTAAGGTCATAGAAAAGGCTATCTTAGATATTATTCAGGATCACGTTGATTCGAATAATTTACTTACTTCGCATCAGCACCGTTTTCGTTGGAAGCATTCTTCGGTCCACCAGTTAAATCGGGTGACTGATTTCATTGTGGAAGGTTTTAGGTTGAAAAAGGCCACAGGGATGGTCCTTTTCGACGTGGAAAAAGCCTTTGAGAAAGTCTGGCATGAGGGTCTTCTCTTTAAACTTCACAGTCAAAAATTTCCTCTACGTCTTATAAGGCTGATAGGCGATTTTCGTTGCTGACATGCCTTCGGGATCGAAGCACGGGGTTAAAATGGCACAATACGCAGACGATGCTGCACTTTTGTACTCGTCAAGGTCACCTCTGGTAATCACCTCTAGGCAACAAAAAGCCACCGACGATCTGGAATGATGGTTAGATTACTGGCTAGTAAAGGTCAATCCGGAGAAAAGCAAAGCCGTTTTCTTCACTCGGCGACGGAACGCACCTCATGATAACATCTGTCTCAATGACGTTCCCATACCGTGGTCCGATTCTGCCAAGTACCTTGGGATTACCTTTGACAAGGGGCTCACGTACAAGTTGCACGTGCAGTCAATACTCGATAAGGCTGAATTAGCTAAAAATCTTCTGGTTCCGATGCTGCGGCGGAACAGTGGTCTCTCTCTCCGGAATAAAATCCGGTTATACACGTCCACCATCAGACCCATGATGACGTACGCGTGTCCCGTCTGGGGAACCGCCGCAAATACGCATCTAGATAGGTTAGAGTCGTTCCAAGGCAAGACCTTGCGGTGGCTCACTGGAGCCCCATGGTTCGTCCGAAATTGCGACATTCAAAGCGATCTCGGGATTCCACTTCTGCGCAGACATATCGAAGCTTTGGCCGCAAAGTACTTCGACAATCTCGCGGTTCATTCCAATCCTGATCTGGCCCGATTCGCCGAGCCAGATAAGGAAGTTTCGCGACACAAGCGCCCGATTAATCAATCGATTAACATATCCTAAAACTACTTTCCTCTTCCCTCAGCCTATAAGGCGCATATGTCCCCTTTTTTTCGACACTGTCTGTCTTTCAACTATCAACGGATTGTTTATGAGCTTAAGGTCTCAAACTTCCTGGCATATCACCGGGGGGGAGTTTAGTCGGTAGGCGCCTGCCTCTTGTGGGTGAATCCGACATTTTCAGTCTTTAAAAAAAAAACTCCAGTACTACCCAGTCCTGTCCGCCGCCAAGTGCACATCGATTTGAAGAGCTCCAGATACGACCACAACTGCAATTTTTAATTGCAACAAATCCGAATAATTGATTGAACTGGTCACTCAATCAATTATCCACTCTTTATATTAATTATTGAATATCCAATATTTAATACTTAATATTTAACCAACTTAAACGTAATTTTTCAGCATGGACTCCGACCTCTCTGACAGTGACGTACTTTCCATACTGCTCATAGAGGTCCAGAAGATGACTGATTACATCAAAGCGCAAGATGCCAAGATCAAGAACTTGAAGGAACGTCTGGTGAGGATGGTGGAGGACAAATCTGAAAAGATTGACGTCGCTTTCGACAAGATCCAGAGGGCCAAATACAATCTTGGCTCTACTCTCCAGGCTCTCCACGAAAACATCTCGAAAGAGACGAAGAAGATGATTGTTGAGATTGTGAAGCAGCCCACACTGCCAGCCATCCCCGCAGAAATCCCGGCGACGACCCCAGCGAAGCACCAGCCCAAGACAGCGAATTCCCAGGTCCAGGTCTCCCTCAAGAGGCCGGCCGAGAATCCGCTCGACTCCAGTCCATCCGATGAGGAGCAGATGGAAACGGAAAGCAACGTCGCTGCCCACCCTGACGCCCCGCCCCCAGAGGAGGAGTTTCAGACCGTGGGCAAGAAGGGAAAGAAGAAGAAGGCAAAGAAGGCCAGGAAGGACCTGGGTGAGTCTTCCTGAACCTCCTTGAACACTAGTTCCCCGGGCTGTTGGAGACTTTCAAGTCTAGCAATATCAATATAGATAAAGCGATTAACGTAATGGATGGCATTCGTTTGCATCCTTGCACTTCTAATCATTTCCGTGCTGTCATTGACCACTGCACTGCCGCTAACGTGATGCACTACACCTTTCAAACGGGTGCTGAAAAGACCCTAAAATACGTCATTCGAAACATTCCCGATTGTATCACGACAGACGTGGTACAAGCCGAGCTCATTGCTCGGGGGTTTAAACCTTCTTCCGTAACTCGCATGGGAAGGAACGGGAAATCCTTTCCAATGCTTTACGTTCAGCTTCCCCAAAGAGCCAAAAATAAGGAGATACTCTTTCTCAACGAGATTTGAGGGCTTCGTTGTACGGTTGAGTACAAACGCAAGACCGCAGAAATTGAACAATGCCATCGTTGCCAGCAATTTGGTCACACGGCATCTCGATGCAACGAACCATATGTGTGTGTTAAGTGCTCCGGGGCTCATCAAAGCTCCGCCTGCGCTTCTTCTAAGGAGTCCGGACAGGTAGCTACGTGCGCCGGGTGCGGTGGGTCGCACACTGCCAGCTACAAAGGCTGCCCAGTTTATGTCAAACTGCGTGCTAGTCGATTCGGCAAGACCCACAGTAAGGCACCTGCTAAACTTCAGCAGACAACCGCCCTTCCAAGGGCTGCACCCAAAACCAGCAGGGAAGTGTCCTATGCTCAAGCGGCGGGTTCTGCGACTAGCGCAGATATCTTTAATCGCGATCAGTTGCTGCTCCGCTTATCCCAGGCGAGTGGTGACGATTTTAAGAAGTTAATACTAACTTCGGGTCAGGTTTTAGCCAACTAATGGTTAACTTCTCAGACTCGGTCAATTAGTCTGTTCTCCGGAAATAGTGTGATACAAGATCTCCACATAACTACGCAACGCCTACAAGGCTGGCACACTAGGTGCATTATGTAACTTCAAAACCCGTAATTTATTTCTAAGTTAGTTGGGAAGGTAATTACGCCCGTAAAGCGTCGAACTTCCATATGGCAGTCACTTAGGGGGGGTTTAGTTGGTAGGCGTCCGTGAGGATGAATCCAACACTTGCCAAGTCTTTAGAAAGATTCCCCTCCTAGCTCCCCCAAAAAAAAAAAAGAGATCCAGCAACAGTGTGCACTGTGCTTCCGTCCGAGACGGACGAGTACGCGGCGGCACAAACATCGGCCGACGCGCATAACAACAGCGCCTAGCAACGCAGACTCCACGCCGTTGCAGCCCGTTTGCTGCTTAAGAGGAGAGAACATCACTCCGGGAGACCATCACCCACGACGACGCCATGGAGAGAGAGAGGAGGATTAGGAGGATGCGACCAGCGGTACGACGAAGCGGAGTCATCAGACCATCAGGCTGACGACTGACAGTAGAACTGCACACAAACAAACACACACAACACGCATTACACGATAACACAACCACACACTACACACCACGCAAACATACCCTACTGAAATATACCATGGAAATCCATGGCACACACATCGTTAATCCGACCAGAAAGGAAACATAAGCACAAGGTGGCGCACAAAACTACCAGCATAATATGATGGAGTAGCAATGATCGCAGCCACGATAAGTCTTCTTAAGAAGACAGATAAACAACGGTTTGGAAGAGCTCCAGGCAGTCGACTGCCAGCAGCCGACCTGTATGCAGCTTTTTCCAACGCTTCAGCACTATTTGCAATTTTCATTGTAATCTACAGCAATCTAATTTTTAATCTTTTGTTCTGTCTGTTGTATACTTGTATACAGCAAACAGAACAAATTTTTCTTCCAAAGGTCGATGGTTGCAGCAATGGCACCCGTGCCGATGAAAAAGGAATCCGGGGGCGTCCCGGCCGGCTTCTTATCCCTGGATAAGAAGACCAAAAAGAAAAAGTCCCAAGCGAGGGATAAACCTGGCACCAACGCCAGAGTGGCTGCCCTGTCCCACCAGGTGCAGAGGATGAAAGGCCAGATGGCCTCCATGGCGACCACAATAGTAAGTCTGAACCAGAGAATTATAGATATATTCTCTTCGTTTCAGATTCTCGTTGATTTTGTATCGTCCCTAAAAAACACTGGCACCTAAGATGGAAGCAATGGACCTGGGGGCTACTACCGGCGGGAACAAGCGCCGCCATGACTCCACCCCCTCCGATGATGAAACAGAAACCGGACCGAGCCGCAGCCGACGTTTCGACAGCGGTCCGTGCACCGAACGCCCCGCCCCTAACTTCCGATGAAGACGACGGCTTCACCGAGGTTAGCAAGAAGAAGGCCGCCAAACGGAGCAGGATTACGGGTGAGCCTTTTCCTCCATTAATAAGGCCTTCAGCCAATCCCCAGCAGCCATCAGCCACTGGTAATGAGCCATCAGCGGCTCCTTTCGCCGGTCCTTCAGACCAAATGGCAAAAGGGCTATCGGCCCCCAAGCGCGCCGCCATCGCGCAAAAGGGGACCCCTTTCGCCGAGGTAAAGTTCCAGCCTATTGCCGCGAACCTCAACCACAAAGGCGAAGGCCTTATGGCTAACGATAAAGTACATCCCCCCGCTGACACTCCCGCGAATAATAACTCTTCTAAGTCTCGTCCGCCGGCTTTTGTATTGACTGACAAAAGCAAATACCCGGCTACTTCAAAATGGTTTAAGGATAACCGAGTTGTTATCCTTTCATCGCGTACTACCCAAGAGGGTATTCGCATGGCGCCAGCCACCTCAAAAGATTAAAGAAAGGCAACTGACTACCTCAAATCGGCGGGTGTGGGCTTCCACACTTGGTCAACCGCCGAGGAGAGATGTCTAAAAATTGTCATCACGTTGCCGAATGTTTTACTGAGCAGGACGTGGATCAGGCTCTTGTCGATCTGGGGTTCTCCCCTTCAAACGTGCATCGTATAAGAAACGTGCACGTTAGGCTTAGCTTGGTTTTGGTGCAGCTTCCTAAAGGCGCCAAATTATTTGAAATTATGGGGTTAAAAGAACTCCTTGATCTCAAGATTTCAGTTAAGCATGAAAAACGTGGTGGTGACATTCCTCAATGCCACAAATGCCAACGTTTGGGCCACACGGCTAAACGTTGTTTTTCCAAAGCGCCTGTTTGTCGCATCTGTTCCGGGCCTCATCCATAGATGGTCTTTCAAAATTTGACAATTCAATCAATTTTTTAGGTTTAATAATAGATCAATCGTTAAACTGGATTAGACATGGTGAAACTTTGTCAAAGAAAGTAAATAAAAATATATATTTTTTACGTTTATTAGCAAATTCAGTGTCTCAAAATGTACTACGAACTGCATACTTTGCATTCTGCCATTCTGTGTTGTCTTACAGTATTTTAACATGGGGACATAGTAGTTCTATGTCAAAACTATTTAAAATGCAGAGACGAGCAGTACGCATAGTGGCAGGAATAGCGTACAGAGATGATTGTCGACAAAGTTATTGCAATCTGATGATCTTAACTCTTCCCTGTGTGTTTATTTATGAATGTCTGTTGCATGTTAAACAACATATCCAGAACTATGATACCCATGAAATTATGCATAATTATTTAACAAGGAATAAATCACATTTAATTGCAAATTATTCCAGATTGGTAAGAACCCAAACTGGATCTAGGTTTTATGGTGTAAAATGTTTTAATGTTTTGCCAAACATTATCAAACAGCTTGATATTGTAAAATTTAAAAAAGCAGTCAAATTATATTTATGTAAGAAAGCATTTTATTCTACTGAAGAATTTTTATTAAATAATTTTAATGATATGTCCTAGTTATTGTTTTTAACTTTTTAATATGTTTTAGCTAGGCTATATTTTAACGTGTACATTTTATAATACTCAATATAACACTTTTTGTTTTTTATGTTGTGTAACTTTCTTTTTTTTTTTTAATATTTAGTTTATATTTAGTTTTTATATTTAGTTTAAATTATGTAAATTTTTTCACTATTGTGTACTTTGACATGTGTAACAAATTTTGTTTTGATAACACGAATAAAGAATAAACTGTGTCGATAAACATCGAGTTTTTGTAGCTCCGCGATTAACAGCAAATTATTATAATAATATGCCGTGCCAATGCATAACAGTGCTCTAACAATTAAAAACAACCTATGTTTAGTCAGTGCAAGTGTTTGTGACACCCATATTCTAAATGAACACATAAAATTCAACATCAATAATATCAATGCTTACATAACCTCTATTTAGAAACGGTTCGCTTCATAACCGTTGTCTTGGCGCCAATTGAAGTAACGGGAAAACAATTGTTGAATGAAACTATCACTATTTGCAGCACGGTTAGAGTATTTTATTTATTTTAAAACCAATATTAAAGTAAACGAGTGTACGCACATGTAGAAGATCCGAATAAAATAAAACAAAACGCGAGAAATAAGTGAGCGAAAAAAGTGCGAAATATACTAAAAAGAAGGAAAAAAGTGGATAATCTGTGGATAATTAACATTAGTGTTAAAAAAACAATAGTGAAGGAGTATTAATTAAAACTAATATGTGGCATAAATAAAATAAACGTAAAGTAAAACAAATTGAAAAACGTATTTATTTTTTTTAAATAAAAAACCATATAAATAAAATAAATAAATAATAAATTCAACAGAATAAAATAACGGCATAAAAATGACAAGATCAAAAAACAAAGAAGAAGAAGATGGAATAACTCTTAAGGAGATTAAAAATAGCATAGATGAATTAAAAACATCAATGAATTTTATGTCGGAACAATTTGAAGAAGAAAGAAAACAAAATGAAGAGATAAGAAAAACACTAAAAGAAATTAAAAATGAAAACAGCGAATTAAAGAAAAAAATAATAGAACTGGAAGCTAAATGCAATGAAACCGAGCAAGATAAAATTAAAAACAATATTGTTATATCAGGTGCAATCAAACAAAATGAAAATGAAAATACTATGGAGATAATCAATAAAATATTTACATCTATTGATATAAATATAGAAAAAAATAATATAACAGAAGTATACAAAATGAATAAAACAAAAACAGCTCCAATATTAGTCAAATTAAAAGCAACAGAAGATAAAAAACAAATCATAATAGCAAAAAAAGAAAAAGGATCAATTAAAACAAAAGAATGCGGATTAAAAGGTGAAAATACTGAAATTTACATAACAGAACAATTAACCCAAACAAATAACAACTTATTCTACGAAGCAAGGAAACTAAAAAAACATGGATTCCGATGGATATGGTATAAAGAAGGTAGAATCCTTGCAAGAAAAAGTGAAGCTGATAAACCAATAACAATTAAAGGAATGGAACATATAAATGAGCTGATAGAAAATGCAAAATAAAAACAAACCTAAAAGTAAAAATATAAATAACAACACATAACAGAAATGGACAAAATAAAAATATACCTACACAACGCAAGAAGCATAAGAAACAAATTTGATGAAATATTAACAATACCTAAGATATACAACGCAGATGTTATAGTAATAAATGAAACATGGCTTTACACAAACGAAGAAAAATACTTCCAAATACCATACTATACCGCAATATTTAACAACAGACCAATGAAAGGTGGGGGCATTGCCATATACATAAAAAACAAAATCGCAACAACAGTAACAGAAATTAGAACAGAAAATAATACAGAAATATTAACAATAAAACTCAATAAAACAAACATACACATAACAGCAATATATAAACCACAAACCGCAAAAGACGATGACTTCTTAAAAGTAATAGACAAATTAACAAAAACTAATACTAAAAATATAATACTAGGAGACATGAACATAAATTTAAGAGAGAATAACAAAATCACAAACAATTACAGAAATTTAATTGTAGAAAATGGTCATTGTATTTTAAATAAAATAAACGAAGAAGGAGTAACGAGAAATAATGGTGATAAACCTGGTACAATTATAGATCATGTGATAACAAACATAAAAGATTACAACAACAAAATAAAAGTAGAAAAGCTAACACTATCAGATCACAATGCGATAATCACGGAATGGAACACAATGTGTAAGAAAACCAAATATGAAAAAGCACAAAAAAAGAAAATAAACTACGAAAAAATCAAAAAAAGAATTTGAAAGCATAGATAATGAAACAGTAAAAGATTTTGACAAACTAACATCAATATTACAAAACACAATAAATCAAAACACAAAAATAACGGAAATAAAAAGAAAAGAAAACAATAAGTGGATAAACATGGAAATAATAACGATGATAAAAGATAGAAATAAAGCACAAGAGAGATACATCAGAAATCCAAAAAATGAAATAATAAAAAAATACTGAAAGAAAAGAAAAAAGAAGTAGAAGACAAAATAAAAGAAAGAAAAGAAAATTTTTACAAAAACAAAATAAAAAATGCAAACGGAAACCAAGCTAAACAATGGGCAGAAATAAATAGTATGCTAAACAAGACAAAGAAGAAAAGAAAACAAAAAATAACTGAAATTATAACAGAAAACGGACAAACAAAAACAAATGAAACTGAAATAGCGGACGAACTAAACAACTACTTTGCAACAGTGGGAAAGAAATTGGCGGAAAAAATTTAAAAAAATGATGACAATGAAACAATAACAACCGCAAGAATTGAAGAAGAAGCTACATTTAACGAAACATCAGAAGAAGAGATAGAAGAAATAATCCAACAACTAAAAATAAGAAGCGCGCCAGGAGAAGATCAAATAACCCATGAAGTGATAAAAGTCATAAAAAAAAATAGCACCAATATTGAAAAAACTCATAAATAAAATGATACAATCAGGTGAATACCCACAAATACTTAAAAAACAAATAATAAAACCAATATACAAAAAAGGAGAAAAATCAAAATGTGAAAACTATAGACCAATATCACTTATATCAGTTCTGAGCAAAATTACAGAAAAGGCAATATATAACAGATTAATGACACACATAAACAAACATAATAATATAAATAAAAAGCAATACGCATTCCAAAAAAAATCAAACACAATGGGCATAACAACTGATATAATACAACATATAGCAGAAAAGTTGGACAAGAAACAGTATGTTATACCAATATTTATAGACATGAAGAAAGCTTTTGATACCATTGACAAAAACAAATTGATTAAAAAGATGGAGTTATTAGGAATAAGAAACACAAATTTAAAACTGTTAAAAATATATATTAAAAGCAGAACACAACGAACACAAATAAACAACATACTTAGTAAAACAACGGAAGCAGAATATGGTGTACCACAAGGTGTATATACTATACATAAATGATATATATAATATAAATCTGACTGGTGAAATATATACGTATGCTGATGACACATGTATTATATATCACGGAAAAAGTAAAGAAGCAATAGAAAGAAACATAAATGCAGACATTAAGAAACTAACTAAATGGTACGACGAAAACATACAAACAATAAATGAAGAAAAAACAACTTTTATGGACAAAAAAACACAAAAGATATTGACATAAAAATTGTAATAAATAACATACCAATTACTAGAACAAAACAGACAAAATACTTAGGAATAATATTAACCGAGAAACTCACCTGGGATGCACATATTAACAAATTATTAAAAGAAAGCGCAGCAACAATAGGAGCTGTCTATAGAGCCAGAAAATGCATACTAAAAGAAACAGCAATAAGTATATACCACTCACTTTATTTAGCAAAAATTAACTATTTAATAAATATATGGGGTGAAACAACAAAAACAAATATACAAAAAATCCAAAGACAACAAAACAAAATACTTAAAATAATACATAAACTTTCAAAGCTAACACCAACAGAAGAAATATACAAAATAATTAACGAAACAAACATTAACGAAAAAATAAAAATAGAAAAATGCAAACTAATATATAATGTTAAAAATAAAGAAATTAAAACAAATCTACAAATAATATTAAACAAAGAAATTCACGGACATAACACGAGAAGAAGAAGTAATATATATGTACACACAACAAGAACAGAAAAAGCGAAAAAAACAATACTAGGAAATGGACTAATCACGTACAATCAACTACCTGAAAATATAAAAAAAACGAAAACTTTTAAAGAATTTAAAACAAAAATAAAAGAACACTACATAATAACAAGACTAAAAAAAACAAATATATTAAAAAAAGAAAAAAAAAGGATAATGCACACAAAAAAAAAAAAAAAAAAAGAAGATAAATGGTGCCCCGAATACGAAGCTCTGCAGCCGACCATACATGGAAAGATGCAAAGCAGCAAGTGGGGAGAGAAAAAAAAACTTACTTAACAATTTATTATTTATAATTTATATGACAATAAATAAAAAAAAAAAAAAAAAAAAAAAAAGAAATAACAAAAAAACACATTATTTAATAGAGAAATATAAAAAAATACATTATTTAATAAAGTAATAACACAAAAAAAAAAAAAAAAAAAAAAAAAAAAAATTATTATTATTATTATTAAAGACACTCTTTCAAAGTGTGCTCTTTGCGCGGGTCCGCACCCCGCCAATTTTAAAGGATGTTCATTTTATCAACGAATGTTGGCCTCGCACGGCAAGGCGAATAAATCAGCCTCTTCGACTCCCGCGACCGCTCCGGCCCCGGCTCAGTCATCTTCTAAGCCCGCAGGTCCCCGCAAACCTAAAGTTGTCACGGGCAAATCTTTTGCAAACCGGCAATTCCTCTGGTAGCGAGCTAATATGATTGGATAGTCGCTCTGTTGAACAATTTTCAAAAGAAAATCATGGCTTCTCTTCTTCAGAATCAGTAATGACTAACTAGGAACCATTACTTAGTGTTTGTTCCTGGAATGCTAGAGGCATTTCAGAAAAAAAAATGGATGAGGTGGAACAGTTCTTCATCCAAGAGAACCTCGACATCATGCTGGTGTCCGAGACAAACCACCGTCCCACCTAATCGTTGAGACTACCGAATAGTTTTCGTCGTCGTCGTCGGGGATTAGACTAATGCATGGTACTTTGATTTTTGCTAAAAGATCATTGGACCACTCTGAGGTCGACAACCCCGAGCTAGTCTCTCTAGAATCAAATGCAATAGTGGTCAGTGTGCCCGGCTTAGGAACATTAAAAATTGCATCTGGCTATCTCAGTCCAATAACCGAATCGGAACGGCGGATTTCGGATCGATCTTATCTAACCCTCTCCCCACAATCATTGCTGGGGATTTTAACTGTAAACACCCGGCGTGGAAACGTTTACAGACAAACGTCAAAGGTCGGACGATGCTCAACTTAGTAGAGCAAAAAGGGTTACAAGTAGTAGGTCCAGAAGAACCCATCTTCTATCAAAGCGCAAGGCACCAAAGGGACGTATTTGATGTGGCTATATTCAAGAACGCCAACATGGTTTATATCATCCGAGTAGTTAACGATATGAGTTCCGACCACCTCCCGGTCTTGCTAGAGCTCTTCGGAAGGGGTTACCTGGGGAGGAAAGAAAGTCCGTCATCCGTACGGATTGGCCCCTCTTCTCACAATCCCTGGAAGAGAGTATCGGACGCATGACACCGCTGAGAACGACCGAGGACATCGATAGGGCCGTCGAACTATTAACGCGCCAAATCCAGCAGGCTTCGCAAAAAGCCTCTAAAACCCACCAGGTTCGCGTGGATAATCCTCTCGGACTATCTCGGGACGTGAAAGATTTAGTCCGTAGACGAAATGCCGCCAGGCACCTTTGGCAGCGGCACCGCGACCCCTTAGATCGCATGACATTAAACTCTCTTCATGGTTAGGTGAGAAAAGCTATTAGGTCCCACAAAGAATTCTGTTGGAGAAATACCTTGGAATTTTTTACGGAGGATAATCATCCAATGTAGAGGGTCTCCAAGTCCTTAAGGAACAGGCCGGTCCCCATTTCAGCCATTCATGGCGAAAATGGGGTACAATACTCGCTTGAGGGAAAGGCCGAAGCATTTGCTAACAGCCTGGAACTCCAATGCTCCCCGAACAATTGTTTGGACTCGGAGCACGTCGAAAAGGTTGAAAGGGTGGTTAGGAGAGCCCTGAATGCTGCTGACGACGACGCGCCGCTGCAAAGCGTGAGACCGTCTCAAATACGAGAAATTATACAAAGACGAAAAATCCGGTCTGCTCAAGGCTCTGACGGAATACCTAATAGAGCGCTAAAATGGTTCTCGCACAAAGCGATAATGGTTCTTACCAATATTGCTAATGCGATCCTTCGCACTGGGCATTTTCCTACGGTTTGGAAAAGCTCAATTGTCATAAACATCCCAAAACCTGGGAAAGACCGGCGGTTTTCTCAAAACTACCGGCCTATCAGTTTACTATGCACCTTGAGTAAAGTCATAGAAAAGGCTATCTTAGATATTATTCAGGATCACGTTGATTCAAATAATTTACTTCCTTCGCATCAGCACGGATTTTGTTGGAAGCATTCTTCGGTCCACCAGTTAAATCGGGTGACTGATTTCATTGAGGAAGGTTTTAGGTTGAAAAAGGTCACAGGGATGGTCCTTTTCGACGTGGAAAAAGCCTTTGACAAAGTCTGGCATAAGGGTCTTCTCTACAAACTTCACAGTCAAAAATTTCCTTTACGTCTTATAAGGCTGATAGCCTCATATTTAAACCGTAGAACCTTGGCTGTTGGAATTCAAAAACACGTTTCAACCACGCGAAATATCACGGCAGGGGTCCCCCAAGGCTCTATTCTCTCTCCGGTCCTTTTTAATCTTTTCGTTGCTGACATTGCTACGGGATCGAAGCACGGGGTTAAAACGGCACAATTCGCAGACGATGCTGCACTTTGGTACTCGTCAAGGTCACTTCTGGTGATCACCTCTAGGCTACAAAAAGCCACCGACGATCTGGAATAATAGTTAGATAACTGGCTAGTAAAGGTCAATCCGGAGAAAAGCAAAGCCGTTTTCTTCACTGGGCGACGGAACGCACCTCATAATAACGTCTGTCTCGACGACGTTCCCATACCGTGGTCCGATTCTGCTAAGTATCTAGGGATTACCTTTGACAAGGGGCTCACGTACAAGTTGCACGTGCAGTCAATACTCGATAAGGCTAAATTAGCTAAAAATCTTCTGGTTCCGATGCTGCGGCGGAACAGTGGTCTCTCTCTCCGGAATAAAGTCTGGTTATACACGTCTACCATCAGATCCATGATGACGTACGCGTGCCCCGTCTGGGCAACCGCCGCAAATACGCATCTAGATAGGTTAGAATCGTTCCAAGGCAAGACCTTGCGGTGGCTCACTGGAGCTCCATGGTTGGTCCGAAATTGCGATATTCAAAGCGATCTCGGGATTCCACCACTACGTAGACATATCGAAGCTTTGGCCGCAAAGTACTTTGAAAATCTCGCGGTTCATTCCAATCCTGATCTGGCCCGATTCGCCGAGCCAGATAAGGAAGTTTCGCGACACAAGCGCCCGGTTAATCAATCAATTAACATTTCCTAAAACTCCTTTCCTCTTCCCTCAGCCTATAAGGCGCATATGTCCCCTCTTTTTCGACACTGTCTTGTCTTGCAACTATCAACGAAAGGTTTATGAGCTTAAGGTCTCGAACTTCCAGGCATATCACCGGGGGGGGGAGTTTAGTCGGTAGGCGCCTGCCTTTTGTGGGTGAATCCGACACTTTCAGTCTTTAGAAGATTCTCCTCCCAAGCCACAAAAAAAAGGCTCCAAGCAAAAATAAAAATAAAATCAGCGGGTTGACTGCTAGCAGCCGACCTGTATGCAGCTATCCGCAAAGCTCCAGCTTTATTTGCAATTTTCATTGCAACCAGTGATGCCAACAAGAGGGATTTGTCCCTTTTTTAGAGATTTTTTAATGTCTTTTGGGATTAAGGGATTTTTACTTTTAAAAAAGGGATTTTTTGTTAACTCAAATTTAAATTGAGATTTCTTGAAAAATCATAATTTTAAAATAAAATGGTTATTTATTACAAATCATATAAACCATACTTTTGGTTTTGCCGCGCTAGTAATACAGACAGCGCAGGTCAATAGGTTCCTGGTTACAAGTTCCGAGTTTTGAATTTCGACTTCCGACTGTGCATATTCTCTCTGTCTCTGTCTCTGTCTGTCCCACACAAGTAACTTGACTTATGAGTAGGTTCGTACGTTGTTGTTTGATGCGTCTGAAACAAAACTGTCGTTTTCCTTCCGACAGTTTCCGTTTCCGTCTTCTCCTTCACGAAATCTCATTTCAGTTCTAAACGTGTCTTGTGAATTGTGCCATTGTGCGTGTCAACACTCAACAAGTGAATTAGTGAAAGTGACCACATGGCGTTAGGCGTGATTTTGTTATTACTTGTTTGCTAATTAATAAACAATAAGATGATAATTGAAACTGATCCAGACGATCTCTCCAGCGAGGAACTGGAACGGCTCGAAACCCCCGCAGTTCTTGATAAAAAATATGAAGATGTGGATTTGATGATTGTGAATAATGTGAATAATAACGTGACACAAAAAACTGATCCAAAAGCGAAAAAAGTTACCGTCAAAAGAAAAGATAAGAAAAAACAAATACGTATAACTGAAAATTTTTTTTGTATAAAATGGCTGGAAGAACCTCAATTTAAATCTTGGTTATTTATTAACATAAAGACACATTTAAAGCAAGGTATAATATAATTTAATAATGTATACTTTTATTTATAGGAAAATCGTATGTATGCCTTAAAACCGCACACTTATTGTACATAATTATTTTGTATTTAAAACTGTAAATATAAAAGTAATTTATACAATATCATTTTATAATGAATACAGGGGCGCATCTACCTGTAAGCAAAGGTCTACAATGCGAAAGTAGGTTTTCCAACAGTGTCATTTTGACCCGAAGTCTTCGGGTTTGACAATTATTCTTTGGGTTTCTGGTTTGACATCCATTTCTTCGGGTTTTTATTTTCAATCTATTTATTACTTAAAGTAAGCCAAAACAAAATAAAAATTATAGAATAGAAAAAATATAGAACAAAATATTACTAACATTGAATACTATTACACATCCCCCTCGTCTTCTGTTCTTTTGTTTCGATTTAATTGCACTTTTATTAAACATTTTAATTTATTAATTGTTGATTATCACCTTACATTTGAGAAATTATTTTTGTTATTGTATGTTGACAACGTTTATTAAACTGGTGAGTTTTGATTATTATTGTCTTTGCTGCCCTATCTTATACTATAATGGTTGTTATCAAACTTTGATATTTACACTTATTTTTGTTTTGTATTATAAACTAATAATGAGAAAAAATAGTAATGTTGAATGTTATATTTACATATAGTACTAAGAATATATACAGGGTGTCCCGTGACTCGATGCGCATACTTTAATAGCTTATTCCTTGGACAATTTTAAGTCAAAATTGCCTTATTCACTTTTATTCAAAACTCAATAATTATAGAGTTATGGGCAATATTAAATTCAAGTGAGCGTGACGTTGTTTTATATTCATTTGTCAAGTGTTTTGTTGATGACAATTTGAAGTTGTCATTTTAAGTTTAACTTAGTATGGCTACGTTTTCAAATCAAGAATATGGCGATATTTACTTTATTTATGGATACTGCAATGGAAATGCAAGAGAGTCAGTGCGGGAATATCAAAGGAGGTTCCCTGGTCGAAAAACACCTAACGCGAAAGTATTTATCAATGTGCATCGTCATTTGACAGTAAACGGTAGTGTTCCGAAAGCTACTGCAGAACGTCCCGTATGCCAAGAACTTGCTAAAGAGAAAGCTATTCTTAACATGATCGAACGTAGTCCCTCCACTAGTGTACAATGAATATCTAGTCGTCTTCATGTTAATCGAATGAAAGTGTAGAGAACATTAAAAAAAATTGGTTTGTACCCTTATCACATACAATCTGTTCAAACATTACAACCAGTAGACTACGCAGCGCGTATTACCTTTTGTCGTTGGTTGATTGAACACCAACAATTATGTAGACAAATTCTGTTTACGGACGAAGCTACGTTACGTACAAAAGATGGAATCACAAATACAAGGAATTCACATTCATGGGTTTTGAAATTACTGAATCACATTTTCAACATCGCTTTTCAGTGAATGTTTGGTGTGGTGTCCTTAATAACCATCTTATTGGGCCATTCATATTTGAAGAACATTTAACATCTGCACGTTATTTAATTTTTTTACAAAACGAGATGCCAGAATTATTGGAGGATGTACCACTTCACAATAGAGTTAATATGTGGTTTCAGCAGGATGGCGCACCTTCACATTTTGGTATAAATGTAAGAACATATCTAAATAACATCTTTGCTAACCAGTGGATTGGAAGAGGAGCTCCAGTTTCCTGGCCTCCTAGGTCACCAGACTTAACGCCTCTCGACTATTATCTGTGGGGACACATGAAAAGTTTGGTGTATTCTAATAAACCACAAACCAGAGATGAGCTAATTCAAAATATTATGGCTGCAGCTGCATTCATACGAGAAAACCCTTCAATTGTTAGAAGAGCAAGAATGTGTTGTGACGCAGCGGGAGGACATTTTGAACAAAAACTTAAATAAAACTTGTTAGGAATAAAACAAAATGTTAAATAATAAAACTTTACATTACTTTATTCAATATGGCATTTACTTTATCTTCACTCTCACTTAAATTTAATATAACTCTATAACTATTGAATTTTGAATAAAAGTGCATAAGGCATTTTCTACTTAAAATTGTCCAAGGAATAAGTTATTAAGCTATGCGCATCGAGTCACGGGACACCCCGTATAATTTTTTTATAGATGCAAAGTGTGCAACGTTATTTTAAAATGCGGAAGAAGTGAACTGGAAAAACACTTCAACAACAGAAAAAAACATGAATAAATGCAAAGGGATGCATAGTGACTATGTTAAGTACTGAAAGTACACATAGCAATAATGTAAAAAAAGCTGAAATTAAGTTGGCAATATTTTTTGCTGCTAATAACGTAGCACTTTCAGTTATGAACGAGCTAGAGCCTTTATTAAAACAAATATTTTTTGATAGCAAAATTTGCAGAGATATAAATATTAATATAGTTGATGGAGTTGACCGTTACTACGTGATAATTCATAATACAAGATTAAATAAAACAACTACTATGTTTGTCTGAAGAAGGCCGAGGTTCAGCCGAAACTGCAGTCATAGTGTGATGAAATAAATAGTGATATAAAAACATAGTAGTTGTTTTATTTAATCTTATATAAATATTAAGCGTACTAAATGTACAGAGATACTGAAAAATGTAATATGTAAAATAGAAACCAAAAATCTTGTTAAAGTTTTACAATACAATCATTTCTTAGTGCTTCTTGATGAAACAACTGACACAACGGATAAAAAAACACTGTGTATCTTAACAAGATACATTACTGCCAATTTAAAAGTTTATATACGGTTATTGGAGCTGACCGAGATGAAAGGACTGGACATGGGGGCACATGAAATTTATTCCACTTTTAAGAAAGTTATGGAAAAATATAAAATTCCTATAAAAAATATAATTGGTAAATATATATTTTGCCTGCTAATATTGTGTAAAATTAATTTAAAAATTGATTTAATTTTAGGTGTTGCTTGCGATGGTGCCAGCGTGATGGTTGGAGTTAAAAAATCATTTTTTAAATTGCTGTCCGATGAAGTTCCCCATGTAGTGCTACTAAGATGCCACTCGCCTGTTTTAGTTGCTTCTGCTGCTTGTGCAGCTCTTCGCAGATCACCTGAAGAACTAATGCGATCATTATACAACTATGTGTCGGGCAGTGCAAAGAGATCGGCTCAACTTCAAGAATTGCAAAAATATTTTAAAACATCATAAAATTTTAAAATTATCTACAAACAGATGGTTGAGTAGACACCAATGTATCACTTGCCTATTGGAACAATGGACTGTGTTGACTTATTATTTTAGAATTGCAGTTGTCGAAGACGGATTAAAAAGTGCAGAATTTATAACAGGTGAATTAGAAAATGTCCATACTAAAGCATATATGGAGTTTTTGAAATATATACTTCACATTTTTAATTCTTTTAATGGTTTATTCAATTCCCGAAAAGTGTTAATTCATATTTTATAAATTGAAATTCATAAATTACTTTTGCAGTTATGCAAAAATTATATAAATTGATCAGCATTTGAACAAGACTTGGCAAAATTAAATCTTGCTGACCCATCTAACTTTATGGAAAAAATACTGTTGGACCTGAATGCAAAGAACTGCTATCTAAATTGCCTAAAGAGGGAATAGAAATATTTTTAACAAATATACAAAACTTTTATGTAGTGGCATCTGTCGATCTCCAAAAAAGATTACCAAATAAAATTTTTAAAGTATTTGGATTTCTAAATTCAGAAGTTGCATTTTCTAACTGCTATGAAGATCGAGATTTTGACTTTAATATTATATGTGAAAAATTTAAAACCAGTTTTTCAATAGATAAAACCAAGCTTCTTGTAGAATGGAATTCTTTACCTAATTATGAAATTGAACTAAAACATTTAAAAAGTTTGCCAATAGATGAAATGTGGCTAAAAATATCTTCGACTCAAAAATACGATGACTCGTATGCTTTTGAAAATTTAGGAAAGTTAGTAAGGGCAGTATTGATACTACCACATTCTAATGCAGAAGCTGAAAGAATTTTTAGCATTGTAACTGACACCAAAACAAAAAAAAAAGAAACCGTTTAGGCGAGGAAGCATTAAATGCATTTTGCGTCTCAAAAAGTAGTTTGCAGGCAGCCGAGATTACTGCACTTGATTACAAAGTAACTGAAGAAATGATTAAATTACACAATGTTGATATGTATTAATTTAAAAGAAAGTAATATGTTTTTACAGATTTTTTAAGTCTTTATAAGATATGTTCAATATGTATGTTGCAGCACCTTCGATGTAATAGTGGCACAACTTTTTTTATAGTAGTTGTAGTTAGTAATGTGGTCAAATACTTTGTTACACAAAGATAATAGAATTTTAAAATGCAGTTAATTTTTTGATTTTTTTAGTTGTGCCACTATTAAATTCAAGGTGTTTTTTTAAAAATGTGATTTTACTTTTTCTAAGTGGACTTCATTAAAAAGTGATAACAATTGTTTGTAAAAAAATGTGATTTTTATTTGTTTCAGGGGCACTGTATTAAAAAAGTGATACACAATTGTTTGTATTATAGAGTAATATTTATATTTTTGTTTTTTAAAATGTTTAAGCAAATGCTTTAATCTGTGAGTTTTATTGGTGCACTTATGTTTATTAAAAAAGGCATATGTGATGTATTATTAGAGAGTATTATTTACTTTTTGTTTCTTAAATAGTTGTGCAAATACGTCAAAATGTGATTTTTATTTGTTTCACTTGTATTTAATAAAAAGGTGATATAAAAATGTATCTATTAGAGTATTATTCATTGAAACGTTTCCCAAAATGTTTAATCAAATATGTAATTAGAATAAAATTTTGATACAAATAAATCTTGTAGAAACTGATTTGTTGTTTTACAAAAATATATAATTTTAATTTTTCAGGTTATAATTTTTTTTTTAAATTGAATAAAATGTTTGTTCACCTAATGCCTATATGAGACTATCTATAATTCTATATATATATAATAATAGATGGAAGTAAAATTAATTCAATAAAAGATTTTTTTGGGGGATTTTTATGTAGCCAAGGTTTGCAACACTGATTGCAACCAACAGCAATCTAATTTTTAATCCTTTATTCTGTCTGTTGTATACCTGTATACAGCATACAGATCAAATTTTTCTTCCAGAGGTCGATGGCTGCTGCAATGGCACCCGTGCCGGAGCAGCAGCTTGAAGAAGGAATCCGGGGGCGTCCCGGCCGGCTTCTTATCCCAGGATAAGAAGTCCAAAAAGAAAAAATCCCAAGCAAGGGATAAACCTGCCACCAACGCCAGAGTGGCTGCCCTGTCCCACCAAGTGCAGCCATGACGCCAAGCAGAAAAAGAAGGCCGGCAAACGGAGCAGGACTACGGTTTTCCTCCATTAATAAGGCCTTTACCCCACTCCCCAGTAGCCATCAGCCACTGGTAATGAGCCATCAGCGGCTCCTCTCGCCGGCCCTTCAGGCCAAATGGCAAAAGGGCCTTCTGCCCACAAGCACGCCGCCCCCGCCCAAAAGGGGACCCCCTTCGCTGAGGTGAAGTTTCGGCCTATTGTCGCGGACCTCAACCACGACGGCAAAGGCCTTATCGTTGATTGAAAGAGTATATAAAGATGCGCGACGTATATGCAAATTCCCGTCAACTAATGTCGACTTCAGTTGTAGGTGGCGCGAGTGGTCTCTTACTTGAACACTTTAAAGTTTATAAAATAATATTGCCGGTCAGTCAGTCACAGACGCTGTGAGAGTAACGTTCCCGTCTACAGCTTGCTGCGACCCTGATATTAACCGCACGGAAACTTAGCAGTTTATTTAAAATAAACAACATGAATAAATTCTTTTTTATTTAGTAATAATAAAATATTATTAAATAAAAATGAATATAAAGAATTTCTATAAAATTAATAAAGAAAATATCAACAAGGATAAAATTTCTAACAATGTGTGTTTACATTAATTGTACAAACTATAGGATGCAGTAAGCTTTTTAATTTTCCTATAAAAAATTAACAACGTTTGAAAGAGTGGCAGAAAAATTCCGAAAATATTAAAATTGCATTAATGAACAAAGAACTGTTAAAATATAAAAAAATATGCGAAAAATATTTTTTACCTACTGACTTTAAAATTAATAGTGTTCGAAAATTGTTATTTCCCTATGCTGTTCCAATCAAATTTATATCGAAAGTAATTATGATTTTAAAGATTTATTATGACAAAGTTTTTATCGTATAAACAAGCGTTATTTTTTAATATAAACAGAAAACTGGTACTAAAAAGTAAGTGTTTTTACACCAATTACTTAAAAAATTAAAATTTGTGTTAAAAATGCAAACTTGCATATTTAGCATATTAGATCGAAAGATCTATCATAATATAAAATTATTGGTGCTATTCTGAACATATATTAACATTGATGTTAAAATAACTGTTTAACCAATCGGGCAATGAGTTTTTTATATATTACTTAGCAACGTTAAAAATATATATTAATTAACACCGCTGTAAAAAATGTTCAGAATACGGCTATGTATTTATAATATATAATTTCGATTTAATTAGTAATTCGAGTTTGAGTAATCAATACTGAATTGATTGATAGTATTGATTATTAAAAGATGATCAAAATAATTAATTACTATCAATTATTATTAAAAACTGTAGAACATACTAAATCATTTATATTTTAAAAGTTTTACTTTTTTATAATTAATGATTAGCTACCGCTAGTATTTATAATATTTAAAGATAAAAATAATCATTTTTATAATAAAGAATAAAAATTCGATTATTAAAGATCATAGACAATTGAATACTTTTTGGCCTTAATGTCATAATTTGCCCACAAAAATTCAGCCAATCCATATTTTGTAATGTTTA
The DNA here is from genome assembly GCA_963932245.1 of Tachinus rufipes. Taxonomy (NCBI): domain Eukaryota; kingdom Metazoa; phylum Arthropoda; class Insecta; order Coleoptera; family Staphylinidae; genus Tachinus; species Tachinus rufipes. The sequence goes on from OZ010747.1 coordinate 57,831,505, forward strand.
GCATTTTATAAATAAAATATGTTTATAAGTAATTTTAATTATTTTGAAAAAATAATGGGTGTACTCGATCGAATACACTGAGAAGATGTAAATCAATTTAAAAAATATATTTTTGGTAAATTAACTTTATTTAAAATAAGTTATTTTTTAATACATAATGTAAATTACCATTTCTTACATATTCATTCCAGTGATTTTAAATTTTGAAAAATGTCTAACACTAACACTATTTCTAATGCTGTCTGGACAAAATCTAGATGTTATTTGAAGTTGGTTGTCAGCATTTATTCATATATTTGCAACCGGAAGGTATAAGCCATTTTAAGTTTTTGAAATTTGTTTATTGTTTATTCCATGCCCAGATATTTTTATTTTTTTGTTGAAAATCTACACATTTTATTTGCACTTGATTTTTTATTACCAACAACTGTACAATGTCATCTTCACTTGTGATTGAAATTTTATTTCTAATTGGCCAAGCACATCAGATAGAAATTGTGTAGTTATGCTGTGTTTATTACTGATTTCATTTTTATTGGTTTGTTTTTTATCTGACGCTAAAGCCGTTTTTAATATAATAAACGTGCTAAAATTTATTGTTACCAATTGCAAAAAAAGCAACAAAATCAAAAACTGACCTTATATCTGCCCAGTGTAGTCGTGCGAGTACGTCAATATTTAGCCCACTAAATGCAAACATTCCTATAGTAAATAATTACGTGGTACTTATACAATTTTTGTTCTATCTATAAAATCAATAAAAAAATATAATTTAGTAATGCGTCAAAAAAATAAATTATAGTGACTTGTATTTCTTGTTTTAAATTAAAAATAAAAGTAACGTTTTTCGGCTTTATTACATAATAATTTTTTTTTATAAATTATTGCGAATATATTGTTTTTAGGTATAAATCATCAATTTCTTGTTTCCACTAGTCCTACAAAAACGATGACTAAATCTGACAACCCGAAAGTATATGCTAGAAAGAAAAAGTAAATCAGTACTACTAGCTCGTAAACAGATTCAGATTCCAAAAGTACATCTGTTGGCTTTACTAGGCAAAATTGTCAATCGTTTCAATGTAGTTCAAGCAACAGTGTTGTTAGTGAATGTTTGCAAAAACGACAAAAAACTGCAAAATTTTAAGTGTCAAAATAAGAAGTTTGCAAAAAAATTAAAAGCTAAGTATTCTCAAACTTATAGACTTAGAAAAATAAACTTTACTTTCTACAATTGCAGTAATAAATAATTGATTAAGATTTAAAAGTAAATCGGTTAAAACTTTGATAAATATGCAGCTTTTCATAAATCTCAAACACTGTGGTCAAAATCAGAGCAACAACTATCTCTTTCACTTTACTATAAATCACAGGGACTTATAAACTTATGATTAATAAATTAAAATTATTCCTACAGTTAGAATTATTCAGTCATGGTTGAAAGTATTCAGTTTAAGAGCGGGAATAAAAACAACTTTAACTGTTAAACTTGCTCTAAAAGCCAAAACAATGACAGATCGTGAAAAACTGTGTATTGTACAATTTGAGGAAAATGTCTTTTAATCCTAGGATTATTGTATGCGATCAAGGGACTAGCAATTGACGTGCAATATTATCATTAGGAGCTACAAAAGAACACCATATTATTAATAAGATAAGATAAGATAAGATAAACTTTATTTGCATAAACATAGTAAAATAATGTGGTACAAAAACGTCAGGTACAAGTTGTAAGTTAATATTAAAAGAACATTTTTACATGCACACTTATGAACATTAACAATACAATTTAAAAACTTAAATTAAAATAATCATTAACATGATATAATTCATTATTTAATAATATTTTTTTAGAGATAACTTAAATTCTTTAGCTGGTAATTTTTGGATTGTATAGGGTAAAATATTATACATTTTGACTGACATATAATGAAACGAATTTAATGTTTTTGTTAGTCTGCAGTATGGCAAGCAGATGTTTTTACTTGATTTGGTACAATAATTATGCAATTCATTTTGAAACTTGTAATTTCCAGCATATATACCTTCTCTCACATGCACCAAGCATGCCAATACATATAAACTTGCAACAGTCATAAAACCCAGTTTTTTAAAATGAGACCTACACGTATCTCTGAAACCAAGACCCGCAACTGCACGAACAGCTTTCTTCTGCAAAACAAAGATTCGATTAGCGTGATGAGAACTACCCCACAGCAGCACTCCATACTCAATTAAAGATTGAATAAATGCAAAATAAGCCATTCGTGTAACTGTTAAATCCGTATTCTCAGCTATTTTTTTTATTAAATAGATATTACTGCTTAACTTTGTGGACAACAATTCCACATGCTGTTGCCAAGATAATTTATTGTCTAAGTGAATACCCAAAAATTTTATTGATTTATTATTATTAACATATTAATGATATATGTATATAATAATAATTTTTACTTGTTTTGATGCGCCTCATTTAATTAAAAGATTACGCAATAATTTTATGAACTTAAAATTAAATATGTTTGTTAATAATAAGCCCATATCTTGGTCCAATGTAAGTAACACTTACAAAATTGACAAACAAAGCAACACAACAAGAGCAATGATAAAACTAGAAGCAAAATGAGAGTTAAATATGCAACTCAAATATTCTCGCACACGGTTGCCGCGGCAAAACCAACCAATTAAATAGCAGTACGTCATTGGAAATAGCTAATTTCATAGAAACCGTAAACAGTATTTTTGATTTATTAAATAGTCAAGTTTTTAATGATTGGAACCTAAGAAAAAAGTGCTCTTTCTGTACATAGAAGATTGTCTGAATATATTTTGAGGAACGGATTGAAATATTTAGAGAATATCGAGTTTTATGAAAATGAAGTATTGAGAACAAACATTCATTACGTAGAAGGATTACAGTGGACAATAAAAGTTTGTTATGGTCAAAACTAAAAAGTAAAGGGATTAAGTATTTATTAACCAACTTTCTTAATCAAGATCCTTTTGAAATTTGTTTTTCTATTAACAGAAACAAAAGAAGATACAACCCTTTTCCTTCAGTTTGTCAATGCCGTATTGCAATTCAGCATAATATGAATATCAGACATCAAATGGCGGTAGATACCGGAAACTGTGAAACTGACGACAGTGAAGTTCTTGAACTTTTTTCTGCCTCTAAAAACACCAATTTAGATACAAGCGACAACTTACCTCTTGATGTTTCTTTTCAAAACAAAACGGAAGAACAAAGAGAAGAAAGTTTAGACCTATCAAGTTATATTGAAAATAAAGAAAACACCTTGGAAACCTGTTCAAATATTTATGCAGCTGGCTATCCTGCAAATAAAATTATTAACAAAACAAATTGTAAACACTGTTCTTTAATTTTTTTTAAATGATAATGATTTGTTAAAAGAAAATAAACTTTTTCTCTTAAATAAAGACTACTAGTGCTTTTCAAATATTAAATTTTTAAATCGACCTTCAGTTGAACTTTCTAATATTGTTTCGTTTTTGTTAGAGAAGTTTAACGTTTTGTTTGACAAACACAAGTGTAATGTAAATGTTTCAAAAATCATTGAAAAAGATTTGACTAGTTTATTAGAAATACATAGTAACTGGTAGAATTGTAATGAAAATGTTCAATGTAAAAACCACAAATCTAATGGGAATCAGATTAGTATGTTTCCAAAAAAAGCACAAACTCCACTGAAAGATACGGATTTTATCTGAAAAGTAAGAAAAAAATTTGTTTATAACAGCCAACATGACACCCGGCTTGATAAAAGGTATTATTTAAATTAACATAAAACTTAGAACCCCCCTGCTTTAGTGGGTAGGATCTCTTTTGATAAAAAGGAAAAGTCCGTAAAGTGATTCCACCTCCGACAGAAAAAAAAAACAACACTTTAGGGCCTCTGGAAAAAGATAAGAAGGTCCACGATGGCTCAAACTATTCCTTATTTAAGTACTTTAAAACCCATATTCGTATATTTAATGTTGGGGCAGTCATTTTGATATATCAAGCTTTAAACATTATTTAAAAAAAAAACAGTAAATTTTGCAAAATTGCAAAATTATGCTTTGTTTAAACCGTTTTAACTTTGTCAAATCTTAAAGAAATTTGATCCACATGGTCTAGATTTCTTTTTGTTAAATTTTTCTTTAATGTACTCACACAAGATTTATAGAATTAATTCATATTCATCACTAGTTTGATGCAGGAAGTTGCACATGTTTTTGCAATCTTCAAAACTTATTTATATGAAAAATGGTATATCGGGCATTATGAAGAAGCCATTAAGAAAATGCAAGTCGTTGTGCTGCGTCGCCTGGTTGTAGGTGTTTTACTTTTGAAAATAATATTGGGAAGATTTTCACTAAAAAACTCGTCGAGAAAGTTGCTTTCTGTTGATCTCAATTTCTAGGGCATTATCATTACAGAATCCGTAAACAAAAATGATATCTGCGTATTCTCCGTTGTTGTTTATAAAATTTTACTAACCGAACCAAAAAAAACTGTTTTGACAAGAATCAAATTTTTGCATTAATGCACACTTGTTAAAGTAATGTTGTTTTGTTTGTATCTGTTTTTTTTTTTGCTAAATAAAAAGTTTTTTAAATATTTTGTATTTGTTGACTATCTCAAAAACGAAGCAAGATTTAGATTTTCTGAAGAACTATACCGATTTTGACGATTTTTGAATATTAAAAAATTCTTGATAATGTTTGATATACCATTTTTCATATAAATAACCATTTTTCTTGTGGTCTGAAAAGTATTTACTGAAATTTTGACTAAAATCGACATAGGGTGACACCGCTTTTTCGGGACGTAAAAATTACATGTGCAACTTCCTGCATCAAAATAGTGGTGTATACGTATTGATTCTATAAATCTTGTGTGATCATTATAAAAGAGATTAAACACGAAGAAATCTAGACCTAGTTGATCAAATTTTGTTAAGATTTGACAAAGTTAGAACGGTTTATAGAAAACAAAATTTTGCGATTTTGCTAAATTTGCGGTATTTTTTTTAATAATGTTTGAAGCTTATTATATCAAAATGATTGCCACAATATTTAACATAAAAATATGGGTTTAAAGTACATGTAATAAGGAATAATTTGAGCCATCGTGAACCTTTTTATCTTTTTCCAGAAGCCGAAAAACTTACAAAATAAGCTAAAAAAGACGTTTTATTGTAAAATTTCTTACTTTCAAATGTGTGTCATTTTGAACAGGCAATATTCTAAGGTCCAAAATTTTGAAAATTTAATTTTTTTCATCCATATTTTGATCCCTGAAATATTAAGCAAAATCAAAGAGGTCGACTTTTTTAAATCGGTCGAAAAGTAATGGAATTACACATATACAGTTAATATTTTATTGTTCCAAAATATATTACAACATGATTCGTTCTGAGGTATAGTGTAAATAATGCGTAAAATACGTGTTTGCATAACAAATATTCTATGCCTGTCTTGTAATTGAAAAAGTGAATAATATTATAATATTATAATTAACTGCACTATAGACAAGAGCATAATGCGGACATAAAATGTATTGCTGCTAGTTCTTTTCTTAGATTTATTTTAGCATAAGTAGTCTTTGCTAGTTCTGAACAAACATTATCAATATGATACAACCAGTTCAAATTTAACATCAAACGTGACATGACTGTTAGGCTCCTTATGAACTATTTCTGAAAAATAGTAAACATATTATACACGCTTATATTATCTGTTATCACAATGTTTTCAGATAATAGACTTAACGATATTTGTTTTTGCTTAATACGCCCAGAACAACTATATAGAAAAAATTCTTATGATAACTTTTTTTGTACAATTAGTTTGTTTAAATGTAAAATCTTTCCATCAACGGCTATATCGTGATACTAAATTTAAGTAGTGACTTATTTTGTAATACCGGCAGTTAGTTATTAATAACAAATATATTTTATATCTTATGCATTTCTTTTGATTTGCTGTATTATTATAATTTCTTGATATTTTTTATATTCTCAATTAAATAATAGATATTAACCATGGATTATTATATTTTTATTCAACTAAGAAACAATAAAAACACAATAAAATAAATTATACAATTTTAAAATTAATAACTGATTCATTTTTGAAATGGCTATTGATCGTAGCTTTATTACTATATTAAATATAAAACATTTGAATTTATTTTTATTAAATACCACTCCTAACTTTAAATAATGTTTGTTTTGTTTAAGCTTTAATATATTATTTAAAAGCTACGCGGCCGGCCTCTTGGGACTATAGAAATGTGCGCCCCTATTACCCTGTTACGCACCGAATAATATTAAATTAAAATAGAAAACAAGTCCCGCAACTGAGATACTGACAAACAACGTAAATCAGCATGTTGGCGCTAGCAAGTTCATCCCCCCGCTGACACTCCCGCGAATAATAACTCTTCCAAGTCTCGTCCGCCGGCATTTGTATTGACTGACTAAAGCAAATACCCGGCTACTTCTAAATGGTTTAAGGATAACCGAGTTGTTATTATCCTTTCATCGCGTACTACCCAAGAAAGTATTCGCATGGCGCCAGCCACCTCAGAAGACTGTAAAAAGGCAACTGACTACCTCAAATCGGCGGGTGTGGGCTTCCACACTTGGTCAACGTCATCCGACACGTTGCTGAATGTTTTACCAAGCAAGACGTGGGTCAGGCTCTCGTCGATCTGGGGTTCTCCCCTTCCAATGAGAAACGAGCACGTTAGGCTTAGCTTGGTTTTGGTGCAGCTTCCTAAAGGCACCAAATCATTAGAAATTATGGGGTTGAAAGAACTCCTAGGTCTCAAGGTTTCAGTTGAAAAAAACGTCGTGGTGGCATTCCTCAATGCCACAAATGCCAACGTTTTGGCCACACGGCTAAACGTTGCTTCTCTAAGGCGCCTGTTTGTCGCATCTGTTCGGGCCCCATCAATCAATAGTCTGCCCTAAAGACACACCTCCAAAGTGTGCATTTTACGCGGGTCCGCACCCCGCCAATTTTGAAGGATGTTCCTTTTATCAAAGAATGATGGCCTCGCACGGCAAAACGAATAAATCAGAATCTTCGACTCCCGCGGCCGCTCCGGCACCGGTTCAGTCATCTTCTAAGCCCGCAGGTCCCCGTAAACCTGAAGTTGTCACGGGCAAATCTTTTGCAAACACGGTCGCTCCACCTGCAATTCCTCCGAGCTAGTATGATAGGATAGTCACTCTGTTGATCGATTTTCAAAAGAAAATCATGGCTTCTCTTCTTCAGAATCAGTAATGGCTAACGAGGAACCATTAGATAAATGGCAGAGGCATTTCAGAAAAAATGGGTGAGGTGGAACAGTTCTTCATCCAAGAGAACCTTGACATCATGCTGGTGTCCTAGACAGACCACCGTCCCACCCAATCGTTGAGACTACCGAATACTTTTACGTATTTGGGGTCATCGGGGATTAGACTAAGGCATGGGACTTTGATCTTTGCAAAAAGATCATTAGACCACTCCGAGGTCGACACCCCCGAGCTAGTCGCTCTAGAATCAAACTTTGTAGAGCAAAGAGGGTTACAAGTAGTGGGTCTAGAAGAACCCACCTTCTATCGTAGCGCAGGGCACCAAAAGGCCGTTCTTGATTTGGCTATATTCAAGAACGTCAACCTGTTTACACCATCCGAGTAGTCAACGATATGAGTTCCGACCACCTCCCGGTCTTGCTAGAGCTCTTCGGAAGGGGGTTACCTGGGGAGAGAGGAAAGTCCGTCATCCGTACGGATTGGCCCCTCTTCTCACGATCCCTGGAAGAGAGTATCGGACACATGACTCCGGTGAGAACGGCCGCGGACATCGATAGGGCCGTCGAACTTTTTACGCGCCAAATCCAGCAGGCTTCGGAAAAAGCCTCTAAAACCCATCAGGTTCGCGTGGATAATCCTCTCGGACTATCTCGGGACGTGAAAGATTTAATCCGTACACAAAATGCCACCAGGCACCTTTGGCCGCGGCATTGCGACTCCTTAGATCGCATGACATTAAACTCTCTTCATGGTGAGGTGAGAAAAGCCATAAGGTCCTACAAAGAATTGTGCTGGAGAAATACCTTGGAATCCTTCACGTAGGACGATCATCCAATGTGGAGGGTCTCCAAGTCCTTAAGGAACAGGCCGGTGCCCATTCCAGCCATTCACGGCAAAAATAGGGTACAATACTCGCTTGAGGGAAAGGCCAAAGCATTTGCTGACAGCCTGGAACTCCAATGCTCCCCAAACAATTGTTCGGACTCGGAGCACGTCGAAAGGGTTGAAAGGGTGGTTAGGAGAGCCCTGAATGCCGCTGACGACAACGCACCGCTGCAAAGCGTGAGACCGTCTCAAATACAAGAAAATATACAAAGACGAAAAATCCGGTCTGCTCCAGGCTCTGACGGAATACCTAATAGAGCTCTAAAATGGTTTTCGCACAAAGCAATAATGGTTCTCACCAATATTGCTAATGCCATCCTTCACTGGGCATTTTCCTACGGTTTGGAAAAGCTCAATTGTCATAAATATCCCAAAACCTGGGAAAGACCGGCGGTTTCCTCAAAACTACCGGCCTATCAGTTTACTATGCACCTTGAGTAAGGTCATAAAAAAGGCTATCTTAGATATTATTCAGGATCACGTTGATTCGAATAATTTACTTTCATCGCATCAGCACGGATTTCGTTGGAAACATTTTTCGGTCCACCAGTTAAATCGGGTGACCGATTTCATTGTGGAAAGTTTTAGGTTAAAAAGACCACAGGGATGGTCCTTTTTGACGTGGAAAAAGCCATTGACAAAGTCTGGCATAAGGGTCTTCTCTACAAACTTTACAGTCAAAAATTTCCTCTGCGTCTTATAAGGCTGATAGCCTCATATCTAAACCGTAGAACCTTGGCTGTTAGAATTCAAAAACACGTTTCAACCACGCGAATATCACGGCAGGGGTCCCTCAAGGCTCCATTCTCTCTCCGGTCTTTTTTAATCTCTTCGTTCCGGACATGCCTTTGGAATCGAAGCACAGCGTTAAAATGGCACAATACGCAGACGATACTGCGCTCTTGTACTCGTCAAGATCACCTCTGTGGTGACACTCCGCCATACCTATCGCAATCGAATCGCAATGACGTAATTGTGTCGTTTCATTCTATTCAATTCTCAGTTAATAAAAAAAATATATACCGCCTTAATTTTTATTTCTTGATCTCTTGTTATGATTGAGCATTTAAAATTAAATAAAACAATGTTTAATAAGTTGTCGCTTAACTCATTTTACAATAATTAAAAAGAAATAGCTTTGTTGTTTTAGCGAATCAATTTGAGATGACGTCAGTGATTCGATCGTGTTCAGCTTTGGTACTCCGTCATGACAAAATATTCGATAGAAATCTTACTCGGGTATAATCGAAATCGCTTTTTAAAGTGAGTGCGCTATATAATAAAGATATTGTCTGCGACAAGGATAGTATCAACAATGAATGTATTTTATTACATTGCGGCTGATTGGTCGCAATAAAAGGCAACTTAATATACACTAAAGTATCGTTTTTTGAGTTGCACTTGCTTGTCCTAATCTAAAGTGCTGTGTACATATTATAATATTTAGAGCCGATTTATTTACCTTTCTATAAAGTGCTCTGTAGCATTACTGATAAGATTGCCATGAATAAATGTTTATTCATCTGTCAATAGTGACAACCTGTCATCAAATTAAATTTACAAGACAGATAAATTATATAGATCACTTTGGCCCGTTAGTGAAAAAATTACTAAAAGAACATAACTTTATGCCGTTTTGTTTCACATGAATGTAACCACAAACAAATAACAACAAGCAGTAGTACCACAATCGTTTTCTTTTTAGTAAGTCTATATCTGTCTTCCTTACAAATATGTATATAGATATCTTTTTCTATTAAGTTGTACTAGCCGTATAAAAACATTATAAGCGTTCAGTAATTATTTGTCATATAAAATGAGATGAATACACCCAAATTTTATATAAGTGACCTATACGTTTATTGAACACGTAACTAATTAATAACTTACAGAACAGATGAATAAACCGGCCCTTAGTTTACATAAGCTTTTAAACTTGCCATTAATTTTTATTTTAAATACAAATTAATGCAAACTATTTTATGAAATTCGGAATTTCAATTAAACGTTACTTTTAGTCAAATTTCGAACAGAAAATTATTTTTTTTAGTATCAACAAACGGAAATCTAGTAAATAATATTGTGCTTTTATTTCAATAAATTGTAAAAATTTTAAATGTTAACAATAATTTTAAATATGGTTAATAATAAAAAATATGTGATAAAAAACTGAAATCATTCACTATTGTTACTTCAATCAAATTAACAGAAAATTTAAAGACATTATAATAAATATAAATTTTATTATTTGTAAAGTCCAGAAATTTCAATATTCATTTTCATAATGAAACTGATACTTTAAACAAGTTTTTCAGTTTACTTAAAAAATATGATATAAATAAATTAATTATAATTAACATTTGCACTGTTTATACAATGAGATGCTTTTATATTCTTTATAATTATACTATATATATATATATATATATATATACATATATATATTTAGTTTCACAATTATATAATATTTCAATCAATTTTGATATGAGAAATAAAAATTTGTTGATGCTTTCTATTCACCCTTATGTAGCAATTTGCGGTTATGGATTAATGACAATACATAAAAATCAGTCGCTTTAAGTCCATTTAATTTAAAACAAAATGTTTATAAACTGACGTATTCTATGACAAAAAGCAATAACGTAGTACCGGAATTCTATCGATAGAATCGACAAATTAAATGCAACGTTGCAAAGATAACATTTTTATTCGATCCACAACAAATGCCTTTATATTATAAAACCTTAATTGTATTTAATAATATAGTAGTATATTATTTCTGAACCATAAATTTCATTAAGCGATCGATTAAATTTTCTGACGTCATTTCGATTCGATTGCGATTTGCACGGCGGAGTGTCACTACTGGTGATCACCTCTAGGCTTCAAAAAGCCACCGACGATCTGGAATACTGGTTAGATGACTAGCTAGTAAAGGTCAATTCGGAGAAAAGCAAAGCCGTTTTCTTCACTGGGCGACGGAACGCACCTCATGATAACGTCTGTCTCGACAACGTTTCCAGACCGTGGTCCGATTCTGCTAAGCATCTGGGGATTACCTTTGACAAGGAGCTCACGTACAAGTTGCACGTGCAGTCAATTCTCGATAAGGCTAAATTAGCTAAAAATCTTCTGGTTCCGATGCTGCCGCGGAACAGTGGTCTCTTTTTCCGGAATAAATTCCGGTTATATACGTCTACCATCAGACCCATGATGACGTACGCGTGTACCGTCTGGGAAACCGCCGCAAACACGCATCTAGATAGGTTAGAATCGTTCCAAGGCTCGACCTTGCGGTGGCTCACTAGAGCTCCATGGTTTGTCCAAAATTGCAATATTCAAAGCGATCTCGGTGTTCCACCACTACGCAGACATATCGAAGGTTTGGCCGCAAAGTACTTCGACAATCTCGCGGTTCATTCCAATCCTGATCTGACCCGACTCGCCGAGCCAGATAAGAAAGTTTCGCGACACAAGCTCCCAGTTAATCAATCGATTAACATTTCCTAAAATTCCTTTCCTCTTCCCTCAGCCTATAAGACGCATATGTCACCTCTTTTTTTGACACTGTTTTTGTATATCAACTATCAACGGAAGGTTTATGAGCTTAAAGTCTCGAACTTCCAGGCATATCACCGAGGGGGAGTTTAGTCGGTAGGCGCCTGCCTCTTGTGGGCAAGTCCGACATTTTCAGCCATTAAAAGATTATCATCCCAAGCCACAAAAAAAAAAAAAATAAATTTAAATTAAAATAGAACTCATGGATATAGTTGTTTTAGGGCCGGTTTTATAAACATTAATTTAATCATCAATTAACTAACTGACAAATAAATTTACTTGTCAGTTAAATATCTATTCGGTATTATTAAACAAAATCTCCCATTAATTAACCAACTAGAGATTAAAATTGCGTCACATTAAGTTTAGTTGAGTGTACATGACTTGTTTCTTGAATCCAGGCACCTAGATTCAAATTATTACATAAAATTTGGTATTAATATATTTTAGCTTTAAAGGAAGAAGAAAAGCAAACTAAAATAACTAAAAAGTTAAAATTTCAGCTAACAAAGAAAATATACAAAATTTTGATATTTAATAAAGATTGCAAAAATAAAGTTGTGTTTAATCAAACTAGTTGCTTGAATATTTTATTTTATTATCACTGTATTATTTTGGTGTAAATGAACAAACACTATAGATATTTGTTCTTTATCTTTGAGAATATCTTTATTCGATTATTCGTCAATATTATCAGTATTATTTTTACAATGTTATGTACAATACATACTGCAACTATAACTGCTAAAGTTTGATCTAACGCAATATTGAAACTTAATGATAAACATGGAAACCGTTTTTTAATTACATCAATTTTTTTTTTTTAATTGTATTTTGTGTTTTCATATAATCCTTGTTATAACTGCGTTTTACTCGAGTATTTGGATGTAATATCGATACTACTGTCTCCCAATAGACATCCAAAATGTTTTCAAATTTTGCTCGTAAGAGAGAATGATCTATTATTGTAGAATCAAGAGTATTCTCTGGCTAAGAAACTACTACATCATTTACATAAAATAAAGCATCGCAAATTGCTTGTACATTAATTGTCAAAAATATTTTATATGAGAACGCAATCTTAATGTAATTAATAACTGATTCATTGCAGTTATAGATAGATTTCTTAGCGGTAACGGATTAATGTTTTCTTCAATTTGTTTTAACAAATTTATATCAGACTGTTTAGTTATATTAAAATCTCATTTTAAAGTTAACTTTATCATACATTTTGAACGGATTAATTCTATAAAACACTCTCGCTAATCTTTGTGGTGGATTTTCAAACTTGTTGTCTGCTGCATTAACAAAAGATATATCAGACACAGAGGAAATCGATGATGAAACAGACAAAATAAACATTTTTAAAATTTAAATAATAAGTTTAAGAAAGCTCATAATAGTCATAACCTTAAAATATGATGCAAATAAACGTCAATTAAAGTTTAATAGCATCATTTTTGTCAGTTAGTTTAATGGCAGATTTAATAATTGATTAAAGTTAATTGACTTTTATAGTAGCAAAATCTTCAGTTAAATTAGTTTAGTTGTCAAGTATATTTTAATTATAGATTAATTTGTTTTATAATGCCGGCCCTAAATTTAAAAAAAATTGATCTGTAGTTTTATTATAAATTGAAAATGATATTCAATTCAAAATTAATAAATAATAGAGAAACAAAATATATCATATAAACATTATTCATCATATTAATTATAATTTAATTTTTGTTACGAATTGTTATCATCATCGATTATTCAAGAAGTTGCCAAAGATTGCAATCTTTGGCTGCGATGCAACATGCACATTAAATCTGATCAGGTGAGTGATAAAAAAGAGATTATTTCTATTACTCGTACAATATTGTAAGTAAATTTTGTTTGCAAAATTATTTATTTGTACTACGAGCAATGCTATGTTAGTATAAACAATTATAATAATACTTAAGCATTTCATAAATAACTATGAATCAAATTTCAAATTTAATTTAACTTCGACAATTTCATTTTTAAAAAAAGTTGTACTGCTACGACATCATTCTATCTAGTTGATATTTATAAAAAAATTGATGTTAATTCAAATAAAATTAATTTTATATTACATTGCAAAATATATTTTCATGTTTAAAAATACATATTTATTTTTAGTTTCGAAGGAAGTTGGAAGTCAAATTATGGATACCTGAACTTAAAAAAATAAGAAACTAATAATTTATTATGTATTAAATATTTATTTTATTAGTTTTATTAGTGTATTTGTTATAAAAGCAAGTAGAACTACTCTTACACATAAATATAAATACATAATATATTTATATTTATGTAAAAATATAATATACTAATTATGTATTCATTTTTGTGTGTATTTTATAAAGTTAAAATTTAATTTTATTTACTTGTTAAATTTACTCCCGCTCGCCGGGTTGTTCTGACAAGCGCGACATCTGTGAGCATTTTTAATTTTTTTTTTAACCGTCAAAGTTGACGTACTTTGATGTAAATTATTTAGAAAATATTAATTTGTTTTGTGTATCGGGGTTTTAGGGGTCTAAAATTTGAAAAAACTGCAAAATTCGGCCTATTTTTCAACATATATTATCAGACGTTGAGAAAAAGATATTTGCTACCACCCTTAGCCTTTTTAACACTTCAAAAGACTACCCTAGCTAAACTCAGTGAAGAAGGGGGTGGTTCACTATACACTGGTAGTTTGGAGGTTGCAAATTTAAACACGATAAAAAAATAGTAACAGTAATACAGCGAGCGAGAGACAATAACTAAAAAAAATGTAATTACACTCACCAGTAGCCGATGAATTACTACCTGGGAATATTGTTGGGCTCCAATTGCTTTTTGGTCTCTTTCGGTTGATTCCTTTCCCTGAGTTGTTTCGTGGAAGCAATAAACACGCTAAAAAGGGGATGGTAATTTTGGGGAACAGAATAAGGAAACAGAATTGATTCCCAAACATATAATTATAATTTGCACACAAAAAAATAAATGAGCAATAATTACCCCAAAAAAAATCAGATTATTAAAAATAAAATAAAACACTCTTGCATTCACACACACTCTGCTTAATACAGTCGATAGACTGCGACCAAATATATATATATATAATATGTTGAAGTTAACATAAAAAAAAAAAAAAAAAAAAGGCAATAATGAATTTACTAACAAAATTAAAAGCAATTATTATATAAATAAAAAAAATAATAATAATGATTGATGTACAAAATGAATAGGTTGGTTACAAAACGGGGCTCTTCGGAATTATAGATGTTTTCACAGTATTTCTTCGAACAATGGTTCAATTTGGAATTGCACATACAATGATTTATATATATATCACGAATCCAATATGATTTAAAATTCCAATCATATATTTTTGGAATTTGTGGACATTCAGCGTTATCAATTTGAACGCAAATATTTGCAATTAAAATTATATGCATATGAGGGATGATTAATATAAAATGCAGGGCCTATTATAGACCTAAAATAAACGAAAAAAATAGGAGATAATTTATATGAAAATTTAAAGGGAAAATAATTAATTCGCTTACCTGGCAGAGCACACACCCACAAGGAATATTGTCGATTTTACCGGTGAACTATTGAGATCAAATAAATCCGTGATTAACACGTGGCACGATGATCGTTTCAATAGATAAAATTCGCAATTGCGGATTTTATCTATTGAAACGATCATCGTGCCACGTGTTAATCACGGATTTATTTGATCTCAATAGTTCACCGGTAAAATCGACAATATTCCTTGTGGGTGTGTGCTCTGCCAGGTAAGCGAATTAATTATTTTCCCTTTAAATTTTCATATAAATTATCTCCTATTTTTTTCGTTTATTTTAGGTCTATAATAGGCCCTGCATTTTATATTAATCATCCCTCATATGCATATAATTTTAATTGCAAATATTTGCGTTCAAATTGATAACGCTGAATGTCCACAAATTCCAAAAATATATGATTGGAATTTTAAATCATATTGGATTCGTGATATATATATAAATCATTGTATGTGCAATTCCAAATTGAACCATTGTTCGAAGAAATACTGTGAAAACATCTATAATTCCGAAGAGCCCCGTTTTGTAACCAACCTATTCATTTTGTACATCAATCATTATTATTATTTTTTTTATTTATATAATAATTGCTTTTAATTTTGTTAGTAAATTCATTATTGCCTTTTTTTTTTTTTTTTTTTATGTTAACTTCAACATATTATATATATATATATATATATATATATATATATATATTTGGTCGCAGTCTATCGACTGTATTAAGCAGAGTGTGTGTGAATGCAAGAGTGTTTTATTTTATTTTTAATAATCTGATTTTTTTTGGGGTAATTATTGCTCATTTATTTTTTTGTGTGCAAATTATAATTATATGTTTGGGAATCAATTCTGTTTCCTTATTCTGTTCCCCAAAATTACCATCCCCTTTTTAGCGTGTTTATTGCTTCCACGAAACAACTCAGGGAAAGGAATCAACCGAAAGAGACCAAAAAGCAATTGGAGCCCAACAATATTCCCAGGTAGTAATTCATCGGCTACTGGTGAGTGTAATTACATTTTTTTTAGTTATTGTCTCTCGCTCGCTGTATTACTGTTACTATTTTTTTATCGTGTTTAAATTTGCAACCTCCAAACTACCAGTGTATAGTGAACCACCCCCTTCTTCACTGAGTTTAGCTAGGGTAGTCTTTTGAAGTGTTAAAAAGGCTAAGGGTGGTAGCAAATATCTGGAGCCCAACGTGGGGCTTGCTAAATTTAGAAAGGGTGATTAGTGATAAATATTTTTTTTGTATTGCAAATTTTTCTTAAAGTTAAAAATTGTTTTTTTTTATATATTAATATTTATGTATGTACTTGCACCTCGTGCTACGAGAAAATAAGTTGGTTATCTGGTTATCGTGAAATTAAGAGATACTGATTGTAGTGATTTAAAAATGTCAAAGTTAGAACCCGATCGTCTAAATAGAGACGAGTTAGAGTATGAGCTAGCGGTTCGCGATGTAAAACCGAAAGGCGATGTTAAGGACCTCGCAAAATGTTTGCGTGGCATTTTAAAATTAGAAAAAGATGGTAAAACTTTTTCAAACGGCTGGGAAGGTGATGCGGCGTTAGACCTTTCAGAGTGCGACAAGAAACTAGGCGAGATTACTATGTGGTTAGATGAGAGGGTAATTGGAAAGAGCATGATCAGAAAGATAGAAACAAAAATTACGCACGTGTTAGGGCGTTTAGAAAGGGTTGAGATAACTGAT
This sequence comes from Tachinus rufipes, assembly GCA_963932245.1. Taxonomy (NCBI): domain Eukaryota; kingdom Metazoa; phylum Arthropoda; class Insecta; order Coleoptera; family Staphylinidae; genus Tachinus; species Tachinus rufipes. The sequence continues at coordinate 57,848,557 of OZ010747.1, forward strand.
GAAGAAAAAAAGAAAGAAAGGGAAGATTTATTAACTCAGGTCATGGCTTGTTACGGTCATTTACAACAGCGCCTGGATGAACAAGCAAAAGTAAATGAAGTTCCTGTTGAAGTAGCCATGGCTCAATCGTTTATAACGCAACGTGCTAGTACACCTTTAAGAAATACTACCGTACTTCCACCCGACCCCTCGGTACTTAATCAAACGGGTAGTTTTAATGTAAGTCATACGCAGTATGAATCCGTAAGAAAATGGAATATATCATATTCCGGCGAACACGCATCGGAGAGTCTAAACGGTTTTCTGCAAAGAGTAGACGAGTTAAGCGAAGCTAGAAACATTAGTAAAGAGGTATTGTTTAAATGTGCTGTAGAATTATTTGCAGGGCGAGCCTTGGTGTGGTTTAGGGCCAATAGGGCTGCACTCCCTGATTGGGAATCTTTATGCGAAGGCTTGCGGGATGAGTTTCTCCCGCAAGACTACAATGAGCGTCTGTGGCAACAGATAAAATCACGCACGCAAGGTAGCGAAGAGTCTATAGGAATCTTTATAGCATATATGAACAATCTTTTTCAGAGATTGACTTGCCAGTTGAGTAAGGAAATGCGGTTGCGGGTCATAAGGCAAAATTTACATCCGGCTTATCAGAGTAGACTCGCGTTGGAAGATATCACTTCTGAAGAAGAACTTATTAAATTATGCAGGAAGATAGAAACGGCTCGTAGTTTGGTGGAAGATTATACTCCACCTAGTCGCGGCAATAATAATAAATTTCAGTTAGAACCCGATTTATCTTACGGTGGTAAATCTGGAAAAATAATTAGCGATATGTATGTTAGAAACATAAATAAATTTGGGGATGATAATGATTGGGACAGACCTGGTACGAGTCACACAAGGGGATATGATAGGTATCACGATGATTATCGTGAAGGTAGAGGGCGAGAAAGCCATAAGGAAAGTACTCGTGCGTCCAGTGGGGTTAAAGAGAGCCCAGTGGCTGCCGCTACGAGTAGAAGTATAGCAAAGGAACTTATTCCAAGAAGGAATTTAAATGAAGTGACATGTTATAAATGTCAGAAAAAAGGGCATTATGCACGAGAGTGCAGAAATAATAAAGAAATTAAATGTTTTGGTTGTGGTCAGGTGGGTGTAATCAAACCCAATTGCTCTAAGTGTGCGGGAAACGAGCGACGGAGTCAGTAAGTGAGCTGGAGCTGACTCTCACAACAAAACCAGCAACCATAGTTTACGAGAAAAAATTAATTCTAGATTTTATATTAAGCCAGTCAGGTGCAGATGAGTGTCCCTATATGCAGGTTAGGCTGTATGGAGTAGAGATGTTGGGGCTACTTGACTCGGGAGCCAATGGCATATTCATGGGTATGTGCGGCTGGGAACGTTTACAAAAATTAGGAATTTATCTTAAAAAGACTACCAGCAGTTGTACAGTAGCAAATGATAGTAAAATGAGTTGCATTGGCACTATTTCAGTACCTATTGAGTTACAAGGTAGAGTACATCTTTTCGATGTTTTTATAGTGCCAGAATTGAGGCATATGCTTGTCCTAGGAGTCAATTTTTGGGCAAAGATGGACATCATCCCAAATCTTCGTACGGGAGAATGGGTGTTTGGCAGCACAAAAGACATTTTACAGCGAGAACAAGCATTAGAATTGACGTCATTAAAGAGCTCCGACGATTTAAGTGTTAATGAACGGGATGAGTTAAATTGTGTAGTTAGAGGGTATTTTGATAGCATTCAGGATGTAAAGTTAGGTTGCACGGGAGAAGTGACGCATAAAATAAGTACGACAAGTCCACCAATAAAAACGCGGTATTATCCGGTGAGCCCCTTCATGCAGAAGATTATCGATGCAGAAGTTGCTCAAATGTTGAGTTTAGGAGTAATAGAGCGAAGCACTAGTGGCTGGAGCTCGCCTGTATTAATGATACCGAAGAAGGACGGCTCATACCGATTTTGCGTGGACTTTCGTAAATTAAATGCGGTATCTGAACCCTGCGCCTATCCCCTTCCTTATATAAACTCGATCCTAACTAAATTAGGTAATTCCCGATACCTTACTAGTCTTGATATTAAAAGTGCTTATTGGCAGATTCCTATGGATCCGGCCAGTAAGGAATACACTGCCTTTACCATCCCGGGTAGGGGATTGTTTCAATTCTGTAGAATGCCGTTTGGGCTTAGTGGGGCCCCAGGTACATTTCAGTCATTAGTTGACAAAATATTTGGTGCTGAATTAGAGCCGTACCTTTTCACATATTTAGATGATATAATTATCACAACGCCTGATTTCCCAACCCACCTAAAAATTTTACAAGAGGTATTTGTTAGGCTGCAACAGTCTGGGTTGACTCTAAGTAAAGAAAAGTGCTGCTTTTGTAGGGACGAATTAAGATATTTGGGCTATGTCGTCAATCGCTATGGGTTAAATGTTGATCCTGACAAGGTGAAGGCTATTGTCGATATGCCGGACCCTAAATGTGTCAGAGATATTAAGCGCATTGTAGGAATGGCGTCTTGGTACAAAAAGTTTATTCCGAACTTCTCGGAGATGGTCTTACCAATGACGTCATTGACTAAGAAAAATGTGAAGTTTTTATGGTCTGAGGAGTGCAAGACTGCGTTAAAACGTGTCAAGGAAGCGTTAGTGAGTCCTCCCGTTTTAGCATGCCCAAACTTTGATTTACCATTCACCCTACAATGCGATGCCAGCTCGTATGGTCTTGGTGCCGTGTTGACTCAAACGATTGATAATGCCGAGAGAGTGATTTGTTATTTGTCGCGCAGTCTCACTAAAGGGGAACTGAAGTATCACGTGACTGAGAAGGAATGCTTATGCGTCTTATGGAGTGTGGAGAAGCTGCGATGCTACCTCGAGGGAGCAAAGTTTACAGTCATAACGGACCACTATAGTCTGTTGTGGCTGGACAACTTAAAAGACCCTCAGGGCAGATTAGGACGATGGGCGTTGCGAATGCAGCAGTACCGGTTCAACGTGGTACATCGGAAAGGCAAGGAGCATATTGTTCCAGACTGGCTGTCCCGTGCCATCCCTAATTCGCCCTGTGAGTTGTGCCTCGATTGCATAATGGTTTCTACCATATCCAAAGAAAAGCCGAGTGATGTCCGTGATCCTTGGTATCAAAAGATGCTGGAAAGGGTACAAAACAAACCCTTAGACTATATAGGTTGGAGAATAGTAGAAGGTAAATTGTATAAATGTGTCGAGCGCGGTGGCGGTAACGAATTTGATGGCGATTGGTGGAAAGTGGTAGTGCCAAAAGAAAACCGAAAAGAGTATTTAATGCTCTTCCATGACGATGCCAAAGCAGGCCACCTAGGTATATATAAAACTTATCATCGGGTAGCATCCCGATATTATTGGCCTAAGATGAAAACCGATGTTGCGCGATATGTGGGAGCGTGTAAAGTTTGCGCTACGCATAAACCGGAGCAACGGAAACCGGCAGGGTTAATGGGTACTAGGCCAGTAGTATCGAGATGCTGGCAGATGATTAGTACCGACTTAATAGGCCCACTACCTCGAAGCCAAAAAGGCAATTGTTATGTGCTTGTAGTAACAGATTTTCTTAGCAAATTTGAACTACATAATAATAATAATTATAAACAATTTTTCAGACAACCAGCCGTTCACCAAACGAGGTTGACCACCCGATGTACACATCCCGATAAACAAGGCTGCCTAACGTCACTACATTAATGTTAAGATAAGTACTATCTCATCTCAATACTATTAACTTAGTTTAACTATTATTTTTTTTTTCTAGAGAATAAATTCTATTCCCCCCCCAGATAGTGAATAAATAAAATATTAAAATAAAAATAAAATGTAAAATGAAAATAAACAATATTTTTAACTATTGAGGATTGAATAATTATTAAATGTCGGCTAACCCATGTTTAGGACGTAACAACTCTTACAAATACACATTTTACAGTTTTTAAAGGAACTATAAACCAAATCTTATTAAAAAATTTAGTTTTGCAAACAATTTTACATGAAAATAGTCAGTGTTGAACTTATCTGGCGTAGAAAATCCCATCTACAAAAAAAAATGTTGTACAACATTTTTTCTTTATTTCAAAATATTTTATTTTAATATTTTTTAAAGATTATTTAGCTTATATTTTTTTAAGCTTATTTCAGAAGTTTAACGAAGGCATCTTTTGTCGCTTGAACCAATTTTGGGCTATTTTACTCTTTGTTTGATAGTTTTTGCGCTTGCGGCACAAATTAAGACTCGATGTATCGGCGTCAAAATTTATTATTTTTGGCATTCAAACATAAATCCGCTCGGCGCTTATCAAAATTTGATTAAAAAAAAATTTAAACCTAGTGTGTTTATAATATTTTTTGAGAATATGAAAAAATAATTATTTTTTTTACCTGAAAATTTTGTAAACATTCTTTCTAGATAGACTTTTCTACTGCCGATGAATACAACACTTCAACGACTATTTTTTATGTAAAATTGTCCCAAGAATTCAAATTTTTAATAATATTTGGTGTATTATTCTTCTGAGCGCGGCTAAACGTGTATTTGCAAGAGTTTCTGTTGGAGAATAGGCCTACTTTGCAGATTTTTCGAGCTTTAGACCCTTAAAACCCAAATACACAGAACAAATTTATATTTTCTAATTAATTTACATCAAAATTCGTCAACGTTAACGACGGTTAAAAAAAATAAAAAATGCTCTTTTTTGCCCAGCCCACTGAGAACAAAAACATGGTTTTATGGATTTTGCGGCTTATAGATAGGGTATAGACTTGAAATGACACTAGATTTGGATTCTACAAAAAAATTCTGATTGATTTCACTAGTAAATTTATTTTTTCGAGTTAAATTTGCGATTTTTAAACAAAGTGTGATTAAGTTAAAAAACGACAAAAAACTAAAAAAAATTGTAAAATTTCTTTTTAAGGGTTTTATACCCTCATAAACCGATCAAAAGACTACTAATAAAATATAAAAACTGAAAAAAAATACAAAAGCAAATTTCTCAATGCAATCAAAACAGTTTAAAAATAATATATAAAAAAAAACTAAATTGGAATGCGGTTCCAAGTTATCATGTTAAACAAGTTTTGAAGAAAAATGTTTCTAGCTTGTCAACTGAAGTGCTTTCAGCCGCTAAAAGAATTCAAATAATTTAATTAAAAAAATCAATTTGCAAAAACAATTTAAAAAAAGGCAAGTATATTTCAACACCTTTGTGATCATGAGATGCTAAATATATTGATGAACTTGCTGAAATTGTAAGTATCGATTATATTCATAATGAACCGGATGAAATTATTCCGAATTTAAATAAAGGGTATGATTTATTAAATGAAAAAAAACAAAATACATGTAGGCATTTTAACAAAGATGAGATATCTAAAAAGTTTCTGTCACCACAAATGTTGCAGACGTATAACATTCATAGCAACATTCAATCTAAATTTTGCAAACTTAAAAGTAAATTTAACAGTGAACATGATGAGTTTTTGACTTTAAAAAACTCTATGAAAATAATCGCTTTAAGTTTATTGAAAATAATTTAAATAACGTAACAAAGAAGTTTATCAACTTCCAACTCCAAAATTGTAACAAAAAGCCATCAGCACGTAGGTGGACTATTGAATATAAATCGTTTGCATTGTCGCTTTATAAGCGGTCATATAGATAAAAATTTCTACCCATTTTTAATTGCCATCAATTAAAAGTCTTAAACAAATATTGTCAAAGATTCCATTTGAAACGAGGATAAACAAGACACTAATAGATCATCTTAAAATGGTGGTTCAAAAACTTAGTAAACTTGATAGATGTTGCACTCTCATTTTTGACGAAATTTCTTGTGCGGGACTATATTATCAATATAATAAAGAAGTAATTTAAAGGTATGAGGATTTAGGTAAAGCAGGTCCTACGCTTTAGTTTTTATGGTTAGAGCCATAATAAAACCCTGGAAGCAAGATGTTGCATATTATTTTGTTAAAGATGCCATTGATACTCTAGTGTTAAAGGACATCATAGTAATTAATAAATTGCAGCAGATTGGATTAAATGTTCTACTAGCAAATCTACTTTTTGGAATAAATAAATAAAATCCTGCTTTACATCAGTTTTACGTTAATAATAAAGTTACATGTATTATATATGATGTTCCTCATTTAGTTAAAAACACCAGAAAAGCTTTATAAAAAGCAAGATCAAATATGCTCCAGAAAAATTTTCTAAATTTCTACATATAGAAGAATTATTTTTGTTTGATACTAACTAAAAGAAATCAAAATGGTTCCAAAATTAAAAAGAGAGCATTTTAAATTTTCAAATAGTTATATTAAAATGAAGGTCAAAATTGAAGTTGCACATCCAAGTCAAACGGTGGCTTGTGGAATTGAAACTTTGTATTTAACAAAAAGTTTACCCTCGGAGTCGATTCACTCTTCTGAATTTATTGAAAGTATAGATGGTCTTTTCGATTCTTTAAATGACACGGGCTTACTAGCATCATCACATAAACCATACAAATATTTAGATTTTTGGGAAACTAAATTAAAGGAAATTAGAGAAGAGATAAATTTAAAAACTGATAAAAATGTTACTGCTCAATATTCATTTAAAGTGAGCTGGGTAATTACAATTAAATCTGTTATTTATATTTTTCGGACAATAAGTTTGTTGCCAGGTTTTAAATATGTATTTAAATTGTAAAAATTTAATTCTATCAAAAATTTGTTTTGTACTATTCACCAACATGGAATTTGTAATACAAATCCAAGTTGTCGTCAGTTTGTAGCTGCTTTGAAAACAGTAATTATTAATGAATTAAGTGCACCTTCAGTTCAGTTCAACTAAATAGTTTGACAACGTTTTTGACAGAAGATTATGGTGCAGAGGTATCTTTAGATAATCCTGAAAGTTCAGTTATGGATTTGGAATATAAACCTTAACAAGTTATTGAAACACTAGACAGCCAAGGTTTTACATATGTTTGTGGCTACATTGTCAATCCAAATAAGATTGAAAGTGATTGCGAGAAATGTCAAACCAAAATATATTCTAAAGAAGTAACCAACTGATAGACATTCATTTACTCAATTTAAAGATACCTCGACTAAACAAAGCCTTATTTATGTAATAGATAACATAGTTGTTTTAATAAATGATATATTTCCATTAAATATTTGTTACATTACAAATTAAATTTAACATTTGTTTTAAACTTATTTGTTAAATTTAATATTGAACATGCTTTTTCTTTGATAAAGTTTGGTTGAGATGCTGAGGCTAATAGGACTATAACACATTTATTGTTTTTTTGTGAAAGAATTTACATTGGCTGTTGATAATAAATCTTGTTTATATAACTAAACAACAACTTAATACTTCTTTATTTTGTGAAATATAAGCATAATTAATGTAAAAAAGTGTGTTATGGTGTTTAGACATTTTTTTTGCAATTTAAAAACCTACAGTCACTGATAAAATTTGTTTACTTCTATCTATGGGTTTTAAACTCAAAAAAGAATCGTAATTTAGAATAAAATGCTCGTCGTCACACATTACGCTTGTGATTGAGAAGGTTATTGAATGGATATTTTTTGTTTAAATTTATTTATCATTTGTTGTATCTGATTTTTTTATGTTAAAAGATTCTAGTGTTTCCTGTAAAAAATTTGAGAATTTTACTAAAAGTGAGAATTTCTTTTTTGTTTAACTTATTAATTCATCATTGTTTATTAGTAAAAAAATCTAATTTGCTTAATATTATAAGCACAATTAATGCGTTTCAGCCTTTAGACAGTTTATGTTGCTTTCACCTGTATTTATTAATTGCTACATACAATTTTTTAGTGATTAATGAACAACTTTTACATAATGACTTCCTTGCAATGGTGTAATTTTTATTGCATGCGGCTAATAAATGTATTCTAAGCTGGTATTTTCATAAGAGATTTGAGTAAATAACAAAGCTTGATATTATTTAAAACGTCATTATTCTTGTGTACTATTGAGAATACATTGGCAAACTCTTGTCAGCACCTACACACACGCACCATCAAAGGTTGGCAATTTTAAGCACGGTCCAAACGCTACGGTTTTACAACGTTTTGTCTGCACAGTTTAGCACGTTGCAGACAAATCGTTGCGTGTGATTAAGAAAACCGTGCAGTTTTGAGAACTGCGCGGAGAAGGTACAGTTGCAGCGACAACTGAGGCGGAAGGGCATAGTTATCCGTGAATGTGTGTACAAGTCGGTACGTGTAGTTGTTGGCTCCGTTTGATACATTTTGTTTACTAATAGCAAGAATGGCAAACCTTCGCCAATGTTCTCGGGAGATATATAAAAATGTCTCATGTCTTTGGCGTATCAGATCCAAGGAATATAGTGATAGGAACAAAAAAATGCAAGCGTATGTATGAGACTTTGGTAGAAAAAAATAATAAAATTGATGCTATCGCAAACATAGAAACAGTTGTAAAAAAAATAATTCTTTGAAGAGTGTTTATAATTATTTAAAAACAAACAGCCACAAACATAAATTAGAAACAACATTTAAATCTGTTTTTAAAGATAACAGGTCATTATTATAACGAAATATGAGCCAAACATGCTCCCGAATATATGATATTAAATGAAGCTGATTGTTTATATACCAATATAATATCAACAAAGTGCCAGAATCATTAAGAAAATCAGAGCAAAATCATGTAAAAAAATGAGGAAACATGTTAAAACAGATGAGTTTTTGAAACACTTACAAAAAAAGAAGGATGAATAATTAATGTCAAAAATATTTAAAAAAAAAACAATTAAGAATGTTGATACTAAGCTAACGAGTCTGACAGTGCTAGTACATACATCAATTCGGGGTCGAGTGTAAAGGATTTAGAAAAGAATATAGCAAGCCGCAATATGGAGATTTATGATCTTGACAAACAAATTAAAACAGTGGATCAATTTCAAACTATAAAACATTTATGATACCATACAAGAGTTAAAAAATGTTTAAAGTTACAATAAATAATTCAATTGTTTTAATCTTATTATTTATAAAGTACTGTCATTTCAGGTAAGTTATATTTAAGTTCTTATTTTAGTCATTTAGTTTTGCATGTACATATTTGTTTTATTTATTCGATTAAGTTATTTCAATGTTTATTATAATAATTAGAGACAAATATTGTCTGTAACAAACTAGGCAGTGTTTGTTGTAGGTAGCTAGAATATTATAGATAGTCGTGTCAAACACGGATATTTTTAATCATCGTACATTTAACGTTGTAATATATGTAGAGTTTGAAATATATTATTATTATTAGTAGGTATGCAAATAGAATTTAATCCTACCATATGTAAATTTTTTCATGTATAAATCAACTAAAAACAAAACAAAGAAAGAAATTGGAATCTAACACGCTTATAGGACTAATGCATACTAAGGCTTTATTTAAAGCAATAAGTTTTGTTACAACTTTGAAATCACCGAATCATCAATTAATCGAATGATAACAACAAAACTATATGATTTTAAATCAAAATAAATGATTTTTTTTTGTATTAGAAATAAATTTTGTTTAAATAAATATTTGTTTTTGTTTTATAATCAAATTTTATTTTAAATTTTAAAATTTTGATATTTTTACTCGACTCCTGACTCCTCTAATAAATAAACGCTGTTAGATTGTTTATCTCGGAGCTCCAAAATATTTTATTTGTAAAGCTCAACACATTTTTTTATCAATTTAATTAAGTCTTACACAATTAATTCTTCTTTGGGCCCAAAAACCTTGCATCCGATGCTTCAATATCCGTATGATGATATCAGAAGCATTAAGAAGAACGCAAAGTAAGCGTTTAAAATTGAATTAAGCATTATCGAGTAATAATGCGTAGCTATTTTAAAATAAAAGTGCTTGTTTACTGTCCCGTTGCTATGTCAACGCGGATCAACGTGTATAATAATATTATATACTACTTTAAAACTACATATAAATTTTTAGTAACTATAAACCAATATAAATTATGTATTACCTGGTTTAACAAGTACTAACAATTCTTGCCATCAGTTTAATGCTTCCACTTTTTTGATGTTAAAGAAATAATTTTTATTAAAAGATTTCCCAAAATTTTAATTAATTATAAACATCTTTAATTTCATAAATGCTTTACAAAAATGTTCATTGATCCATTCAAACCTCAACATGTATTATCTAAATATATTGTGAATTTAATTAATTCATCAGTGAAGTAGAATTCATATTGTCTTCAAAAAAACTTCTCGAATTTTAGTATTTAATAAGCCAAGGTTAATTTCCTTTTTAATTTTGTTGTAAAGGAATTATATATCAAATTGTAAATTCTTTAAAAACACGTTAAATTAAAGAAATATGAGCCATTCATGGATCTGCTGGATGGCCGTGAATTGTAATTTTGAAAAGGTTCATTTCACATAGATTATAATGTTTAATAGACATCATTTTTATATAATAATTAATAGAATCGTGGTTGATGAACTTATTTGTATCCGATAAGATTAATGTTGCAATATTATTCTGATAAACAAATAATATTTGCCGCTGTCCATAAAACAGTATTTAAAAATGTATTTTATTTTGTAGATTTTGAATATGTATATATTATATATGTGTATGTAATTAAGTAGTTTAAATTTAGATGCTTTTTGTTACACTGATTAGAATTATTGAAATAAAATTTTAAATTTTTCAAATTTTTCTAATTTAATTTCTCCATGAAGTGATTTATGAAATAGTATGTATTTTTAATAATAATCCTTATCCATTAATCTTGAATAGTTTTTGGTCACATGTTATTCAATAGCCTAATAGTATCGATGCTTGCTCTGAATTTTATTTTATAGCTTGGTATGGCAACAAAATCATAAAACTAATAAAATCTAAAAACCAAATCCAAAAAAACAATCTCAAATATAAATGCAAACAACTCCGCAGAGAAATTAAAAATGAAAGTAGTAACAAAGCATATAATTTATTTATTAAAAAAAATATGACTTGAAAGATTAGTTTTTTTATATAAATTGAAGACGAAGACAAAGGGATGCTAATCATTAACATTGTTAATCAACTATTTTTATTAAAAAATACCAGTTCGCAATTCAGAAATGTATCTATCAGAAAAATAAATGTAAATTGTTGTTAGTTCAAACTTTTAATAACCGACTGATAAAGGGGGATGTGTTTTTCCTAAACGTCTCAATTAATTTAATAAATTGAAATATTAAAATTAAAAAAGTCCATTTATGCCATCCATCTCATTATTTTATTTTTTAATTTATGTTGTTCTGATGAAGCCACTAATAAGTAGCAAAATAACAACAAAAATAAATAAATAAATAATTATTGCCCTGTCGTTAATTCAAAAAATAACATTTGAATTATTATATAAATAAAAATACCAACATCTACCAAAGAAAACCGAATTAACATACTAATTTTAAATTAAATTAAATTAAATTAAATTAAATTAAAATTCACTAAAAGACATTGAAAATATCTCAAAATTGTTTTTATCATGATGGTCATATTGGCTCGTATTATTTGCGAAATCCATAATATTGCAAGTATTTTTTTCGATAAAAGAATCAAATTCATATTCGACAAAAACCACGATGAATGAACATTAAATTTAATAAAAAATGATTTTGATTGAAAAATCCCCAATAAAAGCAGATTCATTTAAATTTAACTTAAGAATAATTATCCAAAGCTAAATTTGTATAATCGTTTACTAGAAGACAGTATGTACGATTAATATCCAATATAAAAAGAAATCAACAAAATAAAAATTCATAGCTGAAAAATGATTTCAATCAAAGATGATTTTGATTAAAAAAGCCCCAAATCAAAGCCGATTCATTTAAATTCCTTAAAAACAATTAATTTTAAAAACATTATGATAAAACAAGATTGATGTGATTACAAATTAATAATTTTGAATACAACGATGATTCAATTTCAATTTTTTCTCATTGTTGAATAATAATTTCTTGTGCTTAACTTCATACTTTCAGAATTCTCTTGCTTTTCCCATTGGTTTAATAATTCCACTGTTGATTTATAAGATCATCGGAAGATGATTCCGTTTGGAATTGATTTCAGTTAATTAGTTATATTTTATTTAAATAACTAACTTAATAAACTGCCTTTGAATCACATTAATTTTTAGAATAATTCATAATTATCTTATTAGATGCTTTCAATTAATCATTGAAATTTGATCACTTGAAATGTGGATCTGGATCTTGAAGATAGAGTTGAGATAATGTTAATTTCCATTTTAGTTATATTTTCATTTAAATAATTAACTTAATAAACATTAAGATTAATTCATAATTATTATGTTATTAGATGCAATGTATTCAATTTATCATTGAAATTCCATCACTAATATAGAATTCATATCCTCTTCAACATAAACGTCTTTATATTGTATTTGAGTAGTAGTTGGGAAGAAGTTAATTTCCATTTTCCAAGTTTGATGTGAAGACATGTCATCAGCTTTCGTTCTTTTGCATAGACTTTATAATCTGCTGCTTGCTTAGCCGTCATGGATTCATGGATGTACTGGATTTCACTTATAATTTAGAACACAGAGGTTCATTCACAGGTTAACTATTATACTCAGCAATTTATTATAATTTTAATAAATAGCAGCACAACGTCGTAATCTGACCATTCTTGAAAATATTAATGGCAGCCATGCTGCTGCGTTAGTAAGTACATAATGTGTGAAGGCGGCGCCACCTTCGCAGTTGCAACAGTGTGGCCAACTACAGTTAATAAATATCATTCGAGTGCCATCGAATACAAAGAAATATAAAATTATATTTTGTTTTTAGCAAAAAGTATTGATAACAAAATTTAGTAGATATTTAAATAATGTTAACTTCGTTGATTATTCAAGAACGCGAGCGAGCATCGTATGCGGAATTTTTTAAATAAAAATGAAAACTTTTTACACAATATTTTTTCAAATAAATATTATACGAAAAAGTTTACATAGTGATCTCATATCCTGACATAAAAATATAAATACTTGTTTTTAGCAGGTTTATTAACAGAACTAAATTCCTCAAATGCTCTTGACGTTCAGCAAATTTTAGCTTTCGTTTAAATGATGAATGTCTTCTTCTCAAAATGCCTGCAGTTTTTTAAATTTTTTGGCCGTTTCATAAAGAACTTTTTTTCTAGGGGATAAATTTACCGATTTAGTAATATTAATAGATAGAAGGAAGTAAGGATATAAACAATTTTATATTGTCCAATTAGATCTTCAAACGTATTACAATTAACTTATGTAAATATAATGCAATTAATTAAGTAACCAAAATACTGTAAAATATTCACAAAATATAAACATATACATACATATTTTTATTTAAATCAAATAAATGATTGCAATTTCATACAATATTTTTCCGTGAACACATGTTTATACTGCAAAAATTTCATATACTAAATTAACATAAAAAGTATTATAAAAAACTATATATAGGCTATACAAGAAAAGTATTGCAATTGAATGTTAAAATTAAACAATTTTTAATATAGTTATTGATAATAAAGGCCTGTATTCAGCTTAATAATATAAGTCTAGGCTTCTTTAAAAAATTTATTACATTTTATAAAACATGCAAAATTGACTGTTATCAATAAAACCTTTTAATCATAAGTTTAAAAAGATTGTATTAAACACATTATTACTTTACTTAACATCTTTGTATATTTTTTATTAATACATTTTTCTTATAAATGCTATTATTAAGTTTTTTCAATAATAAAAATTTACCTTTGCTTTGCACTTGCACTTTGTACTTGGGCGAGGTTGAGAGTGACCCAATTGATCATCTTTGCCGTTCCTAAAGAACATAAACATTTCACTCTCGCCGGCGTTCATACCGTACCCTTGTTACCATCCTCTATGAGCGATGGAAATATCACACCCGACCGAGGTTAGTGTTTTAATGTGAAAATGCAATGGATACTGGATACCTGATTCCCTATGTTAATGCGTTTCTATAGTAAAGCAAATTATATTACGGCGGCCATGTTATGTGTGGCTTAGTAATAAAAAGTAAATATTAAAAACATCTCACATTTTATTATTTTAGGGTTCTATACATTTAAAACATACATTATATATCACAAACAACAACAAGAAACCATTTAAATGATCCGGACAAAAATTGGTTAATTGGATCCAAAGACAAAAAATGTGTATTTAATAAACAATTAATATGTTTTAAATTGACTTACTAACTTAAGCCAACATTTTTGACAACATTTTTACACGTATTACTGACGTTTTATTATCATATTCAAATTTTGTTTATGCAGTAGTTTTTGCAGTAACTTAAAAAAAAACACTTAAAAATTCCTAAATAATATAAACCTGCACAACTTTTTTATGAGCAATAGTACAAAAACCGACAACAATCGTAAATTAGCACAAAGTATAAGCCATTTACATGGTGAAATTAGATTTTTATTTGTAGACTTTTTGCGCGTGCCATCTGCAATGGAAGTGTTGTTTTATATGCGCAGCATACTGAATTCATTCTTCCAGTGTAGTTTATCAACTAAATTATTGTATTTACGCACAAGAAAAACTGATCATCTCTCCGCCATTAAAACAATATAGGTCGTTTAAATACTTTGATGAAGTTAGTTTTGACACAGATTTAAAGCTAATGGACTTTCAAAAACTTTTTCAAATGAATACCTTAGACAAAAAAGTTAATTGGTTTAATTATCATGCGCCATTAAAGCAAGCCAGATTTAAAAAGAAATGTACCCCTGGATAACCGATACAATATTGGATATGATTGATATTCGAAACAAATCCCAAACAAAGTACAAAAAAACTAAAATAGCATGTCATTTTGAAGAGTACAAAACTCTTAAAAACCCAAGCAATACGCAATGAAAAAAGAGCATATTTGAACTACCAGCTGAGTAATACAAATCCAATGTTATTTGGAAAAAACTACAAATTCTTGACATTTACAATACTCAACCAAGCATTAATATACCAGTGTCATTAAATAAGCCAGACGAACAAGTATTATTTAAACAATCAAAATAATTTTAATGCAACCTGCCAAAGCGTTTTAAATCGCCGTTCATTTTATGATACTAATTGTTTCTCAAATGATAGTCTATGCAAATTAAAACTTGTTGACACTTATTCAATAAATTCAATAATTATTGCAATTAAAAGTAATGCTTTTGGTGCAGATCAACTAACAACAAAAATGATGCAACAATGTTGTCCGCACATATTACCGTATTTAGTTAACATTATTAATTTTTGTATATCACACAGTGTTTACCCTACTGTGTGGAAAGAAGCAATTGTTAAACCTCTACCTAAAATTGCAAAACCTCAAAGTTTTAAAGATCTGCGTCCAATAAGCATATTACCAGTGTTATCAAAAATAATGGAAAAAGTAATCGCAAATCAAATGCAAGAACATATTAAATTTTTAAACATATTGCCTGATAAGCAGTCTGGATTCCGAACAGGGTACAGCTGTGCTTCAGCTCTTTTAGATGTGACAGATGATATACTTAAAGCATGTGATGAAAACAAGGTAACATTAGCAATACTATTACTACACTAAAGCATTTGATAATATAGATCACCTTATGCTTTTAAGTATTTTAAAGTACTTTCGATTTGACTATGCATTTGTAGATCTAATTAAAGCATACTTGAAAGATCGTTGTCAGCGAGTTGAAATCGATGGTATTTCTTCGTCTATTGTAAAAATTAATAATGGGGTGCCGCAAGGTTCAATTTTAGGTCCCTTGTAGTTCATAATTTATACCGCACCAAAGTTAAAAGAACTTAAACACACTAAAGTACATAGATTTGCAGTCGATACTCAAATGTATGTCAATTTTTACTGACAGAGTAGATCATGCTTGTCAGATGATTAATAGTGATTTATATTCACTTTTTCTAGATTCATCGGACCATTCCCTAACGCTTAATGCAACAAAATCTATTGGTATTTTATTTGGAACTAATAAGCAAGTATCAAGTATATCTAATAGAATAAACATCTGCATCGATAATCAGCCAATAGAGTTAGTTCTTCCGTTAGAAATCTTGGGGTAATTATGGATTCTAAACTGAAATTTTCTGAACACATCTCTAAAATCTGTAGCTAATCATTTATGAAGTTAAAACAACTGTACCCATATAGGTCATTTTTAAGTGAGCAAGTGAAAACAATGCTTTGTGATGCAACTGTTTTAAGTTTTGCAAACTATTGTGATATAGTATATGAAGCTAACATTAATATTATAGAAAAAAACAGGATCCAAAAAATTCAAAATGCGTGCTTGAGGTTTATTCATGGTGTTCGAAAATTTCAAAGAGTATCGCATCTATTAAAACCCACAGGCTGGTTAAACATGTGTAAACAAAGACAGATGCATAGTGCTGTTGCACATCATAAAATACTTAAAACTCAAACGCCAAAATACTTATTTAATAAAGTAATGCTTCGAAGCGTTGTCCACAGAATTAACACTCGCCAAAATTGTGACCTAGATATTCCTAAACATAGGAAAGAAAAATATAAAGGTAGTTTTAGTTATCAAATTGCGCATGTGTACAATAACTTACCGACGTCAATTAAGCAAAAAAATATCCAAGGTTTTAGATTTGAGTTAATTTCTTTTTATATGGTATATTGTTATTATTTTTAGTTACTTTTTTTTTAGGTTGAGTGTAAGAACAGCAAATTGCTTTTGCAATAATGCTGAACTCCACCATTTCCCAGCAAATATTTATTTAGATTATATTATAATTATATTAGATTAAGTATGTACAAGTTCTATGTAAAATATGCAGGGAATAAAGATGTTTATTATTATTATTATTATTATTATTATTATTATTAAGTTTTAACATTGTATACATTATATGCATTACGTATATGGTAATAACGTTGAAGTTCTGTGAAAATTTCAAAATAATTGTTTTGCAAATAAAACAGTAACGTGCAAAAGAACAAAAATTGTTATTCTGAAATTTAAATCTTATTTTGATTTTTAGCACGCCACTGATTTATTTACAAACCAATTTTTTTCAAACTTTTACAAAACTTCAACGTTATCATCATATACATAATGCATATAATGTATACAATGTTAAAACTTATTTTAACTGGTAATTACGCTAGAAAAATTAATTCAGTTTATTTAACATATAAAAAATCACTTCCATTGCAGATGGCACGTACATAAAGTTTACAAATAAAAATCTAAATGCTTTACGTAAATGATCTATGTTTGGTAATGTTTTACGATTGTTGCCGATTTTTGTACAGTTTTTTTTTTAAAGATATATGGGTTTAATTTTTTTTTAATTACTCTACCGCAAAAACCTTTGTATATACAATGTTTAACTATAATAGTAAAACTTTGGGAGCAATACGTGTAGTAATGTTGATTTAAAATTTGGTTCAAGTTAGTAGACTCGTTTAGAAGATAATAATTTTTTATCACAAACGCATTATTTGTCTTAACTTTGGATCCAGTAAACCAATTGTTGTCCGGAACATTTTAATAGTTAGTTTACAATGTTAGTAGCATATAATACATGTTTTAAATGTTAAAATGATAAAATGTAAGTTGTTTTTATAACACTATCTATAATTCTTTATTGAATTATATATATATATATATATATATATATATATATATATATATATATATATATATATATTATAGATGGAACTTAAAAAAGTCTGTAAAATGCACATATGATCATCAATTTTATTGCAGATAAAAATTTAAAAAAAAAAATAGTTTTTCTTTATAATTGACGCAAAAAATGTACAAATTAACAGTTTTATAAAAATAGTTAGCTTATTATAAATGCTATTTCTCACATTTAATTATAAAGAAAACCTAAAAATATTCTTAAAAATTCAATCTACAATAAGATTGATGATAATTTGTGCATTTTACAGACTTTTCAAGATTTAAATATTTTTATATAATATATAATTATTGACATTGTAATACGGCCATAATACATATTTAGTATTATAAATATTTATATTTTTACACGCTTGTTGAAAACCTAACCTCCTATATTATATAATATACGCAAAAAAAATTATAACAATAATTTAAATAGTGTTTTATTAAATAATTAAGATAAATATAAATCAAAAAATTTATAAGCAAACAATATTTCTTTTTTAATATTAAACTTTTTTTTAAAGCTGAAGAAGTTGTATTTTTACCTTTGAATAAGGAATTGTGCAACATATTTGGATGCCATGTAGTAGAGGAGATACAACAAGAAATGCTATATAATGCTGTACCTGAACAATCAGGTACAAGCGGATCACAGAAATGGACAAGACTGGCAACACTATCCCTTCTTAAGCATTACAAGATTCATGCCGACAAGTTCGCTTCAACAACGATGAAGAATGACCGAAGTATATAAGTTAATATCGAATAAAAAAAAAATAAAATATTTGAAGTCAAACTATATAAAAAAAAAAAGACAATATGAAGAGAAGTGTGGCAGCAATTCTTCATTCTGAATTTTATAAAGAAATGGATGCAATTTTTGGCAGAAAAGACAATGTGGATCCAATCGCAATTGTATCAATTTTGAGAGCACCCACAGAGCTCCACGAAGGTAATAAAAATTGCAATTTTTATATTAGTACAAATACTACTGTAATTTTTTCATTTATAAAGTTCCGGAAGAAAGTATATATTAATTGATTGATTAATTAATTTGTTACTTACTTATCAGAGATTGAAGTTTCAAATCTAGAGTTCGACATTTTTCAAATAATTCTCATAAATATCAATTATTGTGTTTATTCGCACAGAATTATTTCTTGTTTGTAGAACCAAAACAATTGTCAGTGATCGTTAAATTGAGTGTGAATAAATTATTAATTCATTTAATAAATATCTACTTTCTACTTAATATTATATAAATCCATAGTAAATTTATCTCATTGTTTTAGAACCAACTGATTTATTAGATGGTCCCGTGGAACAAAATAAACAAAAAAAAACACCACGAGAAAAAGAATGGATACTTTAAAAAAAATACAGAAAGAATGGATTTACAAAAAAAAGCATTGCAACTGCAGGAAGAACAAATCCAACTGTAGCGTGAAAGTATGGACCGTTTTGATGTTCTTATTAATAAGCTAATTGATAAATTATAAAAAATACTTTGTACGTTATATAGTGATATTAATAAATGTGATATAGAATTTATGTTTTGTTTATCTTTTAAACTTTTTTTTATATTGTGATATACATATATCTTTGTGATAAATAGTTTAGTTTGTTTTGTTGATTCTTCAGAGTTTTGATTTTTTATTATAACACATATATTTAACATTATATATTATGACACTGAAAATTTCATTCTCTACACGTTGCAAAAAACCAATTATATTATATCAGTTTTCCGTTAATAATAAAGTTATATGTATTATATATGATGTTCTTCATTTAGTCAAAAACACCAGAAACCTTTATTAAAAAGCAAGATCGAATATGCTCCAGAATAATTTGCAAAATTTCAACACATAGAAGAATTATTTTTGTTTGGTATTAACTAAAAAAAAATCAAAATGGTCCAAAATTAAAAAAAGAGCATTTTATTTTTTCAAATAGTGAATGAAGGTCCCAGTTGAAGTTGTACATCTAAGTCAAACTGTGGCTTGTGGAATTGAAACTTTGTATTTAACAAAATTTTTACCCTCGGAGTCAATTCACATTTCTAAATTTATTAAAGGTATAGAATGTCTTTTCGATTCTTTAAATGGCACGGGTTTAATAGCATCATCACATAAACCACACAAATGAGCAGTTTCAAATTTAACCAAATATTTAGATTGTTGGGAAACTAAATTAAAGAAAATTAGAGAATGGAAATTAATAAATTAAGAAACTGATAAAAATGTTACTGCTCAATATTCATTTAAAGTGGGCTGGGAAATTACAATTAATGCCCGTATTACACTGACAATAATTATATCTTGAATTATATATATATAAAAATATTTAAATCTTAAAAAGTCACTGCACAAATAATCATCAATCTTATTATAGATTGAAATTTTAAAAATATTTTTAATTTTTCTTTATGTTTAAAGCAAAAAATGTACGAATTAACAGTTTAAAAAAAAATACTTGGGTTATTATAATATAACCCAAGTATTTTTTTGTGTATTTGTATTATTTTTTAATGCTATTTCTCAAATTTTATGTGTTAATTTAATTATAAAGAAAACCTAAAAATGTATTTAAATTTTTTAATCTACAATAGAATTGATGATAATTGGTATATTTTACAGACTTTTTAAGATTTAAATATTTTTATATATAATTCAAGATATAATTATTGTCAGTGTAACACGAGCATAAATCTGTTATTGATATTTTTCAGACAATAAGTTAGTTGCCAGGTTTTAAATATTTAAATTGTAGAAATTTAAATCAAGATCCCATCAAAAATTTAAACGTACTGTTCGCCAACATGGAATTTGTAATACAAATCCAAGTTGTCATCAGTTTGTAGCTGCGTTGAAAACAGTAATTACTAATAAATTAAGTGTACCTTCGACTACTGGAAATTGTAAATCAAACAGTTTAGTTCAACTGGATGATTTGACAAAATTTTTGAGAAAATATTATGGTGCAGAGGTTTCTTTAGATAATCCTGAAAGTTCAGTTAATAGATTTGGAATATGTACCTCAACAAGTTATTGAAACACTAGAAACAACATTTAAATCTGTTTTTAAAGATATCAGTCATTATTATAATAAAATATGTACCAACTTGCTCCCAAAGTTTTCTATTTATCATTTATTTTATTTAAATATTTTATAGTACATATATTGTTTCACTCGGTGAATTTAATAATGGTTAGTCTGCAGAAATGCAGACGATTAGTATTCTGTTTGCAGGTATTAATTTACTGTAATACGCTTTAAATGATTTTTTAAATAAAACTGTTTATTAATTCAAAATTACAACTATATATACAACTTACATCTAAGATGGAGCTTTCAGATAATCATCAATCAATATTCATTTACACAAATCCGTTGCTCAGGTATAAAGCATTATTCTAATCTCTTATGTTCGGTTGCACCAACGCAACTTAAGCTGTAGCTTAAAGCTTGCTAATATCTTAAGCTCTCCTTAAAACGTTGCACCAACACAATATCACACCTCACATGTTTGAAGTTAGCCTTACATCTTAAGTAAGTCAATTTCTGTGACTTAACTCTTACTTATGTATTAATTTCTAGGTTAAATTTATATCAAACTGTCAACAACAGTATCTGTAATTATGAATGTGAACGATTTAAATATTGCAGATATGGTAGATGATGTGGACAACGTCGATATTAATTTTATTAAAATTCCCAGATCAATATTTATAAGAACAAATTATTTTGATATATTAAGTGCGGAGGATGTTTTTAAACAGTGTTCTATCACAATCGGCAAGTAATATTTATAAGAAATTTGGTTATTACTTGTTATTTACACCGAGTGTAAATAATTATATACTGTTTGATAATAAATTAAATAACATTTTTTAGAAATATTTCCCTCAGTCCAATCAATCAATTGTTACTAACACTGCTTTTATTTGCTACTGGTGGTCACTTATTATCAATTGCTGATTTTATATAATCTGATAAAGGTACCATCAGCAGGATAGCGGCAAAAGTAACCCGAGAAAAAGCTTCATTGGCCTCAGAGTACATTTACATGCTTAGTAATAAAGTTGAAACTGCAAATGAGAAGTCAAAATATATGAAGTTGACAGATTTTCAAGAATGATTGGTGATATTGTTCGCACTCTCATAAAAATTCAATCAGAAGGTATGAATAGTTATTAAGATAATTAAGAGAGAGAGAGAGAGAGAGAGAGAGAGAGGGAGAGAGAGAGAGAGAGAGAGAGAGAGAGAGAGAGAGAGAGAGAGGGAGGGAGGGAGGGAGGGAGGGAGAGGGAGAGAGAGAGAGAGGGAGAGAGAGAGGGAGAGAGAGAGAGAGAGAAAGAGAGAGATTATTAAAAAAATTGGGGTAGTTTTTAAGTGATGGAAGTAAAACTGTCTTAATAAAATTCTGAAACTTTGCATAGACTTCGACCTACAATTTAACAAAACAATAGTCAAACAAATCTCTTTGATAAAATAGAGTACTTTTTAGGGTGGCAAAAACCAAAAAAAAATATTAAAAAACTTTCAACATTCCGTTCATTCATTTATTCATTCATCCACCCTGACTTGAATTTAGACTTAAAGAGGTATATTTTGGTATATAGATCGTTCTTCAAAACACATTGACATTTATTAAATTTGGTTTGTTAATAAATGAACTGATATTCAATTTAAGTTTGTCCGGAACTTCTCAAAAACATTCATAAATTCTTTTTAAGTTATGAACTTATAACCAGAAGTTGTTGAAACCAAGAAAGATAATCATTTGTAAAATATGCTAAAATCAAAATAGACAGCCATATAGTTAAGACAATTCCGACCGCTATCTTGATTTATAGTATTTTAACAAAAACGGCAATTTTGGCGTCATTGCTGTTTCTGCATATTATTAGATAATCAATTAATTTTTTACCAGTACATTTAGAAAAGATCAAACAGTGATATGTCAAAATATTTTAGTCAAATAATAGTTAGGAAATAGCCGAAAAAGTCATCAGATATAGAAAAATAAATACGTTTTTATGTACTTTTGAATGCAGTTTGTTGCTATTTGCAAATATAATTTGACAAAAAATATTTTGAAATATTATAGTTTGATCTTTTCTTAATGTACTGGTAAAAAATAAATCTATTATCTAATAATATTTTACATATTATAACAGCAATGACGCCAAAGTTGCCGTTTTTGTTAAAATACTACAAATCAAGGCAGCGGTCGGTATGCTTTTAACTGTTAAAACTAAAATCGCAAAAAATCGCAAAATTTTAAAAAGTACCCTAATTCTACTATGACTACACATTTTAACCATGTAAAAAAAAGTGCTCGATCTAGCTCGATACACAACTAAAAGTTTACCTATCTCTGCAAACACACTATTTTGCAGAACGATATACAATGATAACTTCTAAACGTTTTTATTTAAGTGTTACAATTTTTTTACAAAACAAAAGTTACTAAAAATATAACACATATTTGAGGTTGACAGCTTCATAACAAAAAAGTTAAATTTAGAGCGATTTAAGAAAAAAAACACAGTTATCAAAATTCTCTCGACAAATTGTTTTAAATACAACACTAAACGCGATCTTTAAAACTTATTTTTCTCAACTGCAGCAAATGCCAAGAAAATCGTTATCGGTTCTGACACACGCACATTTTTACAGGCCCAAGTATTGGCTACATTAGGCCATAAAGACAAATATGTTTATTGCATTTTAATTTTTGAATTAATACCAGCTTTTAGAGTAACTGACCCCACTGTGCGTCGATCTTTTTACGTGACAAATCCAACATACTTCGGAAAGAGCCTCTAAAACCTATCAGGTTCGCGCCAATAATCAACTAGCCTGTGTGAGCAAAATACAAAATTAAACTAAAAGATGCTAGAACATCTGCCAATGATAGATTTATTAAACAGTCTAATAATATTCCTATGGCAATGTGGTCATTGATAAAAAACAAAAAAAGCTTGGCATCAGAACCTGTGTGTGAATGATGAATTTAACATTTTTTTTAGTACAATTGCAACAAAACTTTTAGATAAACTGCCATCTACTAATAAAGACCCAATCGAATACCTATATACCAATTACCAAGCAGACCAAGTAGATAACGTTTATATTACTTTTCATGAAGTCAGCTATAACGAAGTTAGAGATGTGATCAAAAACTTAAATAGTTCTCACGCTCGTGATATTTATGGCATGACAAACAACCTGCTTAAGTGTGTTCTAGATGTTATAATTTGTCCATTAACTAAACTAATAAAATATTGCATAACATCAGCAAGTTTTCCTCATGTACTAAAACTAGGATGTGTTGTACCAGTCTTTAAAAAGGGTGATAAATCCGAAACAAATAATTATAGACCAATATCTCTGTTGCCCGTCATCTCGAAAGTAATTGAAAAGTTATTGTTTAATCAAATTTGCAGTTATTTAGACACATATAATATGATCAACAAACACCAATATGGTTTCCGTAGAGGTAAGTCTACAGAGGACGCAGTTTTGGCACTTACGGATCAAGTTTTACAGGGTTTTGATGCTGGTGTTTGCACAGTAGCATCATTTCTTGATCTAAGTAAGGCGTTTGACTGTGTGTCTCATGACATTCTTCTTCGGAAATTATATTTCTATAACTTTCACCCGCAAACTTGTCGTATGTTAAACTCTTATTTGTGTGAGAGACGTCAAAGGGTATTGGTTAATAATATTTTATCATCTACTGAAACCAATATCACCCATGTAGTTCCTCAAGGTTCAATTCTCGGCCCCTTGCTATTTATTTTATATGTGAATGATCTACCCCAACAAACAAATGATTTTAACATCATCTTGTATGCTGATGACACTACTCTTATACATCAGTCTATCGATATGTCAACAGCAAGGTTTAATAGCCATAGATCTTTAGAAAACATATCTGAGTGGTTTTCAACTAATCGTCTAACACTAAATGATAGCAAGACCGAGACTTTACATTTTTCCCTAAGAACTGAAAACATGCATAATGTTACAATTAAATTTCTAGGTTTGAATCTTGACACCAAACTAAATTGGTACTCTCACGGTGATGAGGTCTCCGCAAAATTAAACAAAATTATTTTTTTACTTAGACAGTTAACGCATTCTTTGCCTAGAACAGCGTTAATGGCTGCGTACTATGAATATTTTCATTCTAATATTACATACGGAATATTAACATGGGGTCACTCATCCATTCTGGATAGACTTTTTTGTATTCAACGTCGCGCAGTAAGAGTTATTTCTTTAACTGGGTACCGAGATAATTGCAAAACAGTTTTTATCTCAATGAACATACTTACACTATCATGTGTTTACATGATTAAATGCATACACTATGTTCGAAAAAAATTAGGTTGTTTTATTACTCACGATCAAATACATAGCCACTTTACTAGAGCTAGACAACAACTCTATCCCAGTCGAACCCGTTTGACAAAAACCAAAAATTCTACATATCATTTTGCTCCTAAACTATATAATTTACTTCCACAAAACATTAAGTCACTTCCTAATATAAGTTTTAACAAAACTATAAAGAGCTACTTTCTTAAAAAAGCTTTTTATAGTATAAACGAATGTCAATCCAATAAGTTTCAAGATTTTAATTTGTAGGTTTTTATATTACTGTTTTTGTTAGTTTATATTTTTTTATTTTTGGTCTTGTATTAGCATTTTTTTTTTTTAACATTTTAATGTTTTACAAAGTGTATAGTATTATATTTACTTAAGACTTATATTTTAATTGTACAATTGTATTTTAAATTTACACATACTATTTTAAATATTTTTTATATCATTGATGTACCTGACTTGTGTAAGAGCTATAGCTTATTTTAACACGAATAAATTATTATTATTTATTTATTATTTATTTACTGATATGCACACATGCCACATATACTTCATAAATGTATCGTTAGACAAGTTTTGGTAGTTATGGTACTACAAATGTTGCATCCAATATGTTTTCTCAGTGTCTGAGCCCGACTTACAGTTTTGGTTTTTTATTTGATATGTTTTTTGTTTAAGGTAAAATTGACAATGAAGATTGTAGCAATTTGATACTAAACATTTATCCAATTTGACCAAAGGAAAAACTTTAAGAAAGTAATGAAGAATGGAGACGAATTGAAAATATAAGAAAACTCTTCAAGTGATGTTTTATAAACATTTTTTCCTTGTATGTTTATTGATATTTTGTTTGTATTCGTGTTTAATTTAATTTCTCATATATATGAACGTAATATTATATTTCATATTTATTATTAAAGTTAAATTTTTTTGTTTCAATTTTTTGTTTTAATTTAATATAGCAATATTTTGTATGGCTTGTAGAAATGGCTGTTACCTCATTGTTTTGTTAATTTTATTGTTTATCTGGTGTTGAGTACAACTTAAACAATGTCTTGGTCATTGGGAACAAGTTGAATCATCAATAAGTGAGTACAAAAAATATCCTTGCTTATATGGTGTCAAATCTAAGCAGTATAGCTAAAAACATGCTACAAACTTTGCATTGGAATCTATTGTTAACAACATATTGTACAATATGTAACAGCAAAGGCACAGTTTCAAGCATAACAATCAAATTTTTTAAATGAACATCGAAAGCATGTGAATTCTTTAAAAAGTGACCCAGGAACTGACGAGGTAAGCAAATATTGTCAATTCGACCCTTATTATATATATGTTAATAATGATTTGAAAAGATTCTGTTTTCAACAGATGTTTAACATCTAATTAATGATCACCTAGCAGGAGTGCTAATAACGGACATTTTAGAATGTTAATAACCGAAACTCTTATGATAGTTTAGATGATAGCAGACGAGAACTGGAATCATAGAATAGGTAAAACCAATTTATTTTTTGATACGATAATAAACATCGTATTTTTATTAAATGAAAACTCGTTGTTTTACAAAGAGTAAAACTTACGTAGTATACGTACTATGTAACTGCAGGTACATAATTTATAAAATATGCGTTTTTAACAAATTATCTAAATAACGTTTAACAGAATATATTTTGTATAATATTTGAAAACATAGTAGAATATTTTAAAATTGCTTTTTTATTACATTCAATATTCAATTAAAGTTATACTAAAATACAATTATTAATCATTTAATACATGGAAAATTTTAATTTTTAAATTTGCCTAGATGATGGTATACGAAATAACAGATGAGTTCGACTACAGACAGCACAAGTCAAATACCCAGTCAAGCATCTTCAGCAGAACATTAAGCTTCATCCAGAAACAAGAAACATAATGATATTTATGTATTATTAAATAAAAATTTACTTTTAAATGAGAGGCTCCAAACTAAACTGCACCAAATCCATAAATTAGAGCTTTTTAACTGTTTTTATTATTTTTATATATTTATTTAATGCAAAAACTGCTTTTTCATATGTGAGTATTTTAATGCGTAATATATAGTAACTTAAAAAATTACGTTTTTTTTTTAAATACGTTAATTTTTATATTACTATG
This sequence comes from Tachinus rufipes, assembly GCA_963932245.1. Lineage (NCBI taxonomy): Eukaryota > Metazoa > Arthropoda > Insecta > Coleoptera > Staphylinidae > Tachinus > Tachinus rufipes. The sequence goes on from OZ010747.1 coordinate 57,875,905, forward strand.
TTATGCATAATAACATAAAAACACCCAAAAAATAAATATTATTTATTTTCAATGCCAAGTATTCAATTACGATTATTTTAAATTTATTAAAATAAAGTTGGTTGGCATAGCAACTATACTAAAAATTAAAACAAATATGTGTGTACCTGCCTTTATAATACTCAAAAACCATTTAAAATAGTTTTTGAATTATACAGTGTTAGACAAAAAAACGTACGGCTGAATAACTCCGTTATTTTTTAACTGATTTATATTATTCAAAAACCATTTTAAATGACTTTTTGAGTAATTATAAAGGCAGGAACACACAACTTTGTTTTTTATTTTTAGTATAGTTGCTATGACAACCAACTTTATTTTTTTAAATGGCAACATATATTTTTTATTTTATTTTTTTTTATTTTTTATTATATACTGAATACTATGTAAAATAAGAATATACTTTTATGCCAAATAATATTTGATTTAAATGTAAATCCAATGCTACTCAAAGGTGTAGTCCGAGCTAGCATAAAAAAATATAATACTAGTTACCTCTAAAAACCTATTTATATTTAAATTTGTTGAACAACTTATTTATTATAAATATGTTGTTTACTGTATTTTACATTGATAAAGAAGATGGAATAATTAAGGCTACTAGTTCTTGTCCAGGGGGGCAAGTCATATGCCATCATATGGCTGCCTTGTCCATATCACAATAATATCAGTATTACTGATACAGCTTGTGCGTGTAATGTTCCAACACAATATGATATTGGTAATACTAATACAAAAACAGATGATTTTTATCCACCTGAACATTCGGATTATTGTGCGGTAAAAACAATAAATAGCAAAGAAGTGGCAACATTTGCTGAAGAATTAAACAAAAATGTGGAATTAGCTTGGTTGCGTGTCCCGGTACTTAAGGAAATGTTTTCAGCAGAATACATATCGGCTGATAACAAAATTAAATATTTTGAGGATCGGCTTCAAGTAACAGAAGACCTAATATAAAAGGTGGCAAAAGTTACCGTAGGGCAAACTTCCAATAAAAACTGGTTGTTCGCCCGAATACATAGGTTGACGGCCAGCAAGTTTGTCAGCTTGCAGAAGAAATAAGTTTTCTGCTTCTCTCTTCAAAAGTCTTATAGAGGGTTATAATTTGAACACAATTTTTGCTGTGCAGTGGGAAAAGGAAACACGAAGCACAAGCCATAGAAAAATTTGAACTGAATTCAAAGTTAAACCTACAGGATTATGGTTGGATAAATCAGGCTATTTACGAGCCAGTCCTAATATTTTTGTTTTGAGCGAGGTTTTAAAAAAGGATAAAACTTATATTATATATAAAGATTTTGATGGAAAAACAATAATAAATCAAAAACATCAATATTGGGACCAACTACAAAACATCTTTTATTTAATGATATGGACCCCAAAATACTATGAAATTGTAACTCTACCAGATCAATGAAAAAATAACATAATTGTTTTAAAAAAAATTATAATGAAAAACTTGTACTATATACATATGTGTGGTTTGTAATGTGCGCCAAGCAGATTAAATCTGAAATTAAAAAAAAAAAAAACATAATAATAAAAACAAAATGTTTGTTTACTTATGTAAAAGATAAAACACAATGCACGTTTGCTTTCAAAATATGTACTGCCACAACAACAATCTGATAAAAGAAACGTAAGAAGTATCACATCTACTATTGATTCATATATAAAAGCAATCGATAAAAAAATCCAACAAATCCAACCCTGCTGCGATGGTACAGCAGAACGATAGAGAATAAAAATAAATCCAAGTATTTATAAATTTACTATATTTTTGAATAAAATTAAAAAAATAAGTAAAATTTTAATTATGATTTTTGGTGAGTATAACATTGCTTTTTTTCTTCAACTACCATTTAAATTACTAAGTGCAATGATGAGAGTTGGTAAAGCAGACAGAGGATATAGTGGATGATGTAGCAAAAGTGCAGTAAAAACAAATGGAAATGCCATTAGGAACCCTACCAGTTTTCGAATTATATGTTCCAAGCGGAGACTCAATATCTGCAATGTTAATATTTCTTCCAACTTCACCATTTTCAATTGAAAACATTTGTAAGTACTCATATATTACCATGTCAATTTTTTTTTAACATAATGTTAAAACAACAAATTTAACAGAACCAACATTTGTTAAAAACTTAAACAATAAAATGCTAGCTATTTATTCAGACAGTACGTACCATCAATATCCAACATAAAAATAAATAAAATAAAAATTCATAGTTGAAAAAGAACCACCACAGTGAATTATTGAATGAAAATATGCAACATTAAGTTTATCGCATATTTAAAAAACCCAAATAAAAAATAGATTAAATTAAAAATTATTTAACTTGAATACACCGATGATTCAATAGATATCATAGTATTTCAAATATATTCTCATTAAAATATTTTTAATTTAATGATTGAAATACAAATCAATTAAACTATTATTTCGACAATGAATATCGGTAAAGTGAAAACATTTCAGTGTTCACAACTTGTCGACAAGTTATTGGTTCTTCGTAGTTAATTCAGCTTCAAAATTTTCTTCCTTGTCATAGGTATATTGCTTTTACTTTTTATTTTTCTGATGTTGAGGAGATAATTATTAGAACATTCCAAATTAGAAATATTGTTAAAAATTGAAACAATCATTCGACAATTCGATTAATATCGATTAAAATATTTCACAGTGCTGACGAGTTATTGCTTTTTCATAGTTAATTTATTCAGCTGCAATATTTTATTCCTTTTCGTAATTGACGTGGAAAAACTTGTTTATTTAGATACTTCTTGCCAGGGGTGGGTGAAAGATATGCAGCGACTGGCACCGCCAATTTAGGACCGTTGAAGCTTCACAGATGGCGCATAGAACGACGCTTATTAAATTATAAATTGCCGCCACATATGTATTTTAAATTCGACCAATAAGAGCCAAGCAGCCAAGGACGGGACTTGTTGATGTTTTAGTCCGCCATTTTAAGTTATGATCGAGGTTATGATGCAGCTAGCTGGCTAAAGTGTGAGTATCGTGTGTTTTGTGTACAGGTGCATTTATTCAGGTAAGTTTTCTTTAATTATAATAATATAAGATGTCAGAGAAAGGGCTATTTGGGTATATGTGTAAAGCAACTATGTGCGATAGCGTTTATATCGCAAGTTGCTAAACAATGGGAAAAATATAAACTTTTTAAGAGTTCTATCTGAAAACATATTTCATTTTGTACAAATCATTTTTCGATTGATTGTTTCCGTAATTCTGACAAAAAATCTTTAAATCGTAATGCTGTACCAATTATATTCATTTAATCCAATTGTTCAGGTTCAGGTTATAAGTAGTTTAGATTGTTCGGTGAATCCTAACGTTGTTCCGGATTTGATAAATGTAGATTCTACTGCCAAATCATTATCTTTGTTTAGTCATCCGATTTTAAATTGGATAAAATTAATAAATAATTGTGAAACAAAATAAATCATATAACTTTTACTAGAAACTATATTTTTATATTTTTCTATATAAACAATTAGTAAAAATATTAATTATATTTAATTTTTGTTACAAATTGTTATCTGTTATTAATATTATTGTTTTATTATTTCATATTCGCTTTAATAATAATCATCATCGAGTCTTCAAGAAGTTGCCAAAGATTGCAAATGGGAGCTGCTGCTGATCAGATGAACGACAAAAAGGAGATTACTTCTATTACTCGTACAATATTGTAAGTAAATTTTGTTTGTTGAAATATTTATTCGTATTACGAGCAATGCTATGTTAGTACGACCAACTTTAAAAGCACTTCATAAATAACTATGAAATGCTAAATTAAATCTAATTTAATTTGTTTGTTAACTTTGACAATTTCATTTTTTAGAAAAGTTGTACTGTCACGACATCATTATATCTAGTTGATATTACATTACAAAATATATTTTCTTATTTAAAAATAATATTTATTGTACCAATTCATATTTATTTTTAGTTTCGAAGGATGTCAAATTATGGATACCCAAAAAAATAAGAAATTTATAATTTATTATGTATTAAATATTTATTTTATTACTGTATTTGTTATAAAAACATTAAATTTTTAATATTACTTAAATATTTTTTTCTTTTTATTTATTGTACATGTAAAACTACCCTTACACATAACTATGAATACATAATATATTTATATTTATGTAAAAATATAATATATTAATTATGTATTTATTTTTGTGTGTATGTTATAAAATTAAAATTTAATTTCAATCACTTGTTAAATTTAAATCTCCCGCTCGCCGGGTTGTTCTGACAAGCGCGACATCTGTGAAGCATAGACGGTAATATCTGCCTAACGTGTTGCCTATAATTTATATAAGAACGCTGCATCTTTTAGGTGATCTGTGCTTCTTGCCATCGGTTTAATGCTTCCACTTTTCATTTTTTCGGATGTTGAGAAGATGATTATTAAAACATTCCAAAAATTTCAGTAAATTAATTAATTATCAGAAATATTGTTTAATTTCATTAACGCATTTAATTTCAATTAATTGATATCCATAATATAATATATAAAGAAGAGACGCAATGTCCTCGAAACGCGTCTATGGATGTTTTTAGTTTAGGATAATTTTTTCATAAATTTGATTTTTTTAATGTAATTGATATCCATTCATTGGTCAAGTAGAACTCTTATTATCTTCAACAAAACTTCTCGGATTCTTGTAAATAATTAACTGCCTTTGAATCACAGTTATTTTTAGATTAATTCATAATCATCTTATTAGATGCAATGTATTCAATTAATCATTAAAATTCAATCACTTATAATTATATAGAATTCATATCACCTTCAACAAAATTGTCCAGATATTGTATTGAGTTGGGAAGAAGTTAATTTCTATTTTCCAAGTTTGATGTGAAGAAATTTCATCATTTTTCGTTCTTTTGCATAGAATTTATAATCTGCTGCATGCTTAGCCGTTATGGATTCATGGATGTACTGGATTTCACTTTTTAGAACACAGAGGATCATTAACAGATTAACTAATATACGCAGCAATTTATTATGATTTTAATAAATGGCAGCACAACGTCGTTAACTGGCCATTCTTGAAATTATTAATGGCGGCCATGCTGCAGCTGTGAGTGCTGCTACGTTAGTGAGTGCATGTGTGAAGGCGGCGCCACCTTCGCATTTGTAACAGTGTGGCCAACTATAGCTAATAAATATCATTCGAGCGCCATCGAATACAAATAAATATAAAAAAATTATATTTGTTTTTATCAAAAAGTATTGATAACAAAACTTAGTAGAAATTTAAATAATATTAACTTTGTTGACTATTCAAGAACGCGAGCGAGCGCGTTGCTAAAGAAATATTTTCTGATACATAAATATCAATAAAAAAGTTATTATTTATATTTATTTTATTTATACTCCTATACACTTCACATTATTATTAGCTTTTGGTACATTCATCAATTGAAGACCCTAGACTGATAAGTGGATAAAGCTCAAATTAAGTATTAAGAATAAATCGAGAAAAATGATGTTCGTCCTGTTATCTTACTCAACGCACGATACAAAATACAACTAGACAACTATCTAGCAACAAATATATATGTACTTACAAGTCTCGTTATCATTTTAAACGATAGAACAATTTGTATATTATAAGAATTTATTATAAAGTGGATATGGCCAAAAGTGGGCTTTATCCATTTATCATTATAGGGTTTTCAATTGTAAGTATATACAGGACATATACAGGGTCTTTATAAATGTCTGCGATTATGTAATCACTTTAAATATGCCGCTTTTTAAAAATTGTGCACAAAACTATTTACTTTGTTTTGACAGCTCAACTTCAGCTGTATTTACGCACACCAAATGTGAATTCACTATTTCACTAGAGAGGCACAAACGTACATTAGATGATGACATAATTCCAATCTCTTATAATGACCCAGTATCTATTAAATAAAAAAAATAAAATCGAATAAACGCCAATAAATCGTCTGCGGTATATACTAATAATATTTCAAATAAATATATAAAAAAGTTTACTATACAACGTGATCTTATATCCTAGCATAAAAATATAAACACTTGTGTAAATAATTTAATAAACTATGAACATGTGAAATGTTGACAAAAATACTGAAATAGAACTTTTTATATGTGCTTAATTTACATCGATGGCCTTCATTTGTTTACATTATTTTTGTGATAAATTTAAAAATGTTATATGCAACTCAATAGAAAGTTGATCATTCTAATTTACAGATGAAATAGTTGAAATATTTTGATTTATTTTTATCCACCTAGAAATTGAATTTGTGGGTGGTTTTAAACCAAAATGCCGCGGCAGCGGTGCCGCAAGGTAGAAAAAAGTGGTTAAAAATAGAGTTTTAAAATTAAAAGTTTTTTCCAAGCTCAATAAAAGAATACTGTAACTAGGAACAACTTTGTATGTTGTAAGTAAATTATGAATGTTAATTAAATACTTGATTAAAAGTAATGTTTTGCAAAAATTACAAAATCGTTTTGGTTCTTTATGAGTAATAAATAACTTTTGTTATTTTTTAAACGATTTAAAAATTCAAAAGCATTTTTAATGGTTTTTGAGTACTAATAGCAAGCATTTTTAAACAGCAACATTTTTTTTTTCTTTGGGTTTTTTCATATAATATAAATTCTTTTTATCGCCAATTACGCCAAATTTGTTTTTCAACTTGTTATATCATAAATAGTTTTGCGGTTGTCAGATTTAACAAGTCTACTTACTTGAAACTAATTTTCATGAGCTCCAGCATGCATAATGCCCGTATGACACTATCTATAATTATATCTTGAATTATATATATAATTATTATTATAATTTGTTATATAATTCCATATATAAAACTTAATATCCTGTATGACACTGTATATAATTCTTTATATAATTATAGACACAATCCACAGCCGTCTCTACTTACAGTACTTACAAGCTGTGCTCAAGGTTTGTATTGAAATTGAAATACATGTGTCGTCTATGTACATGTGATAGTGGTATGAAGAATGTAAATAAAGTGTTTTGAATTCAAATTTAAAGGTAAGTCTAACAAATATTTATAATATGTGGATAGGAAAAATATCATTCTACTTATTTTCTTGCTTTATAAGTCAATATCAATGTTTTTAATTTAAATAAAGCTGGTGTTTTGGTTTTGTTTGTTTTTAGGTTATGTGATTAAAACCAGTTTAAAGTCAATATTAATTAATAAATACACACCACAACAGTTAAATGCTGTATTTAAATAAAGTGATTTAATTCTATTGTCTGTTGTGCACATATATATAATAACATGTACTTTTCATTTTAGATGTCAGGAAAATATATACGCTGGAAACAAGTGGATCCTGTAGTTTCTTACAACATGAAGAACAGATAAATAAAAAGCAATGGACCTTATTATAATATAGTGTTTTAGTGAAGTGTTTTAAGAAAAGTGATATCTGTAATATGCTGTTTAAACTTTTTAAAGCCGATAGAGCCTGCGAAGAGAAAATGTCTCTAACGGATATAGTTATTATCATAAATTATAGAAGTGTTGTAAAAATATAACTATAAATAATTATAAATTAGTGCCAGTGATGTCTTATAATACAGAAAACAGTAAACATATTTATTGTACGTAAGTCATTTTCACTGCCATAATTTTATATGCCGATAATTATTAATATAGCAGTTTCCTTTTCTGATATAAAAATAATTTAAAATTAACTTTTCCTGTAAAAATCAATTTGGAAGTATTCTGTTTAGTCGCTAGAGCTTTTATTATAAAAAATATATTGTGCGCAATGCTTTTTTATTTTCTGGCTGATTTATCGCATAACAGCTAATTACAGGTAATACTTCATTTATTTGTTGTCTTTTTATATAAATTATCTGTATTGGACTAAGCAATTTTTGATTTTATAAGACTCAACTCTGGTCTGTTATTTATATTATTACTCATTTTGCATTTTATTATTATGTATATATAAAGGTTTACGCATTTGATCATAACGAACTAGTCAATTAACCAGTAATTTAGTCGACTACTCTCGATAAAATTACTTGCTACTTGACAAAATTTTACCGATTTTGTATTTGTGTTTTATTATTTTTGTATACACATCTCCGGTCATTATTATAAATTATTTATTTTTCAGTAATTATAATTTTTATGTAGTATATTTTGTTAATAAAATCTGATATTATTGCCTATTTTGTATTTGTGTGTATTATTATTTATACCTGTGGTTATTATAATTTAGATTTTTCAGAAATTATCATTTTTATATAACAATATTTTGTTATGCCCGTATTACACTGTCAATAATATTATCTTGAATTATATACATATATAAAAATATTTAAATCTTAAAAAGTCTGTAAAATACACAAAATATCATCAATCTTATTGTAGATTAAATTTTTTTTTTATATTTTTAGGTTTTCTTTATAATTAACACATAAAATGTGAAAAATAGCATTTGTAATATAACTTAACTATTTTTTTAAAACTGTTAATTCGTACATTTTTTGCGTCAATTATAAAAAAAAACTAAAAATATTTTTAAAATTTTAATTTGCAATAAAATTGATGATCATTTGTGGATTTTACAGATGTTTTAAAGTTCCATTCATAATTATATTTATAATTCTATAAAGAATTATAGATAGTGTCATACGGGCATAACAATTTGTGTAGAGAGTTCTCCCGTTCGGACTCCGTACGTAGGGCCTACCTATGGGACCGAATGCGACGTGCGCAAGCGCTTTATTGTTCTGTTAAATGAGCCCGCTAGATATGAGATTGTGCACACGCATATTTTAAACGTCAGTAGGCCGTATTCTGTACATTTTTAACAGCGATGTTAATTAGTATTTTGAACGTTGCTAGGTAATATTGAAAAACTTGATAATTGATTAGCTAGAAATTGATTTCAATTGATTTTAACAGCAATTTTTACTCAATGTTGAAATTTTACAGATCAATTATCTGTTAACATTGTTTGATTGTTAGTCACCGGTAGTATTACATATCACATATATATTATTATATAATTATAATTACTATTATTAAAAATGGAACTACCAGATAAACTTAAAAAAGTAGTGGCAATTGCTATTTGTGGAACAGCAGTGGCAAAATAAAAAAAAAAATAAAAAAAAATAAAAAAAGAGAAAGAAAAATCTGGGTTAAAGACTGGCATCAAAAAAGGAATGAAGGGCAAGGAATTTTAAATATGTTAAACATTGAGCTGTTGCATAAATATCCAGCCTCGTATCAAACTTTTTTGCGGTTGGACTCCAATAGTTTTGAGTTTTTGTTAGATCTAATACATCCAATAATAGCAAAACAAAACACTCAATTTCGAGATAGTGTATCCGCAAGAAACCGGTAATTATTATATAATATATTATATTTGTAATAACAAAATAAGTAGATTAGTATAACAACTGAATTTATTAAACAGTGTTTACAGTTTAAGATAAAACAATATTAATGTTAAATAATACATAATATAAAATTGTTGAAAATTTAACAAAACAAATAGACAAACAGCACCAATAAATTGACTTATCTTATTTTTTATATTTATTATTATTTTTATAATATTTAATTCAATAAACTATTTCTCTTTTAAATATCAAAATAAAATTACTATATTTCAAAAAAAAATAAAAAAAATTAATTGAAAATGATAACTAACCTATTTAGATCTTTTGACCCCTCAACAAGATTTAATTTATCATTAAATTGATTAATTTGAATTAAAATGAAAGTTAAACACTTTAAATCTTAAACTATTAACATAGGTTTTAACCTAATCTAGTTAATTGCAACAACATAATCTTTAAGCCTGATGGTCGTCTTCAAACATAACTAGCTGTAAAATTTTTGGAATAAGAATTTATTCTTTTAATATCATACCAATGCAAATCACCGTAGAACTTCTATATATGTATTTTTGTATTTTAGGTTGGAAGTTACACTACGGTTTTTAGGTACTGGTGAAACTTATAGACCACTCATGTATTCTACAAGAATACATGAGTCAACTATATCTAAATTTGTGCCCGAGGTTTGCGATGCAATATTTCAGACCTTGAAAGGCAATTATTTAAAAGTATGTATTAATCAAATATAAATTTAATTAATTAATGGTCACAAACTTATTTTTTTAATCAAATAGTATGAAATAATAACATATTTTTTAGACCCCTACTACAAAAGAAGAATGGGAAGAAGTTGCAGAAGGCTTTCAAAAACTATGGCAGTTCCCACAATGCCTTGGAGCAATAGATGGCCGGCACATTAAGTTTAATGCACCAATGTCAGCCGGTTCTTTTTATTATAATTACAAAGGAAATAATTCTATTGTTCTGTTGGCATTAGTAGATGCTTATCATAAATTTTTATATGTAAATGTAGGTGTGAATGGTCCTGTAAGTGATGGTGGGGTGTTTAGAGATTCTACATTATCAAAAGCACTTACAAATAATTTGCTAGATTTTTCCAAAATCTCAAATACTACAAGGTTGCACTAATCCCGTGCCTTATGTAATTGTTGCCGATGATGCGTTTCCGTTAACCGATCACATTATGAAACCATATCCGCAACGAAATCTTACATATGACAAAAGAATTTTTAATTATCGCTTATCTAGAGCGCGGCGAATTGTAGATAATGCTTTTGGAATTTTAGCAAATCGTTTTCGGGTTCTTTTAAATCCTATTAATTTAAATCCACAAAAAGTGGAAACAATTACATTAACTTGCGTTGTATTGCACAACCTGCTTACAAAAAAGTCTGTTGGTGATAACACAAATAATGTAGAATTTCAGCATCAACCTGAACGGTTGCAAAACCAACAAGGTGCTAATCGCTCATCTCAAAATGCATTACATATTCGAGATACATTTAAAAATTATTTTACTTCATCAAATGGTTGTGTACCATGGTAAAATGAAGCAGTGACAAATTTCAATATGTAAAGCAACGAAGACCCTTGCTCCGACATGAGGTATTTTTATTTGTTCCAGCAATTTTATTGAATTCAATCAGTTATAATTTAATTATTTAAAAGAATGCTTAAAGTTTAAAGCAATAACTGATGTTACGATGCTAGGGTCGCCGTTGTGTCTGCACACTAACTTCTACCTACATGGATAATTGAAAACTAAATTACAGGGATCTTGTATGTATATGACAAAAATAAATTTGGCACAAGATATTATAAACTGATTTAATAATTCAACAAAAGTGATTATAACTAAATAACTATTATGTTAAAACTTAAATCACTTTAAAATGTTTCAAATTTGAATTTTCTCAGATAAAGTCATTCATTTTAGCCTTCATTATTCTTCCCAAAAACATAATTATAACATTTAAATTATGTCCTCTAACTAGAATATATGAAAAGTTCAAAGTCAAAGTGGACAAAGTAAAAAAAAAAAAAATTAAAATAAAATGCTATGATTATTAAATATAGTCATATGGTTCATACCTTAAATGACATTTATGTATTTTTTTGATATATACCATGTTATGTTGTCTCTAAACTGGACTATAGCTTATGAAAAAACAATATTTGCATTAAACACTTCCAATTTATGGACTTTGTTCAGTTTAGCTCGGAGCTCCTTATTTAAAAGTAAATTTTTAATAAATATAAACATTTTTAAGAATATTTTGTATATTTATTGAATAAATAAAATGTTTTATTGTTTTTATTAAATTTATTTTTCAATATACTCATCAAGTACTTCCAAAAGTACTTTTTCAGCCTTATGCCGCATATTCCTATTGCTAATTCTTAACAGTTTACTTCAAAAGTACGTTAAAAATGAATCAACTTCTTCAACATCTGGGTTTGATGGTGGTGCTGGAGCTGGAACTGGTATTAAATTTCTTAGAGCTGCTGATGCGGTTTCAAAGAAAGAATCCTCTTTTGACAGCTCATTTTGTTTTCTCTTCCTGGAGGGAGCTTGATGTTCAGCTGAAGAAGCACTGGGTAATTGACTTGTGCTAGGTGTAGTCTGTGCATCAAACTCATCTGTTAGTTCATATATAATACCATCCTCAAGACAAAGCTAAAAATAAAAATTTTGCATGTATTAAATAATTAATAATTGTTTTTAGTATTACTTTAATTCAATATTGTATGTAATAAAAAAGCAATTTTAAAATATTCTACTAAATTTTCAAATATTATAAAAAACATATTCTGTTAAATGTTATTTAGATAGTTTGTTAAAAATACATATCTTATAAATTATGTACATGCAATTACATAGTACACGTATGTACTACTCTTAGTAAAAAAACAAGTTTTCATTTCATAAAAGATACAATATTTATTATCGTATCAAAAAATAAATTGATTTTACCTGTTCTGATGATTCCAGTTCCCGACTGCTATCATCTAAACTATCGTAAGAACTTCGGTTATTAACTGAAGATTCTAATAAAAACTTCATTATATTGTAATATCAAATTGTTGGTTCGTAAATCTAAAAAAATGTATTAATATATTATATATATTTTTTATTTAACGATATTGAGAGAAAATGTTCTAAAATGTCCGTTATTAGCACACAGCAATCATTAATTAGATGTTATTAAACATCTGCTGATAACAGGATTTTCTCAATATCGTTATTAATATATGTATGTATAATAAGAGTCGAATTGACAATATTTGCTTACCTCGTCAGTTCCTGCACCACTTTTTAAAGAATTCACATGTTTACGATGTTCATTTAAAAAATTGGACCGTAATGCTTGAAACTTTGCCATTAGATCCATTGCTGTTACACATCGCAAAACAGAAAAATTATTGACAATGGACTCCAATGCAAAGTTTCTAGCATGTTTATTACTATACTGCTTGGATTTAACATCATATAAGCAGGGATATTTTTTGTACTCGTTTATCAATAACTCCACTTGTTCCCGTGACCAAGACATTGTTAAAGTCGTACTAAGATTATTTTTTAATAAATATAACTATCGTTATTTACTAAAAGGACAAATAATTGAAATAATTTGAACAATTCTTTCAGCAGTGATTTTAATTTTTATCACATTACCTTCCTTACGGCTCCTATATTTACTAGATGAAATTAATAATCCTTTAATTTAGAGATAAACAATAAAATAAACAAAACAATGAGGTAACAGCCATCTCTACAATCCATACAAAATATTGTTATATTAAAATTAAAACAAAAAATTTAAACAAAAAATTTAAACTTTAATAATAAATGTGAAATATAATATTATGTACATATAGATAATAATTACATACAAATACAAAAAAGTATCAATAAACATATGAGAAAAAACTTTTTATAAAACATCACTCGAAGATTTTCATTAATTTTCATTTCGTCTCCATTCTCCATCACTTTTCTTACAGTTCTTCCCTTGATCACATCCAATAAATATTTAGTGTCAATTTGCTACATTTTTCATTTTACCTTAAATAAAAAGCACATATCAAATATAAAACCAATACTGTAAGTTAATTAATATTGACTTTATGCTAGATTTTGATTATATAACCTACAAATTTACAGAGGCATTATTCAAAATTTAAATTAAAAATATTGATATTGACAATATATACCTATATAATAATATATGTTAAACTTACCTTTATTAAATTTGATGCACTTTAATAAAACTTATGTGTTTAATTACTACTGAATACTGACACTGTTGTGTATGTAGGAGGCTGTGATACTACTGCGCACCACGTTCGCGTCGATTATAGAACATTTATAATTTTTCAAGATATAATTGTGACCTTGATAATTTGTGCGTTTTACACTTGTTAAAAAATTGATCTATAATTGTTTATATAATTCAATATATAATTATAGATAGTGTCATACGGGCATAAGTGTATAATTCTGTCTATACAATTTAATATAATTACTTACATCAGATATCAAGATATATGTATATATATCAAAAGCCAAAAATTTCATGTTTTGTTGGCGTCATTTTATTGCAATGATTTATTTGAGTTTGTGTTACTTTTGATTAGTGTTAACAGCATGCAATCAACTGCTGAATCAACTGGTTATAAAAACATGGGTGATAATTTGGTGGATATTATTATCAATTATTATGGGAAAGATAAAAGACCACGTGGATGCTGACACAGCAAACATATTACTTAATAGTAAGTTCTATTTTTTTAAACAAACTTTATTCAATTTTATTTTTAATAAACATTTATTCACATAATTTTTATGAAAATGCAAAAAATAATTTTTGCTAAATTATTAGACTTATTTGTTTATACTAGGTAGATCGGAGTAAACTTTTTACTAGTAAGTAAAAAACTTGAAAAGGAGTGCAGCAACCTATGGAAAAACTGCCAAGAAATTAAGCTAACTAAAGAAGAGCTCAAGACAAAAGTTAATGGACTTCATCAAAGAAACTGAACTGCTAGAGAAGTAAAAATCAAAGGTACAACAAACCACCTCAAGAGAAAACAAAAAAATGGGGTATACTACTGAAACACTGTTCAAAAATGTTTGATATTCGTGTTGCAATTGATTGATTGATTGATTGATTACTATTGATAGCCATAAAACATAAATATTTGAAAATCTATCAAAGTAATTAATAACAAAAGGACAGGACACTCCTATTTTGTTGCTGATATATGCTGGTTACAATTTCAATTCATTATTTATCTGTAACTTATTTATAATTTTTACACTTCGACTAATTCTGATTACGAGTTTAAATGAATTATAAAATCAATAGGAAATAAAATAGTTGTGAATCGCATAATAAAAAATAAAAACTAATGAATTGTTAGTCCATCCGGCTTTACTCAATGACAGTAACTTATCAATTGTGTGCTTTGACAGAACTAAACACAGAAGCTATAGACTCACCAGTGATCCTAAAATGTATGCTGATACCTACTTGGGCTTCAATTGGTTTGTCACGTGGCTAGTCTTCTTTCTTCTTAAACTGAATAGCAAAAAACAATAAATAGCTATGGGGATGGGATGTAAGAGAACAAGTAGAAAAACGTAAAACAAACTTTAATTTCCCAAACAAATATAATTATAATAACCAACCAAAACATATACTTAAATGAAAGATATGAGTAACCAGCTGACTGCCATGGGGGAGACCTCCGAAAGAGATAACCAGAAACTCTAGGTAATTATCACTAACCTTACTGCCACCATAGCACCATCATCGCCCTCAAGTCCGCCTTAACCGCAGCGGCCCCCGTCAATCGCTTACATGAAAATTATAATACAAATCCAAGTTATCATCACTTTGTAGCTGCTTTAAAAACGGTAATTATAAATAAATTCAAGTAATAAGAAATGTGATAAGTGACAATTCAGTTTCACTAGATGGTTTAACAACATTTTTGACTAAAATATAAAATTTTGTGAAAAATTCTATGAAACAGAGGTTTCTTTATGTAATTTTTAAAATTGTTCAGTTGTGCATTTGGAATATGAACCAAGCCAAGTTTTGAAATATATTTGTGGTAGCAATTGTCAATCGAATTAAGATTGAAAATGATTGTGCAATGTCAAATTAAAATATATTCTAAAGAAATAACTGACAGACAAATGTTAACTCAATTTAAAGATGCCACATCTAAAGAAAGCTAGATGAGGCGCACTTTAGGTTTGGTAGTAATAGGAAGAGAAGACAGTCGTAATAAGTGAGTGATCAGAATTACCTAAAGCTACAAATCTAATAATCTTATTTCACCCAAAAGTCCGTCACAAAGAAAATATGTGGGTTGCTTAATAAGTTAGGTAACAATTAGAAGCAGCAAAAATCAAAGCTTGTTGTCCGGATAGTGTTGTAGATGATGAGTGACCTAACCATTCAGTATTATGTACATTTAAACCATTTAAACAGATTTAGCTTAAGAAATATGCTATTATAACTAATGCATTGAATGCACTCAAGTGTATCAAATCTTAATCACGTAGTTAGTGTGCAATATTCCCTCTCGCATCAAAGAGGCAGTAAAACTTTAAAACTTCTCTGCATCAAAAAAACCCCAAAATGCAATTAAACTATTGAAATGTTTCTTCACGTTTTATATAAAAAATTCTGCAGAATTGCAGAAATGTGGTATTCCCTCTAGAAGACAATGTAATTTGGAATGAATAAAAGATAAACCAAAATATTGATAAATTTAATAAGAAACTATATTTTCGTTTAAAAGTAAAAAAAGCAAAAAAAAAGTGAATTTTGGTGGTTTTAAGACTGCTTTTTTCCATTTTTATTGTGTTCAATCATCATTTAAACTACCAAGTGCAACGATGAAAGTTGGAAAAGCAGACAGAAAATATCGTATATGGTATATGCACGATTATATTCCCTGTCAACTTTACTATTTTTAATACAAAACATTTGAAAGTACTCATATATTACCATGTCAAAGAATTATTTTATTTAATATTAAAACAATAACAAATTTAACAGAACCAAAATATATTACCCAAGCAAAATTTGTTATAAGTAAATGTGCTACCTATTTATTTAAAGACAAATAAAATAGAAATTCAGTTGGAAAAAGAACCACCACAGTGAAAATATGCAACATTAACTTTATCAAAGATTAAAAACAAAACTAAATAAAAGCTGATTATTTGAATTTCATCAAAATAATTAACTTTAAAAACATTAAAGATATATGTAATTACAAATTAATAATGTTGAATACAATGATGATTCAATATATATTACGATATTTTAAATATATTTCAATTAAATTATATTTTAAATTAATCATTAAAATACAAATCAAACAAACAATCATTCGACAATGATTAATATCGGTAAAGTAAAAACATTTCACAGTGTTCACAACTTGTCGACAAGTTATTGGTTTTTCGTAGATAATTTTTTAATAATTGATGTGGAAAAAATATATATAGATACTTCTTTCCATCAGCTATATACCCAAGTGAAAGACAACCTCCAAGACACCCAGGAGTGCCAGATGCAGCACGATAGAGCAAAAGAAGAAAAACACCAGGATAGGTCCAAACCTAGGAACAGGTCCCACTTCCAGCTCCAAAAAAGTGGAAGCTCTCGCCGACAGGTTG
This sequence comes from Tachinus rufipes, assembly GCA_963932245.1. Classification (NCBI taxonomy): domain Eukaryota; kingdom Metazoa; phylum Arthropoda; class Insecta; order Coleoptera; family Staphylinidae; genus Tachinus; species Tachinus rufipes. Next base: position 57,893,090 of record OZ010747.1, read on the forward strand.
GAATACAGAAATGTAGTGGCTCCACAAAGCAATTTAAATTTGAATAAATAGAAAATAAATCCAAGTATATAAATTTACAAATGAACTATATTTTTAAATCAAATTAAAAAAGTAAATAAAAATTATGAATTTTAGTGATTATAATACTGCTTTTTTTTTCAATCATCATCATTTAAATGCAATGATGAGAGTTGGTAAAGCACACAGAGGATATAGTAAATGATGTGGCAAAAGTGCAGAATGAATAAATGGAAATGCCATTAGCAATTTCACCAGATTTTAAATTATATGCTCTGGGCGATACTCAATATGTGCAATTATTATATTTCCTGCAAACCTAATATAATACTATATTATCATGTCAAATTTTTTTAATTTAATATTAAAACAACTAATTTGACAGATCCAAAATTTGTTAAAAAACTGAATAACAAAATGCTAGCTGTTTATTTAGAGGCCGTACGAACTATCAATATCCAACATAAAAATAAATAAAATAGAAATTCATAGTAGAAAAATAACCACCACAGTAAATTATTGAATAAAAATATGCATCATTGATTAAGTTTTGTGACCGGTATAAATAATATAACTTTAAATTATACTCAAATGTGGGCTATCATTATAGGCAACCCAAAATACACCATTTCTATAAAAGGAATAAACTCAAATGCGTAAAATATGTACATTTATTTGTTTTGCGTTATAAAAACCGATCTGATAAATTGATATTTTAAAAGGTATCATTCCACGTCTTCAACGCGGAATTTATTTCATTTCCACGGTACCAGTCTGTGATTGTTTATAAAATCTACTTGGTGAGTTATATAATTTATAATGTTAAATTAAAATATTTTCTTTAATTCTCGCTAATTATTACGATTAACTATGTTAGTAATAATTATATCCTTTTTTATATTTGGTTGCATGCGCCTATTCATCCGTATGTTAAAACTTTAATTTCCTTTTAGGTATTTTTTTGGAAATAAAGTGAAATAAAAGTTTTTTATTATTCAATTTATTGATCTCGACCCCAGGATTTATAAGAACCCACGTGCAGACCATTTTTCTGCTACAGTTTATCACAGAATAAAAAAAAAACAAATAAAAGCCGGTTCAATTGAAATTTATCAAAATAATTAACTTATTAAAATTAAAAATTAATTAAAAATATTAAATATTGATTTAATCACAAATTAATTAAGTTGAATACAACGATGATTCAATTATATCATGGTATTTCAAATATATACACATTAAAATATTTTTTAAATTATTGATAGAAATACAAATCAAGCAAACTATCATTTCGACAATGAATATCGCTAAAGTAAAAACATTTTGGTGTTCACAGCTTGTCAACAAGTTATTGGTTTTTCGTAGTTAATTTATTCAGCTGCATAAGTTTCTTCCTTGTCATAGGTTTATTGATTCTTCGTGTTTCTGATGTTGAGGAGATGATTATTAGAACATTTCAAATTAGAAATATTGTTGAAAATTGAAACAATCATTCGACAATGATTAATATCGATGGAAACATTTCGCACTGTTCACAACTTGTTGACGAGTTATTGTTTTTTCGTAGTTAATTTATTCAACTGCAATATTTTCTTCCCTTTCATAATTGACGTGAAAAATTTTGTTTATTTAGATACCATCGGTTTAATGCTTCCACTTTTCATTTTTCTGATGTTGAGATGATTATTAAAACATTCCAAAAATTTCAGTTAATTAATTAATTAATTATTTAGAAATATTGTTTAATTTCATTAATGAATTTCACAATTTTTTATTAATGTATTTCACTTCGATTAATTGATATCCATTCATCGGTCAAGTAGAATTATCATATCATCTTCAACGAAACTTCTCCGATTCTTGTAATTAATTAGTTCATATTTAATGTTCTTTTTAATTTTAAAAGAAATTGTACAACAAACTAGAATTCTTTAGAAACTCATTTAATGAATATAACTATTGGCTTTGATGGCATAATGAGACTCTTTCACATAAATGATGTTTAATACCCATCATTTTTTGAATATCATTACTGGATTTGTAGTTGATTCAATTAAATCTTCTGCAACAAAAAGTGGTCAGCAAACTTTATTGTACAGTAACGAAGGACAAACAAGCAATAGCGTACGTATGTAGCTTAGCCATTCAACAACAATTGATAAAGGTATATTTAAAATATTGGAATTTGCCAGTACCATTTTTATACCATTACTGTATCTTGAAAGTTACATTTGATTAAATTTGATGTTAAGCGGTGTGAAGTAAGATGTATTAACATTTCTCCGCAGTCATCAAATATAATAACTAATATAAAAATGGTATTAGTTTTATTAAATGAATTGAGAAGAAAAAATGTGGGGATTATTGAAGATATGTTAACATTTAAACATGCATTATTCAATTTGTATTCAACACAGAGTTGAATTTATTGCACTACATGTATGCAAATTGTAAAAATCATGTCATAAATTATATAAAAAAATTACTTTGTTAACATGTTAAAAAAATTCTGTGGTCTAGGAGAAATTAGAAATAGTTGGGTTCAATGGTTACATTACTCCTGTGCACTGCTTACCAAAAAAGATTAGATAGTTTATTAACGACTAAATTCATTTATCAATTATGTTTACATTTTAAGTCAAAAAAATCAAATTGTGATAGATAAGAACAATCTAATAACACATATTTTGCATTATAAAAAGTCAGCAGTATAAGTATTAAACAAAACATATCTATATGTAATTTACAAAAATATATATAATTCAAATAACACAATTCAATTTATGATTTTCCAGATATACAGCTTGAACAGAAACTAACCTAACCAAATATAAAAAATTAACATTAGATTGTATTAGTAGCGGATTTAAAACATAACACTTTTTCAGTCATGAATCTTTTTTCATGTACAATTACTTTAAACAACATTTTACATAACCCATTTTAACAAGTTTATGTATTGTATTGTATTTTGAAATAAAAAATACTACATTCAAAATATGTAAACTTGTAGAAGAATTGTTGGAAAATATAAATACTAGACCATTTAAACATAGATATACTATAACAAAATAACAATCGACTGAATGACAAACTATTGCTTAATTACTGTTAAAACCCTTATGAACCAGCTGTTAGATGAATAAATGAATTCATAATCACGACAGCCGTCACAGTTGATAAAAGATTTATTGAGATTTGACAGATTATTAATTGATGACAGTTAATAACCTTATGAGTCATATTTCACAAATATGACAACTGTCAGATAGTTATATGACAGTTGACATCCGACAGATCACAGAATAATGACTTAAATTTTAGAATTAGAATTTTTACATGTGTGAGCTAGCACAGTTTATAAATAAATACTAGTCTGTTGGTTTCAAACAAATAAAAAAAAAAAAATACATTTTTATTGCTTTATTTAAAATTGTATTCTGGAGACTGGACCAAAACCGCACAAATTGTATATAAGTTGCACAGATAATGCAAGTTGAACTTAATTTGATTCAAACTATAATTAATATTTCTTTACTTTACGTTATAAATCCTACCGACTGATCCAGTTATTTTTATTTTGTTAAAAAATTTAGCCGAGTATGGTTTTGTAAGTGCCTTGTTCATGCTCGTATGAAAAATGTGTCAACTTTAATCAAGCACATTTTTTTAACTGATAAGTAAACTAATAAATTATATGTTTTTCAGATTATAGCGGGAGTGTCGTCTAAACTTGTTAGTACTTTACATCACAAGGTAAATATGTAATTTATTATAGCCATCCATAGCCATTTATGTGATTTGAGAATGTATTTGTTTTTAATATGCATAAATTTATGAACATTTTTTTTAATAAAATTGATAATTAGTTAGTTTAAATTTTCCAATAAGACCTAACATTTTAATAAAATTGCAAAATTAATAGTTAATATTTTCTAACTATTTTACTATTAACTAAATCTAGCAAAAATCACTATATACACGTTTATGATGGTATGTCTAAAGTAAGTTTGATAAAATAAATGTAATAGTATTTTGTACTATTAAAAAAAAATAACGCACATAAATTTTGATTCAAATAGTACTTATAGATTATTTTTTACATATTAGTAATATGTACTAGTTTTTTTTGCAGCACGTACGCAGACGAACCGATAAACATCATCGCAAATGTTGCAAAATAACCACACGGGCCCCTATTCTGGCACTCATTTCGATTTAAATATGCAATTAACTTGAAGCTTGTTATTAAGTTTATATTACTAGATGATCCAGTAGTAAGAAACGTATTAGGCAGATTTTTTGAAATAATGATGAATTTATTAAAAGCAATAAATGGTATCGAAAATGTTGCAAAATATCCCCCCTGTTTTATATCAAATTGCAATTTTAGTAATGCTAGACTTTTCCAAGGCACTTGATACGATAAATCATAAAAGCTTAACTACCAAATTAAGTTGGTTGGAATTATCTTGTCAATTGACCAGCAGTTACTTATTTAACAGAATGTAAATAGTTATATAACTCAATGCTGGTGTAAATTCTGTAAAAATAAATAATAATACATATTATAGTCCTATAACTGCTATCAGTTATAGAACTATAATATATATTATTACAAAATGACACTTTTCATTTATATTTGCAAATACCTGGTGGTGACATTTTAAAGCCTTTAAGGTAATCCTTAAATTTAAACTACAGAACTAATAACAATAATAACTAAAAACTATGGAAACATCGATGTGAACGCGAATAGGTTATGCCCGTTATGCCGGCATTCATGGCATGATGCGCATGAAATTGTGCGTCTAAATAAACAGCTGTTCGACCTTGACGGAAATAAAATAAAACCATTATTCGAGCCACTGCTTGGCTCCTGGGTCAGTGCAGTTTGTGAATTATACGTGTGGCCATATCCGCTATACCTATTAATACCCCCATATGTTGAGCGATTACGTGAACATAGAGATTTGACAATAGAACAATGGAGCTCCGTTTTATTTATGAATCAAGTCTCGTTTTTATCTGCGTTTACCAGTTGGACGAGAACGCTTGTGGAGAAAGCCAGTTGACCGATTGGCGGAATAAGCACTTCACGCAAAACCGTAATGGACGCTTTTACAATAGTAAGTTAATGTCTCGGATAAACTATGCCCAGAATAAACAATTCCACAGTTATACCTAATATACCCTATTAAACGATTGGCTCTTATAATCTTTATAATGTTAAAAAAAGTTATATGTGTTTAAATCTAATAGTGACGAGGAAATGTACAGTGTTATTGCCTACCCCGAAAGGAAACGGGTTGACTAAGTATATATGTATGTATGTATGTATGTATGTATGAATGTATGTATGTATGTAATGAATCAAAGATTATTGTTGTTTTTTAGATTGAAGATTCTAGTTAGTTATGTGGAAGTAAACTGAATATTTTTATATTAAATGTATATTCAGCGACTGAAAGACTACGGTCGATGGTCATTTTGATAAAATTATAAATATGTATCTTAAAATTTAATACGTAAAGTAAAATTTATTGTAACATTAATTTTTATTAAATAAAAATATTGTATATAGGTAATTCCAATACTTTTCGACCAAACTAAAAAACTGAGTATCTCCAAACAAGCTCAAAATTAAAAATGTGATAGTAGGTACCAAAAAACATATTTCCCAAATTTTTAACTCTTTAAGTCATGATCTCAATTTTTGGGAGTCTCCTCTGTAACTTTTTTCTACATAAAATTTTTTGATGAAATTTTCAGAAAACATTCTTCAGGTATACCTAAAACACCTCTTAAAGTTTGGTTCATGGGAATTAAAATAGACCCCCAAGCTACAGAACTTCTATATTTCTACTTAAATTCTAACTTTTGACAACTTTAACCTCAAAATATCAAAAAAAGTTATGTGAACTTTATCAAGATAATTAAATTCTGCTTAGCATTTATAATTTAACTTCTTGATATTTTGATAAAGTTCATGTAACTTTCTTTGATATTTTGACGTTGAATTTTTATGTAATATCATGAAAGTTATAAAAGTTAGAACAAAAGTTGAATTATAAATGTTGAGCAGAATTTAATTATCTTGATAAAGTTCAAGTAACTTTTTTTTAAATTATTTGTCAAAAGTTAGAACACAAGTTGAAATATAGAACATATGCATTTTATGTTATATCATGAAAACTATAAGTTAAACAAAAGTTGAATTATAAAAATTAAGTAGAATTAATTTATCACGATAAAGTTCAAGTAACTTTCGTTGAGATTTTGATGTTGAAACTGTCAAAGTTAGAATACAAGTTGAAATATAGACCATATGCACTTTATCTATTATCAGAAAAACTTACAAAAGTTAGTTAGAACAAGTTACTTGCACTTTGCTGATAATTAAATACAACTTTTTTTCTAACTTATAGCTTTGCTGATAAAATGCATATCATCTATATTTCAACTTGAATTCTGACTTTTGACTACTTCAACGTCAAAATATTAAAAAAAGTTACGGGTACTTTATCAAGATAATAAAATTCTGCTAAACATTTATGATTCATATTTTGTTCTAACTTTTATAACTTCCATGATATTTGAATTCTGCACATATTTTATATTTTAACTTTTGAGATGTTTCATGAATTTAGCTCTAAAATCAAGTTATTTTGCAGATTAACAGTTGAAATATCAATAAAAGATTGTTTCAAGTTATTAAGTTAATTAAATTTTCCAACAGACTTTTTTTTAATTTTTTTTTAGATGAAGCTACGTTCGAGAATCTCAAAACTACCCTGTGGTAGCAGTGAGCAGTGACCTCCGCCAACTTCTCCCTGCACCACAAGAGATGCGCCGCCCACGTGAGTTATTCCGTGGAGCGGCAGCAGTAGAGAAAACGGTTGATGCTGATGATGGAAAGATGACTTTGAGATCTACGAGAGGTCTCAAAAAAGAACCCTGTGGTGGCAGTGGCCACCGCCAACCTCCTCTCCCTGTACCACAGGGCCCGCGTGCGTTATTCCGTGGAGCGGCAGCTGTAGAGAGAACGGTTGATGTTGATGATGAAAGGATGACGTTGAGATCTACGAGAGGTCTCAAAAAAGAATCAGCTGTGGTGGCAGTGGCCACCGCCAACTTTCTATCCCTGCACCACCACCAACTTCCTCTCCCTGCACCACAGAGCCCGCGTGAATTATTCCGTGGAGCGGCAGCTGTGGAGAATACGGCTGATGCTGATGATGGAAGGATGACGTTGAGATCTACGAGAGGTCTGAAAAAAGAACCCTGTGGTGGCAATGGCCACCGCCAACTTCCTCTCCCTGCACCACAGGGCCCGCGTGAATTATTCAGTGGAATGGCAGCTGTACAGAGAACGGTTAAAGCTGATGATGAAAGGATGACGTTGAGATCTACGAGACGTCTCAAAAAAGAATCAGCTGTGGTGGCAGTGAATTATTCCGTGGAGCGGCAGCTGTGGAGAATACGGCTGATGCTGATGATGGCAAGATGACGTTGAGATCTACGAAAGTTCTCAAAAAACAAGATGGATTCCGTAGAGCAAAACACAAGGGTGTTACGGTTTAGAAAACAATAGAAATTAATTTAAATAAAGGGGTCATTGTCTGTAGGCAACTATATAAACATTCGTACCAGTAAAAATCATGTTGCCGCGATTTCGGAAATTTCGGAATTTAACAACAATTATTTATTTTGCGTATTGGATAGGAGAATTTTATTACAATATAAAAGCGGTACTGGCAACAATGGAACAGCGCCTCCGCTAGTACATTTTTCAAAATAGTCATTTTTTTTTTGTCCTTATTTTGAATAAAACTCATTGCTCACTCCGCGGTAACCTTCTTTTCGGTTTGGGGTCCATTTGTAACAAGTATGGTATAATTCGTCGTTTTTCACAGTAACATTTATTAAATGTTGTGGATCAAACCATATACAAAGTTACGTAATTAATTGGGATTGTTCGTATTCAATTTCCAATTGCATCGTTTTGATGGATAAAATATTTTGGAACCCCAAACCAAATTACTTTGAGGCCGACTAATATCTCAGGTGAGCACGTGTGTTTTAATTACAATTAATGGTTCAATAATTCGATATTTATTCTGGTGTTAGCATCGATTACAATTACTAATTGTTTTTAGGCCTTTTTTTTTAATACTTGATATTTTAATTCAACATTAAAGTATTCCACTCCATATCCTATATGCAATAATATTAATTTGGCGAGGATATTACTTATTATACCGCGGACGAAGTAGACCGATTGTCGTAGTCCTGGGTGAGATCTATGCTGGCCGACAAATTGCAAAGCCGCGGAACTCTAACCATCGCCACGCGACGAATGACCGCATGGACCTCCAGGAGGATCATCATCGCTACTTCATCGGAGCATCGGATAAATAAGATAAGCTATATAGTGCTATTTCATTTTATTTGTATCAAAACATTTTATACGTGCAATGTATGCATGTTTAATTCCTTTTAATTGCCATTATTACTAATTTAAGTTGATTCGCACTTTTGTGCCCAATTTATTGTCCTTTTGTAATTGATATTGAACTTGTCTTTTTTATATATATATATATATATGAATTTCTTTCGTTAATCCTAATCGTAAGAATAATTTCAAATCACGACCTCGCGGTCAAAGTTATTATCATTTATTGAATATTTCTAGCAATCTTTTTTTGTGTATTCTTTATTTACTTTAGAAATTATATATATTTTATGTTTCTTTTTGCACGTCGGATATTAAATAATTTTATGGGAAAATTCCAAGTGTTATTTATCGTTGTGCCCACTACTTCCAGTACCACACTTTATATTTATTTTTTGTTAACATTTAAAATCCTTTCTTTTTTTGTTTAATAATTACCGTTGTCTAGTTTCGTAATTATGGGTATCGGTACCTAGGAAATATCTGGCTTTAAATAGATTACGTGGAGCCCTCAATTTTAGTCGTCAAACCCCCCCTTTCCCACTGTCAGCTACCGGCAAGCCAGATACTTCTTATATAACACCTCGAACTTTTTTTAAAGAAATCAAACACGTAACAAGGGAAGGGTTGGAGAAGACCTGCGTGGTGGAAGTGGCCACCAAGCCTTAGATCATAAAGGGCAGTTGATGCCTAGTGGTAATACAGGTAAGAGTTGTAAGTATTAACAAGATTGCCATATTTTATTTTTATTTATCGTTTCTTTTAAGCCCAAACTCAGTTAAATTATCCTCAACTAATGATGAGCTCCAAACAAAACCATTGAAACCTAACACAGCGGCAGCATCGCTAAGAACCTCCGAGGAAGAGTTAGCACCTAGCGTTGGAGAGAAAATCTACTGTAAGTGCTAGCAAAGTTTTTCAAATTTGTTTTTATTTACATTCTAATTTTGCCGTCATAATATAGATTAAATTATTATATTTATTTATTTCAAATATATTTTCCATTAAAATATATTCTTTTTTAAATTAATGATTGATTATGTATTACTACGACTTGTTGTTGATGAGTTATTTGTTTTTCGTAGTTAATTTATTCAGCTTCAAAATGTTCTTCCTTTTCATAATTAATGTGGAAAAAAATATTTATTTAAGTTCTTGCTATCAAGATTTCCCAAAATTTCAAATTAATTATAAATATTATATTTAAATCTATTACGTGTCCTTTTTTAATTTATTAGTGTATATGGGAAATTTAGTAGCAAATTAAGACCGACTTACAGGCCTATTTTATAAAACATCGTTCCCGAACTATAATCGCTCCCGAACTATGATCGTTCCCGAACTATGATCGTTCCCGAACTATAATAGTTCAGAACGCATGGCTATTATGCACAATTTACATTACGATTCTCGTTACGCAACGATTGTTTAATAAACAAACTTTTAGTGATCGTTGCAGAGCGATTAATATGATCGTTCGGGAACGGCATCTCTGCTGGCAGTCGTTATGAAAATGTAATCATCTATTTTAATAAATAAATAATAATTAATAATTAAATAAATAGAAAAGTAATAAATTTAGCAGTTGTTAAACTACTTTTTTCCCGATATTTTTTAAAATTAAAATTTGTTAATCATAACCAACATTTTGATCATTGTGCTATAGATAAGTCTTTTTTTTAATTAGTTGTATCAAAAAATATATTATTAAAAATTTAGTTTTTAAAAACAAATTCTATTCAAATACCAAATACTGATTTTTTCTCAAACGTTTAATGCTAATAACAAGTTTTGTTTCTTAGATGCAATTCATTTTATATAATATGCATTTTACTTCAAAATAATAAAACATAAAATTTTGTTTTCAATATATTGAGATTTTGTATGCAACTGTCTACAATATTTTAGAGTAAAACATTAATATATATATACAAAGTGAAATGTATATAGAATAAAGAAATAAAAAATCTAAAAGAAGTGAAAAACCCAACAAACTAATAAGAAATATAAAGAAAAAAAAAACAACAAGACACGACGAAGAAATGGTAAAAGAAAAAAAACACAACGACAAACAATGAAAAGAAAAAGTACAAAAGTAGTAAACATTTAAATAAGAAAAAAGAAAGAAAGATAAAAATAAAATTTAAAAAAAAGTACATGGAATATAAGAAGATACATGAGAAAAATGCAGAACTGGCGGAAGAAATGATAAACAAAAAAAAAATAGAAATACTAAGAACAACGAAAACAAAAAAAGAAAGGGCACGGGATAGAAAGAATAGATAGAGGTTACTGGTTAATGGGGACAGAAGTGGAGGAAAAGAAAAAAAGAAAATGAGGTCTAGGAATAATAAAAACTCTGAAAAGGATAAAAGATACAATAGAAAAAAAGAAGAATAATGAAAAACAACAACGGAGAAAGATTTATTAAGTATCTATACATCAAAAACAATCTAGTAGTAATAAACACCAAATTCAAACACAGAAAAATTCACAAATACACAAAAACACAACCAACCCAGACACAAGAAGAAAAACAGTTAAGATAAAAATAAAAACACACAAACTAAAAGAAACACAAATACAAACGGCATACCAAAAGATAAAATATTTAGAGAAAAAGAAAAAAATAACATGGCTAAAAGAAAAATGAAAAATATTCAAACAAATTATTCTAAAAGCTGCAAAAGAAAGCTTTGCAACAACAAAAATAGTAAACAAAGATATAAAAAAACAATTGGTGGACAAAGAAAGTTAAAAAGGAGATAAGGAGCAAACAAATAATGGAAAAGTTACCTACAAACTAAAAAAATAGAAGACTACAAATAATACAAAGAAAAATGAAATAAAGCAAAAAGAATAATAAAAGAAGCAAAATAAAATCATGGACAAAATTTGAAAAGGAAACAAATGAGAACTTTAACCGAAACCAAAAACTGTTTTACGAAACGTTAAAACATCTAAAACAAAAGAAAAACACAAAATGATAAACATAAAAGATAAAAATAAAAAACTAATAACGAAAAAAGACAAGATAATAGAAAGAGGCAATATTTCCAAAAACCAACAGAACAAGAAATAAAATTAAACAAAACAAGAGAAGATGAAAGAGTGCTTAGAGACAAAAGAACTGAAGAAATAGAAGAACTTAAAAAAGACATAAATATTACATACATTTTAAAACTACATCTACATTTTTACAATCTTTTATTACTCTTTTAAGATCATACCGACCGCTCCTTTGATTTCCCGTGTTGTAGTGAAAACAGCAACTTTGGCGTCATTTCTATTTTCACATATAATTTGATAATTAATTTATTTTTTTACCAGTACATTCAGAAAGGATCAAACTATATTTTCACAGAATATTTTAGTAAAAATATATTTGCACTACCTAAAAACGCATTTATTTCAATATTTGGATTAATTTTTTGGTTATTTTACTAAAATATTCTGACCAAATATACTTTAATTCTTTCTGAATGTTCCAGTAAAAAAATATTTGATTATCAAATTATATGTGGATTTAGCAATGACGCCAAAGTAGCTGTTTTTACTAAAATACTGGAAATCAAGGTAGCGGTCGGTATGCTCTTAAAATCTACCCTACCATTTTATTTCTACTAATAAAATTAATAATTTGTTAATAAAATTACTTATCGTCAGTTCAGCTCATTCAAAAGTTTAAAAATAATATTACACTTATTCATTACTATCAGTTTCAACAATTTTAACAATAATAAATATATTAATATTATAAGTAAATAAAAATATTATATGTCAAATTGACGTTTCGCAACGATTGTCAACATTACATGGTAGCGGCTTGATCGTTCCGCAACGATTATCGAACTGTAACGAGATCGTTACGAGTTATAAAATAGGGGTGTTACTCCTTCATCGGTGCTACAAAACATTAATAAATTTTACAAAATAAAATTAACATTTAAACATTAATACATACAATAAATAAGTTATTTAACATAGAAAAAAACAACTAAAATAGTTTTTTATATTCAAGCGTTAACATGGCGATGGTTTTATTGAAATAGTACAATTTCATTTATTGTGCTTTTTACGGCTATTTTACATCGCCACAGTAAGTCTACGGCTTGTTTAAAGAGGTTTATTTAATTTGTATTTAATACGTAATTCTTTATTATGTCGACATTGGAGCACGATGACAAGTGCCGAGAAAGTCTTTACGTTACTAACTCGCGCGCATGCGCTATTATTCACGCTCGTTCATATACAATAGGTCTGTTCCAACATACAATTTGGACGGTTTGCAAACCGTTCAAACTGTGCACATAAACAAATATTTGTCATCCTTAGGCAATCTTTTATACACAGTAATTTGTTTGTGTGCATAGTTTGAACGGTTTGCAAACCGTCCAAATCGTATGTTGGAACAGACCTATTATTACATCTTAAAATATATTGGGGGAGTGGTCAAATTTTATAAATTATTTATTATATAATCTTTTTAAATTAGCCAATATTTCGGAGTTAATATTACTGCTTCTTCAGAGCTATTTATACGATGGTTATAAATATAAATTTCATGTAGTTGATTATAAAAATATAAAAATATTATAAAATGTCAATAAGACAAAAATAATTATTTAATAAAATGTCAATAAGACAAAAATCCGAGTTAGTTAGTTTAGATTTTTGGCGTATCAGCCTAATAAGACTATTAACGCCGATTCTTTTCTCTAACTATGAAAAGTGTGAAATAATATGCTGTAAAATGGCATATTAAAGAATAAAATTAAATAAATAAATAAATAAACAACAAAGATAAAATAAACGTTCACAAACTTTAATGACTATAGCAATAATGACTAGATAGTTCCAGCAGTGTCTAGGGTATAAAAAGTCCTAAACACTGCTGGATTTTACGATATACAAACATTAATCATAATAAATTAACAATTATATCCATACACCCAATTTGCTCTGTCGAATAAATTCGAACAGACGATCGACTTCAACGATCTGATCGCCCAAGACAATCGACAAACTGGGTGATAATTCAGACGTAACTCTTTGTTCCGAAAACTGCCGACAATCCAATAAGATATGACGAACAGTCAATGGGACATTACAAGTATCACAAACTGGCGGCACCTCAGATGCCAACAAATGCCTGTGAGTCCATCGACAGTGACCGATGCGAAGTCGCGTGAGGATAACCTCTTCCCTACGCTTCGGCCTGCATGACGAACTCCACGGTGTAATAACGCTTTTAGTGCATCGCAGCTTGTTGTCTTGAATAGCAAACCACTCAGTTTGCCAGCTAGACAGCAGCTTTTGATGTGGAAAATTACAAATATCCCTAACGCATACTTTAAATGATACATATTCAGCGCTAGTTATTGCCAATTTGGCAAGCGCATCAGCTTTTTCATTGCCACTGATACCTACGTGACTGGGGATCCAGACAAAGTTAACAGTGACATTTATCTGAGACACCTGAAGCAAAATTGAATGAATTTGCCTCAGCAAGTAATGATCAGGATATTGGTCATCTACGGCGTTTAATGCACTCAACGAGTCTGTACATATAACATAATTTGTACCTGCGCTTAGTTGGATGTAGAGAAGAGCCTGATAGATAGCATACAGTTCTGCAGTATACACGCTGCTAACACTTGGCAAGCCAAATGTAAATTGCAGCTCATCTACCAGAAAAGCACAACCCACACCGTCGTTATTTTTTGAGCCATCGGTATAAATCCAAGTGGCATTTACATTCATTGCTTAAATTTTTGCAAATTCAGTTCGATATTCAACTGGTAAAGTTGAAACTTTGCTCATTCTCGATAATGCAGTATTTAACCTTGGACGTTGAAAAGTCCAAGGAGGATCGCGTCAGTAAGACAGTTGATATACATCAGGGAGTTGGAAATCCAGTTCCCGAAGTATATTGCAATTTCTTACAGTAACCGGTTTTTGGGACCGTATCCTGATGTTGTATAGATCGTCGAGACCATTATTGTACACGACAGGAAACGTCGGATGCAAGCGTTTAGCTTTTAGTTTCGCGGCGTACCTAACAGTCAAAATTTTACGCCGAAGACAGAGTGATGGTTCAGCTGCCTCACACAAAACACTAGCAATAGGGCTAGTAGGATCAACAATACGTAATATGGATGGAGATGCGGAAGCATATATTATGGAACCATAATCTAGTTTTGAGCGCACCAAAGCGCGATGCAAAAGTAGCATTGTTTTTCAATCCGCTCCCCATGACTTTCCACTCAACGACCTGAGCAAGTTTAGTTCCGGGACACATCTTGTTCTCAGATTTATTAAATGAGGACGCCAAGTCAGCGCACGGTCAAATGTGACACCGAGAAATCGAACTCATTCCTGTACAGGAATGGGTTCTTCCCCAAGATATAATAAAGGGTCACCGTGTGAGGTTCGCCTTCTACAAAAATGGATAAGCAACGTTTTGCTTGTAGAAAAAATGAATCCATTGTTATTAGCCCAGCTCAAAATGTGATTGATTGTTAACTGAAGTTGACGTTCCAATGTTGGCATGTTTCTCGAGGCACAATAGATAGCTACGTCATCAACATACATAAATCCGCTTACCAGATGCTTGATGAACTGACTTATGCCGTTAATCGCTATCATAAATAGTGTCACGCTTAGAATAGACCCCTGAGGAATACCATTCTGTTGCTGACGTATGCCCGAGATGCTGTCACCTACACGTACCTTAAATGAACGGGAAGTTAAAAAGCTTTGTATAAACAATGCCATGCTTCCGCGAATACCCCATGAATCAAGCGTTCGTAGAACATTGTACTTCCACGTCATGTCATATGCTTTCGCAATGTCAAAGAATACAGCGACAAGATGTTGATTCTGTACAAAACCTTTTTTAATTGCTGTATCCAACCGAACAAGGTGATCAGTCGTAGAACGATGACGCCTTGAACCACATTGTATGTCAGCAATTAAACCTCTTGAATCTAATAACCAAGTAAGACGCTTATTGATCATTCTTTCTAGTAACTTGCATAAGCAGCTAGTTAGAGAGATAGGCCTATAACTTGTCGGGAGCTTTTTATCTTTACCAGGTTTAAGTACTGGTACTATTATAGCAAGTTTCCACGACTCAGGACAATACCCTTCTGACCATATCCGGTTATAGAGTGCCAACAGTTGAAGTTTGGCAGAGCGACTTAATTGCTTAAGCATAGCGTTGTGTATCGAATCGACACCTGGAGCAGTATTGTGTGCTTCAGATAATGCCGAGTCAAATTCCCAAACACTAAACGGTGCGTTATATAATTCATCTTTAGCAGAGATAAATGACAGAACGCTTTTCTCCATGTTAATTTTAATATCTCGGAAATTTTCATCGTAATTATTATCGCTGGATGCGTCAAAATAAACATCGGCCAGAATATTCGAAATGTCAAGGGGATTGGTAATAATTTGATCACCCGACAATAACCCACTAATAGGTAATGATGCGGTTCGGCCAGAAATTTTTCTGACTTTTTCCCACACCTTCCCGACGGGGGTTCTCGAATTAATAGAAGTAACATATTCTGACCATGATTCTCTTTTAGCTTTTCTGCATGTTCTTCGAGCAACAGCTTTGTACCTCAAATAAAGTAATAGGTTCTCTTCTGTTGGAGAGTGGTTAAATTTACGAAAAGAACGGCGTTTGTTTAGTTTAGCTTGCTCACAATCAAAATTCCACCAAGGAACAGGCTCTCTGCGAGGTTTTCCGGAAGATAACGGTATACTCGCATGTGCTGCCTGTATGATAGAATCGGTATAAGTTTCAATATCTTCGTCGATAGTGGCTTGGACACTGTCATCGTAATCAAACACTTGAACAAACGTATTCCAATCGGCATCTTTTATTCTCCAATTTCGATGACGGTTTTCATTAATTACATGACCAAGCACGCGAATGAATATGGGAAAGTGGTCACTATCATAAATATATTCCGAGACTTCCCAATCCAGCAATGCTGCGATACTTGGAGAACAAATGGTAAGGTCAATAGCCGAGAATGATCTATTGGCCACGGAAAAGTAGGTATTGTTACCTTTATTTAAGATAACTAAATCCGTTTCTGAAAAAAGATTGGCCAAGTTACGACCTCGCACATCAGTTCGATTTGAGCCCCACATAGTGTTATGAGCATTAAAATCGCCCATTAGCAGGAATGGGGACGGAAGTTGTTCAAGTAATTGATCAATCAAACAAATGTCCAAACTGACATTTGGCGGAATAAAAATTGAGCAAAT
Source organism: Tachinus rufipes (assembly GCA_963932245.1). Lineage (NCBI taxonomy): Eukaryota > Metazoa > Arthropoda > Insecta > Coleoptera > Staphylinidae > Tachinus > Tachinus rufipes. The sequence goes on from OZ010747.1 coordinate 57,909,849, forward strand.
GGTCAGTGCAAAAGGGATATGTAGTTGAACGGCTACTGCTTCTAATGCAGTGTTGACACGGAGTTCTTTACTGAAAACCGTATCACGGACCAATAAAGCCGTTCCACCCTGAGCACGATCAACATTTGCACGATCTTTTCTATAAATAGTATAACCACAAAGATTAACAGAATATTCAACCTTAAAATTTGTTTCCTGTAAGGAAACGCAAATAAGTGAATTTTCGGATAATAATATTTTAAAGGATTCGTAGTGTGAATTATATCCGTTGCAGTTCCATTGTATAATGGTTGAAACCATTTTTGATGTTATGTTGCGAACGTAATTTTAACTCTTTGTTTATTAGCGTTTTTTTGTTTAACTTCAAAATTATCGTCTGGGGGAGTAGAACTCCCACTAATTGGCATAATTTCATCTGTCAGAGTAGATGGCGCGGAAAGAACTTCCACATCCATCGACTCTAACGACACGTCAATATTGGGGTCTGTGGGCGCAGGATCGCTATAAACCTGCACCTCAGGTGGCGGTAGCCTAGATTGGGCTGCCGTCTTTGCAGGCTTTGACTCGGACTGAGCCTTTGCCTGTTTAGGCTTTGACTTGGAAGTCGCAACCTTAGTTGGTTTTGGCCCGATACGAGTCAATACCTTAGATGGTTTAGGCTTTAAATAAGCCCCCATTTTGAGTGGTTTTGCTTGAAGTCCCACTCGTTGTGACCTTGGACCGGATTGGGCCGTAGTCGGTTTTGGTTTTGAGCCTGATGGGCCCGCAACCAGTTTTTGACCCTTCACATTAGAGTCCTTGTCTTTATTTAAAGAAGTTTTTGAAATAGCAGTAAATGTCATAATCGGTGTTTGTTGAATAATAGGTGTTTCAGCAACTGAAGCAAACGATCTAGAAAAGGTAGGAGCCGTAATTGCTCTATACTTCTTTTGAGCATCAAAGTAAGAGAGTTTGTCTGTGACTCTGATCTCAGCTATCTTCCTTTCCTCTTTCATTTTTGGGCAGTCTCGGGAATAAACGGGATGCTTACCTTTGCAATTCACACATAAAGGTGAACTGTTGCATGGATCAGGGTCATGTTTCTCCTTACTGCATTTTGCACATGTTGCAACACCTGGACACCTAACTGCAGTGTGTCCAAAACGTTGGCATTGGAAACACCTCATTGGGTTACCGGGCGAGTAACATATGCCACCTTAACTTCATTTGGGAGCCGTTCAGAATCGAATGTTAAAATCATAGATGTTGTATCTCTGACTTCACCATCCTTTCTACGGGTTAGTTTTTTAATATCGATAACGCCTTGCGACGCCAGTTCCTGTTTGCATTCGTCTACAGTTGTGTATAACAACTCATACCATGAAATTACTCCCTTCGAAATATTGAGGGATTTATGCGGTTCAACTGTCACCGCAATGTTACCTAACGACGTGCATTCCTGCATTTTACTGCTCTGCAATTTATCTTTTACTTCAATAAGCAAGGTACCGTCTCTTAACTTCTTACATGAATTTAAAGTTCCATTAATAATATTGGAAATGGTCCTATGAATTAGGAAGGGAGAAACCTCCTTTAGACTCTGGCCATTTTCAGAACATTTAACAATCAAATATCTAACAAACTTTCTGCTTGTACTATTTCTATCTTCATTAGCTCTCTCGTCCGTAAACGGGCGAGATCGTTTGGTTGGAGGTTTAGAATCTACCATAATAAACTCCGTCAACTTCATCGCTCAATCTCCCCACCCACCACGGAGCCACATATGGGACGCTACATCACAAACTAATGCAGTCGCCAGGGCTAATCAAGCGATATAGGTTTCATAGATGTAAATGAAAGACTTCCGCGAACACAAAGAATACTATCGGGAACCAACCGTAGCAGATTGTGAACCTTTCATCGATCACCACATAATTAATTCCTCACCCTAACGTTAAACAAAACAAGCCGATTGATTAAAACTGGGTTAGGTTTAACCTCCCGTTTTACCAGAAGCTAGGGCCAAAGCAGTGTGTTGGAACTAATACTCTTTTAAACCTGAGTATTAGCCCCTCAACTACCAGGATCCCCATTTTCTGACTTTCGGGTCACCGCGCACGGCAAACACGCAAGTGAGTTACACAAGGTGTTATGTGAAAATTGTCAAAAATAAACTCACAAATAAGTTTGATTTGTCCCAGACGAACTGTGGGTTTTTTAACGAGGTTATCTCCTCGCCTATTGGTCGCCTTTTACGACCAGCAAAGGGGCTAGCGGAAGTATTCTTTTGCGCCACCCCCTCCTGCAGGGGGGGACAAAAATCCGAAAATAAATAAAAATAAAAATAATTATATTCGCAAAAATTTAAAATACAACATATGTATATATGTATATATATATATTTGGATGTTGTAGCTAACAATGTAAAACAAAAAAATTGATATATTTTTTTTTTTAAATAAAGTATTATGATAACTGCATTTTGTATGGTGTGTTTTGATGGACAGTGCTTCTGATGATAAAACATTAACTTCACCAAAGAATAGAGAAGCGCCAAGGTATATAGTTATCAATCTATTATCGGTTTCACAGAAGTACCTGTCACGATAAACAACATACATAGAGAAGTAGTGATTTACGGTGAACTGAGTAGCTGTAAAGAACTATACTTTTCCTTCAATACGACTCGCTACATCAAATACTATGTTCAGTAACAAACTCAATAATGCTGCCCTGATCTGGATAGATAAAATAAAAGAGGGAATCAAACTGGACCATTTAAACAGGGTACAAAGAAGATGCGAACTTAGAATAACATCTCATTAGAAGCGGTACAGGTAATTGCAGACCTAATCCCTATACACCAATTTGCAGAAGAAAGGGAAGGCTCGTACCTAAATTAAAAAAAAAAAAAAATACGTGCAGGGACAGGTCGAAGTATAAATGGACTCGGAGATGAAACACGGGAAAGTTTATTATTTTCTAAGATAAAGCTGGTTTTTTTTTTAGTGCGGTCTGGTGAACCTTAACTGGGCAAGCCATATCCTACACATAAGCCTTTGTTTAGCAAAGTCTAAAAAATTCCCGTTGAAGGTTATATCATTAAGAGTAAAAAAAATATTAGATTCAGATTGCGGATGAATTTACAAAAGTAAATTGGAAGTTCCTCAGCTAGAAATTTCTTTTAAAATGTTAGTAATTGAAAAAATACTGACTGACAATCTCAAAATTCAAACAGAGATTTCTTTTTAAAAAAGTAACTGTTATTTTATTGATTGCTCGATTTCAAGATGTATTAAGAAGTTTAACAGATTGTAACCATTCAGTATCAACCATGACATTAAAATTTTGTGTAACGGGTTGCTTCCAGCAAGTACTTGGTGATCATATAAATAATATACAATTTATATGATAACACATTTTATAGTGACAGCTATATGCAACCAATATTTATTTCAATAAGCCGGAGAATTTTCAAACAGTTACCGTGTTGGTGATGCAAAAGTACATCTGTTCCAAATATTTGTTGATACCACTAAATCGCCCAAAAACACCTTTAGAAATACGGTATCAAAATGCTTATATTAAAACTAGTAATTGTAATGAAAGAGTTGATTGAGTAAAGAAGAGATTTCCAGTATTATTTGTGAGAATACAAATAAAACTGAAGAACGTACGTCGTATCGTTGACAAACCTCAATATCCGTATGAAGATATTAGAAGCATTAAACTATAAACACAAATCGCATAGTAAGCGTTTAAATAAGCATTTTAGATTGGTCCAGAAATTATTTTGTTATCTTTTTCATCTATTTGTATAAAATTTTCTCTAATGTCCAGAGAATAAGAGGTTACTTTCTTTTTGCAAAACTCGAACTCTAAGTTTACTTGTCAAACCCTTTTCCAAACAGGCAATGCAGCAACAATAAATAATGCTTTTTAAAACATACATTTGATTTTATTATTTGATTTTATTTATTAGTATAATGAATTTTATTAACCTAACCTTTTTATGGAGACCAAGACCAGAGAAAAAGCGACGAGAATAAAGAATAAATAATGGCTATGAAATAAACAGACGTATAGTGTCTGTAATGCATCTCTTGGGTGAGATGGAATAAATTTATTTTGTGGACTCATGGACATAGGAATAGGTTTGAGCAAAAACACTTACAATCTCATTGTAGCTCACATGCATAGTGCGTCAAAATCGGTGTTTAATTTTTCGTGTAAAATAGCAATTGAAGAGGAAAAACACAAAAACAAAACAAAATGAGATTCCTCTTCCCAATCTGAAAGTGTCCGGGGATAGTTCGTAAAAAAAAGAGACTTTAGTTCATTATTTGGAGTTACTTTATTGATTGGATATGCTACTGGCAAAGTTATTGATATTGTTGTCAAAAGTAATTTTTGTAAAAACTGCTTAGAGTGGAAAGATAAGAATTCTGAGGAATATAAACAGTGGTACGAAGCGCACGAGCTAAATTATACTTGTAATCACACCGGCTCGGCTGGTCTAATGGAAATAGACACGGTAAAAGAAATGTTTTCTTCCTCGAAAGAAAAGTTTGGCGTTCGTTCCGTTGGAGATGTAAATGTTAAAACGTCCAACGCATTAATAGATTCAAAACCATATGGCGAGGACTTGGTTGTTAAAAAGTGCGACTGTGTTGGTCATGTCAAGAAACAAATAGGCGCACGTTTGCGAACTGTAAAAAAAAAAACTTGGGGACAAAGGAAAGTTAACGGACTCTGTTATAAAAAAGCTTACCAATTATTACGGTCTTACTATAAGACGCAATGTTAATTTGGCAGATGATATGACAAAAAAAATAATGGCAACCTATCATCACAAAACTTCTACAAATAAGAATCCGCGTCACAAATTCTGTCCGAATAGAGCAGATTTCTTAAAACCATCCAGCGCCTCTTCACCCAGAAGTTGCTAAAGTATTCTACCTATTTACGAGAATCATTCAAGAAAAGACTTGTTGGAAAGGTGCTTGGGCGGTCATACACAGAATAACAAATAAAGTTTCAACAGCACTGTATGAAAATTATGCTCTAAACATCTGCACTCCGGCACAAAAGTTGTTGAAACCTGTGCATATATTGCTACTGCTCTCTTTAATAAAGGTTATTTTAGTGTTCTGAGAATCTTACAAACTCTCGATATAATTGTTGCAGTCCAATGTAGTTCATTTGCTCAGGAAATGGATACCCAGCAGATAAAAAGACAAGGTCATCGCAGTAGAGAATGTACAAAAGAATCGCAAACAACACGAAAATAACAGCAATCAGAATAAAAAACCTAAAGATCTCCAAAAAAAAAAATTAAACTTTTTTGCTCATTTTTTTTGTACCAAAAACTTTAAACGCGTTTTTTTCAAAACTATGTTTTCTGAATTGGCGTACACAATTACTGAAAAACTAATTAACGGTCTACTTTAAACTTACCATACTTTAACATAATTGACTTCTATATAAATATAAAATTATTAAAGAAAAAACTATTTGAAGCTTTGGACCAAAGATGCTCCACGATCTTTTGAACAAATAACTTAATTTTTGTTGCGTTATTGTGCTAAAAAGGTTTTACGTAGACTGCATTTATATATTCCAAATTAAAAAAAATATTATATCTTATTCTGTGCGATGGACCAGGATTCACCTTAATGCAGATTGGTCCTTTCAACCAGATTAATACACAATTCTCCATGTTGCAATTATACATTTGTAGCTTTTGCACTTAATTTGCACCCAATCTTCATAATTGCTAATCCGACTACTAACGATTATTTATCCATTTACAACATTTTCTGGCAAATATGAAGATTGGGTGTCAATCATAAGATTTATTTAGTTTATTAGTTCATCATAACAACGGGCTTTCAGAAACATAAAAATTCTACTATTTTCATTTATCTCTGGAAGAATAGAATTGAAAAACCGCACATAATAATACAATTGCTTAGGATCTTTTGAAGAACAGATTCGAAAATAAGCAAATCATCATATTAAACCATGTTTGAGGTTTTTGAGCTTCTTAAAGATGTAACTTGGGTGCTCTCGAATATTTTTAAGAACCAGTTAATTGGATTTTGAAACCAAACGTGACTGGGAAGAATCATTAACTAGATCAAGGTTTCTTACGTACGTTGAATTGAAGCAGTTTCTCTCACTGCAATTATCGAGGAGGCCACCATCGAAACAACACATTCAATCTAAGATAACTCATCAGCCTAGAACCATTAATGCTTTAGCAGCAGTAAAACCAATTAGCTGTCATGCATTGGAAGTCACTACCTTAATTGATGTCCAATATTCTTGCACCTTAATGGACAAGAACAAATTCAAGATATTGAAAGATTGAAACTTTGTAGTAATTGTTTTCGACTGAACCACAAGGTAAATCAATGCAGAGCATGCAAAAATGCCACAACAAGCATTACACACTTGCCTATTGACAATCAATATGAAGAACCAACTAATGCATATCATGTATCACAACCAATGAAACCTGCACATGTGTTTCTCTCAACTGCCATAATTCTTCTTGAAGAAAGCAGTGGTTTCATGTAACCTCTCTTGGACTCCGCATTTTTATATTTGATCAGAAATCGATTTATTAACTGGAATAAATTTATTTAACTCGCTTTTATGTATCGGTCAGTTTGCACCAACGAATCAACATCCGTGGCTAAAAAAACACATTCAGGATGGATCATTTTTGAAAACCAATAAACCAGCCGACTATGATGACGCAAAATGTTCGTGGAGGAGTTAATGAAATTTATGCCAACCGGCCAACTTCAAATAAGGAAAACAATTGACCAGCGAAATTACTATGAAAAATATTCCGTTATGCAAAAAAAAAGAAACGATTATTTAAAATATTTAAATATTTTAAAAATGATTACACTTTATTTATGTTTATTTTAAATATCAAATTGTAATGCAATATGTTATTATAATTTTTTTAATAAATTATTCCTTATTTCATTGTCTAATTAACTTATTATTTCGGGGGCTCTATAACTAGGTGTAAACTCAGAACACACTGAACAGTGACTTGTATACCGTATACATCATGTTTTTACAGGATCTTTCGTTAAGTTCGAACATATTTTAATTATTAGTTTATATTTTATTTGTTGTGCATTTGGAACTTATTAAAGACTGACATAACCCCACTATAATGCGTAACATATAAATGTTAAAACATGTTTCAACAGTGTTATGCATGCTGCATGACAAATTAAGACCGACTTGAACTGTACATAGATTGAGCTTATTAAAAATTATATGTTACTTTCATCACATTAAATAAACTCCAATAAATTATGTGTCTTGTGCTTGTGAGTAAATTTATTTTTAAATTTAAATTTGCTGTATATAATTAATTTAATATTAAGTTCCAACCAATTAAATTTAAAGTAGATGTATTATTATATTCACAGAACAATGGGAATAAATACATCGATAAAACAAATAACTTCCAAATATAAATCGAGCAGAATATTGGGAAAGAACAATGAAGAGAAAGATGGAAGAACCTTAGATGAATAAAGCAATATCAGATTTAGTTCCAGGAATAAATATGTCGATGGAACGGTGCGAACAACGAACTGCCGAGCAAAATATTGCTAGAGGGCAATGAAGAGAATGATGAACAACCTCAGATGAATAACAAAAATATTCGAAGAAAAACGACGAAATATTAATTGTTTCACAAATAACAATTTAATCAATGTTGAATTTGCAAATAAAAATTATAAATTCGTTATAATTATAACGAAAATCCACACACACTTTTTTAATTAGTTAGTTAGTTTAGATTTTTGGCGTATCAGCCTAATAAGACTATTAACGCCGATTCTTTTCTCTAACTAAAAAAGTGTAAAACAATATGCTGTAAAATGGCATATTAAAGAATAAAATTAAATATATAAATAAATAAATAAACAACAAAGATAAAATAAACGTTCACAAACTTTAATGACTATAGCAATAATGACTAGATAATTCCAACAGTGTCTAGGGTGTAAAAAGTCCTAAACACTGCTGGATTTTACGATACACAAACATTAATCATAATAAATTAACAATTATATCCATACACCCAATTTGCTCTGTCGAATAAATTCGAACAGACGATCGACTTCAACGATCTGATCGCCCAAGACAATCGACAAACTGGGTGATAATTCAGACGTAACTCTTTGTTCCGAAAACTGCCGACAATCCAATAAGATATGACGAACAGTCAATGGAACATTACAAGTATCACAAACTGGCGGCACCTCAGATGCCAACAAATGCCTGTGAGTCCATCGACAGTGACCGATGCGAAGTCGCGTGAGGATAACCTCTTCCCTACGCTTCGGCCTGCATGACGAACTCCACGGTGTAATAACGCTTTTAGTGCATCGCAGCTTGTTGTCTTGAATAGCAAACCACTCAGTTTGCCAGCTAGACAGCAGCTTTTGATGTAGAAAATTACAAATATCTCTAACGCAAACTTTAAATGAAACATATTCAGCGCTAGTTATTGCCAATTTGGCAAGCGCATCAGCTTTTTCATTGCCACTGATACCTACGTGACTGGGGATCCAGACAAAGTTAACAGTGACATTTATCTGAGACACCTGAAGCAAAATTGAATGAATTTGCCTCAGCAAGTAATGATCAGGATATTGGTCATCTATGGCGTTTAATGCACTCAACGAGTCTGTACATATAACATAATTTGTACCTGCGCTTAGTTGGATGTAGAGAAGAGCCTGATAGATAGCATACAGTTCTGCAGTATACACGCTGCTAACACTTGGCAAGCCAAATGTAAATTGCAGCTCATCTACCAGAAAAGCACAACCCACACCGTCGTTACTTTTTGAGCCATCGGTATAAATCCAAGTGGCATTTACATTCATTGCTTGAATTTTTGCAAATTCAGTTCGATATTCAACTGGTAAAGTTGAAGCTTTGCTCATTCTCAATAATGCAGTATTTAACCTTGGACGTTGAAAAGTCCAAGGAGGATCGCGACAGTAAGACAGTTGATATACATCAGGGAGTTGGAAATCCAGTTCCCGAAGTATACTGCAATTTCTTATAGCAACCGGTTTTTGGGACCGTATCCTGATGTTGTATAGATCGTCGAGACCATTATTGTACACGACAGGAAACGTCGGATGCAAGCGTTTAGCTTTTAGTTTCGCGGCGTACCTAATTGTCAAAATTTTACGCCGAAGATAGAGTGATGGTTCAGCTGCCTCACACAAAACACTAGCAATAGGGCTAGTGCGAAATGCGCCAGTTGCTAAACGAATTCCAGTATGGTGAGCAGGATCAACAATACGTAATGTGGATGGAGCTGCGGAAGCATAGATTATGGAACCATAATCTAGTTTTGAGCGCACCAAAGCGCGATGCAGAAGTAGCATTGTTTTCCGATCCGCTCCCCATGACTTTCCACTCAACGACCTGAGCAAGTTTAGTGCCGGGACACATCTTGATCTCAGATTTATTAAATGAGGACGCCAAGTCAGCGCACGGTCAAATGTGACACCGAGAAATCGAACACTATCCTGTACAGGAATAGGTTCTCCCCCAAGATATAATAAAGGGTCACCGTGTGGGGTTCGCCTTCTACAAAAATGGATAAGCAACGTTTTACCAGTAGAAAAAGTGAATCCATTCTTATTAGCCCAGTTCAAAATGTGATTGATTGTTAACTGAAGTTGACGTTCCAATGTTGCCATGTTTCTCGAAGCACAATAGATAGCTACGTCGTCAACATACATACATCCGTTTACCGGATGCTTGATGAACTGACTTATGCCGTTAATCGCTATCATAAATAGTGTCACGCTTAGAATAGACCCCTGAGGAATACCATTCTGTTGCTGACGTATGCCCGAGATGTTGTCACCTACACGTACCTTAAATGAACGGGAAGTTAAAAAGCTTTGTATAAACAATGCCATGCTTCCGCGAATACCCCATGAATGAAGCGTTCGTAGAACATTGTACTTCCACGTCATGTCATATGCTTTCGCAATGTCAAAGAATACAGCGACAAGATGTTGATTCTGTACAAAAGCATTTTTAATTGCTGTATCCAACCGAACAAGGTGATCAGTCGTAGAACGGTGACGCCTTGAACCACATTGTATGTCAGCAATTAAACCTCTTGAATCTAATAACCAAGTAAGACGCTTATTGATCATTCTTTCTAGTAACTTGCATAAGCAGCTAGTTAGAGAGATAGGCCTATAACTTGTCGGGAGCTTTTTATCTTTACCAGGTTTAAGTACTGGTACTATGATAGCAAGTTTCCACGACTCAGGACAATACCCTGCTGACCATATCCGGTTATAGAGTGCCAACAATTGAAGTTTGGCAGAGCGACTTAATTGCTTGAGCATAGCATTGTGTATCAAATCGACACCTGGAGCAGTATTGTGTGCTTCAGATAATGCCGAGTCAAATTCCCAAACACTAAACGGTGCGTTATATAATTCATCTTCAGCAGAGATAAATGACAGAACGTTTTTCTCCATGTTAATTTTAATATCTCGGAAATTTTCATCGTAATTATTATCGCTGGAAGCGTCAAAATAAACATCGGCCAGAATATTCGAAATGTCAAGGGGATTGGTAATAATTTGATCACCCGACAATAACCCACTAATAGGTAATGATGCGGTTCGGCCAGAAATTTTTCTGACTTTTTCCCACACCTTCCCGACGGGGGTTCTCGAATTAATAGAAGTAACATATTCTGACCATGATTCTCTTTTAGCTTTTCTGCATGTTCTTCGAGCAACAGCTTTGTACCTCAAATAAAGTAATAGGTTCTCTTCTGTTGGAGAGTGGTTAAATTTACGAAAAGAACGGCGTTTGTTTAGTTTAGCTTGCTCACAATCAAAATTCCACCAAGGAACAGGCTCTCTGCGAGGTTTTCCGGAAGATAACGGTATACTCGCATGTGCTGCCTGTATGATAGAATCGGTATAAGTTTCAATATCTTCGTCGATAGTGGCTTGGACACTGTCATCGTAATTAAACACTTGAACAAACGTATTCCAATCGGCATCTTTTATTCTCCAATTTCGATGACGGTTTTCATTAATTACATGACCAAGCACGCGAATGAATATGGGAAAGTGGTCACTATCATAAAGATATTCCGAGACTTCCCAATCCAGCAATGCTGCGATACTTGGAGAACAAATGGTAAGGTCAATAGCCGAGAATGATCTATTGGCCACGGAAAAGTAGGTATTGTTACCTTTATTTAAGATAACTAAATCCGTTTCTGAAAAAAGATTGGCCAAGTTACGACCTCGCACATCAGTTCGATTTGAGCCCCACATAGTGTTATGAGCATTAAAATCGCCCATTAGCAGGAATGGGGACGGAAGTTGTTCAAGTAATTGATCAATCAAACGAATGTCCAAACTGACATTTGGCGGAATATAAATTGAGCAAATGGTCAGTGCAAAAGGGATATGTACTTGAACGGCTACTGCTTCTAATGCAGTGTTGACACGGAGTTCTTTACTGAAAACCGTATCACGGACCAATAAAGCCGTTCCACCCTGAGCACGATCAACATTTGCACGATCTTTTCTATAAATAGTATAACCACGAAGATTAACAAAACATTCAACCTTAAAATTTGTTTCCTGTAAGGAAACGCAGATAGGTGAATTTTCGGATAATAATATTTTAAAGGATTCGTAGTGTGAATTATATCCGTTGCAGTTCCATTGTATAATGGTTGAAACCATTTTTGATGTTATGTTGCGAACGTAATTTTAACTCTTTGTTTATTAGCGTTTTTTTGTTTAACTTCAAAATTATCGTCTGGGGGAGTAGAACTCCCACTAATTGGCATAATTTCATCTGTCAGAGTAGATGGCGCGGAAAGAACTTCCACATCCATCGACTCTAACGACACGTTAATATTGGGGTCTGTGGGCGCAGGATCGCTAGAAACCTGCACCTCAGGTGGCGGTAGCCTAGATTGGGCTGCCGTCTTTGCAGGCTTTGACTCGGACTGAGCCTTTGCCTGTTTAGGCTTTGACTTGGAAGTCGCAACCTTGGTTGGTTTTGGCCCGATACGAGCCAATACCTTAGATGGTTTAGGCTTTAAAAAAGCCCCCATCTTGAGTGGTTTTGCTTGAAGTCCCAATCGTTGTGACCTTGGACCGGATTGGGCCGTAGTCGGTTTTGGTTTTGAGCCTGATGGGCCCGCAACCGGTTTTTGACCCTTCACATTAGAGTCCTTGTCTTTATTTAAAGAAGTTTCTGAAATAGCAGTAAATGTCATAATCGGTGTTTGTTGAATAATAGGTGTTTCAGCAACTGAAGCAAACGATCTAGAAAAGGTAGGAGCCGTAATTGCTCTATACTTCTTTTGAGCATCAAAGTAAGAGAGTTTGTCTGTTACTCTGATCTCGGCTATCTTCCTTTCCTCTTTCATTTTTGGGCAGTCTCGGGAATAAACGGGATGCTTACCTTTGCAATTCACACATAAAGGTGAACTGTTGCATGGATCAGGGTCATGTTTCTCCTTACTGCATTTTGCACATGTTGCAACACCTGGACACCTAACTGCAGTGTGTCCAAAACGTTGGCATTGGAAACACCTCATTGGGTTAGGAATAAACGGGCGAACCGGGCGAGTAACATATGCCACCTTAACTTCATTTGGGAGCCGTTCAGAATCGAATGTTAAAATCATAGATGTTGTATCTCTGACTTCACCATCCTTTCTACGGGTTAGTTTTTTAATATCGATAACGCCTTGCGACGCCAGTTCCTGTTTGCATTCGTCTACAGTTGTGTATAACAACTCATACCATGAAATTACTCCCTTCGAAATATTTAAGGATTTATGCGGTTCAACTGTCACCGCAATGTTACCTAACGACGTGCATTCCTGCATTTTACTGCTCTGCAATTTATCTTTTACTTCAATAAGCAAGGTACCGTCTCTTAACTTCTTACATGAATTTAAAGTTCCATTAATAATATTGGAAATGGTCCTATGAATTAAGAAGGGAGAAACCTCCTTTAGACTCTGGCCATTTTCAGAACATTTAACAATCAAATATCTAACAAACTTTCTGCTTGTACTATTTCTATCTTCATTAGCTCTCTCGTCCGTAAACGGGCGAGATCGTTTGGTTGGAGGTTTAGAATCTACCATAATAAACTCCGTCAACTTCATCGCTCAATCTCCCCACCCACCACGGAGCCACATATGGGACGCTACATCACAAACTAATGCAGTCGCCAGGGCTAATCAAGCGATATAGGTTTCATAGATGTAAATGAAAGACTTCCGCGAACACAAAGAATACTATCGGGAACCAACCGTAGCACATTGTGAACCTTTCATCGATCACCACATAAATAATTCCTCACCCTTAAGTTAGATAACGAGCCGATTGGTTAAAACTGGGTTAGGTTTAACCTCCCGTTTTACCAGAAGCTAGGGCCAAAGCAGTGTGTTGGAACAAATACTCTTTTAAACCTGAGTATTAGCCCCTCAACTACCAGGATCCCCTTTTCCTAGCTTTCGGGTCACCGCGCACGGCAAACACGCAGGTGAGTTTTACAAGATGTTCTGTAAATTTTGTCAAAAATAAACTCACAAATAAGTTTGACTTGTCCCAGACGAACTGTGGGTTTTTTAACGAGGTTATCTCCTCGCCTATTGGTCGCCTTTTACGACCAGCAAAGGGGCTAGCGGAAGTATTCTTTTGCACCACCCCCTCCCGCAGGGGGGACTTTTTTAATTAATTTATATATGAAATTGCACGATTTAATTTATTTTATGCTGTTGCAATCACTTCAATTTGTGTGTGTGTGTTTTCTAATACAGTTCTGTTATATTGTAACTGTAGCAGAAGTTAAAAATGCTCTCCACTCTACTCAGCCCGCTTAACCTCCATGTTGCCTGGCAGAATTCACAAACTGAACTAACTATTCAAATAAAATCAATACTTTACAGTACAGTATTATGATTTGTTGGCTGCTGATCACATGTTCACGGTGCAACCAATCGGATATTTTAAATATTGTGGAATATTACTTGCACACAATCAACGGTTTTCTTCTGTTTTATGTAAAAAATGACCTTAATAAAAGTTTTAGTAAAAATTTTAATCTATATAACAATTTTGATTTTTAATACAAGCCATGTTTTAGGAGATATGGCGTCATCACTTTTTTTTCATCAAAATATTTGTTCTACTCTCTGCTATTCAACCAGAAAAAAGTACTTGTTTTCAATTCAGGCAAAACAAGCAGTTAATAAAAAGTATTTAACAAATAAGCCAGTGATTGTTCTTATCAGACTTATCATGATTATAAAAGAACTTGTAAACATTCTGACAATCTTATACAATCTGAAAAAATATAGGATTGATATAATAAATTCATTGCAAGGTAGTACAAAATGTTCAACAACTGCTTTTCGAAATGATGAAAACAATCTAGTTAATAATCCGAAAGAAAAAGCAAATATGTTTGCAAACCAATTTGCATCTAATTTCTACTATTATAAATCCTTTTATTGTTATACCTACAATGACGGCTAGTGGTAAAATATAAGATCCAATTCGTTTTAAGCAACGAGTTTTCAAAAGATGTGATAAATTAAATACAAGCATCAGACTTAGATAAAATTCTACCTATTATTCTTAAAACATTTGCAAATGAATTAGCTTTTATTTTGACGATAGGTGAACTAAAGTTGTCCACCTATCGGACGATAGTTGAACTATTATCACTTATCGGACAATAGTTGAACTATTACTTGCAGAAACCTGTGCAGAAATCTGCTCGGACGATAGTTGAACTATTACTTGCAGAAACCTGTGCAGAAATCTGCTCGGCCGATAGTTGAACTATCACTTGCAGGAATCTGCAGGTTGAAAAGTTTGTAAAGTTTGTCCACCTATCGGATGATAGTTGTAGTTTTATCGGATCAGAATCCTGTAATAAATTAAATTGTGGAAAAGATTGGGGATCGGGGCCGGGGAACAAGGAACAAATTTTATAATTAATGCATTTCATTAATAATGCTTTTCATTAAACACATTGATTTCTATTGAATAAATTGAAATTGAATTAAATTTATGATAATTTAATTTATAAATTAAGAATTATTTTTATATTATCATATATGTATATTATACATTTTTTTTTTATAATCATCGCACGTGTAGTAATTAAAACATGCAATGTATTATTGTAATTATTTATTTGAATTAATATCAACAGTATTAATTGTAACTAATCATCGCACGTGTAGTAATTAAAACATACAATTTATTATTGTAATTATTTATTTGAATTATTAATTGTAACAATTAAGATGAATTAATGATAAATTTAAATGTAATATTTATTCTTAATAACAATTGCGAGTATATAAGAGCTGATTACTTAGGTATTTAGTATTGTGACGTACATACAATAAACATGCGAGTCAATCAACAAACAAATAAATTTATAATTAAAAATTACGATAAAATTTGCTTAATTGAAAACAAATTAATTTCGCGTCATGGTAATTTATTACCTGATTCTATAAGATGTATAATTATTGGGCCGAGTAATTGTGGAAAAACAAATGTAATGCTCAGCATGATTGAAAATGCAAATGGACTATATTTTGAAAATATATATATTTACTCCAAATCATTGAATCAACCAAAATATGTTTACTTAAAACAAATTTTAAAAGGAATAAGAAATTATTATGAATATAATGAATCCGATGAAATTCTATTACCGTCAGAGTCAAAACCTAATTCGATAATCATTTTTGATGACGTCAGTTGTTCACCTCAAAGTAATATAAGAAATTATTTTAGCATGGGTCGACATAACACTGTTGATTGTTTTTATCTCTGTCAATCTTACGCACGTATTCCCAAACAATTGGTTAGAGACAACGCAAATTTAATTATGGTTTTCAATCAAGACGAATTAAATATCAAACATATTTATAATGACCACGTCTATACCGATATGAGTTATTCTCAATTTCTCGATTTATGCAAAAGGTGTTGGAAGGAAAAATATGCATTTTTGGTAATCAACAAAGATGAATTAATAATCAACGGAAGATATCGATGTGGTTTAGATTCATTTATTGAACTTTAACAGAGTATATAAGGAACAAAACAGTAGATTATAAGTTCATTAACAATGTCTCAAATTAAGAAAAATGTTTTCAATGCCAGAAAAGCAAAGCAAAGAGAAAACTATTTAGAACACGGACTGAAAGAATTAATAGAAGCTATACGTGAAATTAAAAAAGAATTAAAATTTAAGAAAGAAGTAAAAGAAGAATTAATTAATAAAGAAGAGGAAGAAGAACAAGATAATGAAAACAAAATTAGACAGGTAGAAGAAGAAAACAAAACCGAAACAATACGATGGCCAGGTCGAAGAACCAAACCAGAACAATTTGTTAAAAATACATACAAAGAAAGTGATGATGATGATGCTGATGATGATGATGATGAAGTATTTGTGTCCACAAATATTGATAAAAGTAAAGAAAAAGAAACTCCCGATCTGTCTATAAATGAATTAAGAGAATTGGTGTCTACCACAGCTCAAGGTCGAGAATATCTGAATTCTCTCAACGAACAACTCAAAGAATATATCTTAAAACTATTAGCATGAGATGAAGATATTGACTATGACAGTGGTGTGAGATTTGATAATGTACTCAGAAAATGGATGCTTGGTGTAAAATCGATATCGTTTAGCGAAAATAACATTATTATTGATGAACAGGAGTACATAGGAACTGCAGGGTTGTATCAATTAATATTTATGAAAGATCTACCGATTATAATTCGGAGGATTTGATCGAATACAAAGGAATAATGAAATCTACTAGAGCTCATTATGAAAATAATGGTCGGGGTAAAAAAAATATTAAGAACTAGTTCAAAATATACAAGAATATTACAATCACTATTTCCACCAAGACATCCTGCTAAATTAAAATTGTATTCGCACGCAGGAGTGGGTTTAAAAATGTTCAAAGAACTAACGAATCGAAAAATTGAACATGTTTATTGGGATTCTATAAATGAGCTTGTCGATAGATTGCGTTAATTATACGCTTCGAAACTTGCGGGTAACACTTCTGCAAACAACGACATTGTATCAATTATTGAAGAGCTGCGTGAAGCAAATATTATACAATAAATATGAGTAGATACAATTGATCTAAAAAAAATTAACAAAAAAATAGTGTTGCGTCAAATGGAAAAGAAGCAAGTGGTTCACGAACTGCACAGACAAGCCCGTAAAAAATGTCCTCGCAGACGAACTATAGTGAAAAGGGTTGCTGATCTAATTCAAATAGATTTGGCCGAATTTATTCCATATTTTAAAGTGAACAAAGGATACAGATATATTTTAGTCGCAATAGATTGTTTCAGTAAATTGTATGGACACGACCGCTAAAAAGTAAAACGGGACTCGAGGTTAGCAGACAGTTATCCGATATTTTCAAAAAAATCCAACCGAAAAACGTTCAAGTTGATGATGGAAAGGAGTTTTGGAATACACATGTTAAAAAGCTTTGCAAAGTTCATGAAATTAATATGTATTCAACGTTCAGTTCTATTAAAGCAAGTATTGTGGAAAGAGTAATACGCACACTAAAGAACAAACTTTATAAAAAGTTTAGTTTACAAGGCAATTATAAATGGATAGATATTTTGGGAGATGTGACCAAAGAATATAACAATACAAAGCATTCGACGATTGGAATGAAACCGGTAGAGGTCAATAGGAAAAATGAAAACGCCATTTTGACAAACATCTACACTAATGTAAAAATTGCTGGAAAAGGAAAACTTCACGTTGGTGATTACGTCAGAATAAGTAAATATAAAACAATATTTTCAAAAGGATACACTCCAAATTGGACCACCGAACTATTTAAGATAGTTAAGGTAAAATTAACCAATCCAGTGACCTACAACATTGAGGACGCGCACGGACAAGTGATTCGTTAGTTAGTTTAGATTTTTGGCGTATCAGCCTAATAAGACTATTAACGCCGATTCTTTTCTCTAACTATAAAAAGTGTAAAATAATATGCTGTAAAATGGCATATTAAAGAATAAAATTAAATATATAAATAAATAAATAAACAACAAAGATAAAATAAACGTTCACAAACTTTAATGACTATAGCAATAATGACTAGATAATTCCAACAGTGTCTAGGGTGTAAAAAGTCCTAAACACTGCTGGATTTTACGATACACAAACATTAATCATAATTAATTAACAATTATATCCATACACCCAATTTGCTCTGTCGAATAAATTCGAACAGACGATCGACTTCAACGATCTGATCGCCCAAGACAATCGACAAACTGGGTGATAATTCAGACGTAACTCTTTGTTCCGAAAACTGCCGACAATCCAATAAGATATGACAAACAGTCAATGGAACATTACAAGTATCACAAACTGGCGGCACCTCAGATGCCAACAAATGCCTGTGAGTCCATCGACAGTGACCGATGCGAAGTCGCGTGAGGATAACCTCTTCCCTACGCTTCGGCCTGCATGACGAACTCCACGGTGTAATAACGCTTTTAGTGCATCGCAGCTTGTTGTCTTGAATAGCAAACCACTCAGTTTGCCAGCTAGACAGCAGCTTTTGATGTAGAAAATTACAAATATCTCTAACGCAAACTTTAAATGAAACATATTCAGCGCTAGTTATTGCCAATTTGGCAAGCGCATCAGCTTTTTCATTGCCACTGATACCTACGTGACTGGGGATCCAGACAAAGTTAACAGTGACATTTATCTGAGAGGACAAGTGATTCAAGGATCTTTCTATGAACATGAACTGCAAAAGGCAAAATATAATGATGTTTATTTAATTGAACGGGTGATAAGAAAAAAAGGAAATAAATTGTACGTCAAATGGTTGGGACTGGATGCACCACACAATTCTTGGGTCGACAACAACAAAACATTTAAATCTTAAAATATTGTGAAATTATTGCCCGTAGTAATAGTCATAGATTAAATCTCGGATTGATCCTGGATTCATGAATCCAGATTCATTTTAATAGTCGTTGATTGGCTCTAAGCTAATTCACGGATATTGTGACAGTGCGGAACGAGTTGAAAACTATGCAACCGACAATATAATCCTAGATTCAAATAATCTTGGGACCACCCAAGATTATTTGAATATTGATGGTTGCATAGTTTTCAACTCGATCCGAGAATTAAGCGAGCAATACATTGACCAAATGCAACTAAAGTTGCCGTCACAATATACGTGAATTGGCTTAGAACCAATCAACGACTATCAAAATGAATCTCGGATTCATGAATCCAGGATTAATCCGAGATTTAATCTCCGACTATTAGTACGGGCATATGTGATTTTCTATATAAATGTATGAACACTTTGAAATATATATTATTAGTAATGCCAAAGTCAAAGAGTGTACTTAATTCAATAATCAACAAGTTATCCATTGAGCTTCATTTGCCCGGCTATCAGTACTGCGGACCGGGAACAAAACTACGGAAAAGATTAGCTCGTGGTGATTTGGGTATAAATACATTGGACAGAGCGTGCAAACAACATGATATTGCGTACGAACAGTCGGGAGAAGTATCAAAGCGACTAGAAGCAGACAAAAAATTAATTGATTTGGCTTGGGAAGTTGCATCCGATTCAAAATCGTCCTTGAAAGAAAAAGCAAACGCTTGGTTGGTAACAAATTTGATGAAAGCAAAAACCAAATTAGGTTTGGGATTGAAGTCAAAGACAAAGTCTTTTCGGCAAGTAGTGGTGATGCCGACATTGAAGGCTTTAAAAAAAAATGGAGGAAATATTGACAAGACAATAAGTGCCGCAAGACAAGCTGTCAAACGAGCAGGAGGAAAAAAGCGTGTTCGAGTTCCACGCATTCTACCCGTACCAAAAACTGGAGAATTTTTATTATCACTATTTGCCGGATTGTCGACTTTGGGTGCATTGGCTGGAGGAGCTGCTGGCATTGCAAAAGCTGTAAATGAGGTCAAAGCTGCAAGAAAAGAGTTGGAAGAGTCTGTTAGACATAACAAGGTTATGGAGTCAATATCTATAGGTATATTTGGTATAAATGTTACAAAAAAACTAATAGATCTGCCTCGGAGACCCCTTACAGACATAGATCTACTAAAATTTGCAAAACTTATAAAAATTCCCCATTTTCGAGGAGTATTTATGTGGAATAATTTACCAAAAATAACTTTAAAAAATGAATCAGGAATTATTAATTTAGATGATATGGCGGGACCCGGAACCCATTGGTGTTGTTACCGAAAAAAAGGTTTGCACGTTGAATGGTTCGATAGTTTTGGAGATTTGAAACCTCCCGTAGAAGTTATAAACTATTTCGACAACTGCAAAATTGTTTATAACGCCGAAAGACATCAAGAGTTCGATACGTACGTATGCGGTCATCTATGTTTACAATTTCTAAGTAAGAAATGACGTCAACAACATATACACTTAGCGGCAGAACAAGTATATTATCTGCAAACTATTTTCCTCCACTTGAGTTGAACAAAAAAAAAGAAATATGGACTTGGAATGATCATTTTAAAACCTATAACAGTATAGCCAACGTGATCAATTTAAAATTTTATTACGATAGTACGTACGTGGAAATTCCGACTGGGTTCTATAATTTAGAAGATATAAATCGTGTCTTGCAAAACAAATTGGGCAAGGACAATATATCGCTTGTTGCAAACAACAACACGTTACAGTGTGAATTGTTGTCAAAACATGATTTAGATTTTACCAAAACTGATTCATTTGGTGATCTTTTAGGATTTAAAAGAAAAAACCTATATGATTAGCTCTTAATCATAAACACACTTCTAGCAAACATGTGAAAATTGTTAAAGGCAATACGATCAGAATAGAATGCAACATCACTACCGGTGCATATCATAATCATCGCGCAGATCACACAATTTATGAATTTTCTTCAAAAGTCGGTGCCGGTTACTCCATCAACGAACATCCAAATCCAGTGATTTATTTGCCTATAAATACACGCAATGTTCACAACATTACAGAGCAAATAAAGGACGAGAAAGGTGAACTTATAAATTTCCAAGAAGAATTAATAGAAGTACGTTTGGAACTGAAGGAATGGGATTGAAATTTAAGCAGCTTGCAGAGTATATAAAATCACCAAGTTTGAGGCAACGAATAAGACGTGATTCAAAAGTAGAACATCTAACATCTACAAATTTAAGATTTTTGTAATCTCTTGGGTTTAAAATTAAAAATGTCTACTACCGACGACGATAACGCTAACATACTTGGCATCTACGACGGATTATCTATCGACAACACGATTATCGAGAAGGAATATCACATTTATCAACCGTATTTATCCAATAGCTACAATAACAACGATGAAATTAGAATATGCATCCACAGTCAAGATCTCTACACATTGCCATGTGACAGTTACATTTATTTAGAGGGAACATTTACAACAGAATCCACAGCCAAGCTCATAAACAATGCATACTCGTTCTTATTCGATGAGGTTCGATATGAAATCAATGAAGTAGAAATAGATCAAGTTAGAAATGTGGGAATTACCAGCACGTTAAAAGGACTGTGTTCGTTTATTCACGCAGACGCACGAGCCCTCGAAGGATCCGGATGGAAACGTAATGCAGTTACAAGCACGATAAATGCAACTAAATTTTCGGCATGCATTCCCCTAAAAATGTGGCTCGGTTTTGCCGAAATGTATAGGAAAATAATCATAAATTCAAAACAAGAGATAATTTTGCGTCGATCGCATAACGATGATAACGCTTATAATGGAAAAGATGGCAAAATTGTGTTAAGTAAGATACAGTGGCATGTCCCTCACATAAAAATCAGCGACGAAAGTCCTCTAAAGTTGCAGCTTATGCGACACATACAAGCAGATAGTCCCATAAAAGAAGCTTTTAGAAAATGGGAATTGCACGAACTGCCCAATTTAAACACGAATTCATCGGACCGAAGGGCAATCCGTACCACAAAAGAACTTGAAAAACCTCGCTACGTCATTATTGCGTTTCAAGAAAAGAAAAAAAAAACGTAAAAGAACCTGATTCGTCCAATTTTGATCATGTAACTGTTAGAAACATAAATTTAATTTTAAATACTATAAACTTTCCGTATGTTAAACAAGAAATGGATTTTGGACTTGCCAAGTATGCACCCGTTTTTCAATCGTACGTCGGTTTTCAACCCAGTTATTTTGAGAGAAATTTTTCCGATCCAATCATTTCGTACGCAGAATTCAAAAGTTGTCCGATCTTTGTGATCGACTGTTCCAAACAAAAAGACGATTTGAAGACAGGAACGGTGGAGTTAGTTAGTTTAGATTTTTGGCGTATCAGCCTAATAAGACTATTAACGCCGATTCTTTTCTCTAACTATAAAAAAAAATGTAAAATAATTTGCTGTAAAATGGCATATTAAAGAATAAAATTAAATAAATAAATAAAAAAACAACAAAGATAAAATAAACGTTCACAAACTTTAATGACTATAGCAATAATGACTAGATAGTTCCAACAGTGTCTAGGGTGTAAAAAGTCCTAAACACTGCTGGATTTTACGATACACAAACATTAATCATAATAAATTAACAATTATATCCATACACCCAATTTGCTCTGTCGAATAAATTCAAACAGACGATCGACTTCAACGATCTGGTCGCCCAAGACAATCGACAAACTGGGTGATAATTCAGACGTAACTCTTTGTTCCGAAAACTGCCGACAATCCAATAAGATATGACGAACAGTCAATGGGACATTACAAGTATCACAAACTGGCGGCACCTCAGATGCCAACAAATGCCTGTGAGTCCATCGACAGTGACCGATGCGAAGTCGCGTGAGGATAACCTCTTCCCTACGCTTCGGCCTGCATGACGAACTCCACGGTGTAATAACGCTTTTAGTGCATCGCAGCTTGTTGTCTTGAATAGCAAACCACTCAGTTTGCCAGCTAGACAGCAGCTTTTGATGAAGAAAATTACAAATATCCCTAACGCAAACTTTAAATGAAACATATTCAGCGCTAGTTATTGCCAATTTGGCAAGCGCATCAGCTTTTTCATTGCCACTGATACCTACGTGACTGGGGATCCAGACAAAGTTAACAGTGACATTTATCTGAGACACCTGAAGCAAAATTGAATGAATTTGCCTCAGCAAGTAATGATCAGGATATTGGTCATCTATGGCGTTTAATGCACTCAACGAGTCTGTACATATAACATAATTTATACCTGCGCTTAGTTGGATGTAGAGAAGAGCCTGATAGATAGCATACAGTTCTGCAGTATACACGCTGCTAACACTTGGCAAGCCAAATGTAAATTGCAGCTCATCTACCAGAAAAGCACAACCCACACCGTCGTTACTTTTTGAGCCATCGGTATAAATCCAAGTGGCATTTACATTCATTGCTTGAATTTTTGCAAATTCAGTTCGATATTCAACTGGTAAAGTTGAAGCTTTGCTCATTCTCGATAATGCAGTATTTAACCTTGGACGTTGAAAAGTCCAAGGAGGATCGCGACAGTAAGACAGTTGATATACATCAGGGAGTTGGAAATCCAGTTCCCGAAGTATACTGCAATTTCTTATAGCAACAGGTTTTTGGGACCGTATCCTGATGTTGTATAGATCGTCGAGACCATTATTGTACACGACAGGAAACGTCGGATGCAAGCGTTTAGCTTTTAGTTTCGCGGCGTACCTAATTGTCAAAATTTTACGCCGAAGATAGAGTGATGGTTCAGCTGCCTCACACAAAACACTAGCAATAGGGCTAGTGCGAAATGCGCCAGTTGCTAAACGAATTCCAGTATGGTGAGCAGGATCAACAATACGTAATGTGGATGGAGCTGCGGAAGCATAGATTATGGAACCATAATCTAGTTTTGAGCGCACCAAAGCGCGATGCAGAAGTAGCATTGTTTTCCGATCCGCTCCCCATGACTTTCCACTCAACGACCTGAGCAAGTTTAGTGCCGGGACACATCTTGATCTCAGATTTATTAAATGAGGACGCCAAGTCAGCGCACGGTCAAATGTGACACCGAGAAATCGAACACTATCCTGTACAGGAATAGGTTCTCCCCCAAGATATAATAAAGGGTCACCGTGTGGGGTTCGCCTTCTACAAAAATGGATAAGCAACGTTTTACCAGTAGAAAAAGTGAATCCATTCTTATTAGCCCAGTTCAAAATGTGATTGATTGTTAACTGAAGTTGACGTTCCAATGTTGCCATGTTTCTCGAGGCACAATAGATTTTTTTTTTTTTTTTTTTTTTTTTTTTTTTTTTTTTTTTTTAGGACGTAGTGAGTTGTTTGGCTCTCAACAAGTGGCCCTTAAGAATAACTTACGCATGGTAATACCTTTCGGTTTTCTTCTCTGCGCAAATCCTGTTGTTTTAATGTCCCTGTCTAAACTAACCTACATTTGGTGCTAGTTTGAGGCGGGCTGGTTTTTGCTTCGCGGATTTTCACGCATCATCTGCGGCACGCATGCTGTCCCCGGCCCCTCTCTCCCTATAGCCCCTACCTTTGTCTGTCTCTTTTGTCATTTTGCCTTGTCTTATCTGCACTGGCATCTACCTCTGCATTCTCTTCTTTCTCCCATCTTTGTGTTATTTACTCTAATTATATAATTTGTTCTCAGATGTGCTCTTAGCTTACTAAGGTCTTCGTTCACTTCTTCTTTATCATATCCCCTCTCTTTCATGAATAATTTATGCAGTTCCATCAGTTGTATTCCTTTTGGCAGTCCTAGATTTGTAAGTTTTACCTCCAGTGATATCCTTGTATCTCCATCAGGAATTACTTCTTCATGTCCTCTCGTTGCCAGGTATATTCTGACTATCTGAAAGGTTGCGTTCTCAGTCATCCTCGAGATAGCATATCTACCATTTGGTATATGCCTTGTTATTTCTGTTATTCTGCTTTCCTTCAATATTTCTTTTCTCCTTCTCCTTATCTCTGCAATTTCGTTTGGTATCGTAGTCTCTGTAAATGTTCTTCTTTTTTCTTCTGTTTCTTGGTATGCACAATTGTCATATCCTTTCTTATTTTTTTCTTTTTGATCTTTTTCTCTGTTTTCTTGTTTCCATTTAGCTTCTCTCATCTCTTTCCTTTCTCTTCTATGGCTTTTAGTTTGTGTGTTTGTTTCCATTGTTTGTTTTTCTATATTCTTCTATTGTCAAACTCTTCAATTTTTTTTTTTTGTACACTTGTTGCAAAGTTTTTTAACGCCCTCCATTTATTTTCATCTTTTAAGCATTTGTTAATGATTGTTCTTTTATCCACTTTGCTTTCTAGTATATATTCTAGTTTTTTTCTATCTTCCTCCCACGCCTCGCATTCTACTAGAGTGTGTTCTGCGTTATCGTGTGTTTCTTCCTGACAAAATGTACACCTTTCTTCTTCATTTATTTTTTTAATTTTTTGCAAGAATTTTCCAAATGCTCCGTGCCCGGTCAGTATTTGTGTTGTATAATAACACGTCTCGGGTTTCTTCTCTACCCATTCTTTTATGTCTGGGATTAATTCTCTCGTCCATTTCCCCTTTTCTCCTGTATCCCATTTTCTCTGCCATCTTTCCATAGTCTTCTCTCTTGCTCTTATCTTTGCTTCTTTTTTACTCGTTCCTTCTTTTACAAGTTTTTTTATTTCTATTCTTTCCTCCACCATCATATCCGCGGGAGGTGTTGCCGCAATTACCTCTACTGCCTCTTGTGACACTGTTCTGTAAGCTCTACAAATCCTTAGCGAGCTTGCTCTTGTGGCTCCTCTTACTTCCTTTCTGTTTTTCTTTGTTTTCATGGCTTCTCCCCATGTTTCTGCGGCGTACAGCAATTTGCTTCTTGCTGCCGTTGCTATTAGCCTTCTGCTTTCTTCTCCTGGACCTCCGTTGTTTGGCATAAGTCTACCAAGCTTTCTCTCAATTTCCTTTGTTCCAATGACCGCTTCCTTAACCTGTTCATTCCATCCCTTTGCTTCGAGTGTCACTCCAAGGTATTTGATTTGCACAATAGATAGCTACGTCGTCAACATACATACATCCGCTTACCGGATGCTTGATGAACTGACTTATGCCGTTAATCGCTATCATAAATAGTGTCACGCTTAGAATAGACCCCTGAGGAATACCATTCTGTTGCTGACGTATGCCCGAGATGTTGTCACCTACACGTACCTTAAATGAACGGGAAGTTAAAAAGCTTTGTATAAACAATGCCATGCTTCCGCGAATACCCCATGAATGAAGCGTTCGTAGAACATTGTACTTCCACGTCATGTCATATGCTTTCGCAATGTCAAAGAATACAGCGACAAGATGTTGATTCTGTACAAAAGCATTTTTAATTGCTGTATCCAACCGAACAAGGTGATCAGTCGTAGAACGGTGACGCCTTGAACCACATTGTATGTCAGCAATTAAACCTCTTGAATCTAATAACCAAGTAAGACGCTTATTGATCATTCTTTCTAGTAACTTGCATAAACAGCTAGTTAGAGAGATAGGCCTATAACTTGTCGGGAGCTTTTTATCTTTACCAGGTTTAAGTACTGGTACTATGATAGCAAGTTTCCACGACTCAGGACAATACCCTGCTGACCATATCCGGTTATAGAGTGCCAACAATTGAAGTTTGGCAGAGCGACTTAATTGCTTAAGCATAGCATTGTGTATCAAATCGACACCTGGAGCAGTATTGTGTGCTTCAGATAATGCCGAGTCAAATTCCCAAACACTAAACGGTGCGTTATATAATTCATTTTCAGCAGAGACAAATGACAGAACGTTTTTCTCCATGTTAATTTTAATATCTCGGAAATTTGCAGCGTAATTATTATCGCTGGAAGCGTCAAAATAAACATCGGCCAGGATATTCGAAATGTCAATGGGATTGGTAATAATTTGATCACCCGACAATAACCCACTAATAGGTAATGATGCGGTTCGGCCAGAAATTTTTCTGGCTTTTTCCCACACCTTCCCGACGGGGGTTCTCGAATTAATTGAAGTGACATATTCTGACCATGAATCTCTTTTAGCTTTTCTGCATGTTCTTCGAGCAACAGCTTTGTACCTCAAATAAAGTAATAGGTTTTCTTCTGTTGGAGAGTGGTTGAATCTACGAAAAGAACGGCGTTTGTTGAGTTTGGCTTGCTCACAATCAAAATTCCACCAAGGAACGGGCTCTCTGCGAGGTTTTCCGGAAGATAACGGTATACTTGCATGTGCTGCCTGTATGATAAAATCGGTATAAGTTTCAATATCTTTGTCGATAGTGGCTTGGACACTGTCATCGTAATCAAACACTTGAACAAACGTATTCCAATCGGCATCTTTTATTCTCCAATTTCGATGACGGTTTTCATTAATTGCATGACCAAGCACGCGAATGAATATGGGAAAGTGGTCACTATCATAAAGATATTCCGAGACTTCCCAATCCAGCAATGCTGCGATACTTGGAGAACATATGGTAAGGTCAATAGCCGAGAACGATCTATTGGCCACGGAAAAGTAGGTATTGTTACCTTTATTTAAGATAACTAAATCCGTTTCTGAAAAAAGGTTGGCCAAGTTACGACCTCGCACATCAGTTCAATTTGAGCCCCACATAGTGTTATGAGCATTAAAATCGCCCATTAGCAAAAATGGGGACGGAAGTTGTTCAAGTAATTGATCAATCAAACGAATGTCCAAACTGACATTTGGCGGAATATAAATTGAGCAAATGGTCAGTGCAAAAGGGATATGAAGTTGAACGGCTACTGCTTCTAATGCAGTGTTGACACGGAATTCTTTACTGAAAACCGTATCACGAACCAATAAAGCCGTTCCACCCTGAGCACGATCAACATTTGCACGATCTTTTCTATAAATAGTATAACCACGAAGATTAACAGAACAGTCAATCTTAAAATTTGTTTCCTGTAAGGAAACGCAGATAGGTGAATTTTCGGCTAATAATATTTTAAAGGATTCGTAGTGTGAATTATATCCGTTGCAGTTCCATTGTATAATGGTTGAAACCATTTTTAGTGTTATGTTGCGAACGTAATTTTAACTCTTTGTTTATTAGCGTTTTAATTTTTAACTTCTGAATTGTCTTCTAGGGGAGTAGAACTCCCACTAATTGGCATAATTTCATCTGTCAGAGTAGATGGCGCGGAAAGAACTTCCACATCCATTGACTCTAACGACACGTCAATATTGGGGTCTGTGGGCGCAGGATCGCTAGAAACCTGCACCTCAGGTGGCGGTAGCCTAGATTGGGCTGCCGTCTTTGCAGGCTTTGACTCGGACTGAGCCTTTGCCTGTTTAGGCTTTGACTTGGAAGTCGCAACCTTAGTTGGTTTTGGCCCGATACGAGCCAATACCTTAGATGGTTTAGGCTTTAAATAAGCCCCCATCTTGAGTGGTTTTGCTTGAAGTCCCACTCGTTGTGACCTTGGACCGGATTGGGCCGTAGTCAGTTTTGGTTTTGAACCTGATGGGCCCGCAACCGGTTTTTGACCCTTCACATTAGAGTCCATGTCTTTATTTAAAGTTTCTGCAATAGCAGTAAATTTCATAATTGGTGGTTGTTGAACGATAGGCGTTTCAACAACTGCAGCAAACGATCTAGAAAAGGTAGGAGCCGTAATTGCTCTATACCTCTTTTGAGCATCAAAGTAAGAGAGTTTGTCTGTTACTCTGATCTCAGCTATCTTCCTTTCCTCTTTCATTTTTGGACAATCTCGGGAATAGACAGGATGCTTACCACCACAATTCACACATAAAGGTGAACTTTTGCATGGATCAGGGTCATGTTTTTCCTTACTGCATTTTGCACATGTTGCAACACCTGGACACCTAACTGCAGTGTGTCCAAAACGTTGGCATTGGAAACACCTCATTGGGTTAGGAATAAACGGGCGAACCGGGCGAGTAACATATGCCACCTTAACTTCATTTGGGAGCCGTTCAGAATCGAATGTTAAAATCATAGATGTTGTATCTCTGACTTCACCATCCTTTCTACGGGTTAGTTTTTTAATATCGATAACGCCTTGCGACGCCAGTTCCTGTTTGCATTCGTCTACAGTTGTGTATAACAACTCATACCATGAAATTACTCCCTTCGAAATATTTAAGGATTTATGCGGTTCAACTGTCACCGCAATGTTACCTAACGACGTGCATTCCTGCATTTTACTGCTCTGCAATTTATCTTTTACTTCAATAAGCAAAGTACCGTCTCTTAACTTCTTACATGAATTTAAAGTTCCATTAATAATATTGGAAATGGTCCTATGAATTAAGAAGGGAGAAACCTCCTTTAGACTCTGGCCATTTTCAGAACATTTAACAATCAAATATCTAACAAACTTTCTGCTTGTACTATTTCTATCTTCATTAGCTCTCTCGTCCGTAAACGGGCGAGATCGTTTGGTTGGAGGTTTAGAATCTACCATAATAAACTCCGTCAACTTCATCGCTCAATCTCCCCACCCACCACGGAGCCACATATGGGACGCTACATCACAAACTAATGCAGTCGCCAGGGCTAATCAAGCGATATAGGTTTCATAGAAGTAAATGAAAGACTTCCGTGAACACAAAGAATACTATCGGGAACCAACCGTAGCACATTGTGAACCTTTCATCGATCACCACATAAATAATTCCTCACCCTTAAGTTAGATAACGAGCCGATTGGTTAAAACTGGGTTAGGTTTAACCTCCCGTTTTACCAGAAGCTAGGGCCAAAGCAGTGTGTTGGAACTAATACTCTTTTAAACCTGAGTATTAGCCCCTCAACTACCAGGATCCCCTTTTCCTGACTTTCGGGTCACCGCGCACGGCAAACACGCAGGTGAGTTACACAAGGTGTTATGTGAAAATTGTCAAAAATAAACTCACAAATAAGTTTGACTTGTCCCAGACGAACTGTGGGTTTTTTAACGAGGATATCTCCTCGCCTATTGGTCGCCTTTTACGACCAGCAAAGGGGCTAGCGGAAGTATTCTTTTGCACCACCCCCTCCCGCAGGGGGGACGTTATACATAACAAAATCAACAAACTTCCAAGAGTGTTATGTATCAACAGCTGATGGGCGATTCAACGAGACATGGCCCTCGCAATGGCATCACATGGAACTCGATAAGACAACCCAGCCATCTACATTTAAGATTGACAAGAAGCTGCTCAGCAACGGTGAAGACTTCAGATTTATGTGCGTGGCACCAAATAGAACCACACACAGAATCTCACGTAAAATTTCGTGTATGTTAAATTGTAAAAAAGAAATAGTTCCAAATAACTGTAAAGAGTTAGTTCCTTATAAGATATCTGTGATTTTCTTGTCACTAATTACCATTATATTATCTTTTATATTGATAGTTACCAAATATCGAAATGTGAAATTTGTAAATAATATACATAGTAATTCTGATTATTAATAAAAAATAAAGTAAATGTAAAATTTTAAAATAATTTTATTAGTACCCATACATTAATATCTTTAGATAATTGCATTAAAAAAAATATTTGTGCAGGAAACCCCTTGAGGTCCAAAATTAACTGATGTTATGACAGATGACACCATGCTTTGTTTACCACAAAGGTTTAATCGTTTTTCTGAGCATGAATTAGAAAGCATTAATAATCAAAATATTTCAATGATAATTAAATGTTTTAAAAATACATCTACGTGTAAAACTCCCGTAATAGAATTTAACTTCAATGTATAAATTAAGAATTATTATTTTCATATATATTATTTTTTTTATAAATGAATAATATCAATTGTTTTTAATTAAATCGTTTTAAATTCCTTTCAATTTATTCAACAGAAATCAATGTGTTTAATGAAAGAGGAGAACTTCAAGTTAATGAACTTCAAAATCTTAATTTAATTGCTGAAGATGAAGATGAAGATCTAGTTATCATAAACGAAATTAATTACTGTAGTAATTGTATTGGAAAATTGTTTATGTGTTATGATTATGTTTCATTCTTTACTTGTGATGAAGAAATGATATGAATATTGTTAAACTATTAAAATGCATATTTGTGATTTTTGTTGCAAACAATTTACAAGAAAAGACAATCTTCTTCGTCATAAAAAAAGTAGATGTACAGCTTTAGTGCCGTGTGTAATATGCAGTGAATTTTTAAATCAAAAACATTTCGAAAAACATATGAAAGACAAACACAGTGATACAGTTTTATGTAGTACATGCGGTCATCTTGCTTCGAACGGTTTGGAATACTTAAAGCATTTAAGAATGAAGAGAGCAACTCCATCGCACAGCAAAGTGAGATTGGTTGTTCCGTCAACTAGTAAACCAGAAAAATATTGCGAATTATGTAATATTTCTGTTCACGTTGATAAATACAACGGTCATTTGAGATCAAACGCACACAAATCTTTGTGTGAAATTAAGTTAGACAATGATGTCATTAAAATAAAATCTTGTTTTAAAAACAGAATTGCTACATATCGATTGAAAATAAGAGACAATGATTTGAATATCATATCATCGTTAAAGAAGTTTGAACCTCAGGCGAACAAACTAATTGGTGAATTATTACCAAAGCATGTATCTATTAAGATGAATATGGAACTATTTGCATATTTTATCAAACAAGGTGCAGATGGAATCAATGTAAGAGAGTTAAAATCGTTTATGGTAAAATATCATGTAATCGAAAATTCCATGCCTTTATCACCAATTTTGGATGAAATGTCTAAAACAATATTAGCCAAAAATAAAGAATTTGCTGAAAACGATTCGGGATGGGCTTTACAAAGTTTAGCACATGTAGACATTAATGTCACCAAGTACAATCCATTGAGAGGATCTTCATTTATTGAATTGCCTTCGATGATAAAAAATAAAAACGCAGTCGTCAATATCAAAAATATTGATCAGGAGTGTTTTGCTTGGAGCATAATGGCATTCTTGTATCCTGTTTTAAGTCATAAAAACAGAACGTCAAATTATCCACACTATAGTAATCATTTAAACTTAGATGGAATTGAATTTCCCATGAAATTGGAAGATATCTGTAAATTTGAAAACCAAAATAACATAAGTGTCAACGTTTACGGCTTGGAAAAAATATGTAAAGACAAAAAATATAAATTTGGAATGACAAAAACAAATACTAAAAATGATTATGAAGTTGTAGGCCCTCTGTATTTTACCAAAGAAAGAAAAAAATTCCACGTTAATTTACTGTTGTTGGAAAACATGGAATTGCAACCTTTTTTGTTTGATAACAAATATGTCAAGGTTGATCAGTTCCCAATTGTCCAAAAATCAACATAAAAAACATTTATGTGATGGATGTCTAATATATTTCTCAAACAAAGAAAATTTTAAGAAACATATTGTTGAAGATTGTAATCACATCAGATCGGAACTACCAACGAACGATGTTAAAAAAGATAAGTGCGGCAATAAAACGACATGTAACACCTTGAAATTTGAAAGTTTTGAAAAAAAGATGACCGTGCCATTTGTGGTGTATGCAGATTTCGAAACAATGCTTGTGCCGTTGTCAACGTGCTCTAAAAGCGATGGAGAATCCTACACGGAAACCACACACAAGCACGTTCCCTATAGTTTTGCGTACAACATCAAATGTTCGTACGATGATTCCTTGTCGAAACTTGAAATTTATAGAGGTCTGGACTGTGTAAAAGTTTTTGTAGAACGCCTCACCAAAGATTGTGTTGAGATCTATGAGAAATATTTAGAAAAAAATGTTCCAATGAACCCCCTATCACAATTACAATTAAATCAGGTGTTACAATCAACCAACTGTCACATTTGTGAAGAGGAATTTTTAGTTGCCGATGAACAAGTTATGGATCACGATCACCTCACCGGAGAATTTCGTGGATTGGCTCTTTCCAAATGCAACCTAAATTATAAAGTGCCCAATTTTATACCGATATTTTTTCACAATCTAACAAACTTTGACGCACATTTATTCTTAGAGGAATTAGCAGCTGATCAAAATCAAATTGACATTATTCCATTAACCAAAGAAAAATACATATCGTTTACAAAACATGTACCAATTGAGACTGACGACATTTATAATAAAAAGTTTTTAAGATTAAGATTTTTTTAATTTAAAAGAAAAACAGTTTGTTGAAACTGGTAAAATGTTTAACGATTTAAAATTAATGACAAGAAAGGGAGTATTTCCGTATCATTATATAGATTGTATCGATAAACTGTCGGAAACCCAGTTGCCTCCAAAAAATGATTTCTTCGATAAAATTAACAATGACAATATAAGCGACGGGGATTACGAACACGCTCAACAAGTTTGGAATAATTTCACTTGCAAAACTATTGGCGAATATTCGGATTTGTATGTAAAATTAGATGTTTTGCTATTGACCAATATATTTGAAAATTTTCGCTCGATATGTAAGAAAACGTACAGTTTAGATCCAGCACAATTTATGACAACTCCTGGACTTACATGGTCAGCAATATTAAAATATACCAAAATTAAGTTGGAGCTACTAACCGACATAGATATGCTTCATTTTATCAGAAAATCAATACGAGGAGGAGTATCTCAAAGTTGTCTGCGATACGCAAAAGCCAATAATCCTTTTATGTTCGATCAAGACAACGAGATGACATTTAATCCGGACAAACTGACATCGTATCTTGCGTATTGGGACTTTAACAACTTGTATGGATGGGCAATGTCTCAGGTTTTACCGCAATCCGATTTTTGTTGGTTATCAGACGAGGAAATCTCAAAACTTGACAAAAACAACATGAGTGATTCCGATGATAAAGGATATTTCCTAGAAGTTGATTTATCGTACCCCGATGAAATACACGACGTGCACAATGACTTACCCTTGTGTCCCGAAAATAAGAAACCTTTTGGAATCACTACTTCTAGACTAATACTGGATTTTTATCCCAAAAAGAAATATGTGATGCACTACAAAATGTTAAAGCTGGCTCTATCTCAAGGTTTGCGTTTGGAACAAATTCACCGAGTGCTGGAATTTAAGCAAAGTGCGTGGTTAAAAACATACATCGATCTTAACACAAAATTGAGGCAAGCGGCTACAAATGACTTTGACAAAGACTTTTTTAAACTAATGAATAATGCGGCTTACGGAAAAACACTAGAATCGGTCGACAAAAGAGTGATAGTGAAGCTACTGACACATTGAGAAAACGTGGATAGAAAACTGGGTGCTAATGTGTATGTCTCAAAACCAACTTTTCAGAGTTTCAATTTTTAACGAAAATTTTTGTGCAGTTCAATTAACAAAATCTAGAATAATATACGATAAACCGATATATATATTTAGTTTAGAATATTTTTTCATAAATTTAATTTTTTAATGTAATTATATATATTATCACTCATAATTACAAAGTGTAAAAGCGTTCGGCTGAATAACTCCGTTATATTTTAACCGATTTGAAAGATTGTTAAAATAAATAAAAATTATTTATTAAACTATTATATAAAACAGTAATAATAAAAAATGGTAATTATTAAACAGTTTCATACAAATATTAAAGAAAATATAAAATGTAATATATTTGTTTTTTATAAAAGATAACAAAAATTCAGCTGCGGAAGACGGTTCCAAAGATCACCAAAATAATACTGATAATATGTTTTAATTAATATTTTAGTATTAAGTCATCCTACTATTTTTTTAAAGTATGTAAAATATATAGATAATTACCAATTTTATTGTTTTTTTTATATATTTCGTAGTTTATAAAAAAAAATCAAATATTTTGTTTAATTTTTTTAATAAACAATAAAACTAATAATTATTTGTAGGTTTTATATATTTTTATAGGTAATAAACAATTATCAATATACTTATGTATTATTTTTTATTTTATTTTAAAGGAAAGTTTAAAAAATAAGAAAAATTAAAAAAAACAGGATGCCAAAATGTAAGGAAGCCTGCCTTCTCGTTTTACTCCCCGTGGCGGCGACGGGGGAAAAATGGTTTTTGCTGGAACAGTGAATATATTTATTCATTTATTGTTCTTTTTTTTGTTGTTTATTGTTTTTCTTTGTATTTTGGTTTTTTGTTATTTAATAAAGTTTTATATATTATATATATATTTTTTGAATTGTTATTTTTTTTTATGTTAAATAAATGTTGATAGTTACGTAAAGTAATAAAATATTGTCAAAAAGTACCAAAATTCACCATAAACTTTTAAAAAATTATTCATTCTATTTATGAAAAGTCAAAAATGGCAACATTCTGTCATAAAAAATTTAAAAAAAAACAAAATTTGACTAAAAATGGTTAAAATGTGCAAAATTCTGTCCATAAAATGTCAAAAATAGCAAAATCCGGCCATAAGTTTTTAACTAAATGATCTTTATTTATTTACTGGTCAACGGAAGCCGTTACAAAATAAGTATATATTTACAACTTAAAAACAATAAAGTGCACGTCGCACGGTATTTAAAGAATCTTTAATAAAATCTACTTTAACTTCGTTGGCATGCAGCAAAATACGTGTAGATGCAGAGTGCTGCGCATAATCAGTACGTTTGTACGGTATATGAAATAAGTAGTGCGTAAAACTCGAGCTGGAACATGAATACCAATTAAGCTGAGCAAGTCAGCACAGTCAATAATTCCACGAAACACTTTAAAAACTAGTGTCACATCAAAATTAAAAAGTCTCTTTTTAAGACTGGTCATGTTAAATGTAGCAAGCAGTTCCGTGTAGCTGCTAGAAAATGTCATCACTTTGCACTTATTTAAATTAAGTAGTAAGTTATTAGCCTGACACCAACTTAAAAAAATCTGTATTTCTTCATTAAGTAGCACAGCATCATCCAAAGACTGAATTTTCATAACGAATTTTATATCGTCAGCAAGTAATAAACAACGCGCATTAGAAAAACAGTGTACCACATCATTGATAATAATATCGAAAGGTCCAAGATGTGACCTTTGTGAAACACCCGACGTAATATCAATATTACGAGAAACGCACTGACCGATGCGAACAAATTGAGATCTGTTAGATAAATAGGATTGAATCCACAGTAACAAGGTGCCATTAACTCCAATACCACGTAGTTTCATAGTTAGTATCTTGTTTTTTATGTTTGTAAGCTGCAGAAACGCGATAAGAAATAGTAACATCCAATTTCTTAATAACAAATACTTAGACAAGTTTACAGAAAGCCCATGCATAAAAAAATTGAGAAATATGCAAACTTAGCAATGGAAATAAAACAACAATGGAAACTTGACAAAGTTTGTATAGTTCGTAGTAATAATATCGGCCAATCCATTATTACCTTTAACGCTTCATGATTCTCTTCTACAACTTCACATTGACGAAGACATCTTCGTCTATATGCAACGCGCTGTAATCCTTGAAACATGCAGCACAGTAAGAATTTTTTTAGAATAGATTTCTTTCTACTTTGGCCATAATAACCCGTAGAATAGAAGAAACACCGTGAATAACACGAGAACAAACAAGAACATAATAATAATAATAATAATAATAATAATAATAAACTACATTGATAAAAGAAAGTGGAAAAAGACTAGACAAAACTGAGTCATACAAATATCTTGGAATTATCCAAACTCAACAATAAACCATACTAAAAAAAATATTTACGGAAAAATACAAACAAAGTCTTAGATTAATTCTAAAAAGTAAGTTAAATGCAAAAAATATATCAACTGCCATTAATATATATGTTATATGTAACTAATATAAAACAGCTTCATCTAGAAGAAATTTCAACACTTTATAACTACTT
Organism: Tachinus rufipes; assembly: GCA_963932245.1. NCBI lineage: Eukaryota > Metazoa > Arthropoda > Insecta > Coleoptera > Staphylinidae > Tachinus > Tachinus rufipes. Next base: position 57,946,814 of record OZ010747.1, read on the forward strand.
CCACTCAATATCAAATGACATGCTATATTCAGCTATAATTCGTATAGACAACAACTATACAACACTAAATTAATAACAAAATGGGAAAGAGAATGAGAAAATTAACAACTGCATGGGAAACACTTTTACGAAATTCACAAAAATAACATCTCATTTGAATGGACTAATAAATGGCTACACAACGAATATCTGATGCCAGAAACAGAGGGATTTTTCTGTGCCATTAAAGACCAAACAATTAATACCATAAATTACAAAAAATATATACTCAAAGAAGATGTTATCGATAAGTGCAGAAAATGCAACAAGCCGTACGAAACAATAACGTACATAATCTCGGGATGTGAAAAGTTAGCCCCAACAAAATACACTGATCTCAATAACAAAAGATAAAAAACAACCGTTCCACAAATACACTTCACAACAAGCTATACAGAGCCAGTCACACTCACTGATTTGGGACCTACCAGTACAAACCGACAAATTAATAGTGCACAACCTGTATATGTACCATCAACCACAGCCCTACTTATAGTAGCTACCCCCAATTTGCCACCTCTATATGTTTCCATAGAATGTTCTTACACTATGCAAATAAAAAAAAACTATTTTATCCCTGATTAAAATCTACTACAGTCTCTCAGACTAGTACAGGTACATGTTTTTTTATAAAATCTTACTTGAAATTTTTTTTGTAGAAAACTGTGCTAAAAAACGTATAGTTTCAAAAACAGACTATTACTGATATTAAGAAGAAAAACCGGCTATCTTTAAAAAACATTGTTTAATTTTTATAAGACCTTTCAATTGAAAATAAACTATTGATTAAACTGTATGAATTTATTTTATTTTTAATACTCAGAATTCTGAATTGCAAACGCAATTAAAAAAAAACAAATTAATTTTTGGGAAAAGAAATATTACAGAAAAAAAAAGAATTGGCAGCTGTTATTTCAAATATTATGTAATAAGCAGATATTGTTGTAAATTTATCACTTTTGTATTTCTCAAGCTTGACCACCCAAACCATGGATAAATGTTCCAATAGTAAACAGACGTTGTGTGTTTGATCTAGATGATGGTATACGTAAGATTTGTGATAAGCAAACGGTATCAACCGCTCCATTGCCACATATGCAGTATAGTACAATACATTTTGGACCGCGGGTTAACCCAATGCAAAACGCACCTCGGATATATAGCCCTACCAATTTTGTTATGAATACTCCATCCTAATGTACAATAACCAATCAGACAACCGCCAGTTCTGGTGAGATATTGCAAATGTTTGAATAACTTAAACTTTATATTTAATATTGTTTGAATAAAACTAATATTTGATATTACCCAAGAATGTATTCTGCTAGTTTTGATCCAAACAGGAATTATGCTTCTGTAGTTGCTACCCCTCCTCCGCTACATAGAAGAGTAATTATAAATTTTATATGTTATTAATATTTAAACTAATATTTGCTATTGTTTGAATAGAATCAACCAACGAGTTAGTTTGCGGCAAATACTTATTCAAATAGGGGAAATGCAGTTGCTTCTACTGCAATTACTCCTAGCCATGTCCCTCCAAGACCGGTAATTATAAACATTATTTTATTAATATTCTTGTGAGCTATTGCAATTATTGAAACAAACAAACTAATATTTGATGTTTGAATAGTATCCAGGACCTTAATATGCGGCAAATATTGATTCATCTGGACGGTATGCTGCTGCTGGATCTGTTGCTGCTGCTGGATCTTTTGCTGCTGCTGCAGCTGTTGCTGGACCTGTTGCTGCTGCTAGATATGTTGCTGCTGCTGGATATGTTGGTGCTGCTGAAGATGTTGCTACTGCTAGATCTGTTGCTGCTGCTAGATCTGTTGCTACTGCTGAATTTGTTGCTGGATATGTTGCTGCTGCTAGATCTGTTGATACTGCAGGAGCAGTTGCTACTGCTGGATCTGTTGTGCTGCTGGACCTGTTGCTGCTGCTGTATCTGATGCTCCTGCTGGAGTTATTGCTCGTCCTCCTCCTCAAACAGAGGTATGTTGTTAATATTCTTGTACAATAATTAATAAAATATAAAGATATAATACACGGAGTGTAACAAAATCCTTACTCTGCAAAACTGTTATGAATCGGAAAGTGTGGCATTGCGGCTCTAGGGCGGTAAAATCCTTTGCAGCCCGCTAAAAATAAAATAATACCTAACTTTTTTTTTCTAATTAAGAAATAATTTAATTAGGTACTTTACAATAGTCAAACACAATTGTTTTGCTTCTACAAACCTCGTCAGTGTACCTTGATTAACTGCGACAAATATGGAGAAATGTGCAATAATTGCAACATTTTTAACAATCGTTACCGCAAAGCTTATTATATCCCATAAGTAAAACCATCACAAAGAACTAACAAAACAGTTTCAAATATCTAAAAAAAATCAAGAACGTCGAATAAAACCTAGAGAAGGGTGCAAAAAGCGAAGAGATGAAATTGTAAACACCTTCAAATAACTCGGATCAAGATTTTTATGTCAAAATCGACCGAAGCAACGTCAACGGCATTTCAAGTTTTGTTTTTGCACAACCTGCCAGCGACATATGATACGATAACAAACAAACGTACTTGATACCCACTTATTGGAAAAATGTGTAGGATCTATATTAACAAAGATTAGAGAACCTACATACAGTTTCCTGGGACAACCAGTTCAATCAGCATAATAACGGTGGATCTATTAGACGAACAATCTTTCTGTGTATGCAGATAAACCAGCTCTATATGTTTCTACTAACGGATAAAACTTTCATTAATTATCGGTTAATACCACTTAAATTAAATAAGAGCAAAGAACGCTCTTATAAGACGCCTGCGCCATTTTGCTGTCTTACAAAAAGAGAGACTGTCCACCGGCGGATGTGTTCTTGGACAAATCTAAACTGCGTAATTTCTATCCGTATTGACAATGCCACCAAGATGTGTTTAACAGTAACAATCCTTATTTACTTACAAAAACGCCATAAAAACATTTGAACAAGTTAAACAAAAACAACACCCACCGACTGCGCCAATTTTGTGTCTTACATGGCCAGATATTTCCTTCAAAGAAGACATCAGTTTAAAAGTGCCAAGATGAAACATTGTGTCAGTATCAGCTAAGATTTCCATCAAAGATAAAATTAAATAAAAGCAATCGAATGAAGACCCACCGACAGATGGGTCCCTTAAACAAATCTAAACTGCATAATGATCAATCACCGTATTAAGAATGCCACCAAGATATAACAACTCTTATTAACTTATAAACATGTTATTAAAACAGTTTTTTTCACAAAGTTTTACAAGAACATCACCTACCGACTGCGTAAATTTGATGTCTTATAAGGATTTGCCAGATATTTTCTTCAAAGAAGGCATTAGCTTAAACAGAACGCAACCTAAGATTTTCATCAAAAAATTGAACAACGGTAATCATGTATGTTTTTGGATAAATCTAAACTGCACAATTGTTAATCACTAGTAACAACTGCGGCATTTGAAGGCTGACACCCCACAAACCTAAACTAAGCAGTAGTCAATCATAGTAGGTATCAACAACATTCATCAATAAATTGCTTGATAGAGAACTTATATCAAAAAGAACCAAAACTATCTGAAAACCTTAACTGACAAAGCTAACAAAAAACCTGCAACGATGCCTAAGCACCGTGGCGCTAAGAACAAGAACAATCGAAAGTCCCCAAGATAATAAAACCAAAGCTCCTTCTTCTTATTAATAGTAACAATTTTCAAACCGCAAAACGACCATCAAACAAGAAAACAGCGACAAACTACGTTGCCAAGCAGCAGAGTGATGCAAAAAGTTATGGCACCTACCAACTGCGCCAATTTGGTGTCACACAATGTTGGTGTAACACACCAGGAAAAATACTGCTTTCAACCAACATTATTTTAGTACCTGAACAAACTGCATCATACATGATATCCATCCAAGACAAAATATATTTCGATTCCTATGTCAAATAAAATTTCAATCAAAAAGGAAATATTAGCTTAAACAAATCAGTACGATAAAATATTTCACCTACAAACTGCGCCATTTTGATTCCAAAACAATCAACAAGCAAATCACAGTTTTTTAGGCCAAGGTAGTCTTAATTGAAGCCGAAATAAATATAAAATACTTTAATTTTTGGTATATTTACTCGTCAAATATCAATAAAAAAATATGTCAGAACTGATTATATAACGTTTTATTTATGTTTTTAACAGGTTGCAGAAGACGCTCTATGCGATTGTCTCAAGTACAATAAAAATTGTATAGGATGCACAGCAAAAAAAAAAATTGACAAACCTACCAATAGGTAAACCAGATTTAGAAGTAAGATTGTTTTTTATACAAATCCTAACGCAGCGAAGGAAAATGCAAGAAAATTTAATGAATTCAGCACAACCAGCGCTCCCTACCCTTACCCTTACAAATTGTGGAAGGTAATTTATTAGATTAATTATAAAGGTTTGCAGTTTTAATAAAAAAAATCTAATATAGATCACAGATGAGTACGAAGAGTTGATGAAGGAAATTTTTTCCAAACGCATTGAAAGCGATGAAAAGAAGAATAAACATATAATTTTGTGATTTAGATATATATGTTGAAACCACACTATTTATATATTATAAGATATTTTTAGACAATTTGCTACAACTCAAATTTAATATATTCAGTAACAGAAATTTTTTAACGGTTTAAAGTGCTTTAATTATTTTAATTCAATTTTTAAAACCAGAGCCCCTCTATGACTAATCGCTTTGTATAAAATTTTCGATGCCCGGTTTACAACAAACAAGATTTTCAAATTTCAACATATCCAAGACTACTATAGATATATTTATAAATTGTAAACCACCTTGAAGTTCATTTCTCTGTTTGTGCTTATTAACAGTCTTGATTTTTGTAATGTCTGTAGTTCTGATGCAAGGCTAATCACCGAGGCCAGAAAAAAACTAGCACAATTAGAAATTTTGTCGCAATTCAAATTGTACCCATTTGAATCAATAAAAAATGATTAAACTTTTTAACTATATTTGGTCTAAAGTACACAAAGTTGTGACCTTACATCCTGGGACATACTGTATAACTTATTATTCTTAGTATGGTTGGAAGTGTTCATGTGACAAACTTATAACTCTAACATGAAGTAGCTGCTTCGTTTTTTGTTATGTGTACTATGACTACTCTATTAGTATTCTTCCTAATTTTTATTATTTATTATTAGTATAAATTAAACAGAAGAAAGCGCTCTAACCTTAATCTTGCTTAAAGATGAAGTGTCATACCGTCTTCTGGGCGCCCCTCAATGACGGACATACTTTTAAATTGCTTAGAGGTGAGGTGAAGTTCTCTGGATGCCTGCTTCCTTCCTCAATAGATTGAAATAAGAAACTTCAAATCATAATTAATAAATCTAAAGTTGGCAAATAATTAATTATACTTGAGTGCTTACAATAAAATTCACTAATAATACATTTATATATAATGCACATACTATTATTACACTAGATATAATAATTAATGTCTTTAACAATGCATAAATGTAATGTAGAACATTATTATAAGGTGACCGACGCGTTCCGGACATATATCTCAACTGAATGGTCTGAAGGACCTCAGACTCAGCGTCCCTTGCTCAACACAATGTTCCGCTTATCGGATGAAAAAAAACTTTACAACTTTAGAAATACGCATTTATGATGAAGCAGTTATAAAAATTTATCATGTGTATGAGAGAGAGAGAGAGATATTAACATCTTTTATTTTAAATTGAATTAATTGATTTTATTATTATGTTAAACATTTAAAAATGTTTTAAAAATGAATTATAATTTTATTTAAACATTAGAACAAATGTCCATTAATACATGACACAAGTGATTAAATATTAATCTTGAAAAACGAAATAATCGTTGGGCTTGTGTATACGCGTCTTACAAAGACGAAAACAAGTTACTTAGAAAATAATAATATTCTAAGTAACTTGTTTTCGTCTTTGTAAGACGCGTATACACAAGCCCAACGATTATTTCGTTTTTCAAGATTAATATAATTTTATTGCAGCTATTCAGACGGATTAAAATAAATGGATTCAAAGAAATTATACTTTGTTTATTATTATAATATGATTATAAAAATGCGATAAGTAATATCGCCAGACGTTAACGTGGCACATAGCAGGATGTATAATGTTTATGTTTATTGGAAATATATTGGTGATTTGTTAAATTTAATTACAATGCACAGTGCCGTAGAATATGGACATTGAAAAAAAATTTAATATGAGCAAACAATAAATTCGCGCATGTGATAAGTAGCCGCGTCTGAAAGGCTGCATATAGCGTAATGTATAACGTGAACTGCAGGTCGTATTATCTAAATCCAAAATTCTGGACTGACCAGAGATACTCTCTTTAAGTAACATATACTCTAATAATAATAATAAAAATATCTAATTTGTCGAATATATTTCAATGCGGTCGTCTCCTTCGCAAGGCGATGGCAAACCAACGAAGTATTTGCCTAGTAAACCCCTCTAGTAGTGTGGTTCGAATTCCACGCACACCACAAACATCGAGAGGGGTGCTTACGCTCGTAGCGAGCACGGCACTAAAAGAAGATACTCTAATAGAAAATATACTTTTTTTTAATAAAAACATATCTTCTAGTATTTAACAAAAATATCAAAATTTTGTTTTAAAGTAGCAACATCCGTCCATTAAATGTCAACAATGTAAAAATTCGGTTAAAATTAGCGAACAGTACTAAAATCCGGTTACAAAACTTAAAATTTATTTAATAAATACCAAGATGTGATCATAAAAAGCCAAAAATATCAAATTCATAACAAAAAAACTTAAAACCAAGTTATAAAATAATAAGTAAATAACAAAACAATGAAATAGCAAAAAGTCGTAAAAACCAGACACAAAATATCAAAATTGTTAAAATCCGGATAATAATTTTAGAAAATACTCAAAAAATACTAAAATCCTGTTAAGAAATGTTTAAAATAACAAATTTGAATTATAAATAGCGAAAGACCAAAAATAAAATGTGAATTTGGTTAAAAAACTTAAAAACTGTAAAAATGTACCAAATCTATAAAAAAAATGTAAAATCACTAAAATCTGGCCACAAAATTTAAGAATTACAGCTATAAAAAGTAAAAAAAAATTGAAATTTGCCTATAAAATATCAAAAATCCAATCAGAATATTCAAAAACTGCAAAAAAGTACAAAACCCGGCCATAAAATGTAAAAAACACTAAAATCCGGCCACTAAACTTAAGAATCACAAAAAAATACCAAAATTTGGCTATTTAATTTGTAAAAGTCAAAATTGATATCACAATTAATCTTGGATCTCACTTAAAACTTTGAAAAACGTTATTCTTTTTTTCTTTGTTTAAAACTTGATGTATAATATGACATTTTATTTTTCCCACCTGTTATGCATGTATATTATGGGTGTTCAAAAAAGAATATAAAATATTTAAGAGGGTGGTAGTACAAACCACAAAAAGCATAGCAACGGTTTCGGTGATATATATTTACAAAGAACAGTTTTATAGAAGATGTTCGAAGTGCCCTCCTTCCATTTCCAGGCACGACATATTTGTCTGAAAGACATTTGTACTCTTTCTAAAACCTCCTAATTAGCACGGATTACTTGTCACTTTTAATTAATTTTTAACTGCAGCTCCTTGAGGCTATTTACAGGAGTAGCATACACTAATGATTTCAAATATCCCCAAAGAAAAAAATGAAAAGAGTTTAAATCAGGCGATCTTGCTGGCCATAAACTGGTCTGCTTCTTTCTACCCACCTATGAAAAAAATTAGTAGACGTATATAGCTATAGGTAAGTTTTAATATTAATACCATATATTCTTTAATAAGTATTTTTGTTTTTATTTAGACGTTGCCCGCCTTAGTCGCCGCCGCCCGCAGCCCGCTTTTTTTTAATATATAAATTATTATCTATAATTATTATTTTATTTATCCATAAATATATTATTCAAATATCTGCTTTCCTCTTACCTGTCCTTTTTTAGAGGTCTGACAACTGATGTCTTTGCTTTTTCAGCTAGAGGTAAGAAAGCAGTAAGTATGATTTGTTTTATCAAGATAAAAATAAATAAATAAATATATTATAATTTTAACTTTACTTAAAATATACCACCTGCCAATTGGATTATAATCGCAAAAAGTCACGTGAGTAGTTCCCTCCAATTAAGTGCTCATATAACCTTATCTTTTAATTAGGTCAGCACAATTAAAAATGTCGACATGTCTCAAATCCTTATCTTAATCAATTATTTTCTCACACTTCTCAACTGGATGCACTTCAGACTCACAAATCCTTATCTTTTAATTACGTCAGCAAAATTTAAACTTTTGCCAAGTCTCAAATCCTTATCTTTTTTACAACTTCCGGTCAATACACCTTTATAGTTTTTATGACTTCATGTCCACTTATTCTTATCTTTCGACAAATTTCAACCTGCAATATTTCTATCCCACTCTTCCAAGTTTTCGCACACCCCTCGCACTCACACACTTTTATGGCGGTACAGCCCACTTTGACCACAGAAGGGCGCCATCGACGGCGCCCACTTCACGCGCTTGGCCTTACAGACATGCCCAGATGGGCGCCACCGACCGGATGTGAAATCCAAGATGGCGGAAAACGGTCGTTTTTGACCTCCATGTAAATCTCCATACGAAATTCCGCCCGTACTCTCATAGCTATTTTACTATCAACGGTAATGACGATTTACTCGCCATCCCAAGGTCCCTAGTAGAGGAGATAATGTACGCTAACCATAGCGAACCTTTGGCAGCTCATTTGGGTATTACCAAGACGTTAAATAGAATTAAGAACAGATACTATTGGGACGGATTGCAAGGGGTTGTGGAAAAATTTGTAAAAGGGTGTCCAGACTGTCAAGTCAGGAAAGGACGTCCAGATCTAAGGCCAGCGGGATTATTATTATTATTATGTGAAAAAGTTTGGTCTAAATAGTCAACCGTCGCATCAAATAAAACATATTTAGTAGTTTCAATTCAAAGCAGTGGCAACACTATCATATATCAAGTCAAATTAAGTATGTTTTAAAAACAAAGACTTATATTATATAAAAATTAGGGTAGTAATTAGTATTAATAATAATCATGCTGTCCATGAAATTGAGTATTGAGTGTAAATATTTGTAATTATTCTATACAAAACACAATTTAAAAACCAAGCTGTACTTGTTAGTCGTTACATCAGATGTTGTGTTTAGTAGCTGCTGCGCTTGCTTCGCGAGTAGCCATTAATAATGGATTCAGTGCAATTAATAATAGTGTTCTCATTTTGCATCAAGTGGAAAAATGGAAAATTTACCAGTAAGTGATATTATATAATATAAACTAACTATTTTTATAATCAATTCATTAAAATTGAATAATCGGTAGTGGCGTCTCTACTATATAGCCAACCGCCGCATCAAAGAAATTACACTAAAACCTGCGATTTTTAAGAACGAAAAATTGGTCTTGCCTATAACAACTAAATACAATATAAGTATGCTGCAAAATTAGAATAAAATGCATCCAAATTCCGATTAATTTATATTATAGTTAAAAAATATAGTAAAATTGCATTATATCATCCTAGCTTAAAGACGCTATAAGAAGTTTATTGGATTTGTTAAGACCATACCGACCGCTACCTTGATTTGTAGTATTTCAACGCAATCGGCAACTTTGGCGTCATTGCTGTTTCTACATATAATTTAATAATCGATTTATTTTTGTACCACTATATTCAGAAAGGATTAAACTATAATATGTCAAAGTGTTTTTTGTCAAATTATATTTGCAAATAGCAACAAAATGCATTAAAAAATACATAAAAACGCATTTATTTCTATATTTGATGAGTATTTTCGGCTATTTATTAAATATTATTTGACTAAAATACGTCGACATATCACAGTTTGATCCTTTCTGAATGTATTGGTAAAAAATAAATTAAATATTAAATTATATGTAGACTCAGCAATGACGCCAAAGTTGCCGTTTTTATTAAAATACTACAAATCAAGGTAGCGGTCGGAATGGTCTTAGGGCCGCTTTTACAATCCCCATTTTAGAGTTTGGAGGCAGATAAACCGGAGATAAATTATACGGTGTTTGGAGCAGTAGTTATACCTAGTATAACGCTCATAACCTCGTAAGCGCCGTACATATATTATATTTGTGAAACTGAATAAGGAAAAAAGTAAGAATTGTTGCTCCATTTTTTGCTTTTTTTCGTCCACTATCTGATTTAAACAAATTTACGTTTTGTAAAAGCAACAATCTAAATTTACTTATAAATAACTTACTTCAATATTGACGTTTCAATAGGTTATCTAGCGTTTGTAAAATGCATTGCGTGTTAAACCAGGTATAACTATGGAATAGTTTATCCGACGATTGTAAAAGCGGCCCTTAATGCACAAACAGTAGTGCTGTGAGCGCCCATTTACAATGTTGCCACACTAATTTAAACTTTCTCTCCTATAGTAGTACGTTTTAAATTATTTATAGTCAATAATAAATAATAATAATAATAATAATAATATTATATATAACATATAATATGTTATTGTAGTTAAGTTAGTTAGTTTTGCTTTAAATATTCACTTTTTTGTTTGTTAATTGTATAGATATTAAATTGCAGTTTTAGATAATAAATAATTAAAATAAAATACAACAATTTACTATGTTTTTTATATCAAGTTTATTCTTACAAATACATTATTAGTTTCGGCTCGACTAGAGTTTTCTACGGATGTAATAAGTTTTCATATTTTTAAATCTGAAACAAAAATATTATTGACCAAAATTATATCAGCTTTTTCTGAAATTAAAAATAATAAATAATTATTAAAAAAAACTAAAAATATTGTTTTACCATTTTTATTTGCAAATTTTTCCAAATTGTAATAATTTTATATTCCAACATCTCCTCGATGATATCGTTATACTCCGTAGCTGCATTCATATCCTGCAATAACAAAAGTTAAAATCAATTAAAAAGATTCAATTACAGTAATTATTTACATTTAAGCAGAGTATAACAAATATGGCAATTAATGCCGAGTATTTCATCCTTACTATTAATTACTTAAATTAAGTTTTGTCCCTCATAAGGTGGTTTACTTAGATGGTTTGCTATCGACTCCTAAGTCATTTGGATCCTTTAAGAGATTAGTCCGAGATCTTTATGCGCAAATTTTCCAAACTCCAAATACTGTAGTTTTGTATAGAGTGATGAACAATTGTTAAAAATACATAAAATACTTTCTTTTTTTTTTCGGTTATAGTAAAAACTAAAGATCACGGACAAAAACGGACGTCGAGTTGAACCGCCTGAAATAAGTTTCCGCACGACCTCGGTACATGGGCGCCGAGTACATGGGGGCACCGGGGCGCGTGCTCCCATTGGCATATTTTATGGGGGCAGCGCCCCCATTGGAGTATTGGCTTATATTCATAAAAAATAAAAATTTTGATTTAATATTTTCATTTTGCATAAAGAGACTGACCATCCATTCATAAACATATATAAAAAAAGTGGTCATACAGCCCGAATATCTGAGCACAAGTAACCCTGCCCCCATTGACATTTTCAAAAGTCGGCGCCCATGCCTCGGTAGCGTGCAGTCACGTAGCGAATTAAAGTGTCCGACAGGTTATGTACAAAAGTGATAAGTGTAAATGTGCCAGAAGACAACATCCAGTGCAAAGTGATATAAAAACATTTAACTACACCAAACCACGATGATGAAACTACATTTAATGAAAATGTTCAACCTACAACTAACAATGCCTCATCCTCGTCCGAATGGATTGACTCCCACGTCAGAAAAACTCTGATAATAGCAGCAGCGAGTCCGACAACGAAGAAACAACCCAGTCTAACGCTAACACTACTCAAGCGAAAAAACCACCAGCAATCTACGTCAAAGATAAATCAGCCTGGAGAATCATACAAAATGAACTGAAAGAACGAAAACTCAAAACCACCTATCAACTGGCAGAAAAGAAGACTTACAAAGTAGTAATTAAATACATCCCTGAAGATGTAACAACTGAAGAAATAGCCACCGCACTTGAAGCTCAAGGCTACAAGGTCAATTCTGTAAGCCGCCTACATAACACAAAGAAAGTTTACTTTCTTATGTACACTGGGTCAAAAAAGTATCCGTACACCAAACATAATTTCTATATTGTAGCCATAAAACAAAATTACACTAACAATAAATTAAATTCATCAATTGTATATAATATTAACAATAAACTTAATCATTATTTCAACAATAACTCGACTTAGTTAAAAGTTTGTATCAAAAATATAATATATTTAGTTAAACCTAATAAAAATTTACTCAAAAAAGTCTCCGTACACTAAAATAATCAACGAGTTAATACAGGTTTTAGAATTTATGAAAAATAATTAATAACTTGTGCTGCCTTTAGCTTGAATTACTTCCAATATTCGGTTTTTCATGCTATTTACCAATTTTTTTGTTACTTCAGGTCCAATAAAATTCCATACTTCTTTTATGATCTCTTGAAGTTGTGTTTTGTTTGTTATTTTGTGCAGCCTTACTCTTCTGCCTATTTCATCCCATAAATGTTCAATAGGGTTCATATCTGGAGATTGTGGAGGTGTGTGCAACTGTTTGGGAATGTTATATATTAACCATTCCTTAACTATTTTTGCAGTGTGTTTCGGATCGTTGTCCTGTTGGAATACAAATGAAGGTCACAGCTCTAGTTTTGATGCACTGGTCTTTAAATTTTCTTTTATTATGTCTAAATACATGTCCTTGTCCATAATACCATCAATAAATTTTAAATTTCCGACCCCAGCAATAAAAAAATACAACTTACAATGCCTCATCCTCGTCCGAATGGATCGACCCCCACGTCAGAAAAACTAAAAGGAAGAAACGCCCCCTATCTGATAATAGCAGCAGCAAGTCCGGCGATAAAGAAACAACCCAGTCTAACGCTAACACCACTCAAGCGAAAAAACCACCAGCAATCTACGTTAAAGGCAAATCAGCTTGGAGAATCATACAAAATGAACTGAAAGAACGAAAACTCGAAGCCGAAATAAAGTGCCTCGTAACTCCCACAAAAATCTCCCCGAAAACCCCAACGACCACAGATTAATAAAAAGCCATCTGGACAGCAAAGGTTACTGCTCACACACCTATCAACTGGCAGAAGACAAGACGTACAAAGTAGTAATTAAATACATCCCTGAAGATGTAACAACTGAAGAAATAGCCACCGCGCTTGAAGTTCAAGGCTTCAAGGTCAATTCAGTAAGCCGCCTACATAACAGATTAAAAGTTTACCCTCTTATGTATGTTCAGCTAGATAAAGACACTAAAAACGACAAAATAATGAACATGACTCACATTCTCGGCTTAAAAGTCCAAGTCGAGGAAAAACTAAAATCGGGAGAGTCAGCTCACTGCCACAGATGTCAGGCTTACGGTCACACCCAGCAAATGTGCACCAATAAATTTGTGTGCGTAAGATGTGCACAAAACCATCCCTCAGCACACTGCACTCTAACATCGGCTGACAGGGAAAAAGCATTATGCGGAGAAAATCATTCGGCAAGCTACAAACAATGCCCTACGTACCTGAAGCAAAAAGCAAAGCGAGGAATACCAACGTCTAATCAAACAAATATAAGATACGATCAACCGAAGCCACGGCCACAAATGACTTCGTACGCAAAAGCCGTGAACCCAGCACAACAAGCTCCTCCAAATACATCCAATACCAACTCCGAATTGAAAAACCAAATAAAGAATGCTATCGACATTAGCAACAAAGACCAAGAGTTATTAAATTTTCATTTGAACATAATTATCAAAAACAATGAATCTACAAACTGATATTCTTAAAATCGCTCACTGGAACGCCAACTGTGCTGCAAAATTAATAGAAGAAATTAAATTATTCATCTCTGAACACCAGATAGACATTCTACTTTTATCTGAAATAGAACTCAAAACTAAGGATAAGCCCAACTTCCCAAATTTCAACCTATATCGTAACGACAGACTATCCCAAGAGGGAGGCACCGCAATATTAATCAAACGTTCTATTAACCATTCAAAAATCCAAGTCGCTCAATTCAAAAATCTTGAAGCCACAGGGGTGATGATAAATATCCTTCCTATCGGAAAAATTAAAATCTTCTCTGCCTACCAATCCCCGACCAAACAACTACTCGAAAATGACCTACAAATGGCATTTGTGGACAACTCACCAACCTTAATGGAAGGCGATTTAAACTCAAAAAACGTAATATGGAATTGCCACAACACCAACACGAAAGGCCGAATATTACACAAATATATGGAAGGCAATAATGTAACCATACACAGCCCACAAGAACCTACCTTCTACAGCCGTCAAGGTCACCGGCCAGACATCCTTGATGTTGCCCTCTCTAAATACTTGAACAACTACACCAACTCTGTAGTCATAAATGAAATGAATTCAGACCACCTACCAGTAATCCTAAATATACATGGTACATCAGTAGAAAGACAAAACACGTCCAAAAAAAGAACGAAATAGATACTATTCAACTCATTCCTCGAAAATAACCTTAGGCCCACTTCCAATTATACAAACCGCTGAGAACAAAGACGATGCCGTCAAAGATCTCACAAAGATAATTTAAACAGCGCAAGACCATGCTTAACATAATAAATAGAGACAACGATCCTCTGGAGCTTCCCAACTAACTCAATTTAATGGCTAATTAAACAAAAAAACTAAGCTAGACAAAAATATCAAAGGACAAAAACAGCTGCTGACAAAGAGGCCAAAAAGGCACTACACAAAAAGCAAAGGAAGAAAATATCAGCTTCAAAAGAGATGAATGGGAAAACCTATTCGAGAATGAATCTGAAGAGTACACAAACACTTGGAAAATTTCAAAAGCACTGAGAAGAAAACCCGAAACAATCCCAACTATTCACAGCCAGAATGGACTGGCCCATACCTCTGAAGAAAAAGCGAAAGCCATACCATTATCCTTTGAAGACCAGTGTAGCCCCGCTTACAACATCCTGAACGTTGACAAAATGGAAGAGATCGAAGACAAAATTAAACACTTCGAGAACAACGCAGAAGAAGAAACACTTCCCTTCAACGAACCCGCAGAAATCACTGAAATTATTAAATCAGTTAAAGCTAGAAAAGCACCTGGACATGACAGCATCACCTATTCGGCAATGAAAAACCTTCCGAAAAAAGCAATTGTCGGACTGACAAATATTATCAACGGCATTATTAGAACTGGTCACTTCCCTAACACCTGGAAACATGCCATTATTATTGTCTTTCCTAAACCTCAAAAGCCGAGAGTATTTCCTCAAATTTACCGACCGATTAGCCTCCTTACCACAATGAGCAAAATTGCCAAAAGAGCCATCCTGAAGCACCTAAACTCACATGCCGATAACCACAACATCATCCCTAACCACCAGTATGGTTTTCGAAAAATGCACTCGTGAGCCCAGCAAATCGCCCGAGTGACCGACTTTATCTCAAAAGGATTCAACAACAAAAAAGCTACTGGTGCAATCTTCTACGATATAAAGAAAGCTTATGACAAAGTACGGCACGAAGGCCTTATAGCAAAACTACACAGAGGCAATTTTCCTCACTACCTGGGAAAAACTATGAAAAGTTTTCTCTCTAACCAAACTTACCAAGTCAAAATTAATGTTGTACAACATTTACGAAGGAGACATACCTTCTATGGAAATCGGCACAACCCTTGCCCAGTATGCCGACGATACCGCGGTGATCCACAGCTCCATCTCACCAGAACTAATCACAAAAAGACTACAGGAAGCCGCCGACTCCATCACAGAGTGGACTGAACTCAACCAAATCGCAGGCCATTCTGCTTTCGAAAAGAAACAAACTTCCACACGGCAATGTCACATTAGACAACATTCCAATCCCATAGACGAAACAAGCAAAATACTTGGGTGTTATCCTAGATAAAACTCTGACGTGGCGACCCCACATCAATAGCGTGAAAATCAAAGTCAAAGGGACAATTGTGAATCTCTCTCCACTGCTACGGCACAAAAAAATGCTTTTACGTACCAAGATGACACTGTACAAATCAACCATAAGATCACAGCTAACCTATGCAGCACCGATATGGGGAAATGCCGCTTACCAACACCTGAAAACCCTTTAGGTTTGCCAATCTAAAGCGCTCAGGATGATCACAGGGGTGCGTTGGTACATAAAGAATAACAACCTAAGAGAAGATCTTGAAATACCGAAACTAGTAGACTACATAAAAACCACAGCAGAAAAGTACTTCACAAAAGCTGAAACTCACGTCAATCCTGATATCAGAAGTCTCACCGAAGATCTTCCCAACTACCTCAAATACAATCGACCCATACACACGTACAAACCTCGAATGATGCAGCAATGAAGTGAATATACACAAAAAATTCACACAGCTTATAAGGCAAAAATGTTAGGTAGATAATGGGGTTTCCCCCGAAACTACCAAAAATCACAGAAAGTACGGGTAGCAATTACTGCTAGTACTTATATTTCTCGATTATAGCAACTTCGCTAAATTACGTACTTACTTTTTTCCAAGATTTTATACTTCTTTCTGGACCTTCAGTGGCATTTAGTTTTTTTTGTAAACTTATCTATGTAGTTTCAATAGCATTTGAATTTTCAGGAGTATTTTTGTTGGTCTTAAAAGGTAGATTCGTTTCTACTTCCTCCAACAAAATTGCGTATTAGATGCGAGTGGTTTTACCGGCCCTTTTCTTTTTGTCCATTTTCAATCATAAACTCACAAAACAAAGCACTTTTAATACAAAAAATTAACAAACAGGAAACCAAGCCACGTTGTCTGCACGCTGTAGTCTGACAGTTAATAATTAAATAAAGTGAGGTTATTGAAGCAAAAATAATAGACGTGAAACTAGCTACCAACAGCTAGTAGTCCAAATAAACAGACCTTTTGGTACGATGGCGTTACTAAACAAAACTGCATGTGCCTCGTAACGAACTGAGATACAGAATTGGTTTTTCATAGGTTTACATTATGAAAGTAAACGTTTTAACATTTTAACGAAAATCGGTAAATAACATGACGTAGAAACAATTTTTTACGGAATAGGTCTATTAATGTATTAATTGCAACCTACTTAAATGAAATTAAACTGAAATGCAATAATTGATTAAATTTAAGCAATTTCTCTAAACATTTGTAGTGAATTGATAATATTATTGTTTTCATATAGTGATTTGATTTATTGTTGCTACTTATAAGTCCAACACACCAACATTGAAGGATGAAGCGGAATAGAGTTCCGGATTCTATTCCGCTTCCGCTCCAACCTCCATTGCGGTTGTGTTGCTTTATGAATGGTTTTTTTTTAGATTCATTATAAACATGTAAGCTCGACATAATTTAACGCATTTTAAGAGATGTTTGCAATAAGTTTGAGCACCTTATTTATTAACCAAAAATCAAGACGCAACAATTATGAAAAAACCAATATATGCAGAAATGATACAGAGAATTTCATTCAAGATGGCTGCAATTTCCATTAAGAAATCCAGGCAGTCAAGTTAATTGTTAGTTAATGTACAAATGTCAATGTTTTGTAGATGTATCAGATTCTATAAGTTCGTTTGTATGGTGTGGTAAGCATTAATCATGCATGGATCTATGTGTATAGTGTTGTAGTACGGAATAGTGATTTTAAGATGGTAATGGATGTGGTGTTGAAGATGGAAATCTAGTCATTGAATAGCGCCATTGCACCATAGATGGAGCTTAAAGTTTATTCCTAAAGAGAGAGAAAGATGCATTTGTTGTTGCTGTTGGAAATCCAATTGGTTACGAGAAAATAAAGAGAGATTGAGCAAAGTTAATCTTTCCTTGGAAGTGGGGAAAGGCTCTAAAAAGTTTATTAATTTTGAAATTAAATATAGTTAAAGATTAGAATTAAACAGTTTATTTCAAAACTTGGGGCCTGCATAATTTACAAAATAAAGGTCAAATAAATGACAAAATTGTATTTTTTTAAAAACTGTTTTTGAGTGGGCCCTTTTTAATATTTTGCTGTGCGGCCAAACAATCCATTGATTGACCTTAAATATTTGTGGCTTAAAAGTCACTGGAAATAAATTATTTAAATTTAATTACAATAGTTATTTCAATGTTGTCAAATGTCAGAAAGTATCATATTGAAGAAGTTTATCAATTATGTCACAAAAATGTGAGCTCTCTAGCTAGTGTGCAATTAACAATTCTTTTCACAAATTTCACACATGACACACTGATAATTGGCTAATTATAACAAATATGCCAAAATTGACACGCTAAATTGCTAAAAAAAAATGATTTATTATATCAAAATTGTAAGGCATCAAATGGCTGTGAATTATTGCGAATGCAATTAATCAATAAATTGTTTAGATTTAAGTTAGCAATAAATGTAATTACTTTATTGACAAGTCAGGTATGAATTGATTGCATTGATTACATTTATTATATTAGTTTTAAGTTTAAAGAAGTGTTGATAGTTACAGACAGATTTATTTATTATTGTTAATTAATATTGCTTCATAATATTAATGAGCAAATTTTTATGGAATTGTTTATTGTATTTTTATCGTCATTTGAGAATAATGTTTATGTTTTCTTAATTTTGTTAACATGCTTAATTCCCCAAAAAGATAATAGATAGCATCGTAATTACAGGTAAGTTTACTAATTTTAATTTCAAAATGACATATTTAGGCTTAAGTATCTAAGGTTCAACTGATTCAATCTGCATTGACTGAATTCCGCAAAAAAAGATTTGAAATTATTTTGACCATACGTTTGTTCAAAGTAATAAAAAAAGTCAATTACGCGCAATTGTCACGCTCTAAAAAAAGCTGAAAGATTTTTGAAATTACCAAATTAATGAGACTGCGTCACGTATACAGCTCCTCAGGTGTTTCCTATACACTTAGAGACAGTAGGTAAAAAACTTGACACGGCCACTAATCGGTCTGATAAAGCAACTGATCACGCAAATGCCCACCACAAAATTGTTAAAGATTTGTTAAACGCAATCTCAAATGAAAAATTTTATTAAAATTATTAAGACAAAATTCGAGCTCAATAAAAACTTCTGCTATACAACAAACAGATTAAATTGACCAGGAAGCGAAAAAGCAAGAAATTTGGTTTATTTTCTAATTAGATTTGTAATGTGATAATTTTTATCTATTTTAGCTTTAAATTAACTAAAAATAACTTAAAAATCATAAATTGTATGGCGGAAGTGAACTGAGTTACATCTTTAAAGCTAAATATGTTTAAAGTTTCAGCATTTTTGTTAGATAAAACAGTTTGAGGCTAATAATAGCAACAAATCAAAAATATGTGTCATACAATACTTTCAAAATAATTCATTAATATTTGAAGGCACGATAATTTTTTTCGAATTTCTTAAAACAATATTAGCTGCAGTTACGGCTTTTATCATAAGGACAACAGAACTCAATTTTAGTTAATTCCCGGGGTAGGAAAAATTAAATTAATCTTTTTATATTTGCCACTACAAAAATACTTGTTACACACTAACCAGAATTCACTATTATCAGACCAGATTTCAATCATTATAGCTTGGTGCAATTTTTGATAGAAACAACATAGTCCGTAAGACAAACTGGCCTCTCTATCAAAAATACTTGTCAGAATTCATCATTAAATCAAGAAAAAAAAATCCGACATCACATATGAGGCTCTGATGGAAGCATCGTATTAGATCACTCCAAGTCACAAAGATTCCCTGGGATTGCCTAAAGCAACCAAATTCCTGATCAGGAAAAGATAACTAAATTCAGATGGCAAAACTTGAGACCCGGCAGATAGGTGTTCACTGAATGCCATAACAGCCCAAGAACTTGATTACGAGAATCGACCTCTAATGTAAAAAACTCGGTAAGAAGGCAAAACGGTATTCATTATTTCAGGATAAGCAGTTTAATTTTATCATTAAGTTCATTAATAGTATGTCTTTCTGATCGATAATAAAGAAATGTTTTAACAATTCCTATTACTTAAACTTCTATCTGACAAATAAGATGTTTTATAGCATAATACGTTGTTTTCACCAACTATATGAAAATGTGATACATTTCATAGTTTAATGCATTTTGATCCACTAAATGCAACTTCGGAACACTTGCAAAGGTTTTGAGACTTGGAGTTATCATTGAGTATTATGATGAATATGTTTAAAGATAATAACAGTGTCAGGTTACAATATAGTACATCCAATGTTGTTATACACGTATTGTAAATATTTATGAAAACACAACTTTATGAATTTTAATTGTTAGACTGTTATCTCCATGAGGATGTATTTTAAGTATTTACATATATTAAACCGCTCTCGAATGTACATATAACGACCGCGTAAATGCACCCACTCACCTTTGTAGTGTGAAATAAATTCAATCTTAAAGTGAATGTATTATATTCATAGAATTTAATCGTATCAAACCATGCGGAACAACATAAAAACTGTCATATATAAATCAAGCAAAATATTGCCAATTCAAGAGAAACAATTATTAAATTATTTAGAACGTTGAAATAATTAATCAGGGCACTACTTTAAATTTAGTTTCAATCAATTTTAAAGCGGATGTATTATAGTCGGTACACACTTGCAACAATCTGCCGTACCGCAACACCGTCGCGTAACATCCTCGCGCAACATTTCCTCGCAACATGGGACTTTTCTAGCGTCCCACCGCTAGTCGGTTTTATGCCGTCGGATCAAAGGAACGTTGCGCGACGATGTTGCAGCTCCCTTTACAAGTTAGTACGGCAGAGCGCAACAATACGGCAATGGAACGGCATTGTGTTGCGGGAGTATGTTACGCGACGATGTTGCGGTTCGCAGTTGTGTTGCGGAGTGATGGTACACGACGATGATACGCGACGGTGTTGCGATACGGCAGATTGTTGCAAATGTGTACGCAGTATTATATTCATAAACCTTGATAACCTCCAAGGTTAAATGTATCGAACGATACAGAACAACAAAAAAAACCAGAGGAATTGAAGAAAAAGAAGAATGTATACAAAAATTATTTGAGGAAAAAACCGACCGTCATAAAACAAACAAGAAACTGGAAAACCCAATTTATTTCCGTAATCACAATTTATTTCAATTGTGTATTTGCGATAAATATTATAAACTCGTTGTAATAATATCAAAAATCCAAACACACTTTTAATTATATTTAATAATTTAATTATTATGAAGCTGGAATGCCATTTAAATTAATTTATGCTGTTTCATAACTTCATATTCTGTGTTTTTATAATATTTCTGGGATATATTTTAATTTATTATTTTCCCAAGTTATATTAATTTGTTTTACTTTTAGTAAACAAAACTATTGTTTTATTTACAATCTGTAGCACAACTTTAAAATTCTCGCCACACCGTTAGATCGGTGTTTCGTGCGTGATTGACTGCCAGTACTGCCACCGGCGAAGTACATATTTTTAGTTGTTTGCGAGCTCTCGGGAATTCTCCCATATGTCTCGCTAGCGTTCGGGTACTTCGGGTGCCTTGGTGGGCTTTTCACATTTAGTGTGGCTAGCTGTCCACTTAAGAATTTGCTAGTCACATGTGTTTCTTACTTGCAGGTAATTTCTTACTGCGTGTATGTCCTGTGGGTGTGGCTGTGGTAACATCAGAATGTCTGCCTTCGACAGCGTTGCTACTTAGCTGAAGGGCTTGGTGCCTTCTGCAGCGGTTGTATCGGAGGTCAGGATGCTGGTGTCGGCCCGCGGCCGGTTAACAGTAAACTGTTTATCTTTCGTGCAGGTGAATTACCATTGCGTCATTGTCATTGTTGTGTAAGTTGTCGTAGCTGTTTAAAATGTCTTGATCGGGTGTGTTTCTTTGTCCGAGGCTGGGTCTCGGCACAAAGAAAATTCGTTCTTATTCAGGTTGTTTCGATCGGTCGTGGGTGATGTTCTCTCCTCTTCCCGCACACGGACTGCAACGGCGTGGGATCTTCGTTGCTTGGCGCTGTTGTTATGCGCGGCGGCCGATGGTCGGGCCGCCGTGTACGTACACGTCCGTCTCGGACGGAAGCTCGGTGCACACTGCACACTGTCGGTTGACCGGCGATTCCGGCGTAGTTCAGAATAAAACTATTTTTAACCTTTTGTTGAAAACCAGGCAACCCGCAGATGATCGTACTAGTCCTATGATTGGTTGTCGTCGGTCAGATGCTCGGAGTACAACCAAACGGGTATTTTAAATACTGTGTAATAATCACACACAATCAGGGGCTATTCTCTATGTACATTGCTAGAATGTAAGCAAAATACATTGCTTGCTAACAAAATGACCTGTCACTTTAACAAAATTAATTTTTTATATAGATTATTATTATTTTATCTAGAGATTTGCCACGCTTGATGTGATGACCGTTTGTATTGTTAGCAAACAAGATTTGTTAAAATGACAGCTCATATTGTTAGCTAGCAATACATATCTTGCTTACATGAAAGTAATATGCATAGAGAATAGCCCCGATTGTCATGTTTTCTTGTATATATTTTCGGCAGATTACTAGGGGCAATATTTGTTTCTTTGTTTGGAATTGTCAGTTGCTAAGGTCACCGGGCGCATTTTGATGTTTATTTTAGTCAACTGTTTGGACTTATATCCATTATTTTTATTTAATTTGTTATGTTGTTAACTTTTTTTAACACAATTTAAACCAATGATAAGATAAATCTTGTTCGCGATGGTAATTGAAATCATTCAAATCGGCTAACTAAAAAAAATCGTTTAAACTGAGTCGTATGTCACAAAAAATAATTATGTATACGTAAAAAAATCTTTTATTGAATTATATTATTTATAAAACAAAATGCAAAAATATTTATTTGTTCTATTCTTGTAGTTATTATAATTAATTTATTATTTAAATTCGATATAAAGTTTTAGGTATATAAAACAAATAAAAATATATAATTTAAAACAAGGGCGATACGGCGATTTAGATCCGCTCGGCAAACCGTACACCCTCCATTCTCCGCATGTTCGAAAGTTACGAGAAGTACTCTCCGGCTCCGCGCCCGACCGCACATAATATTGCAATGCATTTTGTTTCGTTGCGGCTGTTGCGTTTCTGTTTGATTATTGTTATTGTATATGTATGCAATAATAATAATAATTAGTTTTAATAATGTATTTATTTTGAATAATTAATATATGTTGCATAATATAATATCATCTGATATTTTAATTTTATTAGAAATTGTTATTTTGTAAGGTCTTAATCATAACAGTGCGAGCGAGAAAACCTGAGATTTACGATGCAGAAATTCAAATATACACTTATTGTAAATATTAAAAAATGTATCCCTAGACTGCCCTTGACCATCACCATAATAATAATAATAGGTTTGTAGAAGATTGTGAATTGAACGATTAAATTATATGTGCAATACATAATAATACATAAAAACAGAATGCTTTTATAGTTAACATTTATTATCGCAGTAGAACAATATATAATAAATATGTTGTAGTCTCTTCAGTCGTGCCTGAATCAATTTAACAAAGCTTTTTCCAATACAGGAATTCTTAATAAAATATTTGCGAAACAAAAATTATCGAATGGTTTGAAAGAAGGAACTGTACCTGTAAAAAAAACACCTGACAGACTATCCATTTTAACTGAAGAAGTTGTTCAAGATATATAGAATCGACTAGAGCAGGGGTACTCAACATTTTCATACCTACCGCCACTTTAGCATCATCTCTATTGGTAGAAAACATTTCATACCGCCCACCTGTTGTATAATAATAACAACTTACCAAATACTTAATGTCGCACTTTCGCAAAATTTGGCTTATAAAATTATATATTTTCAGAAATGTAACTATAAACAATAAAGAATTTTATAAAAACTTAATGAAAATGTTTTTCAATAATGATATAAAATTTTTTTTAAATAAACTTTAAAAAAATTCTATTTTAAGTTTTAAAACGTCAATTAAACTAGAAAAAAACGGAAAGTAGACAGCATTGGACATAACCCTTATTGCCCACCAAAAAATCGCTACCGCCCACTAGTGGGCGGTAGGGACCAGGTTGAGTGCCACTGGACTAGAGCAAAGTTCACAATAAATAATGAGAAATCGATGTGCCCAAACTGGAATATCATATGAAGTAGCAAAGAAAATCCTGCATTTGCACCCGTATAAGAATCCTCAGTTAAATTACTTGCACTTGATAATAATAACCAGTTTGCAACTCATCGTAGCGTATTGTTGAAGACATCCATCTAAAACTGTAGTGCGATTCCGCTCTGCATTGTTTTATCAAAAAATATAGGTCCATTTATTCTTTGCCTTAACATTGCAACCCAAATACCAATTGAATAATAATAATATAATAATAATAATTTAAAAAAATAAAAATAAAAAAGAAATAATAATAATATTTTCTTTATTCAAATAGTATAAAATAAGTACATAGAAATATTATATAGTATTGAAATGTGTCATATAAAAATAGGTAATAAATAGAATTTACAAATTGGATAGTTTATTGACACATTCCGTGATTGTGTAGGGTTCAATGTTACATATCATATTAAAACCAGATCATTTAAATTGGGTAAATGGCTTAATAGTTTTGATGTTTTCAGGTAGTTGGTTGTAAAATCTAACACACATATAAAACGCGCTTTTTTCTGTAAGAGATAATCTGTGGTCTGGGTATTATTATAGGTGTTTAAAGCGTGTGTTGTGACAATGCTCAAAAAGCTACTTATTAAAATAGGTTAATTTTCTTCTTACAAATTTTACTGTTAGTATTTTATTCGATTTGAATATTGTACAACATGAATCTTGATACTTTAAAGTACTTACAAAAACACGTTGTATATCATTAGGAGCACCCCAGAATATTATTCCAAACTTCAAATGGGAGTAAAAATTTGCATAGTATAGAGCTTTTGCTGTATTCAAATCATCGTAATCGTAAGAGATCGAATACCTCAACAAGCTCTGTTTAGTTTAGTACATAAATGATCCACCTGAAATTGCCATTTTAGATATTTGTCAATGTAAACTCCTTTTGATAGCCATTCATTTTAAAATGTACTGCATTGATGTTGGATTTTGATTTAAACAAAACACAGTTGATTATTTCTTCATTCGTAACATACTGTTACTATGAAACCACGTTTGCATGCAGACTTTAAGACATTTTTACTGATTTGAGATACACCATGCAGATTTGTGGCAGATATGAAAACATTTGTGTCATCTGCGTAGTTTACTATGTTTACACTTGCGCCAGGAAATTTAGAATGCATATAGTTCGGCAAATCATTTATGTATATCACAAATAACAGAGGACCAATTATGCTATCTTGTGGTACCTCCATACTGGTTGGCAGCGTATTTCATTGTATATACCCATTTTCACTGAGCAGTTGGACAAATTGTTGTCTATTTGCTAAATATAATTTAAACCAATGAAGTGCACAACCGCGTACTCCACAGACTCTTGACAGATCAAGGAATAGACCGCATGGTTCTTGATGCATTTCTAAGTGATGATAAATAATGCTTGTGAACTGGAATAAAGCTGTATGTATCAATGCTTTTGTTTTTAATGAAACTGTGTTGATTTTTATTGAGTAGTTTAGAGCACAGATCACCTTAAAGATGCAGCGTTCTCATATAAATTATAGGCAACACATTAGACAGATAACTCCGTCTATGCCTCCCAGATGTCGCGCTTATCAGAACAACCTGGCGAGCGGGAGATTTAAATTTAACACGTAATTAAAATTAAATTTTAACTTTATAAAATACACACAAAAATGAATACATAATTAATATATTATATTTTTACATAAATATAAATATATTATGTATTCATATTTATGTGTAAGGGTAGTTTACATGTATATAAATAAAAAGAACAAATATTTAAGTAATAATAAAATTTAATTTATTTATAACAAATACAGTAATACAATAAATATTTAATACATAAAAAATTATTAATTTCTTACTTTTTGAAGTTCAGGTACCCATAATTTGACTTCCAACTAAAAATAAATACATATGAATTAATACAATAAATATTATTTTTAAACATACATACATATATGGGCAATTTCATTTCAAACGGACCAGAGCTAGGGGGGGGTGCGTTGAGAAACTTGCTTATGTATTTTTTTTTAGTTTCTATAACTTATTAGTAGTCCTTTGATCGGTATATGAGGGTATAAAACCCATAAAAAAAAATTCTACGATTTTTTAAAGTATTTTTGACGTTTTTTGACTTAATCGCATTTTTTGTTTAAAAACCGCAATTTTAACTCAAAAAAATAAATTTACTAATGAAATCAATCAAAAATTTTCCGTAGAATCCAAATCTGGCACCATTTTAAGTTTATACCCTGTCTATAAGCCGCAAAAGCCATAAAACCATGTTTTTGTTCTCAGTGGGCTGGGCAAAAAGGAACTTTTTTTAAATTTTTTTTAACCGCTAAAGTTGACGTGTTTTGATGTAAATTAATTAGAAAATATAAATTTGTTCTGTGTATTTGGGTTTTAAGCGCCAGATTTGGATTCTACGGAAAATTTCTGATTGATTTCATTAGTAAAATTATGTTTTTGAGTTAAAATTGCGATTTTTAAACAAAAAATGTGATTTAGTTAAAAAACGTCAAAAAAACTTAAAAAAATCGTAGAATTTTTTTTTATAGGTTTCATACTCTCATATATCGATCAAAAGACTACTAATAAGTTATAGAAACTAAAAAAAAAATACATAAGCAAGTTTCTCAACGCACCCCCCCCCCCCCCCCCCAGCTCTGGTCCGTTTGAAATGG
Organism: Tachinus rufipes; assembly: GCA_963932245.1. Lineage (NCBI taxonomy): Eukaryota > Metazoa > Arthropoda > Insecta > Coleoptera > Staphylinidae > Tachinus > Tachinus rufipes. The sequence continues at coordinate 57,973,894 of OZ010747.1, forward strand.
AATTGCCCATATATGTAATATAAAATTAATTTTATGTCAATTAACATCTATTCTTATAAATATCAACTAGATATAATGATGTCGTGACAGTACAACTTTTCTAAAAAATTAAATTGTCGAAGTTAAAACAAATTAAATTTGAAATTTGATTTAATTTAGTTACTTATGAAGTGCTTTTAAAGTTGTTCGTACTAACATAGCATCGCTCGTAGTACAAATAAATAATTTAACAAACAAAATTTACTTACAATATTGTACGAGTAATAGTAATCTCCAATTTGTCGTTCATCTGATCAGCAGATTTAATGTACATGTTCCATCGCAGCTCCCATTTGCAATCTTTGGCAGCTTCTTGAATACTCGATGATGATTATTATTGAAGGAAATATGAAATAAAAAAACAATAACATTAATAACACATAACAATACGTAACAAAAATTAAATTATAATTAATATTTTTATTAATTAAGGTTTATATAGCAAAATATAAAAATATAGTTTCTAGTAAAAATATGATATATTTTGTTTCTCAATTATTTATAAATTTTTTCTGATTTAAAGAAGGATAACTAAATGAAGATAATGATTTGGCAGTAGAATCTACACTTATCAAATCCGAAACAACATTAGAATTTACTGAAAAATCTAAACTACTTATAACCTGACATCTTATAATATTATAATAAAAATAAACTTACCTAAATAAATGCACCTGTACACAACACCCACCACGATACACACATGCACACACGTTAGCCCATAGATAATTAACCGGCTAGCTGCAACCTAAAATGGCGGACTAGAACATCAACAAGTCCCGTCCTTGGTTGCTTGGCTCTTATTGGTCAAATTTAAAATACAAATGTGGCGGCATTTTTTAATTTAATGAACGTCGCTTTATGCGCCATCTGTGAAGCTTCAACGACCCTAAATTGGCGGTGCCAGTCGCTGCATATCTTTCACCGGACCCTGGTTTAAAGTATCAAAAAAATGCAAGAGTCTATTTAAACCAGTTTTTCAAGAATTTTTGAAAAACTTGTTAAAAAATTTATTAGTCTATAACTATTTGCGTTTTGAATTTCTCCTTTTTCTTATATTGGAGTGACCACACTGGTTTTAAAAGACTCTGCAAAAACTCCACTCTCTAGTGATGCATTAAATATATGGAATAGGGGATAACTTATAGCATTTATAGTTATAACGGCGACTATAGAGGTGCCTTTAATGTTTAACAGCAGTGGTTAATATTAAAAATGGCAAAATTTGGATTGTTAAATATAGTTCTTATAGAAGAAATTGAGGAAAATGAAAGACGGTAAGTAGAAAATTATTACTAGAATTAATAAGGATAAGATTTTTATCAATTATAAATTATAAATATTAGAAAATTGTGAGGTTATGTCAATGTTTATCAATTTTAATTTGTTTAATTTGTTTTCATTTGTATAAAACATTAATCTTTGTAAGTAAATGGTCAAGTAGAAAGATAAGTATTTTAAATAATAAATAATTAAAGCAACTGTTTCTTTTTTTAGTCAACAAACACGACTTGTCCGTAGACATCTACATGATTCTAGCAATCCGTTTGAATTGCCTTCTGAACATTTTAGAGCATTGTTTCGCATAAATAAAGAAACAGCTGCTCATTTAATCAACGAAATCGGACATCATTTAACATCAAGAAGAACAACAAGAATTCCTGATTTTATAACGGCAAGTAGACAGAAAATGTATATAATCGTGATTTAATTTGGATTTATTTTTGTTTTAGGTACTGTCAGCATTAAATTTTTTTGGAAGTGGGAGCTATCAGCTCGCAGTTGGCAAAAATAATTTATTTGGATTAAGTCAACCTTCAGTGAGTAGATGTATTGAAGCAGTGACTCAAATTATTGTTAACCGTCTAAGCAATCGATGGATTAAATTTCCTAGGACTGATCAAGAAAAAGATTCAAAAAAACTTCGGTAAACATTTTTATTTAATTTTTCTTTAAATTATAATTATGTATGTAATTTTTTATTTTTAGTTTTCGACAGGTTTTTAATTTTGAAAATATTATAGGGGCTATCGATTGCACTCATATAGCCATAATAGCACCTGCTGCCCACGATGAGCAATATCCTGGACGAGTATATTTTAATAGGAAAGGATATGCAAGTATCAACACTCAAATTGTAATACTATTTTATTGACATAACTTTACAACTTCTAATAATTTTTTTTATGTATAGATATGCGATGCAGATTTAAATATTTTGAATATAAATGCTCGTTTTCCTGGTTCTACTCATGATTCAGCCATTTGGATGGTTTCTACAATAAGAAATCATCTAGAAAATAGATATTTAAATGGTGATGAACATTCTCATTTATTAGGTAAATAAAACGTTTTCATTAGTTTATATATTAATTACATTACCAAATTAATTAACTTCTTTAATAGGTGATTCCGGCTATCCAACCGAGCCCTGGCTCTTAACCCCGGTGAATGATGCAGTCGATGGTTCAGCAGAGAGTCGATACAATAACCGACACATTAAAACAAGAAACTGCATCGAAAGGTTAAATGGAGTTCTAAAGAGCAGGTTTCGTTGTCTACTTCGACACCGCACTTTAAATTATCATCCGATAAAATCGGCATATATAATATACTCATGTGCCGTTCTACATAATATGGCAATGTTTTTTAATGACCAACCATTTGAGTTGGCAGATGTGGATATTGATGATCTACAAAATGTACAACCAGATCCTGTTCCAGGTTTGTAATATTTTAATTTCGATTTAATTTAGTAATCAATATATTTTTAGATATTCCTAGAAATTCAAATTTTTTAGTAGAGGGAAGAAGAACAAGAAACAATATAATCAACAATTATTTTAACTAAATTTTTATATTATTTCTTGTAAAATATAATATTAATGAATAAAACTAAAATAAAATTCTTAAATAAAACATAATTTTTTTTAATTTCAATAAAATTGTCAATTAGGGGAAGTTTTTATTGGCAATAGCCTCGGCTAAAAGCTTTATGGATTTGCTTAAACCGTCAATTGCACTAGCCAAGTTGTTGCTGGCCACAACTTGTTGCTCTATTACGTTCTCTAGAGTGGACTTTTTCACCTTCCTGCTAGGCCTGTTACGTCTAGGATTTCTTGGTGCGGTGCTAGTTTCTCGTAACTGATGATCCTATATTATTGATGTTCTTATTAAAATACTAATCTTATCAGAAAACATATTTACCTGTGTACTTGGAGTGTAATTGAAATTTTCTTCCAATATTAGTCCTGGTGTGGTATTATGTTCATACTGAAAAAACAGTTTTAATATTAAAAATACTTGTATAATAATAGTATACGTTACCATGTTATCTTCAACAGTCTGTCCTTCGACTGTCATTACTTCAACTTCATGTTCTAAAATAATTGTTTGCTGAAATTAATATAGGTAAGTAATGTTTAATAGTTTAATATAAAAATTATACTTCTTCATTATCGATGCCTAATTCTGGCACACCTGCTGCTCCGTCAATCGCCACCTTTGAAATTTTCTCCTCAATTTCAGTAAGAGGTTTTCCATGATAAATTCCGCCGCCAGTCTTATTGACTGCGACTTTAATCTCCCTGGCACGCCGTTTTACATTTGTTTTCAGTTCCTTGTATACCTGCAAAATATTAAACAAATTAACTCGATACATACACAATTTAAAGTTATTACCTTTTTCCATTCTCGTGTTGTTTTTTTAGGACCCTTGTCGCAGTCGTTCAATATATTTTTAATTTCCTCCCACTCTTTCTCGTAAACATTGTCCTCCGATATTTCAATTTTAGGCATTCTTTCCATAAGGAACTCTACCAGAACCTGAATTTGTTGTTTAGTGGTCCTTGCCCGCCTTTTCTCTGGTTCTGTTAATATAATAAATATAAAATAATAATGTGTTAATGACAAAATAAAACAACATGGTTTTTCCACAAATAATGTAAGTTCTTGTTGCCACAAAATTGTAATTAAATTTTATGTAGGTATTTATGGTAAAAACATTGTTTTATTTTAAATTATATTATTTAACAGCCCCATCCAGAATAATAAAAATGTTTTAATAATAGTCTTACTTACCAGATTTATCCATTTTATATAAATAAAAATATTTATTTATATAAATAAAAATGCAGTTTCAGTTTCTACTTTCTACACACACTTTATTATAGGTTAACTATGATCAAACTTTGTTTTTATTTTTACAAAACTGAAGTGCGCATAGTAGGCTTTTTCCCCTCATTTTATAGATTCCACTGCTAACTTCACTTTCATTTTTAACGCCGCAGTTATAATTTACAGTTTTAACGTGAATATTAACATACATGTTAAAATCAACTAGAGAATAGCATTTTGGTTAATAATTTTAACGTCGCTGTTATAATATTAATTTTAACAGCGATGTTAATTTTAACGGCGTCGATAGAGAATAGACCCGTTTAATGCATTAGCACACATGTTAGTAAAATATTAATTAAATTTGTTTGCAATGTCACTACTGACTGGAGTCGAAAGAATACGTTTACTGTTCTTACCGATTACTTTAGTTTTATTCTGCGATAAATTGATTTTATTAGTGTCGTATTGTTTCTTAACTTTATATAACAGGTTATTATATTCTTTGCGTAGATTATTGTATATTAGTTTACTCTCATGAAATTGAGTTGTTCTGAAACGAAGATAATTGATTTTTATAGTATTGAACTGTTGGGTTATTTAAGTAAAATTTACTATGAGCTTTGTTTTGACTTATTTTAACATTTTGAAGTGGAATATTAGCGTTAAAACAACTGTTTACTGTGTTTAAGAAATGTTTGAGCTTAATGTTTACATTTGGCGATCTGAAGATGATATTCCAGTCCTCAGCCGATAAGTCGTTGTAAAAAAGTGTTAGATTGCAATCGATAATACGTCGAATTAATATTGTATTATTTTGAGTATGATAATATGTAGTATTTATATCAAGAATTTGAGCACAGTGGTTTGAGAAACCTGTATGAACCACACGAAATGAATGATTTAATATTATAATAATAGTTGGTAATTATGTTGTCAATGCGGGTACTAGAGGTTGGCGTTATTCTAGTGCTTTCTTTAATCATAATACTAGCTTGGAACGACTGCAGTACAGATAAAAACTATTTGTAGTGTTCGTAAGATTTTTAATATCGATATTAAAATTACCGCAAATGAAGTCTGTTAAGTTTTCAAAAACTATAATATTTAAAAGTTTTTCTATTTTTTTTTTTTTGGTAATATATCTACTACACTTTTATGTGTTCGGTATAATAATATTACTAAACATTTGTTATTTTGTTTTTGTTGTTATATCCTTTTTATTTGATTTTAAAATTAATTAATTTTGGAGATCCGCACATTCAAAACTATACAGTTCCGATAGGTTATTGATGTCATTGCTTGCTGATCCTTGTAGATCTTGGAGTTCATAAAATGCACAGCCCCTCGTTCGTTATATGATCTGCAGAAGCAGAGACTCGAGATTCATTGATTGTATCAAATAGTCACGGATTCGGGTAGTATTGTTGAATCCTCCCACTGTTGCTGATATTTTAGTTAAATACCAAATATTACTAAATTTGAATTGACGTAAGAAACGTAACGTAAGAGATCAGGAGCAGCTTATTACACTGAGAGAGAAAAAATCTTGCTGGCAATGTTAATAAAGGAACATCCAGTAATCAAAAATTAAAAAAAAAAAAGATTATGCTACTGTGCCGAAGAAATTTAAAGAATGGGATGTGTTGATTTCCAAGTACAATGGCCAACCTGATGTTGTAACTAGCAGAAATAGTTCCCAATTATTGAAAACATTATGGAAAAATTTGAAACAAAATTAAGATGCGACTGGTTATTACAAACATTCAACTGTAAAACATTTTAACTAGCAATATGCAAATATTGAATTAAATTAGTATAGATTAATAATAAACTTAAAATTATTACTTATCATGATTTATATGTGTATAGATTTTTGAGACATTTTTTATGTTACATTAGTAATGTGTGAATATTTATAATATCCACACATAATTAAAGTAACGTAAGAAATGTTTTTGTTAATGTGTTAAATACAATAGGAAACAAAAATTATCAACTTCGGAGAGGTATCAGGCACTATTGACAGGAGGCAGTTTGCCTAAAAATGTCGATGATGACCCTGCTTTAGTCGAGGATGCTTCGCCATTTATTGACCTAGTGTTAACTAACAGTTTTGATAGCACTTTCACCACACAAAATTAAGTAGTTACCAGTCAGATGGAAAGTGATAACAGTAAGTTTGCATTACATTTTGTATAACATTGATTCAAAATTAATTTAATTTATTTATTTGTTATTTAAAGGTATCTATCTTAATCCATATGAACCCATCCATATTTCAAATACACCAACAGATAATTCAAGTAAGTTTAGCAATTACAAAATACAGTTGGATTAATTAAAATTGTAAATTAATTTCTATTTATTTTCAGTATTGAGTCCTGATGAAGATTTATCTGAAAATATCTGCAATACACCAAATAAATGTAAGTTCATTTAATTGTATTTAATTATTTATCAAATTAGAATTTTTTTCAGATAAATAATAAAAGATAAATAAATGGTAAAGCGAATTAAGACCATCTCAAGTGCTGATAAAGAGCTTCACAAAATCCGTATTAAAATTGCCAATTTAAAAATGCAAAAGGCGAATTTGAAAATACAAAGGGCAACTTCAGCACTAAACACACAAAAATATGAAGAGGAGCTGGCAAAATAATTAGGGGAATATGTGATAATATTTTATTTTAAAAAAATAAGTATTTAAAAATGCTGTTGTATAAATTGTCGTCTAGATGCTAATCCAATGTTATCATTTTGCATGTTTAGAATATTTTCATGTTCATTTTCATATTAGTCATCATTCATGTCTTGTTCATTATATTTTAATTTGATGTTGTACCAAAACTTGAGTTAGAAGGTACGGTCTGCAAGGGTAACCACTATCACCTAGTAAAATGCCGATGACTTAGTTTTGATCAAATCGTATTCGCATTAATATGAGTATAGTCAATACAGCCTGAAACTGTAGGAAATTCAGCACAATTGTAAAATTTGGTTACAATTCTTCTTTGTTCCGCATTGGGCGTTGGAAATTTTACATAATTTTTACAATTGCTGGCAAATATAGTTGAACATCTCTTTATTATGTTACTAATGCTCTGCTGGCTAGCTCTCTGTAAGTCGACACTCGCCGCCTAAAAGCTTTTTATTTATTATGAGCAGTAAACTATTTATCGAGTACAATACCTGAAAACTACTCGTTGTATAATAACGCAAACAAATTAAAAGCTGAAATTCTGCTGTAAATGGTAGCCCTTGATTGTTGATTTTTTTCAAGTTTTCTGCTAGTAGTGGGAGCAGAATATGAAAAGTTATATCTTTTGAAAATCGATACCTTCTGCGAAACTCATCGGCATCATAAAATTCAAAAGGATTTTTAGCATTTCTAATATATGTACCTGTTGTTTTCAATATAGTATATCAGTATAACTATGTACAGTTTCCATGAATTCTATTTTTATTTTAATTTATTTAAGTATACAAATATTTGCAATCTACATACCTTTTAGACAACATTTCATTATTATATTGAATATCATTTAAATAATCGAAAAATTCATCTCTGAATTCAATTTCATTCATTTTTTTATTTATATTGTTTTTAATTAAAAATATTGGGTTTCGCAAATTTATAGGTTATAAATGTCAAATGAATTAACAATCCAGGATTCATCTTGGGTAGGAGCAAGATTGTTTGAGATATGATTATTTGCAATCTCGGATTCGTGAATCTAGGATTATATCGACTATTGGATGCATTTTCGGTCAATCCGATAATTAATTCTGAATCTCGGATCAATCCCCGACTATTAGTACGGGCATAAGCGATATCTATGAGTTGTTAGCGATTCTAATTGGTTTTTGGTTTGCCAGTGCTCGTTAATTTTAATAAATAGTAAGTTTTTTATATTGTGTAAATATAATTATATAATTATGCTTTTTCCTAATAACATTATACTTTATCTCTTTGTGGTCACGTATATTGTATGATGTAACAATCACAGATATTCTAGCTACACTAGATAAGGCATGAAATGTAAATTCCATTCTAGTATACTTAGAAGTCCACAAAATATTTCAATAGAATTTCTGAAAAACAGAATGTCACGTGATTTCAATTATCATATAAAGTAAAGTGTTGTTGGAAAGCTTGTCATTAATAAAACTAAATAATTTAATGTATCCTGTATTTTAAACAAATAAAATATAACTAATAAAAAATATATTTGGCGCTGTGGACAGGATACCCTAACGGCATAAAAGTGTCGGTGATTCATAAATCTTAATCGGGTATACAAGTGCGAGTTAATAATAATCGTTTCGAGTTACGGATATTCCACAAGGCCTATTGAGTGACGCCAATCGCTGACGAACCTCAGCTACAAATTTGCCTAGAATCAACACCGAGCCCGCAACAAACTGGAGAACCGTTCCGGAGAATAAACTATGCTACTGCTGAGAACTTCAATCGCTGTCGTCTTCGAGAAGCAACTTCGCCCGCATCTAACTACATCTTTAAGGGAATTTCGTCAGATATTTTGCTGAAAATGTTATTTACGACCTTAATTTTGTAAATAATCCTTTTAAAACAAAAATCCTTATATTTTATTTATAAGTAATTACGATAATTACTGATATTATATATTATCAATCAATCAATTTAATTTAAGAACTTTTACTAATTCAAGTAATTTGTTAAAATATTAAATTTATAAAATAAAATTGCTAATTATACCGAAATAAATATTGCTAAAGAAATGATTCCCTCGTATGAAGCAGGAAGTAAAAATTTATCGTATATTATATTACAATGTGAAAAATTTATCACAACGTAGAAAAACATTGTTGTTGGTCAAGAAAACTGTACATTAAATAAATTACTGTATGAAATTTGTTGTTCAAAATTAAATGGTGCTGCCAGAGATACTTTGGTTGTCGCTAATTGTTCCACATGGAACGAAGTGAAAACTGCTTTAATAAATCGTTTTGGTGATTCCAGAAATGAAAATTTATTTGAAAATGATTTAATTACATGCTTTCAAACGTTTAATGAATCATACGATCAGTATTATGAAAAAATTAAAAGTAAAATACAACAACTATTAGAACATGTACACGCGAAAATTATATCAATTTAGGAAATTATAAATCGGAAGTTTATGTAGCAAGAGTCTTATACAAAGCAGGTTTGTTGGAACCTTATCGTTCATTCGTATCTTATAAAAACGTAGATACACTTGAGGAAGTTTTATTGGAACTTCGTAACTACGATAATTATAAACAAGTAAATGTTTTAAATTTTGTTCGTCATAAACCTATAAAACATAATAATAATGATAATAAATTTCAACAAATGAAAAATCAAGCTAATACATTAAAAAGGACAGAAATTCCACAACCTAATTATAACAAACATTTTAAAACACAATTGAATACAAATATTCAACGACCAAATCAATATTTTCAAAGACCATTTGTGCAAAATCGCAATATGTCTACACGGTTTCCTATAAATCCCAACGTACAAATAACAAATAAGAAACCTGAATATCAACCTACACCACAAAATTTACTGCAAGACCACCTGGTAATAATGCAAATAGACCGTATAATTATTTTTAAAATACGAATCCACGTAATATTACTTTTGAAGAACTTTTTAAAACTGAAGAACCATGTACGTCTGAAAATATTTATGAAATGACATCTAATGAGGAATTTAACAAATTCACTTATTTATTTGTTCCATCCATTCTTTCCCGATTTTTGCTATTTTCCTTGCATCTTGCCAGCTTAAATTGATTATGATAATTCCCCTACATTGTTTTCCCATGTCTTCATAGGTCGTCCTTTTTTTTTTGGTTTTGATATTCTTGAATTACATACTTGTTTTGTTTGTCTATCTTCTGGCATTCTTTCTAGATGTCCATACCATGCTAACTGTTTTTTGTCTATTGTGTTGTGTATGCTTTAATTTGAAGATTATCTCTTATCAATTCGTTTCATATTTTGTCCATTTTTGTTACACCTTCTACTCTCCTTAGATACTTCATGTCTGTTGTCTGTATCCTACTTTTATCTTTTTGATTCCGTATATTAGTGTTGGTCTGTATATTGTTTTGTATAGTGTCATTTTCGTTTTTTTTTATATCTGTTTGTTGTTTAAGATCACTTCATTTATTGAATGATAACTTCTGTTTGCTGCCTGGAATCTTTTGTTTATTTCATGCTTCATATTTCGTTTGTTATTTAAATTGTCCCTAAGTACGTGAATGATTCTACTTTTCTATTTTTTTTTTCATTTAGCTTTATATCCGTTTTTATACTTGATTTTGATACCACAAACCCAAATTACCATTTATAACTATACCAAGCTTAAATTTAAAAATATTAATTGATAGTGGTGGCTCTAACTCTATCATTAATCCAGGACCTGCATACAAATACTTTAAAAATTATTTCTTTGCAAAACCTTTTCCAGTTAAAAGTTTAAATCAATCTGTAACGGATGATAAAAATATATCATACCCCATAATAAAGGAATATGGCATAAATAATGAAATCGAATTTTACGTATTAAAATAGCATGATAGTTTTGATACATTATTAGGAAGTGACTATTTTAAAAAAATAGTGTTAAGATTGATTACGACAAATTAATTTTAGAAATTGGAAAAATTAATATTCCCTTTTATATGGAACTCAATTCTAAAAATTTTATACCATTTAATCAGATTGTTAAAAAACTTATTAAAATACCTGTAAGTATCAATGAAGGGACAGTAATTATACCAAAAACTGAAATAAATGATATTTTGATCCCAGAATTAATTGCTAATTCAATTAACGGAATCTGCGACATAAATCTCGAAGAAGACCGAGAAATAGAAATAAATTTTCATAATCAAATACAGGTAGATCCTTTTACAAATGTTGAGGTAGGTAAGCCTGAAATTCAATATAATAACCTTGACATTCCAAATGTTATTAGAACACAACAAAAATATTTAAAATATAGAAGAGAAAACCGAAATTTTATCATTGTGTAAAAAAGTATAAAGATACATTTTATAACAAAAACTCAGATTTAAGTTTTACTAATGCAACAAAACACAACATACGAACTGTTGACGATGATCCTGTATATTGCAAATCGTTCAGGCATCCTCATCATTTAAAAACTGAAATACAAAATCAAATTAGAAAACTTCTCGATAACAAAATAATTATACCGAGCATATCGTCTTACAGCTCACCTGTTTGGATAGTACCAAAAAAGACTGATGCAAACATTAAATATTATCATATTAAATATGTAATATCCCTAGTGCATAGAATATTGCCGATAATTTATAGGAATCTCACGAACGGCAATCGGCACGAGCCGCAGGCGAGTGCCGATTGCCTATTGCGAAAATACATGAGTGATATTCCAATAAATTATAAAGCAATATTCTATGCACGAGGGATATTTAATAAGACTATTTCCTGAGCGACATTACATCTTTCAGAATGACATTTTAATATTAAAAAAATATAAAATTCAAATCGCGTATGCTTATGTCCATTGTTATGTTCATTTATTGTCATAGCAACATATAAACAATTATGCAAAAAAAATTAAACATTTTTTTTTAAATGTCAAGCAAACGTTTTGGTACGAATTCTATCGAGAATATAAACGATGAAGTGAAAAATTTAATACCATTCAACACAAGGAAAAAAACTTATAAAATAAATAAAATGACTACAATGGAACAACTTGCGTTAATATTGGCAGATTGGGCATTTAATATGAGAAGAAATGATGGAACCGATTATAAGGAGAGAGTTGTGAAGTGTATGTGGAATACGGTTGCGAAATTACTGCAACAAATATATTTCACAGAATATAATATTACGATAGATCCCTTTTAAGATAAAGTATTTAGAGATGCCAGAGCAGCGCGCGATGCAAAAAGGAAGGTTTTGCAAAAACAACCTGAGAAACACGGTTAGTTCATCACCAATAGCACTTGAAGATTACCAAACAATACTACAAACTTTCGATAAAAATTCTCCAAGTGGACTCCAAAAAAAGTTTTATCACTTAGCATCTTATGAATTGGCTTGGAGAGGTGGTGAAGCTGTGCAATGCTTATTACAATATTTCAAAGAAGAAATAAATAATGCTGGGGAATCTACAGGACGCATTGAGTATAATCCTATTTTTGCAAAAACAACGCAAGGTGGAGGTAAGCCTCTAGCTGAAAGCAAGTGGTTAATACCGAGTTATAAGAATCCAGATAGTTGTCCTGTGAGGTACGTCATTTAAATTATTAAATATTTCAAAATTTGTATAAGAAAAAATACGCCATTAGGGCAAAATGAGATGACTAAATGGACAAAAGCAGCTGCAGAAAGCATTGGATTAGATATAAAACGCGTAAAAATTACAAATCATTCAAACCGAGCCAGCGCTGTTTCTCATCTCGCAAATGCAGGAGTTAGCGAGCACAGCATTTGTAAAATTACTGGACATAGCAGCGTTACATCCATTAAACCTTACTTGCAATAATCAAGCTTTAGTTGAAAATATACGTAATACCACAGAAACTAACCAAGCAAATATAGTTCTAAATGATCCACCAACAACAGTCAGCGCAACTTCAGAAACAAAATCTTCTATTGTTAATTATGCTAATTGTACATTTTCGTTTACCAATTGTAACTTTTCATAAAAAATTTTTTTATTAAAGTTGTAAATTTTCGTTTACCAATTGTAACGTTTCATAAATATTTTTTTTTTATTAAAGTTGTATATTATTATATTATTTTGTCAATGACAACGTAACAATTATATCGGCAATTTTGCATTGAACAAATTACAGCGACAATTTTTACGTCATTACTGAAAAATTGTCGCTAAATACGTACGTGATTGGTCGAATTTCTGATATTTGCTAAATGTGATTGGTTGCTTTGACGGACGGATGACGGGAGGGAAATAGTCTATATTATATATACCATCAATAAACTCATTCAAATAACTAGGCTTCATGGTCTAGTTGTGTAGATTGTTGGATTCTACACCAAGAGTCCACGGAACGAACCCCGGCATCGGCAAACATTTTTTAAAATAAAAACTTGCTCCCCACTCTAAAATAAAATCCAAGATGGCGGAAATATAATAAAATCCAAGATAGCACTTGTTCCCCACTCCAAAATAAAATCTAAGATGGCGGAAATATTGTAAATTTCAAGCCTTAGTAAATCAAATGATAAATTTGGCGTAGAACTCTCTTTCCATCACTACTATTACTTTAATTACAATTTTGTCAAAGATTATTTTGAAGATGCCGACTTTAAAACCGTACTAGATGATGTTGTTTACTATGAAGACATAACGAAAAAAGAAAAGAATAATGTGCCAGACTTTATGGATGCAATCACTCCGGCATATGTACCAGTAAGTTTTAACTTTATTAATACGTTATATATTAGGCATGTTAGAGTAATTAGACAGTCTGGATAATGCGCAAATATTATAATATAATATATATATATATATATATATATATATATATAATATATAAATGTTCACTGTTTAAAGTGAAAATTGATACACCTCTATAGTTTGTCCGCGTTAAGACTGCAGTGCTGGGAGTGGTTTATAAAGTCAGTGTCACACAACTGTAATTGCAACATGTTCTCGTTAGTATTTTAATACAGCTAACTTCACTTTGTTTATTATATTATAATAAAATGATTTTAAATTATTTAAAAACTTTTAAGCAAAAACAATAAAGTGTTTCTTAATTAAATATTAACATGTTTAATAGAAATGTATATTAGTCACTTTTAATACTAAAATTTATTAAAAACAATTCTTAGAATTGCATGACGTTTACTCATATTTAAGTTTTTGAGGTTATACTGTACGTCAGCAACAAAAAACTGTAATTTAAAGTTGAAATACATATAATTATTTACAAATGCGTTAACCTAGTTACAGTAACGCAAAAAATTAATAAATATATAATAGTAAATATTTTTAACTAAATTTATTCAATTATGCCCGTATGACAATGATCTATAATTCTTTATTGAATTATATATATAAAAATATTTAAATCTTAAAAAGTCTCTAAAATGCACAAATAATCATCAATCTTATTGTAGATTGAAATTTTAAGAATATTTTTAGTTTTTCTTTAGAATTAACACAAAAAATGTACGCATTAACAGTTTTAAGAAAATAGTTGGGTTATATTATAAATGCTATTTCTTATATTTTATGTGTTAATTATAAAGAAACTCTAAAAATATACTTAAAATTTCAATCTATAATACAATTGATGATCATTTGTGCATTTTTCAGACTTTTTAAGATTTAAATATTTTTATATATATAATTCAAGATATAATTATTGACAGTGTAATACGGGCATTACAAGTAGCTTTGTTTTAATCTGGTAGATATTCTATTGTAAATTGGGTAGGCCTCTAAGCCAACCAGAGCATTGTTTCTCAGTTGCCATAACAACTACTACTGCAGTCTTAACGCGAACAAACTATAGGGGGGCCCCGGATAATAGATTAGTAGATCGCAAGAGGTTACATAAAAGTTAAAATTACGGCATGCATCAGAATGGGTTGTAAATTTTAAATTATGACCTCAGATTAGGTTGAGAGAGATAGGTCTGATTTATGAAACTTTACTTATTCTATACTATCTTTGTCTTTGTTACTGTATTTATGTTTCAACACTTTTGATAAAGCATTTTATGACTTGCGGGCAATATAGGGGTGAGGGGATGCTATAACTTTTACGATGATAGATAAAGAAATGATGCGCCGCTTTGTCTTATCATTTCTTGATATACGTCTTGGAGGACTTAAAAGGTAAAAGTGAAAGAACATGGGCGCTCAAGGACCTTAAGCCGTATTTTGGAGATTTGACAGTGATTGAGTTAATTTTTTGGTTACGGTTAATTTAAAACAATACTATCCTCAAGATATTCCGGTGTGATTCATGGGTACCCAATTGAAACTAATTGCAAGGATGAGTAATTGATGAGTATTTGTAAAAATACTATTTTGAAAGTTGAATGTATGATTAATGTGAGATATTTGACTGCGTAATGACTGCTTTGTCAAAATGTTTTTTTAAAAAGACTTTTTTCGTGAGGAAAAGGGTGTTTTAACGTTTTATTATTATTTTGGCATAAGTATCGTAATTTTCTTTTTGCTCTGATTTTAATTAGTTAGTTAATTATTAATTAATCTTAGTTTTATTATTTTATAAATTCAATTTTTAATTTGTGGTTGATACAATTGTTATAATGTAAGTACGACCTTAACTCTAAAATTACGTTTTTACCTCCGATTTCGGAGGCAAACTCGTTAACTTTGTTTATTGGCTTCTAGACCGCATAATACACCCCGCTGTAATCTCCGTTAAAGTTTGGTTTGGAGGCAGTTTTAGCCTATTATCATTTATTTATATACAAATAAATTCAGCAAATTCCCGCTGCAGGCGTCACCGTTATATACGTTTTTACATTTGCTATGAAGTACGGTTGAGTTTCCACCGGTATATTTTGCGGTTGAAATCACCTCTGAAATAGCTGTAGTCTGGTGTGTGCTTAAAAAGATGTCGAACTACAAAACAAATAAAGCGCATGTGACAAGGGGACAGCATTTAGCAGAACTTGCTTGTAAGATATATAACAGTGAAAATTAAGAAATTGTTGAACCTAGTAAGTATAATTTTATTAATCTGCACAGTGTTTTTATTTGCTTTAAACTAAGAAATATATAACCTTATTAAGATTATGTGTCCAACCTGAAAAATGCGGCATTTGGCCTGTTATAACGTTTGTGTATATTTACTAGCACTTTAATATGGGGTTAAATTACTATAATGCGTTTTAATTTAGCTGTGATCGGATTGACGCATCAAATTAAACGTAATCATTTTAATTTAGAAAATGGAGTAATAAAACAAAACAAGCATGTAGTAGTAATTAAAATTCTGATTTTATTTATTAGAAATGTCTGAATCGTACATGAGTGAACCAAAGAATAAAGAAATACTCAAAGCAAACAAATAAATATTGAATTACATAATGAAATAAATCAGAACAAAATGAATGAAAATAAAGACAAGAACAAAGAAAATAAAGACGAATCAAACGAAATAAATAAAGAAAAACTAATATTTGAAAACAAAATTCAGCAAACTTTGGTAAGTCATGATTCTATATTTTTGCTTTGCAATATAATACGTCGCAAAATGCAACTATGCTACGTTATATTATAACTATCAAAATATAACAGTTGATTTTAAATCATTTATTATATTTTTTTATCTAATTATTTTTAACTATATCAATGCGATTGAATGTATTGTAGTTTACTCAACCCATTTTTAATTATTTAGGAATTGTACAATCAATTTAAAAGGTATGATCATACTATTAATTGTGTGACTCTTGCAAAAATATAGAGATTGATGGTTTTACTGTGGTTTAATAAGTAGAACTTAAATGCTTTTTTTATATTTTATTTTAGAAATGGGTGTTTAGTAATAATGAAGGCTTAGATAATTTTAACTTACCAAATGTAGAAACACATACTCATTCTGATGTTGTAAAACGCATACTCATTCCGATAGTAATGTTGGTGATGTTTTTCAATATTCATCAAGTTCATTTATTCCGAGTACCGATTACAGTAGCAATACATCAGACAATGAAAGCATTTGTGTTCCATTACCAAAAAAGGTTTTATCAACTAAAAGTGTTGAAAATAATAACAATATGTCTAATGTTAAAACACAGAATGATGAAAAATGTGACGCAATAAATAATTATGTTAATAAAAAATAGAAAAAAAAACTAAAAGAAAAAAAACAATAAAACAAACAAAACAAAATTCTAGTAAAATTCAACACAGGCAATTAGCTAGCACAAACTCTCTTAGCTAGAGCTGCTGCTGATTCAGGAAACACTGCGGCTTTAACAGTTAGAAAAGAAGTTTTTCCTAAAATGGGAGCCGATTCAATTTCGTTAGTGGCCAAAAAAGGTCTTTTGATTATATTATTTGAAGAAAATGATTTGAAAAAACATAAACAGGCGCAAATTGTGGTTGCATGTTCTAATAAACTAAGAGTGTGCAAGATTGTTAATAGAAATACGTCGTCAAACAAACAAAAACGATCTTGCTTTTTCGAAAATATTAAGCACTGATCTTTTTGACTATAAGCGCTAAAACCATTAGCGGTTATAATCAAGAAAATAAGAAATTTAAAGCTCCAAGCTTGGCAGTTCATTTGGGAACTCTGTTAACACAAATTTCTCATTATTGCACTCATTTAATATTAAAAAGAACATTAAAATTTGACGACAAAAAAAAATTAAAGGAATCGCAATGGAGTTCTGAATTATCTTTGTTAGCAATTAAAGATTTAGCTGAAAATAAATGGAATAAACATGTAAAATTACTACTAACTAAAGATGTAACTACATTTAAAAATTACATAATGAAAATTGCGAATAAAAACTTGGAAATTCTTAAAAAGATTATGAAAACGAAAAAACATTTAAATATTTAGTAGAAGCTTCGTTGTGCTTAACAATTTTGTTTAAGGCTAATTGGAAATGCTCAATATGTTAGCGTAGAATCATACTTAAAAGATTTTAATAACAATGATCAGCCTGAATTTATAGAACAACTAACAGAATCCGAAAAAAAAATTAACTATAAAAGAAAGTTGTGCTATTGTAATTTTATTTCCAAAAAACCTGCAACAATACATAAATTTACTTTTTAAAATAAGGCAAGAAACAAACATAGTTCCAAAAAAAAAATTATATTTATTTACGTATCCTCACATAAGAAATCTAGGCTGATGTTATTATCCAAAAATTTGCTAAAGAAAGCAATATTTTACATCCAGAAGCAATATCGTCAAATCGATTAAGAAAGCAAATTGCAACTCTTATGCAAATACTTAATTTAAATCAAGACAATTATTCACAATTTGCAAAGTTTATGGGTCATTCAGAAAAAACACACAAAGAATTTTATGAGTAAGAAAAACTTTTTATAATTTTTTTTTCTATATTTTGATTTTTTTTAAATAACACAAAATGCATACCAAACAGCAAAGGTGTCTAAGTTACTTAATCTTTTGGATAATGGCAAAAAATTCAATGTAAAGGAGTCCCATTAAACACAATTGATATAAATTCATTAGGGTCAAGTGAAGACGAAAATTAAAATGATATTGGAATGCAACAAGCCGTAGAAAGAGGTCAAAATAATAATAACGAAGATTACTACAAAAATTATGAAAATTCAAGTACATCTAGTACTGCCGTCGTAGAAATTCCAGAAACAAACAGACATAGATGGACAAAAGCAAATACCCGGCTACATCTAAATGGTTCAAGGATAACCGAGTTGTTATCCTTTCTTCGCGTACTACCCAAGAGGGTAATCGCATGGCGCCAGTCACTGTTGACGACTACAGAAAGGCAACTGACTACCTCAAATCGGCGGGTGTGGGCTTCCACACTTGGTCAACCGCCGAGGAGAGGTGTCTTGAAATTGTCATCAGACACGTTGTTGAATGTTTTACTGAGCAGGACGTGGGTCAGGCTCTTGTCGAACTAGGTTTCTCTCCTTCCAACGTGCATCGTATGAGAAATGAGCACGTTAGGCTTAGCTTGGTTTCGGTGCAGCTTCCTAAAGGCGCCAAATCAATCGAAATTATAAGGTTAAAAAAACTCCTTGGTCTCAAGGTTTCAGTTGAGCCAAAAAAACGTGGTGGTAGCATTCCTCAATGCCACAAATGCCAACGTTTGGGCCATACGGCAAAACGTTGTTTTTCTAAAGCGCCAGTTTGTAGCATCTGTTCCGGGCCCCATCAATCGATGGTCTGCTCCAAACACACACCTCCAAAGAATGTTGGCCTCGCACGGCAAGGCGAATAAATCAGCTTCTTCGACTCCCGCGGCCGCTCCGGCTTCGGCTCAGTCATCATCTAAGCCCGCAAACCATTACTTCGTGTTTGTTTCTGGAATGCCAGAGGCATTTCAGAAAAGATGGGTGAGGTGGAACAGTTCTTCATCCAAGAGAACCTTGACATCATGCTGATGTCCGAGACAAACCACCGGGACACTCAATCGTTGAGACTACCGAATACTTTTACGTATTTGGGGTCGTCGGGGATTAGACTAAGACATGGGACTTTGATTTTTGCAAAAAGATCATTAGACCACTCCGAGGTCGACACCCCCGAGCTAGTCTCTCTAGAATCTAATGCGATAGTGGTCAATGTGCCCCGCTTAGGGACATTAAAAATCGCATCTGGCTATCTCGGCCAGAGTAACCGAATCGAAACGGCGGGTTTCGAATCGGTCTTATCTAACCCTCTCCCCACAATCATTGCTGGAGATTTCAACTGTAAACACCCGGCGTGGAATAGTTTACAAACAAACGTCAAAGGTCGGACGTTGCTCGACTTTGCAGAGCAAAGAAGGTTACAAGTAGTGGGTCCAGAAGAACCCACTTTCTATCATAGCGCAGGGCACCAAGGGGACGTTCTTGATGTGGTCATATTTAAAAACGTCAACCTGGTTTATACCATCCGAGTAGTCAACAATATGAGTTCGCACCACCTCCCGGTCTTGCTAGAGCTCTTCGGAAGAGGGTTACCTGGGAAGAGTGGAAAGTCCGTCATCCGTACGGATTGGCCCCTCTTCTCACGATCCCTGGAAGAGAGTATCAGCCGCATGACTCCGGTGAAAACGGCCGCGGACATCGATAGGGCCGTCGAACTTTTTACGCGCCAAATCCAGCAGGCTTCGGAAAAAGCCTCTAAAACCCATCATGTTCGCGTGGATAATCCTCTCAGACTATCTCGGGACGTAAAAGATTTAATCCGTAGACGAAATGCCGCCAGGCACCTTTGGCAGCGGCATCGCGACCCCTTAGATCGCATAACATTAAACTCTCTTCATGGTGAGGTGAGAAAAGCCATAAGGTCCCACAAAGAATTGTGTTGGCAAAATACCTTAAAATCCTTCACGGAGGACGATCATCCAATGTGGAGGGTCTCCAAGTTCTTAAGGAACAGGCCGGTCCCCATTCCAGCCATTCATGGCGAAAATGGGGTACAATACTCGCTTGAGGGAAAGGCCGAAGCATTTGCTGACAGCCTGGAACTCCAATGCTCCCCGAACAATTAATAGGACTCGGAGCACGTCGAAAGGGTGGTTAGGAGAGCCCTGAATGCTGCTGACGACGACGCGCCGCTGTAAAGCGTGAGACCGTCTCAAATACGAGAAATCATACAAAGAAGAAAAATCCGGTCTGCTCCAGGCTCTGACGTGTTGATAATACACAGCCAACAAAACAAGTATCAAATAGAATTTATTCAATCAGGTTTATAAGTTCGTGTGTTCACGTTACAGCTTGCTTACAGACTGACACTTACACTTCTACATAAACATAAATGTCATTGTTCATTGTTTTATTCTCACTAGGTTACCGACCGCGAGCCCGCACGCTCTGATCACCTCGCATTCATAACCGTGCAAAACTTGAAACTACGTTTTCACAACACTCTCACCAGTTCCATGTTTCACGGATGTGTCGATGATTTGCAGTCCGTCTCGGAGTTCATGAAAGCTTTCCTTTGGTAGTGCCTTTGTGAGTATATCAGCCAGCTGCTGATTTGATGGTACGTAGATGATGTCTAGGTGTCCATCTTCATATTTTTCTCTGATGAAATGGAAGCGCACTTCGATGTGTTTGGTGCGCTTGTGGAACTCGGGATTCTTTATGAGCTTGATCGCGCTCTGGTTGTCCACATGGAGCCTTGTTGCAACCGGCTCGTCAAACCCCACTGCAGCCAGAATACGTCGAATCCATATGATTTCTCTGGTGCAGTCACTAGCTGCAATGTATTCGGCTTCGGTTGTCGAGAGGGCCACAATTCGTTGTCGTTGCGATGTCCACGCCACTGGTCCACCGTTAAAGATAAGCACATAGCCGCTGGTGGATTTTTGTGTATCAGGATCGCCTGCGTAATCGCTATCCGAATATGCCTTCATCGTTTCAGATGTTTCATTGCCGCCGTACATGATCCCGTAACTAGACGTGTCTTTGATGTATCGTATGATCTTTTTGACCGCCATCCAATGTTCTTGCAGTGGTTTCTCAGCATAACGACTGACGACAGCTACTGCGTACATAATGTCAGAACGAGTCACGCATGCCGCAAACATCAGTGATCCAACCGCTTCACGGTAGGGTACCGTGTGACCAACGGCTTCACCGATGGTGCACAGCTTTGTGTGTGGATCTGTCGGAACCGATACTGACTTCGCGTCCTCCATTTTAAATTTTTCAACCACTCGCCTTAGGTAATTGGTTTGAGTAAGTATTAGTTGTTTCTTTGCGCGGTTTCTATATATTTGCAAACCCTCAAATACCTTCCCAGCTCCGACCACAACTTCGAAACTGTCTTTCAGATTTTTCATGACGATCTCAATCGCAGCTCCGCTGGGTGACAGAAACAGCCCGTCATCAACATAGAGCAACAACACGATCATGTGGCCATCCACGTTTCCTGTGTACATGCACGGGTCTGCTTTGCTTTCAATAAAGTTGTACTGCTTCAGAAACGTGACAAAACATTTGTTCCATTGACGTGGGGATTGTTTCAGACCATACAATGATTTCTTGAGTAGTACTATACGGCCGAGCTTGTGTGCGACTTCTTCAGGAAGACGCATATAAATTTCTTCCTCCAGCTCGCCGTATAGAAATGCAGTCTTAATGTCAAACTGAGCAAGTTCCCAGTCTTCCCTAGCTGTTAATGCTAACATCATTCTAACTGTTTCATACCTTACTACCGGTGCAAATGTTTCGTGATAATCGATCCCTTTACGTTGTGAGAAACCGCGAGCCACCAGGCGCGCTTTAAACCGCTCGATTTTTCCGTCACAGTTCATTTTCTTTTTAAGCACAAATTTCGAGTCCACCACTTTAGCACCCGTTGGCACTTGATCAACTTCAATCCATGTTTTATTTTTCTCTTGAGAGTTCATTTCTTCCGTGACAGCACCCCGCCAGTTTGTTGACTCAGATCCGTTGTAGGCTTCAGAGAGTGACGTCGGTTCGTCGGCCTGGACTGAATTTGCTTCGTATCTGGCAGGTCTTCTTATTTCGCCTCTGGTGCGCAGCTCGTACCGTTTTTCTTCTTCTTCAGGTTCATTTCTTTCTGGTTGTTCATCAGGTTCGTTTCTTTCTGGTTGTTCATCAGGTTCGTTTCTTTCTAGCGGAATTTCTTCGTTCACCACGTCCGAATCATTCAAATCGATTGCTGGCCAATGATTATCAGTTTCTTTTGTTGCAGTCTCTTCATTGAAAGTAACATGCTTACTGATGGAGATCTTTCTTGTTATTGGATCTAACAATCGATAGTTCGGACCGTTCGAATCGTACCCAACCATTATTCGCTTATTCGCTTTCTTTTGCCATTTCTTTCGCAACTCCTTTGGAATATGTTCATATGCAACTGATCCAAATGTACATAAATGAGCACTCTGCGGTGCCCGGCCAAACCATAACTCGTACGCAGATTTCTTTCCGGATCGTTTCGATGGAGTTCTGTTGGCCAGATACGTTGCTGTCAATACAGCCTCAGCCCACAGTCCTTCCTCCAAATTCCCTGCAAACAGCATTGCTTTTGCTGATTCGACTATCGTACGATTCTTACGCTCGGATATCCCGTTTTGTTCTGGAGTGTAGGGAGCTGTAGTTTGATGATTGATGCCTCGATCCGCCATGAACGTCTTCATCCGGTGATTGACGTACTCACCGCCATTGTCGCTTCTCAATACCTTGACCTTATTTCCGGTTTGAGTCTCGATCAGATTTACCACTAGTTTGAATTTTTCGTACACTTCATCTTTATTCTTTATGAAGTGCACGATGGTCATATTGGTGGTGTCACACACAAAATTAACGAAGTATCGATTTCCTCCATGGCTTTTGTGTGTCATCGGTCCATTTACGTCTGAATGCAGAAATTCACCTGCTGCATAGTTTCGTGGTTGTGTGGTTTTGAATGATTTCTTTGTTGATTTCGCGAATACACACGCTTCACAAAACAGTTTGGCATTAGCATTAATTCTAATATTAATTTGACCAGTATCAGCCATTTGACGCATTCGGTCCAAACCCAGATGGCCGAGTTTCCGATGCCATCTCATGAGTTCTTCTTCTACCGAATTTGCCGCTTCATATTCCAACGGCTTTAGTTGCATCTCGTACAAGTTGCTTGTCGTGATTCAAGATGGGTTTGTCCATTTAGGTTGAATTTGACCCCCTCACCAGCCATTAATATTTTAGCGCCTACCTTTTGGCATAATCCAGTGCTGATCAGATTTTTCCGCAAAGTTGGAATGTACATAGCATTTTTGAAGTCGACCTGCTTCCATCTATTTCCAACTTTTGCCAATGCGGTTACCAAACCCCGACCAGCTGCTTCTAGTTCATTATTGCCCGCCAATTTTAGTTTTTCACTGTCTTCATTCAGATCAACAAACCACTTCTTTTCATTAAACATGTGGCAACTTGCCCCACTGTCACACAACACTTTGTCATCGCGTTCACTGACCATCGCTGCCTCCGCCGCGCTGAAGCATATGTTCCCCATGTTGGTGCTGGTGCTGGTGCTGCCGCTGTCTTGTTGTTTGCTCCGCTTCGGACAATCTCGTCTGAAGTGTCCATGTTCCCCGCACCCATAGCATTTTGCTCTTTTCTTTGATGAGACGTTCCTTGGTTTTTGCGACACGGACCTTGTTGACTTTTTGACGAACATTGCTTCGGCCGTCATTTCTGGATTCACACGAGCCTCTTCGGCAAGTATGATTTTCTTTAGTTCTTCTGGCGTCCTTTTATCGTCACTAGCCAGATGGAATGCCACATGCACTGTGGAGAATTCTCTTGGTAAATTATCCATTAGCTTCACCATGATGTCCTCAGGTGACTTAATGTCACCGCTGCGTTTGCATTTTGCAACCAACAATTCGATTTGAGCAATGTGTATAGCCATTGACCCGCCCATGTAACGATAAGCGTGGTATTCGCGATTTGCCTCCATTTTGCTACTTCCATCGGAACGTTCGTACACCGATAGTAGCTTTTTCCACATTTCACCTGCGGTCTCGCAAGCTGCCACGAATGTTTGCTGATTGTTATCGATCGCCGACAGTATTGCCAAAGTAGCCCTTCCATCGCATTTTTCCCATGCTTCGATCTGTGCTTCATTGCTGCCATTGCTCTCCGGCCGTAAAACATTACCCTGTGCATATTTCAGCAAGGCATTCACCTTGAAATATTGCAGCATGCATTGTTTCCACAACGGCCAATTTGAGCCCTTCAGCTTTTCAAAATGTGGCATGTCTGTTTTATCCGACATGTTGATTTTATTCCCGAAACACTCACGAATTACAAAAATAACGATAACTACTTTACTGTCCAAGATGTCCGACAACACGTGTTTTTCACTTTCGTTTCACAGTTTTGTGGCGCAGTGGAAGCGTGCTGGGCCCATAACCTGTTGATAATACACAGCCAACAAAACAAGTATCAAATAGAATTTATTCAATCAGGTTTATAAGTTCGTGTGTTCACGTTACAGCTTGCTTACAGACTGACACTTACACTTCTACATAAACATAAATGTCATTGTTCATTGTTTTATTCTCACTAGGTTACCGACCGCGAGCCCGCACGCTCTGATCACCTCGCATTCATAACCGTGCGAAACTTGAAACTACGTTTTCACAACAATACCTAATAGAGCGCTAAAATGGTTCTCGCACAAAGCGATAATGGTTCTCACAAATATTGCTAATGCGATCCTTCGTACTGGGCATTTTCCTACGGTTTGGAAAAGCTCAATTGTCATAAATATCCCAAAACCTGGGAAAGACCGGCGGTTTCTTCAAAACTACAGGCCTATCAGTTTACTATGCACCTTGAGTAAGGTCATAAAAAAAGCTATCTTAGATATAATTTAGGATCACGTTGATTCGAATAATTTACTTCCTTCGCATCAGCACGGTTTTCGTTAGAAGCATTCTTCGGTCCACCAGTTAAATCGGGTGTTTGATTTTATTGTGGAAGGTTTTAGGTTGAAAAAGGCCACAGGGATAATCCTTTTCGACGTAGAAAAAGCCTTTGACAAAGTCTGGCATAAGGGTCTTCTCTACAAACTTCACAGTCAGAAATTTTCTCTACGTCTTATAAGGCTGATAGCTTCATATTTAAACCGTAGAACCTTGGCTGTTAGAATTCAGAAACACGTTTCTCCTACGCGAAATATCACGGCAGGGGTCCCTTAAGGCTCCATTCTCTCCCTGGTCCTTTTTATTTTTTTCGTTGCTGACATGCCTTCGGGATCGAAGCGCGGGGTTAAAATGGCACAATACGCAGACGATACTGCACTTTTGTACTCGTCAAGGTCACCTCTGGTGATCACCTCTAGGCTACAAAAAGCCACCGACGATCTGGAATGCTGGTTAGATGACTGGCTAGTAAAGGTCAATCCGGAGAAAAGCAAAGCCGTTTACTTCCCTCGGCGACGGAACGCATTTCATGATAACGTTTGTTTCGACGACGTTCCCATACCGTGGTCCGATTCTGCTAAGTATCTTGGGATTACCTTTGACAAGGGGCTCACGTACAAGTTGCACGTGCAGTCAATACTCGATAAGGCTAAATTAGCTAAAAATCTTCTGGTTCCGATGCTGCGGCGGAACAGTGGTCTCTCTCTCCGGAATAAAGTTTAGTCGGTAGGCGCCTGCCTCTTGTGGGTGAATCCGACACTTGCAGTTTTTAGAAAATTTTCCTCCCAAACCACAAAAAAAAAAAAAGCTTTAGTAGTCGCGGTTCGACACCCGTTGAATGCAGTCACGTTTCACAGTAACAGTGTTATGTTAAATGTTTAGTAAAGTGATTAACAGTGTTTAAAGTGTAAAGACAATTAATAACATTTAGTGTATAGTTTACAAGACATTATTACCCCCCACAAGGGGTGGTATCAGCCCTAAAAAAGTGCAGTGATATAAACTGAAAGCGGACAGACACCATATGCATTATTCCCGTTGGATCCCTAACAAAAAACAAAGTGAGTACCAGTTATTCAATTGATACAACCCCGAAATTGAGTGCTCGTGTAAAGTAACTCAATTTACACCTTTCCCATAACTGCCAGACAGCGTCACCACGAGTGAAAATAAAAATCCAGTCCCGGAAGATGACTCAGATCTAGACACCCTTAAAAAACAAATAGACGGTAACAACCACAATTTTTACGAACGAATTAAAGAAAACAGGGCTTGCCTTGAATCTTTAATAAAAAAATATAAATACGAGTAACGATAATGTAGAAAACTTAAAACAATCTCAAAATGACACAAATAATAAAATTTTCAAAATGTTCATCGCTGTCAACCAATTGAGCACTCAATTGATTGAGATCGTTGAGAAACTCAACCAAGCTCAACCAAATCCAATAAAAAATGTCGACACCGGAAACTCATCTACAAAATCTGCCCGCCCGAAAAGAAAAAGAAGATTTTACCGAAAGTCACTCCCAAACCGTCCACCACTAACCCCAAAGTGGTAAAACAGAACAAAAAGCCAAAACAAGCCCCGCGGAAAGAAGAGGATACCTGGAGGGCTCAATCTTTCCCTTCACTGCCAATTCATGATAACTCATCAAATAATGACTCGATCGAAAACTCGACACAAATGGAAACAACACTCGAAAACACGCAATGCTTAAACGACTCCAAATGGCACCTGGTGGACAACTCCTCTAAGGGGAAAAAACGTGCTCACACTCCGATAAGCAGTGACAATGTTTCTGACTCGGAATGCGAATCAATAACTCAACCAAAGATAAGACTACCCCCACCAATTATACTGAAAAATAAAGACAAATGGAGAGATGTTAAATGTGATCTAGAAAATTTATCGATCAAATTCGAACTCAAAAGTCTTAAAACTGCCAGACACCTACCGACCACCGCAGAGCCAAAGCATACCTGGACTCTAAAAAACTAAATACCTACACCTACCAATTAGAGGAGGATAAGACATACAAGGTCGTAATGAAATATATACCCCAGGACATATCCGCCGAGGAACTTATGGAAGCTGTGACCAACAAAGGCTTTAGCGTTAATGCTATTTCCAGACTCTACAACACAAACAAAAGATATGAAATCATGTACCTCCAGTTAACAAGACATTGAACCAAATTGCACAAAAATGGGTGTGCGTCAGATGTGCGGAGAACCACTCTTCCGCACACTGTCATCTTACATCAGCCGATAGGGATAAAACCCGATGTGCCAACTGCCAAGGTAACCACCCATCATCATACAGAGCATGTCCTGCTTATCAAAGACAAAAACAAAGAGGAAAACCCAAACCTCCACCTGCAGACAAAATCACATTTACAACCCCGAAGCCACGCCCACAATTGATATCTTACACGAATCCATCAACATCCAATGATAACTCCAAGCTGAAAAGCCAAATCAAGAATGCTGTTGACCATAACAATAACGACCAAGAGTTATTAAAATTAATTTTGAACATTATAACAAAAATAATGGATCAATAAACCGATACATAAACACTAAAACACCAAACGATGCAGCAGCAAAGGTGAATATTCACTCAAATATTCACTCAGCCTATCAGGCTAAACAAGCTAGGTAGATAATGGGGTCTCACCCCAAAACTACCAAAAATCCACAGAAAAGTACGGAAGAGCTCTAGTCTAGTTTGATAATAAATGTCGAGTCATGTCTGCCGCCAAGTGAACATCGATTTGAAAAGCTCCAGATACGACAACAACTGCAATTTTAATTGCAACAAATCCGGATAATTGATTGAAGTGGTTACTCAATCAATTATCCACTCTTCTTATTAATTATTGAATATCCAATATTTAATATTTAACTAACTTTAACGTAATTTTTCAGCATGGACTCCGGCCTCTCTGACAGTGAGGTACTTTCCATGATGCTCATAGAGGTCCAGAAGATGACTGACTACATCAAAGCGCAAGATGCCAAGATCAAGAACTTGGAGGAACGTCTAGTGAGGATGGTCGAGGACAAATCTGAAAAGATTGACGTCGCTTTCGACAAGATCCAGAGGGCAAAATACGATCTTGGCTCTACTCTCCAGACCCTCCACAAAGACATCTCGAAAGAGACGAAGAAGTTGATTGCTGAGATTGTGAAGCAGCCCACACTGCCAGCCATCCCCGCAGAAAACCCGGCGACGACCCCAGCCGAGCACCAGCCCAACAAGACAGCGGATCCCGACGCCCACCCCCCATCACGATAAGGGAGAAATCTCTGTATCCTGTGGTGACACTCCGCCATACCTATCGCATCGCAATAGAATCGCAATGACGTCAATGTGACGTTTCATTCTATTCAATTCTCAATTAATAAAAAACATATATTCCGCCTTAATTTTTATTTCTTGATCTCTTATTATGATTGAACATCCAAAATTAAATAAAACAATGTTTAATAAGATGTCGTTTAACTCATTTTACAATAATTAAAAGAAATAACTTTGTTGATTTAGCGAATCGAATCGAGATGACGTCAGTGATTCGATCGTGCTCAGCTTTGGTACTCCGTCGTGACAAAATATTCGATAGAAATCTTACTCGGGTATAATCGTAATCGCTTTTTAAAGTGAGTGCGCTATATAATGAAGATATTGTGTGTGACAAGGATAGTATCAAAAATGAATGTATGTTAATTACAGTGCTGCTGATTGGCCGCAATAATAGGAAACTTAATATACACTAAAGTATTGTTTGTTGCGTTGCACTTGCTTATGCCAATCTAAAGTGCTGCGTAAATATTATAATATTTAGTTTACATAAGCTTTAAAACTTGCCATTAATTTTTATTTTAAATACAAATTAATGCAAGCTATTTTATGGAATTCAGAATTTCAATTAAACGTTACTTTTATTCAAATTTCTTAAACAGAAAGTTATTTTTTTTAATATCAAAAAACGGAGATCTAGTAAATAAAATTGTGCTTTTATTTCAATATATTGTAAAAATTTTGAATGTTAACAATAATTTTAAATATGGTTAATAATAAAAAAATATGTGATAAAAAACTGAAATCATATTCACTATTGTTAATTCATTCAAATTAACAGAAAATTTAAAGGCATTACCTAATATAATAAATATAAATTTTATTATTTGTAAAGTCCAGAAATTTCAATATTCATTTTCATAATGAAACTGATACTTTAAACAAGTTTTTCAGTTTACTTAAAAATATTATATAAATAAGTTTATTATAATTAACATTTGCACTGTTTTTACAATGAGATGCTTTTATATTCTTTATAATTATATTATATATATATTTAGTTTCACAATTATTTAATATTTTATTCAATATGGATATGAAAAATAAAAATTTGTTGATGCTTCCTATTCACCCTCATGTTGCAATTTGAGGTTAGCGATTAATGACGATACATAAAAATCAATCGCTTTGAGTCGATTCGATTTGAAACAAAATGTTTAAAAACTGACGTATTCTATGACAGAAAGCAATAACGGAGTACCGGAATTCTATCGATAGAATCGACAAATTAAATGCAACGTTGCCAAGACAACAATTTTATTCGATCCACAACAAATGCCTTTATATTATAAAACCTTAATTGTATTTAATAATACAGTAATTATTTCTGAACCATAAATTTCATTAATGTGTTATTTTGTATTATTAACACCTAATTAAAAAATATATAATAGATTTTTTATCATAATAAATGTATACATTGTTGCAATATTTTGAACGATCCTTTTCTTGCACATGCATTTATATATGTTCATTTCACTCTATTTAAAAAGCAATACCGATTTTTTCCGAATTATTAGTTCTGTAGTAGTAGGCGGTGTAAAATCATTAAAGAGATCGATTAAATTCTCTGACGTCATTTCGATTCGATTGCGATGCGATTTGCACGGCGGAGTGTCACTACTGGGCTGTTAGAGACTTTCAAGTCTTGCAATATCAATATAGATAAAGCGATTGACGTAATGGATGGCATCCGTTTGCATCCTTGCATGTCAAATGATTTTCGTGCGGTCATTGACCACTGCACTGCCGCTAACGTGGTGCACTACACCTTTCAAACAAGGGCTGAAAAGACCCTAAAATACTTCATTCGGAATATTCCCGATTGTATCACGACAGACGTGGTACAAGCCGAGCTCATCGCTCGGGGTTTGAACCTTCTTCCGTAACTCGCATGGGAAGGAACGGGAAATCCTTTCCATTGCTTTACGTTCAGCTTCCCCAGGGAGCCAAAAATAAGGAGATACTCTTTCTCAATGAGATTTGCGGGCTTCGTTGTACGGTTGAGTACAAACGCAAGACCGCAGAAATTGCACAATGCCATCGTTGCCAGCGGTTTGGTCACACGGCATCTCGATGCAACGCACCATATGTGTGTGTTAAGTGCTCCGGGGCTCATCAAAGCTCCGCCTGCGCTTTTTCTAAGGAGTCCGGACACGTAGCTACATGCGCCGGGTGCGGTGGGTCGCACACTGCCAGCTACAAAGGCTGCCTAGTTTATGTCAAACTGCGTGCTAGTCGATTCGGCAAGGCCCACAGTAAGGCAACTGCTAAACTTCAGCAGACAACCGCTCCTCCAAGGGCTGCACCCAAAGCCAGCAGGGAAGTGTCCTATGCTCAAGCGGCGGGTTCTGCGACTAGCGCAGACATCTTTGATCGCAATCAGTTGCTGCTCCGCTTATCCCAGGCTAGTGGTGACGATTTTAAAAAGTTAAAACTAACTTCGGCTCAAGTTTTAGCCAACTAATGGTTAACTTCTCAGACTCGGTCAATTAGTCTGTTTTCCGGAAATAGTGTGGTACAAGCTCTCCACATAACTACGCAACGCCTATAAGGCTGGCACACTAGGTTCATTATTTAACTTCAAAACCCGTAATTTATTTCTAAGTTAGTTGGGAAGGTAATTACGCCCGTAAAGCGTCAAACTTCCATGTGGCAATCACTTGGGGGGGGGGGGGGGATGAATCCAACACTTTCCCCTCCTAGCCCCCCCAAAAAAAAAATAGCTCTAGTCAGCAGTCGACAGAGAAACATCGATCCAATCAACTACTAACTGCAATTATTATTGCAAACTCGTGTTGATAGTTATTATTGCTAATCGGTATTAATAATTATAATAAATAATTAATATTTAATTTTCTGTTTTTTTAAGCACAAGTTTGGAAAAACAGAAAATAATTTTTTCTAGCACTGCCACCGTCGCAATGGGCGACAGCCAGACGTCCGACAACGCCGCGTCCCAGCAGTTGAAGCTGGACCGGCAGAAAAGGTCCAAACACCGCTCCAGGGAGGGGTCGCTCGAGCAGAGCTACTCCAAGTCCAGGGCCGAGGTCAGGCACCTGGAGGGCCAGCTGACGGAGCTTCAGCAGCAGCTGAAGACCATGGCGGAGAACTTCGAAAGGAAGTTTGAAGCGCTCCAGGCGACAATCGCGTCGCTAACCGCGGCCAACGCGGAACAGGCCGCCACGATCAAGGCCCTGTCAGCCGCCCTGGCTCCCACCGCTTCGCCGCCGCCATCAGAGGACGAAGACCAGGACCAGCTTGCCGCCTCCAAGAAGAAGAAGAGCAAAGTCAAGAAGAAAAAGAAGAAAACTTTGAATGCAACTTCTTCCAAAGTGGCAACAGCCGCATCCACCTCCGCCCCCGCTTCACCAGCGGAAAGCAAAATGGAACTGGAGGGAGTCAGCAGCGAAGACGAAGACGTCACCTGCAACTTCCAATTTGCCGAGTCTATCTCCGCCGCCATGAACCTCTCCGTCGAGGCCCCAGCAGCACCCTCCAGCCCCATGGGACCCATTGTCGACGAGAATGGATTTCAACTGGTAGTTGGAAGGAAAAGGAAAAATTCCAGGGGTGAGTCACCACCTCTTAAATTATCTAAAGGGCAATCAGCCACCCCCCAGCTGCCATCAGCAGCTGCGAATAGTCAGCCATCAGCGGCTACACTCGCCGGCTCATCAGGCCACTCGGCGCTAAGGCCTTCTGCCACCAAAAGCGCTGCCCCCGCAAAAAAGGGAAACGCCAGAAAAGGCTTCACCGAGATAAGATTCAGGCCTGCCGCCTCGAATGTCGACCCCGCCGGTATCGTGGAAGCGCACGAGGAGCCTAACTCCAAAGCCGCCGCCAACTCTAAAGCTCGTCCTCCGGCAATCGTCCTGGACGACAAAGAGCTCTACCCTAAATTCTCGGCGCGAAACACCCACGAGGGCATTCGCATGATGCCATCCACCATTGCCGACCACAGGAAGGCAACAGATCTTCTTCAAGCTCGCGAGGCGAACTCTCATACGATGGCACAAGCCGACGAAAAATGCTTAGAGGTAGTAATTAAGCATGTAC
Source organism: Tachinus rufipes (assembly GCA_963932245.1). NCBI lineage: Eukaryota > Metazoa > Arthropoda > Insecta > Coleoptera > Staphylinidae > Tachinus > Tachinus rufipes. The sequence continues at coordinate 58,006,612 of OZ010747.1, forward strand.
CAGAATTCCTCTCTGAGGATGACGTGGGGCGGGCGCTAGAATCTCTAGGGTTCTGCCCGTCAAATGTCCACCGCATGGGGAATCAGATCATCCGATTCCACATGATATCTGTTCAACTTCCAAAGGGACAGAAGAGCTCAGAGATCATGGATCTCGATGTGCTCTGCGGCTTCAAGGTTTCGGTCGAGCGCAAGAAGCGCAGTGGCGGCATCTACCAATGCCAAAAGTGCCAGAGGCACGGCCACACAGCAAATCGCTGTTTTACCACGGCTTATGTTTGTCGTTATTGCGCGGGGTCCCACCAGTCGGGGTCCTGCGCCAGAGGCACTCCTGCCAAACGCGCCCTATGCAACTGGCCTCATCTCGCGAATGACAGGGGATGTAAAGTCTATATTCGAATGTTAGTCTCGAACGGCAAAAAACTTAGACCGGCGGCCCAACCCGCCCCAGCCCAAGCTCCGACAGCCCCTCAGGCTTCCTCTCTGCCTTCAGGTCCCCGCAGACCTGCAGCACCATCAGCGAACTCTACGTTCGCTAACACAGTTGCCCCCAAAAAGCAACCAGTGGTCTCTAACGAGAAAATTGCCGCCATTTTGAAAGAAATGAATGAGTCTCAAATGAGGCTCAAGGCAAACAACTCAATCAATAATGGATAATACACCCGTTGTATTATGCCGCATTTGCTTCTGGAATGCTAACAGCATAACAGATAAATTAGGTGAAGTAGAAGCGTTCTTTATCAAACAGGAACTCGACATCATGCTGGTGTCCGAGTCGCTCCACAAACCTAATCAGGCGCTGAGAATCCCAAATACTTTCACGTTTTTGGGAACGTCGCCGGTACCCATGAGGCGTAGAACACTGATCTTTGCAAAAAGATCTGTGGACCATTCCGAAGTGGATACCCCCGACACAATCTCGCTTGAGTCAAATGCGATAGTGGTGAGTGTGCCGGGGTTGGGCGCATTCAAACTCGCATCGGCATATATAAGACCGACAAATCGCATCGAAACAGCGGACTTTGATGCGATTCTCGACAGTCCTCACCCCACAATCATCGCTGGGGACTTCAACTCAAAGCACCCGGCGTGGGATAGCTTGAGGACAAACTACGTCGAACAAAAAGATCTCCAGATATTGGGTCCCACCGAACCCACTATTCACAGCGCCGCGGATCACGTAGGGGATGTTTTAGACGTAGCAATACTAAAGAACGTCAACTACCAGTATACCATATCCGTCGCCGAAGGCCTTAGCTCCGATCACAGCCCAGTAATACTGGAGCTCTACGGAAGGGGATGAGCCGTCAAAAATTTCACGCACCAAATCCACCAAGCCACGGAAAGGGCTTCTAAGACCCATCAGGTCCGGGTAGATAATCCACTCGGACTATCACGCGAAATCAAGGCACTGATCCGCACAATGCTGCTAAACGCCAATGGCAGAGGCACCGCGACCCCCGAGATTGCGAAATCCTAAACTCGCTTCATGGCGAAGTTAGGAGGGCTATAAGGTTGCACAAAAATTTGTGTTGGCAAACCAACCTGGAATTAACCACTGACGATGATAATCTGATGTGGAAGATCTCCAAAGCGTTACGGAACAGACGAACCCCCATTCCAGCCATTCACGGCAAAAATGGGCTTCAATTCGATATCGTGGGAAAGGCCGAGGCATTTGCCGACAGCCTGGAACACCAATGCTCTCCGTCGGAGACGGCGGACACGGAGCACGTCGAAAGGTTCGAATAAGTGGTTGAGGACTTGTTGGATGACTCTGACGACGACGAGCCGCTGGAAAGCGTGCGACCTTCTCGCATCAGAGAAATCATCAAACGTTTCAAATCTCGCACGGCCCCCGGCCCTGACAATATCTCTAACAAAGCTCTTAAAGCGTTCTCGCATAAAGCAATAGCGGCGCTCACCAACATTGCTAATGCGATTCTTCAAACTGGGCATTTTCCTTCAGATTGGAAAAGCTCTTTGGTAATTAATATTCCAAAGCCAGGTAAAGACCGTACGTTTCCTCAAAACTATCGGCCTATCAGTATTCTCAGCACAATAAGCAAGGTTATTAAAAGGGTGGTCTTGGACAGACTCCAGGATCACACTGAATCGATCAACATTCTCCCCCGTCACCAGCACGGGTTCACATGGGGACACTCGTCAGTTCATCAACTAAACCGCGTGACGGACCTTATAGGTTTTACAGTCAAAAAGGTCACAGGGGTGGTTTTTTTCGACGTCGACAAAGCCTTCGACAAGGTCTGGCACGAGGGACTTATCTTTAAATTGCATAGAGTTAATTATCCTCCTCGACTTGTAAGGTTGATAGCCTCATTTCTAGACAGCAGAACTTTAGCTGGGTAATCACATATCTACCCCTCGGGAGATAACGGCAGAAGTTCCTCAAGGCTGCTGTTTAACCTATACGTGGCCGACATGCCTACAGAATGTAGACACGGGGTCAAAATAGCACAATTCGCCGATGATACGGCTCTTCTATACTCTTCCAGGTCGCTCGAGATAGTCACTTTGAGGCTTCAAAGGGCTACCGACGATCTCGAAGAATGGTTGGCAAGTCACTATTAACCCAGAGAAAATCAAAGCTGTACTCTTCACAAAGCGGCAAATCGAACCCTACGATAACGACTTTCTTAACGGCGTCCCTGTACCGTGGTCCAATTCTGCCAAGTATCTGGGGGTTAATCTTGACAAGGGACTCACGTACAATCCCCATGTGCAGTCCGTTCTCGATAAAGCCAAAATGGCTAAAAACGCTCTTACTTCGATGATGCGTCGGAATAACGGTCTGTCGACCCGGAATCGAACCCGGCTCTACACGTCTATCATTAGACCCATCCTAACTAGTATAGGGAACAGCAGCTAACTGTCATCTCAATAAGTTAGAAATTTATCAAAACAAAACTCTGAGGTCGTTCCACAGGGCTCCGTGATTTGTTCGAAACAGAGAGATTCGGGCAGACCTAGGACTACCCCCGATACGTCAACACATCGAAGTTTTGGTCGCAAAGTACTTCAAAAATCTCGCGAATCATTCCAACCCTGATCTAGCCCGACTCGCCGAGCCGGACAGGGAGAACTTTTTCTATAAGAGACCGGTGAACCAAGTAGCCGCACCATAACTTTACTAACCCACTAACAATCCTAAACCAATACCGCACAAGCCTATAAGGCGTAACCTAACCATCTCCACACTACTAATCTCCAAAAGGAAGGTACATGAGCCGTAAGGTCTCGAACTTCCGTAGGCACTCATTATTGGGCGGTTTTTAGTCGGTAGGCATTTCAAGCTGAGAGGAAATGAATCCGACACTTTGCCAGTCTTTAGAAGATTTTACCGCCTAGCCCCCCCCCCCCAAAAAAAAAAAAAAAAAAAAGCTCTAGTCAGTCGACTGCCTTTCAACGCTCCAGCAATATTTGCAATTTTCATTGCAACCGACAGCGAACTAATTTTTAATCTTTTGTTCTGTCTGTTGTATACTTGTATACAGCAAGCAGAATAAATTTTCATTCCAGAGTTCGATGGCTGCTGCAATGGCACCCGTGCCGGAGCAGCTGCTCAAAGAAGCTATGAAGAAGGAATCCGGGGGCGTCCCGGCCGGCTTCTTATCCCAGGATAAGAAGATGAAAAAGAAAAAGTCCCAAGCGAGGGATAAACCTGGCTCCAACGCCAGAGTGCCTGCCCTGTCCCACCAGGTTCAGGGAATCAAAAGATAGATGGCCTCCATGGCGGCCACTATAGTAAGCCCCAATCAAAGGATTATTGATATATCCTCATCTTTTCAGGTTCTTGCCGACTTTGTTTCATCCCTGAAGAGCAGCGGATCCACCCCCACCGCCGAGGCACCTAAGATGGAGGTAATGGACCTGGGGGCCCTACCGGCGGGAACAAGCGCCGCCATGACTCCACCCCCTCCGATGATGGATCTGACCCAGGCGTGAGAGGCCACGCCCCCGAAAAACAGAAACTGGACCGAGTCGCAGCCGACGTTTTGTCAACGGTCCGTGCACCAAACGCTCCGCCCCTAACTTCCGATGAAGAAAACGGCTTCACGGAGGTGAATAAGAAGAAGAAAAAGAAGGCCGCCAAACGGAGCAGGACTACGGGTGAGCCTTTTCCACCATTAATAAGGCCTTCAGCCACTCCCTAGCAGCCTTCAGCCACTGGAAACGAACCATCAGCGGCTCCTCTCGCCAGTCCTTCAGGCCAAATGGCAAAAGAGCCTTCTGCCCCCAAGCGCGCCACCCCCGCCCAAAAGGGGACCCCCTTCGCCGAGGTGAAGTTCCGGCCTATTGCCGCGGACCTCAACCACGATGGCGAAGGCCTTATGGATAGCAACGTAATTCATCCCCCCGCTGACACTCCCGCGAATAATAATTCTTCAAAATCTCGTCCGCTGGCTTTTGTTTTGACTGACAAAAGCAAATACCCGGCTACTTCTAAATGGTTTAAGGATAATCGAGTTGTTATCCTTTCTTCGCGTACTACCCAAGAGGGTATTCCTATTTTTAATAAATAAAATACAAAATTGTTTATTGTTTCATTTTTTTTTTCGTTACAACTTTAGCGTTCACTGTTAAAAGGTAGGTATTTATAAGTGTGTGTAACACAACTTGAGGATTATTGCAGTAATAATCTTAATTACAACGACGATTATTATTGTACATAAAATGATTACGTTTGCATCAATTTGAGGATTATTGCAGTAATAATCTGGACTAAAATAAAAATTATTATTGTACTGAAAAAGAAGAGTAGATTGAGTAGTTTGAGTAGTTTCAGCAGTTTGAGCAATATGAGTAGTTAGAGTAAGGTTTGGTGGTTGAGTTTGGTGGTTGAGTTTGGTGGTTGGGTTTAGTGGTTGGGTTTGGTGGTTGGGTTTGGTGGTTGGGTTTGGTGGTTGGGTTTGGTAGTTGGGTTTGGTGGTTGGGTTTGGTAGTTGGGTTTGGTGGTTAGGTCTAGTGGTTGGGTTTGGTGGATGGGTTTGGTGGTTGGGTTTGGTGGTTGGGTTTGGTGGTTGGGTTTGGTGGTTGGGTTTGAAGGTTAAGAATTAAGGATTAAGGAACAAGGAACAAGGATCAAAGAGGGGGGAAGGGAGGGTTTTTAATGGTTTCTTAAGGTTAGGTTAGGTTAAGGTAAGTTTAACGTTTTTAAAGTTTAATTTTTTTTAAGGCTAGGTTAAAGGTTTTTATTGGGTTTTTAATAGCTTTTAAGGTTAGTTTAGGGTAGGTAAGGTTTTAAGGTTAGGTTAGGTTAGATTAAGGACCAAGGAACAAGGAACAAGGATCAAAGAGGGGAAAAGGGAGGGTTTTTAATGGTTTTTTAAGGTTAGGTTAGGTTAAGGTAGGTTTAAAGTTTTTAAAGTTTAATTTTTTTTAAGGCTAGGTTAAAGGTTTTTATTGGTTTTTATTGGGTTTTTAATAGTTTTTTAAGGTTAGTTTAGGGTAGGTAAGGTTTTTAAGGTTTTAAGGTTAGGTTAGGTTGGTGGGCTTAGTTAGTTAGTTTTTTTTAATTTTTGGCGTATCAGCCTAAGACTTCAACAATCTGGTCGCCTAAGATAATCGACAAACTGGGTGATAATTCAGACGCAACTCTTTGTTCCAAAAACTGCCGACAATCCAATAAGATATGACGAACTCCATTAACTGTTTGTACATTACAAGTATCACAAACTGGCGGCACCTCAGATGCCAACAAATGGCTGTGAGTCCATCGACAGTGACCGATGCAAACTCGCGTGAGGATAACCTCTTCCTTACGCTTCGGCCTGCATGACGAACTCCACGGTGTAATGACGCTTTTAGTGCATCGTAGCTTGTTGTCTTGAATAGCAAACCACTTCTTCTGCCAGCTAGACAACATCAATTGTTGTAAAAAATTACAAACATCCCTAACACAAGCTTTGTCTGTAACATTATCAGCGCTAGTTATAGCCAATTTGGCAAGCTCATCAACTTTTTCATTGCCACTGATACCTACGTGACTGGGAATCCAGACAAAGTAAACAGTGACATTTAATTCAGACACCTGAAGCAGAATAGAGTGAATTTGTCTCAGCAAATAATGATCAGGATATTGATAATTAATAGCATTTAATGCACTCAACGAGTCTGTACATATAACATAAAATATACCTGCACTTAGTTGGATGTAGAGAAGAGGCTGGTATATAGCATACAGTTCTGCAGTATAAACACTGCTAACACTTAGCAAGCCAAATGTAAACTGCAACTCATCAACCAAAAAAGCACAACCCACACCGTCGTTACTTTTTGAGCCATCAGTATAAATCCAAGTGGCATTTACGTGCATTGCTTAAATTTTTGCAAATTCAGTTTGATATTTGACTGGTAAAGTTGAAGATTTGCTCATTTTCGATAATGCAGTATTTAACCTTGGACGTTGAGAAGTCCAAGAAGGATCGCGACAGTAAGACAGTTGATATACATCAGGGAGTTGGAAATTCAGTTCCTGAAGTATAGTGTAATTTCTTTCGGCAACCGGTTTTTGTGACCGTATCCTGATGTTGTATAGATCGTCGAGACCATTATTGTACACGACAGGAAACGTCGAATGCAAGCGTTAAGCTTTTAGTTTTGCGGCGTACCTAACAGTCAAGATTTTACGCCGAAGACAGAGTGATGGTTCAGCTGCCTCACACAAAACGCTAGCAATAGGGCTAGTGCGAAATGCGCCAGTTGCTAAACGAATTCCAGTATGGTGAGCAGGATCAACAATACGTAATGTGGATGGAGCTGCGGAAGCATAGATTATGGAATCATAATCTAGTTTTGAGCGCACCAAAGCGCGATGCAAAAGTAGCATTGTTTTCCGATCCGCTCCCCATGACTTTCCACTCAACGACCTGAGCAAGTTTAGTGCCGGGACACATCTTGATATCAGATTTATTAAATGAAGACGCCAAGTCAGCGCACGGTCAAATGTGACACCGAGAAATCGAACACTATCCTGTACAGGAATAGGTTCTCCCCCAAGATATAATAAAGGGTCACCGTGTGTTGTTCGCCTTCTACAAAAATGGATAAGCAACGTTTTACTAGTAGAAAAAATAAATCCATTGTTATTAGCCCAGTTCAAAATGTGATTGATTGTTAACTGAAGTTGACGTTCCAATGTTGGCATGTTTCTCGAGACACAATAGATAGCTACGTCATCAACATACATACATCCGCTTACCGGATGCTTGATGAACTGACTTATGCGGTTAATCGTTATCATAAATAGTGTCACGCTTAGAATAGACCCCTGAGGAATACCATTCTGTTGCTGACGTATGCCCGAGATGCTGTCACCTACACGTACCTTAAATGAACGGGAAGTTAAAATGCTTTGTATAAACAATGTCATGCTTCCGCAAATACCCCATGAATGAAGCGTTCGTAGAATATTGTACTTCCACGTCATGTCATATGCTTTCGCAATGTCAAAGAATACAGCGACAAGATGTTGATTCTGTACAAAAGCATTTTTAATTGCTGTATCCAACCGAACATCAGTCGTAGAACGATGACGCCTTGAACCACATTGTATGTCAGCAATTTAACCTCTTGAATCTAATAACCAAGTAAGACGCTTATTAATCATTCTCTCTAATAACTTGCATAAGCAGCTAGTTAGAGAGATAAGCCTATAACTTGTCGCGAGCTTTTTATCTTTACCAGGTTTGAGTACTGGTACGATGATAGCCAGCTTCCATGACTCAGGGCAGTACCCTGCTGACCATGCACGGTTATAAACAGCCAAAAGCTGAAGTTTGGCAGAACGACTTAAATGCTTAAGCATAGCATTGTGTATCAAATCGACACCTGGAGCAGTATTGTGCGCTTCAGATAATGCCGAGTCAAATTCCCAAACACTAAAATGTGCATTATATATTTCATCATCGTCGGAAACGAATGACAGATGTTTCTTCTCCACGTTAGTTTTGATCTCTTGAAAATTTTCATCGTAATTATCATCACTGGAAGCGTCAAAATAAACATCGGCCAGAATATTCGAGATATTGAGAAGATCGGTAATAATTTGATCACCTGACAATAACCCACTAACAGGTACAGAGGTGGTTCGGCCAGAAATTTTTCTGACTTTTTCCCACACCTTCCCGATGGGGGTTCTCGAATTTATAAATGTAACGTATTCTGACCATGATTCTCTTTTAGCTTTTCTGCAAGTTCTTCGCGCAACAGCTTTATACTTTAAATAAGCTAACAGGTTTTCTTCAGTTGGAAAGCGATTAAACCGTCGAAAAGAACGGCGTTTGTTTAGTTTAGCTTGTTCACAATCAAAATACCACCAAGGAACGGGCTCTCTGCGAGGTTTCCCTGAAGACAGAGGAATACTGGCATGAGCTGCTTGTATGAATAATAATACGTTTATTTCTTGCCTTTCGGCCTTGAAAATTACATTTACAAATACATTTACAACTTCCCAAAATAATAAAACTTAATCCTTATAAAATTAACACAATTAAGAATATTTTCTTCTCTGTTCGTCTATTTCTTTTCTTCGTTTTTTAACTGCCCTCATCCATTCTACCCCTCTTCCGTCCCCTTTCAATATCTCATTTTTTTCCATCTGTTCTTCTCTCATTTCGTTACACTCTTTCAACATATGTTCTATAGTTTCCTTAGTCTCTCCGCACATTCTGCACATTTTCAAATCCTCTTCCATCCAAAATCTTGTCACTTGCTCTTCATTACCACATCTGAATCTTGCAATCATCTTTTTGTCATCTTTACTATATCTTTCGCTCACTAAGTACATTGGCAATTTATTTTCTATAATATGTTCATAGTTTGCGTTGTACCTAGACTCTTTCACTCGCATTCTCCTTTCTTGCCTTTGTATATCTCTATCTCTTTCCATAATTTCGTACCATGTCTCTCTCCCAGATTCTCTCATTCTTTCAATTTCTTGGCTCGCATACCCATTTCTATTGTAATAATTTTCCCTAATCTCCCCTAGCTTTTCATTTCTTGCTCTCATTTTCTCTTTCATGCATTCTTGTAATATTTTGCATTCGTGTCTCTGTCTCATTCTTTCTTCATACTTCATTGCTCTTTTTCCTGCTTCTACTCTTAACTTATCTTTTTTGACTTCCTCCAGCACAATATATGCTGGAGTTTCTCTATTTAAACCTAGCACCCATCTCCAATATTTTACATGTATTGCTTCTAATTTTTCTTGTTCCTTCCATCCCCATATTTCTGACCCATACAATATCATACTCCTAACTAAACTATCAAACATAAGCCCTTTTATTCTCATACATTCAAATTTTCTTTCACTTATTCCCCAAACTTGTCCCACTACTTTATTTGCTTTTCGAGCCATTTCTTTAATGTGCTCGCTCTCAGTGTTACTCGTACAAAAAACATATCCTAAATATTTAAAAGATTTTACTTCCGTAATACCTTGCCCATTCCATTTCCAGTCCTCCACCTTTTTTCTCCCACCCCCCTTTCTGAACACCATAATTTTTGTTTTTTCTACATTAACTTCTAAACATTTTTTTCTAAAATATTTTTCTAAGCTTTTCATCATCTCTTTCATTTCCTTCGCTTCTTTTGCTAGAATAACCATGTCGTCTGCATATGCTAGCGACCACACTTTTTCTCTACCAACTATTACCCCTCCTGCTTGAGCCAACCTCAATTTTTTTTCTACATCTGCTATGTAGATTGCAAATAAAGTAGGACTCAATGGACAACCCTGTCTTACTCCTTTTGTTGTCCAAAATCTTTCACTCATTTTTCCGTTAACACATACCCTACTTGCTGTCTCCTCATACACGTCTTCCATTCTTCTTACCAGGTGCTCGCTAATTCCTTTCTCTCTCATACACTTCCACAGTTTCTCTCTATCCACACTATCAAATGCCGCCTTTAGATCCAGGAATAACGCATATACTTTCCCCCCTTTCTCTGCTATTTCCTTTTCCACAATATGATGTAAAATATATACGTTATCCATGGTACCTCTTCCCTTCCTAAAGCCGGCTTGCCCATCTGGAATTATCTCATTCATACTTAGTTCCTCATTCAACTTTTCTTCTAATATCATCGCGTAGATCTTGTATGCCGTACCCAGTAGTGTTATTCCCCTGTAGTTATTTACCAGCTTTTTAGATCCACTTTTGTGTATAGGGCATACAAGACCTTCTCTCCATTGACTCGGAAACCCTTCTCCCTTCCATACTCTGTTTATCAACTCACTCAATCTCTCAATCAGTTCTTCCGTACCATACAACCACGCTTCATTCTGTATCCCATCCATACCTGGCGCTTTTTTTTTCCTTAGTTTTTTTATCTTCTCCCATATTGTCTCCTTTGAAATTTCTTCCGCTTGGTGGATTGGCTCTTGTCTCTCTAGTTTATTTTCTTTTTTCTTTTCTCCTCCAAACAAACTTGAAAAATGTTTCTTCCACGCTTCCATTGGTATTTCCTCAATATCTCCCTGTTTTCTTCTTCTTTCTTTGTTTATGTATTTCCATGCTTCTGCTTCTGTTTTTATTTTTTTAATTTCCATTTCATCTTTTTTTATAAATTCACTTTTAGCTTTTTTTAATTGATTTTTGTAAGCCTTTTGTTTTTTCATATATTCTTCTTTTGTGCTTTTGTTGTTTCTCCAGTGTCTTAACATCTTTCTGGCTTCTTGTTTTTTCTTAGTACATTCGCTGTTCCACCATTTGCTCTTTTTCATTTTTTCTTCTTTTCTTCTATATGGTTTTTTTACTACCGCATCTCCAATTGTTTCCTCTAATTCCTTCATTATCTCTTCGACATTTCTTCCGTTTTCTCTAATTTTTCTCAGGTTTTTTTTGTACTTTATCACACTTTCTTCCGTCCATGTTATCTTTTCTTCACTTTTTTCTTCATTTTCCTGTCTTCTTACAGTTTCCCCAGTTAAGTTGAGTTCTAATGGCTGGTGGTCTGATTCAACTCTTATTCCTACTTTAAGATTATCTATCTCTTCCCACGCCTCCTCATTTACAACTACGTAGTCTATTACTGATTGCCCGTTTGTCCCTATATAAGTAAATTCTCCCTCTTCATCTCCTGTGATGTTTCCATTTAAAATGTCCCAACCTCTCTCTTCTATCATTTCTATCATTTCTTTTCCTTCTCTATTTTCTGTGGTATCTTTTGATTCTCTGTTTCTTGTGTCCTCGTGTTTGATTTTTTCTCCCTTCTTTCCAATTCTTGCGTTGAAGTCCCCTCCTATAATCAATTTTCTTTCTTCAGTTTCTGGTATTAGCGTATCTAACTTTTGTCTAGTGTTTTTCATGCCTCTACTATATACTGTTATTGCTTTATATTTTTCTCCGCCCCTCAAAAAGTTTCGTTCTTGTATTCCCTCCATTTCAATAACATCATCCTCTTCTTGACTCATTTCTTTTTTTATGCCGGTAATTATGCCTCCTTTAGCTCTTCCTTTTTTTTTCTCTTTTATAGCTGGTTGGCATTTCCAGAAGTATTCGGCTGGCATGTTGAGCTTCAGCTTTTCCCATTTCTTGTCATCTATCCACGTCTCTACCATTCCAATTATGTCAAAAGTTTTTATGTACTCCCAGAACTCGTGATCTTTGTTGTCTATCCCAGCTACGTTCCAAAACAAAATTCGGCTTGTTTGTTTTTTTGCACTGTCTTTATTTTTTACTGTTTTTTGTTTTTTTCTGTTTTCTGTATCTAAGTCGTGTCCTTGGTCCTTGCATGCGTTGTCTACTTTTTTTGTGTTGATGCTACAAATTACTTTTTTGATTTGCGTTCGCTCTCTTTTGAAACTCCTTGATCTTGATCACTCCAATTGTATATTTCTCCATCTATTTCCAATTTTCTGTACCGTACCCATACTCTTTTGCCCTTTGATTTTTCGTCCCTTGCTATATCTCTTAATTCTTTCTGAACTCGTCTTTCTTCCAAGGTCAAGTCATTTTCAATGTATATGTTTGTGCCTCTCAGTTTGTTTTTGTTCTTCATAATATATTGTTTTTGTACCCATGATTTTGTTTCTGCTATTATTGTTTGTTTTTCTTCATTTTTCACAGAATAGGCAGAAATTATTTCCGTCTCTATTTTTAAGTTTTTTTCTATCATTTTTTCTATGGTTTCTTTTTCTTTTCCTGCCTGTACCTCTACTCCTCTTACTACAAACTTGTTTCTTCTCTCTTCTCTTTCTTTTCGTTCCAGCGTGTCTTCAATTGCTTTTATTTTACTCTTTAGTTCTTTTTTCTCTACTTCCCACTTTTCTTCTCTTTTTATCATTTCTTCCTTCATATTTCTCATTTCCATTTTTATTTCTTCTGTGTTTTTTTTCATTTCCACTATCATCTGTTGCATCATTTCTTTTATTTCCTCCATTTCCTTATCTTCTCCGGAACAATGTTTTTCTTGCTCGTTAGTGCTTACTTTTCTTATCACTTCTATTTTTCTTTGCTCCGGTGACCTGAGAACTTTTTTGCTTCTTTGAAATATTTCCGGTTTTTCAGCACTATCTCTATTTCTTTTTCCTTCTCTGTCCATTTAATTTAGTTGAATTAAATTAACTAATTATATTAAATAATTAAACCAGCTAATTAAATTAATTTATAGTTTTTAAATTTAAAAACACACAAAAAACAAAAAAAAAAAAAAGTTTAATTGTTCTCGGGGCTCGAACCTATGACGCGACTTGCCGGTTGTTGAGTTCACGCGCACTGCCCGCTACACCACGGAGTACTGTCTAATTATTAGCTCTTACGTTCGTCTCTTTTTCACAATTGTTTTAGTTATTATTATTGTCCTCGTGTTTGTTGTGTTAGGTTAATGTTTCTGCCTGCACTTAAATATTAAGTTTGTTGTGGACACAACACTTTCCGCGGCTAAACTGCACTTTCCGCACACACACCACACTGTTCCCACCTTTTTCAACTAAAACTAGTTTATTATTATGACTGTTTTCCACACGTAAATTCAGCATAAATTACTCGATGTTTCTATCTAAGTTATGATATATCGAGCTGCTTGTATGATAGAATTGGTGAAAGTATCAACATCTTTATCAATAGTGGCCTGGATACTGTCATCATAATTAAATACTTGAACAAAACTATCCCAATCAGCATCTTTTATTCTCCAATTCCGATTACGGTTTTCATGGATTTGACGACCAAGCATGCGAATGAGTATTGGAAAGTAGTCACTATCATAAAGATATTCCGAGACTTCCCAATCCAGCAACGCTGCGATACTTGGGGAACAAATAGTAAGATCAATAGCCGAGAACGATCTATTGGCCACGGAAAAGTAGGTATTGTTACCTTTATTTAAGATAACTAAATTCGTTTCTGAAAATAGATTGGCCAAGTTACGACCTCTGACATCGGTTTGATTTGAGCCTCACATAGTGTTATGAGCATTAAAATCACCCATAAGGAGGAATGGGGACGGAAGTTGTTCAAGTAATTGATCAATCAAACAAATGTCCAAACTGACGTTCGGCAAAATATAGATTGAGCAAACGGTCAGTGGGAAAGGGAGTTGTAATTGAACAGCTACTGCTTCTAATGAAGTGTTGACACGGACTTCTTTGCTGAAAACCGTATCACGAACCACTAATGCCGCTCCACCCTGAGCACGATCAACATTTATACGATCTTTCCGATAAATAGTAATTTTAACTCTTTGCTTATTAGCGTTTATTGGTTTTTCTTCTGAATTATTATCTGGGAGAGTAGAAGAACTCCCACTATTTGACATCATTTCATCTGTCAGAGTAGGTTGTGCGGGAATACCTTCCACATCTATCAACTCTGACGACTTGTCAATATTAGGGTCTGCGGGCGCAGGATCGCCAGAAACCTGCACCACCTGGTAGCCTGGATTGGGCTGCCGTCTTTGACTCAAATTGAGTCTTAGCCTGTTTAGGCTTTGACTTGGAAGTCGCCACCTTAGTTGGGTTTGACCCGATACAAGCCAATACCTTAGATGGTTTAGGCTTTAAATGAGCTCCCATCTTGAGTGGTTTTGGTTGAAATCCCACTCGTTGTGACCTTGGTCCAGATTGGACTGTAGTCAAGTTTGGTTTTGAGCCTGATAGGCCCGAAACCGGTTTTTGACCCTTCACATTAGAGTCATAGTTCTTACTTGAAGAAGTTTCTGCAATAGCAGTAAATGTTATAATCGGTGTTTGTTGAATAGAAAAGGTAGGAGCCGTAATTGCTCTACACTTCTTTTGAGCATCAAAGTAAGAGAGTTTGTCTGTTACTCTGATCTCGGCTATCTTCCTTTCCTCTTTCATTTTTGGGCAGTCTCGGGAATAAACGGGATGCTTACCTTTGCAATTCACACATAAAGGTAAACTGTTGCATGGATCAAGGTCATGTTTTTCCTTACTGCATTTTGCACATGTTGCAACACCTGGACACCTAACTGCAGTGTGTCCAAAACGTTGACATTGGAAACACCTGATTGAGTTAGGAACAAACGGGCAAAACGGGCGAGAAACATATGCCACCTTAACTTCATTTGGGAGCCGTTCAGAATCGAATGTTAAAATCATAGATGTTGTATCTATGACTTCACCATCTTTTCTACCGGATAGTTTTTTAATATCGATAACGCCTTGCGACGCCAGTTCTTGTTTGCATTCGTCAACAGTTGTGTATAACAACTCATACCATGAAATTACTCCCTTCGAAATATTTAAGGATTTATGCGGCTCAACGGTCACCGCAATATTACCTAACGACGTGCATTCCTGCATTTTACTGCTCTGCAATTTATCTTTTACTTCAATAAGCATGGTACCGTCTCTCAACTTCTTACATGAATTTAAAGGTCCATTAATAATATTGGAAATGGTCCTATGAATTAAGAAGGGAAAAACCTCCTTTAGACTCTGGCCATTTTCAGAACATTTAACAATCAAATATCTAACAAACTTTCTACTTGTACTATTTCTTTCTTCATTAGCTCTCTCGTCCGTAAACGGGCGAGATCGTTTGGTTGGAGGTTTAGAATCTACCATAATAAACTCCGTCAACTTCATCGCTCAATCTCCCCACCCACCACGGAGCCACATATGGGACGCTACATCACAAACTGATGCAGTCGCCAAGGCTAATCGAGCGATATAGGTTTCATAAATGTAAATGAAAGATTTCCGCGAACACAAAGGATACTATCGGGCTCCAACCGCAGCACATTGTGCACTTTTCATCGATCACCACATAAATAATTCCTCAGCCTAAAGTTAGATAACGAGCCGATTGGTTAAAACTGGTGCCAAAGCAGTGTGTTGGAACTAATACTCTTTTAAACCTGAGTATTAGCCCCTCAACTACCAGGATCCCCTTTTCCTGACTTTCGGGTCACCGCGCACGGCAAACACGCAGGTGAGTTACACTAGGTGTTATGTGAAAATTGTCAAAAATAAACTCACAAATAAGTTTGTGTAAAACTGTCAAAAATAAACTCACAAATAAGTTTGACTTGTTCTAGACGATCTGTGGGTTTTTTAACGAGGTTATCACCTCGCCTATTGGTCGCCTTTTACGACCAGCAAAGGGGCTAGCGGAAGTATTCTTTTGCACCATCCCCTCCCGCAGGGGGAGTCTAGCAGAAAACTCAAATAAAACCAGCACATATAAAATGATGATAACAGAACAAGGATATCAATTAATGAATACGGCTGATAGTACAAGAACAAGCAAAAATAACAACCAACATAAGAAACATAGACAAGCTTCAACGACAACAAAACAAGGCAATAAAAACACTATATCAAATGGACAAACTAACACCTACAAATGAAATTCACAAAAAAACCAACCAACTTACAATAAAAAATAAAATCTCACAACAATGTATTATCTTAATGAAAAAGATACAACTTGGTCTAACTAAAACAGAACTAAAACTAACAACTAGAAAAGAAATTCATACACACAACACACGAAGAAAAGGACACTTAAACATGGAAGTGCACCGAACAACATCAAAAAACCAAAGTATAACTGTCAAAGGCATTAAAGAATTCAATAATATACCAGAAGAACTTAAAAATATATGCAACATAAATAATTTTATAATGAAACTAAATGAATATCTGATAAAAAAACAAATATAAAAGTTAAAACTAAAACTAACACACATTATAACACCACACGATAAGAAAAAAAATTCCAATACCAGGCCTCAGAATTCCTTACGGATGGATGGCGGTACTGCAGGAATGTTATATTTATATGAAAACCTTTTATTTTAACAATTTTGTATAAAAAAAAAAAAATTGTCAAAATTCAGAAAAAATGAGGAATACTATGAAAAACAATAAAGTACCTCTGACTTAAAGCAGACATTAAAAGTAGTTGCTGTCACATTTTTGGAAAACATGCTAAATGTAACGATTTGCAATACTTTTGCAAAAAAAAGTATACAAATAGTATTGTTTATGCCAATATAAAATTGACAAAATTATATGACTATTTACTTAATGCTACTAACTATAGAGCTAATAATGCAAAAAGTTTGATATGCGATGTAGATAATAATGCTGTTGAACAGTTTAATTCTGTTATTACAAAATTTATTGGTGGCAAAAGAATAAATTTTACAAAAAGTAGATCGTATGAAAGCCGTTGCTTTGAAGAAGTTGTAACATATAACACTAAAAGAAGTATGTACTACGCATATAAAAATATAAACAAAAATAATAAAAGTCCTAGAAAGTATGTTGAAAATTAGAACTAAGAAATATTAAAAAAAAAAAACAAATAAAACTAACCTTTTACGAAAAAGCAACCTAACAATTTAATTATTAAAGAAAAATTGCAACAGAATAAAGATTGGGCCAAACCGGATATTTGACGAAATGGACAAACGTAAAAATGATTTTTTAAACAATTTGCATACTGATAGACATCAAATTAAGGACATAGAACAACAAACAAAACAGCAAAATAAGTGTCCGGAGTGGTTTATTCATAGAAGAAATAGACTAACATCCTCACGTTTTGAAAAAAATTGTAATAGAAGAAGTTACACAAGTTGTAAAAATTTAGTTAAAATTTAGTTAAAATTTTTACAAATCCAAAAACGTTTAGTACACATGCAATACAACATGGTAATAAATACGAGGCGTTGGCAATTCAAGCTTTATCTACACAAATTGAAAAAGAAATAACAGCAAGTGGATTGTTTATAGATTGGAATTTACCGTATTTAGCTGCAACACCGGATGGGCTGATTGATGAAGAAAATATAGTAGAAGAAAAATGTCTGTATGCTGCTCGAGAATACACACCAGAAGGTAGAATTCAAATGGGGTTAATTACGTTTTGGAAAACAAAATGGCACTATTAATATTAATCATAAGTGGTACTATCAAATACAAGGACAATTGCACATTTCTAAAAGTAATGTATGTTACTTTGTTGTATGGACATTTAAAAGGTTTGAAAGTAGAAAAAATCTAGAGAAATGATTTATTTTGAAACAAAAAAAATGGAAAATAAGTTAACATATTTTTTTTATGGATTGTTTGTTACCAGAAATTGTAAATAGCAGAACAGAAAGAAGTATGGAAATGAGAGATCCAGATTATATAATAAAGGCACAAATGGACCGAAATACAAAACAAAAAACATAATTAAATAAATGGATTGATTGATAAACGTCCTTTAATGAAATTGTTTATAATGATTTATTATGGTATTATTTTTATTTTATTGAAATATTAAATTAAGAAAACAAATACCATAAACGTCATTAAATATTTAATATTGTTTTTTATTGCGCAAATATTTTTATAAAATAACAATACATATTTGTAAATAATAAATGCGAATTATATTTACTATTTTATTATTATATTATTATAATAAATAAAATATATTTTAATCAAAATGATATGCTTTTGTTACCGTTGTAAAAAATGAATGAAAAAAATCTGAGGGAAGGTGTATGAGAGCGGCATACACAAATACGCACGCATGTAAAGAGTGGTCCATCTAGTGGTATCTTTTTAATCATTTGTTATTTTGACAGTGACAGGTCTTTCCCGTAGGAAATCTTGACAGAAAGTCAGTATCATATCTCCGCGGAACGAAATAAATCTTGGAAATATTATATAGGGTTTTCCAATAAAAGGTATTGTTTTGATATAAAAAACGGGTATTTTTTAAGAGAAATCAATAAATGTTTATCTCATTGTAAAGATGAGTATGCCATTAACTTTTGAAATCGATATCAGTCAAATGGCCGCCACGGTTACGGTTGCAGTACCACATTCTTTTCATGAAATTTTCTATGACCAATTTGCACATTTGCGGCTGTATGTATTATCTTGAATTGATTGTGGAGCATTGGCATAGATCTAATCTTTCACGTGACCTCAAAGAAAAAAGTCTAAAGGTGTTAAATCACAAAATCTCGGTGGCCAAGTGTGATCACCTCTTCGAGAAATAAGACGTTGCTTGTGTGGCACGTAGCGCCCGCCGTCTTGCTGAAAATAAACGTCCACATTAATATCTTCCAATTCCCCCCATAAAATATCATTAATCATAGCTCGGTAGCGCCATCCATTCACCGTAACAGTTGCATCAGCCTCATTTTCAAAAAAAGCAGAGTTCAATCACACCGCCAGCCCAAAAACCGCACCAAACAGTGACACGTTGAGGATGCAAAGACTTTTCAACAATCATTCTTGGATTTTCTGAGCCCCAAAATGCAACAATTCTGCTTATTAACGTAGCCTCCGAGGTAAAAATGGGCCTCACTGAAGATGATTTTTCGATAAAATTCCGGATCATTTTGATGCATTTGAAGGGCCCAATCAGCAAAGATACGACGTTTATGGTGATCGACCAGCTTGAGTTCTTGTGTTAACTGAACTTTAAAAGCCTTAAGACTTAAGTCTTTATGCAAAATACGGTGTAATGCCGTTTGTAGAATGATTCAAAGATCGACAAGGAATCGACAAACCTGGGTTTTCTTCAACACTACGGGCTACATCAGCAATATTCTCATGTGTTCTTGAGCGATGCACATGGTTTCGATTCTTCACATCACAAATTTGTCCCAACAGCTCAATTTTTTCCACCAGGTTTACTATTGCTGGCCGAGAAGGTGCTTTATGACGACCAAAAAGTGCTTTAGTTTTGCGAACTAAGACTGAAATTTTTTTACCATTTTTGTAGTGAATTTTAATAATTTCAATGTGTTGTTGAAGCGTGTATCATTCTATTTTTAATAATGGCGTAGTTTTTACTTGTCAAATGTCAAAAGATAATAGCTTCAAAGTTGACAGCTGCTCCAACAGCCTGCTATTCAAAATGAAACTACTTATTGGAAAACCTTTTATATAACTTATTTCCAAAGTCAATGTTGTGTAGCCCAAACAGTGCGCGTTCTGTACGCAAGCTTGTGCAAAAAGTTTGTGAGACTGGCATGCTAGTGGCCAACACACGGTCATCGCCATCGTACGGTGCGCACTGATGAAAATGTGGCTGCCGTAGCCGAGAGTGTGCGACTCAGTCCTGGAACATCGACTCGCCATCGATCTCAACATTTTACGCACCAGCCTGATGAGAATTTTGCACAAAGACCTCGCATTATTTGCTGGTCCAAATGACTTAGCAATTGAAGGGACACAATCATCCGGTTCGATTTTGCTTCTCAGTTTAAGCCTTAGAGCAGCTCCAAATGAACCAGGATTTTGATCTATTTGGCGGCTATGTTAACAAGCAAAACTATCGCATCTGGGGATCAGAAAATCCGAACCTGATTGTCGAAAAGCCAATGCATCTTCAGAGAGTGACAGTTTGGTGCGGATTTTGGAGCGGTGGCATCAGTGGCCCATTTTTCTTTGAAAATGCTGTTGGAAACGCCATTTCGATCAACGGTGAGCGCTACATAGGTATGATAAACGATTATTTGTGGCCGTAAATTGAAGACAATGACTTGGACGATCTTTGGTTTTAGCAGGATGGCGCGCCGTGCCACACAGCCTAAGCAACAATCAATCTTTTGCGCGCCAAATTCGGTAATCATGTTATTAGCCGTCTAGGCAATGTCAATTGGCCACTTTTGAGCTGCGATTTGACGCCGTTGACTTTTTTTGTAGGGTGCCGTGAAAGACCGATCCCAGTAAACACAAGTTTAGATAATATAAGTTTATTACACGTATATATGGTGTAAAAAGCGTATATGGTATATGTGTATTCGTATAATATACATTTCTTGTACACGTAAGATATGTATATCTGTATATTATACGTTAATATTTTCCTTTTTTTCTACCGTTGATTAGTATACGTATATTATCCATTAGAATATATCTATAAATAACCTGCATAATATATCTATGTATATTTAACGTTTATTATTTCTGGGTTTAGTTTGCCGATCAATGTTGTCTTGGGTATTCGTACGTCCGAGGCTACCCGAGCGCGTGAATATAGTTTGCAAAGTGTATGTTGTTATATCAACCATAATGTGCACTTGCTATTAGTTGCAATATCCGATACAGTTTTAAGTTGTTTGTTGTTACACAACAGTGCTGAAGTGTTGTTTAATTGAACTGGAAGCGCAGGTTTAGGAGTACTAATATGAAATACCTAATTTGTGCTAAGTCTGAAAATATGCAATGACATTTTTGGTTCAAATAACTTGTTTTTATAGCCATTACAGTAACATTAATATCAATTCATCGATTTATTTTTTTTTAATTTAAATTTAATATTATTAATTGCTATTGTTATATATAGTATTAAAAATACAAATAGCAAACTAGTCAAGTTATTTAAAATAAAGATTACCATATGTGTGTCATATGAGGTTGTGGAAATACACACAGTATATTTTTCAGATGTCACCAAAAGACTGGTTGAAAAATCAAAATGAATCTTTAATTTAATTGTAATGTTCTTTAATATCTATGTTAAATATTATAATGTTTTATTTATTTAGATGAAATACTTTGTATTTTATGTTAAAATGATATACATATTTTATATTATTATATATCCGAGAAAGTAGGCAGTACGGCAGAGAGGGCATGTACAAATACCAGCGTTAACAAAAGTTAAGCAACGTCCGCTCCGGTCACGACTTGGGATGGGTGACCCAATTCTTCCCAATATGAGTCCGTTATCTCGTATAGGCATCCAAACATACACATGTCTACTCGTCGGATAAAGTTTAACCTATAATACACGTGTATTTCAATTGAAAAAATATACAATTATATATATTATATTTTAACGCATTTTTTACGTTGATAATACGTGTAAATTACACGCTTAAAATACATATAACCTATACGTATATTACACACTAAATATACGAGATATATCCGTTTAGTCGCCGGACATTTTTCCGAATAATATACTTAACAAATAAACAAATATTACACTTAGGTGTAATACCAAAAATAAACGTATCTTAAACGTAACTGTGTTTACTGGGATGTTATGCAAACAATCCATTAACGATATTTGCCTTGCGCCTCATTGTACTCAACGCTGCTACTTATCGCCATGCTATTAAATAAATGCATACGCGCCAGGTGAATTATGCGAGAGGCGTTCACTCAAACCCTGCTTCTTTTTGGTATTGTCTTGCTAAGTTGTCGGTAGAGTAAAGCACATTTTTATATATATTTCTCTCGCGAAATTTTACAATGTTTACATAATTTTAAAATTATAAAACATTCAATAATTAGCAATATAGATTTAACATGTGTGTGCAAAGTTAAATTAACAAAATATCATATAAAAATAGATTTAATAAATAAATTAATTAGGAATAAAATTAAAAATACTCAAAAACTTTTCACCGTATAAAATAAAACAAAATTTTATTAATTTGAAGAAAAAAAATCATTGCGAATCAATGTAAATTAACGTCACAGTCATGCACAAACTGTTGAAGAAAATTTCACGGTCCGTCATTCCTCTTAATATTAAAGAATTAGTTGTATTTATTTGTAGCTATACAACTTTTAATTTTATAGTTATTCGTAAACTGTAGTTGTATATTATTGTGTATTAGATTGTATTATCATTGATTTGAATAATATTGAATTAAATAATATTGAAATGATACACAACCAAATAATCGTTATTGAAACGAAGTGGATAAATCCGCATGTTTGTGCATTCCAGTTACAGAAACCATAGCAACCGTGTAAACAAAAATTCACACAATAGAAACTGTATCGACGGCCAACTAAGATACTATATTATATATGATTTATTTTGTAGAATATTTAAGACTACTTTTAATTATTTTATTGCAAATTAATTTATTATTAACAAGCATATTCGTTTTTCCATTTATATGATTTTGTCGACGTATATTCTATTAATGCCATATTTTATTTAAAATAATTAATAGTATATATTAATACACAACGTTTTACGAACAATTTAAAAAAATATGTATAAAATATATAAAGAAGAGACGCAATGTCCTCAAATGAGACAGTTGTAAAAGCAATAGTTTCGAATAAAGCCTAGTTAAATAGGTAAATTTATACGAATGCCACAACGACATATGTAGCGCTCGTTACTATTTGTTCAATCGGACAACCCAATAATAACATTAAAAAATTAAATTTATGAAAAAATATTCTAAACTAAAATCATCCATAGACGCGTTTCGAGGTTTACCTCTCATCAGTATGGCTTTATTTATTTGAACTTAATAATTGATTTTTAACTTACTTCGTCAACATTGTTCACCACCACAATTCAAAAAGAATATTTTAAACTATTGCTTTTACAACTGTCTCATTTGAGGACATTGCGTCTCTTCTTTATATATTTTATATATGTTCTGATATACACGAAATTGTATAATAGTAATTATAATTTATGCAAAAAAATTTATTCTATTTTTAATTTTCAAATTTCCTTTTTAATTCTTTCATGTCATTACCATCAGCTAAATATCCCGAAATAATTAGTTTATTTGTTCATTCTCAGAATGCTATTAACCATAGCCATTAAATAAAGTCATTAAGTCAGTTAGTATAAATAGTCAATACACCCTTTAAAATATTCTTTTTGAATTGTGGTGGTGAACAATGTTGACGAAGTAAGTTAAAAATCAATTATTAAGTTCAAATAAATAAAGCCATACTGATGAGAGGTAAACCTCGAAACGCGTCTATGGATGATTTTAGTTTAGAATATTTTTTCATAAATTTAATTTTTTAATGTTAAAAAAATATGCATTCATGTCATGTCTCAATTATTGTTTAGAATCTGCATTTTTATTAAAACAGGCCTTTCTTGCAAACTCTAGAGTTCAATAAGCACCATGTTCATATTTTTACAGATACATTTTTAGAATATATTTATACAGAAATACGAATTTGTAGCTGTGTGACTTCTAATTATATAATTATTGTTGTAGCTGTGTATATTATCGAGTTTTAAATTATGTAGTATTATTGTTGCGAAATAATATTGAGATAATACACAATCAATGTAATAAAATCGATGTCTCTGATGCTGTTGTTGAAGCGAAATCAACAAACACCGCATCTTTATGCATTTCTTTGCAGAACCATAGCAACCGTGTAATCATAAATTTACACAATAGAAAATGCAAAGACGGCCAACTAATTTATTTTGTAGAATAATATTATTTTATTTCAAATAATTTATTATTTACAAACATATTAGTTTTTACCATTTATATTATTTTGTTAATATATAGCCGATAACGCTGGCAGTCGATGTGTCATATTTTATTTAATAAAATATGCAATCATATTCTTAATTATTGTATTAAGGGCCTTTCTCGCCAACTTAATTTTATAATTATTTTTCAACTGTATATTATTGTGTTTTGGATATATTATTGTCGATTGTAATTTGTGGAGAATATATGATACACAACCAACGTATACAACCGCTATGCTACTAATGAAACGAAATGGATGAACACCGCATCTGTTCGTTGTTATAGAAACTATAGCAACCGTATAGAAATTAGAAAGGCGGCCAACTAAGATAATAAAAAGAGCATCCCAACAGCTACTTTGATATCTAGTATTGTTACGAAACCAGCATTTTTGTAATTTGATAATTTATTTATTTTTTTACTAGTACATTCAGAAATAATCAAATTATATTTTATCATTGTATTTTAGTTAAATTATAATTGGAAATAGCCGGAAAATATCAAAATATAGAAATAAATGACTTTAACAAAACATAGATTGATTTCTTCTAATAAAAATTATAAAAAACAAATTAATTATCAAATTATTTGTAGAACTAGGAATGTCGCCAAAGTTGGCCGGTATGAATCTGATCATAAAACTTAGCTAAGTTTCCTATAACAATACATACAGGAGCAGATTTTAGTTTAGATAGCACATACGCAATCAATATTTTGTAATTTTTTGCGCTCGTAAATGGCTCCTGCTACTACAAAATGCAAATATGTATTATGCAAAAAATAGAAATAATTAATTAGTATTTTAATAAATAGATTAATATTAATACATTTATTAATATTAAAATTCCATTTGTATATTACCAACATAAATGTCATAACATTTTAATTATAAAAATTTACATTTAAATATTTTTTTAGTTAAATAGGGTGGGTGTTAGACAATAAACGTACGGCTGAATAACTTTGTTATTTTTAAACCGATTTGAATAATCCAAAAACTATTTCAAATGGTTTTTAAAATACTATAAAGGCAAAAAGCAAAAAATATATTAACTTCACTTTTATTAAGGTCATTAATCGAGTATTACAACCCTGTATATTTGTTTACAATTTATTGTGTATTTTAATAATATAGATTATGTTAGACTGCTAAAACTGCTTCACACCGAAAATGTCTTAAAATATCTACACAAAAATAATATACAACATTTATTAGTTTTTATTTTTAACTTTCTATTTGTTAAACTCTATTAAGTAAAAGCCGTTTGTGACAAGATTGAGTTCAGAACTAAATTTAGAACAACTGTTTGCGCTGTTTTTCTAAATTTTAACCCAGCGTTAAAAAAATTACCTATAGGATAGAAAAACCTCGGTCGGTAGCCCTTTTCATATTCAAACCAACCATTGTCATAATGTAATATATATAATCATTTGTTTGCATAATATCGATGAAATTCTGACGAAAAGACGTAAACGTCAAAATATTCATTTTTGCATTATTGGTGTTATTGAAAGATATTTTCAAAGTGAATAGATTCGCGCTAAGCTCTTAACCGCCAAAAATATAGTTTTTATTTTATAAATATAAATGCGTATTCGCCACATTCTAGCGAGTGAAATGGTTCAGTTCAGTCAATCCACGTGTCGTAACCCCCTAGTGTCGTTGCAAACTTTGTGTGTAAAAAGGTACGATTATATTTGTTATAACTTTTAATATATATATATATATATATATATATATCTTTTAATTAAAAGACATGATTCATTATTAAATCAATATTATTTATTCAGTGTATACACAAAATAAACCTGTTTTAATGTGACGGCGCTTAAGCAGAATGAGAAATTTAATACAGCTAGCGCGTAACCACAACTCTGCAAAGTAATTGTAATGGAAAATGCAAACTTTTATTTTGTAAAACTGATTACTTTTTTGACTTGTTTAGTGCTATAAGGTCATTTTATGAATTAATAATAACATGTTTAAATATTTAATTCTTAAAAATTTAAATCAAATAGTTTAATATTTGGTCGGAAAGTTACATTCAGACATGACGCTTAAGCAACTTTTGTTTTATTATTCAATTTGTTTTAGATTGACATGTCATCACGATCTAAGAAAATCCTTAATCTTGCCCTGCAGGAAATAAACATAATTCATTTAAATGAGGCAATGAATAAAGATATAATTTTTCTAGAACATGTTGATAAAGAAAATTTTGAAAATAACCAGCAATTAATTACTAGCGCTGCGGAAGGAGAAGAAATGCAAATTATCACATCTACTAACGACATAACTTATTATTCTCAATTCAATAACAACAACAAAGTTGAAACCCAAAAAGCTCTTAAATATAACAACAGTAGTAATAGTTTTGTTCAAACTAATGTTGTGGAAGATGAGGAAATGCAATATATTCCGATGGAGACTTCTATTAACGACATTTATTCTGATTACAATGTCATCGAAGAATTTGAAACTATGTTGACATTAACAGTAGCAATAATATCGGTCCAAATACTGTTGTGATATTCTTCAATTCTTATTCCGAGCGAAGAGTCTGTTGATCTGTTTCAATCTAATATTATAAACAAAATTCAAACAGTCTTGTTGATTATAGTAGTAGCAGTAGTAATAATACTAAATCAGATTATGATACACTATCTTTAAGTTCAAATTCAAGATTAAGATCAGGTACAAAAAAATAGCAATACCAAATACAATAACAATTTCAAGATCAAGTTCCAGTTCGAGTTCAAATTCAGAAATAGAATATGAAAAAAGAAAAAAAAAATAATAAACAACTAAACAAAGAAAAAAAAATCTTTTGGTCTACCGAATAACAATTATAAAGGTGAAAATACACCAAGAAGAACAATGTTGCCAAATCCC
This sequence comes from Tachinus rufipes, assembly GCA_963932245.1. NCBI lineage: Eukaryota > Metazoa > Arthropoda > Insecta > Coleoptera > Staphylinidae > Tachinus > Tachinus rufipes. Next base: position 58,033,222 of record OZ010747.1, read on the forward strand.
TGCATAGGAAAAAATTGCACTAATACCATTTTCGAATGATGAACGGTGCAATTTTTTTACAACTTTTTGGAAAATGGCAAATGGAACTGCACAAAAAAACTTTATTAATAGTTGCATACAGATTAAGCCAGTCAAACAAAAACGCACTAAAAATGTGATATCTAGAAGATTCCACACTTATGATAATTTTTTTGCAATCTAAAGTTTGTCAGCAGTTCTTTATGGCTACACTTGGAATTACGCAAAGAGTAATTAGAAACGCGTTAAAAGGCAAAATTAATCTAATTCAAGATCAACGAGGTAGACAAGATCCATCACACAAGATCACAGATGACTAAAAAACTGATTTTGATAATTTTATTAAAAAACTACCAGCTGTCCCATCCTATTATTGTCGAGGATCATCAACAAGGCTCTATCTACCATCAGACATAAAAAAAAATTACAAATTTTTATGAAATGTACAAGTTGTCTACTACAGATTTTCCAAAAATAAGCCTTTCTAGCTTTAAACGCATTTTGCGTAAAAATTATAATATAGGAATACATATATATGTACAAAAAAAAGACAAACGTGCTAAATGTGAAAAATACAAAAACACTCCAAATAATATAAAAAATGATTTAATAAAAGCTGAATATCAAAAACACATTGAAGATAAAGAAAATGCTACCCATTTCTTGGAAATGCAGAAAGCATCAAACTCGAAAGAAAAAATAGTAACATTTGATTTACAAAAAGTTTTATCGACACCTCATGGTACAAAAAACATGCTAATAGGATATTCAAGAAAACATGCGTATTATAATTTTACAATTTACAAAAGTGGCACTGGAAAAGCAATTTGTAACTTATGGGGAGAAAAAGATGGCAAAAGAGGGGCAAATGAAATATGTTCACTGTGTATTCCTATCTCATCAACTTATGATGCTACCAAAGGCGTAAATTTAAAAAAGTTGACATTGATCAACTAAAAAAAAAACAATAATTGGTGAGTTATTATTTGTTTTTTTTTTTTATAAGTAGGTAATTTTAAATATGGGCGTAAATCTAAACTTTTGACAATTTTTTTAAATTTTTACTAAACTTTTTTACTAAAATTTCTTGAAGTTATGGGTAACGTCACTACAATTTGATGCCATTGCGTTATACTGTTGATACTAAACAGTGATTGCGTTTTCACTTAATAAAACTCGTAATTGAATATGTGGCCAAAAAAATAATTAAATGTTAATTTTTTTAAAAGTTTTTTTGAAAAATATTGTAAGTATTTTATTCAGAATAACAAAAAATATATGAGTTCATTTAAAAAAAAAAAAGTTGTCGTTAAAAATGTATCATAAACAACAATAATAACCTGCTATTAAGTAATAAAAAAATATTTAAAATAGTTTTGGAATCACTTATTTACAGCCCTGTGTAATAGATATAAATAGATAGATTTTGAAACTATTAAGAAGTAGTTACAATTCGTTGCTTTACATTAATTTATTTTTTTTAGAACCTAAATGATCATCATTTATAAATTATACCGCTACAGTAGATTTGAAAACTAATGATATTAGTAGTGCGAATATAAATAATGCAAAAATATCCTCAAAAGATTCTCAATCTAATTTAATTGTTACTGAAAAGAAGATAAATATACTGTCAAATATGATTGTGACACCTCAAACCGATTTACCATCAAAACAAAACAAAATTATGGACGTCCAAGATGACAAGTTAAGTGATTCCATTTCAGAACATAGTTCGTTTTCCGAGCCTGAAACAGAATATATTCCTTATACTTCATCTGGTAGTGATTTAGGTAAGTTGTTATTCACAGTAAAAAAAGTAAATTTTATAAAGGTTTTGATTGCATAGGATTTTCAAGTGATTCAAATCAAAGAACTGAACTCAAGCAAAAAGTAAAAAAAATATAAAACATCAATTAAATTTAATGAAGCTGGAAAAGTTAAATTATCAACTAAAAATTTAAAACAAAATTTTGATTGCTTAGTATTTTCAAGTGATTCAAATCAAAGCACTAAACTCAAGCAAGAAGTAAAACCAATGAAATTCAATGAAACCGGAGAAGTTAAATCAACTGAAAATTTAAAAGGAAATTTGAAAAGAGATAAAAAAGAACATTTTTTGTGAAAAAAATACAACAAACTATTCACGGCATTTAACTCGCAATCATGAAAATTAAATAGAAGTTGCTAGAATACTGTCACTACCAAAATTCGCTAACGAGGTATTTACGTTTTAAAATTAAACGGTGTATAATTTTTTTTTAGGAATTTTAATAAATACGTTTGCATAAGATGGTTTTATTAATCCAGTAAGAAGGCCTAAAGTTTATTATTGAAAAGTTTTGTCAGATTATTTACCTTGCATTGAATGTAAAGGTTTTTTTTCTCGTAATTATCTTCATAGGCACATGAAAAAATGTTCAAAAAAGACAAATACTACAGATTCAAAACACGCACAGACAAATGGATTAACACTTTTATATATATCAAGTGAAAATGATTTTGAAGACTTAAAAGAAAAACTATTTCCTCATATGCAATCTGATAAAATTACAAAAAGCGTAATGAACGACTTTCTAATTTAATTATATGGACAAAGATATTACAGGTGCCACAAAGAAAAATATTTAATTAATACGGTATCCCAACGTATGCTAGAATTGGCAAGATTTTTAATTATTTTGAAAAATGGTAAAACTAAATTACAACAATTGTCAGAATACTCAAAACCATGTTATTTTGATGAACTTGTTGAAGCAACTAATGAACTTTCTGGCTATGAGTCAGAAAAAGACACCTTTAGAATCCCTTCACTAGCTTTGAGATGGGCAACTGTTCTTAAACAGGTTTGCGATATATCTATGTTTGTTACTGCCAAACAAAACGATATGGAAAAAAATAAAAACAATAAAAACAATAAGACAAATGATAGATACACAATTTTGTTTTTATGTTTCTACAAATGCTCATAAAGATTTATCCTCTAAAAACTGGCAGTAAGGCAGCATTTTACGACTTACCGAAGATGTTATAAAAATGAATGAGTTTGTTGTTAGAGAAAAAGAAAAGTGGTGTACAAAATTAGAATTTGATCCAAATAACGTAATTTATGTTAGAAATCTGACCAAAAATCTTTTAGCCCATGTCATTCTTTTAAACAAAGAACGTTCCGGTGAAGCTCAACGTATTAAATTAGAAGCCTACTTAAAATAAAAAGACGTATCTAGCATTGAAGATATTCAACAATCATTGACAGATACGAAAAAAGTGTTAGTTACAAACATCAAACGATTTATTATTCGTGGAAAAATGGGAAGAGCAGTACCAGTAATTTTTACAAAAAACATGCAAAAACATACCAACGTATTGTCAAAATCAAGAAAATTTGTGGCTTCTTTAAACCCTTACTTATTTGCAAATCCAAGCACAGACAATAGTTTTTTGTGGTCTTACAAAGTGTTAAAAAGAATTGCGTTTGATTCCAATGTAACAAATATTAAAGCTATAACGGCGTCATGTTTAAGAAAACATATTGCAACAATTGCACAAATAATTTCAATGGAAGATAATGATTTAGAACAATTATCAACGCATCTTGGACATGAAAAACACATTTAAATTATTATAGAAAAACCGATGACAAATTACAAATTGCCAAAATATCCAAGCTTTTGCTTCTTATGGAAAAAAAAATTGATAGGCGAATACCACGTTAATTCTTTGGCCAATATTAATCTTGAAATTCCTGATCTTGACAATGATGATGATGACGCCAACAACAACGAAATATTAAATATAAACAACACAAATAATTAAAATCACAACAAATTTTAGTTAATGTTGGAATACCACAAGGATCTATATTGGGTCCGACTTTATACATTATATATGCCAACGAACTTTCAAAAATTATTTGCGAAACAAACTTAAAATTAATATCTTACGCTGATGATAACAACTTCTTAATAACAAATGATAGCTATACCACCGCATTTGAAACTGCTAATCATTTATACAGCAAGTTTTCTGAATGGGTTGATGCCAATAAACTAGTCATAAACAAAGACAAAACCGCATGTGTTATCTTTCGCAGTAAACTTGGCACATCTTTTCAAAATGCTTATATTCAACTTTGTGAAGAGGATGTAAAACTTTCACAAAACATTAAACTTTTAGGTCTGATTATTGAAGACAATTTAAACTGGGGAGCTCATATTCATGAACTAGCCGGTAAACTTAGCAAAACAATTTATGCTATGAAAATATTATCAAAGCAGTGCAATTTAGAAACTTTGAGAACAATATATTTTGGAAACTTCCATAGCATAATGAGATACGCTATTATACACTAGGGAAATACTTCAAAATACAATATCAACAGAATATTTCTTATACAAAAACGAGCAATAAGAATACTATGTGGTTTAAATTTTAGAGACTCGTGTAAAGATTTTTTTATAAGTTCTAATATACTAACATTAACATCTACTTATATATATGAAATATCAATGTTTGTTTTTAAAAATCTGTATTTAATTACGAGAAACAACAATTTTCACAATTATCAAACGAGAAATAGGATGGATATAGTAACACCACCATACAGCTCTAGCGCATCTAGATCTTCTGTAATGTATAGTGGATGTAAAGTATATAACAAGTTACCAAATAACTTAAAGTTAATTACAGAACCACATTTATTTCAAAGAAATTTAAAATATTTATTATTAACTAAACCCTATTACACGTTTGAAGAATTTATTAATGATACATTGTAAACTGAATAGTTATAACTGACGATATTTTGTAAACATTTTTTACTTAATAAATATTATTATTTTTTTTTTTTTTTTCTTTTCTTATTATTATTATTATTATTATTATTATTATTATTATAGATGATGAAAAACAGAAGAAGAAGAAGAAAAATGCAAAACATGCAGATACAAATTTATAACAATAAAACATCACTAACTAAATTATTTCAGTTACCAGAAAACAAGGAGATTGTATGCGTTACAAAAACTAAACCTTGTAATAAAAGTAGTCGGGTTCTAGTACCATGGACAAGTGAATAAAAAAAGTTAGCCCAAATTTACTTTAAACACCACTTGGCATCTAAAAAACCGCCCAAAAAACAAGAATGCGAAAATTTGATGAAACGATATTTATCAATTTTTTCTAATAAAACATGGGCGCAAATAAAAATATTTATTGTCAATCATCAATATAATAAAAATAACAATGTGAATATGTTTGTAATTTATCTTTGATTTGTGTTTTTTAATTTGAAGAAATTTTATATATTATAATCAATAAAGATATTTATTAGTAACTAATGTTTAAATTTATAAAAATAATATATCATCTTGGAAGTTGTGTATAAAACTGGCAACACTGTATGGATGTCACAACATAAGGATATATATTACAAATATCGCAAAAAACATAAAGTAAAAATGTATATCAGATGTCAAAACGATAGTAAATTTAATTATGAAGTTTTGTGTATGGTTTAATTTTTTTGTTATCATTTACATACTTTTAACAAAACTAAAATGTCTTATTTTTCTTTTTTCTATATCTGCTTTCTAAGTAGTGGATGACAAAGTGTCGAAATTTTTACCGGGTGTCACAACATACGTTGGTCGACTATATATATATATATATACATATATACTATTTATGTTATACAAATAAAGGAATTTATTATTATTAATATTATTATTGTTCAGTTGTAAAAATTTGTCTGTTAGTGCTTCTAAATTTTTATTGAGTAACTAAAATTGTGTTATTGGCAAAAAAGATTTTATATTTTTCACACAAAATACGAATGAAGCGATGGTGGAAGCCATTCAAAATATTGGAAAGTTTTAAATATTTGGTAAACTTCACTTTTCTACATTAAAGGGTGGGAGGACCCTACGCTTTCAAAAAGAAACCAAAATGCTTCCGCCTTTGAAGCTGCTAAAGTGATCAGCAACTTCAGCACCAGCAGATTCACAAGCGGCAGCATCGCTAGCAGCGGCACCACCAGCAGATGCACCAGCGGTAGTGGTTGCTCATAATGCCGCCGGTAATTTAAATGTTTTTTTTTTTATTGTGTAATATTTATAATGTGTTTTTATTATATTTTATATTATTATTTTTTTCTCCATTTTTTTGAAAACTAAAAATACCTTCTGCATGATTAGGTGTTAAATAGTCAAGAGAAAGTCATACAACGGAACACATAAAACAATGCATTATTAATTTAAGGAGCGTCCCCAAAGAAAAAGTTGTAGCGGTAACAATAATTTATAATATATTGTAAAAGCAATATGATACTTTTGGAAAAAATATCCATTTACCATGTTTTGCACATATGATCAATTTAATGTATGAAAATGTCATCACAAATGACATCACTTTTGCACCATTCATAACAAAAGTCAGAGATATGGTAATATGAGTAAGGAATAAGTAGAAATTGGCGATCAGTTCTGAAGAAAACAAAATAAATCAGGAATTCCTGTTAGCAAAATTTTAAAAATAATTTCAGATGGAAAAATATGCTCAATAGATTTTGTGAACTGGCACTAGTAGTAAATACCTATCTTTTTTAAAATCCCAATGCATTTGAAATGGTTACAGCTGCTACATTGATGCATATTAAAAAAGCGCTAATGATTTTGGTAAAATGGTAACAGTTATAAGTAATAATTAACTCATGAGTAAAAAAAAAAAACAAAAATAAAGACCAAGTTACTGTACTACAAAAGCGTTATCAGACCAATTATTATGCTTTAATATTTTTAACTTCACGAAGCGCAGAAGCATAGTTAAACCTCTTCAAAATATCTGATTTAAATCAATACAAATTGGCTCATGCCATTAAGACTTCCAAGGAACTTCCAAAGAACATTTAGACGTATTGATTTAGTTTTAATTTTTACCAGTGGTACTCCTAACTTTTTACAAACCATACTTAATTAAAAATTAAAAATTTATTTTAATCAATTGGGCTTATCGATTTGGTATTAAAATTTCTACCAATAGTACCTTTAACTTAGACCTTTTTACAAACCAAATTTGATCAAAATTCAACAAATTCTTTTCGAGATATCTAATTTCAATCAACAATTTGCATGATTTTTAGACAGATTGACTTATACTACTTAGTTAGTTATCTGTAAACTAATTGAATTTATCGATTTAGTTGTAACTTCTACCATTGATAACTAACTTGATTTAAATAATCTGATTTAAAGCAATACTCTATTATGCATTATTTTTAAACAAATTGGTTTATACCATTTAGGTATCTAAAGAACCTATCAAATATTTTACTCTAAATCAATAATACAAACTAGCTCATGAGATTTAGGTATATGAGAGAAAACATCAACTTATTCTACTTTTCACTCTAGGTTATACTCTATTTACAAACCAAAGTTACTCAAAATCCAACTAAATTTTCTAACTTAGATCAATAATTCGCATAATCAAACAGGTGGTAGAAAATTGATCAGAAAAGACCCCAAAATGGATGCTATACTAAACATAGCAAAAATTCAATATCCAAAGAGCAATTGTGTAATTGCCAACCACCATAATAGCTGAATATTTTAATATAAAACACAAAGCAAAATTAGACTCTAAACTCAAAAATATACGCTCTACTAGAACCTAACTATTCTAGTTCCTAAATTGCCAGCCAACTACCATCTAAACGCTTCTCAACCCATGTGATAGATACAGCGGTTCTAAACAACATAACAGTTTTCGCCAAGGTTCTAAACAACATTCGCTCTGACCATCCACCTGTTCTAATAAAAATCTTGTTTCATGTTATCTCTAATAGAGGTCTTAGGTTTGTTTACAAAACAAGCTGGCCACTCTAAGAAGCCTATACCAGAGATCATAAGGCTAAATCTCATCATTGATACTCCAGATAATTTATAGAAGCCTATTAAAAATCTGTCATTAAAAACTGCAAAAATAATTACTCAAACTATACAATCGATCTTCAAGCTTTACCTCAAGAAATCAAAAAAATTAAAAAAAATTAAATTAAGTAAATTAAGATTAAACGATAAAGATCTTGATAAACTGTTAGAAAAAGTAGGAAAAAAAGTATAAAAAATTGTACAAGATAAAGGGATGAATAGAATTTGAGAGAAGAGAGTGTTATTGAGAAGTTATATGATTGAAATGTAGACATAAAACAATAAAAATCATTATGATTTAAATTTTTTGTCATAGATTGCATAACTAAACAGTTTCAAATGTTAGAACCAAGATTATTTAATTGGTATTGAAATAAAGGAAACTGTAATAAATGAATTTAAAAAATGATTTTCAAGTGTTGAAAAATTGTTTATACTTGCAATGTAGATGAAGCATTTTTGTCAAATTGTTAAAGAAGACAGCTGATTTGTGTTATTGAAGTTATTAAGAGTACTCTGATATTTCACAATAGCTGACAACCTAAAACAGAACAACCTGCATGGAAATGGGCACGACAAACCCGTTCTCCAACCAGGTGCACTACGACATCATCCATTAGCCTGCACAACCACAAATTCGTCCATCTACCAAGATTTGCACGACGACAAATTTCTCGACCAGTAATCCGCTAGAACAAATTCAACTTTCAATACCTGAGTCACAACAAACTCCACAAGATCAATTCGCAATTCAAAGAATCTAAATGTAGGTAGGACAGTATCCAGTTAAGATTCAGGTTGGAATAAATAAAAGAGTAGCCGTCCAAAATCATAGCCATATCTGATCACACATGATTGGAGGTTTTCCAGCACCAAAAGAATTTTTAAATTTGCGACCTTAACTAATTCCGTTAAACCCTTTACAAGTTCCCATAATTCCGGTCTCAATTCAAGTTGTACCTGTAAACCCAAATCAAGGAGAAGCTAATATTCCATATTGCTGTAATGAATACTGCGATATTTTAGTAGTTGAAGATTACTTAGAAACCGGCATAACAAATAAAAAATTAAATTATTTATATTAAAAATCTTAACTTGAAATATATTTAAAAAATATTTTAATCTTTAAATGATAATGAGTTTGTTTAGAAGTATTTATAATTTATATATAACCCCCAGTAGCTACGCCACTGTGTATATATCATAATTAGAGCTAGGACTTATATGCGTAAAAAACTGCAAAATAAGCGCATAAATAAGCTTTAAAAATCATTAAAATATGCATAATTTTTTAAATTTTTTATATAAAACGCATTAAAAAATAATAACTCTTAATATAATAATAATAAACACAGCAAAAGAAACAAAAGTAAAATTCAATAAATAATAATAGTTTGACAATAATAATAATTAACATTTATTTTTAAAAGAATTAATAATAAAATGGTTTTTAAAATTTTCCATTAAAAAGGACCTTCTATTGCCAAAAAAGTCGAGCAATAATTGCTTATGCTCGAGTGAGGAGCATGAGTGATACATGACTCAAAAATGCCGAAATAAGCAAAAGTACTTAAAATAAGTATCAAATATGCATAAAAATTATGAAAAAAAAAAAATAAAAATTCTTAAAATATGCATTAAATATGCATAAAAACTAAAATATGCATAAAACCAAAAATAAGCAAAATAAGCCAAAATAAGAAGATGCCATTTTCTTTACTTTCTTATGATTTGTGGAGATATACATTCAAAATTAATTATTAGCTTTAATCATAATACTTTCGAAACGGTCGCCAAACGAGTAGCGACTGCGTATATACACATATGCACATATTATGTGAAATTAAATTCAATTTAAATTTACAACTATTGTTGTAAATAATTAATACATATGATATTAATTAAAGCAATGCCAGATTTAGTTTACAATAACATCGGAAATAAATATTTCGATTAAACAAATAACATTCAAATATAAATCGCGCAGAATATTGGTAAAGAACTATAAATAGAATGATGAACAACCTCAAATGAATGACAAAAAAATTCGAAGAAAAACGACCAAAATATTAATTGTTTATACAAGAAATTGATAAAAACCAATTTATTTCACAAATAACAATTTAAATCAATGTTGAATGTGCAAATAAAAATTATAAATTCGTTATAACTATAACGAAAATCCACGCACAATTTTTTAATTAATTGATATATGAAGTTGGACGATTTAATTTGTACTGTTGCAATCACTTCAATTTGTGTGTGTGTGTTTTTTAATACAGTTCTGGTATATCGTAACTGTAGCCAAAGTTAAAAAGGCTCTTCACTCCACTCAGCTCGTTTATTAACCTCCCCATGTTGACTGGCAGAATTCACAAACTGTGTTGTCAACACAGTCGCCCGGCACGTGATCGTTGTAGTGGGAACGTCTATTCTCCCTATGATTAATTGACTGCTAATCACATGTCCACGATGTTCCGTTGTTTGATTATTGTGGCCAATATTTTGTTTATTTGTCGGTTGCTTCGGCAACTGCACTCTAGCATCAGGTTTGTTTCACACGTAATGGCGCAGATAGACGAACGCGCAGCGGCTACAACGCGGCATGTTTTGAGTTGTAGTAGACACAGATCACCTTAAAGATGCAGCGTTCTCATATAAATTATAGGCAACACATTAAGCAGATAACTCCGTCTATGCTTCACAGATGTCGCGCTTATCAGAACAACCTGGCGAGCGGGAGATTTAAATTTAACAAGTAATTAAAATTAAATTTTAACTTTATAAAATACACACAAAAATGAATACATAATTAATATATTATATTTTTACTTAAATATAAATATATTATGTATTCATATTTATGTGTAAGGGTAGTTTACATGTATATAAATAAAAAGAACAAATATTTAAGTAATAATAAAAATTTAATTTATTTATAACAAATACAGTAATAAAATAAATATTTAATACATAAAAAATTATGAATTTCTTACTTTTTGAAGTTCAGGTACCCATAATTTCCATTTTCCTTCGAAACTAAAAATAAATACATATGAATTAATACAATAAATATTATTTTTAAACATGATATATATGTATGTAATATAAAATTAATTTTATGTCAATTAACATCTATTCTTTTATAAATATCAACTAGATATAATGATGTCGTGACAGTACAACTTTTCTAAAAAATTAAATTGTCAAAGTTAACAAACAAATTAAATTTGAAATTTGATTTAATTTGGCATTTCATAGTTATTTATGAAGTGCTTTTAAAGTTGTTCGTACTAACATAGCATTGCTCGTAGTACGAATAAATATTTTAACAAACAAAATTTACTTACAATATTGTACGAGTAATAGAAGTAATCTCCTTTTTGTCGTTCATCTGATCAGCAGCAGCTCCCATTTCCAATCTTTGGCAACTTCTTGAAGACTCGATGATGATTATTATTAAAGCGAATATGAAATAATAAAACAATAATATTAATAACAGATAACAATTTGTAACAAAAATTAAATTATAATTAATATTATTACTAATTATTTATATAGAAAAATATAAAAATATAGTTTCTAGTAAAAGACGTATGATATATTTTGTTTCACAATTATTTATTAATTTTTTCCGATTTAAAATAGGATGACTAAACAAAGATAATGATTTGGCAGTAGAATCTACATTTATCAAATCCGGAACAACGTTAGAATTCACCGAACAATCTAAACTATTTATAACCTGAACCTGAATAATTGGATTAACAGAGTCATGACCCGACAAATCAATGCTATCTACACTTTTGAATATAATTGGTACAGCATTGCGATTTAAAGATTTTTTGTCAGAATTACGGAAACAATCAATCGAAAAATGATTTGTACAAAATGAAATATGTTTTCAGATGGAACTCTAAAATAGTTTATATTTTTCCCATTGTTTAGCAACTTGCGATAATAAACGCTATCGCACATAGGTGCTTTACACATATACCCAAATAGCCCTTTCTCTGACATCTTATATTATTATAATTAAAGAAAACTTACCTGAATAAATGCACCTGTACACAAAACACACTATACACACACTTTAACCGGCTAGCTGCATCATAACTTAAAATGGCGTACTAAACATCAACAAGTCCCGTCCTTGGCTGCTTGGCTCTTATTGGTCTAATTTAAAATACAAATGTGGCGGCAATTTATAATTTAATAAGAGTCGTTTTATGCGCCATCTGTGAAGCTTCAACGGTCCTAAATTGGCGGTGCCAGTCGCTGCATATCTTTCACCCACCCCTGGTAGTAGATTTGTTCGATCGTTTTGCAGGGTCTTCGAACACGCGCAGGAGCGGTATTCTGGCGTTAGCAATATATTGCACTTGCTATTTTATATGACAAGGGCATGTGTTGACAAATATTTTCATGACGTAACATATTGATACGCCTTATTCTGTTGTCATTGTAAGGTATTGCTATAGAAAGGCAGGCGCCATCTATTAAACTAAACGTAAGATAGTTTGATATTATTTTTGAGCGCGAAAATATGAAAAAATAAAATGAAATTATTATTTATATGGAGTGCATTCTATATTATTTAAACTACTAATCTAATAATTTATATTTTTAAATAATTATGTGTCAATATAAAAAAAATAATATTAAAATAATAAATTGTATCCTAAAAATTATCTAATGAATATTTCTAGTTAATGGATTAATAAATTTAAAAATTATTAAGCACAATGTAGAAGTGATGCTTGATTCACATATCAAAGTATCCTATAAATATTTTGTATTAGTATTATTAGTTTAAATTTTAATAGCTAATAGTTGTTATGCTAATTAATAATAAAAATTATATTTATGCTTATGGTATATATTAGATGTTGGATATAAAAATAAATTTGAAAACTGGATTAACAGTATAATAATATCGTGAAACATATTATGTTTATTATAAATAAAATTTAATAAACATATCAATGTGTTCATCACATTTATAACTATTTCAGTTTCAATTCATGTAAATAATTAAAAGTCTATTATTAAATCATAATTTATTTTACAAAAAATACATATAAAATATAAATTCCTCCGAGGAAGACTCAGTCCTAAATATTTCTTCTACGCTTTTCACTTTCGACTGCCACAACCTGGCTATAATCTAAAAAAATTGTAATTATGTATCAATAAATAAAAAAAAATATATTATATTTAACTAATGTAACGCTACATATAAAATGTTTGGTAATTGCACGATATATTAAAAATTGTAGTTGCAGGATATTATATTAAACTCTTGATAAAATATTTAATTTTAAATAATTTATAATGTTGCAAGCCAAATTTGAATATCAAACATTTTAGTTCTACTTTTAATATTATAATAAATTCAATAAAATAACCTCAAAAAATATTTATATAATACATATTATATACGCAAATAACATAAATTAATAAAAAATAATATAATAATAAATATATCTACCTTAATATAAAACTTTTATATTAAATATAAACAAATTGTAGAGTGAAGACTGCTATAAACACATTTTCATATTTTTGAGCGCAAAATATAAAAATTGTCTACATAAAATTATTGTTATTTATATTAATAAAAACATCTAATAATTTTTATTTTTAAGTAATTATGTAAATTATATCATGAAAACTATCTAATAAATATTTCTGAATAATATCCATGCGCTAATCAATTTTATTACATTAATAAATTTACAAATTGAAAATGTTATTAAACAAGTGTTACACGCGAGAGGTTTTGAAACGTAAGAAAATAGAAAAAACATAGAAGTATGCTATGAATAAAAAGAAATACTCAACTGTTAAGACAACGAACAAAGAAACGCGAGTCTGTGATAAACAGTTTCGAAAATGGCAACAGCAAGGGACGAAAAAACCTCAAGCATCCAAAAAGAAACGCTTTTAACTTATATGGAGTGCCATTTAGACTTTTGCCACGGCAAATTTCTTTGTGCTGAAAGGAAATTAAAATATTCTCAAATGTGGGCTGATTTAAGCAACCAACTAAATAGTTAGAAGGAGCCAAAAAAACTATTTTAAAATGGCAGAGAGTAAGTACTTATTTTATTTTTATTGCGTTAGCATAAACATAATTAAGTTAATTGATAATAAAAATTATGTTTATTAATATTGTATATTTAAATTTGAACACAAAAATAAATTCAGAAGTTGGATTGTTTGTAATAAATAAAATTTTAATAAATATATCACATTTGTTATTTGAAACAATTCAAACTCAAAACAGCTACTTTGGCGTCATTCTTATTTCCACATATAATTTAATAATCAATTTTTTTTACCAGTTCCTTCAGAAAAGATTAAACTATCATTGTAGTATTTTAGTCAAATAATAATTGCAAATAACAGAAAAATGAATCCAAATATTGAAATAAATTCGTTTTTTAATGCTATTTGCAAATATAATTTGACTAAAACACTTTGACCAATTATAATTTAATATTTTTTGAATGTACTGGTGAAAAAATAAATTAAATATAAAATTGTATGTGAAAATAGAAATAAATCCTAAGTAGCTGTTTTACTGGAAATCAAGGTAGCGATCGGTATGCTCTTAAGGTAAATAATTAAATTCTATTAAATCATAATTTATTTTACAAATAATATATATATATATAAATATATATATATATATATATATATATATATAATATAAATACTGGTTTTAAATTATGCAGTATATAAAAGTAATAATAAGCATTCAAAGAATCAGTTTGATGTTTTGATACACATGGCCGTGCTTTTACTGTATGCGGATTATAATAATAATACCAAACTAATATAATTCAAAGTAATGTTATCAAAATTTATTTTAAAAATTAATAAAACTAGCTTAGATTTAGCAGTGATGGTGGATTAGCGCATTAAGTACACACAATTATTTGCAATTGTTATAAATATGATTTATGTTCAAAAACATTCAAAACAATGATGTTTAAACAAACTCTTAGTACATAGCAAAGCATTTTAACACTTACATACTATATTTAGATATGTAAGACTAAAACTTTTACAAAGAATTTTTTTAACTGGACTATTAAGACAACTATTTGGTTTTTAATTTCATAGTTTTCTAAGAATCAAAAATTGCTACTGTTCTAGATTAATAATCAGTTTTTCTTTATAGATGTTAATTAAACTAATTAAAATAATTTCTCGTTTTTGAAATATATATTGTGGGTCAACAACATTTTGTTATAAAAGTTTGAAGAATACTAAAATTAAAAACATAGATGCAATCGGCAGAAAAATAAAGATATTTAGTCGTATGTTTAATTATCTGCATAAGACTCAATTAAGCATACATTAGATGTTAACATCATGCAATAAAATAATGAACTCTCTGTAGATATTTTTATATAAGTATGCAATATTATTATTTCAACAAAATCAAAAACTAAAACAGATAGCTGCTGACTTTTGAGCATTTGTAATAAATAGCACAATAACCTGTTTTGATAGAAATTGTAATTAATCTATCCCATCAGAAGAAATCAATGTAAGTTACACATTATCTAAAAGTTGAACATATTTTTAATTGTGTAGCTATTGCAAAAACAACACGACATAATATTATGTAATATAATTCTATTATATTTATGTTTAAAATATTTCTATAGGCCG
The DNA here is from genome assembly GCA_963932245.1 of Tachinus rufipes. Taxonomy (NCBI): domain Eukaryota; kingdom Metazoa; phylum Arthropoda; class Insecta; order Coleoptera; family Staphylinidae; genus Tachinus; species Tachinus rufipes. The sequence continues at coordinate 58,048,854 of OZ010747.1, forward strand.
CAATTAGGTCTATAGCAGCAGGTAGTGTCATAAATTAAAGTGATAACTTCTCATGTCCGACACAGAATCGTATTATAATGCAATGTTAATATTCTTACATTTATAATATATATTTAATTATAATAAATATTTAAAACAGTTTTTTGTTTTTGTTTTACTTATTGCTATTTAATTGCAAAGAGGCAATTATATTATAATGAAGCCGCGTTGGAAGAATGAAAACAAACGTTGGTGAAAATAGTTAGTTTTGTTATATTTATGTTTAGGTATATTAAGATTTTAATTAAGTTTGTTATACTATTATTATTATATTTGATTATTACATAAATAACATTTGAAAAGTTATACTTAAATATATAAAATAATACAAATTGTTTTTAAAAGATAAGGATAAATGATTGCAATAGATAATTAGCCAATGGTAAAACTTGTGGCTCAGCAATGACATGAAAAATATAAAATATGAAATATTTTTACAAATGAAACTGCACATCTGGGCTATAAAATGTTCCAGTACAATGCATATAAAACAATTAGAATAAATATTTAAAATAAGAATATACAAAATTTCTTGCCGTCGGAACACGACTCAATATACACATTTGCTGGTAGATTTAAAATCTCGAAGTCGTTGGTTTGTGGTGAAGGCTGATTACAAAAAAGATCATAAATAAATGTAAAGAATTTAGGGTCAAATACTTGGAAACATTTGCTCGTAAAGCGGCAATGTTTTCATTCAAATATGTTATAATCATAATATATAATATATAATTTGATTTTACCTTAAATTATTTTATTTGATACAGAAGTAAACAATGATTAAGAAAAACAATATAAATTAAAATTAATTACGTTTTTTGATTCAATTAAAATTGGCATGTTTTTTTATATATATATAAGTTATATATCATTCACCCTTTATAATTTCATTACATAAACAACACCGCCACAATTGTGTAACGTGCATGTGCATGCTTGATCAGCGCTATTGCTGATATTATAATCTTAATTCCTAGAAATGTCGCAATCATTAGGAATGCTGAATTATCTTTTCTCTTAGTATAAATACTTTGTTATTATGAATATTAGTTTAGTTTAGAATTATATCCATACAATTGTAGTCGCATGTTGCGAACTATAAGAATAAAACCTTTTTAAAAAGTTAATCATCACAAATCAATAATTAAATGGCGCAGTCGGTAGGATACTCTGAGTGAAGGTGTCCGTATACCACCTTTTCGTTTGTATTAACAATTGACAGAGTTCCAAAATAAAAAAAATATTGTGGGTGCATAACAAACTTGGGAGGACTCTTTAAGCATCAAGAACATTACACATCGAGTGAAGCAAAGCACACCGTTCCAGGCAGTCCCGAAGGAATATCGAGCTAAATGGATAGGATTACCACAAAAACATTGAGCGTGTGAGTACAAAATATTTTTTTAGAGGTTTCGCGATTTTCATGAATAACGAAAATAATTCAACGGATTTAGATTCTGAACCACCAATTCAAAATAATAATCGATCCCGATCCCGTTCCCCTAGACACCGTAACATTGTTAATAATACAGTCAAAATGGCTATCCCATTACCCGTATTAAAAGCGGAGTATATTAAGATGCTCCCCGAATTCAAAGAAGAGGCTGAATTATTGTCACGTTTCATAGAGATAAGCGAGAAATTGGTTAATAAGTTCTATAATATTGCGGATGTAACTGATTTCCAAAATGAGTATCTAATGTCGAGCATACTCGCCAAGATAAAAGGCGAGGCTGCAATTAACATTTCATCGAGCATTATCTCAAACTGGTTAGATCTAAAAAACGCTTTACTAAGTGCTTATGGTGATAAGAGGGATCACTACAGCTTAACGAAAGAAATAACGTTGCTAAAACAATCCTTTAATGAATCGCCTTTTGATTTCTATAATAAATTACAAAACCTGCTTAACTTGCAAATCTCTTATGTATCAAATCACATTGTCGACGCAGCTAATCGACACTATTTAATTCATTATTTTAGAAACTATGCGTTGCGCGTTTTACTACGCGGTTTAAAAGAACCAATAGGTGCACAAATGCGGGTAAAAAACCCAGCGGTCTTAAATGCCGCATTAAATATGTTAACAAATGATTTCCAATACAAAAATAATACTAATAAAAATGATAAGGTAAAAACACAACAACAACAACGTCCGAACGGTCCGATATTTCAGCCCAGATTTAATAACTATCAATCAAGGCCGAATTTTAATAACTCGTGGCCCAATTTTAATGCTAACAGGAATCATTCTAATCCCCGTATGCATAATAACAACTTCCCTAATCCGCGTTGGAATAATAACAATAATAACTTAAACAGAAATAATGGGAATAATTCTCAAAATTTTAACAGGCCAACCCCCATGTCAATTTCCACTAATAATACGGTAAACCCGCAAGGCAACGGATTCCGCCCAAACCAAAATAGGAATTTTATTCCTGGACAGTTATATAACATGGATGAACAATCATCCGAACAGGGAAATGATTTTTTAGACGCGACAGCCCCGGACGAACAATCGAATTAATGAGCTTAACTAATAATGCAAGCCAACTACCTTATATAATCGAACCCATTCATAATTTAAAAATATTAATCGACACAGGTAGTTCAAGATCATTTGTTAATCCATTAATAGCCAATAAGTTTTTTAAAAGTCACATTAAAAGTGACCCATTCCAAGTTGCCACTGCACATGGCACCTCTACTGAAAAATATAGTACATTGATATCATTAAATGAATTATTCAATTTTAAAAAGCCCTTAAAAATGAGGTTTCACTTATTCGATTTCCACTCTAATTTCGACATCCTGTTAGGATTCGATAATTTGAAAATATCAATAGCAACTATTGATTTGGAGCACGATTTATTAACAGCTCCTAATTGCAAAATAAAACTCAACCATCACAAAGTTCAAGTGACCCAAAGTATGAATTGCACAGTAATACTTGCCAGGTCCGAACAAGTGATTGAGGTTGAAATAAAAAATGTAAAAAATGGCGATGTAATTATTCCGCACATGAAAGTAAATAAAGTGGAAATCCCAGAATGCGCGACACGCGTAATTAATCATAAAGCACTATGCACTATTATTAACCCACTAGAAGTGGATATGAATGTTAGAATAAAAAATCCCTTTATAGTCAAAAAGATCGATGAATACGATTGGACTATGGATGCAAACTTAAATAATTTAAACTACGAAAAATTTCAATTCGATACTTCCAATATTCGTTCAGAGCATATGAACGAAGAAGAAAGGGAAGTTATACTAAAACTAATTAAAGAATATTCAGATATTTTTCACATAAATAATAAACAATTAACATTCACAAATAAGATAAAACACGAAATCAAAACGACGGATGAATTACCCGTATACACCAAATCGTACAGGTATCCTGAAATTCATAGGATTGAAGTACAAAATCAGGTTCAAGATTTGCTTGACCAAAAAATAATTAGGCCATCATATAGCCCATGGTCATCGCCCATATGGGTTGTGCCAAAAAAGATTGACGCCTCAGGTAAACGTAAATGGCGTGTCGTAATTGATTATAGGAAGTTAAATGAAAAATCGATAGGTGATCAATATCCACTTCCGAATATTACTGATCTGCTCGATAAATTAGGCCGCTGCCAGTACTTTACAACCCTCGACTTAGCATCGAGGTTTCACCAAATCGAAATGGCAGAAAAAGACATTGCTAAAACCGCATTCAATACCGAAAATGGCCACTTCGAATTTTTAAGAATGCCATTTGGTTTGAAAAATGCGCCAGCCACATTCCAAAGAGTCATGGATAACATTTTACGTGGCGTTCAAAATGAAAAATGTCTAGTTTATCTAGACGATATCATAATTTTTAGCACAAGCTTGCAGAAGCACATAGAAAGACTAAGAAACGTTTTTGATCGATTACGAGATGCCAACCTAAAAATCCAACTTGATAAGTCGGAATTTTTACGAAAGGAAGTAGCGTATTTAGGGCATATTATAACACCTGATGGTGTTAGGCCCAATCCTGATAAAATTATAACAATACAAAATTACCCGATTCCCAAGACTACAAAACAGATAAAAGGATTCCTTGGACTTCTAGGGTAAGGACTTTGCTAGATTAACAAAGCCGCTAACTAAATGCCTTAAAAAGGATGCTGTTATCAATATAGATAACCCTGAATATAAAAACTGTTTCAATTTATGTAAAGATCTACTAATTAATGAGCCTTTGCTCCAATATCCCGATTTTTCAAAAACTTTTAATTTAACAACGGACGCTAGTAACTACGCCATTGGCGCCATTTTATCCCAAGGAAAAATAGGCTCTGACTTGCCAATAGCGTATGCAAGCAGAACGCTGAACGAATCAGAAATTAACTACTCAACAATCGAGAAGGAGCTTCTTGCAATTGTCTGGGCCGTCAAATACTTCAGGCCGTATTTGTTTGGAAGAACATTCCAAATCGTCAGCGATCATAAACCCCTTCAATGGCTGATGTCAATTAAAGAACCTAATTCCAAACTAGTAAGATGGCGCTTGAAACTAGCTGAATATGATTATACAATCATATATAAAAAGGGCATCCTAAATAAAAATGCGGATGCTCTCTCTCGAATCGAACTCAATGTAAACGATGAATTTAACAATACTGTAAATTATTCTAATCAATTAAATGAACCTCTAGTTGACGACCCAAATATCATAGATCAGACTAATGAATCTCTTATAGTTGAACTAGGAGACTTGAGCGATTATTTTGGCAAACTGGACGGTGCAGAAATTAATGATGACGAAACAATACATTCAAATATTGAAAACCCAATATTTAATATACCAATCACCGAAAAACCAGTTAATTTTGGAAACAATCAAACATTATATAAAAAGGAACTTATAGAAATTAAAATAATTTACGCAATTCTTGCCTATAACAATTCCATTCATTCCGTAACAAAACTTAAACCGTGCGAAGTAATGTCAGGACACCTAGACACAAACTGTCCTTTTAATATTGACATTGAAAAACGTTTATTAAATAATTACGTTTTGAACCATCGAGACAAGATGAAGTTACTATACAAATCAATTAACGAAAACATTCAACAAAATAAAGAAACTGTGATAAATAAACGAAACGAAACTCGAGAAGATTTGCCCAATTTACCTGAAAAAGTATTCATCAAAAATAAACAAAAACAAGCTAAAACAAAAAACAAATATAAAATTGAGAAACTCGTATCAGTGAATCCCAAATTGAAAACAGCACAAATAGATGCTAAGCATCATAACACTGTCGAAAAGATTCACTTATCTAATATAAAAAGACCACCGATCGATAAAATAAGTAACACGAAAAAGATCGATGAAAGTTTACTAACCAAAGGAAATGTCCTAGATTATAAGCACTACCAAAAATATATTAAACATCATAATATAGTGTCTAACGATATCACTGAAAAAAATGATAACCTATTTTGGGCACCTGATGACTTTTCTCTGGCTCATTGCGTGAGTTCTGACTTAGAAATGAGTGCTGGTATTGCACTAGATTTCAAAACCAGATTCGGAAAAGTTGAAATACTTAAAGCACAAAACCCAAAGAAACATTCACTTTGCTATTTAAAGGATAACGATCGATACATACTTTACTTGATTACAAAAAATAAATATAATGAAAAACCCACCTATTTAGATTTATTTAAGACACTGGTCAATTTAAAAGAATTTTGTACTTTAAATCATATCACTAAATTAGCAATACCTCGTTTAGGGTGTGGACTAGATCGTTTAAACTATGAAAAAGTTAAAAATATTCTTCAATACATTTTCAAAGCTTCAAATATTACGATACATGTCTACCACAATATATCTAATATTGATGATTCACTTCCAGGGCCATCTTCATCACGCTAACGCAGGGTGTAGAAATTAAAAATATTACAAGGAATCTTGGAATACTCCCAATAAACCTGGGACCTGCAAAATTACAAAAAACCGAACATACCTTCGTTCACTACTATGATCTAAAACCACTATACAAAGAATTGACAAGTCTAGATAACCAATTTCAAATCTTAAACTCATCTATTCAAAACGATTATCTACACGAATTTGATAACTATATTAAAATAATTAACTATATTCAAAATGTCATAATCGAGAAAATCAATAATGTAAAAATTCATGCGGAGAGAAATACTAAAAGCAAAAGAGGATTGATTAATGGGTTCGGAACAATCATTAAAACTATCACCGGAAACTTAGACTCCAATGATGGAGAACGGATAGAAAAAATCCTGAATCACTTGCAAACAAACCAAAAATTTATTGAAAACCAATTGAAACTGAAATACAGTTTGAACAACCAAATTATTAAAAAATTTAACGAGTCTCTACAAAGCATAGAGCACAATGAATTACTATTAAAATGAAGGATTTTACAATCATTTGAGATTCTGAAAGGTGAAATGCAACATCAAAATATACTTTTTATAAAAGATTTATTCAATCAGCTTACTATTCTATATACAACAATTCTGAATATATTGCAAGACTTAGAAAATTCAATAACATTTTGTAGGTTAAAGACACTGCATCCAAGTATTATAAAGCCAAATGACTTGTTTCTAGAACTTGAGAGAATTTCAAAATATTATAATGAAGAATTCCCATTTGAACTAAAACTCGAAAATATACTAGATTTTGAATCAATAATTACAATAAACTGTAAAATAGAATCCACAAAAATTAATTACCTTCTATCCATCCCTATAAATTATGAACACAAATTTGAACTTTATTACCTACATCCAATTCCTACAAAAGATGAATCTAAATTCGAAACGATTATACCAGACGTTAAATATTTGCTTAAGTCCGAAAATGATAACAAAATAAGGCCTCTAAATCAATTATGTACTAGTGGTAATAAATATTACCAGTGTGGTAACTACTTGCTCACCACCAAAAATGCCGAGTGTGAAAAACACATAATCCTAAAGGGAAATAGCAGCAAATGCCAGTATACAAGATTGGAAATATCAAGAAACCACCTAGAACTTATTCCCACTATAAATCAATATCTCGCCGTTTTTCCAACGAATGAAGACATCCAATTAAAATGTCAACGAGAAACAGAAACAACAAATCTTATTGGAATCTACTTAATAACTCAAGGAACATGCACTCTACAATTTCGAAACCAAGAACTTTCCTACCAAGAACATACTATTGGAAGCCCAACCATTATAAGCAACCAAGAAATGAAGATACCGAAAACTAAGTTCAATGACTTCGATATCAAGTTAAAAAATTTAAACCTACAAGACGTTCCAGCAATCCAAGTAATACAACAATTGCCGTTCCCTGAAGAAACTACACAATTCCTTATTCCAAGTATCTGGACCACCATCTTGTACACAATATTCATCAGCGTATTTGGTTACACCTTACTAAAATGGTATAAGAAAAAGAAAACTACCCTTCCACCACAACAAATGGAAGACACTCCAAGCTACAATCTTCACCTTTCTGGCGCTGCCAGAATTTAAGAGGGGAGGAGTTATATGTCATTCACCCTTTATAATTTCATTACATAAACAATACCGCTACAATTGTGTAACGTGCATGTGCATGCTTGATCAGCGCTATTGCTGATATTATAATCTTAATTCCTAGAAATGTCGCAATCATTAGGAATGCTGAATTATCTTTTCTCTTAGTATAAATACTTTGTTATTATGAATATTAGTTTAGTTTAGAAATATATCCATACAATTGTAGTCGCATGTTGCGAACTATAAGAATAAAACCTTATTAAAAAGTTAATCATCACAAATCAATAATTAAATTATATTTATTCAACTATACAAAATAGTTATTTATGGATCAAGTGCAGTTTACAATGATTGTTTATTATTATTACTGCATGGTTGCTAAATTTCAATAGAATCCAAAAATTCTAATTATAATTGATAGAATTTTGAAAACTTTTGGTTTTTTGAAGTGGTCAAGCGACTACAATTTCTTGTGTACCTTGTTACTTTTTTAGTAAATCCAGTTTTCTTCAGAAACTTTTGCTAAGAGATAGACTGTTTTAATTTTTTTTTTGGTTAGCTTCTGCTTGCCAAAGAAGGCTCTACGTTGCGTATTGTAAGCCTTTTTAGATTATAATCTTTTGGTATGCAGATGAGGCGGACTCTGTTGTTTGTGGCAGATTGTTTATGAAGTTTATCACTAGTTTGCATTTAATTACTGACAACCGTATAGCCTATAGAACCGATTAGCTCTGCGACATGATAGTTATTGGTCAGTTAAAGTATTGTCTTGATTTGATGTTTTTAGAGCTACATTTAATAATAAGGGATAATTCCGGTTCTGATGCTATTTTTATGTTAAGATCTATCTGTATATCATATAAATTCTTTTGCTTTGCGACGGTAGTATTAAATGAAAAGATTTTTTCATGCAATAACTTTTTATAAAGTGTGATATTATTTTCAGTGTTTCTTTCTCATGTAACACGTTTGTTGGTCTAGGAACCTCAAGATTTACGGTTGTTTGTTTATCTATATTTGATACGTTGCTTACTTCCCCTCCATCATCACAAATAAGTGAAGTAGTGGTAGCAAAAGCAGTGTTTCCATAGCTGCTGTGAGAGTTGTTCTAGTTGCTTTCTTTATTTAATTGCGTTGACTTGTAGCTGAGGGGGGAGACATCCGACAGCAATTTTAGCTCTTTTCCTATAATGTACTTGCTTTACACTGAAAATGTACCACTGGAAGGTGGTACAGAAGTGCCCGAAGGTGATAGGCACTTCGAGATCGCACCGGCAGACAATATGGAAGCAGTAAATGTATCCCAATATTGTGAGGTTGAAGAACCGGAAGATCTAATAGTTGAGGAGATCCATAAAACCACTCCAACTCCATTAAGTAGTAAGTACATAAATATTTTTAAGTCAATCCAACTCTTTTCCGTAAGTGTATATTTGGGGTACATGTTCATCTGTCAATATTTTTCTATTTAAACTCTGGATTACTATAACTTAAAAACATTTAAAATATTTAAATAAAACAAAACATATATATATATATATATATATATATATATATATATATATATATATATAGCTATCGTACTCGCTTCCGTACACACATAAGGCGACCTAGCCTCCACCCTAAATCTTATAGTTTTAGCTGTGTATTTTCTTGCATTTAGTTATTTAAAGTATTCTTTGTTAAGATGCACAGAGAGAGGTAAAGAAATATAACTTTTTATTATATACAAAAAATTGGTATATTAAAAATAGCAATTGAACTCCGAATGTCAAAGCATCGTTTTAGACTCTACTTGTATAAAACATATATGTGAAAATGTCGAATACGCCTCTGCCAATGTTGCCACGATCAACACATCGTATTTTGAAAATTTATTATTATAATTATTATTTGTTTGTTCTATTCAGGAGGTGGATTAATTTGTTTAAGTGTATAAAGTTAAACATGAGGTAAGTAAGAATATACAATTATTATTACTGATAAAATTGCCGCTACCGATGATCGTATTCAAATTTATTTTATTTTACTTATGTTATAATATGAGCCATGTATTATTTTTGCTAGTTTTTTTATATTAAAAACTTTCTATTGTTATAGTAAAACCGTTGGTAAAACTTTCCGTTACAATAAATCGTTATTTTTAAAAGTAATCAATTGTAGGTACGGAAAGTCATCTGAAATAGAAATTAATATTATTAACTTTATTGCACCAAAATGTAATCTGTACTGTTTGTTACTGGTAGCTAAGAGTTGTACAATTTTAATTATTATGCAGTTTATACTACAAAAACAATAATGTAATAGAATAGAATAGAATAGAATAATTTATTGGTCAAAAATAGTCTCTTTCGAGTGACAAGTCAGAATACGCTAAATATAAGTATAGCTAATTACATAACACTTTAAAATACATACAAGTAGATACAAACACTTTAAAAAGACAGCTATAGCTAATAACAGAAACATTTTAAAAACATTTTAAGAACATTTTAAAAACATACTAAAAACATTTCAAAATACAAGTAAAATACAACTGATTACATATATACAAAAAAATAACTTAAATAAAAATGAGTATGACGCGCAAGATATAAAAAATTAAAATTGCATATACTCATCTACCGTATAGAAACAGTTTTCAATTAAAAAGATTTTTATTCGTTTTTTAAACATATGAATATTACTAATTTCTTTTAATTCGTTTGGTAGCTTGTTGAATATATAACTACCTGCACAATTAGGGGATTTCTTATATTTAGTCAGGTTGAAATGGTTTATATAAATATCTTCTGAGTTTCTTGTGTTGTATGTATTGTTTTTAACAGTTAATTTAAAAATATTTTTTCTTTTGTAAACAAAAACAAGTATTTTATAAATATAAATACTACAGACAGTAAGCAAGTTTTCAGATTTAAATACATTCCTACAAGTTTCGCGGTATGGAATATTGAAAATATATCTAATAATTCTTTTTTGCATAACAAAGACTCGCTGCAACTCTGTAGCCTGACCCCATGCTATTATGTTATAACTTATTATACTGTATACTAAAGCATAATATACTGACACAATAGAACTTGTAGGTAGTTCTTTTTTTAAACACAAAACTGCAAATGTGGCCTTTGCTAATCTTTTACACAGTTCATTAATATGCGTGTTCCAGTTGAGATATTCGTCAATGTATATTCCTAAAAACTTTTTTTGGACTAAGATTTATATCTATTCCATGATTAGATACACCTCCTTTATTTTTAAAATAAATACATACGGTCTTTTCAACATTTATTATAAGTGAGTTTTTCCAACACCAATTTGAAAAATCATCAAAAACTGATAGCGTATTAGCATTTAACTCATCGCAATTTTGACCGGATATGACAACTGATGTGTCATCCGCATACATAAATACAGTTCCCTTTTTGATCGACTCAGGAAGATCATTACAAAAGAGTAAAAATAACAGAGGTCCTATTACAGAACCTTGTCCTACCCCCAGGTTTATGTCGTATTCATCTGACCTATTGTTATTAGCAGTTACATAAGTTATCCTGTTGGACAGATAAGAACATATCCATAAATTAATAGGTCCTCTTATACCCATGTTTATGAGTTTTTCTTGCAAAAAAGTATGATTCACACTGTCAAATGCACATGATAAATCAAAGAAAAGTGCTACTACATGTCTACCTCTGTCTAACAAATCATTGATACACTGAACAAACTCGGCAGTAGCAGTTTCTGTGGATCTGTCCGCGCGAAATCCATGTTGCGCATTTGTAAGTATGTTGAATTTGTGTGCATACTCAAAAATCCTGTTTGCAGCAGCCTTCTCAATAATCTTAGAGAAGTTACTCAAAAGAGTAATAGGCCTATAATTGTTTGCAATTGTAGGATCACCTTTTTTTAAAATAGGAATAACATTACCAATTTTTAATAAATCTGGAAATTGGCCAAGTTGAAATGACACGTTTATTATATCAGCCAAGGTTTCTGATATAGCAAATTTGCAAAACTTTAGTAACTTCATGGGTACTTCGTCAGTGCCCGCAGAGTTTTTATTAGCCATATTATGTATTATTTGTATTATTTCCGGTCCAGTCACTATTATATTTGTGATTGTTGGTTCATTGCTATGCGATCACAACCATATTAATAATTTTGTTGCAATATTTAAATTATTATGAATAACATAACAACACAGTGTACTTTTTACTTTTTTACTGACGGTTTGACATTTTAATTTTAGTAAATAATTAAAATGCCTTAACAATTAATAACAAGCAAGAAAAACTACATTGTAGTGTCTGTTAGTGGTGGTTAATTAGTTTTTATTTTAATTATGTATAGGGTGTACATTACAACAACTATAGTGTAGTGTTTTTTGTCAGTGAATAATTACAACAAACATTACACTGTACTTTTTATTAAGAGTGGTTTAATGCTGTGGTATTTTAACTCTCATAATAAAACATGTTGCAAAACAATTAACCATCAGAGGCAACAGCAACAAACACTACCTACACTGTACTTATTTTTTGCCGGTGCGTAATTATTAGTGCATTTTAATTATTTACGCACAATACAAAAACTATAGCGTAGTGTTTGTTGTCGGTGACAAAATTATGCGGTATATTAATTATTATAAATAAATGCATTGCGATTAATTATTATATATAATTAAACTAAAATATATTTTAGTTTACTATTTGGTATCGGTATTTAATACACTGTTTTAATTATGTATGAGAAAAACTAAAGTGTATCGTTCGTTGTCGGTGAATAATTGTTGCGATATACTAATCATCATAAATAGTTACATTATTGTATTTAAATTATAATAATAATTTAATGATATTGATTATAATGTTTGTTACCGGTAGGTAATACCATAATTTTAATTATGCAGTTAGTTATAAACATATAAATCTGCGACAATTATGTTTATCAATATAATTTGAGTTAAAAAGTAAAGAACGTTTCGGTATTACCATGTCATAAAAATAAAACCTTATTTATTTGTCATTTTATAGTTCAAAAGTAACAGTGATTCAAAGTTAATTATATTTTTAAAAATAATGTAACAAGTTTTGTAATATGTTACCTTAAATTACAACAAGTTTTATTACCAACAAGTTAGAGTAAACAAAAATAGTACTTAGAATTCTTTAAGTTTAATTACGTTTGACATAATAATTATTTTTGTTTACTACAATAATTAAAAAACTTATGACATGTCCATTTGACATTAAATGACTATTAGAAATAATAAGCAAAGAGCCACACTTACAACACAATACAAACTGTCCTAGATTTATGTATTTTTTCATAAATGTACATTACAAAAACTATGTTGTCAATAGTTTATTATTACAGTATTTTGAATATTTATATGATATATTTAAAATGGTGTGATTATTACAAATAACTTTTTGTAAAATTAATTTACAAAACTTTAATCATTTATATTTATATCCATGAATTTTATAGTCTACGGCGAATGACAAGAGGGCAGTTGTTAGTGCATAACAAAGTCAAACTCATCACAAGTAACAAGTAAGTTAATTGTTCTTAGTTTTTTTGTGACTAAAAATAAAACAAAAATTTTAATAACATTAATGAACTATTAAGTAAGAAACATTTTTTTCATAGATATTTCAAACTAAATTTGTGTATTCATATTATAGAAGACGACAAAAATAGTAGCCATGATACTACAATGAATTTTACAAGTGATGATTCAGTAGTAGATCCTACTGTCAATTCTGTGGATTTGGACGAAGCTTGCAATACTGAAAGTAGCACTTCGCGTTACAATTCAACAGATTATTCTATTGAATCTGATTTAGTATGTAATTCAAATATTTTGGATTCAGTTTTGGTAATTCTATAGTCTTTAAACTGCAACAAAAAATAATAAATACATTTTTAGGTAAATAAACCAGAATCTTTTAACTCTTTTAAACAATCGGAAGATTTTTTTAATACAGAAGTGTTACCTTATTGTGGAAATGCTGATAATAATCAAGAAAACATGCAAAACTGGCTAAATGTAATACCAACCTGTGAAATAGAAAACAATGATAATTTTGCAGAATATAGTCTTGAATTTGTGTTACCTAGTACTTTCAATAAAGTCGAAGTAGAATTTTCTGAAAATACAAAGATGAAACAAAAAAACACAACAAAAAATCAAGATAGCCTACAAATTGCATCATTAAATAATAATGATCAAGATAAGGTAATAGAAAATTATTTAAACTAATAAAATTTAATTTTTTACTGATTCTACTGGTTATACAAATAAAAACGTAAATATTAATAAACAACTGTTAAATGTACTAAAAACTATTTACAGGCATTATCCAAACATTTTATTTTTTTAGTCAAAATTTATTTTATTTAAAGCGCAGTTTATTGAAATTGAAATTATATATATATATATACTTTGCATTGTAGATACATAAAATTAACTACTTTGTGTTTACTATTTTAGCTTAACCTTGTATATAAAAAAACGTCTAAAAAGAAGACATCCGTTTGTAAATTTTGCGAGTATAAAGATGTTTAAGAAATTAATTCTTTACCTAAAAAAAGTTTGGAAAGGCAAAAAGCTATATCATTAATCAGAAATGCCGGACATTTTACCGAGTATATAGCGGGCAACACAAAACCAAAATATTGTTCAGGTAATGTTTTGAATAAACAATACTATCCATGCGCATATTGTAAAGGTTTATATTCAAAAACATATCTAGCTCGACATGGTAAAAATTGCATTATAAAAGATTTTACAAGGGACAATACAAAATTTAAACATCTTTCAGCTTCTCAAACCTTAATTGCATGTGCATTAGAGCGAAATAATAATTTAAACAAATTACGAGTTAAAGAAGAAGTATTCAATATTATGAAAGCCGATGAAATATCATTAGTTGCCAAAACAGATAATTTGCTTTGTCATTTTGGAGAAAACTATTTAAAAAAACACAAAAGACAACAAATGGCTACAGTATGCTCGAATACAATGAGAGAACTTGCAAGATTCCTCATTGAAATTAGGAAAACTACAAACAATGAAAACGTTACATTAATAGATGTTCTACAGCCTTCTATGTTTGATACTGTTATAGAGTGTGCTAAAAAAATTGGAGGATATGATGCTAGTACAAAATCTTTTATTGCTTGTTTATCTGCACATATTGGCACATTGCTAAAACAAGTTAGCGACTTGCTTATTCGGTTAATTCTTAAAGAAGATAAATCTATTGAATGCGAAGACCTAGAAAAAAAAATTAAATATATTAAACGATTTAGAAATTTAGTTACAACACAATGGACAACTGAAATTAGTAGTATTGCATTCAAAAATTTAATCGAAAAAAAAAATGGAATAAACCTGTCATTTTGCCATTGACTAAAGATATTTTGAAATTTAAAGAATATGTTACACAAATTGGAAACAAATCGGTAGCGGTTCTTCAAAAAAACCCCAGTGATAAAAAAGAATTTAAAAATTTAGTTGATGCCACTCTTACCCTGACAATTCTATATAATAGAAAAAGAATTGGTGATGTGCAATATACATTACTGAAAACATACTTACAAAATTTTTCCTCTATTAACCAAGAAGAATGTTTAAATACATTAACTGAAAGCGAAAAAATATTAACTCAACATTATAAACGTGTTGTTACAGGAGGTAAAGGCAGTCGAGCAATTGTTATTTTGTTTCCGCAAAATTTACAAAGTTATGTTAATACAATAAAATAATTAAGAAATTCTTCTAATCTGGTTCCTCATAACAATCCATACTTATTTGCGTATCCCGATACTGATCGATGGGCTAGAGGAGATGTAGCAATTCGTAGATTTGCTAAAAAGGCAAACTTGGAATATCCTCTGGAAATCACTTCAAATAAACTCCGGAAACAAATTGCAACAGTGATGCAGATTTTAAACCTGGATAAAGAAGAATCAGAACAATTTGCCCAATTTATGGGACACACTGAAAAAACTCATAATGAGTTTTACAAGTAAATACTTTTGTTAGCTTTAAAATAGATTTATAAATTAATGCAATTGCAATTTGTTTTAGGTTACCCCAAGACATCTATCAGACGTCAAAAATATCAAAATTATTAATTTTAATGGATAAGGGTTCATGCCATCATTATAAAGGAAAGTCTCTGCAAGAAATTGACATTGATCCCGAAAAAGAGTTAGCAGAAACTGATGGTTCTGATGATGAAAATAAAGACATAAATTACAATCAACGCCCAAAGCTCTTAAAACAATCTGATTACTCTACCAAAGCTACTAAAAAAGGTACTAAACAATCTAGATTTGCTATTTTTTGCAATTAAAAAAATTAGTAAAAGTCTACATTATTTTTCAATGCTTTTTTATTAACTCTATGAAATTCATTTATATTTATTATTATATTCATATTATTTCATATATTTTTTTATTATTTATTAATTAATGCATTATTTTATACAACATGTTTCGTTATTTTTAATAACATTTTCAAGTAAGTATATAATATATTTATTTTTTTTTTAATTTTAATATATTATATAAAGATTGGGTTCGCATAAAAACTTACGTGTATAACGTACATATATAGAAAGTGAGTTGGTTTTGTTAGCCTTAAGCAATTTTGCATTACTTATTGCTTTATTATTTTTTTGTTATTTTACTAAATAGTTTAAATTTTGGTTAATTGTTTTTTTTTATATATATATTATGTACATATGTAAAATTTATATTGTTTATGTACACATTTTGAAAAATTATTATTAAATTTAAATAAATATGTACTATTATAAATGCGTTTTTATTATATTTTTAAAACTTACCTTACAGTAAATAATGAAATACTTTTAAAAAATAATTTAAATAAACACATTTGCTATGCTAATTATTAAATTAGAGCATACTAATAAAATTACAGGTTTATAAAAATAATATTTAGTTGTTTCATTAGACGTTAGTTGCTTAATAATTTCAGTTTTATTTAATTTATTTTTCATTCAAAGGTAATAAACGATATATCAAAAGTGTACAGTTATGTTTACAAATGTTATTTGCTGTGTTGCCAGATGTTAGAGGCGTATTAGAACTTCAACTTATGCGGAGGCTTATGCTACTGGCTCATAATGAAAAATGTATATCAGTATAAAAGCATAGCGCCACGTAGTGGTGACTCCATTGGACTACAATGTATAACTGTATATGTGTATGAGTCGAAATGGTCACCAAACAAAATTTTGTGGAACTACTTCTAGTAAAGTACTAAGTTGAAATATATTGATATACACGCTAAAACGTACTTGCCTCCAGTTTTTCGTACCTGCCTCCGTTGTGGAGGCTAGTACTAATACTCCTCCAAAATATATACACGCTGATAGTACTGGCCTCCAGAACGGAGGCAGGTACGAAAAACTGGAGGCAAATACGTTTTGGTGTGTATATCAATTTATTTCAACATAATACTTTACTAGAAGTCATTCTACAAAATTTTGTTCGGTGACCATTTCGACTCATACACATATACAGTTATACATTGTAGTACATTAAAGTCAACACTACGTGGCGCTATGCTTTTATACTGATATACATATTTTGTTGCGGGCCAGTAGAATAGGCCTCCTCATAAGTAAACGTTCTAATACGCCTCTTACAATTGGCAACATAGCAAATACAATTTATAAAAATAATTATATACTTTTAATATATCTAAACGGTTCACGTTGTTTATTAGTTTTGTATAGAAAATATGTAAAAATAAAACAGAAAATATTACTCAACTTTAAGTCCAATGAAACAAATAAATAACATTTTTTTATAATATATTATAAATATTTTTTAAATAATTCTATCAAGGTATTATGCTATGTAGAATAGATTTTAAAAATATTATAAAATCGCAGATATAATACTATTTAATATTTCTTTAATAATAAATTTTTAAAATGTGCAAACAAAAAAAATATTATTTATAGGTATATTTTTTTAAATAAATTAAATAACAATAATATTGTTTATATTAGTTTTAAAATTTATAAAAAATTCTAATTTTAGTCTTGTTTAGTAAACTTGACATCATTTGCATGTTAAATTAAAATTAATTCTTTTCAGTTTAACGCTAGAGAATTGCCAGGTTTAGTCGCACTGTCCTGTGGGGGTAGTATTGTTATGGAAAAATATTAAATTCTATCACATCTACAAAAATATCGGCAAACCTTTTTCTCTAGAAAAATATTGACACGTACAGCGCCGTTATTGAATTAAAATTAGTTCTTATGGGACAAAACGCCAACCAACTCAATATCCAAACGATAAGATTTTAATGATTACTCTTTTATATGTTGAACTACAGACAATATTCTATGTTTTCATGTTTTTGTTTAAAGATTTGAAGTTATAATTAACGAGTAAAAAATTAATAAAGAACTAATTAAAAACGCCACATTAAAAAAATTAATTGCGGAGAAACGACTTATTGCATCAAATTTTTACAAATTTAATGAAACAGAGTAGACTTTCTTCTAC
The DNA here is from genome assembly GCA_963932245.1 of Tachinus rufipes. NCBI lineage: Eukaryota > Metazoa > Arthropoda > Insecta > Coleoptera > Staphylinidae > Tachinus > Tachinus rufipes. The sequence continues at coordinate 58,067,016 of OZ010747.1, forward strand.
AATGTGTGAAAATTTTATTCAATTATATTGATGCGTTTTCTTGCTGAGTTTGATTCTGTTAAGCCTTATAATAGCACAACTATTCTCCCCCCTTAATTAAAGTTATCATTATTTTTTTATCAATTTGAATAAATTGTTAGATCATTAATTACGGAGATAAATATAACTATCCCATATTTACATAATTGAAATTATGGTACAAAAGAGGTTTTTTATGTTATCTAACTAGCTATAACAATAATATACTATTGCAAAAAAAAAATTATAGTGTTATCTTCAAGTTTAGTTTCAACTGATTAACACTTGAACACAAAAAACGCAGTATTTTTTTTACAAAAGACTGTAAAGTTTTTTTAATATAAACCTAATACCGTGCGGTTGAAGATCTACATTAAGGTTCTAACTAATTTAATTAGGTAACTCATTGATTGCTAGAAGTGACATGTTAAAGAAAGTACGTGTTGGTATGATGTTCAAACCAAGATTAGTATTTGCTACTAGCGTTCTTGGAGTCTTGTAGCACATTAGAGATGTTCAGATTTTTGTATAGAGACTTATTGGTGATAAATCTTGAACTGTTTGTAATTGATATATCTTCAGCTTCAGAATGTTAGAAACTTACTGTCCCATAGTTAAGAACAGTTGGCCCATACAGGTTTTAAAATTTATTTCAAGGTACTTTGCATTGGTAGATTGAAATAATTGTTTGCCGGAGAGTGACGGTGACATGCTGAAATTTACTTTGATTGGCCCTAATTTACAAGGTTTTAAGCTATTTTTGGATGTTTTTAAAAAAAGTCTGAAGTTTCTCAGAGACAAAACTTGGAATTTTACTAACTGTTAGAATGACAAACGTAACTCTTGAAGGTTTTCTGTAAAAAGTAGATATAGCACCGGTGCAAGAATACCTTCCAGTGGTACCGCTGATTTGATGAGGTGTAAGTTAATTACTTTATCTTGATGTTTAACCATAAAAATTTTTTGATTAGGTATGATTATATAATACATGAAATGTGTAATGGGCAATTGCGTTTTCAATTTGCTTAAAAATCTCCGGTGTCAGACTTTTATCAAAGGCTTGGGTGATGTCAAGAAAAGCAGCCAAACAATATTTCTTTTTTTTAAGTGATGTTAGCTTGCTTTATTACTCTGAAAACCTGCTCTGTAGTTGTGTGTTAATTTAAAAAAACCAAATTGGTGATTTGGAATTAGATGAAATGGTTTTAATTTCAGTCTTTTCAGAAACATATCTTTAAAGATACATTTTAAATAAACTTATAAAGCAACAGAAAAATGTTTCTGTCACAGGTTTATCAGAATGATTTGTGTGAGTGCTTTTTGTACATTTTTTGAAAACTAATTCTAATTGCTGTAACTTTATTCATAGAAATATGGAGATCATAGCCATGTTTTAATCACGTGTTTGACTCACATGGTATGATGGCGTTAATAAACAATGTCATTGATAAAGGTATTCCAAAACTGAAGACTGTTTTTTGTCTGCTTGTAGTAGTGGTAGTTTTTTTAGAATTTTTTTGATTTTTTAGTTTTTTTTCTAAGAGTAGGCTTTTAGCGGGTTGTATTTAGTTTTGTTTTGTGGATTTCTAGTAGACTTTCATATTCTTCTATTTATTAGTAGTGCTTTTTTAGTTACTTTTAAATTATTTTGTAGCTTGTTTGTAGTGTTTGTGGGTTTCAAAACTGCTTAATGCTTAAATGTTGTTTTAAGCCAGACATTTGGGTGTATTTCTTTTTCTATATGTTTTAAAACTGGTTCAAGTTGTGTATGTGTGAGCTTAAGTAGATTAGAACAGGGAAATAGTCTGAAAAGATATTAATTTTTTTTTTCTTGCAGATAATTTAAGGGATAACTTTTGTATGCAAAAAATCGAAGACATTTTTTTTTATGTCACATGGCCAGTGTGTAGTTGCTTTGGGCTGGCCAAGTTCTAGGTCTCAGCGCTGGAAATTATGTTTGCTGCACTTTCTTGTAGACTCTGATCATAAATGCAGTAATTTTTGGTACTTCCCAGTTGAAGGCAAATAGCACATTGAGGCATGACTTTTGTTTTTTACATAAAAACTGCGTTATTGGTTTAAATAAAAGGTGTAGTATTGCACATCACGATTTTTTGGTTCTTGAACAGCTGCTTGACATTTTAGCACATCTGTTGACAATTTGCTTATTATTTATTTTAAGATTAAATTTTTGTTTGCTACTGCTGGGATGTATATTGGTGGAGGTTTTATGTAATTAAGTAGTTCTTTTGGTGGTGTACTCTTGTTTTTGAGTTTATTACATGTTTGTAATAATCTAATAATAGCCGATGTTTAACATTCCATGGTTTGGTTTCTGAAGAGTTTTTACGTTTAAACGTATATTAATTAATAATAAATAACAAAATAAATTAAATAGATTAAAATAAAATAAATATCAGTTTAACTGAGGCAGGGAATCCATTCATGAACCGGTAACAAACAGTACAGTGTAGTATTTATTATTAGTGGTTAATTGTTTTGCAACATATTTTTTTAATAATGAGAGGTAAAATACCACAGCAGTAAGTCACCGCTTAAAAAACGCTATAATGTAGTAACAATTAATCACCGGTAGCGTACTATAGTTGTTGTAATGTACACCACATAAAAATTAAAATCAAAACAACTTCAAATAACTGTTCGTACCTACATTCGATAATTTTTGAAAATAACTATTTATTGTAGACTGTGTTACGGTTTCAATATTGTTATAATCTTATACACACAAAAAACAACTAAACTAAACCACCTTCTGAATAAAACAAATAAATGCCTATTAATAATAGAAATTTACAAAATACGATATATTGATAGTGGCAACATTGGCAGAGGCGTATTCGACATTTTCACATATATATTTTATACAACTGGAGCCTAAAACGATGCTTTGGCATTTAGAGTTCTATTGCTATTATTAATATATCAATTTTTTTGTATATAATTAATGTTATATTTCTTTACCCCTCTTTGTGCGTCCTAATAAAGAATATTTTAAATAACTAAATGCAAAAAAATACACAGTTAAAACTATTAGATTTAGGGTGGAGGCTAGGTCGCCTTATGTGTGTACGGAGGCGAGTAAGATAGCTATGCATATATATATATATATATATATATATTAATCCGTCAAGTCGGGCTCTTTCTGGGTATGAATCCAGCAAGTCGGGCTCTTTTTGGCAAGTCGGGCTCGTGTGTCACCTTGCCGTTCACTTTCGGGAACTAATAAGGCAAGTCGGGCTCCACGGCACCTTCACCAAAAATATTTTGATATGTAATAAAAATAATTTGACTTTACAAGATAGTATACATACATCCAATACATTTTTTATTTAATTGCTAACAACCCTAAATTAGTATTTTGATAAATAAATTAAATAACAAAATTTTTAGAGTAATTGCTTCTTGGAATAGCAAATTAATAAGCACAATTAAATTTATTTTATTATTTTGCGCAGTTTACCCTTAACAAAGATATTACTTGACAAACTAAATCACTTAGGAATTGACGAACCGATGTTAAAATGGTTTAAAGAATATTTGACAGACCGAAAACAAGTAACATCTATAAATGGTGTGGACTCAAATGAATGATTTACAACACATGGTGTACCTCAAGGTACAATTTTAGGTCCACTACTATTTACGTTGTACATAAATGACATAAATGACATAAACGAAATAAGCCAGAATGACTTTGAGTACGTTAATTTGTTTGCGGATGATACTCTGTTGGTTGTGGAAGATGACAATATAAATGAAGGAGTTATAAAAATGAATGCTTTGTTACAAAAATTTGAAAGTTGGACAAAAAAAATCATTTAATTGTCAATACAGACAAAACAAAAGTAATGGTGATGGGCCATGATATGGTCAATCTCGATGTCCGAGTGTGTTTACTGGGTGAAATATTAGAATATGTAAATGAAATTAAATATCATGGTTTGATAATTGACAACAAATTAAACTTTAAAAGCCATTGTAAACAAGTGACATCTGAAATATCGGATAAATGTAAATACTTTCATCATATGTGTTAGTCTCTTGATTGTAAAAATAGATTTATAGTGTATCAATCAATTATTAGTCCGCTTTTTGTTTACTGCCCAACCGTTTTATTTTATTTAACTAAAACTGAACTAGATAGGTTACAGGTTCTCCAAAATAAGTGTCTTCGATCTATACTTCAATGTGACAGGCCAATCAAAAACATGTTAGAAAAGTTGAAATTATTTTCAGTTCGACAGTCACTCTATTTTGGAAACATGTGTTTTATTTACAAACTATTAAATAATTGTTTAACTGAATATCTTTGTAGTACAATCATTAAAAACAGTGATATTCATAATTACGCCACCAGATCTAGACACAACATTCATGTTAATACGGTACACAAGCAAGCAACATAGAGATCTTTATTTTACGAAGGAATGATAAGATTTAATGAATTAAAACCGCACATTAAAGCTGCTACGAGTATTCTACAATTCAAGGGACTGCTAAAAACATATATGATATTAAATTATGACTCACTAGAACTATAATAATATGTTAAAAAGTATAAGTAATGTTTTTAATTATTATATAATATATTATATTATACAAAATGTACCTGAAATATTTTATACTTGTAATATATTTTTGTGTGTAAATTTATTTACAAACATGCTATTTACTTATGTAATTATATATGTATCTTTTTTACATTTAATAAACAACATAACATAACCCCTAATTATAAAATTCATTATTTTTAATTAAATTTGGTTGACAAACAGCTTTTGAAGTAAGCGGATTACAATAGTAGTGTTAGATTATATGTATTAGAAATAACAATGTCAAAAAGTTACAAATTAAGTTAAATAATTTAGAATTTTGCAAAATTCAACAAACATGCTTTTTTTAAGTTTTTGAAAATTTTAATGATGATTGAATTGGATTAGTTATCACAGTAGTAATGCCAACATTTTGACATTAATTATTAATATAATACATTCTATACCAAATTCACTATTTTGTGTAGAAATGTTGACATTTATGTATGTTCAATATTTTTAGATATTACCAAAATTTTGCATACAAAGGTTTTACAGTTGGAGGATTACAATGATAGTGTTAAGTTATAAGTATTTTAAATAGTTGTGTCAAATTTTTGGCATTTAAGTTAAATCCTCAATGTAGCTATAAATCAGCTTTTCATCAGGTGCAAAAAGACTATCCACTGCAAAGATATTTTTTGGGACTTTTCTTAGACATTTAAGGAGAATTTGACAAACTTCATTTTCAATAAACTGCTACGGGAATGAAAAACAGAAACGCTTTACTTCTTGTTAGATATTGGGTGAACTTCATGCTCAAAAATCAAACTAAAACAATTACATTATAGGAATAGAGCAAAAATTGCCAGCGGATGTCTCCCCCCCCCCCCCCCCCCCAGGCTACAAGTCAACGCAAATAAATAAAGAAAGCAACAAGAACAACTCTCATATCAGCTATGGAAACACTGCTTTTGCTACCACTACTTTACTTATTTGTGATGATGGAGGAGAAATAAGCAACGTATCAAATATAGATAAACAAACACACCGTAAATCTTGAGGTTCCTAGACCAACAAACGTGTTACATAAGAAAGAAACACTGCAAATAATATCACACTTTATAAAAAGTTATTGCATTAAAAAAACTTTTCATTTAATACTACTTTCGCAAAGCAAAAGAATTTATATGATATACAGATGGATCTAAACATTACAATAGCATCAGAACCGGAATTATCCCAGGGTAAACATGCTGTTTCAAGCAAAATTAGCTATTATTAAATGTACCTCTAAAAACAATAAATCAAGACAATACTTTAACTGACCAATAACTATCATGTCGCAGAGCTAATCGGTTCTATAGGCTATACGGTTAACAGTAATTAAATGCAAACTAGTGATAAACTTTATAAACAATCTGCCACAAACAACAGGGTCCGCCTCATCTGCATACCAAATGATTATAATCTAAAAAGGCTTACAATACGCAACGTAGGGCCTTCTTTGGCAAGCAGAAGCTAACCATAGAAAAGCTTAAAACAGTCTATCTCTCAGCAAAAGTTTCTGAAGAAAACTGGATTTACTCAAAAAGTAACAAGGTACACAAGAAATTGTAGTCGCTAGACCACCTCAAAAACCAAAAGTTTTCAAAATTCTATCAATTATAATTAGAATTTTTGGATTCTATTGAAATTTAGCAACCATGCAGTAATAATAATAAAAAATCATTGTAAACTGCACTTGATCCATAAATAACTATTTTGTATAGTTGAATAAATATATATATATATAAAAAAACATGCCAATTTTAATTGAATCAAAAAACGTAATTAATTTAAATTTATATTGTTTTTCTTAATCATTGTTTACTTCTGTATCAAATAAAATAATTTAAGGTAAAATCAAATTATATATTATATATTATAATTATTACATATTTGAATGAAAACATTGCCGCTTTACGAGCAAATGTTTCCAAGTATTTGACCCTAAATTCTTTACATTTATTTATGATCTTTTTTGTAATCAGCCTTCACCACAAACCAACGACTTCGAGATTTAAAATCTACCAGCAAATGTGTATATTGAGTCGTGTTCCGACGGCAAGAAATTTTGTATATTCTTATTTTAAATGTTTATTCTAATTGTTTTATATGTAATGTACTGGAACATTTTATAGCCCAGGTGTGCAGTTTCATTTGTAAAAATCTTTCATATTCTATATTTTTTATGTCATTACTAAGCCACAAGTTTTACCATTGGCTAATTATCTATTGCAATCATTTATCCTTATCTTTTAAAAACAATTTGTATTAATTTATATATTTAAGTATAACTATTTCAAATGTTATTTATGTAATAATAAAATATAATAATAATAGTATAACAAAATTAATTAAAATCTTAATATTCCTAAACATAAATATAACAAAACTAACTATTTTCACCAACATTTGTTTTCATTCTTCCAACGCGGCTTCATTATAATACACGCCATTAATTGCCTCTTTGCAATTAAATAGCAATAAGTAAAACAAAAACAAAAAACTGTTTTAAATATTTATTATTATTCAATTAGATATATATTATAAATGTAAGAATATTAACATCGCATTATAATACGATTCTGTGTCGGACATGAGAAGTTATCACTTTAATTTATGACACTACCTGCTGCTATAGACCCAATTGCGGCCTATAGAAATATTTTAAACATAAATATAATAGAATTATATTACATAATATAGTGTCGGTGAACAATGTTGACGAAGTAAGTTAAAAATCAATTATTAAGTTTAAATAAAGCCATACTGATGAGAGGTAAACCTCGAAACGCGTCTATGGATGTTTTTAGTTTAGAATATTTTTTCATAAATTTAATTTTTTAATGTTATTATTGGGTTGTCCGATTGAACAAATAGTAACGAGCGCTACATATGTCGTTGTGGCATTCGTATAAATTTACCTATTTAACTAGGCTTTATTCGAAATTATTGCTTTTACAACTGTCGTGTTGTTTTTGCAATAGATACACAATTAAAAATATGTTCAACTTTTAGATAATGTGTATCTTACATTGATTGCATTTTCTTCTGATGGGATAGATTAATTTAACTTTCTATCAAAACAGGTTATTGTGCTATTTATTACAAATGCTCAAAAGTCAGCAGCATTCTGTTTTAGTTTTTGATTTTGTTGAAATAATTATATTGCATACTTAAAAATATCTACAGAGAGTTATTATTTTAATGCATGATGTTAACATCTAATGTATGCTTAATTGAGTCTTATGCGGATAATAAAACATACGACTAAATATCTTTATTTTTCTACCGATTGCATCTATGTTTTTAATTTTAGTATTCTTAAAACTTTCATAACAAAATGTTGTTGACCCACAATATATATTTCAAAAACGAGAAAAATGTTAACGCGTTAGTTTAATTAACATCTCTTAAAGAAAAACTGATTATTAATCTAGAACAGTAGCAATTTTTGATTCTTAGAAAATTATAAAATTAAAAACCAAATAGTTGTCTTGATAGTCCAGTTAAAAAAATTCTTTGTAAAAGTTTTAGTCTTACATATCTAAATATAGTATGTAAGTGTTAAAATGCTTTGCTATGTACTAAGAGTTTGTTTAAACGTCATTGTTTTGAATGTTTTTGAACATAAATCATATTTATAACAATTGGTAATAATTGTGTGTACTTAATGCGCTAATCCACCATCACTGCTAAATTTAAAGCTAGTTTCATTAATTTTTAAAATTTTGATAACATTACTTTGAATAATATTAGTTTGGTATTATTATTGTAATCTGCATTAAGTCAAAGCACGGCCATGTGTATCAAAACATCAAACTGATTCTTTGAATGCATATTATTACTTTTATATACTGCATAATTTTAAACCAGTATTCTCTAAATATTTTGAAATTGGAATTTTTATTTTTCATTTATTTGATATTACGCTGTTTGCTAAACTTTAGTTAAATCCATACTTTTTAACATACATTTTGACATTTTGACTTCATCATTATTAGTGTTTTCCTTTTTGCAGGTCCTAAGTGTATCTTCTTCAGTTTTCTTGGTTTTTTGTCTTTTGCTTTGTTCACTGTACCTTTCCCTATTCCTTAAAACATCAGTTATCTTGCATCTTTTTCTTTATCTTTTTCTTTCTTTTGATCACGTTCTTTAATAAACAATCTCTTCTCATTGCATGTATTATCCGTCTTTTCTCTTTTACTAGCGCTCTTTCTTCCCCTGACATTCTTATTACTCCTTTATTCCGAATCTTGTCTGACCACGTAATGCCCAAGCTTCTCACTTTATGCTTATCATTTCACAATTGTTATTTGCAAATTTATACCTAACTTGCTACTCAAAATCTTTCTTTTCTTTCTAAAAGCTTTTTCATTATTCCTATGCTAACTATTATTTATCTTTGTTATTTTAGTAGCAGTACTTTCTTACTTGCTCTAATTTATCTCTTTTGACGTAATTTTTTCTATCTCATAATCTTTGTTTTGTTTTTGTTTATACTCAGTCCGTACATTGATTTATCTTCTTTCTTCTTTAACTATAATCTTTATTGCTTTTGTGCTCTCTGCAAACACGATCATATCATCGGCAAATTAAATAGATTATATTCTTCTTTCTCCTATGCAACAAAGGAGTGATCTTTCTCTTTTCAGCACTTTGCTACAATTTTTTTGGCATGCATATAGAACAACGTTGATGATAAACAACAACCCAGTCTCACTCTTTTTTTATAACTATAATCCACTTAGTACTTTGGTCATTTAACCTCAATACTACTTAGTGTCTCATAAACACTTTCAAAATTTCAAACAAATTTTTTCACAAAACACAATCAATTGCTTTTACTGATTTAATTTAGTCAGACTTCTTTCAATTTGTCATTTTTATTGTAATCCGCAAACCATAAAACTTATGATATTTAAATTTCAGTTAAATTTAAGATATTGCATATGACCACACATATTGGACCTGCTACTTTGAAAGCTTATAATTCAACTTTACTTTTGACCGCTTGCTTTGAAACTTCTGTATCAAAAATTTTTGTTGAAAATGTCAGCTAAGTCTATAGTAATTATATCGTTGTTAACCAAATTTTAAGTAAATCCAACACACTGCACAGGCATATCAAAATTTTGACCCTGTTACTTTGAATGCTTATAACTTCACCACATTATTGTAATTTGCATACTTTAAACCGCAACTTTTAACTAAACCAATAAATGTTGATATTTTGTCCTACTTTTAATACTCTTAATTTTACAAATTTTCTAAATTTTTGTAAAATTTATTAATCCTTAAATTAATATCAAAGTTTTGTCTGCTCATAATTTAACAACTATTTGTCAAGTTAGTAGAATTTATTGTATTTGAACAAAAATATGATTCAAATTATTCACTTAAGTATTGATAATTTGATTAAAACTTTGACATTACTTTGAATGCTCTTAATTTCACAACAAACAAACATAAAATCATAAGATGATAGCCATGTAATGAATCACATGACTTAAGATTAAAAACTTAAGTCTCAGTTTTCAAAACTACATAGATGGTGATTCTACAATTAACAATATATATAAAAATTAGTTTTAAAATTTTCAACCTATTTGTTTGTCGCAAATGTAAGTGGAAAATAAATATTTTCCTTTTGCACTATTACTAATTTATATAACTTTTAATAAATATTTAAATTTATTTAATTTTTAATAAATATTAAAATTTATGTAAATAACTTGTTACTGTTGCCGCTTGTTATTTTTTGCAACTATCCAGATGTTAGGAAATTCTGAATAAATATCAGAACAATAAAGAAGTCGTAAATTACAAAAAACATGCACGAATAGACTGACCTTAAAATAGTTTTACTGCTTTTAAAATAATTCATCATAAATTCATTGATAATAATAAAAATTAAAGATGTAATACTTTAAATATTGTTTATACTTGTTAATCAATAATATAGTAGTTTCAAATACATGCAACTATTTTGTTGTAGTCTACATCATTAAATTATTTGACAAATAAATATGCAAAGAAGTCTTTCTATAAAAGAATATAATAAGTAATATTAAAAAAAATCAAAATATAAATTGTCGATGTTATGCATAAACATTTAACAAAACTTACTTAATTTATATTTTTTTCATCGTAACTGTGTAAGTAAACTTTTAGAACCAATTTAAATGATTATAGATTATAAATATTTCTGTAAAACAATTTCTTTTACGGTAAGAGCCCAAGTTGTCGAGTTTATAAACAAACATTCAAATAAACATTTATAACTTTTTTATCACAAATATATAAGAGACATTTAGAAACAACTTAAATGATAATAGATTCTAAATATTTCTATAAAACCATTTCTCAACTTGGACTTATACGATAAATTCTAATAAGAGCCCACGTTGCCGAGTTTATACACGAATATTCAAATAAACATAGATTATTTATAAATTTTTTTTCATAAAAGTATTAGCAACGTTTACAAGCTATGAAAATAACAATAAATTATAAATATATTTTAAAAATTTTATATCCACTTTGAGTTACAATAAGTAGCAAAGAGCCCGACTTGCCGGATTTATACCATTGTGGCTATAACTTTTTTATTTGAAGTAATTGACAAGGGTTTCTTTGTCCCTAGGAGGTTAGTTAGACAAAATACATTAGAATATGACATAATATAATTATATATTTTACGAGCCCGACTTGCCGGGTTAACATATATATATATATATATATATATATATATAAATATATATATATATATTTATATATATATATATATTTATATATATATATATGTATATATATATATATATATAATAAATTAATATTTTTTTATGTTATGTTACTATATATATATATAGTAACATAACATAAAAAAATATATTCAAAAATTTAATTAAAAATTTGTCATTTTCAGCAAAGCGCAAAAGAGGCCAAACTACGGCAGAAAAGGCAGTTGACAACTTCTCTGCAATTGGAGATGTTCTCAACAATGTTATGCAGGACGTGTCCTCAACTTTGAATCATCTCCTGGACGAAAAAGTCCAAACCAATATTTTAATTGCAAACTCAAATGAACTGAGGGAACAACAAAATATATTGTTAGCAAACACTAACATTATGTTAGAGAATATAAACAAAACATTACAAACAAGATTAAATAAATAAAGTATGGTATTATCTCCATGAGAAATGGCTTAATTGGATAATTAATTGATTTTATTTTATTATCTTATGTACATTTTATAATAATAGAAAGTAAAACCAATCAACTTCTAATTGATTTTATTTTCTATTTACATAGGTTATAAAATAATAAATTTGTTTGTCGCTAAAACCATGAATGCCAAAGCAGTTAAAGTGGTGAACAAATTCACAAATATTATATGGCAGAGTAGGATTTGAATTTAGGATCCCCAGCATGAGAAGCAAGCATCTAAGCAACTATGGGTTAGTTCTGCCGTGTGAATGTGAAATATATAAAGGAAATATTAAAAATGTGTGTTAATATAATTAGATCTGCTTTCATTGCCTAAATTCCTGTAATCCATGTCCCCTTGATCATTTCGTAAATTAGGCAATGGCAGCAAATCTAAATCATCCCACGCAGCATCCACATGTTCAGCTCTGTATTTTATGGCAATGTTGTGCAATACAGCACATGCCAATATAATTTTGGAGGCTTGGATCGGAGAGTAGTGTAGCACACGATTCTTAAGGAAGCATCGAAATCTGCCTTTCATAACACCTATACAACGCTCAACACAACTTCTTCCCTTTTTAAATGTTTCATTGAAACGAAGCTCTGATTGAGTGTTCCGATTCCTCAAAGGTACCAATAGCCATGGCAGGCAAGGATATCCTGAATCACCTAAAAATAAAATATGTAATAATAATAACAGAAATGTACTATTAATATAATTTATGCAAAATAATTTTTAGATTTATGGTGTTGCAAGATACTAATAAATTTAAGAGAAAAAATTTGCATAAACATGAGTTTTAAAATATTAAAAAAAAAAGATTTATATATATATATATATATAGCATACCAATCAATTTGCTGTCATGATCTCCGTTTTCATACTCCGCCTTCATAACCTTTGCAATATTGGAATTTCTCCAGATGAAAGCATCGTGGGTACTTCCAGGCCAACGAGCAACTATGCTAAGAATACTCAAATCATTATCACACAACTGAAAATAAATATTTTAAATAAAAATAAAGAATATTTTTTTGATTGTACATATTAACTGCACATTGATAGAGTGATCACCTTTCCGATTAACATAAACATGTTCGTTACGAAAAGGTTTCACTATAGCAACATGTGTGCCATCAACAGCTCCAACCACATGTGGCAATCCTTGTCGTAGAAAACTATAATTATAATTTATTATACCTATTTGGATATTGAATTATATTACAACTTACCGAGCTTTGCACAAATTTCGTTCGTCATTGTTACGAGGAAATTTGATCCATTTCCTCATACAATGACGAACAATACTTGTCGACACTAGTGAAATTGCCCTGCTAACACTCAGTTGGCTAAGTGTAGTTAGCATACTATTGCCAATGTTGCGTTGATAGCTTCCGTTTGCAAAAAAATTTAATGCAGCTAAAACCTACAAAAAAAATTGAATCTATTTAATTATTTAACAAAATTCATCTTCATATAATTAAATATATAAGCAACTTTTAAAAGATTGTTATGACCAATCAAAAAAATGTTAATATAATAAATTATAAATATATATTCTTACTGATATTGCAATAGGAATCCCATGATTGCCACGATTCCTAGAATTTACATTTTCAAATATTGCAATCAAGTCCTTACATGCCGCTTTATTTAAACGAAAATGTCTCCCAAACTCTTTCTCATTTAAAGAGAATGGATCTTGGGTATCTCGTAAATTCCTACGAGTCAGGCAAAGTTGTTGATTATCAATCCTCCTTTCTTCCCTTTCGGCTAGATCAATCGCCACAAACTGGCCATAAAGAAATGCCATATTCCAAAGCTAAACATATATTAATTGTAATTATGTATGGATAATTCTTAATATAACAAATACAATAACCTAACCTAAAAAAATAATTCTGTAATATGAATATAATATACGCAAACAACACAAATTAATATAAAATAATATAATAATAAATATATCTACCTTATTATAAAACTTTTATATTAAATTCAAAATTCAAACTAGTAAACACACTGAAGGCTGCTGCAAATACTCCGGCGCTATTGACAAACGGATGACAACACCTCCCGAGGTGTTGAAAGAAAATAAAAAAAAGCAATGCCTTGAACGATCTATGACGTCAATTGACCTTGCTATAAATCGCCAGAATACTGCTATCAATACCTACTCCGTTTTTAGCCACGGGTGTGACGTAATAGCCACGTGGATATGAGCGCCAGAATACCGCTCCTGGGGGGTTATTCTGGCACTCATTGCGATCTCGCACCACGTCATAGATTTCCCCTACCGGAGGGGAAGTGTGACATTTAAATCATAAATTTGTAATTAATAATACATATTGACGTTTAAAAATGCAAATAACTTGAAGCTTGGTATTGAATTTATATTACTAGATAGTCCTGTAGTACGAAAAGAGATCACCAGCAGATTTTTTTAATTAATGATGACGTCATTAATTGCGATAAGCGATACGAGATACATGCCAGAATAACCCCCGGGGGTTATTCTGGCACTCATTGCGATCTCGCACTACGTCATAGATTTCCGCTAACGGAGGGGAAGTGTGACATTTAAATCATAAATTTGTAATTAATAATACATATTGACGTTTAAAAATGCAAATAACTTGAAGCTTGGTATTGAATTTATATTACTAGATAGTCCTGTAGTACGAAAAGAGATCGCCAGCAGATTTTTTTAATTAATGATGACGTCATTAATTGCGATAAGCGATACGAGATACATGCCAGAATAACCCCCCCGGGCTGCGTTCCTAAACACAGGGTGAGGGGACAGTAACACCTCGGCGAGTGTGATGTCACATGATCAAACGGGGAACACATTTTATGAACGAGTCGGGCGAGTTTAGGGTAGGGTATAAGGTAAGGCCAACTTCATTGGGTAAGGCTGTCAAAAAATCAAACGTCAATGCGTCAAATATAAACAACATTTATTAGTTAATATGGCAGAAGCTACTAAAAGAAGAAACATTTTAGCTGTTGTTGATCCATTAGCAAATGCGGTCAGAACCATATGCATTTTATAATTTCCGTTAATGGATTATTTCGATGAAGATGCCAGAAACAAAAAGGCAAAAAGTAATTAGAATTACTAAACTAAATAAACTAAATTAATGTTTCTAGCGTAATCAATTAAAATAAGTTTTAACATTGTATACACTATATGCATTATGTATATGATGATAACGTTGAAGTTTTGTAAAAGTTTGAATAAAATTGGTTTGTAAATAAATCAGTGGCATGCAAAAAATCAAAATAAGATTTAGATTTCAGAATTACAATTTTTGTTCTTTTGCACGTTACTGTTTTATTTGCAAAACAATTATTTTGAAATTTTTACAGAACTTCAACGTTATTACCATATATGTAATGCATATAATGTATACAATGTTAATTATTTTAGTTGATAAACTACACTGGAGGAATTAATTCAGTTTGCTGCGCATATAAAACATCACTTTCATTGCAGATGGCACGCGCAAAAAGTCTACAAATAAAAATCTAATTACACCATGTAAATGGCTTATACTTTGTGCTAATTTACGATTGTTGTCGGTTTTTGTACTATTGCTCATAAAAAAAGTTGTGTAGGTTTATATTAATTAGGAATTTTTAAGGTTTTTTTTTAAGTTACTGTACTGCAAAAGCTACTGCATAAACAAAGTTTGACTATAATAATAAAACGTCAGTAATATGTACGTGTAAAAATGTTGTCCAAAAATTTGGCTTAAGTTAGAAAGTCAATTTAAAAGATATTAATTGTTTATTAAAAACACATTTTTTGTCTTAACAAATCCAATTAACCAATTTTTGTCCGGATCATTTAAAGGATTTCTTGTTGCTGTTAGTGACATATAATGTTTGTTTTAAATGTATAGAACCCTAAAATAACAAAATGTAAGATGTTTTTAATATTTTCTTTGTATTACTAAGTCACACATAAAATGGCCGCCGTAATATAATTTGCTTCACTATACATACTAGAGTCAGGTATCCAGTATCCATGGTATTTTCACATTAAAACTGACTAACTTCGGTCGGGTGTGATATTTCCCCCGCTCATAGAGGACGGTAACAAGGGTACGGTATGATCGCCGGCAAGAGTGAAATGTTTCCCTTTACCTCTACGTTAGGAACGGCAAAGGTGATCATTTGGGTCTCTCTCACCCTCGCCCAAGTACTTTAGGAACGCAGCCCTGCAGCAGCAATGCAACTTATGCAACCATGTCCATGATACTAGGAAGTAGGAATATAAGATATGTCCGTACGGATCTATAGCCCCATCTCTTTTTCCGATGTGACGTAGCCAGTGCGCTCTCGGTGTAGCATATGTGTTTTTATTACGAATTCGTTATAATTATAACAAAGACTAGCAGAATTCACAAACTAACTGAACTAGCTTTATTCAAAACCAATACTTAATAGTAGTGATGCCGCCGGAACCGGATCCAGATCCAGTATCCGGCGGGTTCGGCCAATATTTGAAAGATTCGGTTCCGGCCGGATCTTAATAACTATCCGGTCGGATTCGGTCAGATCCGGCCGGATCCGATTTTTTTTTTAATATATGAAACTAATGAAAGTAGAATAAAAATTTATTAATAAAATGTAAACAAAAAAATTATAAAATATAAAAATCATAATAATGTTTTCATTCATTAAATATAATATAATAATAATAATAAATAATAATTAAAATATTATATTAATCAATATTATCAATAATATTTAAATTATAATGTAAGAATATTATATTATATAATTTGTTTTTTTATAGACATCGCCAGCTAGAAAAAATAGTCTTTCGCTGAAGACGCTGGATGCCGGCGCTGATAGATATTTATTATTTTTTTATATTTTTAAGGATTCGGTTGGATCCGGTCTTGGATTTGGTTCCGGTCCGGTTCCGGTTTATTTTGTTGGTGATGGTTCCGGTATCCGGTTCCGGCCAAAAAGTGGATCCGGCGGCAGTAGTAAAAGAAGGTGCGCGCTAGGGCACCTCCCACCACTTTTTTCAAGGTCAAGGCCATTGCCATGGCCACGCCTCCTCAAGGCCATCACGCTCCTCCATGGTCAAGGCCATGGCCACGCCTCCTCAAGGTCATCACGCCCCTCCAAGGTCAAGGCCATGGCCACGCCTCCTCAATGCCATTACACCCCTCTAAGGCCATGACCACACCCTTCCAAGGTCAACAGCACTTTTTTCAAGGCCAACCCCAATTTTTTTATGGTCACACGTGTTCAATTTTACTTATATAATGTTACTCAGCTGCATTTTAACTATTGAATATAACTTCAATTATAAAAGGTAGTAGTAGTAATGGATGTCATTAATTATTTTTATAAAATTAATATAAAATTAATATCTAAATTAATAAACATTAATGTAATTAAGAATGAAGATATAAATATTTTAAATCAAGTTCTTAAATTAATGAAGTGTGTTTCCGGGTACTGGTGTATTTGTGGAGGATTTGCATCATATTTATTAAACCGAACAAATTCCTATAAAGATATTGATATATTTACAAACACAAAAGAAGCACATTTAGTTATACAATATGCAAAGAGTATAGGATTTAACTTTACACCAATTGAAACAGAATATTATTCTGGAGGAGATCAAATGAATAACTTTTATTTACAATGCAATGAACACATCGTATTCAATATAATAGTTAAAACAAATATGGAGTTTGGATCACATGAATCATTTTCAAATTCAATTATACGAGAATTTGATATGGGTATATGTATGAGTGCTATATATTTTGAAAATCGGAAATGGTGGTCCATATGTCGTAAAAATTTGTTACACAACAACAAATTTATTAAGAAAATGCGCATTCAGAAATATCATAATAGGATTATTGAGAAACAATTCCAACCACTTTCCCTTCGTATGTTGTGTTTAGACAAAATTATTATGTGATTTTTGTGTGAAACACATTATTCTTGTAATCCGACCTCTTACAAACCAATCGGTTAGAACTCCTATAAGTTTTAAAGTAAATTTTATACTATTCAGTTCAACGTTAAGCATCACTACATCAATGTCTTTCGAAGAAGTTGCATATTTACCTCCTGTAGAGGTTCTTATTATAAACAATGGTGTAGAAATTCCAATGCTCCCCAATATTGCAACGGAATATTTTCAACAAAAAGCATACATTTTGCTTGGTATGATGAACGTGGATTTACAAGCCTACGAAGAAATTATTGTGGAATTTACTGATGAAGACTTGAACAATTTGGAACTAGACCCTAATCTTATTGTGTATAATCATAATTTAAAAATATTACGGTTAAAACTGTATGATGAGTGTTATAAAATCCACATTGTAATAATATTAGATGATTTTGAGAAAGATATATTAAATGAATATATTTAAGAATAAATAGTTTTATTTTTATTATTAGATCTATAAACCATATTGTAAAATGAAACGTGTACACTTTGTAGACAAAAACAAAATAAAATATATGTATGTTTGGAACTTTGCACATCAACAAGCTAGAAAGGGGGTTTGGATGCTTAAAGCAATAGATAGAAGTAGATTTGCACAACGTATTGAAAAAATAGATAAAATCATATCATCTGTTTTGGATGAAGGACACAGGAACAGAATTTACCTTGAACGATGTAGTGGTAGTGGAAAGTGTAATTAACGTTTTGATGGTGAGGGAATATAGATATAAATGAGTAGTATTACCTGAATTTCTAGAGTTTCAACCATGTGGGCTGCATACGCTGAGATGAACTTACCAACACCAACAGATTTAAAAAGTGCAATAGAAACTTTACATAATCGGTTTTACATTTTCTGTATGGATGCTTGTCGTGCCCAAAATCGACTTGATAGTTTTGAAAGTGATGAAGTTTATCAAATGAGAGAAACAAAGTATGGTTTGGGGATGAAGATTTGTTACAATTATCATCTCGGTATAATTTCATTAGAAGAGTTTTGTGAGCAATTATTAAAAATTGACATTTTATATGATTTTATCTATGATATAGAAGAGTTTTTACCAAACCACATAAAATGCAACATTCGTCAAAAAAATGAATTAACACCAGTGGATTTATTTTCGTCAATTACTAGAGTTATGCATATATTAAAAAAACTTTCTGAAGATTGTGATCGAATGCGAAGAAGTATAGAAAATGAAGATTTGAAAATAGATTTAAGAAAAATTGATGATATGTATACACATGGGGTGGAATTGTGTCAAAAAGTTTTAGAACATCATATTACATTAAAACAATTTTGTCAAAAATTTGAAAAGTCCAATGTTTTATTTAAATATTTAAAAGAAATAAAAAAATTTCTTCCAGATGATATTTTAAATCAGCCCAACATGATAGAAGTGAACAATACAATTGAAAACATACATAAAAAACTTGAGAATTTATCCAAGGATGCTGGTCGGTTTAATAATAGGATTATACACCCATTTTTTGAACAAGATGTAAAAACTTTAATGAAAAAATATGAATATGGGATAAATACTTGCACAGATTTTTTAAATAAATTTATTTCATTGAATTGTCTATACACCAGATTTCAAGAAGTAGATGTATTATTTAATTTTGCTGCTGATATTAAACTTTACCTGTAATTTATGTATTGATGTTTTAATAAAAAATATATATTACAAAAAATGTTTTATTAATTCATTACAAAATCATTATACAATTGATAAACATTTGATAATGCACACATAGAGACATGTTTTGAGTGATATAAACATTTTGATTCCGTTAGAGTTAAAGCTGGATGCTCATCAAATTCTTGTATAGGTATGGTTGTAAATTTTTGTAAAAAAATAACTTTTTCTCTTCCCTTAACATAAATCGTATCATCTTTGATGTCTTGTAGTATATTTTTAAATTGATGTTGTGGTGTAAATCCTTGATTCCAATTGATGCAATGATGATTATTGATTAACCATATAGCTTGCTTTTTAAATTCTGCTTCCAATAAGTGGAATGGAAAGGGGGGTTTGAATACGTAGTGGGCAATTTGAGTGCCATTAAAAATTGCCAATTCTTTCGGTGAAAACTCTTTAGAACCAATATTAAATCCTTGGACGTCAATAACTAACATTTTATTTTCAATTTAGAAAACTCTTTAAAAAGTTTATTTTTAAGAGAGTACAAATGAATTTGTTTTTTTAACCTCTTTAATTTTATCTTATGAATAATTAATCTTTTATTAAATTCTTTATCCATTTACAACTGTCTGACCGCTTTGGTGAATGGATTGTAACTGATCATCTTATCGTGAAGAATGAGGCATACAGCAGAAGTGTTGGCTTTTGTAGGTACACTTGTGTCAAATTCAATTCTAATTTCAACAGCATTTGATTGTAATGTTTCGTTTTGATTACTACAATCGATGAGTACTATTGGTGTTGTTTCCTTAAATTCTTTGCGATTAAAAAGAGGTTCAATTTCTTTGTGATAATAAGATTGTTGAAAATTTGCATACATTTCATATAATTGAGCAATTTGATTTGTTTTGAAATTTAAATTTAAATTATCATAAGGATATCTTTCAGAATTTAAATAAACTCGAAGATTTGTGAGTTCATTATCATCAAATTGACTCATATCCTTAAGTTTTTTGTTTTTACGATCAGTCTGTAACCCAAAAATTATATATCTTGGTGTTTCTAATTGAGTAGCCGTTTTCACAGCCCATCTATGTCTTGTTGTTTCTGGCAACGCAGGATATTCATGTAATTCCCAAGATCTGAAAGCTATAGATAAATCCTCATTTTTTCCTAACAATTTTGTCAATCTAAGTTGTTCAGCCAATCCTACAGAAATGTGAGGAACTTTCCAATTGATTTTATTAATTGTCACCTTAACAGCTTCGTCTTCAGTAGATACAAGTGCATCAAGATCGGTATTACTGCGTATTAAAACCAGTTCTTGATTGGTATTTATTATAATTTTCTTATAATCCTCAGCAAAGCCTAATAACATTTTAAGTGGTATGCAAACATTGAAATTTCCATCCGTATCTACCATGTCATCTTGTTCTGTAGCAGTTTTTGAAAACCATCCAGCGTTTTGTAATTTTTGATTAGAATTGAAGGATAAGTAACCTTTCAATGTTGATGTTAAACCAACATTTCTAGTAGAGTCAATAACAACACCATTTAATTCATAGCGAAGTTCACTAAATAAGTACGCAATACCGTTGTTAATAAACTTTGTTTTTTTTGGTTTCTTAGAATCATCAGCTTGCAATTTGCCTTCTATGTAAATGTAACTTTCACTTGGCAATGTGTACATATCTTGTTGTTGAATCGGAATTCTGATTTCATCATTGTTGTTGAAACTTGTTGATGCATATGGTTGATGAGTGTGAAATTGAGAATTTGCGATTGAGTTGTCGATAAAGACATTTTCTTTAACATTAAGTATACTCATTATTTAATATAATTTAAATCCTAAAGACTTTAAAAATATAATGTTTTCTGATGTTAATCTACTGCGTGCGGATTGTCTAATGATGGAATTAGTTGTTGTAGTCAAGTTATATTGTAAGTTTTTGTAACCATAATTACGCATACTATGATATTGCACTACCATATTTAAGAAATTTTTTTTAAATGAAGTCCTACTGTGATGGTCTCTAATCTGAAATTGACTATAATTCCGTCTTGATCCACTATTTTAAGTGTTATGTTATTAATAGTTGATGTATTAATTGGTAAATATATAACCGTCTCAGGGGACTGTACAATTTTATAACCTGGTGGTACCGTGGGAAAAAATTGAAACAATGTATGACCCAATCTTCCGTTTCTATAAGAGCTGGTTGTTATACTACAATCCACACATAAAGAATTTATTTTTAAAATATCTGTTGAAAAGTCTGATTCATTGGAAATATCTTTTGGTAAAATTCTTTTACTAAAACCCAACAATGTTCCAATTGAATTTTCTTTAGTAAAATCAATAGGTTTTGTACATTTTATATGCACTTTTAATGTATTATTATTTCCTATAATTTTGATATCTTCGTCATGCTTTTGAAGTTGTTTTTGTAAATATGTGTTTAAAACAGTAATTTCATAAGATCCTACAGGAATTGTAATTTCTTTATTGTCACCATAGTAAAATTTGTTATTGCTTTCATCTATGTTTGCAATTGAATAAAATGATTCAAAATTTGTTAGGCCCAAGACAAAATTTTCATCTTGTTTTAAATATAAAGGTGGGTTGAAATCTGCCTCTAGGATTGAACTTTTGCCAGTAAAAGTAATATTATAAGACATACTCGTTTGACATCAAACATACGAATGATGGATTTTTCATAATGTATTTTCATATAAAAATATTAAACATAAATGTCCACAATTATAAGTGTTATACTTTTGAAAAGCATCATGATTATATAAAATATTCTTTTTACCATCTTTATAAAAATATCTTACTAATTCTAAAGGTGGTTTTAAATTACCAAAACTGTCAAAATATTTAATATTATTATCATTTCTAATATAAGCTACCCAATGAGAACCAATTTTTGATTTTGTTTCTAAATTTACAAAACCACATTCTTTTGCATTCATTTTAGTTGGTAATTCATCTAGCATGTATACACCTCTAAAATATGGAATGTTTTTTGCATATTTATACAAGTCAATATTGGTTAATGCTCTTTGTGGTAGCTTTCTTATTAGTTTTTTTATAAGGATAAATGTAAAGACCGTGACCACGTTTATATGGTTTCACATATAAACCATCACCAATTTTATAACCCTCTTTGCTATTTACTTTGGATTTTAATACATCTTCTTCCACTTTGTTATGTCGTTGTTGTTCTTCTAGTTGTCTTTTTAATGCTCTTTTCTTTATTATAGCTTTTGCAATTCTGATAGCGCCAGAAACTATAGCTCCTAAGAAACCCCCGCTTTGTGGTATTTTAATAATCCTTGAAGGTATTTTTCTTTTTCTTATATATTTTGTTTTACGTTTACCACCTTTACCTAATTTAATTTTTGCTGACATTACATTAGACTTTGATTTTGAAATTTTTCTTTTTGAAGTTTTTTGACGTCTTAGACTCATACCTAATTTGGTTTTTACGCGCATAACACCAGACACACCTAGTGCAGCAAACTTTTCACCAAAACTAGCGTCAGGTGCTTTTAATCTTATTGCAGCTTGTCTGGCTAGTAATCTATCCGCTTCGTGTCGTTTAGAAATATCAGAATATTTTGAATATGCAATATCGTGTTGTTTGCAGTGATCGTCTAATACGTTTATACCTTTATCACCTCTTTTGAGTCTTTTTTCTAATTTTGTTCCTGGACCACAAAAATTGTATCCCGGAATATGAAATTCCCGTGTAGTTTTATTAATTAATTTGTTGACAAATCCACGTCCGTTAATTTTTTTGGTACGTTTAGTCTTTCTTTTACGAGTTAACATAATATACTAAATAACAATACAGAATGTAGGTGTACTTATATATTCTATGAAGTATTGACAAATTGATCAGTTTAACTACAGATTTAGAAGCATAATGAGAGTTGTAAAACAAACTCAATCTTTACCAATTAACAATCAAGATGTAGATTGTTCTGAGAATACGTTTTAACGACATAGTGAGTTGCTTAGTGGTGGTTGTAAAAGAGGATTGATTATTGGTTGTTCTGGGTGTGGAAAAACAAATATTATAATTAGTTTACTTTTACATCCAAACGGTTTAAGATTTCAAAATGTTTATATTTACTCAAAAACATTACATCAATCAAAATATCAATATTTAAAAAAAGTTATTGAACCTATAAAGGGTATGGGTTATTTTGAATATGATAACAGTGATCAGATTTCATCACCACAAGAAACCAAAGAAAATTCAGTTTTTATATTTGATGATGTTGTATGTTGCAATCAAAGCATAATGAGGGATTATTTTAGTTTTGGTCGACACAATAACATAGATTGCTTTTATATTTGTCAAACATATACTAAAATACCAAAACAACTTATAAGAGATAATGCTAATATATTGATTATATTTGAGCAAGATAATACCAATTTAAAACACATTTACGATGATCATGTAGGTGTAGATATGTCATACCAACAATTTAGAGATATTTGTTCCTATTGTTGGAAACAAAAATATGGATTTTTAGTTATTGATAAAGAAAGTGAAATAAAATCTGGACGCTATAGAAAAGGATTTGATTCATTTATTTATTTATAAACAATATATATATATATTGTATGTATGAGTTCCAACAGTTTGCATCTACATGTAGTTTAATAAACATCATGGACAAGCAATTAGTCAAGCAGTTATTAAAAACTCGACGTATTGTAAAAAAAAAGTTTCAAGATTTGAAATCTGATTATGCACAGTCGCAGTCACATATGCGATCGGCCTATCAACCAATAACCAAACCAATAGAAGACCTTATTGCAAATCTCAAAGTTAAATTGGAACCAAAATTTGAAAAAATTGAGGAAACTGAAGAAATTAAAAATGAAACACCAAAAAAGAAAAGTATGGTAGAAGGTCATCCCCTATTAAAATGGAAGAATTTGTAACACCAACTAATACTACCATTGATACAAGTATTCTTCCACAAGTTTACGATCACACCCCTTCTACATCCAATACACAGCCAATAGTCGAAGACCTATATGTTGCTGATAATGATGATGATGATGATGATGAATATGCAAATGTTGAAGTCCAAACTAAAAAGATGAGTGATTTGGATGAATATGTAAAACAATTTTCCACATTACCTAAAGCCTACATTTACGACATGATATCTGATACAACGAGGGCTATGGATCACACATATGGAATAAGAGTGGTACCAACTGAAGATGAGACAAACATAATTATGCTATTGGTAATGGAGTTGTTACCTTCAGAGGTGATGATGTAGTTATTAAAACAGTTATAAATGGGCAAACTTTTGAACGCATATATACAGGTACACCGGGTTTGTATGAGTTATTATTCAAGAAGGTACCAACAGGATTTAGGAGTGTGGATGTAACTAATTATATGGAAATTGTTAATAAAACAAACGCAGCAAAACATGGTTATATACCAACCGGTAAATTAATAGGAACTAAACTACCAAAATATAATAACATAATTGCACCTTTGCTTGATAGGCGAAAAGCAATTCCGGTTAGACTCACACCTCAATCATTTCGTACAGGTAAAGCACTACTTGAATATGACAATAAGCCATTAGAATTTATATATTGGGACAATCCTAATGAATTAGTTAATCGTCTGCGCCTTCTAATTTCTTCCCAAGCTGCTGGGCATACTGGACATAATAATGAAATTACTTCAATAATTGAAGAGTTGCGAGAAGCAAAAATTATTAAATAACGGTAACATAGATGTAAACTCTCATTAACTGATTGAGTTTTAAGAAATAAATTTGGAAGAACACTATATTCGAAACATAACGATATCGACATAATACTTCAATCAACATCACCAAAAAAATACAGTTCTACAATTACACTAAATTTTTTTAGTGATACAACGCTCAACAATAGATATCTTTTATATAATACTTTATCAAATTACATTTTTCCACACAAATCGGCTACAATTGTATCGGCTTTCATTAGTAATAATTCTCAAATAAGAATAAACGGTTCACCATTCTATGAGAATGCTATACGTAATTTACCTTTAAAAAGGGGGGATACTATAGAATTTCCAGAACAATATGTTGGTGGAAATATGGTAACGTTATATGCTGAGTTAGTACTTAAATGTCCTGTGGAAGAAGAATATAGTCCAGTTGTTGAAGAAAATGGTTAAGAATAAGATAACAAATGTTAAACAAGAAATTGTTGAAGAAATTCACAAACCAGCTCGTAAAAATTTCAAGCGAAGACATGTTATAGTAAAAGGTCTTAAAGATTTAATTCAAGCAGATTTAGTGGAAATGATACCCTATGCTAAATTCAATAAAGGATTTAGATATATTTTAGTAGTTATTAATGTATTTTCAAAATTTGTTTGGGCATTTCCAGTAAAAAGAAAGACTGGAAAAGATGTTTCATCTGCCATGGAAAAGATATTTCTAATTAAAAAAAATGTTGTAAAAAATGTTCAAACAGATATGGGTACGGAATTTTACAATAAAGACTTTCAAACGTTAATGAAAAAATACAACATAAATCACTATAGCACATATTCAATTCAAAAGGCGTCCGTTGTAGAAAGAGTTAATCGAACTTTAAAAAATAACATGTGGAAACAGTTTAGTTTACAAGGAAATTATAAATGGTTAGATATTTTACCAGAAATTGTTAACAAATACAATAATACCAAACACAACACTATTGGTATGAAACCCATTAATGTTGACAATAAAACAGAAAAAGCTGTCTTACAAAATTCATACAATCATATAAAATTAGTTGACCCTAAAGCTAAGAAATTTCGTGTCGGTGACAACGTACGTATAAGTAAATATAGAAGTGAATTTGCTAAAGGATATACTCCTAACTGGTCAAATGAAATATTTACTATACATAAAATTCAATCAACATATCCAGTAACATATTTATTAATCGATCAAAGTAAACAAGAGATTAAGGGTGGTTTCTATGAATGTGAACTACAGAAAGTAAAATATCCAGATATATATTTGGTTGAAAAAGTAATTAAAAAAAAAGGAAATAAAGTATTTGTTAAGTGGTTAGGATTTGACTCATCACACAACTCTTGGATTTCAAAGAATAATGTCCAATAAACATCTTTTCCCATGTCTAGCATATAAAAGATTTCAAACGTACACAACCTTAGTGTTCGATAAAATGTCTTTGGATGATGGTGTTTCTCCTACAAGGTTTTCAATATTTGAAGAACGGTAGCTAACATTTAAGAATTGGGTTGGAGTTATAACACCCAAATCACTTGCCGAAGCTGGTTTTGTCTACTTACAACACATGGACCACGTTCGTTGCTTTTGCTGTGGAGTCAGTATTGTACGTTGGGAACCAACCGATACAGCTAAGGGAGAACATATAAGATTGTCACCAAATTGTAAATTTGCGAAATTACTTAGCAAAGGAGAAGAAAAAAAAGAAGATCGAAAAAAGTTTAAGAAAACATCAGAACAGATTTATCATTTATTATTACTTAATGTATTACAACAATTACAAGAATAATTTTTTTTTTCTATTACTTATCTTTCCAAAATGATTCAAAATAATTAAATAAACTACATATTACAAAATTAAACATTTATTTATAAAACTAAAAATACTAAAAAAATATAAAATTAAACCTATAAATAAAAATATAATTTTTTTAATCTTTTGCTGCTGGTGATGCTCCACGGGTCCTCAGTATAAAGTGGGGTATTGCCCAACTCATCTATCGCTGTTGCAGAATGTGTATTGTTGCCTATAAGGAAGGAATCACAAAATAATTAAATAAACTGCATATTACAAAATTAAACATTTATTTTTAAAAGTATAAATACAAAAAAAAATAAATTAAACCTATAAAAAGTATAAAAACATAAAAATTCAAAATTACAAAATTATAAAATACAAAAAGAAATATAAAAATACAAAAATAATTACAAAATTAAACATTTATTTATAAAAGTAAAAATACAAAAAAAAAATAAATTAAACCTATAAAATATAAAAATATAAAAATATAAAAATACAAAAAAAAATATAAAAATACAAAAATAAAAATATATAAAATTAAACCTATAAATACATATATAAAAATATAAAAACATTTTATTCATCTGCTGGTGGTGGTGGTGGTGAAAAATTTTCTGCTGCTGGTGGTGGTGTAGTGCTCCAGGGGTCCACGGGAGTACTCGACAACTCAGCAATCAATGTTTCTGGAAGTGGATTGTTTCCAACCAAAAATGAATCCAACTCCCATGAAGCCATTGGAAAATCGTCGAATTCATGCATCCCTACTAATCTTAAAATTTGTTCAGGGATGTATCTGACTGCCCTTGATAAAAATGGCCGGATCATCGGATACACACTCACTTGGCTGACAAACTGCATCATGCAGATGTCTTCTTCCAGAAACTCGCGACAAAAAATTGTCGCAAGTTTAAATGTTTTTAGTTGGTTGTTGGTCCACTGCAACACATAAAAAAACATATATGTTAAAAACAAAAATAAACAAAAAAATCATAAATAAAGAAAATAAACAAAAAAAAAGTAACAATAAAATATACTTACATCGTTAGATAATTCTGGAATGAGGCTTCTCTCCTCTTCCCATAATGTAATTTTAATATCCAAATAGTTGAGGAGATAACCAATCTCAGCAACAAATTGGGGGCTATCATTGAAGCACGGCATTTTTATTTAACTGTTATATGTTTTATTTGAACTTGCACTTGAACTTGCACTTGCACTGTTTGCAGATAAAATGCATACTGGTAGTGCAAGTATTTATACTATATCAATCCCACTATTTTTCTTAGTAGTGGGGAAAACAAAGTTGATGACCATGAACAAGTGCAGATGTGCAGTTCAAAGTCACAACATATATTTTACGCACAAAAAAAAAAACAAATGCAGTCACAAATTTATTAAAACAAAATTACAAATTATCAATTGCTTCGGAAATAATTTCATTTGCATTAATAGATAATTTACGCTTTTTAACATCTTGCTCCAATAAATCAGGAAAAATATATAAAAGTTCCTTTATTCCATATGCATTTTCGTTTGCATTAAATGGTACCATTAATGCCTCAATGTTTTGCAAACTATCACCATTCATATTAACTAAATTCCAAATTAAATTGTTGTAAAACGTTGAAAATTGTTGCCTCTTCAGTTTCTCTAGAAGATCGGGGGGGTCCAGGGGGGGTAGAGCCCCCCCTGGTCCGGGGGTGGCAGGGAGGTGGGGGCGGCCGGGGTGGGGGCGGCAAGGGGCATGGACTGTGAGTTGGGGCAGGGGGCTGTGAGTTGGCGGTTGGGGGCAAGGTGGTGTTTTACAAGGTGATCTAGTCTGCAAATGCATGCAATTAAAACCACATTCCAATACTTTTTTTTATTTATTGCTTTACTACCTATCTGTATAAAGGCGAAACCACATTCCAATACTTTTTTATTTCTTATTTTACTTGTATAAAACCGTGTGTATTTTCAATCTTTGAGATAGTTGCAAAATGAATTCTCAAGAAGCACCTAACTCCATCTTACGGGGATTGTTAGAAACTCCGTTGAGGTGCGATGGGTGCGACTACGAGTTGAACGTTGATAATCAACCTCAACTTTATGAATTCTTTTTCGGGCCACCCCCTTTGCCTGAAATTTTAAATATTTCAAGTGCTGTAACTGTTAACAGCAATTTAACAAATATAGTTTTAACCCCCTGTCCACAAAGTATAGTGAGTGTGTGCATGGATCAAGAAGCCATCAATCCATCATCTATTCTTCAAGAGGGATTAATGGATTGTTCATATAGTGTTGACAGCATTATTATGAATGTCATTAATCCCAATGACGGTTCTTCTTCCCGTGCCTCAACAACAACAACAATTGACAATTTCATGTGTGATAGTGATGATAGTGAGAATTATAGCAATTTTGAAAATGGAGTTAAACGTTGTTCAACTCCATATCAAGGGGACAACATCTACGGTACGACTAGTTCTTGGTGCGGTAGTGATTCTCTCCTCGCGATTACTATAGACAGTTCTTCGTGTAGAGACTCGGAGATTATCCCCGAAGTCATATTAATTGACAATTCCTTGTGTGGAAGTGACTTTCCTCCAAATAAATTAATGTGTAGTGAGTCGGAGATTCCCCCCCCCCCCCAAATTTAAATCCAAATACTATCGATTTGGATCTAAGTATGGGTTCTATTGAACAATTTAATCTAAATGAAAGTTTCAATACTTCTTTAATAGACAATGCAATGGACACAGCTATAGTGCGTGCGGTTAGTGATATTGATCGAGAAATGCATGCTCTCGAAAATTCAATAGACAACCGAATAAATAGATTGCAAGAACTATCCGATTTGAAAGCGCGGTTAATTAAAAAGTAGTTATTTATAGTAACCCCCCCCTCTTCCATCAACCCTTTCCATTATTTCCTATCATTCCTGACAATGTGCTGACACCTCCCCGTGGTATTGTTGGGTAACGCCAAGATCAGCTTCCTTTAAATAAAATTCTCCGAAGAAAATAGAAACATTCAGTGTGCATCTTTCAAACATAATACACATCATGAACTGCTCTAAGTGTAATAAATTATACAAAAGTGAAAGGTCGCTAAAAAGACACTATAAAGAGAGTTGTGGTTTAAACAATGATTCACCTCCGAGCAAACAACAAAAAACAAATCCAGGTAAGTTTATTTTTTTAAATCTTTTTAAATCTATTAAGTTATAATATTTTTCAGATAAGTTTTGCAATGATTGTAAAACTATCATTCCGTCACGTTCATACAACAGTCATCTAAAAAGCTTTCACCATAAGAAGAATTGTTGTCTGGCTATAGATGATGGTGTAGAGTTAATAACAACTGCATTTAAAAGCAGAATTGTTACATATAAAGTCAAATCAAACCGCGACTATTTAAATTTATTTGATTTTATGAATGAAATTAAAGATAAAGTAAATAAATTAACAAACAAAGTTGTAAATAAATTTTGTGCTGTTAAAATAAGTTTTGAATTATTTGGTATGTACACAATTAGTGAAAAAGAATTATTTGAAATAAAATCGTTCAATACTGCTAACAAAGTTGCAACTATCTCTACATCATTTGAAGAGTTGTATGATACTTTTAGACAAATTATCGACACAAAAATGTCTGAATTTCAAGAACGTGATTCAGGTAAGTGCTAAGTTGTAAGTTATATATTATATAACTTAATAAATATATTATTATAGGTTGGGCGTTAGAAAAAATACTGTTTTTAGAAGTCAACTTCAACAAGTATAATCCTCTCCGTGCTTCAGCATACATTCCACTGCCTACAGAAATTAAAAGAAAGCAAGCAATTGTAAACATTCAAAATGAAGATGATTGCTGTTTTGCATGGAGTGTTGTTGCAGCAGTACGCCAACCGACTGGAAACCCCAGTAAAACTTCATCATATGAACATTATAGTGAGGTATTTAATTTTAATGATATAAATTTTCCAATTAAGTTAAGTGATATCGAAAAATTTGAAAAAAGTAATAATGTGTCAATTAATGTTTATGGTTTAGAGTATTACTTTAAAGATGGAATCAGGAAATATGAAATTGTTGGTCCTATGCATTACACAAAATTAAAAAAACCTATTCACACAAATTTGCTATTATTCAGTGATGATGATGGTATTAATCACTACTGCTACATTAAAAACTTATCTAAATTAGTTTCAACTCAAATTTCTAATCATCATCAAGCAAAACACTTTTGTGATGGATGTCTACAATACTTTAAAACTAATTTTAAATTATTAAGACATTTAGAAAATGATTGCAATTACTTGTATACACAAATTCCTTGCACGGAAACAAAAATTAATAAATTTGGAAAATCAGTGCCAGAAAATATATTAGAATTTGAAAATTTCCAAAAACAATTATCGGTACCATTTGTTGTTTACGCTGACTTTGAATGTGCTTTAAAACCAATGTTAACTTGCTCTCCTGATCCAACAAAGTCTTTCAGTACTAAAACATATGAACATGAACCATATTCTTTTGCATACTATATTAAATGTAATTATGATGATTCATTATCAAAATTAGAAATTTATCGTGGTCCCAACCCCGAACTAATATTTATTGAGAAATTAGAAACTGATTTAAAAAATATATATCACAAACATTTGAAACCAATAAAGTTGATGATAATGACGATGCAAGACAAAAATGAATATCTAAATTCAACAGTTTGTCATATTTGTGATACAACCTTTTCTGATAAAGATATAAAAGTAAGAGATCATTGTCATTTGACCGGAAAATTCAGAGGTGCCGCTCACTCCAACTGTAATTTACAATATAAAAATCCAAATCATATACCTATATTTTTTCACAATTTAAATTATGACTCTCATTTGTTTATTAGAAATTTGGCTTTAAATAATGAAAAAATTAATGTTATTGCACAAACAAAAGAAAAATATATATCCTTTACAAAACAAGTTCTGGTTGATGTAATTAATAAGGAAAACGTACACATTCAAATGAGGTTCTTAGACTCTTTTAAATTTATGCCACAATCATTAGAAAAATTATCAAAAAATTTAAGTCCTCAAGAATGTATTGAAGTAAAAAAATATTTTAAAGATTCAAAACAATTCAATTTTATAAGACAAAAGGTGTATTTCCTTACTCCTACATTGATAATTGTTTAAAATTAAATGAAAGAAAACTGCCTGCAATTGAAGAATTTTATGATAAATTAAGAGAAGAAAATATTTCGATAGAAGATTACCAACGAGCTTGTGATGTATGGGATTTATTCAAATGTCAAACTATTGGTGATTATGCTGACATATATTTAAAATCAGATGTTTTAATTTTAGCAGACGTTTTTGAAAATTTTCGTAAAATTTGTTTGAAAAATTATAAACTAGACCCGGCACATTACTTTACTGCCCCTGGTTTAAGTTGGGATGCTATGCTAAAATTTACCAAGGTAAAATTAGAACTACTAACTGACATTGATATGTTGCATGTGTTGGTAGACAAGCTGAAGCAAACAACAAATTTTTACCAAACTATGATCCCACTAAACTAATCTCATTTTTAATGTACCTAGATGCAACTAATTTATATGGTGGTTCTATGTCTGAATATTTACCCGAAAAAGATTTTAATTGGTTAACACCTGAAGAAATAGAACAGTTAAATGTATTTGATATATCTGATACATCCGATATAGGTTATGTTTTGGAAGTTGACTTAGAATATCCATCTGAATTACATGATACTCATAATGATTTTCCATTTTGTCCAAAAAACATAATTCCACCAAACAGTAAATTTGCAAAATTGATTCCAAATTTATATGATAAAAATAAATACATTATTCATTACAGAAACTTAAAGCAATGTTTAAATAATGGTTTAAAATTGAAAAAAATTCATCGTGTTATTCAATTCAAACAATCACATTGGCTTAAAGGATATATTGATTTAAATACTAAGATGCGAAATGCATCAAAAAATGATTTTGAGAAATTATTCTTTAAACTTATGAACAATAGCGTATTTGGGAAAACAATGGAAAATTTAGACAATCGAATTGATATAAAACTTGTTAGCCATTGGAGTAAGTTAGGTAAACAATTCGGAGCAGAAGTATTTATAGCCAAACCAAATTTTAAAAATTGTTCAATATTTTCGGAAAATTTAGTTGCAATTCAGATGAATAAAGTAAAAGTGTATTATAATAAACCAATATATGTTGGATTTTCTATATTAGATTTATCAAAGACAGTTATGTATGATTTTTATTATAACTATTTAAAACCAATGTATAATGAAAACGTGTCATTATTATATACGGATACCGATTCACTAATATTAGATGTAAAAACTGATAATTTTTATGATGATATGAAACAAAATTTAAATTATTTTGACACATCCAATTACAAGGATGGTAATATTCATGACATACAAAGAAATAAATCTATTTTGGGTAAAATGAAAGATGAATATGTTGGTGAACCTATTCAAAGTTTCTATGGTACCGGAGCAAAGGCATATTGTGTGGTAACACCGACATCAGTAACAAAAAAAGCAAAAGGGGTTAAAAAGTGTGCTATTGATAAACAATTAACGGTGCATGATTTCCAAAATATTCTAAAAGGTAATAACAAGTTATGTAGAATGTTTATTTTTCGGTCACATTTACACAATATGTACACTGAATTAAAAAATAAAGTAGCATTGACCAACTTTGATGATAAAAGATATATAATTCCTGATTCCATGAAAACATTAGCTTGGGGGCATAAATTATTAGATAGTGACCCTTGGAAACAAAATATTGATATGTTTTTTGAAGTAGCAGAAGAAATTGAAAAAGAAGAATCAGAACAAAATGTAGAGACATTATTTAGTGTAAATAATAAATCACTTTGGCAAAGTAATATAGATCTATTATGGAAAGTGGATGAGAATGAAGCACTCGTAACTTTTTAAAAATATTTATTAATAAGTAATATATTTAGTGTACATTTTATTTGTAATAAAATATAATATATAAGTAAGAAACAATGTTAGAATAATAATTGATAATATGTTAACAAAATTGTACAATGTTGAATTATTAAAACTAATGGTATTTTGAAAACTTGCTGTTATGTTTGTATTATTTTTTAACCTATAAATGATTTTGTATCCTAAATGGTTGTTGGCATTTATCGAGGTTTTGCATGTTTTTGGATGGTAAATATAGTCCATATCCATTTGTTTCCATGTTGAATTTTTAATTGAAATATAACATTCGTTTGTATTTTTTGGTTTTGACACATACAATGTGTTGTTTAAAATTGTAGAGAGTAAAATAAAAGTTGTTACATTCATGGCGACGGCAAAAGATACAATAATCAATGTTGTTGTGTAACATTATATAAGTAAATGTTTTAGCCTGAGAATCAAATTGATCTAAAAAAAATTAGTGGTGACTATGACAGGTGTGTAGCTTTAGAAAAGTGGCATTAAAGAAGTGTGCCAAGTTGGCCTTGGAAGGGTGTGGCCATGGCCTTGAGGAGGCGTGGTCATGGCCTTGACCTTGGAGGGGCGTGATGGTCTTGAGGAAGCGTGGCCATGGCCTTGACCATGGAGGGGTGTAATGGCCTTGACTTTGGAGAGGGCGTGATGGCCTTGACCTTGGAGGGGCGTGATGGCCTTGAGGAGGCGTGGCCATGGCAATGGCCTTGACCTTGAAAAAAGTGGTGGGAGGTGCCCTAGCGCGCACCTTCTTTTACTACTGGCGGCATCACTACTTAATAGTTCCCTGTTGACAACACAGTCGCCCGGCACGTCTATTCTCTCTATGATTAGTTGCACGATGCAACCAATCGGATATTTTAAATATTGGAGAATATTCCTTGCACACAATCAACGGTTTTCTTCTGTTTATTTCCGTTCGATTTTTTGTGGCTAATATTTTGTTTCTTTGTTTGTTTGTTGGTTGCTTTAGCGACTGCACTCTAGCATATAATTTATTCGTTAAATTATGTATATACATGGTGTCTATGAAAAGTGTAACAAAAGGGAAATAGATTTATATTTGAATTTTGAATAATGGTTAGTATAAAACAAATATTTCTAACAAAAATCCGACTGACAATGTAATAATTTTATTTCATATACAGGGTGATTTGAAAAATTAAATGTTAACTAGAAACAAATTTTACTAAAATGTTACACATACATACAAATATCAAATCAAAAAAATTAGTAGATAGTAAAAAAGGACAAAAAATCATGTTTGGTAAATCTAGGGGAACACCCGATTATTGGCTGTCTTTTTAGTTATTGTAAAAAATGACTTTTATAAAAGTTTTTGTAAAAACTTTAATCTATATAGTGATGTATTTTGATGTTATAATACAAGACCTGTTTCACGAGATATGACGTCATCATTGGTTTTTTTTAAATAGAACAGCATGTATTTTCTTTTATTTTTAGAAAGAGAATATTTTAACAATTACAATGATATAAGTTTTTATAAGTCTACGACTTATGGTTTTAATAACAAAACAAGTAGAAATAATTATTGTTTTTCTGTTATTTTCAATACAATTAAAAGAAAAAACGTAAAAGTAAGTGAATATTTGAAACAAAAAGTCAACTACAATTAAATATGATTATTATTATTACTATAAATCATTTAAAACGTACTACATTTTGTTCTATTATTTAAATGAATAATCCAAAAACCGTAAGCCGTAAACCCATACCTTATATCATTGTAATTGTTGAAAAATTTTCTAATAATAAAAAAATATACTGGGTGTTCTATTTTAAAAACTGATGATGAAATTATGAAATTATATCACGAAGCATGCATTGCAAATCAAAATACGTCACTATATAGATTAAAAAATATACAAAAACTTTTATTAAGATCATTTTGAAATCAAATAAAAATGCAGTCAGAAATTGGTTCCCATACATTTGCATAACCCTGTATACTTCAGTATGTAGTATGTAGTTTATTAATTTATTAATCTTCTGATAATGACTTTAGATTGATTTGGAATATGAAGGTAATGGTTCTTCTCATACAAATAATAAAACAAATAATAATAATTGGCCAGCCAACTCTTTAACTGAATCCACAAAATTAAAAACGAGAAAAACAAAACGCAATGAGATATTTTTGGAATATTGCGAACCCAGTTGGTTTGCAATATTCCAAAAATAAGCGAAACTTGGGAAAATCATTTAAGAATTCAAAAAATGTTTTAGTTGAAGCAAAAAAATATAAATTTGTTGACAAATGCTGTATAAATGATTGCTATCAAAACTTTAATACAGATGACCAAAGAAAGATTTTTACTTCATTTTACAAAATAGGAAATTTTGATTTGCAAACAGCTTACTTATTTCAACTAATCCATGTTACTGATACAAAAAAGTGCTACGTGTCAAACAAAAATAAAGAAAACTCCCGACAAAAAAAATCAAAATCCTATCACTTTTCCAACTCCAAAATCCCATCAGGTCTGTAAAGATTTTTTTATTTTTTATTTTAAAAGTTTCTGATAGACAAATTTCTAAGCCTATAGTTAATAAGCCTAAAGGAGGCACATCTCATAAAGACCAACGTGGCCGACAAACATCATGGAACAAAACTCCAGAATATAAAGTTACCGAGGTGAAATATTTTATTAACAAATTTCAAAAATATGAAAGCCATTACGACGCAAGGCACAAAAGCCTCAATTGGCAGTATCTTTCACCAAGCCTCAACATAAACATTTTATATGACTTGTACAAGCAGCAGATGATTAATGAAAATTTTAATTTCCATGTCCATCCTCCCATTACGGACTCGTGTAAAAGATGTGATGAATTTAATAATAAAATAGAAGCATGCACTAATAAATCAAAAAAACAAAAGCTTAAAGTTTAAAAAGAGTTGCATCTCAGAAAGGCAGAGGAAGCTAGACAGGGGATGCATGATGATGGGGAATTGGCCAAACAACAAAATCAAAAAGTTACAACAATTGCATTTGATCTAATGAAGACACTTCCGACACCAGACCATTCAACAGATATATGTTATTACAAAAAGCAGCTATGGACCTAATGCTTTGGTATTCATAACCTCGCAACAAATCAAGCGGTTATGTACACTTGGAATGAGTCTGTTGCCTCTAGAGGCCCCCAGGATGTCGGACCTTGTCCAATGCATTATGTCAAAAATTTCGTCACTACTACAAAGCCGATTATGTATTCCGATCAATGTGGAGGACAAAACCAAAACATAAAGCTTTCATTGATCTGCAATTATATTGTTGCAAATTAACGTTTCACAAATCAATCATAAATTTCTTTGCAGTGGACACTCGTACTTGCCCCACAAAACCAAGATTTTGGATTGGTCACAGCAGCCAAAAAATATCACCTTTTTATTTATGTCCCCAATGACTGGAATAGAGTCATCATGGCTGATAAAAA
The DNA here is from genome assembly GCA_963932245.1 of Tachinus rufipes. NCBI lineage: Eukaryota > Metazoa > Arthropoda > Insecta > Coleoptera > Staphylinidae > Tachinus > Tachinus rufipes. The sequence continues at coordinate 58,104,547 of OZ010747.1, forward strand.
AAAAACATTAAAAGTTATATCTATGGAGAAAAAACACTTTTTTTTCTCAAAGTCATTGGAAAATAACATAACCAGAAGAAAAATTAGTAATTACGTTTTAAAACAAATGAGCCGTTTTATGTAAAATTTAAATATACAAACCAAGAAGATGAGAGTTTTAGTGAATTGGATCTGAAAAAAAAAACTTCACAAGTTCTGAATACTTTGGAGTTCTTGCATCCTAATGGCAACTGCATAAGCGTGGAGAAGAAAAACGACCTGGTCCAACTTCTGGCTTTGTCCTCCCATTCACCACTATTTCTTTTTTAATTTACGTACCTACCTAACGAGGTTTACATACGTACTTCAAAAGATAACAATTGTGAGGAGTTTTTGTTTTTAGAAGATAAGAACAGCTTAGCAGTTCTTTTATTAAACTGTTCTTTATTATTAATATGTATTAAAATATAGTAATTTAAATTTATTTGACTAATTTATTCAAAACCTTGATAATTTTATTTTGGAAATTTCTAAGTAAAAATTAACCAAAAAGTTTTTTTACCCACAAGTGCAGTTAAATACCTGTCATAATAAACAAATATAAATAAACTTTCATAAATGCATAACTGCAAAAGTGGCCTAATCAACATTGTTTCTTTTAATTTTTTGAGAATTTTCCAGGTTTAGGCCGCTTGAAGTAATAGAAAAACCCAAAAATCATGTTAACAAAATAAAAAACATTGTTAACAAGAAAGAAATTGATAAAAATTATAAAGTAAATCTCAATTAGATGTGTGGTAGGTTAGGCCATTCTTGCTTCCATTGCCTCCTTTAAACTTTTTTTGTTTTTTAATTTTTTTAAATTTTTATTATTCAAGAAAGGCAATTTAAAATTATACTAAAGTGAAAAAAAATTGTCGCGTATAACTGACTGTAATTTGCATCTTTAAAATTTCAAATATTCGGTTCATGCAGCGTAGCGAGTAGACGTGTTTCTGCGCTCGTGCTAGTAAATTTACAATCATATTAAAAATCATCTATCAATCAACAAAGTAACTTGTTAATTTATCAACAGTTTATTAATAGTGCTATATTGAATAAGTGAACATTGACAAAAATGCCTTTTACGCAATCACAACTTGCCAATATAGAAAACATGATGCAATCCACCTGCAAAACTTTTCTTAAGAGTGAAGAATTTCTTACTTTAATTTTTAAAAACCTAACTACGATAATTACAACAACTATGAAACAAGATTTGGATAAACTACGTAATAAAATAGATGGATTAGAGATTAAAACCCGGAAACTCGAGGCTGAAATTGTCGAATTGAAATCCATAAATGATAACAATGAACAATGTAAGAAAAATAAATTCCTGAGATTATATGGGGTCAAAGAAATATCAAATGAATCAATAAAAGATGTAGCAATGGACATTTTTACGAACAAACTGAAGGTTAATATAAATAAAGAAGCGATTGAAAGTGTATATCGTATTGGAAAAAAGAGCGATAATAATGCTAAACCTAGAATAATTCTAATCGAATTTAATACTAAAGCAAGCCGACAAGCAATATTTAATAACAAGAAAAACCTAAAAGCAAGTGGCATAGTTATTAGAGAAGAATTAACAAAATGTCGATATTTATTGTATCAAGCCACTATGAAAAAATTCTCGGTGAAAAGTGTGTGGACTATCAATGGGAATATATACTTAAAGAAGAGCGAGAAGAAAGGAGATGTACAAATAATACACACGATGGATGAATTGGAGGCTTTTAATTAATATTACGCACAACGCGGAATTACGTTCTGTACTAATAATACAAATAATTTAAAGGATTACATACATATTACATAAATTAATACTTACATTCACATACATTTTTTTGTAAATAGTTATTCTTTTGTTTACTTATTATTAATTGTCTACACTAAATCTATAAAAAGATTAATTAAGTAAATTTATTTTAAATTTATTTATTTATCTTTTTTTTTTTTTTTTTTGCTTAATAATCTTATATAACCTTTTTTGCTTTAATTTATAAAAATTTACCTATATAATTTGCATATTATACATTACTTGCAAAGTTACTTCATATATCTTACTTTTTGCTTTAATTTATAGAAATTTACTTATATAATTTACATAATATACATTACTTGCACAGTTACTTCAAATATCTTATCTTAGTTTTGGATTATAGTATACAATATTTAGTTATATTAAATGTAAGTGCTTTGTTTCAATAACATGAAGTATATCAGAGCCGCTCACGTAAATATTAGATCTCTATTATGTCATTTTACAACTATTAAAAACATTGTCATTTCAGAGAAACTGGATGTATTAGCTATAACTGAGACTTGGCTTACAAGTGATATAGATGATGAATTTATACATCTTGATGGTTATAACATAATAAGAAATGATAGAGAATCACGAGCTGGAAGTGTTGCTATTTATATTAAAAATTCAATATCGTTTAAAATAATATCAAACTCAATTGATGAACAGTTATGGATTAATATTTTGGTAAGTGGCAATCGATTTTGCTTTGGTGTTGTGTACAGACCTCATGATCTCAATTATAAAACATTTATAGAGTCTATCGAAAACTTGATTCCTTCTTTATTATGCCACTCTGAGCATATTATTTTTGCTGGAGACATTAATATAGATATGTTAGATACTTTATCACCTAAAGCTGTAGCACTTAATAATTTTGCTGAAGCATTTTCATTGTCTCAAAGAGTAGATTTTTCTACACGTATTACTCATAAAAGCGCTACAATGATTGATCTTGTATATTCTTCAAATAAACAAGTGGTACCTAATTGCTACTCAATATCTATGCATGGCGTGTCAGACCACGATTTTGTAGGTTTTGAAATCAAGTATCTAATTTGTAAAACTAAAGCAGAAATCAAAACCATCAGAGATTTTAAAAACTTTAACTATTCGGAATTTCATAGTGCTTTATGTAGCATCCCTTGGAAAAATTTGTATGACATTGGGAATATCAATAACAAACTTGATTTTTTAAATGATAACTTGCACATACTATTAAATATTTTTTTACCACTAAAAACTTTTAAATTTACACGACCTTATAAACCATGGATAACAAATAACATTAAATTACTTATTAAAGACAGGGATGCAGCACTGGCAAAATTCAAACGCACCAAGTTAAATGATCACTGGAACACCTACAAAATGCTACGTAATCTTACTACTCAAACTATTAGGCAAGAAAAGTTTAATTACTTAAAAGTTGCTATGCAAAGTAGTCCTAGTTCTACATGGAAAACTTTGTCAAGATTAGGTGTTTCTAAAAGACCTAATAGACATCCCGATGCACTTGACCCAAACGAGGTTAATAACCATTTTGTTTCTTCTGTACCAGTTAATAGTATTAATGTTGATGTTTTACACACCTATAATAACTCATTGAATGAAAAAGTTGCCAATCTTTTAAGTTTTCACGAAATAGATGAATTTGAAGTTTTTAAAATAATCAACAATATTAAATCAAACGCTAAAGGTTATGATGAATTGTCTATTAAATTTATTAAACTTTCTTGTCCGTTTTTATTACCTTATATAACGCACATTATTAATGCCTGCATAAAAGGTAATATTTTACCCAACATGTGGAAAGTATCTATGGTTATACCACTTGCAAAAACAAGCAACGTCAATGATATTAACAATCTTAGACCAATTAGCATACTGGGACCAATGCTATACTGGGATTACTGTAATTATCTTAATAAAATTCTATGGTTTTTTTAAATATTTTGACAATTAAGCTGTCGCAAACCGAAAAACAGGGTTTTAGAGCTAAATTCTTAAAACATTTAAAAATTTATGAAAATTAGAACAAAAGTTGAAACATAATACTTAAGCAGAATTTATTTATATTATTATTATTATTATTATTATTATTTCAAATAACTTTTTTGTATTTTGACAATTAATCTGTCAAAATGCAAATGTCATGGTTTAAAAAAAAAACTTCTTAAAATATCTCAAAAGTTACAAAAGTTAGAACAAAATTAAATTTCAAAAATAGTTTGTCAGTTGAGCACAAATTCTTCTAAATTTGTAAATCTTAATACTCTTCACTAGAGCTTAATTAATTATTATGCCTCTGTGCAACACCCAGCTGTAAAAAAAAGTTTCTAAGGTAAAAACAAATATACTAGCTTACAATCAAATTATTCTTCACCGTAAATCTAATTAAAACAAATTTTAAAATCTACCCTTTCCACCACAAATCTGTAAAGTACAATCTACTAATTAAATCAACAATTTTTAAAGAATTACTTTAAACGTTTCATCAATTACAATAATTTATCATGTTGGCAGACATTCTAAACCATACAGAGAGAAACTGATTTACATTTGATTACAATCTTTTTTTACATCAGTTTAAAACTGAGTTTGTCAATGTGATGTGTTATAATCAGAGATATAGATATAGGAGAAGGGGCTTTGAGCTGCGCCAAAGATCTAATAATGAAGGCTGCCATTTTGCCCGATAGCTGACGTCACGTTCGGTGTGAAGTGAGTATTTCAAAAATGATGTGGACTTCGCGTTGTTTACTTTTGCTTTGTTTGGAATAATTAATTTATTGTATTATTATTCCAGAATTATTATTAATATAATAATTATAGATTTATGCTTGTGTTTATAGGTTTATTTCATTTAAAAGTTATGTTTTGTAGATTCAAAGAAGTTTAAAATCTATAACCAAAAGAAACAAAAAACTAGTATTTTCAAATAAAATAAATAAACTTACATATGGAATGAAAAAAATGTTGGCTCATCTTTCATTTGAATAAACACGTCACCAACTAAAAAGTAATTTTTATACTTATTATATTTGCAATGTCTAATGATAGGAAAAATAAACTGGGTACAAATAAAAACTTTAGACGCTGATTAAATATTACATTACAATTATAGTAGTGAGTCATCTGTATGTAGGGGTGATCAACTCTTACCGTCGAGCTCCAAGTATGAATCAAATTTAAAAAAATGTTTACGTGTTTATCAATACTGATATACATTCAGTTTAACATTTTTTTTTTTAATTTTCATACATACTTACCAACTCTTGTCTCTACATACACTTAACTGACTACTATAATTTTTCGTTATAAGTAATATTTAATCAACGTGCAAGTTTCAGCATTTATAAACTCATTTTATTTCCACAGTATTCATGACATCTTTAAAGACGTACTAAAGGCACCTAACCCAACAAGGGCTTGACTGACCATTATACGTTAATGTGGACCATTACTAAAATGATATATTAAAAAACTGGTGTTTATACTTTAATAGTTTTTTTTAGCTCCGAGCTCTCCTTTTATTATTAATATAAAATAATCCAAAAATCTATGTTCTGTTGGTAGTTTATAATTTGTAAATTTGATATTTTTTTCTTATTTGCATTTTCATCTTCATACAAATTATTATTATTACACCTTCAGCCGGAATATGCAATCCACCTGAAATGACAAATATTTAGAAATATACTATTTAGTACAAAGTTAGTATGTACTTGTTTTTTTTTAATAACAGAGTGAAAGATTTACTATCTGGGTAACAGTCAAATTGTTAATATTTATCGTTTCAGGTAGATTGCATGTAATAATAATTTGTAAGATGGAAATGCAAATAAGAAAAATGATTAAATTTACAAATTATAAATTACTGACTAAAGATGAATTTTTGGATTATTTTATAATAATATTAATTAATAAGTCGAGAATTCTATGACAAAACTAAAAAGATGTTTTCTAATCCGAAAGACTATGTGAAAGAAGAGTATCATTCGTTTGTGTTAATATTGTATATGCATATTGCAAAATTAGATTTTTCAAATTTGGCAAAAAGACAATTATACAACATTAATTCGGTGAGAATTAAACAAATTAATATTGTTTTAAAATCAATAAAACATTTTAATTAAAATTCAGGTTTTTATATTTTTTTACCTGTATATAATTTATTTTTTCTTATTATTAGACAAAGCAAATACAATCAACTTTAAAAATTACTATTCAGTTGGTGACATGTTCGGTGCATTGTGCAGTGACTTATTTAAATGAAGGATGAGCGAAATTGTTTCATTTCATATATAAGTTTATTGATTCTATTTGAGAATATTTTTTGGTTTCAGATTTTAATCTTCTTTGAGCTACAAAACAACTTTTATTTAATTTTAAATAAAATATAAACCAATAAACACAAGTAATATATCAATAGTTATTATATTAACAATAATTCTGAAATGATAATACATTAGATCAATTCCAAAAGTTACAAAAGTAAACAACACGAAGTGCACATCATTTATGAAATACTCACTTCACAGCGTACGTGACGTCAGCCATCGGACAAAATGGCAGCCTCAGTGGCATGGGTTCGAAATTTAGGTGCGTAGTCGTCAAAGCGCATTCTCCTATATCTATATCTCTGGTTATAATGCATTATTTGTAAATAGGTTAGGTATCAGGTTTTGAGTCAGGAAAAAGCGAGAAATTTAAAATAAATTTTGATAAAATTGTTATAATAGGATTGTTTAAAAATGTCGTTACATGTTTTTAATTTACAATATTCTTAAAAACGTAGTTGTAATGCAGTTTAAATATGTTTATTTTGTCATTTTGCTGCTAACATTTTACAGAATAAAATGTCATAAATAAAATGAAGTTATAAAAGATATTATAGAGATTTCACTACCAACTTAAAATACATTTATTATATTAATCTAAAATCACAAACCGAGTTAAACAAAAGATTAAATTAAGATTGAAATATCAGCACTAAGTCACGTCAGTGCATAGTTCAACATAAACACCCTTATGCATAGTTGTTTGGTTAGTATGCTACTATAACTTTACTAACTATTATCTTCTTACAGCATATTAAATGTGTCCTATGCATAATTGATTTTTAGTATGATTTAGTTAGTAGCTACTATCTTCATTGCCTACTAATAATTTGCTTTGGCAACACAGCATTTTTTTAATTAGTTCAAACCAACCGTCAATTTTAAAGTGTATGTCAAGTTTATTGTTCTGTTTGGTTGTGTTCAAACTGAATTTGCAATGAATGAGGTAAGTAATTATTATATATTAATGTAATTTTAATAGATTTGATTATATATTAGAGTTTTATCCTTATAATTTTGTTGTTTTCTTAATTTATTTACTTATATAACCTCAAAACCAGTTGATCATAAATAATAGAAAGTACCACGTAAGTTTTAAATTAATCTATCATTGTTAAGTTATAACATATATTATATAAACATAATCAATATTTAGAAAAAGAGAGAGAGATCTACAAATTGGGAAGCTTCCGAAAAAGAAATTTTGTTAGACGCTGTAAAAAAGCACATCAATATCATCGAAGATAAAAAGAAATTGACCACCTGTAACAAACAGAAGGAGGATTGCTGGAAAGATGTCCAGAACAGGCTAATTGTTTATGGTAAAAATTATTATTAACTTTATACGTTAATTAAAATTATATTATATATTTTTATTATATTCTTTATCAAACAGGATACAATCGGGACATTCCACGTATTAAAGAGCAGTGGCGAAGAATGAAAGTTGCAGCCAAGAAAGCTGTATCAAATCATAAAAGAGCTCGATTCCAAACAGGTGGAGGTCCACCCCCAAATCCTTTATCTGATGTGGACATAATCGTAGCAGACATGATACCGCACGAATTTGTGGACGATGTTAATATTTTTGACAGTAACAATAAGGTAAATAAAATTAGTTTTGAAATAATTTTCTTTGGTATAAAAATCAAGCCTCAATACATTAGACGACAAAGCATTCAGCTGCATTCTATATTATTAGTTAATTATGTTCTTTTTTACATTAAGATAATTAACCATTTTATTTCAATTTTAGGGAAATCAAGTAATTGAGGAAAAGACACTTATAAAAGTGGAAATAAGTGAGGAAGCTTCCAGTCCAATTATTTTGGTTGATGATGGTGCTCTTTTAGATGAAGGAATAATTGAAGCTTCCCCAAAAAAAGTTGAATCTGTTGGAATAAAAAAGAAAAAAAAAAGAAAAAAGGCGTCCTATGACAGAATATAAAGCAGCAATGCTAGAGTTAAATAAAAAAAATTGAGCAAGCAATAATTCATGCACAAGAAATGTATGTATCGAAAATGCAGCATGAACAAGAATATCATAACGCTAGATTGGATAAACTAAATTTGAGTAATTATAAAATTATTTAATTAACAAATTTTTATGTACATTTCTTACCGTATCCGGATGCTTTTCAGTTTTTTATTTTGAATAATAATATTTAAAAAAAGTTTATTTTATAGAAAGAATTTATGTTTCTAAAGCTTTTAGATGAAGCACCATTTCTTTTCAATTTAAATGTTTTATCGAAAGAATTTGAATGTGATATTTAAATTTTTTTTATTATTATTTATTATAAATGAATTATTTTATGTTACTTTTGTTTACTTTTCAATAAACACTATTTTTGTAAATTGAAATTCATTTATTTATTCCCTTTCTACAAGAATTTAACTTTATCTAATTATGTTTATCAAGTTAATAACAGCTGCAAATTGTGTAATGATCATTTTTTTACCTTTTTTATTATCTATATAACTTTTACATTAATTATTATATTATGTTAAATTAAAATAAAATCAGCAAGCAATGAAGCAAGTGGAAGAAATGTAGCATGAACAGGAATATTATAATACTAGATAGGAAAAAGTAAATATAACTTTTAATTATGAAATTATTTAATTCTCTACTTCAAAGCAACATTTGCACAAATGAAATAAAATTTAATTTTAAGCCATGAATTTAGTTATATAAAAGGTATTTTTATTTTTAATTAAAATATCTTTGAATGTATTGGCGACGAAATGCTGCTCCACCAATATTTTCACGTATTTCAGGTATATCTTCATCCTCCTCATCATTATTTCCATCATCTAAATCTTCATCTGAAAATTAGAAAATCTTAGTTTGCAAATTTATACAAAAAGATAATATGTATGTACTTACCAACACCGTCCAAACTGGTGCATATACAGGGAGTTTATAAATGAATGGGATTATGTAATCACTTTAAATATGCCGCCTTTTTAAAATCGTTCATTATACTACATATGTTTTCATATGTTTGCTTGACAGCTGTCAAAGTTGATCTGTCAAAACAAATAGTTTAGTAAACAATTAAAAAAAAGCGGCACATTTAAAGTGATTACATAATCCCATTCATTTATAAACTCCCTGTATTATGTACAATTACCAATGCTACAATTCCAGCTTTTGCCGTATTTAAATTAATTTGTAGTCCATTAAAAAAACATCTAAATTTGTTTTTCCAATACCCGAAAAGACGTTCGACAGTATTTCTTGTTTTTATGTGACTGCTGTTGTAGCGCCTTTCTGCATCGGTGTGTGGATTTAGCAGTGGGGTTAGTAAAAAATTTGAATTGGCATAACCACTATCTCCTAAAAGTATGCCATCTATGTTGACGTTTACAAATTTTTGTTTTAATGCAGAATTATCAAAAATTCAGGAGTCATGTGCACTACCTCTCCAGCATGCAACAATATCCTGAATTCTGCATTTAGCATCACTAACAACTTGAACATTGAGGGAGTAATATCCCTTTCTGTTCATATATAGAAGAGGATATTCTCCCCCAGGACATTTTATTTTGATGTGTGTGCAATCTATTGCACCTATCACACTTGGGCATCCACCGATGGAGAAGAAATCTCTTTTGAGATTATGTATTTCTTCTCGGGTTGCAGGAAACTTAATAAAATTTTCTCTTAGTTGAGCTATGCTTTCAACCACCCGTTTGATAATTCTACTGAGTGTAGTTTGATGAAAACCATGCATATCCGCTAAAATTAATAAACAAAATAAAATAATTAACTTATCTTTTTATTATTTTATTTTAAATAATTGAGAGTATTGCATATACACATAAAGAAATAAGAGATAAGAGTATTTTATAAATTTTATTTAATACTATCTCTTGGTAATTTTTATGTGCTTTTAATTGTAATAAAATAAACAACAAATACGATTATATTATCAAAATCATGTTATTTATTAAAAAAAAGTAAAATAACATTAATATAAAATAATAAAAATGGTACTTACCAACATCGGCTTCATATGCTCCTTTTGCAAAATATTTAATTGTTGCAAGAAATTGCAGATCCGCACTTACTGGACAACCTTTGTTTCCATTGATCGGAGTCAAACCTTCCCTAATTAGATTTATAATATATTTTGCCGTGTTTGTTGACATCCTGTAATACGATGTAAATTGGTGCTCCGAATATAAACTGAATGGATCCGCATGTTTTAAATATATTTTATTAAGTGGATTTAATTGTGCATTTATTCCAATAATTTCTTCTACTTCTTCTAACTCTTCCACAATATTTATAAAATCAGCCATTGCACAAAATAACTGTCAAGAGGTTATGCTTAGTAAAATATAAAACATGACAATTTGGCTACTAAAATTTTAGTTAACAACTAAGCTTAGTAGTGTTTTAAATATCACTATGCATATGGTTATAAGTAATATCCTACTAGTAGCTTCTTAGTAGCTACTAAAGTTGACTATGCATAAGGGTGAAAATAATTACTATTCCAACTATCATGGCGGTAATTAACAAAATAATAATTCCATTACTACATATTTTTACAGGGTTATTCTAAATTACTAAAACACAATCATATCTAATTTTTATATTTTGTATATAATAATGAAAAGAAATAAATAAAAATTTATTTCATTTTTATAATGCGTAACACTTGCAACACCTTCGCATAACATCACCCCGCAACGGCGCACAGTGGGGTCAGTTACCCTAAAAGCTGGTATTCATTCAAAAATTAAAATGCAATAAACATATTTGTCTTTATGGCCTAGTGTAGCCAACAAATGAGCCTGTAAAAATGCGCGTGTTTCAGAACCAATAACGCGTTTCTTGGCCTTTGCTGCAGTTTTGAAAAAAGTAGTAACACTTAAATAAAAAACGTTTAGAAGTTATCATTGTATATCGTTCTGCAAAATAGCGTGTTTGCAGAGATAGGTAAACTTTTAGTTGTGTATTGAGCTATATCGAGCACTTTTGTTAACATGGTTAAAATGTGTAGTCATAGTAGAATTTCGACAAATTTTAAAATTTTGCGATTTTAGTTTTAACAGTTAAGAGCATACCGACTGCTGCCTTGATTTGTAATATTTTAACGAAAACGACAACTTTGTCGTCATTGCTGTTTCTACATATTATTAGATAATCAATTTATTTTTTTACCAATACATTCAGAAAGGATCAAACTATGATATGTCGGAGTATTTTTTGTCAAATTATATTTGCAAATAGCAACAAAATGCATTCAAAAGTACATAAAAGCGTATTTATTTCTATATTTGATGACTATTTTTAGCTATTTCTTAACTTATTAATTAACTTATTATTTGACTAAAATACTCCGACTTATCACTGTTTAGTTCTTTCTGAATGTACTGGTAAAAAAATAAATCGATTATCTAATAATATGCAGAAACAACAATTACGCCAAAGTTGTCGCTTTTGTTAAAATACTATAAATCAAGGTAGCAGTCGGAATCGTCTTAACTATATTTTTTCATGGTTTCAACAACTTCTAGTAATAAGTTCATAGCTTAAAAAGAATTTATAAATGAATTTGAGAAGTTTCGGACAAAATTAAATTGAATTTCAGTTCATTTATTAACAAACCAAATTTAAGAAATGTCAAAATGATCTGAAGAACGATCTAAATACCAAAATATACCTCGTTAAGTCTAAATTCAAGTCAGGATAGATGAACGTAAAAATATCAAAAGCCAGATTTGTTATGAAATATAGTAATTGGCTAAAAACATAGAGAAAGAACAGTGCTGATCAGGAAGGTAATGAACGCACTAAGCTCATAAAAACGGAATGTAGTAGAATTTTTATCATGTTTTTTGGTTTTTTCCAACCTAAAAACTACCATATTTTATCTACAAGATTTTTTTCACTATTTTTTCGTTAAATTGTAGGTGGAAAGTCTATACGAATCCAAAGTTTCAGAATTTTATTAAGACATTTCTACTTCCATCCCTTAAAAACTACCCCAATTGATTAATAACATTTTTTAATCATTTTTTTTGCAATCACAAGCTTAGTTTGGACTAGTTTTATTAGTTTCAAATTTTATGCTAAAAAATAGTTGTTCTGTCCCACTGTGTGGCGTCCCATCACTTATCGGTTTTATGCCGTCGGATCAAAGAAATTTGATTCCTCGTTGCGGGGTGATGTTACGGGACGGTATTGCAGTACGACACTTTGTTACAAGTGTGTACGCACTATTATAAACCCTCTAGGTATGCATTGTAAAAAAAAATCACACAAACATTTTTTTGTATACAAACAATAAAGAACATGCATGAAACTAATTAAATAAAACTTATTTTTTTATTTCAGTCAATCTAACGATCCTTAAATTAATAATAGATTTGACGTAAATTATTTTTGATTAATAAGTTGAAGTAGTAATACAAACATCATTTATTTCTACATTTTCCAATTTACCGAGAATCACTTTTTATTAGATACAAAGTAAGTATCAAATAAAGCCTGAAAAGAAATTACACAATTACGAGCAAATTGTTTTTAACGGTATTGAATTTGCAATATTTATTTAAAACTCTTATCACTTTGACTTCTTATTAGAAACATACGTTATATAATTTTAATTAATTCACCATTCTATTATTCACACATAATAAACAAACAAATATATACTATAACAAGTGGGAAGAGGAGCCTAAGGTCGACCACCAATAACTATAAAAAGTAATTGCAATTGTAACCGTCGAGCAAAAATCAGTAGCGAGCGAGTGCAGTCACAATTTATGTTAAATGTTAAATGTGAAAATAGTTATCAATAGTGAATTATGTGCAAAACAATTACTAACACAAAGTGAAGTGAACACAAAACAGTATTACCCCCTAACAAGGGCGGTATCCAGCCCCAAAAAAGCAGTGTGTTAACCCTGAAAGCAATCCAGGACCCCAAATGCATTGTCCCAATCGACTCCAAACAAAGTAAGTACCCGACGTAAAAGTGCCACGACTCCCAAATTGAATACACGCGTAAGTGGCTCTATAAATACCTCTTCCCCAATTGCTGGCTGCATTGCAGCACCTGGACAGTTACACCATGGCTGAAATCCAATATTAGAAAAAGATAATCCATTAGACACTCTCAAAAAAACAAATTGATGGCAATAATCACAATTTTAATCAAAGAATCAAAGAAAACAGGGCCTGCCTGGAATCGTTAATTAGTAACTTAAACACTACTACTGACAATGTCAAAAGCTTGAAACAAACTGTAAATACCGCACAAAGCGACATGAATAATAAACTCTCCAAAATGACCATTACAATAAATCAATTAAATAACTAAATAACAGCGTTAGTTAAAAAACTTATCCAAACTCAAACATCAAAAAATGACGATTCCGGAAAATTATCCGCCCCTCGACATACACCGTCCGCCCCAACAATAAAGATAAGAAAAAGAAGAACTCCTCGAAAGTCATTTCTAATACCCTCTATCGCCAACTCCAAAGTGGAAAAATCAAGCAAAAAGATAAAACAAGCCCTACGGAAAAAAGAAGATTCGCGGAGAGATTATTTCCCCTCATTGCCATCACAAATTAACACTCAAAATAATGACACAACAGAGAACCCAATGCAAATGGAAACTACACCTAGAAATTCACAAACTCCAAACGATTCTGAATGGCACCTGGTGAACAGGACCTCCAAAGGAAAAAAAAAGAGCCCACACACCGATTAGCAGCGTCAACAACTCCGATTCGTAAAGCAAACCAATTATTCAACCCCCTCCAATAATCTTAAAAAATAAAAATAAATGAAGAGAGGTTAAATCCGACCTTGAGAACTTCAATTCAAATTAAAAAGCCTCAAAAAGGCCGTTAAAATTTTGCCACTGACACTTTCTGATCACCGCAAAGGCAAAACTTACATAGATCTAAAAGATATAATACTTACACGTACCAGTTAGAAGAAGGCAAGACTTACAAGATCGTTATGCGTTACATACATCCATAACACGACAAGTAGGTACAAAATTATGTACATTTAACTAAATAAAACAAATAATCATGAAGACATATTAAACTAAACAAAATCCTTGGTTTAAAAGTCAAAGTAGATGAGAAATTAAGATCAGGTAAACCGGCACATTGTCACCGATGATAAGCGATTGGGCATTTGCAATTAATGTGGACGAATGAATGGGTATGTGTCAGATGTGCGGAGAATTATCCATCCGCACACTGCCATCTCACATCCGAAGACAGGGATAAAACCCGCTGTGCGAATTGCCAGAATTATCCATCCGCACACTGCCATCTCACATCCGAAGACAGGGATCAAACCCGCTGTGCAAATTGCCAAGACAATCATCCCTCTTTTTGGAAGCAAAAACAAAGAGGTAAATCCAAATCACCACCGTTTGAAACAATTACGTATACTACCCCAAAGCCACGCCCACAATTGACCTCGTATGCGAAAGCCGTGCATTAAAAACAACTAGCTCCTCCTCCTAGTACCAATACCAGCTAACTCCGAGTTTAAAAACCAATTTAAAAATGCTATTAACCTCAGACCAAGAGTTATTAAAACTCATCTTGACCATTTTAATAAGAATGGACCAACAAACTAATATGCTTACACACAGTTAAACCCAGAATGAAAATGACGCAGTAAGAAGTGAATCACTCACGCAAGTATTCACCAATAACGATAGGTAGATACTGGGGTATTATACCAAAACTGCCAGGAAAACCAGACAAGATGTAGGGCCAGAGGATTATTGATATCTCCTCTTCTTTTCGAGTCCTGGCCGACTACGTGACGGCGATGAAAACTAGCGCATCCTCTCTCATCACCAAGGTTGAAGTACCAAAGATGGAGTCAATGGAGCAAACGCCGCCACAACTCCACTCCCTCAGATGATGGATCGGATCTAGAAGATCTAGGCCACGCCCCTGCTGAACCGACTCCGGTCCAAACAGTAGGACACGCCCCAGACGTTTCGAGAGCGGTCCGTACACCCGAAGCCCCGCCTCCAACTGCCGATGGACGATCCAAAGACGAGGAAAGATTCATCGTGGTCGGAAAGAAGAAGACGGCAGCTAAACAAAATAGGACCACAGGTGAGTCTTTTCCACCTCTTACTAAAGGTTTTCAGCCACTCCTCAGCAGCCATCAGCCACTGGTACTGAGCTATCAGCGGCTTCTCTCGCCGGACCTTCAGGCCGAAAGGCAAAAAAGGATTAGACCACTCCGAGGTCGACACCCCCCGAGGTAGTCTGTCTCGAATCAAATGTCTAGGGACGTTTAAAATCGCATCTGGCTATCTTTCCCCACAATCATTGCTGGGAACTTAAACTGTAAACGGTCGGGGTGGAACAGTTTACAGACAAACGTCAAAGATCGGGCGTTGCTCGACTTTGTAGAGCAAAGAAGGTTACAACTAGTGTGTCCAGAGGAACCCTCCGACTATCATAGCGCAGGGTACCAAGGGGATGTTCTTGATGTGGCTGTATTCAAAACCACCACCATTCGAGTAATCAACGAAATGAGTTTCGACCACCTCCCAGTCTTGCTGAAGCTCTTCTGAAATGGGTTACCTGAGGAGGGAGGTAAACTCGACATTGGCATGGATTGGCCTAGAATTCCAATGCTTCCTGAACAAATGTTTAGATTCGGAGCACGTCGAAAAGGCTGAACGGGTGGTTATAAAAACCTTGAAAGCCGCTGACGACGTCGCGCCGCTGCAAAGCGATAGACAGTCTCAAATACGAAAGATTATAAAAAATGCTCCTGGCTCTGACGGAATCCCCAATAGAGAGCTTAAATGGTTCTCGCACAAAGCGATAATAGTACTCACCAATATTGCTAATGCGATTCTTCATACTGTGCTTTTTCCTATGGTCTGGAAAAGCTCAATCGTCATTAACATCCCAAAACCTAGGAAAGACCAGCGGTTTCCTCAAAAGCATGGAAACGTTCTGCAGACCTCCAGTTAAATCAGGTGACTTATATCATCGGTAAGTGCTTAAGGTTGAAAAGGGCCACAGGGATGGTCCTTTTCGATGTGGAAAAAGCCTTCGACAAAGTCTGGCATAAAGGTCTTCTTTATAAACTCCACGAAGCACCCGAAGTAATCAACGACTCGACTCCACCATGGGCGACAACGATGCTAAACAACGAGATAGAAATCCCAATAGACCCCGGAGATGCAGTTAAAGGTACTAAAACAGAAAATAGACAGTAATACTATGAATTTATATTCAAAAATTAAAGATAATTCGCATCGCATATTAGCATTAAAAGTTGCAAACGAATCCCTTCAAGCAAAAATAACTGATGTATTCTTTCAAATAAATTCGCAAATGAATACTCTGCTTGAACAAAAGCATAACCGCAATGAAAATAACACATTACACTGAGAAAATTATAAATAGTCAGACAGTTGTAACACAGTAGTAACAGATAATAAAGTATTTAATAAAAAAGTCAAAAATAAAAAGAAAATAATAGAAAACCGAATACAAAGTGACACATGAAGGAAAATACCCTTCCCCCCACTCACCGCAATGACTATTGACGAAACAAATACTAACCCAAATAAAAATTCACAAATAACACCGGAAGACTAAACAAAGAATTCAGCCGAATGAATAGATCGCTAAGAAAACCAAAAGCAAAATTTTACTATTATCAACAAGCAGTAATAATAGTGATTCAGAAAATGAAAATATAACCCCCCCCCCCCCATCAATTTTTGTTAAAGAAAATACACATACAGAAATACCTAATTGACCCTAAAATAGAAGCTGAAATTAAATGCCTCCACGCATCCACAAAAATATGCCCAAAACCCCTAACGATCACAGATAAATTAAAACCTGTATTGACAAAAGGGGGCATCATTCACACACATATAAATTAGTGGAAGATAAAACTTTTAAAATAATCATTCGCTATAGAAGAGCTAGGATACAAGGTAAATTCCGTCAGCAGACTTGAACACTATCCAAAAACATAGAAACTATGCAAATAACGCACATACTATAATTAAAAGACAAAGTAGAAGAAAAGATCAATCTGGAAATCCAGCACACTGTACAGATGCCAGGGGGTCGATTCTGATCACTGGAAATACATGGCAACCTAGTAATTTTGTTAAATCTGTCAGAGTTGCTATATTCATGTCAATTATTTTAAATATATTTTCAAACAATCAATTGTGAATTGAAATATATGTACAAATTGTTCTATAATTCAATAATAATTTCAGTATTTGATGGATAATTTAAGCATTGCCGCATTGTGAGACGACAAAAGTCACCGATCGTTTTTGTCAAGAGTGGTCACGTGATTGACATGGCAACGTTGTTAATCTGAGACAAAGTTTGCTTGATTAATTATTAATCTTGTTTCATATCTATAAGGTATCCCGCCGCACACTAGACACACGCAAGATAACATATTCCGTAAATGCATCGAAACACATTCATAATATAATAATGCAGTATGTGTCATAAATATGCGAGCCAACTAATTTATGTATATTATTCACACAATTTTAAATTAATGATTATTAAAAGGATAAAGTATATCACAATATTTAAATTAAATTTTATTCAATTTTATTAATGACAGATAAACTCACGCGAACTGTCAGAAAAATCACCGTGTTAATTGTGACTGTTTAAAGTCACCGGTTTTTAAGTCACAAACATTCAAATGGCATTTTGTGGAAATGATGTAATTTCGATGAGAAAAGTCATCGATGAGTCACCGGTGGGCAAAATCGGCCCAATAATAATAAAAATAACATCATAAAAGGTAATTAAATTATTGTAGAAGCTTTTTACTGCAAATATTATTTACTACTCTTAATAAAAATGATGTAATAATCTATAAAATGTTTATAAATGAACTAAAATCATTATTAAAAAAAAAAAAAACTCACGCAAACTGCCACTTTCTTATAGTGGCAAAACTCACCAGAATTTGGTTTGAATGCGTCATTTTTGTGACAAAAGTCACCGATGATAGAATCGACCCCCTGGCGTACGTGCATTCACAGAAAATGTGTACTAACAAGTTCATGTGCGTTAGATGCGCACAAAACCACGCACTCCAAGCTAACACCAGCTGACAGAGACCAAGAATATATGTGCTAATTGTAAAAGAAACCATCCAGCCAGTTACAAAGGATGTCCCAAATACCAGAGGCAAAAAACCAAAACGGACAAATCACCACAAAAAACGACAAGTCAACAAAGATCAGAATTACCAAAGCCACGTGCACAATCGACAAGCCGTGTGAACAACAAAAGAAAAAGAACCGGATAAAACTACAGATGTTCCCATAAAAACCGTACTCCTACAAGCAATCAACACCTATAAAGATGACAAAGAGCTACTAAAACAAATTATCAAGATCGCGCTGATGATTATGAGCACATAATGGCAGCACATCAAAACACTAAATACACAACAATAAAAAAATAAGTAACATTACCAAAAGACAAAAAAACGACCAAACGCAATAGGAAAACTACCTGCACCAAAGCTATGCATCGTGACCTGCCAACCCAATAAAAGTAGGCCACACAGATGCAAACAGCCCAATGGGCAACCAAAAGCCAGCAAAGCAAAATGAGAAAATCCCAAGAACTTACAACACATCAAGACAAGCGGGAACCGTCAAGCACGTCGCTTTCTCGGAGCTCAAAGTTACGTAGCAACCACCTAACAATCGCGACAATTTAATTAATTCCACGAGTAAATGTAAAGAAAATATAATTGATTTCAATTAATTTTAATTGTTGTGAAAGTGATAATAAACAACGTTGCACAGCAACAGACAAAGTGCATTAACGAAGTGAAAGTTTAATAAGTGCAATGCCGCCTAAGAAAAAACCGAAGACGTAGCCATCTATAAAAAAAAAACTGGAGATTTAAATACTAAGACGGCGTTAAATACTATTCTGTCTGAAATCCGCCGGATTAACGAACGGTTTTTCAATCTGGAAAATTCTGCAGCCCTCGTTAGGCCCAATCTTTCGAACAATATTGTTATTGAAATCCCCTAGTTGATAACAATCAACTCGTATCTATTACTGATTTAGCAAATCTGCCGCTAAAAAATAATACAGATTCGGACAGCAAAATGGAAACTGAATCAGGTACAATTTTTGAATCTAATTCATCATCAACGTCGTCAGCTTCATCCGCAAACATTGGATTAAATACAATTGAATATCCACCGCTTAACAGGAAGAGAAAGCTTGTTAGCAGCACCATCATATACCCCGACATCGCAACACAAGGTAAGCCTCCAACAATCGCAGAGAGTTTTCTGCGTCCCTCGCAATTGTCGCCCATACAGAGCTAACTTTAATTAATCAATCCGACGCGATTAATGCTCCTCAAGCTACAATGTCAGATAATATAATTGCACACAACGTGTAATCAAATAAGGCCCAAATAGCAAAGTTGCAAAGGCACCCCACCCCGATCATTCTTAGGCAGAAAGAAAAATACACAATTATCAATGAACACATAAAAGCTAAGAGAATTAATTGTCTCTTGGCAACCAACACTAGGAATGGCATATGCCTACATCCCTCCACAGCTGCCAACCATCGGTTAATTTCTAGCTTCCTTAATGATTCTCAATTTCGTTACCACACTTTTCAATTACCTGATGAATACACTCTTAAGGTGGTCGTTCGTGGCATCCCCGAGTCCATAGACCCGGAACCTGCTATAAACAAACTCCGCGAGAGCGGTTTTGAAATTAAATCATTCAAACGACTGGGTAAAAAAAACCTCTCATTTATGTGCAACTATCACGCACAGAAAAGAGCAAGGAAATTTTTAATATCGCGCGCTTAATGAGTCTCTGTGTCACTGTAAAAGTTAAACGTAAATCTAATGACATAATTCAACAAATGCACAGCACCCTACAAGTGTGTAAAATGCGCTGGCAATCATGATACAGCACAGTGCAAACGCGCAAAAAACCCCACTACACCAGCTAAATGCTTTAATTGCGGCGAAGCCCTTCCGGCTAGTTATCATGGTCGTTCAGTCCACAAAACCTTTGTTTTCGCAAGAAACAAGGCTAACCAAAATTCGCAAGCTGCGAACACAACACAAACCACACACCCACGCTCGCGTAACAACACACACGCTTCAGGAACCACAGGTGTGTCCTACTCCAGCAGGTAATACAACAAATAACGACTCAAATACCCCCCATGAAATCGTGAAAGATTTATTAAACGCGAACTCAAACGAAGAGTTTTATATTATGTTATTAAAATCTGTCGACAGAATCCGCGCTCAACATGGACCTTAATCCAATTGGGTCGCGTTTTTTCACGATTGCATTCTGGAATTTGGATGGCATTTATCATAAAAGACATGAACTTTCGGTATTCTTAAATGAATATAAAGTTGATGTCATGCTCTTAAGCGAAACAAATTTAAAGTCTCACCGTCGTATAAATTTTAGCAACTATTTCTCCTACAGAACAGACAGGTTGAACCGATCAGAAAGTAGAACAGCGATCCTTGTAAGAAGATCTCTTGTTCATTCCGAAATCGACACACCTGCTTCAACTTACTTCGAAGCAAATTCAGTTGTTGTGAATATTCCCGGTGCTAGAATATTTATTTTAGTTTCTACATACTTACCACTACAAAAATTCATACTACACAGTAATCTGGATGCACTATTGTCGGACCAATTGCCAACTATCATAGCTGGTGATCTCAATGCCAAGCACTTAACCTGGCACAGCCGCACTAGAAACACCAAAGGCAAAACACTAGATGGTTATATAACCCGTCATGGCCTAACTGTTCTAGGACCTGACGCTCCGATATGCTACTGCTCAAATGGTGCTTGAGGTAAGATTGATATAGCTATCCTGAAAAACGTAACGACAGGCAGATGTCACGGTGATCAATGACCTGTGCTCCGATCATTTACCTGTTTTAATGGAAGTTTCAACAGGTACTGCACTTTTTGACAGAAACAAAGTTGTTCGTAAAACAATCTGGCCTCTCTATCAAAAATACCTGTCAGAAACCATGGGCTCAATACCCATCATTGAAACAAAGGAAAATTTAGAACAGGCGATTGGAAACCAGACATTAAAAACGCGAGATGCGCTAATGGAAGCATCATATCAAATCACTCTGAGTCACAGAAGTTTCCTGGGATTGCCCCGAGCAATCAAAGATCTCATCAGGGAAAAGAAATTAGCCAAATATAGATGGCAATTCAATCGAGATCCGGCTGATAGGTGTTTTTTGAAAGCCATAACAGCCCCTGTACGTAGAGCTATTAGCGAACACAAAAATTTGTGTTGGCAAACTAAGTTGGAATCCACAGAAAAGAATCGATCTCTTATGTGGAAACTCAATAAACTTTGTATACACTGCTTTAGAGAAAGTGGAGGTGTTGGCAGACAGTCTGGAACTTCAATATTCCATAGACTATAAAGATGCAGATCTTGATCACGTGGAAAGTGTACATTCATTTGTACAGAAGTACCTGAGGAAAGCCCCCGAAGATCAGATAGATAGTGTGTCACCCTCACGCATCAAAGAAGTAGTGAAAAACTTGAATGCCAAAAAAGCCCCTGGTCCCGACAGCATTTCAAACATGGCACTAAAAGCTTATCCACAGAAGGCAATTATGTCATTAACCAGCATCATCAATGCGATTCTCCGTATGAGTCACTTCCCCGAATCATAATAACACTCCCACGATGTCAGATTTACCAAAAGAGCAAAAGATCCAAGGTTTCCTCAGAATTATCGACCCATAAGTCTTTTGAGTACTATTGGCAAGGTAACTGAGAAAATTATTTTGAACAAGCTACAGATACACACGGACAAACAAAATGTTCTGCCGATACAAAAGTTCGGATTTTGATCAGAACATTCAACGTGCCACCAACTTCTAAAGACCAAATCATTGCTGGATTCAACACAAAAAAGGCGACAGGGTCGCTTTTCTTTGATGTTGAAAAGGCATTTGATAAAGTCTGGCATAAACGGCTCAATATACAAATTAATCAGGTACAACTACGCCGCTAAGTTGGTTAAATTAATTGACTCCTATCTACATAACAGAACACTGTCTACCAAAATAGGCAACAACACATCTACACTACGCAACATCACAGCAGTAGTGCCCCAAGGGTCACTGCTCTCATCACTACTCTTTGATATATACGTTTCTGACATGCGAATACCTACAAACGGAGTCAAGATAGCACAATACGCGGATGACACAGCGTTTCTGTACTCGTCAATCTGCCCCCGCGTTATCACTACGCGGTTGCAAGATGCCACTGATGCTCTCGAAAGATGGTTCAGCACATGGCTCATCAGGATCAAACCTGAAAAAAGTACAGCTATCTTGTTTTCCAAACAACGCTTACAATCACGTACACAACCATACAAACTCATACACATAAATAATAAACCAATCCCATGGAAGGAATCGGTTAAACACCTAGATGTACACCTAGACCGTGATTTAACGTGGTCTCATGCCTCTTATAGGATGGAGAAATAAAATGAGTTTTAGAAATAAGTTACTGATGTACAAATCAACTATCAGACCGGTTGTGCTTTACGCCAGTGCTATTTGGGGATCCTTAATTCCACAATCGACGCGGAAGAGGATAGAAACCTTTCAAAGCAAAACTTTGAGAACAATCCTCTACACCGCGACGTACGTCCGTAATATCCAGATCAGTCGCGATTTAGATATTTCTTCACTAATCGATTACAATTAAAAGTGCTCTATTGAATTTTATAAGCAACTTGCTTGTAATTAAAACCCCGACATTTGCGGCTTAGCAGAGTTTGACTCGCACTTTTTAAATACAAACACCCAATCAACGTCACTGTTAATTGAGTACATTACGCAGAATTAAATTCGACATTACACCTCCCACACGCCTAATTGGCAGCGGCCTAGCCGCACTCAGTACTCACCCATCAACTTTCTCCAATTAAGAAGACAAGAAGTCAATAAGCGCATAGCGCTGAGCATTTCTCATACATATATCACCGATAAGGCTGAAGAAAAACAGTAATATCGTCCGGGCGATCGTTACTGCAAACGAAGCGACCGAAAAGAAATAAAAAGAAACAGCAACAGCCAATCAACAATGCGCTATTCGCACAACTCTTAAGCGAAATTAAAATAATCAATGAACGACTAACCGCCACTAAAAATGCCAACTCCCTGAAGAAAACTAAAAAGCCAAAAAGATCACCTACCGTTACCGATGTCGAAATGACAACCAGCGAGGATTCCGACTCGGACTCCATGTCGGTCAAAAGATCTACCACTTCCACGATACAACCTGAAGAACCGAATAAATTATGCAACAATGATACAACACCCGCAATAGATGTAGACTAGCAGGAATTCTAGCAGGCCAAAAAGAGGCGACACGAAAGGGCTCACCGCGCCAGCAGCAAAGATGATAATCCTTCAGATTTAAATTCAACTTCTATTCCCTCTAGGAGTAACAATGTAAATTATGTTAAAAAAAGTTATAATAAATCCTCCAAATGTCAAATCGAAAGTTCCCGTCCCCATTGTGCTGCATAACAAGAGCAAATACTTAGTGCTATCAGCCCGTTTCAAGGAGAACAGTATTAACATTAATAATAATAATGTTTATTAGTGCTCTCAAAAAAATGTTACACAAGTCAATCAAATTACACGTTAAAATACAATTGATAAAATATTTAAAACATATTAAAAATAAACATTGCAGTACGATTTAAATGTACTGAAAAGAAAAATATTACAGTTAAAAACAAGTACAAACACATTATTCTTAAAACTTAAACAAATTTTGCATTAACATAATAAATCGGTAAAATCGTTACTTAAATAATCCTCAAACGTAAAAAAAGCTTTTTTTAACAAATACTGTTTGACAACGTTGATAAATGTTTTAAACGGAAGATCTTTCACAGCCGTTGGAAGAGTATTAAAAAAATTTATTCCCAAATAACTCGGTCCATTTTGTGACCTTTTGAGTCTAGAGTAGTTGTTAACAAGATATTTTTTATTTCTTGTGTTATAGTTGTGTATGTCTTCGTGACCAGTATAACTCATTAAATGAAGTTTCACATGTTTTAGACATTCAAGTACAAACAAACAGGGCACAGTTAAAATATTCAACTCTTTAAAGTAATTGAATGTATCATCCCTATATCCAATATTAGCTATGATACGGATAGCACGACGTTGTAATCCAAATATTCGGTGACGCGATGTACTGTGACCCCATAATAGAATGCCATAGCTTAAGAGAGAATGACAAATACCAAAGTATGCAGTACGCAGCGTATTTAACGAAGCACAATTTGAGAGCAGACGTAAACAATATATGTTTCTGCTTAGTTTATTAGCTAGATATTGTTCGTTATCGCACCACAAAAGAGAACTATCAAGAGTGAGTCCAAGAAATTTCACAGAGTTGTTAAACTGTGGTGAGTTAACAGGCATTTTTTTTAATGAAAAACATATAGTAGCCATCTTAGCAGAATTAAGACATAATTTATTTGCGTTAAACCATATTGTTGCTTTGTTCTGTAAATCTGTACAATGGTTTATTGCCGTTTCAAACATTTGATCTTTTTGTATAAGAGTAGTGTCATCTGCAAATAATATAATGTTGGATTCTCCAATATATTGAGGCAAGTCATTGATAAAAATTAGAAACAACAAAGGACCAAGTACAGAACCTTGTGGAACACCTTGTTTAACAATTTGTTTACTAGAAATATTATATATATAGCTACTATTAGAATAGCTTAATAAGAAATCATGCGGAACACAGTCAAATGCTTTTGACAGGTCTAAGAAGGAAGCAATAGTAAATTCCTTATTTTCAAAACCATCTAGTATTAAATTTATTAGTTTGTCAATTGCTAATACAGTATTTAGTCCTTTTCTAAATCCAAACTGCGTGTTCGAAAAAAGCTGATTTTCATTAAAATACTGCACAATTTGTTGGTAAAGTAGTTTCTCTAGTATTTTAGAAAATACTGGTAAAAGAGATATTGGACGATAGTTGTTAACGTCGTCAATGTTTCCTTTTTTATGTATAGGAATAATGATCGCAATTTTCAAAGCATCGGGAAAAATTGAATTTAAAATACATTTATTAAAGAGTATCCGCCACCAACATTAGGGGCGGAATCCGCCTTCAACCTGCAACTGTTATTGATTACAGAAGAGCAATTGCTCTCATGGATGACAAGAAGGACATCCACACCTACCAAGGCAAAGATAACTTAATACTCAAAGTTGTTATTAAACATATTCCTGACAAAATCCGGGTGGACATAATCACCGCGGAACTAAAAGAGTTAGATTTTAAAATATTAAAAGCAACAATCATTTATATACTTCCTCGATTCCCTAAAAGCAACGAAATTTACAACCTGGCACGACTATTCAATTTAACCGTAGCAGTCGAAGCAAAAGGTTCCGGTACGCCGCAAATTGCTGCACATTTATTTATATGCATAAAATGCGCAAAAATCACGCTAAAAAAAAGTGCGCAAGCTGCGGCAGACCCCACCCTGCCAGCTACAGGCAATATCCGGTTTACCTCAAACAGACACCGCCTAAAGTTTCCAAGAAAACCAAGTCTCCTCAAGACATTTCAAGAACTCCTGCAGTTCTAACCCCTGCTCGGACGTCCCCTGAGACCTCCTACGCGCAGGCTACAACACCCCCCAACGGGACTAATAACTAAGATAACAGCTTCGCAAGCACCCGCCAACAAATACTAAAAGATCTATTCAACACCAATACTAGAACTAACTTCCTAGGTCATGCGATATTATCCGCGCCCAGTATGGATCATAATCCACGCAGATGGCGTCACCGAGAAAAAAGAGGAACTCGTCCTCTTTTTACAAGAACATAAAGTCAACATTTTATTACTATCCGAAACGTTCTTAAAGCCTTACAAAACATGCAACATCAGCAACTACTACTGCTATAGAACCGACAGGTTGAACAACGTGAAAGGTGGCACCGCAAAAAAATTGTAGGACGCGCTTGAACTAATGGCTAATCTACCTGGCAGCATAAGCAATATCAAATTCGTCAGCTTACGCAAATATCCTCTCGAGTTACCCCAAGCTGTCAAAGACTTTATCAGGGACAAAAAGTCCGCAAAAACCCGTTGGCATATCACCCGCGACCCGGCTGACAGTCAAGAGCTCAAACGCCTACAATCTTAAGTCCGCGAACAGATTCGCAACCACAAAGAGCTGTGCTGGCAGAGAAAACTGGAAATCATGGACGACGACAAACCCTTGATGTGGAAGATAGGGAAAGCTCTTCGCAAAAAGAGAACTCTTCTCCTCGCAATACACGGTGAAATCGGCATAGTACACACCATCGCCGAAAAAGCCGAGGCCCTTGCAGACAGTTTAAAACTGCAATGCACTCTATTATATCGCGGCATCCACCTAGATCATATAGATAGCTTAGGGCAGCCTCCGACACACCACTAGACAGCGTGACTCCCTCTCGCATCAAAGAAGTGATAAAACGCCTCCACATTAGAAAGGCCTCTGGACCAGACGGCATCCCAAACAGGGCATTAAAATCTTACACTCAAAAGACAATGGTCTACCTGACAAACATCATTAACGCGGTCCTTCGATTGAGTCATTACACCTGGGAAAGATCTCAAATTCCCGCAAAACTACCGACCCATCAGTTTGCTAAACACTATGACAAAAGTAACGGAGAGGATAATCATCCACCACGTGTTGCCTGCGCACCTATTTGGGTTCCGATCCAAACACTCGACAATCCACCAATTGGTGAAAGTGACAGATCAAATCATAGCTGGATTCAACTCAAGAAGCTCGACTAGCGCGATCTTCTTCGACGTTGAAATGGCTTTTGATAAGAACTGGTACAAAGGTTTTGTTTACAATCTACTGAAAGCAAACTAGATTGGTTAAACTAATCGTTTCCTTTTCACAAAACCGATAATTTTGCGTTAAAGTCAACGATAATATTTCAACTTCTCGTCCAATCAGTTCCGGGGTTTCGCAAGGATCCGTTTTATCACCTCTGCTTTATAACATCTATGTAGCCAGCACACCTATCCCGACCAACGGAGCCAGCATAGCGCAGACTGGCGCATTCGGATAAACTAAAAAAAAAAAAAAAAAAAAAAAAAAAGACGGCGGTCTTATTTACCAAACGCAGACATACCCCATTTCATCACTTTAAACCAGAAAGCAATCCCGTAGAAAAAAAAAAACATTAAATATATCGGCGTATCTTTTGTTAAAAGGTTGACTGACGTGGTGCTTGCACGCGAATTTATTGTAAAAATATAGGGTTAAGTGGAAGAACAGCTTTATAACTAAACTTTGCCTTTTTGTACATTTTAATGACAAATAAAGAACGCAATAATAATAATAATACAATACAACAGGCCCGTATGGCACTTCACAAGCTCTAGCCATTCATAGGTCGGCAAAGCAACATTAGTATTAAAAACAAACAAGTTAATCTACACTAGCGTTATTAGACCTGTTGTTATGTACGCCTGCCCCATTTGGGGTATTTTTAACAAAACGAAGGGGATGCGGATAGAAGTCTTTCAAAGCAAGACTTTGAGAGCAATCTTTAATGCCCTTCCTTACGTCAAAAATACAGTTATCCGCCGGGATCTCGGCATTCCTTCAATCCTTGACTATATTAAATTAAGCTCTCACAAGTTTTTTGAGCAAATAGCTCATAATTCACATAAAGACATTAATAGTTTGGAGCGTACGATCACACTATCATGTATAAATTTAAACATCCAGCTAGCATCACTGCACCACCCGTGACAACGATTTAGTCACGCTCAAACTGAAACACCACCAGGTAACTCTGAAATAATAATAAAAACAACTTGCCTGATCATGCAGGCAAACAACGCATAATATGATGGAAAAGATTCTTTTAAGAAGATCGATAAATGTGGAGAACAGTAATAGTGTCAACTGCCAGAAGCCGACTAGTAAGCAGATCAAAGACAAATCGCTCCAGTAGTAATTGCAATTTTCATTGTAAGCACAGCCAGCTGAAATCTAACTTTTCTTACAGAGGGTGATGGCTGCTGCAATAGCACTTGTAACTAGAGCAGCAGCTCAAGACCATCACCAAGAATAAAGAAGGAAGCCGGGGACGTCCTGACCGGCTTCTCACCGAACGAGAAGAAGAAAAATAAGAAGAAGTTCCAAGCAAGATACAAACCCGGCACCAACGCCAGAGTGACCTCCTTGACCCACCAAGTCCAGAGGATGAAGGGCCAGATGGCCTCCATGGCGGCCACTATTGAATCCCTCAATCAGAGGATTATTGACATTTCTGCTTCATTTCAGGTTTTAACCGATTACGTGACGGCGATTAAAACCAACTCATCCACCCCCATCACCAAGGTAGAAGTACCGGAGATGGAGCTAATAAACCTGGGAGCCTTTACCTGCGGGAACAAACGCCGTCACGACTCCACCCCCTCCGATGATGAATCAGATCTAGAAGATCCAGGCCACGCACCCGACGCCCCGCCCTTAACCACCGACGGACGATCAAAAGATACGAAAAGATTCATCTTGATCGGACAAAAGTAGACGACCGCCAAAAGGATTAAGACTACGGGTTAGTCTTTTCTAACTCTTGCTAAAGGGCCATCAGCGGCTTTTCTCGCCGGCCGCTTAGGCCAAAAGACAAAAAACCCTTCTGCCCCAAAAGGGGACCCCCTTCACAAAAATGAAGTTACGGCCAGTTCAAAATCATGAGGTTAACCACCCTTCTTGGGTTAAAGGTGGCAGTGGAACCCAAGAAACGTAGACGCGGAAGTCCGCAGTGTCACAAATGCCAATGTATGGGCCAAACGTTGCTTTGCAAAAGTCTAGGTTTATAGAATCTGTTCGGGGTCCTATCAATCGATGGCCTGCCCTAAAGACACGTCTCCAAGGTGTGCTCTTTGTTCTGGTCAGCACCCCACCAGTTTCAGAGGCTGCTCTTCGTATCAAAGAATGTTGGCCTCGCACGGCTAGATGCTCCCATAAGTAATCCATCGGTTAGTTTGTAAATTTTGTCATTATATGTAAATATTGTTTCAGATGTTATGAATTTTGTTAGTTGAATTATATCACTAATTTCTTGTTTGTCCATGTTTTTTGATGTTAGAGTGTTATGGAGAGCAGTAATAGTATCAGTTATAGGGATATTAGTGTATAAGTTTGTTATGTCGAAGGAGATAATAGTATCTGTAGGTTCTATTATGATGTTTTTTAGGTTGTTGGCTAACTCTATGGAATTTATGGTGGTGTGTTTGTGTCTAATTTGTATGTGTTTAGTCAATATGTTTGTAAGTAATTTATCAATTTTGCTGGTTGGGGATTCTATTATAGATACTATGATGGGTATGTTAGATTTATGTTTTTCTGATCATTTTTCATTGCAATTTTTATTGATAACGCTCACGTCTTTTTTTAGGCACGTTTTGCACGTGTGGATTTCCTACCCGTTTTGTCTGTTTATATTAAGTATCTTAAATCTTTTCATCAAGGCGTGAAATTAATATTCCATATCGCTGACTGTGCTACCGTTCGAGGAGGTATTTCTGGACGTAGAAATTATCTTGAATCTTGACTTGGACAAACGCATGTGTTTGGATAGAAATCCACGTGGATCTTGATGATAACGGCAGTAACACCTAAGCTTTTTGTTTTTATTAATTACTATTTTCTTTTTATTTATCTATCTCTCTCTAAACCGTGACGTCAAGTGGGTGATAAGCAGTGTGCGGGTAATTACCCGAAAAGCGGAAATCGAAAATATTTAATGTCAGTTCCTTTTGTTTTTTGTGTATGATTTGTGCACATATACACATAACAAGTTTATCCAATTTATGTAAAAAATAGCCTTCCAAAAAACCGTAATAATTATTTTCTTGTTAACTCTAATAGTAATTAGTAATTAATATTTAACTAATGATATTGCAGCATGTCTTTGATATTAAGGATTAACTTAAAATGTCTTTTACTTCCACATTAATGTATTTTTTGTTAATTCTAATTTTGTTAATAATAATATTTAGAAAACTTTTTATTTAGCAAAATTTAAGTAAAATAAACATTTGTAACAATGGTAACAACAAAAGTTCTTAAAATAGCTAACATGAGCGTTGATGCAAGCTTGACAACGCACTAAAAAAAATCATAAACTGCTTCAAAATGTTGTGTTTTGAATGTGCTGCATTTGCAATTATCTCTTGTAGCTGCTCCGCGTTGTTTATTGGCTCCGCATAAATAAATTGTTTCATATGACCCCACACATAAAAGTCCAATAGATTTAGATCAGAAAATTTTCCATCTGATTTTTGATAAATTATGCTTATAAACCAGCATTTAAACAAGGTGGTAAGATGTGTTAACTGAAAATCTTTGTTAGTAAACTCGTACCCTAACTGCTTACGGATTTTCTAATGACCAGATATGCTCATTATGTATATTGTTAAAGCCATTCGTAAACATAGATTCATCGCTCCACAATATTGAACTAAAAAATTACGATCTTGTTGATGTCGTTTAAGAAGCCATTGAGAAAATGCAAGTCGTTGTGCTACGTCGTATAATGATATGGGTGCAGAATTTAACTATTTATGGTTTTCTAGACAAACTTTTTAGATAGTTATAAACAAGCCAAAATTTGCTTCGTCAACTATTTATTTCTTTTCTGCCACGGTGTGCTGTTGATATGGACCTCTACCACGGCGATTTCCAATTACAAATTCAAGGAACCTTCAAAATGCGTCCGAAAATACGAGACGAGAATGCCTTCTGTCGGAAAATCTTAATTGATACTCGTGACATGCAGCTAGGGCATTACCATTACAGAATCCGTAAACAAAAATGATATCTTCGTATACTGTTGAACAGCATTTTTATCAAATTTTACTAACCAAACCAAAGAAAACGATTTTGACAAGTAACCAATGCACACTTGTTAAAGTAATGTTGTTTTATTTGTTTTTTATATGCTAAATAAAAAGTTTTTTAAATATTGTGTATTTTTTATCTCGAAAACAAAACGAGATAGACAAAAATTATTACTACTATTTTTTTAAATTTATACACATATACATGCCAAATATGACTTATGGATATGACAAGTTAAATATTCCCACATATGCAGACATTTTTATTACTGTTCATAGTCCTACACAACACTACACATAACTGTATATATGCGTACTTAAGAGTCCAAGGTGTATCAAAAGTTTGCGAATATGATGATCTTGTAGTAGTACTGGCACTGCAGATTGGATAAACATTGAAAAGACTGTATCAAAAATCTTCTATTTTTGCATGGTTTTGGTTGTATGCAGTTTTTTTTTCTAGTGAGTAGAACTTTGATGGCGTGGAATTCTTCTTTTCCCTCAGGAGGATGGTTCTTGCAGCAACCATTTTATTGTCGAAGTCGGTATTTTTTTATCTTCTTTCCCATTGAAACTGGCCAATTATCGTGTATACCACTTTGCCATTTGGTGTTTCCTCTTGTACAGCAGGCATTATTCTACATGTTGATCGTTACGCTTGGTTGGAATGTCCTTGACCCTTCTTTACTTGGGTGCAGTGAGTGTGTTCACATTATTTAATCATAAAACACAAAACACAACACAAAAACAAAATAATTACAGAAAAAATCAAATATCAAAACAAAACAACTAATAGTAATTTAGATTTATTTTTTCGAAACTGAATTTAAAAATGAAAATGTCCTTGAATAAAATTGCTATTCAACTGTTTAATTAATTAATTATTAATTTAATTAATTAATTAAACATTTTATTCCAGCATGGACCCCGACGGCAAGATGTCGGACCGGGAGATTCTGGAGCTAATGTATGCCGTAGTGGAGAAGAACGAGATGATCATTGAAAACCAGGCGAAGAAGATCCACTCGCTAGAATCCTAACTCATGGCAATGATGGAATGCCAGACGAAGAGGATTACCGAGCAGGACGCCCAGGTTAAAGCGATCTGAAGAAATGCTAAGGAGGCGAAGGCCGCCATTAACAAAATGGAAACCTCCATCAAATCCACTTTCGCCGAGCTGCCCATCCAGCTCACACCTCCAACGGCACCAGCCTCGACCACCACCAAAGAGGCCCCAATGGAAAACTGCAACCAGGTTGCAAGCGCGACAGCGGCCCCCCAGGCCCAGGCCTCCCTCAAGAGACCTGCCGCCGGACCGCCCGACTCCATCTCCACCGAGGAAGAAGAAATGGAAACCGCCCAAAGCGAGGTCGACCTCCACCAAGAAGACCCGTCCGAAAAGGACAAATTCATCTTGGTCGAAGGGAAGAAAGCGAAGTCAAATAAGATGAGGAAGGAACTAGGTGAGCCCTCTCAACCTTCTTGCTCAGCCGGCCCCACACGTCAGGTGCCTTCACCAAGGCCAAAGGGTCTTCAACCCGGCCCGCCCCTAAGGCGAAGCCGACCAACTCTGGTCCGGCTACTTGCACCTTAGGCCAGTCAACACAGCCGGCGCCCACAGTGGGAGCCGGTGCACGCCGCCCTCCTCCTATTACCATCCATGATAAGGATGTGTACCTAGGGCTAAAGGCGACCTTCGAGTCGTTAAACAACACCATTGATCGCGCAGTAAACGTGGTCGATGGCATTTGCCTGCACCCCCTAACGCAGGATGACTTCAGGGCGGTGATCGATTATTGCACAGAGCATGACATCTTTCACCACACCTACCAACTAGGGTCCGAAAAGACCTTAAAATACGTTATTCGGGGTGTGCCCACCTGCATTAAAGTTGAAATAGTGCAGGCTGAGCTCATCGCTCAGGGGTACACCCCAAAATTGACTACACGAATGGGAAGGAACGGGAAAGACTTTCCAATGGTGTACGTCCAGCTTCCCCAGGAAGCCAAAAACAGAGAGAAACTGTCTCTAACTAAGTTGCTTGGGCTTCGCGTGACCACAAAGGTCAAACGCAAAGGCCCTGAGATTGCACAATGTCACCGTTGCCAACGTTACGGCCAAGGGGCATCCCGGTGCAACGCACCATATCGGTGCGTCAAGTGCGCTGGAGCTCATCCGAGCGCCGGTTGCACTCTTACCAAAGAGAGCGGCCATTTAGCAAAATGCGTCGCGTGTGGTGGGGACCACACGGCAAGTTATAAGGGCTGCCTGGTTTACCAGAAACTAAAGGCTAGCCGCAACAGCCAGGCCACCGGTAAGACACCTGCTCCCCGTAAGCAGTCTCGTGCTCCACCACGGAGCGGTCCCAACGCAAGCGGGGAGAAATCCTTTGCACAAGCTGCGGGATCGGCGCCAAGCGCCTCTCTTCTATCAGCTAAAGATCAGCTGTTGCTTCGCTTATCGCAACCAAGTAATGACTTCGTCAAGCTACTAAAAGCTTCTAAAGTTCTATTAGACGACTAGACGTCTAATAATTTCAGACCCGGCCCGTCAGTCTGAAACTCAGACGTAGAAGTGGAACTAGATTCCACTCATTCTAGGCACACCTATATGGTTGGCACACATGTGCATTATGTAAATATTTCCCGTGTTGAACACACAACCATTCAGGAAGGCAATGTCCCAAAAGGACGAACTTCCAGCAGTCAAAGTCGGGGGGAGTTTAGTCAGTAGGCGCTCAGTAGCACTTTGCGAATCTTTAGAAAAATTCTCCTCCTAGCACCAAAAAAAAAAAAAAAACCTATTACAAGATTTAGGAGTTTATGTGGCGAAGTTCCACAATGAAAATGTTTTAGGTGGAGGTCATTCCAAATATTTTAATAATTGGGAAAAGCTTGGACCAAATGTGAGGAAATGAGATTCATCTTCGAAATGCATTTATACTGCAGCATGCCAAAATGAACCTTGTAAGTTCTTATCATTTGCTGGATCAAGTCCTGACATCGATATTTCAAGCAATTATACTTTCAAGAACCTTGCCAAATATCGAATCACCTCAAACTTATTAGTGCTTGATTGTCAAAATGTTTAAATAAATAGTAATATTTTATATTTTTCTCATTTTTTTTTTATATCAGAAATTAACTAATTTATTATTTATGATTTTTTATTAAAATTTTATTTTGGTTACTTATAATAAATTTTTGTAAAATTATTTATTTATTTATTATTATGCTTTATTTCTTTTTTAAAATTTCTGTTGCATGCAATTTGTGTTTATTTGTTTTGACTATGAAAAACGGCTAATGATTGAATAGCTTGGGTACTTGGGCTCAAATCCCGGTTAAGGTAAGTATGTTTGTTTATGTACAGGTTTCTTTAAAAACATAATTGCTGGCTAAGACGCATGGCCATAAAATAAAAATAAGTAAGTATGTTTATTTGTTTAGGTAAGTATCACTTACAGGAGAGATTAAAAACAAAATAATGCGAGTGCACGTGTGTAAGTAATTAGCATTTCCAGAATGTCAATTTATTAGATTTAACAAAACTACGGTTGATTCAAATTCAATTTTTATATAAAACGTCTTCAGATGGCAGTTTTGTATATGAATCTATCTACTGATATTGTTTGATTGGTTAATCTAACCTCCAAAATGTTATTTTTTTAGATTTAACAAAATTACAGAGTACGGATGATTTAAAGTTAATTTGCTCAAAATTTCTTCAAATAAACCATTTTTTTCTTTATATGAAACGTCTTCAAAAGAGAATTCTTTGTATGATATCACCTATTGGTATTGTCTAAATAATCAATATAACCTCCAGAATATCAATTTATTAGATTTAACAAAAATACAGAGTACGGATGATTCAAATCAAATTTGCTCAAAATTTAAAAATATAATTAATCTCAATACAGTTTGTAGGAAACTTAATATACACGAAAATGTTCTGTTGCACTTATGCCTACGTCCGTTTTATCATCCTTTTCTCATCATATCAATATATTTTTATGTCTAGTCTGTTATTTATATATTTTTACAATTTGATATATTATATACATGCCTGCCGGTAAGACGTTGTTTGCACCGTCGTGACTATAATTAAGTGATTTTTCTTAGCTCTTACGGAGTTATGTTTGAATACCAAAAAAATCTCAAAATTTGGTTATGATTAAGTGTAAATGGAGCAGCAATCACAAAAACTACCAAACAAGAGGTAAAATCGGTTCAAGCGACAACAGAATTTCTGAAATAAGTTTTGTTTACTATACGGTGTTGTTGTCTACTAGATTTTATGTTTTCAAAGTAAATGTCAATAACTAGAAGGTCATACAAAAAGATATGTCAAATAATCTTATAAAATGATTTAAAATAAAATAAAAATTGTATTCAATATTTTGAAATAAAACCAAACTTGGATAATTTTTTGCACAAAATTTGCAATAAAAATGAGTACTGTCAGTTTGTCATTTAAAATCTTAAAGATTATGCGTTCAGAAAATGATTAAATTTTCATCACTTGAATTTTTTTATTTTAGATTAATTGGACTGATATCTTTTTTCTCTGCATTGTATAACCTTCTAGTTGATGACAATTGATTTGGAAACATAGAATGAAGTAGAAAACGACATTGTATAATAAAAAAAGTTTATTTCAAAAGTTTTGCGTCGATTTTATCTCTTTTTACTGGTTTTTGCGCTTGCGGCACCATTTAGACTCAGTGTATCGGCACCAAAATTAAAAATGTATTTTTTTTTTGGTATTTGAACATAATTCTGCCCAACGCTCATAAAAACTAAAAATTTCATAAAAAAAGATAAACAGCGCTAACAAAAGTTAAACAACGGCTGAAGCGGTCACAAGTTGGATGGGTGTCTCCAACGCAAGTTCGAATGTTACTGACGCGATAGCCACTCGGAATTTTTTATCTGTAGAATTGTTTTTAATGTCACCCACCTGCCTGAATTGTAATATACAATATACAGGGTGTCCGAAAAATACGTGTACAACGTTTGACGACAGACTCCTGACGTCAAAATAGGTCGATCTAAGCCGACTTAGTTATATCCAAACTTGTCTCGTTTAGCCGTCAAAAATTTGTAAATATTAAAAAGAAATTACCTGTAACAATAATTTTTTAAGTGACCTTGTTGCTATGGCGTTTAATAATTTGACAATTATTGACAAATTGTCACCAGTCTATGAAATTTACTCAAGTATACGATCAACATTCTTGAATTACAAGTTCATTTTACCATAAAAAATGGAAAATTATACAAACTCTCAGAAAGTTGACATGCTCCTGGTATACGGGTTTTGTCAAGGAAATGGGCGTCAGAGTGTTAGGGTTTACATGGAGAGGTTTCCTAACCGTCGAATACCAAACCACCAAACATTTGCCAATATCTTCGGGAAACGGGCAGTTTTGAGAAAAAGTTTGAAGGCAGGGGTCGTATGCGAACAACTCGAACTGTGGAAACAGAAGAGATGATTCTGGAAAGAGTTGAAGAAGAACCAAGTACCAGTACCCGTCTCTTAGAACGTGAGTTAAATGTTCCTAAAACGATTGTCAATGAGGTTTTAAGAGAACAGTTGTTACATCCTTACCACATACAAAAAGTCCAGGAACTTTTACCGACTGATCCCCCCATGCGGCTTACATTTTGTCAATTTATTAGAAACAAAAGAATCCTTGTTCCAAATTTTTGTAGAAAAATTATGTTTACTGACGAGGCATGCTTTACAAGATCTGGGGTAACCAATCTGCACAACGAACATATTTATTCCGATGAAAATCCACATGCCATTAAAGTTGCACATCATCAGCATCAATTTAAAATTAATATTTGAGCAGGTATTATTGATCACTACCTTATTGGTCCCATTGTTATTCCAGACAGGTTAGATGGAAATATTTATTTAAATTTTTTGCAAGACACTTTACCAATTCTTCTGGAGAATTTGCCCCTTTTACTTCGGAGGGAAATGTGGTATATGCATGATGGTGCCCCGCCCCATTTTTCCGTTGCCGTTCGGCAATACTTACATCATCAATATCCCAACCGATGGATTGGAAGAGGCAATGATGCACCAGTAAAATGGCCACCACGTTCTCCTGAGTTAAATATGTGTGACTTCTTTTTGTGGGGCGCTATTAAAACAGAAGTTTACAAGACTCCGGTAAACACACGCGATGATTTATTGCAGCGGATTTTAAATGCAGGCAACCATTTTAATAATCCCGAGACATTAGATAGGGTCCAATATCATTTTTTAAAGAGTGTTAATAAGTGTATTCAGCAAGATGGCGGTCATTTTACACATTTGCTTAAGTAATGTTTTTGTTTTACTTAGTTTCTTACAATAGATACTTTCAACTTTGTTATACTTTTGTTTTTTTTTACGCCCTCTACCGGCTAAACGAGACAATTTTGGATATAACTAAGTCGGCTTAGATCGACCTATTTTGACGTCAGGAGTCTGTCGTCAAACGTTGTACACGTATTTTCCGGACACCCTGTATATATATATATATATATATATATATATAATATATAATAAAATATATATATATAATATATAATAAAGTATATATAATAATATATATTATTTAAATTGATGTACAATTTTATAACTCTTAAATAATAATTAATATTTTAACTGCTTATAACCTATGTATTTATTAAAAACCATAGACAGCTAATTAAACATATGCTTACTATTGATATTTATAACAAATAAAAACATTAAGCATACTACTTTATATTTATTCTCCGAGATGTTCATAAAATAATTTTATATAACAGATTTTTGTTAAATTAAAATTTCTTACACTTTCGTCAATGTTTATCTTTGAATGTCTAATATATGTTAAAACTAATATCCATAATTACAGCACCCACGCTGAAATTCATTTGCATGACACACGAAATAAAAATCACATATACCCACCTGCGTCCAGACTACATAAATCGAATAATTGTTTTGGATATTATGGTATCAAGTTTTTTAACAAGTTAAATAATGTTAATAATGTTTTATTTTATATGTAATAATGTATCAAATGTAATTAATGTGTAATCTATGTATTATTATATCTTTATATGTACTTCTGACTTGTGTAAAATAATGTTTTTTTATATACTGCACGAATAAACAATTATTATTATTATTATTCTGTTAATAATTTATTGGGTGTTATTACAAGTAGTAAATCTGATAATGACAAAAACAACAATAAACATACAATACATCGGCCCAAAATAAATTTCAGTTTTAACAACCAAATAATTAAAATAATAATATTTAATTAATGTTTTAAAAACATAACATAAAGAAATAGTATAGCAATTATTTTAACTTTTATTATATAACTGACAACGGTGAGATAGCTCAGTTAT
This sequence comes from Tachinus rufipes, assembly GCA_963932245.1. Lineage (NCBI taxonomy): Eukaryota > Metazoa > Arthropoda > Insecta > Coleoptera > Staphylinidae > Tachinus > Tachinus rufipes. The sequence goes on from OZ010747.1 coordinate 58,143,142, forward strand.
AGAGCGTTAGTGTACCACGCTAACAGTCCCGGGTTCGATACCCGAATATGACTAAAATAATAACTTTGCTCTTTATCCACCGGGGTGATTCGGAAGTCACTTAATTAGCCGTTGGTCCCATCAACCCCCTTCAAACAAGTCGTAAGACTTCTGGGGCGATGTAAAATAGCTGTAAAACGCGAAATAAAAAGAAAAAAAAGAAAGACAAAACAATCACAGGGCAAATTATTTTTATATGGAAAAATCAGATTGTTGTAATTGCCAAAACCGAACAGTGAGCAAACATTGCATACTTTCTTAATTTTCTATATAGCCTCTATAACATTCGAACATGCTGCCGTGCTTGATCTTTTCAGACCGATTCTTTTTCCCACAGAACTCATAGTACGAGAGCTAGCAACGTTTTTGAAAAACCATTTTAGTTCGGCTAGTTTTTGAATAGTTTCCATTCTTATTGACGATAGGTTAAGACGTCTGGCAGCTTGGAGCGGTTGCGTATACTTCGTAGCGCAACCTCCATGACGAGGTAAAAATTGAGCATTTTCAAAACATTTTTAGACAAAAAAAATTCATAATTTTCTATCTAACTATACCATTCCAAATCAATGTTGCCAGACAATTTTGCCATTGTTAACATCGTTAAATTGTAATTAAAAAATAATAATTTTAAAAACAATTTAAAATGTCTGGTAATTTAATATATTGTAATTCTATGATAAAAGAATATACTGTTAATTTGCCAGAGAGAAATTCGGTTGTTTAATAAGCGAATTGGTCATCCAGGAAAGAATAGGTGAGTTGGATGAGCGCGGCATGCAATTCCTCGGGTGCGGGACAGAGATAACAACCAAATTTTTGGCTGGCAAATTAACAGTATATTCTTTTATCATGGAATTACAATATATTAAATTGCCACATTTTAAATTGTTTTTAAAATTATTATTTTTTAATTAATTATATTATGTCGGACGCAATGTTAAAATAAGAATAAAACTTAAATAGTTACAAAACATAAAAAAGGTCACGTAAGGGTGACAAGTGCACGTCGCAGGGTATAAAATCTTAAAAAAATCCACTTTAACTTCGTTGGCGTGCCGCAAAATACGTGTAGATGCAGAGTGCATTGCATAATCAGTGCGTTTAAACGGTATATGTAAGTTTAATAAAAAAAAAACGAAGGTTTAAAATCAATTAACCAAACCCAATCTAACTCCAAAGCGGCCAACCAAATACAGACAATTGTTTCGGTTTTCTCAAATCCTCATCAGTGCATCTTGGTGGTACGGCATCGCTTAATGGTGAAGAATGAATTCGAATAATTAATTTATGTGCTCTTAAACACAAGGTAGGATAATAATTGATAGTGCAAAGTAATTGTAGCTCTATCATGTTGCTTCAACCAAAGAATCGAAATCATCGATAAAACTTCAGTATAGATTTTAAACCTTTGTTTTTTATTAAACTATATTTGATTGTCTACCTCTTTAGACATTGCAATTTGGTTGCCAGTTATGATACTGAAGTTTTACCGCTGGGCCACGAGCCATGACGCTATGAGCGTAAACGCTCGGCGCTGCAAAAAGGAGCGTCAAGCGTCCAATTCAAATGCATGAGTTTATACGTACCAGGCCACGAAATAGCGCTGCAAGACGCAGCGTCGTTTGCTTCTAGCGAAACAAACACGAGCGTCCGTTGCGTTTGACGCTCATCTTATAAGCCTCTTAAAAACAATTTAATACAAAAAATCAAGTACGTACACAATAAAATTTGACTGTTTATACCGTTGGAGCGTATTATTTGACCGTCAGCGTCTGAAACATCGGTTTGTTTCAAACGCTCCTAAATACAGACGCCAGAACGTTTTCTTTTTAATTGATTATTTTGTCTAGATTGTAATTATAAAAAAAAAATGTATTTTATCATTATTATGATTTAACATATTTAACTATATTGAATTAAATAAAATATTATTAAATTTTTTTTTGTAAAATTATTAGTTAAGTAAGAAAATAATGTATAATTTTATGATATGTTTGTATAGGTTTTGCACTATACATATAAAACACATATTGTCGGCTTTCAAAATTTTATATTAATAGTTAATAATGAAGAATTTAAACTGGCATAATTTTAGAATGGATAAAACCTACATTGTTTGATAGATTATATTCTATTATCAAGTTTAGTTTGCCAAAGCCAATTCTGCCAAGATTTTGGGTTTTTAATTATTAAATTTGAAGAAATAAAATTTAAAACTATTATTATTCATTAACTTGAAAAGCTAGAAGAACAAAGCTAGAAAGCTTTGATTATCAAATATCACAGGGTTTTACATGTCATATTCTAAATGACAAATAAGTAAATAAAATTATTTTAAAAGTTAATTAGTTTAGTTTTTAAAATAAATTTAGTTTTCCCGCGTTTCGTAATTTTCTGTTTGTAAATATACTTTTTATATATTTAAAATTTTGTACATACAACTTATATTGAAAAGTAAGATTAATATAATTTACCTTTAACAGATTTATTGGTAGAATGTATAAAATTTGAATTTAAAAAAATTAAATTTTTTATATAAACAGATATAAAGGTAGCATAACCTTAAATAGAAATGTCAAATATAATAAGGAATTGACGCTACTTGTGTATAGACGCTATAAGCGGCAAGATTATTTTTGTTTTTTTCCGCATTCTATGATTTTTTGATTATGTAAATAATTTACATTTTCAAAATTTTGTATATTTTGAAAAGTAACATTAATATAATTTATCTTTAATAAATATATTGGCAGAATAAATATGTAAATTTTAAAAAAGTGTTAAAAAGTTTATATAAACAAATATATATGTATCATAACGCGGTCATTTGACTTATTGAAATATGACATGTAAAACTATGTGATTTTTGTTACTATCTAGCTTTATTCTCCCATCTTTTCACGTTAATGATAAAAAATAATAAAATTTTAATTTAAATTTCATTTCTTCAAACTTAATAACTCAAAATCTTGGCAGAATTTGTTTTGGCAAAATAAACTTGATAATTGAATATAATTTACCAAACAATGTAGGTTTTATCCAATTTTAAAAATTATGCCAGTTTAAATTCTTCATCTGCCAGTACTAATAATATAATATTTTGAAAACTGGCAAAATGTGTTTTATGTAGTGCAAAACTTATACAAACATATCATCAAATTATACATTATTCTTTTTACTTAACTAATAATTTTACAAAAAAATATTTAATAATAATTTATTTAATTCAATACAAATTTTATTTTAGACAAAATTATCAATTAAAAAAAAAACGTTCTGGCGTCCATATTTAGGAGCGTTTGAAACAAACCGATTTGTTTCAGACGCTGATGCTCAAATAATACGCTCCAACTGTATAAACAGTCAAATATTTTTGTGTACGTACTTGATTATTTGTATTAATTTGTTTTTAAGAGACATATAAGATGAGCGTCAAGCGCAACGAACGCTCGTGTTTGTTTCGCTAGAAGCCAACGACGCTGCATCTTGCAGCGCTATTTCGTGGCCTGGTACATATAAACTCATGCATTTGAATTGACCGCTTGACGCTCCTTTTTGCAGCGCCGAGCGTTTACGCTCAGAGCGTCATGGCTTGTGGCCCAGCGGTTAGACTTGCTTTCGCATACGTTCTTTACAGATCGGCAGCACTAACAATTATCTCCGTTACCTATTATGATGTAGTTATAATTCCCTCCCTCAATAATTGCATTTCACAGCAGAAAAGTTTTTACAATAAAGAAACGTTTGCAATGACAATATTCAGTATTGTAATACTATAACCCTAACGATCAACCATCATTCAATTTTAAAAAACTATAAGAAAGTGAGCAAAATTCCGCAGTCTACCAGTTTCACATATAGAGATTAAAAAAAATCTCCATTTAGGACAACAAAAGTACTAACATAACTGGGTTTCACTGATGAGATCGTTTCGACAAACGATTCATGATACCTTTGGCCATAAATTATGTGGTACACAAAAACAAACAAATAGTGCGGAGGATGGCTTCCTATAACACCCACAAGTTTAAATTTTGCACTCAACGGTACACATAAACTAACAGACAAAGGATGTTTTACAATTTACAACAACCTCGGGACCGGAAAACAAACTCCGCCATGTTTCGCCTGAAAACAAAAAGCTGACAATCAAAAACAAAATCCCAACAAATGAACCCCTCATTTGTAGTTTTAAAAAGTACAATCTCCACTTTTTGAAATTATTGAGTTAGCAATGCCATCTTGTAGCAAATTACCCACACTACAACGTAATACTAACTTTATTTTCATACAATACAATAAAATTGAGTTTTATTTTATTTTTTTAACTTAAGAAAAGATTTTGGCAAGATTCAGTTTAAAAGGACATCCAACCTGTAATATGATTTATTTTGATAATTTATTGATCAAATTAATTTAAATTTATAACAATGTTAACAAATGTTTTGTAAATAACTCAAGACGCACAAAAATCAGTTTTAAAAATTACTTTAGTTGTGACGGTTTCTGAAAAATTGAATACAGTAAAGATTGTACCTTTTGAAACTACACCCCTCAAACAAATACATGTTCAAGAACGTCCATTTGAACCGTTTTACTTTAAAGCTCTTCAATTATAAATCATTGATTATAATCAAATAGTTTTTTTTTGTGAGGTAAGCTAGGGTAAGGCCAAAATGGTTTTTATACGCGCAGTGCACAGCAAGTAGAAGTGTGAGGAAAATTGATACATTAAACTACGCCATTTTAATTACTATGGCGCAGTGGGATATGCAGCACTATTTGTGTAGGTTTGTGTACGTCGACATTTCAATATAAAAATATACAAAACTGCTGATGCATAGCCCTTGAGTGATGGTCTGTTAGTCTGTTGCTAAACTTGGCTTAATTGGCCCAGATTGCTACATTCAAATAATCATGAACTTTCCGGTGCCAGAACTACAGAAACAAAAAATAGATATTATGAGTGTATAGTTTTAGCAGGATAGAGCCAGGGCCCACATACATCAAGAACCTCAATCAGAGTTCTTTGGGAGATTTTTCAGGAACGAATCATTTCACGTTGAAGCAATGATGTGCCCTAGCATCATCGTTTTCCTAACCTAACGGCTTGTGATTTTTCTTGTGAGGTTTTCTGAAATCCCGTGTCTATGAAAATAAGCCTTAAATATTGGAAGAGTTGAAAGATACTATTTGCTATAAATTCCAGCAAATTAAACGAGTACTGTTAGAAGATGTTATGAGCAACTTTGAACATTCAAACAAATTTGCATTCGAGAAGGAAGTTGTCATTTAAAAGATGTTATTTTCCGCACTTAGTTAAATAAAATGGCATTCTGTAACTAACATTTCAATGTCAATAAATAAACAATTCATGTAAAATTAACCAAGTACTCATTATTTTAAAACCATTCGGTTCCTCTGAATCACCTTGTATTTGTTCTTTCTATAATTAAAATTCACTTGTTGACGTTGTTTACATTTTTATACATTTTTAAATGATTTTAAAATATCACTTAATTAATTTTCATCCCGTGATAGGAAGCCATGGGAAAGAAGGAAGTAAAATTCTCATTTTAGCTAACTTGCTAATTGACAAATGAAACGGTCTATTAAGTAAGATAAAGGTGAAGTAAGAATAACAGTGGCAAAAGGAAAGCACTTATTATCGCCACGTTTACATCTTTTCGAACTTAACTATTAAAGAAAACAATGTGGTTTACATTTACCCACATAATCCTACATATTATATAAACAAATTTATTTGCTTCGTAAATTATACGTATACAGGTATGTATGTATGTATTTAGTACAGCTTGCATAATGAAACGCATGAAATAGCAACTATTGCAATAACTCTCGGCGTTATAAAGTCAGAAAATGCTTGAATTTTTAACTAATACATTCACGCAAATGAAAATACGCAAATACATATATCTGCCTTAGAAATAAATATTTGTAAAAAAGACCTTTTCAAAGATATAACTATGTATCACAACAAAAAGTACAGATTTTCTCTATGATATAGAGAGTAACATACATACATATATGTATGTATAGGACTTAATTTTATTGTCGAATATGTTTTTATTTAAGTTTTGTTGGAACAAAAACCTTATAAAAAGATAACACGAGAGGGTACTTTGTTTAATACTAGGTAATACATATTTTAATTAAATTCTTCCAGCATCATACATAATAATAGAATATATACTTATGGCGTTTTGGTTATTCAAGCAATATAAACTTTTTGTATGTGCTCCATACTATATTATTTACAAGGATTCATTCATATTCACGTGAATCAAACTGAAATGCCGTTTGTAATTAACATGAATTCAAAATTGTTGATATATATAATTAATATATTAGCTTTCACATGTACAATAACAAATCATGACAGACACTAACAACTTTTTTTTTTGTTATTGCGTTGCGCTTATTAACCGGGTAACTAGATACAAGTAATTATTTTATTAACAAAATTTAATTGTTATTTGCATTTACTGACAGATATGTAGATTTGTTTTACTTATAATTAAAACGTGTCGAATGCGTATAAAGTACAAATATATTAACATATACAGGGTGTAGATTAATTGGCGGATAAACGCCAGGTAACTTTATAGACCGTGCCAAAAGAAAATGAAAATCTTAATTCCAAAATGCTGAAAAACTTTTCGTTTGGCCTCACGAGGTCCTCAAAGTTTTGTTACGCTTGGCAACGTTGCAAACTTTCTAAACTCAAACATATAATGTAGGCAACTTAATACACTTAAAATAGTCAATTTAATATACACACCAAATTTTATTTTTTATTATAAACTACAAATGTTCAAATTGGCCACCGTTTACTTCTAAACACTTTACAGCACGTATCGATATCAAATTTATGACGTTCTCAAGCATCGCCGGCGTATGTTAAATCTGTCAGAGTTGCTATATTCATGTCAATTATTTTAAATATATTTTCAAACAATCAATTGTGCATTGAAATAATTAATATTTTTATTTATGACAGAATCTAATAATTTATAATAGTTGTATCAGCTGCAATGTACAAATTGTTCTATAATTCAATAACAATTATAGTACCTAATTGCTGGATTCACACATTTATTTTGAAAACGCATTTTAGCCGCATGGTGAAACGACAAAAGTCACCGATGGTTTTTGTCAAGAGTGGTCACGGGATTGACATGGCAACGTAGTTGTTAATTCGAGACAGACATAAGGCAGACCGCCGCATACTAGACGAACGCAACATAATATATTTCGCAAATGCATCAAAACACCATTCATAATTTAATAATGCAGTATGTGTCGTCAATGTGCAACCTCACACAATTTTAAATTAATGATTATCAAAAGAATAAAGTATATCATAATATTTAAATTGAAATTTATTTGAATTTAAAAGTCACTGATGACAAAAGTCACCGGAGATCAGAAGACCTCCTGACATTTATTGCATTGCCTACTTTATAATTTGAATTTTATTAAAAATTTTGCTACGTTGCCAAGCGTATTTTTAATTTAAATTTGATTTATTCTTCAAAGGTAATTTGCACATTTTTCAATATTTTTTATTATTAAGTTTCAATAAACCTCGTAATTTTTATTATACTAAAAAAGAAAGCAAATTGGTACATAATATACGCAATTAAAACAATATTTGTATTGACAAAATTGAAACTTTGAGGACCTCGTGAGGCCAAACAAAGAGTTTTTCAGCATTTTGGAATTAAGATTTTCGTTTTCTTTTGGCACGATCTATAAAGTTACCTGGCGTTTATCCGCCAATTAATCTACACCCTGTATGTATAACAAACTTAATTAAATATGTAAAATAATATATACGTGATATATACATAAATGCAATAGATCAAAATTAAATATTACCTGAATATTATTTATTGATATTTAATATATTCATCAAATGTGCAGTTTAAATTTTGTATAAAATTAAATCTTAGATTCAGTCGGCCAAAAACATTGTGTTTTGTAAATAATATTTAACACCATTGACGATAAGCAATAAACAATTAATGTTATGCACATATTATTTTAATCACATATTATTGCTGATGTACAACTAGATATTTTTAATATAATAAAATGATTATTGGACGAGTTCATGATGTTACTATAATAATTTTAGTTTCTGCTATTAATCGTGTGCGATACTTATAATATTTTTTATATTTTGTTTTGGTTATTAACCAGTGATACACTTTACGTTAAATGTTAAAATAGACAAGAAATCGTTCTTCATAGTCCTTCATATTTCTATTAAATTGTTTGACGTACATACATAATAATACAACATACGATATATGTATGTATATTATATTAATGCTCCATATTATTTAAAATAATTAATATTATATATTACCCGACGTTTTACAAATAATTTAAAAAATATATGCAAACATGTTCCCAATTATTGTTTAGTATCTGCATTTTTATTAAAACAGGCCTTTCTTGCAAACTTTAGTGTCCAATAAGCACTATGTTCATATTTTTACAAGACACATTTTGATACAATTACGAATTTGTAGCTGTATCATGTGTGACTTTTACTTTAATTTAATTATTGCTGTAGCTGGATATTATTGAGCATTAAATGATATTATTGTTGCGAAATAATATTGAGATGATTACACAATCGATGTCTCTGATGTCATTGTTGAAGCGAAATCAACAAACACCGCATCTATGTGCATTTCTTTGCAGAACCATAGCAACCGTGTAAACATAAATTCACACAATGCAAAGACGGCCAACTAATTTATTTTGTAGAATAATATTATTTTATTTCAAATAATTTATTATTTACAAACATATTAGTTTTTACCATTTATATGATTTAGTTACCATATATTAGCCGATTACGCTGGCAGTCGATGTGCCATATTTTATTTAATAAAAGATGCAATCATATTCTTAATTATTGTATTACAGGCCTTTCTCGCCAACTTAATTTTATAATTATTTTTCAACTGTATATTATTGTGTTTTGGATATATTATTGTCGATTGTAATTTGTGGAGAATATATGATACACAACCAACGTGTACAACCGCTATGCTATGCTTACTAATGAAACGAAATGGATGAACACCGCATCATATCGTTGTTATAGAAACTATAGCAACAGTATAGAAATTAGAAAGGCAGCCAACTAAGATAATAAAAAGAGCATCCCAACAGCTACCTTGATATCTAGTATTGTTACGAAAACAGCAAATTTGATGACGTTCGATTTCTACATATAATTTGATTATTTATTTTTTTTTACCAGTACATTCAGAAAAAAACAAATTATATTTTATCATTGTATTTTAGTCAAATTATAATTGGAAATAGCCGGAAAATATCAAAATATAGAAATAAATTCATTTTAAGATCATTTTAAATACGTTTTTGCAAATACAATTTTTCGCCAAAGTTGGCCGGTATGAAACTGATCATAAAACTTAAATTTACTATAACAATACATACAGGAGCAGTTTATTTTAATAAATAGATTAACATTAACATATTTATAATTACAATTAAAATTCCATTTGTATTTTACCAACATAAATGTCATTATATTTAATTATACAAATTAATGATAAAATTGCATTAAAAACTTTCATTTAAATAATTTTTGTTTAGTTAAATCGGGTGGATGTTAGACAATAAATAGACAAAACGTACGGCTGAATAACTGTCATTTTTAATCCGATTTGAATAATCCAAAATCTATTTCAAGTGGTTTATAAAATACTATAAAAACAAAAAGTATATTAGCCTTACTTTTAATCAGGTCATTATTTACATAATCTAAAAATGCAGCCAATAATCGAGTGTTCCAACCCTGTATACTTGTTTACAATTTATTGTGTATTTTAAAAGCCCTCTATACCCCCGGCCGGTACAGGGAATTACATGTATACGGGCAAAGATAACTAATGCATCGGTTAACATAATTATAATCTGAGACCGGATTTAGAAAACTTAAACATTTATTCACGTTTGGACGGAACGGATTTAAGAATAAAGCTTACATACTTTTTTAATTTTATTAAAACTTATAAGGTAAAGGAAGTACGCAAGCTTCATCCATCATAACAAATTAATAACAACTTTATTCTTAAAACTCCTCCATCCAATCGTAGATAAATGTTTAATGCCCGTACTAATAGTCGGAGATCCAATCTCGGATTAATTCTACATTCATGAATCCGAGTTTCATTGATCCGGATCGTTGTATCAAATAGTCACGGATTTGGGTAGTATCGTTGAATCCTCCCACTGTTAATGATATTTTAGTAAAATACCAAATATTATTAACTTTGAATTGACGTATGCGGTCGTGACGTCTGTAACGGTAAAAGCTGTGACAGTGAGACAAATTTATTCGTGAAATTGTGCGGAATTGTGATATAAAAATATTATATTAAAGAAGTAAGTAAAACTTGTATGGTTCTTTTAATAGCTATGCTAATATATAATTTATTTTATTCAATATAAATTATAATCTATCAAATTAAGTAATGAAATATTTGATTAGCAATTGTTGATATTATTTTAAGAATGGAAAAGAAATCTGGAGCAGCTCATTATACTGAGAGAGAAAAAATTCTGCTGGCTATGTTAATAAAAGAACATCCGATAATCGAAAATAAAAAAAACCGATAATGCTACTGTGCAGGAGAAATTTAAAGAATGGGAAGTGTTGACCTCCGAGTACAATTGCCAACCCGATGTTTTTACGAGCAGAACTAGTTCCCAATTAAAAACTTTATGGAAAAATTTGAAACAAAAGCAAGATGCGACTGGTTATTACAAACATTCAACTGTAAAACATTTTAACTAGCAATATGCAAAAATTGAATTAACTTAATATAGATTAATAACAAACTTAAAATTATTACTTATCATGATTTACAGTTGAACTTTTAATTTTTACAATGAACTGTTTTGTTAATAATATGATTTTAGATTTTACAAACGTTTGACACTTTAACAATTCGCATGTCTTTATACTTGTTTTCGAGGATAAGTATATATGTATAGATAATTGAGACAACTTTTATGTTACATTAGTAATGTGTGTATATTTATAATATCCACACATAACTAACGTAACGTAAGAAAGGGTTTTGTTAATGTGTTAAATACAATAAGAAACGTAAATTATCAACTTCGGAGAGGCATATTGACAGGAGGAGGCAGTTTTCCTAAAAATGTCGATGATGACCCTGTAATGGCTTTAGTCGAAGATGCTTCGCCATTTATTGATTTAGTGTTAACTAACACTTTTGACAGCACTGCAAGTTTTACCCCACAAAATGTAGTAGTTACCAGTCAGGTGGAAAGTGATAAAAGTAAGTATGCAATTACATTTTGTATAACATTGATTCAAAATTAATTAAATTTATTTATTTGTTAATTAAAGGTATCTATCAGAAACCATATGAATCTATTCATGCTTTACATACACCAACAAATAATTCAAGTAAGTTACAAAATATAGTTGGATTAATTAAAATTGTAAATTAATTTTTATTTATTTTCAGTATTGATTCCTGATGAAGATTTATCTGAAAATAACTGCAATACACCAAATAAATGTAAGTTCATTTAATTGTATTTACCTATTTATCAAATTAGAATTTTTTCAGATAAATCCCGAAAACGAAACGCTTTAGATGAAGGAAATCTAAGAGAGAAGCGTATTAAAACCATGTCAAGTGCTGATGAAGAGCTTTACAAAATCCGCATTAAAATTGCCAATTTGGAATTGCAAAAAGCAAATTTGGAAATAGAAAGAGCAACTTCAGCACTAAACACGCAAAAATATGAAGAAGAGCTGGCAAAAAAAAATTAGACGATTATTGTACTCGAAAGAATATATAGATGATATAAGATGATTTTGCATGTTTGGAATATTTTCATGTTTATTTTCATATTGGTCATCATTAAAGTCTTGATCATTATATTTTAATTTGATGTTCTATAGCACAAGCACCTATAATTTCTATTGAGGTATCCAGTTTTGTGGTTAAACATTTTTGTAAGCATGGAAATATCCTTTTCCATACTCCAAAAACACGTTCGACTATATTTCTCTTCTTGCGGATTGCCTAAAACAAAATTTATAGTTAATGTAAGTACTATTTTACAACATCGGATATAAAGTACCTGGTACCAAAACTGGAGTTAGAAGGTATGGTCTGCAAGGGTAACCACTATCGCCTAGTAAAATGCCGATGACTTGGTTTTGTTCAAATCGTATTCGCACAGCACTTTGGTTAAAAATGAAACTATCGTGATGTGATCCAGGATGTCTTACCACGATATCCAAGATTTCCATCGATAGACCAGCAACAACCTTAAAATATTTATTAAATACTTATGTTTATACGATGTAACTGAATACCTGCACATTTAACAAAAAATATTCCTTCCTGTTGCGGAAAACCTCTGCAGCGTCACCATATGTACTACATATTTTAATATGAGTACAGTCAATACAGCCTGAAACTGTAGGAAATCCAGCACAATTGTAAAATTTTGTCACATTTCTTCTTTGTTCAGCATTGGTCGTTGGAAATTTTACATAATTTTTACAATTGCTGGCAAATATAGTTGAACATCTCTTTATTATGTTACTAATGCTCTGCTGGCTAGCTCCCTTTAAGTCGCCACTCACCGCTAAAAAAACTTTATTTATTATGAGCAGTAAACTATTTATCGAGTACAATACCTGAAAACTACTTGTTGCATAATAACGCAAACAAATTAAAAGCTGAAATTCTGCTGTAAATGGTAGCCCTCGATTAGTGATTTTTTTCAAGTCTTCTGATAGTAGTAGGAGCAGAATATGAAAAGTTATATCTTTTGAAAATTGATATCTTCTGCGAAACTCTTCGACATCATAAAATTCAAAATGATTTTCAGCATCTCTAATATACCTGTTGTTTTGAATATAATATATCAGTATAATTATGTACAGTTTCCATGAATTCTATTTAATTTTAATTTATTTAAGTATAAAAACATTTGCACATATACATACCTTTTGGGCAACCTTTCATTATTTAATTGAATATCATTTAAATAATCAAAAAAATCATCTCGGAGTTCAATTTCATTCATTTTTTTATTTATATTGTTATTAATTAAAGATTGTATTTCGTAAATTTTTAGGTTATAAATTTCAAATGAATCAACAATCCAGGATTAATCTTGGGTAGGAGCAAGATTGTTTGAGAGAGGATTATTTGAAATCTCGGAATCGTGAATCTAGGATTATATCGACTATTGGATGCATTTTCAGTTAATCCGAGAACTAATTCTGAATCTCGGATCAATCCTCGACTATTAGTACGGGCATAAGTTTTTTAAATCCGGTCTCGAATTGTAATTATGCTAACTGATGCATTAGTTATCTTGGCGCCCGTATACATGTAATTCCCTATACCGACCGGGGGTATAAATGACTTAAAATATCAACACAAAAATAATATACATTTATTAGTTTTTATTTTTAACTATTAAGTAAAAGCCGTATGAGACAAGATTGAGTTCAGAACTAAATTTAGAACAACTTTTTGTGCTTAATTTTTTTAAATTTTAATCCAGTGTTAAACAAATTAAATATTTGTATCCAAGAAATTAGAACCTATAGGATAGAAAAACCTCGGTCGGTAGCCCTTTTCAAATTCAAACCAACCATGGTCATAATGTAATATACAGGGTGTAGATTAATTGGCGGTTAAACGCCAGGTAACTTTGAAGATCGTGCCAAAAGAAAACAAAAATCTTAATTCCAAAATGCTGAGAAACTCTTCGTTTGGCCTCACGAGGTCCTCAAAGTTTCAATTTTGTCAATACAAATATTGTTTTAATTGCGTATTTTATGTACCAAGTTGCTTTCTTTTTTAGTATAATAAAAGTTACGAGGTTTATTAAAAATTAATAATAAAAAAATATTGAAAAATTTGCAAATTACTTTCCAAGAATAAATCAAATTTAAATTATAAATACACTTGGCAACATAGCAAATTTTTTAATAAAATTTAAATTATAACGTAGGCTATGCAATAAATGTCAGTTGATATTTCTATTTTATTATCACTTTTATTTTGAATGAATATGCAAATTACGCCAGTGATGCTTGAGAATGTCATGAATTTGATAACGTATAGTGTTTAGAAGTAAAAGGTGGCCAATATGAACATTTGTAGTTTGTAATAAATAATAACATTTGATGTGTGTATTAAGTTGCCTTCATTATAGGTTTAAATATAAAAATAGAAATTTTGCTACGTTGCCAAGCGTAACAAAACTTTGAAGATCTCGTGAGGAAAAACGAAGAGTTTCTCAACATTTTGGAATTAATTTTTTTTTTACTTTTGGCACGGTCTACAAAGTACACCCTGTATAATCATTTGTTTGTATAATATAAAATAAATATATTTACTACTACTGCAACCAGTTTTAATTTTTAGAGTGATAGCTTGCTACATTTTATAATATTCAAAATAATTCTACTAAAATTCAGTACTAAAAAAATCTTGTCTAATCTAAGTCTAATTTCAATACTTAGTTACTTAGATTAGTCAGTTTGTGGACTGGTTTAGGTTTTTGTTATTATTCGAATTGTGATTCGTGAAATAAATTGAGTTCGGTTTGAAAAAGTTATTGATTTATTGTTCGCCCTTACATCAGAAGTGGTATAGTGTCAAGGTCATTAGTAAACCGTGTTACTGGGAGGCATTGACAGGACAAGTATAATGGCATCCGATTCGTCTCAAATTATATTAGCGGAGTTAGTAAAGATACTGCAATTGCAGAAGAACGTAGCAAGTATACAAATATACATGAGCTTAGTAAATGGGTTAACCATGTTGAGACGATTTCAAAAGAAATAGGATGGTGTGATATTCAAGAATCCGGATAACAAAGATTAGGCATTAATTGATACAGGAGCAGATCAGTCATTAATTTCTGACAGATTCCTTAATTTATTTAAAAACATAATTGTTTCCTGCAGTATTATGCTAAAAGGTTACAATAAATTCTACTAAAATGTTTAATGGTTGCACAAAAATGTCTGACGTTAAAACTAAGATTTCATACATGCATAAATGTTTGGATTATAAAGTATTTATTGGTTGCAATTTATATAGAACTAAAGCTGGCCTAACAAACCGATTTGTTTCAGACGCTGACGCTCAAATAATACGCTCCAACGGTATAATCAGTCAAATTTTATTGTGTACGTACTTGATTTTTTGTATTAATTTGTTTTTAAGAGGCTTATAAAATGAGCGTCCAACGCAACAGACGCTCGTGTTTGTTTCGCTAGAAGCAAACGACGCTGCGTCTTGCAGCGCTATTTCGTGGCCTGGTTTACGCTCAGAGCGTCATGGCTCGTGGCCCAGCGGTTAGACAGTATTCGAGATACAGAGCAGTGAGCAACATCGTTAATGAAAATACACGTGCAGGCTGAGTTACTTTAAGAGAACTGTGACAAATTAACTTTAAAACAAACTTTTGGAATCTACATAGCAAGGTAAATACTACCTGTATTTTAATTTGTATCAATCAGCTCTAAAATAAAAATAGTAATATTTTCTTTCGTAAATAGTATGTTTAACGTAACATAACGTAAAAAATTAAAATCGAATGATATTTTAGTACAATTTGATTTTGTCTTTTCAGATTATCAGTATAGATGCATTATCTGCAATAAGGCTGATGATAAGCAAGTGTATGAAATAAAAAAAGCAGCTTTGAATTGTTTAGTGGAGTCTAGCAAGAAAAGAATCGACAATAAATACAAAAAAAAATGAGACTTTGACATCAGCTTTTATTCATCGAAGTTGTCAAAGTCAATATAAGATCTGTTCCAACATACTATGCACATAAACAAACATTTGTCATCCACAGGCAATCTTTTAAACACAGTAATTTGATTGTGTGCATAGTTCGTATGGTTTGCAAACTGTCCAAATCGTATGTTGGAACAGACCTAATATAATAAGACTGCAATAGCTACATCCTGTAGTTCAAGACATAGAAAATCAAACGAAGGAAAACAAATAAATAAAGACGCTCTTAGATTTGATTTTCAATCTCATTGCTTTCTCTGTGGTGGGTTTCTCGGTAATATTTCAAAAGAAAAAATTTCATCTGTTTAAAGTAACGATACAAGAGTATATTATATTACAGTATATCAAAAACATAACGCATTAAATGATGTTGATAAAAACATTTCAGCTTGTTTGCGAAATGAGCCTGATTTAGTCGCAGTAAAAGCGCATTATCACACTGCTTGTATGTCTACTTTTTATAAGAAAAGAACTGAAGGGAAAAGGGGTCGCTCAGCATATGAAAACACTAAGAATTTTATTAATTATCTTATTAATTACATCGTTGATAACGAAACAGAATGTCAATTTTCTGTCAATGAGGGATTTTCAGGAGATCTTCCTGACTACAAAACTATTAAGACAAAATTGAAAGAGCATTTTGAGAACGATATCGAGTGTCATTTAATTAAAAGAGACATGATAGGTTTATACAAAAATGGTACTGCAAGTAAGAAACTTTACAAAGACTGGTACGAAAACAGATTAAAAAGTGAAGAGGGCGAACGAACTAGAATTGTTCAAATGGCTGCTGAAATTGTTGTAGAAGATATACGTTCTAAAGTATACAATATGAATTGCTACAAAAATCCAAATTTTAACAAAGGCAATCTTTTTAAGGATGTTCCTGAAACTTTGCTTTTTTTGAATATTGTGTGTAAAAGTAATAAGGAAAAGAGTACAAATAATGTTCGTAGGATGGATAAAAAAGTGGCCACAATGTCTCATTGCATCATCACATCTGTAAGGCCACGTTCTTTATTTATCTCTAATTTTACTTAGTTTGTCGTGGATGATTCACAAAAAATATGCCTCTATTGCCCGTATGAATCCAAAATTCACTTCGTTAATCGTTGATTAGCTCTAAGCCAATTCAAGGATATCGTGATGTTGAATATAATTGCGATCGACCAATGTATTTTATTACCAAACGTCAGAATTAATATATGACACTCTAGATTTTTGATGACAACATCAAATGGACGAAAACCCTAATGCAATGGAGGCCAAGGGAAACAAAAAGAAGCATCGGGCGCCCGCAGGCAAGGTGGAGGGACGACATTCAGCGACATGAGGGCAAAAACTGGATGAAGACCGCACAAGACAGACCGACATGGAAGTCGTTGGAAGAGGACTAGGTCCAGGAGTGGACGAATACAGGCTAAAGAAGAAGAAGAAGACTCTAGATTAAAACAGATTCCATTTTCTGAAGAGATAGACAAAATTGGATTTGTCAAATTGAAATGTTTTGAAAACAAAAATTCCGATAGATTAAAAACAGTTCAGATAGAAGATATTTTAGATGTTACCGACAACTATGAAGTTTCTTCGGCAGATTTTACATGTTCTTATTCAAAGTTTGCAAACAACAAATTCGATGGTTGGAATGGGTTCATGAAGAAGTTACATCCTAATTTGACTTATCATACTTCAAAAATTATTCCTGTGCCGTTTATTAAAAATCTAACGAGTGATTATGATACTATTTTTACGTCGTTGGTAGAAGCGGCTAAACAATGCCAAAAACAAGAGCAAAATATTGAGTTCGTAACGTTTGACCAACCGCTATACCATAAAGCTCGTGAAATCTTAGTCAGTATTGATTTAGATAATGATCCCTACAATTTGTCGTCAGTCTAAGTAAGACTTAGGGGATTTCATTTATTGATGTCGTTCCTCGGAGCGATTGGATTCATCATGGATGGTAGTGAACTTAAGGAGGCTTTTTGTGAAATATATGCAGAAAATTCGTCCGATAAAGCTCTTTCCGGGCACATCAGATGACATTTTCTAGTACAGTTTGCCTTGTCTGAATTAATTTTTATATCGATGGAGTTGTCGGACAGAGAAAAGAGGCTAATGAATACATTTTTGCTGGATTTCAAAACAGGAAATTTTAAAGACAATTTGCATCACAAAGATTTTAAGATCATAAAAGACAAATTTATCGAGCATCTAAAATTAGTGCAAATAGAGGTCCTACCGCAAAACTTTGGATGCAGTACTGGCAAATGGTCTTGTTAGTTAAAGATTTCATACGGGCTGAACGTACAGGTAATTGGGAACTCCATTTAAAATGCGTGAAAAGAATGCTTCGTTCATCTTTATCTCCAAGATCTGCGTAAGCTTAAAGACACAATAAATGATGATTATGAATTTACGCGATTCATCGAAGGGTTATTTACGATTAGACTTACTCATAACTTCTGGTCGGGAGTTTGGACGGATATGATAATCAAGCAAGTTTTGATGAGATCAATGAAAACTCAGGGTGGACTTACAAATGGTCGTGGTTTGTCTGAAAGTATTTTAACAAAATTCGTATTAACAATGATCATAATTGCCCAAGTTTGCAATGAAATGGAAGATTTTTTGTAATGTTTCCTTTGCAAATACAGAGCAACACATTGATTCCAGGGAATATCGAATAATAATAATAATAATAATAATTTTATTCACTTTAGCCAACTTCATAGTTCGATGTGAAAAGTTAATGTTAATATAATATACACACAAATTTACATACATTAAAATAATAATAATAAACAGTAGATCTAATCCAATTTAAAATAAACTAAAGACTACATTTATAATAAAAATTAATAATGACTACATGTATATTTTATTTAAAATCATTTTCAAATTCATGAAAAGAATAATATCTATCAAGTAAAAGTTTTTTCATATTTATTTTAAAAAGTTGGTTGAGTCTTCAGTTCAATTGGTAGTAAATTAAAAGCTTTTATTCCCATGTACTTAGCTCCTTTTTCAAAGAATGTGAGCTTATGTTAAGGAACTTCCAGTAGTGTGGCTCCATATCTAGTATTGTGGTTCATTTTGCCTATATTTATTTTATTAAAAGACATTATATTTTGTTTTACAAAAAGCAACAATTTATATAAATATAAATATAAACTAATTGTTAAAATTTGCATTTCTTTAAACAGTCCTTTGCAAGGTGTTGTTGATGTTTTCCCAAGCATGCTACGTAGCATTCTTTTTTGCAATACAAATATTCGGTCTATGTGACTTGAGCTTCCTCAGACTATAATACCATATGATATTAGCGACTGGCAATGACCAAAGTAAATTAACTTAAGTGAAGGTTGCTACGCCCGAATAGCCCTTGATGTTGTAAAGGCTATACCCAGGTTACTCAGTGAAGAGGGGGGGGGGGGGGGGGGGTCAAATAACACAGTCATATTTAAAAAAAAACGAATTATGAATAAAGTTACTATCATGAATTAAAAAGAAAGAAAAAAAAAAAAAGAAATGAGGACTTACCCTTAAAATAAATCCGTATCAAATTATTAACTAAGCGGGCTCCAATTGTTTAAACAAAACGTCACTTCCTCGTTCCTTGTCTCCGGCCACGTAAACAATAACGGTGCTGAAAGGGAAATAATTAGAGGAAGGAACAGGGGATATGGAAAAAACCAAATATCCTAAGTTACAAAAATTTATACAGCAAAGAATTGCATAAAACAAGATAATTACAATAATAAAAAAAAATAAAAATATTGGTGAGTTAACACCTCCAAGTTTGCACCCACACACCAGACACACCAACTGAATCTTAAACTAAATAATTAACTAGTAAATTAAAGAAAGTATTGGAAATAAAAAATACAAAATGAAAGATTAACAGTAAAAATAGAATTTTGAAATTAAGCAAATTGGTTGATGGCAATTGCCAAGATACTCCAGCATAGGCTTCTTCTTCCACGTGGTCGGCAGATTAATTTAAGAATAGTCTATTAACTAGATCTATTACAAATCCAGTAAGGAATAGCGTTTAATATTGATCTCACTAATGTGAGCGGGCTACGTTTAATTTGTGCTGTAATAGCACACAAATGCATATGTATGTATAAACAATAAAAATACACGGGTCGACAAAGGACCTGGAATTAATTAAAAAGGGACGAAAATAGAAAAATGAAACAAATTAAGAAGAATTAATAAACTCACCAGGATAGTAGCGATGCAGCAATAGGATTTAATTTTATTAATTAAAATATCTTTAATTAATTTAACTTAACTTTTATCGGTGTCTTCGTTATTTGTAACATCCGCACATGCGGTTTGAATAACGAGAAATATATCCGCAAATCTGCGATCTCTTACTGCAGAGAGTCGGAACTCGGAACCTCCTGGACCTTCCCAAGATAAGTTGATTCTATTGCGCATGCTAATCTTAAATACCACAGTAAGAAAATTAAAACTACTTAAAGGAAAAAATTAAAGGATGGAGTAGAAGTAGGAATGACATCAGTAATTAAAATAACAACATTAGAAATAACCAATAATGAACGAAACATAGCTATAATTCTATCTGATATTTTTATGTGGAAATTTAAATTCAAACCGAAGTGAGTAACATTGGCAACAGTGTAAACTCGAGGTGTCGGTAACCGTTCCTGTAATGTGGTTGTGAACGTGAGCGACGGCTATCTGGGATTAATTAAATTAATAAAACAAATAAATGGTAAGTACAATAACTAATTACCTATTTTAAACAGTCATTAGTGATAATTAATTAATCAAGACTCCCTAAGCATGATGCTGAATAAAATTTAATTATTTATTTCCAATGCTAGGTTATCAAATACAAATGTCAAAGATGGATGTAAACAAATAGGAATTCAAATAAACTAAAAGGATGGAAATGGGTAGACAAAAGGAAGGCAATAGAGTACTAAGTAACAAGGAAAGGAATAGGAAATATGGATATGGTTGTACGAAGCCGAAGAACAACAACAAGTAAGTAACTTTATAAATTGTAAGCATCCTCATTAACCATATATGAAATGGATATTCTTCTTTCTTTTGTAATTCTTAAATTGTTAATAACCATGTAACTTTCAATTAATTAGTAACACAAAACAAAGAAAGTATAATAAATAAAATAACTGTTTTAGGTGACATCCCAATTTTCTACCTTCAACGAGCAACCCAACATACCGGAAAGCCTGGCGGCTAGTCGATGTATCTCCAATAATAATAAGATAAGTAAAAATAAAACATCTAAATAGTTTTAATACAAATATTTTGTATTTTTAGGTGTAGCTGAAAATTGACCCGTAACAAGGTACGTCTAAAAAGTTGTTAAGTTGTTTTAATGCAAAACACATAGGCGCAGCTTTTTTACAAACACAATCTATTTGAATAAAAAGAGATGTAGCTGATTTACAAATATTACAAAAAAGTTTTAACAGGTATGATCCTTTTCCAGAGACTGATAACATAATGTCAATATTTTTTGGAATTATTGGCAGTAATTCTGTAAATTGCTACGAAGCGTATGAAGAAGGAAAGAAATCTTTGCAAGCTATTGTTGGAATGAATTTTGGCAGTGTCAAATTTAAAAGAAAAAACAAAGTCTTGTCTCTAAAAACGGTTCAATCTTCCGTTAAAGTAAATTAGTTATTATAGCCATCGATCCATTATTGCTATTTCAAAGAATATCATTAACGATCGACAGTAAAAAAGATATGGAAACTTATTTACAATACGGCTTGCACCTTTTCCTTTGTCACTTTTCACGGAAAATGGGCTTAAGAAAAATGTTAAATCTCATCTTTACAAATTATTTGTGAATGCAATTTGGCAGAAAAATGTAACGGTGGAAGAGATCATGAATAAATATTTGCGCTATGTAGAAAAACATTACGCAGCAAGCAGCTATATCGTTTTTGATGGATACCCCAAAATTAAAAAATCAGTTACTGTGTAACGCTACCAAAACAGCAACCTTCGATTTGATAATCAACGCCCTTTTGTGAGGGTAAGAGGTGGACAGGGTTTCATTTACCGTCGTAGCTCAGTGGAGACGGGGGTGGTAAGTTGTGAGCGCCACGGGATCTTTGTATGAAGTCCACCCTGTATTTGGCCACACCTCCTAAAGGTAGAACCCGATACCAAAAAGTTAGACACAAAGGCGTATGCGGACATCAAATGTAGAAGAAGCTAATATAATTTAATTACATTCGGCACATTAATGTTCAAGTGAGGAACATCTATAAATGTACAAAATTAAATGAACACAAAAAGGTAAATGCCAAAAAAAAAAGGTAAATGCAAAAATACAGGTACAAATACACCCAATTTATTGGATTGTTCAAAAAAATGTATTACAACAGATTAGGCCAATCTGCCATTGACAAGATAAATTAAATGTAAAGTTCAACAGTATCTAACTTATTCACAACATCGATCTACAGAAATCGAACAACCGTGCTACCGACGTATCAACCAAAGCCTTTAATATCTTTAAACAATGAACATAACACAATACGTGAGCGGTAAATAAGCCGTGAAATTTTAATTCAAAATATCGGTATATTTATATACATAAAAAGAAAAAGGAGTACTCACGGTTTGGGTCCCTGTCCAGGCATAGCGCTATCCCCGTCCAAAGATCCTGTAAGGCAAATATTAGCACGCCCGAAAATAAACAAAATAATAAATTTCACAGCCCACAGTTATCTTGCTCTGCCTTACACCAAGTGGTAGAAGGCACAAAACAAA
Organism: Tachinus rufipes; assembly: GCA_963932245.1. Taxonomy (NCBI): domain Eukaryota; kingdom Metazoa; phylum Arthropoda; class Insecta; order Coleoptera; family Staphylinidae; genus Tachinus; species Tachinus rufipes. The sequence goes on from OZ010747.1 coordinate 58,165,863, forward strand.
TATGCATTGCACACAAAAAAACAATAATTATAAAGGCTGTCGATATCACGTGGTTGACTTCTTCCTGTTAAATTCTTCTGGACTCTGGGGAATAAGCCACTACACTTCAATTGGCAGGATGTGAGACTTGGGAACACCAGCGGCCTCACGCTTGCACACACTTCTGTATTCTTCAAATTAACCAAACCAATCACTTCAATTGGGAGCAGGATATGAGACTTGGGAACATCAGCGGCCTCACGCTTGAACACACACTTCGGTATTCTTCCAGCACGTCCTATGCGGAACGTCAAGAGGGGTCTCCCGTACCTGCGATAGATACAGCAGAGAGGTGACCGTACGGGAACGTTAAAAAAAATAAACCAGAACGCCCGTAGTAAGAACCTAAAACATGCCATACAAAACCAGAATTACAAATAATTCTGCAAACTCCGGAAAGCCATAAAAACAAGATAAAATAAACACTAAACCAACCTGAGATTTTAATACGGTCCTACAATCCTTTTAGATAACTTCCAGCTAAGAGATGCGGGTGGGTGACAAATCCGCCATGCGGTTGTGGTATATACGATAAATCCCAAAAATACCCCTTTGCGGGTAACACCAAACACAATATATCACCACTCAATGCAGTTTAAACGGCGAGTATATAAATCAAGCCACGATGCCTAAGGATTTACATATCCTCTCAGAATACTCGCCACTGCTACAACACCACACCACGACACCTCAACGACCGGAAAAGGAATGAATCTCATTCTCCGTGAAGCATAGCGTCTGGCCAATCAGACCGATGCGCAGATGATTCTAATTAGGTGAAATTCAAATCTTGCGCCAAACCCATATGCGCTGAACAAGGTGATCAGAAGATGGCTGACAGGTGTCAAGTGAAAAGTGACAACAAAGTGGATTAATAACCACAAGTAAGTACAGCAATTCAAATTAATAAATTAACAATATAAATCGTCCCAACTACTTACTGTAACTTCCTTGCCCCTGAGAAATCATCCTTGCAGAATTGAACCACCTAACCTCGAATCACTACACAACAACAATTACTTGATATCCCAAAATAACAACTCCCCAGTCTCTAACAAAGTGGTAATTCCTCCCTTGAGTAGTATTCACAATAATTAACTCTAACGATTTCCAAAATCCTACTAATAACACTACCCGAGGTGAATAAAACCCATCACCGTAACCGCACTCATACTCAAACTAACCAATTAATCAAATCCCTATTAGCACTCTCCCATGCAATCTACAGCATAATACAACCTTCCTCGATTAACAATTAATAACAATTACATTCAAATAAACTAATCGCAACTTGTTTTTAGATTAAAACCGAGAGGATCGGGGCCAGTCCAGGATTGACACTAAATCCACAGCAAAGACCAGCACCAGAGACATGTGAGTATTAAATATTTATAAAACCACAAAATAACTTAATTATAAAGTAGTTAGATACTAATTTAAAAATCAAAATACAGATATTAATTCACCCCAACATAATTTTCATTCAACCATAGTGTATACTTGGTTGCATACCACTAATCCCTATATTTGATTTTAGGAATTCCAACGACTGCAACTCCCCGGGAATTATGCCGTTACAACTGTACCAGCATTCATTATTCAACTAAAAGAATAGAACGTAGTCGTAGAAAAACCTCAGACAATATTCCAGGGTTCAATTATTAAAACCATACAAAAATACTATTTTTGCAAGAAAAAAAAATTATCTTACGAGAAAAACAAGGACAAAATAATAAAGACTCTAATAAAAAGATTACAGTCACAAGGATTTTCCTGTAAACAAGCAAAAGAAGATACTGATGCTGACATAATTAAGACCTCGATAGTAATTGCCAGAGATAGTAATTAAACTGTCATTGTTGTGGGTCAAGATATTAATCTTTTGGTCCCTTTGAATCAATTAAATTCAAATAATCATGTTTCACATTTATTTTCTCAAGCCAGGTTCTGGAAATGTAAAAGATATATTTTTCAAGGCTAATAGTTTCAAATATGAATCTTTCAAAAACATCGTTGCATTTCTGCATTGTTTTTCTGGTTGCGATACAACATCTGGATATGCTGGAAAAGGAATAAAAAGTATCGTAAATTCATTATTAGACAATAAAAAGTTGTCACATTTAGCCAATATTTTTTTTTTATAGATGCAAACAAAGAAGATATCGAAAAAAATGGATTACAATTAATCAAATCTATCTATAAAAATGTAAAAATGATAATATAACACTGATTCAATTAAAATTTTGAAAATATCAATTGGCAAAAATTAAATCATCTTTCATATTGGCAAATCTCCCACCCACAGAAGGTGCAGCAGAGCAACATTGTTACAGGGCATATTATCAGCTTCAAACTTGGCTGGGTAACGAACTGATAGCAACAGATTGGGGCTGGCAGCAACATCGTTGTGGCATTATGCCCAAATTTATAGAAAAGGAATAAATTCCAGAAATATTGCTAAAAACTATTTGCTGCAGCTGTGCAACTGGATGTGACAGTTTAAAATGTGGCTGCCAAAAACATGGTTTAAATGCACAAATTTATGGTCAAATTGTCATGGTTCTGAAAAATGCTCCAATTTGGAAGAAAAAAGCTACGAGGAAGTTGATGATTCAGATGAAATTGTCGATGACGAACCAATGCAGACTGGAAATAATATTGTAGACGAAGACGGTGATGGTCTTGAAAATTTCAAAGATCTACTAGAATCGGGAAGGTTTGTTGAATGTAACGATGAAGAAATGCCATCAAAGAGACAAAAACTAATGAATAAGTGATTAGAATTCAAGATTAATGTTTTTAAAAATATTATAATGAATAACAAAATCAGTATAAAGTATTTAAATTCAATAGTACGATTTACATGTATATTTATATATTATAAGATTTTCTATGACATAAATGTAATTAGAATTTAATAAATCAACTTTTTTACTGAAAAAAATAGCAGCATTCACATTTTTTAGATGAAATCTCCTTTCAATCCGACCTTTAATTATATTTAGAACAACTATTTTTGCATGTTTTTTGCAATCTTTATGTATTATGGATTTGTATTTTTTTTGTATATCAATGTAACACGGAATCTTACGTTTTTCGAGTAATTAAAGTATAAATTTTAATAAACAGCTCAAAATTGTACATAATGATTAAAAAAAATTCGGGTTTTTTTCGTTTCTTTCAGAACATTTACCATAATAAGATATTTTGACGCGAGAATTTTTGATTGAAAATTAGGGTGCTTATTCGTTACTCAGTCAAAAAAAGGTGAAAAAATAAATATTTTAAATTAAAAAAATTACAGTGTGTTTGGAACATAAAAAAGTAAGTTTTCACCAAATTACGTAAAAAAATTTTTTTCTTTTGTAAAAGAAAAATAAAAATCAAAAACTTAGTTATTTGATTTTTTCACATAAATTTTGAGGTTATGTAAAAAAAGAGTAAATACAAAAGTTGCAGATCTTTTTATTACCTACAACTTTGCCATTTAACTTTTTTTCATAGGTCGAAATAAACAGTTTTCTACCTTTAAAAACTCACCCCTTCGACTTCCTGACCTCAGATCGCCCGTAAAATATTTTTTCTTTCATTTTTGTTATATTTTCTTCCTTTTCCAATGGGTTTTCATCTTACTATTATTTTATTTTGTTTCAAAAATTATCAATTCTGGTCTATATAGGAAGTATTTGATTTACTAGTTTTAGCGTCAGATCTATACCTGATGAATTTGTAGTATTTAATTTATTTACAGCATGTAGTATTTCCAATGCATTGATTGGTTCCATACTAAATGAATTCACAAAACTGTAACTATTTGTACATTTCGTTGATACATTATTACCAAAATACTGATAAATTTTAGAAGGAGCTAATGTTGAAAAATAATTAGCGTACTTTTTAGCTATCAATTTGGGATTAGATATTATAGTATTATCTTTTTGCAAAATTATTTGTGATTCTTCTAATATATTTTTTCCAAGTTGCTTATTGATTAACTTCCATATTGTTTTTGATCTGTTAGTTGAACTACTTATGCAGTTGTTAAAATATATCTTTTTGGCTAAGATTAAATTTTGTTTATATTCTCGTTTTTTTTATTTTGTACTGTAAATGAACTTGAGCATCTGCTGTCAGGCTACATAACTAAAATAAATGTTTTAATTGATCTCGTTCCAATTCTAATTGATTGTCAAACCACTGGTTTTCAGGTGTTCTATTTAAGTTTTGTATGGTAATAGGGCAAGAGTTATCTAGGCAGTTTATAATAGTATTTATAAAATAATTAAAAGCTATATTAACATTATTTAATTGATATAATAGACCCCAATTACTTTTATCTAACAAATGATAAAATTTTGAAACGTTAAAATCGGTTAAAGACTTTGCAGTTTTTATTTTACTTTCAATTTTATTTTCTGTGCAGTTATTTGTTGTTATATTTAATAATAAACAGAAATTATCAGCTATGAATGGTTCAACAACTTCTGCCGTCCATGTATTGCTGTCAATGTTTGTCACTATATAGTCTATACAACTTCTTGACGTAACGCCATTAATGTTTGTAAAAACTCTTGTATAAGATGTATTTGTCACTTTAAGATTGTATGAATTTAAAGTATCAATTAAAATTATTTTCTGAAGAAAATCGCTTTAATAATAAACGTTCATATCCTTGCAAAAAATCAATTGACCTGGCAAAGTAAAAAATTGTCTTAATGTATTATTGAGTTTATCAATAAATATATTAAATTCTCCATCTGGCGATCTGTACACCGTTAAAATGTTAGCAATTCCATAGCTCAAGCTAATTGCTGTTCCACAAATTTCAAAATGTAAATCAATTGAAACATTTTTAAGTACATTTATAATTTCATAATTTACACATGATTTAATGTATATTGCTACTCCCCCCTGCTGTAATACTTTCTACAAACTTTATTGCTTAACTTGTACCCTAGTAAGATAAGATGACCAATTTTATCAGATCAAAAGTATTACACTGACAGAAAAGTAAAAAGTTGCAACTAATATTTTTTAGAAAAGAATAAATTTAGAAGTTTTGATTAATGATAGTTTTATTGTAATACCAATTGTTATGTAAAATGATTTCATAATTTCACTTCATTTCGTTCATCGCTATAGTGAAAATAGATTGTAAAGAGTTTTAACTTAAGAAAATGAGCAGCAGTTAATAAAAATATTAAGTCTAAAAATCAATTGCTAGTTTATTTCCATCATTATTTATTGACCAAATATTATTTTAAATATCTGTTCATCGTATATAGTGTTACTGTTAATAATAAAAAAAGTGTTGTGCATATATTTAAAAAATGGTTGTGGGCGCTCATATGAGTGCAACGGAGCGCGAAAACATGGAATTGTGCGAGAGTGACAGCGATGAAAGCGACTCACGCGTGGATCAACGTTCGCGCTCTCAGTCCCAGTCGCAGAAAAAAGTCACAAACTCCGAGAAAAAGAGGCCGGCCTAAAAAATCACAAGGCTCTAATAAAAAGAAATGCGATAGTTATTTTAAAATACCGCAAACTAATAATTTAAAACAACAACAACAAATACACCAAAAGGTATCAAAACAACACCGACACCGTCGCACGTAATTAACAAACCATCAACATCTGTTGACAATAAAACTACACATATATCAACAAACATAAATACAAACAACTGTACAAACCAACAAACAAATGCTATACATTTAATAAACTCAAACAATGAAGTAAAAACACAACTTCCAAAATCTCTAATAACCAGAAAAAAAGAACTAAACTTCAAACATGTATACTATGTAGAGATAACCCAAAACTCACACGGATACAACTATCGGACATATGGTGTCATACTAGCATAAATATGAACGACATAATATTGACAACGAAAAATAGATATATAATCAAAACAAACACAACAAAAGAAGTGATCATAACTATGATGAAAGAACTACAAACTAAAAACATCATAAAAAATTATAAGGAATCAACTCAAAATAAACCAAGCTCAAATATAACACCAATGGCATCATACTCGGCAGTAATAGCGTCGGTAGACCTAGATATCACAGATGAAGAAATTGAAACAGTTCTTAAAACCAAAGAAATCAACCATCGCTATTGTAAGCAGATAATATCTAGAGCTTCCGGATTACCTACATATAAAATTAGAATTATTACGGCTGACGTTAATTCTTACCAAAAATTACTGCAACATGGCGTTTTTTACAAAAGTTGTCATTTTTCTGTCTTTTAAAGCCACGCACCTGCGCCAATTCCAACACCATGTGCCAAATGCAACGCGTTTGACCACACATCAGAAAACTGTACCTTACAGCCCAAATGCAGTAAATGTGGAGGGCCACGTAAAACTCATAGCTGCAACAAGGACCTACCTACCAAATGCAGTTCCTGTAACGAAAAAGAACACGAACCGTGGTCCCTTGAATGCAAAAACCGACCAACTAAACCATCCCAAATATTAGAATAAAACCAGCCAATAAGAGGTCAGCAGATATTGACCAAGTAATTAAAAACTCTTCTAGGATTCATTCACCTATCACCACCCATGATTACATAATTGACACCTCTCTTCATAAAATTAATAACCCAAAAAACACAGACAAGAGCTCATTAAAAAATTAAAATTACGATTCATTGAGACATATAATATTGATACACTGGTTTCTTTCTCCGGCAATCGCATGTTCATTGTTATGTTAGATATCTTTAACCCTGACCATGCACCTCCTACTGTTCCTACAAGCGGCATACAAGTTACCATTACCTAATCCCAAAATGCCTAGCCTTAATTTTTTATACTCCAACATAAATAGTTTCCAACGTAAATCCACCCTTATCAAAAACTTTTTCATTAAAGAAAAAACATCTTGTGCAATGTTTGTTGAGACTAAAACCCAAAATCCCATTTCATTTCAAAACTGGTCTACTATCCAACATCCTTCCACAATCCTAAATCACAATAACAGAGGAGGCTCAGTAGTGATGGCACATCCAACTGTTTCTTTAAAAAAAGATAACCCACCTAGCATTAATAATCCCTTGAACGACTGCTTACATTTTGCAATCCCATTTCTTCATAATACAATTCATATTTTTTTAGTTTATATTCATCCAACTTCTAACATTGAAGACAATATCTTTGTGAAAGCTGCACAATACCCGCATGCTATTATCATAGGCGATTTTAATCTAAATTTAAGAAAAACTCGACACCTTCAACAATTTTTATCCAACTCCGATTTTCTTAAAATTCCCACTCCCCCAACATGCATAATGGCCAACAACCAATGCACTACACCTGATATTCTTCTTTGTACAACAGATCTAAAACCACTCATCCATTCAGTAAATGTTATCCCCGATTTATGCTCCGATCACCTTGCAATTTTATTCCAAATTGATATCCAACCTCTTTTTTCCCCCAAAAACGAATACATCTACCACTTTGATAGATGCAACATAAATGAAATGAATAAAGATGCAACTTCTTTCATCAACACGTACCCCATCATATCACCTAGTACTATAAAAACATTTTTATCAACGGTTTCATCATCCATTCAAAGCAATACTCCTAAAGTGATCAAGTCATACTATAATTATCCCCTCCCACCATTCATTTTGAGTTTAATCAAATACAAAAGACAATTGTATAGAGATTTTCGACTAACAAACGACAGAGCAGTAAAAAGACAGTTTAATGACCTCAACAAAAACATTCACGACTTAATATTTCAATACAGAAATGACAAATATATATCTGCATGTAACAAAATCAATGCCAAAAAAGGAAAGACGTATTACAACGAAGTAAAAAAACTGACCAAATACAAAAGAACAAATGCAATTCATAACATTACTGATCCAACGACAAATAAAAGCTGCTTTACGGATACAGATATAGCCAATACATTTTGCAATCACTTTAATGACGCATTTGCTTTTTCTCACTCTGACAATTTTGACAATAATAATCTAACTGACGTAAATAATTGGTATGATACATTCTGTAGACAGACGCACGTTACACCACAGAACGAAATCATTGACAAAGACACTTACTTTGACGTTTTAAATAACGGCAAAAATTCTGCACCGGGACAAGACTTAATGACAAAAAACATCTTAAAACAGTTAAATGAAAACTTTCACTGTTACATAATTGACATCTACAACTACTGTCTTTTGCATCAATATTTTCCTAATGAATGGAAAATGGGAATTGTTATTTGTATACCTAAATCCAACTGTAGTTTGTCTCACCCATCCAGTTACCGTCCTATTACGTTGCTTCCCGTTCTTGGAAAGATGTTTGAATTAATAATTCACAATAAAATCCTAACACTTACTGAAAAAAATATCCCTATAACCCAATTTGGTTTTCGCAAAAGTTGTTCTACATCCCACCCTCTCACAATCCTCACATCTAATCTCCAAACGTCTCACCTAGAGGGCAAGCAATCAAGCGTCCTATTTATTGATATAAACAAAGCATTTGATTCTGTTTGGCACGCTGGTCTTCTTTATAAATTGTCTAACTTAAATCTTCCCTTTTATTTGTTAAAATTAGTAAACCAGTTTTTAAATAACCGAACTCTTCAAGTTCGTATCCGCGCATCATATTCCCATTCATTTACTCCTCATCAAGGTGTCCCACAAGGGTCTCCACTCTCACCACTCCTATACAATTTATTCTGCCACGACATCTATCACTTAAACCCAAATTACTGCAATTTAAACTTGTACATTTTGCAATATGCAGATGACACCACACTCATATCACATGCCAAGTCGTTAAAATCCTCCATAGATCAGCTGCAATCACTATTAGACAAAGCAGATACATGGTTTAATAAATGGCGCCTTCTAGCAAATCCTTGAAAAACCCAACTTCTTATTTCTTATCACAAGTTAAAAATTATCTCTCCTTGCATTCGCATGAATCAGCAACTAATCCGCCCATCACAAGTATGCAAATACTTGGGAGTATCCTTTGACTCAAAACTTAAATTCAATTCCTATACCCGAGCCCTTAAACTCAAAATAGTCAGTAGAGCAAAACATTTTCGTTCTCTGACATATAAAAATGCCGGCATTACTACCGCATGCGAAACTCACATATATAAAACCATCTGTCGTCCTCTACTTGATTATGCTTCCATTTTATTTCTAATTTCTATTAAACCTACCCTTAATAACTTGTATGTCGCAGAAAGAACTTGCCTACGATCTATCACCAAAATCCGCCACCCTAATAATCCTTTACATAATCCCTCAAATGAACTGCTATATGCTAAAACCAAAGTAGTTCCACTCAACCAACGTCTCTAAAAGCTACAAACAAAATTTGCTAATAATGCTAACAACCACAAAATACTCGCCAATTTCATAATACCCAGAAACCAAGCAGTTGTATCAAAATTTAAAACACCGACTGAACCTCTGTTTCAAAATATTATTAACTTGACAAACGACATCTTAGACTGACGTTCACTTATCACTCACCCCCATTTAATATCATCCTTTTTTTTTTTTTTTTTGTAACAATATAATTATTTAATTTAACTTAGGCTGAAAGACTAAGGTCGATGGCCATCTCATAAAAGAATGTTAAACACATTTATGTACACAACATGTATATTTTATTTTATTTTTCGTATCGATCTTTTATGAATAAAGATGTTATATACATATACATATATATATATATATTATGATATTTATATATGTTTGACTGGGCACGAGTTTGGCGAGATTTTACCACGAGTTTGGAGATATTTCGAGTTTGAGCATATCCCCAAACTTGAAATTAGTTTATTGCAATTTAACAACAAATGTATAAGCTAATCATTGCATTTTGGAGATCCAGTCGACATAAATACATCATATTACACTTGGATTACAATAAATTGCAAATATTTTTGAATTTGTTTAAATTATTTCAATTTATACGTGTTTGACGATATTTATCGCCAAAATCGTGTAACGGATATTTGTATAAAATATATACGATTTCCGTATATTAGTATAAATTCAGTTTTTAGTTTAAACCAAAGGTGGAGCTAGGGTATAGATAATATAATAATAAAGTTTCTAAAATATTCTTGATTTTGTTTTCATACGGAATAACACAGTTTGCAAGAATGACGTCATAAGATTTCTTTGTAGAATTTATATTTGATATATCAGTCGGAAATTCATTACAATAACAGTATATATTTTTTATACATGTCGTATTATCTTAATTGCAAATATTAAGAAACAAAATTATAAATTTAAATGTAATTCAGTAACCACAGGTTTTTAAAAATGTCTTGTACACTAGTAATGTAAATAATACTGAATTTCATATTGGAGGAGGTACAATGACATTCATATATAATGCTCTATAAATAAAATAAAATTCAGTAAACAGGAATTCTTTAGTATGTCGGTTATAATAATAATACATAATGAGATTTATAATGGAGGCAACACACTTATAACATTAATGTTCACAATATTCAATAATTTTAATTAAATTTTGTAAATAGGACATTTACAATGATAAAGTCAGAATAATAACATTTTTTCAAGGCGGCTATAATAAAATAAATATACACAATATTTAATGATTTTATTGAAATTTGGTATACAGAGATGTTTCAGTATGCCAATTACAATGAAAATAGTAGTATACCAAAAAAAATCTTGTTAGAGGCGGCAATAATAACATAAATGTACACTTATTCAATGATTTTACTGAAAGTTGGTATATAAGGATGGTTAGTATGCTAATTACAATGATAAAATCATAATAACAACATTTTTGTTGGAGGCGGCAATAATAAAATAAATAAAAACAACATTCAACGATATTAATAAAATTTGATATACAGGGATGTTTAAGTATGCCAATTACAATGATAAAATGAGTATAAAAAAATCCTATTGGAGACGGCAATAATAACATAAATGTATATAACATTCTATGATTTTAATAAAATTTGGTAAAAAAGCATGTTTAAGTATGCCAATTACATTGAAAAATTCAGAATACTAAAATTATTGTTGGAGGCGGCAATAATAACATAAATGAACATACATTCAATGATTTTAGTGAAAGTTGGTATATAAGGATGTTAAAGTATGCCAGTTACAACAATAAAGTCAAAGTAACAAAATTATTGTTAAAGGCGGCAATAATAAAATAAATATACACAATACTAAATGATTTTGTTGAAATTTGGTATACAAAGATGCTTCAGTATGACAATTTCAATGATAAAATCAGCGTGTGTGTCTTGTTGGAGGCAGCAATAATAACATGAATGTGCTCAACATTCTAGGATTTTAATAAAATTTGATATACAGGGATGTTTAAGTAAGCCAGTTACAATAATAAAGTCAAAATAACAAAATTCTTGATGGAGGCGGCAATAATAAAATAATTATACACAACATTCAATGATTTTAATGAAATTTGGTATACCGAAGTGTTTAAGTATGCCAATTACAATAAAAAAATCAGTATACCATAATTCTTGTTAGAGGCGGCAATAATAACATAAATGTACACACATTCAATGATTTTAATAAAAGTTAGTATATAAGGATGCTTAAGTATGCCAATTACAATGATAAAGTCAAAATAACAAAATTCTTGTTGGAGGCGGCAATAATAAAATAAAAAAACACAACATTCAACGACTTTAATAAAATTTGGTATACAAGGAATGTATTAAATGTACCATTTACAATGATACAATCAGTATATAAAAATTCTTATTGGAGGCGGCAATAATAACATAAATGTACACAACATTCTATGATTTTAATAAAATTTAGTAAACAGGCATAATTAAGTAAGCCAATTACAATGATAAAGTCAATATACCAAAATTCTTGTTGAAGGCGGAAATAATAACACGAATGAACACAACATTCAATGATTTCAAAAAAGTTGGTATACAAGGACGTTAAAGTATGCCAGTTACAACGATAAAGTCAGACTAACAAAATTATTGTTGGAGGCGGCAATAACAAAATAATTAAACACAACATTCAATGATTTTAATAAAATTTGGTATACAGGGATGTTTAACTACAATGATAAAATCAGTACATAAAAATTCTTGTTGTAGGTGGCTATAATAACATGAATGTACACAGCAATCTAGGATTTTATTGAAATTTGATTTACAGGGATATTTAAGTAAGCCAGTTACAATAGTAAATTCAAAATAACAAAATTTTTATTGGAGGCGGCAATAATAAAATAATTATACACAACATTCAATAATTTTAATGAAATTTGATATACCGGCATGTTAAAGTTTATTTATTATATATAATTACAATAAAAAAATCATTATAGCAACATTCTTGTTGGAGGCGGCAATAATAACTTAAATGTACACAACATTCAATGATTTTAATGAAATTTGGCATACCGGTCTGTTTAAGTATGCCAATTACAATGAACAAATCAGTATACCAAAATTCTTGTTAGAGGCGACAATAATAACATAAATGGACACACGATCAATGATTTTAATGAAAGTTAGTTTACAAAGATGTTGAAGTATGCCAGTTACAGCAATAAAATCAGAATAACAAAATTCTTGTTAGTGGCGGCAATAATAAAATAAATATACACAGTAGTCAATGATTGTATTGAAGTTTGGTATACAGATTTGCTTTAATATGCTAATTACAATGATAAAATCAGTGTACAAAATTTTTTGTTGGAAGCGGCAATAATAACATAAATGTACACAACATTCTAGGATTTAATTGAAATTTGGTATACAGAGATGTTTAAGTAAGCCAGTTACAATAATAAAGTCAAAATAAGAAAAATTTTGTTAGAAGCGGCAATAATAAAATGATTATACACAACATCCAAAAATGTAAATAAAATATAATATACCGGCATGTTTAAGTATGCCAATTACAATGAAAAAGTCAGTATACAAAAAAATTTCTTTTAGGCCGCAGAAATAACATAAATGTACACAAAATTTAATGATTTTAATGAAAGTTGGTATACAAGGATGTTTAAGTATGCCAATTATAATGATAAAGTCAAAATATTAAAATTCTTGTTGGATGCGGCGCAATTATAACATTAACGTACACAACATTCTTTAAATTTAATGAATGCCAATTACAATAATAAGGTCAGAATAACAAAATTTTTATTGGAGCCGGCAATAATAACATAAATGTATACAACATTCAACAATTTTTATTAAACTTGGTAGACAGAGATGTTTAAGTATGCCAATTACAATGATAAAGTCAGAATAACAAAATTATTTTTGGAGGCTGCAATAATTCACATTTAATGACTTTAATCAAGTTTGGTAGACGGGAATATTTAAGTATTCCAATCATAATGGAAAAGTCAGTATACCAAAATTCTTGTTGGAGATGGCAATAATATCATAAATGTATATAATAACACTCCATGATTTTAATGAGAGTTGATAGACAAAAGTATTTATTAAGTAGACTAATTACAATTATAATTTTAAAATACAAAAACCTTGTTAGAGGCGGCACAATTATAACATTAATGTACAAAGTATTTTGATAAAAGTTGTTGTGTTTTAAATAATTTTACTAAACAGCCATTTTAAACTATTCCAATTATGCTTTGTAAAGAATATAGACTTTAATATAAAGTTTTATGTTATTCCTAAAATTTTACTGATACTGTTTTACTAATTTCTAAGTTTGTAGGTAATAATGAAACTAGAAGACAAATGTATTCAAATTTTAAATTTAATTGAATTTAAAATGAATGTAATTATCTAGTTTTATGACGTATTTTATTGAAGTTTATCCCTGCTTTAATCCAATACGTCTGTAAATTAAGTAAATTTGTGGAATCAATTATGATTTGTTTTGTAGGAGTATAATAATATTGTAAAAATTCATTCATTTCAAAACAATAATGAGTAATGAGTAATATTATTTATCCGATGATGTACTGTAAGTTTATAATTGTAACTAAAGCACCAGAAAATATATTTTAAATTTCTTAGTCTTAATGCATATCTATTTATAATGCTATAAGCCTGCAAACTTGACCTTGCTCTACTATTGAAAAGGGTTCAACGATATTCTTTCATAGAATACAAAAACATTTTTTATGGCATTCCGTTCTCACATTCCTGTTAAGATAATACATTTTGAATGTTATAGTTGGTAAGAAATATTCCCAATAATAATCGATGGTAATATAACACCGATTTTAAATATATTTACTACATAAAACTTGATTTATATAATTATTATTGTTAAATTTTGTTGAGTCATTGTACTAGTACTACTAGTGTTTTAATAGATGTATATGATAAATAATCAATTCAATTACATTTTATTGTCTATATTTATCAAATAAATCACTGATACACTGGCTGACATAGAATTTCAAAAATGATTATAACTTGTAAGATATTTTTACAAATAAATAAATAATAGAATCTTCTGTACTACAAGAAAAGCAATAACATTAAGTAAATAACAACAAAAATTTTATTATTTTGAAAAAATATATAAAAGCAAGTTATAAAATATTATAAAATAATGTAATAATATAAAAGCCATTCAGAGATATGTTGTTAAAGAAATGCTATTAAAACTATTCAAACATTAGTTTGAAGATATCGCCAAAGATGTGTGATAATATGAACAGTAGTTAGGGAATATCGTCAAACAAGTGCTACTATAAAAAGCATTAGTTTGGAGATATCGTCAAAGAAGTGCGATAATATAAGCGCTAGTTTGGGGATATCGTCAAACAAGTGCTACTATAAAAAGCATTTGTTTGGAGATATCGTCAAAGAAGTGCGATAATATAAGCGGTAGTTTGGGGATATCGTCAAACAAGTGCTACTATAAAAAGCATTAGTTTGGGGATATCGTCAAACAAGTGTCACTATAAAAACATAAGTTTGGAGATATCTCCAAAGAAATGTATTTATATTAACACAAGTTTGAAGATATCCCCAAAGAAGTATAACTACATTAACACAAGTTTAGGCATAGCGCTGTACTCGTGTTGTTGTATATATCTTGTTTATAACAAATAAAAGTACATTAATAATAAAAAATAAAGAATATATATATAGAAAAACACGAACATGGCGCTATACCTAAACTAATTTAACCGTTTTTTTATAACAAACATAATTAAATTATGATATTTATAAAAAATAAAAACATTTTATATTAATAAACAAATTATTTCACTCAATTTGTTTATTAATTTCAATTGTTACATTTTATTTTTTAATTTTTTAACAAATATAACTATACTAGTTATAAATTGTTAAGATCAATTTATAACACGGTAATTACTAATATTTATAACAATTCATTATATTTTTTGATTAGTATTAGAAATACCATTTACTATGATTTTAAATATTAAATATGTCTGCAACAAAAAGAAATAACCAAATAACTGTTTTATATCATGTTGTGCCATCTATTATAGATTTGTTAAAGTTATATATCCTCAAACTTGTCACAAGTTTGGAGATATTTTCTAATTTTACAAAAACCTAATTTAAAAACAAATTAAAAGCAAACAGAAGAAACCAAAGGTAACATATGCAACAATTATTGTTAATTTAAGTAATGTCACTGTTGTATAGGCTATTTCATGGTTATTTGGCTATATACAATGTATATCCTCAAACTTGTGCAGTCTCGAAGTCGTGCTCTTCCGTATATATATATATATATATATATATATATATATATATAAATATCATAATTTTATTAGTTAATGTTTCTATTGATTTTCGCATTGTTTATGACATCAATATAGTTTATTGCTATAATTAATTAACACTAAATAACATATTTTTTACAACATGATAAATAAAGGTAATTTTATATATAATATTTCAATTTATTATCATAATATTTATTACATTATTTAAAAAAAAAATCTAGTATTAAAAGCAATAATTCCTTCAATTTATATCAGTATAAAACATGAATTTAATAAAAATGTAGCTTTTAAAATTAGTTTGCGTACTTTATTAAAAAAGTATTGTAAGTTGTAGTGAACACATTTGAAATTATTAGTAAGTAAATTAACATTACATAAGTGTGGTTTTTATAATACATTAGTGGTAAATATTTAAATGTATAAACTATTAGATATAAAAAAGTTATTCAATTTTATAACTAATTATTTATGGAAATATTTTACATTTTTTTAACAGTTTATGACCGGAATTTGGTGCTTTCTAACAATTTTTTGATGTTTTATCGTTATCGTTAGCGGTTTTTGACATTTTTAGAATACAATTTTAGACTTTTTAACCGTTTTTAGCCGGATTTATTAATTCTGACAATAAATATTTTAATTTTTTATGACCGGATTTAGCTATTTTTGACTTTTTTATAGAATTTTACACTTTATTAAAAATTACTCGATTTTGGCATTTCATGAATTTTTTTGTACTTATCAATTTTAAGACCGAGTCCAAATTTTTCATTTTCAGCAGTTTATAGTCAAATTTTATTATTTCCTAATAATATTTTTATGTTTTGTAATTTTAAAAACGAATATAATTTTACACTTTTAAACAGTTTATGGCCGAATTTTAGAGTATTCTGACAATATATTATAGCTATTTTAAACATTATGAATAGACTCTTCAACAGTTTATAACCAAATTTTGCTAATTTATCAATATTTTGATATTTTATAGCCGGAAATTGTTAATTTTAAAATTTTATGAAATTGTGTGTACACATGGCCGGACTTTGATAGTTGATTACTGTCACAATTTAACAGTTTGACACAATTTTAATATCTAACGTCATCATTTCGACAGTTGATAACAATTTGACATTTAGTCACTATTTTGACAGTTAATGTCGCTGGTTTGACAAATGATGTTGATTACTAATTGATATTTAATTTGAAAGTTTGTCACTAGTTTGACAGTAATAGACACTAGATATTGTGTATAAAAATGTTGTTAAAACTTTAAAACATAATAAATATCTGCCAAAAATATTGACAAATTTTCATCCAACTGTATTATTATATTTAAACTCTAAAAAGTAATAATAATTTTAGCATCCTAGTCCTAGTCCTATCCTTTTTACACAACTATTAACTGTTCTTGAGCTGTCAAATTGTATGTCAATGCGACCATAGAACTAATCAAAAAAATCCATAATTGTCAATTTCTATAAAATATGTCATTTGTCAACTGTCAAAAAATACAAAAAAACACAACATTTTTGTCAAAACAAGTTTATAAACTCTCAAAGTATTGATAAATTATTAATTTGCATAAAATATTTAATGTAATTGTTATTTTATCGATGACCTGTTTTTTTAATTTGTCAAGTGTGACCAAAATGTCAACTGTCAAATTATCAAACACAAGCACAAAGCTTCAAGAAAATAATAATAATATCAAATAGTCCATAAACTGTTAAAAATAATCCAATAGTTTCAACCTTAATACAGTCTTAACTATTAACTGTTTTGCAGTAGATAAGACACATTGGTAGTCAGATTTTTATTTTTAAAGACACTTTAAAAAGGCGAATGTACAGTTTTAAAAGCTCGATTTATAGTTTGAAAGCCAAACTAAAATTAGAATTTAACAAGTTGGTGGCCAAATTTTTATTTATGAAAGTTAAATTTACAATAAAACTTAACGCAATAGTTTTAAATTTGATATTTAGGAATTACTTAATACGTCACAACATCTAACCTTAAATACTTGAGGTTTATAAGTTTCAGGAAATACTCTACAAATAATAAATAGCGTATTTTTATCAGTTAATGTTCTCATTTATTTTCCTATTGTTTATGACATCAATTTATTTATACAAAAAATTGTAAGCAATAAATACACAATAAAGGTGATCAAATTGTTGTAAACACATCTGAAGTTATGAAGTACGTAAATTAACTATACAATTATGATTATATTAACTAAATAGTTTGAAACTTAAAAATTGTAATTTAAATTAAATACAATTGATGTTGTTGAGTGTAATTTTGGCCTATTCTGTAAAATTTTAACATCGATGTTAAAAAGATACAGAATACGGTCAATTAACTAATAAGATATTTTTAATTACAATTTATATTATTTAATAGACAACTAAAGTTTTATTTAACAATTAAAGATGTGTATTGCTCATTCTATAAATAAAATTCAATTTTGTTTTTTTGCAAAAAAATATTTAATCAACTTGACATTAACATAATTTATGGTTAATTAATTAAGTTTATTAATGAAAATTATTTTGAATAAATAGAAAAAATCTCATTTTTCAATAAAATTAACTCCCTATATTCTTACCATAGCTTGCTTGTTAATAAAAACTGGGCAACAATGTATATAAGCAAATAAATATTAAGTTATGAAATAATTTAATAAATTATATATTTTGTTAATTACTTTGTATTGTGTCAATCCTGGAATTAACCTGCCACATCTCATATAATTATGCAAGTAAAAGATTAAATAAATCTGTTTGAAATAGAGAATGAGAAATAACTAAGGTTTAAAACCAGCTGATTAAAAAAAGATCAATATGTATCAAATTGAAATAAAAAAAATAAGTCGAAAAATAGTTTATTGCTATAATTATTTAACTCTAAATAACATATTTTTTACATTATAAATAATGTAATTTTATATATAATATCAAGTAATATGTCAATTTATTATCCAAATATTTATTACATCAATTTGTTATAAAAATATGTAGTATAAAAGGCAGCAGTTCCTTCAATTTATATCAGTATAAAACATCAAGTCGTTGTTCATTATGTCGTTGAATTTGAATTAAATTGAATGTAGATTATTAGATGATTTTGCATAGATCTTTAAAAAAGTTTTGTAAACTGTTATGAGCAAATTACAAGTAAGTAAATTAATATTACTTTAGAGTGATTAGATTATATTGATAACTTTCCAACTCAAGTTTTTTAACAAGTGATTTACGTAACACATTAGTGATAAATATTTATATTACAGATCAAAAAGTTATTCAATTGTATTACTAATCATTTGTAAATTTTTATCTACTTTTATTTCTAGATTTACATGCAATATCGAAAGTTCAGTTGTTGAGATTAAATTTAATAAATTTAAATTAAATATTTAAAGCTTTTTTTATTATTGATAAAAATTGTAAATAAAATTCTAAAGTTATGAAATTTAATGAATAAATATATAATTTTGAATTATTAATTATTAATTATATATCTAGACACATTATGTAAGTCAAATATAATTAGATAATATTTTTATTTATATATAAACAATTTTATAGTTTTATAATTGATTATTGACTTGATAATAATTTTATTTTAGCATTCTTTTAGAAATAAATGAACTTTAGATACAACTGAAAGATCAGTGTTGTTTGCTTTGAATGCGTTCTCTAGTAAATACTTTTTACGATTTGATTCTTTCAATTAACCTAACTTTTTTGTTCAATAATTTAACGTTTGATATGTATCAAAAATAATTTTACGTTTTACATCTGTCGGAAATATTTTCGCTTTTTATAACTTCAAAATGTTTTTACATTTAATAGCTGTCAAAAATACTTTTAAGTGACGTTCAAGTAAAAATTACTAATAAATTTAAAAAAGTACATTTAACAGCTTTTAAATTAAAATATGATAATTGTCAATAGTATTTTCACATTTGCCAGATTTCAAATTTATTTTCACATTATTTTTTACACCTATTAAGCTTACATTTATTATAAAAATTTCAGATGCAAACAACTTTAGATGATCCAAGTGTGTTTCTATGACAAAGAACTAAATTTTAAATGATAATAAAACACAATGTTGGCAATTAAGATTGTTGTGTTTATCGGAGTTATACCAGCAGTACTACTTGCTAGGGTGAGTATCCATAATCTAATATAGTGGTCTACTTAGTAAATATATTTAATTCATATTATATATAGAAAGATGATTTTATATATATTGTGCAAATAGTTGGTTGAATATGAAAAGGGCTATCGACTGAGGTCTTTCTGCTCTTATCTAATATATTTTATTAATTTGTACTTTAAATTGTATTATTATTACTTATTTTTATTCAAATTCTTTTTGGCGTCTATTAATTACCAATTTTTGAAATAAAAATTACAGTTACGTCTTTAAGTGCACACGCTGTATATCATAAAGCTTTTTGTACTGCTTCTAGAAATAACCTAACTTTATTGACCTATGTAGTTGATAAATGCTACAACATTGCTTAGAGTGGTTGACTTTAACATGCTGGCCAAGTCAAGCTAACAATTTTCTAACATGAATTGTTTCCTATATCCTTTACATACCGGCCATCTACAAAGCTTATTGTATACAGCTGTTTTATTTGTTGATAGTATTGTTTTTTTTAATTAACGGTGCAATTGCCTTCTTTAGCTGTTTATAACCCAATTTGTTGTTAGTTCTACAAAGGAGAAGTTAAGGCAGTAATACTGGCACTATTAGTTGACCGGTGTATTATTACAAAGTTTTTCTTTGATTTTCAATAAAAGATATAACAGATTTAAAGTTTTATTAATGTGAAATGTTCGTTAAATTTCAACGTCAACCTGGCGGATTTAAATTTGAGCTGGAATTTTTAATCTTTAATATCAATTTTAAGGTTTGTCATCATAATAATAATTTGATATTAAGTTTTAAGTCGACTAAAAAGCGTTAAAATTTGTTTTAAGATTAGACTCTGAGTACCAGATTTGCAGTAGTTTGATGTACGGTTTGAAGTCAAATAGTTTTGTTTTTAGGTTTAACACCAGAGTATACTTAAGTTTAAAGTTTATTATCGTATTTAAAGTCACTAGATACATTTTGGTCGAATATTTAAAGTAATGTTATGATTGAGGTTTTATGTCAGTTATGTTGGAAAGGTACATATAATTAAATAAAGGTACAAAACCGCAGGGAAAAAAATATACAAATTTTAATGACAGTTGAAAAAGTGGCAAACAAAGCAAACAAATTAAATATTCAAAATATATATATGGCCATGTATGAGTCAAGTGTACGGAATGAAAATTTGTTTTTGCTGAAACCACTGAAAATGCCTTCCTCTACATGAATCTTAGTTATGTGAATTTTTTCAGATTTTTTCAGTGAGCTATTTTCGTGTAATAAGCAATCAAAATTTGAAAAAATCGAGGTTTTTGAACTTCTCAGGACTGCATTTTTAGGAAAAAATTATAAGAAACTTTTTTCTTCAAAATTGTCAAAAATGTTTTCATAGCCAAATTTTTTTTTTAATTTTGATAATTTTGCAGTACTTTAATAAACAGTTTTTCTTTTTTTTTTTCAAACATGGATAAAAACGTGCTTTTATATGTGCAAAAGATGCAAATTTCAGGAAGTGCCTTGTGCTACGTTCCGAGATATCTTACAATGTATCCACAGAAATACTTAAAAATAGCGAGAAAAAAGCTTAAAATTTAAATTTATATTTTTTGATTATTTATAACTTCTCAGTATTGCATTTTTAGGAAAAAAAATTATGACAAACTTTTTTTTTCAAATTTGTCTAAAGAATAAACAACTAAGCCGCAACATATGCAGACTTGTCGAGACAGACATAAATACAAATAAAAAGATTTACATTCAAGGAGATAAGAGAAAAGGGGGCATGGTTAATAATAGCAAAGGAAATCGATGAAAAAAAAAAAAAAGAAATGAAATAACAAATTACAATGTAAGATAGCTAACAACAAACCCACAAAAAAACTGGTAATAATATAATAGGATATTAGCTCGAAAACTAGCAAAGAAGAAATGTTGGAAGAAATCATCCGTTTATTACAATTGTCAACACGTGTATATGTATATTTTTATCTGCGTTAATATTTGTTTCAAAGTGATCTTAAAACTAGTCAATGTGTGTGAAGTGTATTGTGAAAAATTGTTTTTAATATTCTGTTCGATTACGTAAGCGAAATCGTTTTAATTGATTATTTTACTAAGTAATTTATTTATATATTTTACATAACCTATGAACTGTTGAACTATTATTGTTGTTTATTTTTGTATAATATCAACTGTAAACAAAGCATATAGTGTTTTCGACAACGTTCTATTAAATAGCTCAGTGGTGAAAGCATCAGCATGCCTAGTCTCGCTCGAGAAGTCTCAGCGAGCACACATAATTCAATTGAGTCAATTTTATTGTCTTACTAATTTATTAAATATATTAAAAGAAAATCTAATTCAACGGAAAGTGTCCTTTACTGTAGCTAACTTGGCCCTTCAGGTCAAGCATGGGCCGATCACTACAAATAATACGCGCCTCCAAGCGCAAAAGCCAAAGCACGGAAGAATCAACTAAAAATAAAATTCAGGTGCCGACTAAGAATCGGTATGAAATCTTACAAGAGGATAAAATGGAACAGGAACAATCGAGCAGCAATAGTAGTCCACCAGTTGCGCAAACTATGGAAAATAAATCAAAAACCATGAAAATGCCACCAATTATTGTGGAGTCGACATTCGAAAGTAATCGTGAGTTTATTGAAAATATGAAAGAGATATGTAAAAATAGTTTCAATGTGAAATTCCACAAAGATTCGATAAATGTTTTTACAACATCTGAAGAGGATTATGATAACGTTAAAGCGGATTTTGTTAATCAAAAAGTGGAATATTACTCTTTCACTAAAAAGAGTAATAAAACACATACATTTGTACTTCACGGTATACAAATTGACTTAAGCGAAGAAGAAATTAAAAACGAATTAATTAATATAAACAAAATTGAAGTCATTACATGCAGTAAGCTTAAAAACACAAAATACCCAGTATATATAATAACAACAAACGATAAAGTGTTCTTAAAAAATCTTGTACTAAATGTTAAAGTAGTATATTACACTACTGTTACATGGGAACGGTACTACAATAAAAAACAAATCTCGCAGTGTCATAGATGCCAACAGTGGGGGCATGCAACTAGCAACTGTTGTATGAATTTTAAATGTTTAAAATGTGCAGAAGAACACGCTACAAAAGATTGCAAAAAGCCGGCCGATACCCCGGCAATATGTTCAAATTGTGAAGGACCCCACCCGGCAAATTCAATAAATTGCCCAATATATAAAGAAAGAATACGAGCTATAGAAGAAAGACGAAGCAAGAGTGAGATGCAAAACCATCACACGACATCGCGAGCAACAGTGACATTGGACCCGCGAACCAGAAACAGATATATCCCGGCACCAGTCCCGCTACAAAATGCTTGGAACAGGAGTCAAACCACAGCGCAATTGCAACCGCAGACGCTACCTCAAACAGAAGCCGCACCCCCGCAAGAGACTTACTTGGAGTTTATAGACCAAATTAATATTTTAAATAATATTGTTGACCTGCCAAAGATGCTGGGAATGTTAAAAGATATGAATGAAAAATTAAAACACTGCAAAACCCAAGCAGAACAATTCCAAACAATGATCATATTTATGTCAAATACAAAATAGGCAAACTTAGTATATTTGAATGGAATGCTAACAGCATAAAAGGTAAAGTAGGAGAATTGATTGAGTTCTTAAACAGAACAAAAGTAGATATTTTAGTTATATGTGAGACTAAACTAGATAACAGTATTAAATTAAATATCAAAGGTTATCACTGTGAGAGGCAAGATCGTACCATTGCTGGCGGAGGTGTTGCACTCTTGGTTAGGAACTCAATCAATTATGTGCGCATTTTGTGCGTTAGTAATTTAGAACATGTAGCATTAAGATTAGAGGATGGTATTATTCTGATAGGAGTTTATAATAGTCCGAATAATAAGATTGTAGATGAGGATATCTTAAATTTATTATAAACGGGCAATCGGGTACTTATAACTGGTGACTTTAACGCTAGGCACCATACGTGGAACTGCCATCTCAACAACTATAATGGCACACTATTGTATAACTTATCAACCGCATACAATTTTAGCATTATCTATCCTCCAGATCACACTCACTACCCTCCAAATGGGTCAACCCCGTCCACCATAGACATAGCACTCAATAAAAATATAAATGCCATGACAGAAATAAACACAGTCGACGAACTAAGTTCAGATCATGTACCCATATCATTCATTATTCATAACACAGTAAACCGGGAGAGACCAGTATCATATAGACCCGATTATAAGAATGCTAATTGGACTCACTTCCGGCAACTACTTGACAGAAACATTAAAATTAATAGACAGATAAACAATACTGACGACATTGATATAGAGGTTAACTTACTGACAAAAACAATTACAAACGCCTTAAAAAAGACAGTTAAATACAAAAAAATAAACTTAACAAGAGATGATTTACCATTACATATTATAAACAACATTAGAATAAGAAACAAAACCAGGAAACTGTGGCAACGGACCGGTGACATGACACAAAAACTTAACATGGTTGAACTAACAAGACTTATAAGACGAGACATAACAGACCATAGAAACACTACTTGGAATAGCAAAATAAAAAATCTCTCACACAAAGACAACACGATATGGACATTTGTAAACCGACTAAAGAAAAAAACAGCAAGCATACCTACACTGACAAGTGTAGACGGTTCCCTAACAGTAATGACAGATGACGAAAAGGCTAACATGATAGGAGACAGTCTTGAAAAGGTACACTTTCTAGACAACAACAACGACGAACAGACTGACATTTCCGCCAGAGTAGAAGCTTATTTAAATAATCCACCAACAAGCTTGAAAATAACTCAAGCTCTTACTAACCCAACTGAAGTTAGAGAAATAATTAAAAAGCTTCCTCCTGTCAAAGCAGCGGGGCACGATAACATACAAAATATTGCAATCAAACAAATGTCAAAAAAGTCAGTTGTACAATTTCATTATATAATAAACGCTATCATTAAATTGCAATATTTTCCAAAAACGTGGAAAATAGCACATATAATTCCCATTAAAAAATCATCCCAACCGCCATCTTCGCCTGAATCATATCGTCCCATCTCATTACTCACAGCACTTAGTAAAGTTACCGAAAAAATTATTATAAAGCGGCTTGACAAATTTGAGACAGACAACAAAATAATAACAGACAATCAATTTGGCTTTAGAACAGGACATGGGACAGTTCAACAAATAGCAAGAATTGTAAATGACGTAACCATAAATTATAACAATGACAAAGTGACTGACATGATCTTACTTGACATTAAAAAAGCGTTTGACAGAGTATGGACGGACGGGTTAATATTTAAAATGATCACAAATAATTACCCACCATTTCTCATTTTACTAATAAATCATTACTTAAAAGACAGGCAATTTTTTGTAAAAATAAATAAACACTTATCGCAAGTAAAAACCATAAAAGCTGGTGTCCCACAAGGCTCAATTTTAGGACCTAAACTTTTTAACCTTTTTATTAACGACATCCCTAAATTTCAAAACACCAGCCTGGCCTTATACGCAGACGATACTGCGGTTTATTCAGGTTCGTACTACGCTATTGCTGCACAAAAACAAACACAAATTCATCTTCAAAAACTTCAATCATACTATCATAAATGGAAAATAATTATTAACCCACAAAAATCAGAACGTATAGTTTTTACTAGAAAATTCACCAACATTAAAACTTTTTTCCCTACTACTATAAACCATCAAATCATCCCTGTTAAGTCATGCGTTAAATACCTGGGCGTAAACCTTGATCGCAGGCTTAATTTTCACACTCATCTCTCTCATATCATACATAAAACTAATCAAGCTATCAGACAAATATATCCATTTATAAATAAAAATAGTCACCTATCATCTAATACTAAAATCCATTTATACAAATCAATCATTCGTCCTTCCTTAACATATGCGGCACCAGTGTGGTGCGGTATTTCACGAACGAACCTGAATAAACTACAAGTACTGCAAAATAAATGCCTTAGAATGGCCTTAAATAGAGACAGATATGCTCGAATAAGAGATTTGCATAATGATGCAAATTTACCACTCATTGCTGAGTACATAACTAAGATATCTGATTCCTTCTATAAAAACAAATTAATTAACAACATACTGATTGAAAATTTAACACAAAATAGACAATACAATACCCCTTTCCGGATAAAACATAAACTCATATATCAGACTTTACCAATCTTTAATCAAAACATGTAAAAATATTACTCCTAACAATTTATTTTTGTTTTGTTTATTTTACTTTTTCATTAACATACCTTTGATCATTCAGTACCATCTCATTTTTATTTTCGCTTTTTTCTTTTACTATAATAATACTTTAGTTAAACAAATGTAAATATGTATATATGTATGTGTATTTCGTCTTAGTTATGTAAGTAGAAATCCAATCAAATTGCTTTAAAACTGGTCACCGTCTTTCTATGGCCCGTTAAGTATAAATTCAATCAGTACATTAATGTACATTAGCCTGAATGTTGAATGAATGGACGAATAAATGCAGCATGAATGATAAATAAAGAACATAATACTACATTATTTTCCAGACCCCATCACATAATTAGAAATAGTTAAATAAGTCTAACATTAGACATAAGTTAACTGCGAAGTCACTAACACAAATATAAATTGTAAAATTTATGTAATTATTACTTATTATAAATAAAGAAATTATTAAATTGGCAAAATTGGCAATTGGCATCAGCATGCTACACTGAAGGTAGCGAGTTCAAACCCCATAAACCTTCCACGTATTTTTAAACTTATTTTTCAATTCATTTGTCATTTTTTATAGTTCTCACAACTTATCTTTTTATTTATTATATTTTATTTTATTTTACTAATTTAAATTTTAATTAATAATCCTTATCCGTGGTCTTCCTCGTTTGTTTTATAAGTCGTCACAAAAGACCCTGTGGCGTGAAGCGTGTTTTTTTTTGTTGTGTTTTTTTATTTTTGTTTTATCAAATAAAACGTAAATAAATAGAAATAGTGAATATTTATTTAAAAGCAAATATTTTATAAAATTATTATTATTATACTACTCATATTGATTTTAATCCTTTAATCTTTTAATCTTTTTTATATTACACATTTTTAAATATGATTTGTTATAGATGTAAATCTTCAGTACAAACTGGAGTGTCGTGTGAAACTTGCAGTGGTTTGATGCATCATAGTTGCATAAAGCGCTACAAAGGTTTTGCTGATCTTATTACAGATAATATCAGCACTGTTTTAATGTGTCCTATTTGTAATCGTTCTGATGTCAATGACAATTTATCCTTAAATGGTCTTGCTCCTTTAAGTCCCAACTTAATAACAAATGAGTGTGAAGTTTTATCTTGCAAATCTACCAAGTGCAACGCTCTTGAAACTGAGTTGCGTTTTTTGAGACAAGAGGTTCAGTCTCTTAAGCGCGATATAATTGATCTCAAATCATTGCCAAGCTTGATGGCTGTGGAGAAGTTAATTACTGATAGTAATAAATTGATTTCTTCCGAACTTAATTCTTTATTTAAATCGTTTTTTCAACACTTACCAGAGCTTACAGTAACTAAATCGACGGCCTTGCCGTCAAAGAATCCATCAGGTATAATCCAAAGTAATGATACCACCGCAATTCGACCAACTATTGCAATTGACGCAGCAGCTAGCAACTCTACGACAACCAGAGTTATAAAACCTACTGCAAAGCCTTCTTCCCAAATCAAAACTGTGATAAAAAGTAAAACCAAAACTCAAATACAACCAACTATTGTACGTGGGACTGCCGAAATTCAAGGCATACAAGCGGCTAAACGACGCACTTTTTATCATATTAATAACTGTGCTCCTTCTACCAGTGTTGAAGATATTAAGAAGTATGTTGAACTTAATATGGGAATAAGCGACCTTGCTTGCATTCCACTTACAAACAATAACATTTATTGTTCTTTTAAAGTTGGTATTGTTGCTGATGTTAACAACGTAAATGATGATTGTATATTAAACGCAGAAAAATGGCCTAAAGGAGTATCTGTACGTTTATTTACTAATCGCCGCCGACAACATAAACTGCCAAAAACTGATTTTTTATCAACAACAACATCCAAACCTTCAACATCGATGTAGCGTCTTCTCAACGTCTATCTTCATCGACATCGTCTGCACGTGCCTTAGATGTGACTTCCGGCTGTACCGAGTTAGAAAATGTGAGAATATTTTATCAAAATGTGCGCGGATTACGGACAAAATTGTTTACTTTAAATGCCAATATACCATTAATGGAGCATGATATTTTTATTCTTAGTGAAACGTGGCTTATAAGCTCTATTACAGACTTAGAACTAGGATTTTTTAATTATAAAGTGTACAGGTGTGACCGTAACCATATTACAACATCAAAATTACGTGGCGGAGGCGTACTTATTGCCGTGTCCAATAAGTACCATTCATATGAAATATTTAGTCATTGCTCTGTCTATGAGGAATTGTATGTTTGTGTTGATATCGGCAGTATGAAAATAGTTTTAGGTACTGTTTATATTCCACCTGGTTCGGAGTACTCTACTTACCAACGTCACTGTGAAAGTGTAGAATTAATTAGTGAATGCAACACTGTTTATATTATTGGCGATTACAACTTGCCACAAACGTTGTGGATTAATGATGAATTTGGTGTAAGAACGGAATCCACTTGTCCTAAAGGTACTTTAGTTGCTAACACGTTTGGGTATATTAATTCGCATCAATTGAACTACATATTAAACATAAATTTGGTTTTGCTAGATTTATTGTTTGCGCCTTTGGCATTTTCTTCAAACTTGAGCCTTACAGAATCGTTGTTTCCTATTGTACCATGCGATCTTCAACATCCTGCTTTAGATGTAGTTTTAAAACTTGACTCTTTACAGGATACACCTGACAACGTATGGTGTGGAGAAGATAACGTGATGCAATATAATTTCAAAGATGCTGATTATGTTTCCTTAAATGATGTTTTTCTCAACACCAGGTGGGATAACATGTTTGTCGATTGTAATATTGATGAAGCATGTCACCGTTTTTATTCATTACTTTTTGACACAATTGACCATTATGTGCCCAAAATAAATAAGTGTTATAAAAAAACCTATAAATTTCCAATATGGTTTACAAGAGAGCTAAAAGACCTTGTGTTTTCTAAAAAAAAGTTACACAAAGCATATGTGTTGTCTAGATCAGCAGCTGACTACCACAAATTTAGTTCAATACGTGATAAGTGTAAGCAATTGGCTAATACGTGTTATTCTAATCACATTAAGAAAGTGGAAGATTTGATTAAATCTAATCCTAAAGCTTTTTGGGGGCACGTCAAATCTAAACGTAGCAGTAATCAAATACCATCTACTTTCACAAATGGTAATTCTCAAATTGACACTACTGATGGCATTGTAAATCTCTTTGCTGATTTTTTTGGGTCAGTTTACAGTCCGCTGTCGGCATCTATGAGTCCACACAGCACATATTCTCTATCATCTGTTCCTACCCATATAAATGAATCGCATCTTGTTTTAAAAATATCAGAAGTTGTCAACGAACTATCATTATTAAAACCCAATAACTGCCCAGGGCCTGATAGATTAACGGCTTTTTTTCTCAACAAATGTGCGTTTGCCCTTTGTCGGCCCTTATGGCTTTTATTTAACTTATCTCTGGTTATGGGTACTTTTCCTACTTGCTGGAAACAAGCTTATGTCACTCCGATTCATAAATCCGGTGCTAAAAATGATGTAACAAACTATAGACCTATATCTATTTTATCAGTTATTCCAAAAGTTTTTGAAAAGTTAATTACCTGTCAATTGACTGCCATTCTGCAATCTGAAATTGCTCTCAATCAACACGGTTTTCGAACGGGCAAATCGACATCTTCCAACCTTTTGTTGTATGAATCTTATATAACAGATGCGCTCGAAAACAGATTCCAGGTAGATTCAGTTTACACTGACTTTTCAAAAGCTTTTGATACCGTTGACCACAAGATACTAATTATGAAACTACGTGGTATTGGAGTTAATGGCACCTTGTTAATGTGGATTCAGTCCTATTTATCTAACAGATCTCAATTCGTGCGCATTGGTCAGTGCGTTTCTCGTAATATTGATGTTACGTCGGGTGTTCCACAGGGGTCACATCTTGGACCTTTACTGTTCAATATCTTTATCAATGATGTGGTACATTGTTTTTCTAATGCACGTTGTTTATTATTTGCGGACGATATAAAAATCTTTATGAAAATTCAGTCTTTAGATGATGCTATACTACTTAATAAAGAAGTACAGATTTTTTCTAGTTGGTGTCAGACTAATAACTTACTACTTAATTTAAATAAATGCAAAGTGATGACTTTTTCTAGACGTCAGTCTACGGTGATGTATGGTTACTCTCTCATGAATGTAATGTTGTTAAGAGTTAACACTATTCGTGATTTAGGCATTACGTTTGATTCAAGCCTTTCATTTACACTACATATCGATACTGTTGTGGCTAAAGCTTATCAACTTTTAGGGTTTGTCAAGCGTAACTCTAAGGAGTTTTGTGACCATCGTACTCTAATTATCCTTTACAACGCTCTAGTACGTCCCCATCTCGAGTATTGTTCCAATGTGTGGTCACCATACACCGCCGTCAGTAAAGAAAAAATTGAACAGATTCAAAAAAAGTTTGTTCGTTTTTTGGCGTATAAATGCAACATTGCAGGCAGCTACACGGAACTGCTCTCTACATTTAACATGACTAGTCTTGAAAAAAGACGTTTTAATTTTGACGTGACACTAGTTTTTAAAGTGCTTCGTGGGATTATTGACTGTCCTGACTTGCTCAGCTCTATAGGTATTCATGTCCCAGCTCGAGTTTTACGCAATGACTATTTATTTCATATACCGTTCAAACGCACTGATTATGCGGTGCACTCTGCATCTACACGTATTTTGCGGCATGCCAACGAAGTTAAAGTGGATTTTTTTAAAGATTCGTTTAATACCTTGCGACGTGCACTTGTCACCCATACGTGACCTTTTTTATATTTTGTAACTATTTAAGTTTTATTCTTATTTTTAATATTAATTGTTTTATGTTTAATTTATGTTTTTTAAATTGTAAATATATACTTATTTTGTAATGGCTTCTGTTGACTAGTAAATAAATAAATAAATAAATGACAAATTAATCGTTTTAGGGCTTTAGCAAAGTTTTCTACCATCTCCCTTGTCACAGCTCTATTTGAATGTTCGAAATATTGTCAAAATGACGGCCTTTTAAATGCAATTTAATTTTTTGAATAAGAAATAGTCGGCCGGAGCCAAATCAGGCGAGTACGGTGGATGGTGCAAGACGGAAACTTTTTTTCTAGACAAGAATTGTTTAACAATGTTGTCTATGGACACATATAATTCTGGGCGAACTCGCTCAATTCTCTTCAGCAAACGGTTTGCTAAACCTTTATAAAACTCAGCATTGACGTTTTGACCTGGTGGAACAAATTTCTTATGGATTATTTCCCGGTAGTCAAAAAAGGTAACCACATAGTTTTGACATGCGATTTTTGGAAACGAAGTTTTTCTGGTTTTGGAGATCTCTTGGCTTTCCATTCGACACTTTATCTTTTGGTTTCTGTGTAATTCGAGCAGATCTGCACACAATGTAACACTATCTTCCTTCTGCTCAATGGTCAAAGAATGCGGAACAAAGCAGGCACAATTTTTTTTTCCTAGTTTTTTGTTGATTATTTGCCGGACTTTTTTTATCCCTAATTAAGTTGTCTGTTGTTATCATTCTGATAGTTGATCGACAATCAGAATTCGCAGAGCGCACAGCTTTGATGTTTTTGTTTGTTCGGCTTTGTAACAGTTTATACGTTTTCGTAGCTGCTTAACCGATTTTAAAACTAAACTTAATTGCTGTACGCTGTTCAATGTGTGTTTTCACGACGAGGAATAAACTCGCTTCAAAAAAATTACGGAATGGAGACACGTGTACTGATGAAATGTTCACCTGTTTCTCGGAAGGTTTTCCAAGAACCGTTGACCGCATGTAGATAGAGCTACTCAATTTGCTACAATAAAATCAGTCTTAAAACTTTATAGCCACACCATGTGTATTACATGTTTCATTTGTAGATAAATTGAATTGCAATAATTTATTAAAACATTAGTTAGATACAAAAATTAATCGTTAGAAACAAAAAATACAGTATGTTGCAAATGTGCAACATTATGTAAATAAACCTTAATTTTAACGGAGTTTAATTTAAATAATATGTATGGAAACAGTTTTTATTCTTTGTTAGACAAAAATGAACATCACATTTTTCACACTTAAAATGCGTATATTTTTTGCAATCTAGAAATTTGCATCTTTGCTTTATTTTATCCTACTTGATCCAAGCTACTTAATCCATTTAGACATTTATAGGAGGTGCGTGCACCGCGGGCAGTTTATAACGCTTAATATTTATTGTTAACTCGAATCTCATTACTCGGCCTACCACGTTTTCTGCTTTCCTGAGTATCATTGAGAGACAAAGTTACATCCAGCAGATGGTAAAATAATTTCATGTACCATTTTTTTTAATCTTATACATATTTTGACACCCAACAAGACTGTCGAACATATCCACATCCCTTACATGTTTTTTTTTTATGCTAGGAGGAGGATCTCCTAAAGTGTCGGATTTACCCTCACGGGCGCCTACCGACTAAACTCACCCCGATTGACTGCTGGAAGTTCGTCCTTTCGTGGACATGCCTTCCGAACTGGTTGTATGCAACAAGGGATATTTACATAATGCATATATGTGCCAACCATATTGGTGTTGCCTAGAATAAGTGGGATCTAGTTCCACTTCTAGGTCTGAGTTTCAGACTGACGGACCGGGTCTGAAATTATTAGACGTCTAGTCGTCTAATAGAACGTTTGAAGCTTTTATTAGCTTGGCGAAGTTATCATTACTTGCTTGCTATAAGCGAAGTAACAGCTGATCTTTAGCTGATAGAAGATGGGCGCTAGGCGCCGACCCCGCCGCCTGTGCAGAGCATTTCTCCTTGCTGGCATTGGGGCCGCTCCGAGGAGGAGCGTGAGTCTGCTTACGGGGAGCAGGTGTCGTACCGGTGGCCTGGCTGTTGCGACTAGCCTTTAGTTTTTGATAAACTAGGCAGCCCTTATAACTTGCCGTGTAAGGCCCACCATGTGCGACACATTTGGCTAAATGGCCGCTCTCTTTAGTAATAGTGCAACTGGCGCTCGGATGAGCTCCAGCGCACTTGACACACCGATATGGTGCGTTGCACCGGGATGCCCCGTGGCCGTAACGTTGGCAACGGTGACATTGTGCGATTTCGGGACTTTTGCGTTTGACCTCTGTGGTCACGCAAAGCCCGAGCAACTTGGATAGAAATATAATTTCTCTGTTTTGAGCTCCCTGAGGAAGCTGGACGTACACCATTGGGAAAGATTTCCCGTCCCTGCCAATGCGTGTCGTCGAAACTGGAGTATACCCCTGAGCGATGAGCTCAGTCTGTACTATTTCAGCCTTAATGCAGGTGGGCACACCCCAAATAACATATTTTAAGGTCTTTTCGGACCCTAATTAATAGGTGTGGTGAAAGACATTATGCTCTGTGCAGTATGCAATCACCGCTCTAAAATCATCCTGCGTTTGGGGGTGCAGGCGTATGCCGTCGACCACCTGTACTGCGCGATCAATGGTGATGTTCAGTGATTCGAAGGTTGCCTTTAGCCCTTGATACACATCCTTATCGTGGATGGTAATAGGAGGAGGGCGGCGTGCACCGGCTCCCTTTGTGGGCGCCGGCTGAGCTGAGTGGCCTAAAGAGCTGTTAGCCGGACCAGAGTTGGTCGGCTTTGCCTTAGTGGCGGGCCCGGGTTGAAGACCCTTAGGCCTTGGTGGCTAATGGCCTTGATTGTGCTGAAGGCACCTGGCGTGAGGGGCCGGCTAAAGGCCTTATATTAACAGAAATAGGCTCACCCAATTCCTTCTTCTGTTTCTTTTTAATCTTAGAGTGGACCACCTCGGTGAAACCGTCTTTGTCGAGTCGTCGTCATCGGAGCTGATGTCCTTTCGCTCGGCTGGCCTCTTGAGGGAGGTAGCCGGAGGTTTGACAGCAGTAGGTGGAGGTGGTGGTTCCATCCTCTTAACCTCGGTGGGAGCGGCCGGTGCCGGGGATTTGTCAGGCTGGTTGGAATGCCTGCTGATCAGCGCTATTGTTGCCGCTTTGGCGGAGGGGGCGCTGACCCCAATCTCCTTCGTGATGTCCTTTCTCAGGACGTATGCCCTTACATGTATATTGTACTGCTTGATTACGTTAGGACAGTCAATTTTTTTTCTTTCTTATCATATCTGTTGACAGGAAGATGTTGTAATTTTTCAGAACAAGATGATAACAATGTTGCTACTTTGTTATCAATTCAACTAACAAGTTTTTCTAATGTTTTTTTTTAAATTTTTTTCTCATCTGTTTATTACATAGAAATCTATTTTGACGTATAGTTCCTAACATATATATACATATATATATATATATATATATATATATTTTGATTTGACAAATATGTAAATAATGGTATAGATGAATAATAATTCTCACAATTGGTAGTTTATATTTTTAGGAATTATTCTTGCTAAGAGTAATGAATAATAGAATTGAATCGAAAGTATCACTCATCATAAAAATCTTGAAATCTTATTTATGGGGTTTCATTGTATTGTATTGTTTCAAGTGGTGCCTTGTTTTTGTGGAACATATTTGTTCATCTACAGATAATTTAGATTCCATGGGTATTGTTGAAAATTTATTATTTTCTTTTTGAAATTTTTTTCTGTTGTCATAGAAATGAATTATAATTTTTAATCGCTCAAATTTATTTATACTTATTGCATTTCTAATGCGTGAAATGCCTATGTCCGACCTCCAATACAAATTTCAATGATTTTTTTTATATCTAGCATTTATATCAATTTTTTTAACACTGTCTAACTTAGTTTCGTATAATCTGTTTTGTGCCGAGGCTTCGGCTAACGGTTTGGCAGTAGAAATATTGAATCGCTTAATCAAGTGGTTGTAAATCACTTGGTTCCAATTAAGCGATGTAAGTTGGTTGGCGAGAAAACTAGAATACCTGGGGCACATAATGAGGAATAATCAACGATACGGACTGCTACAACTGATTCTACAAAGCAGAGTGGAAGGAAGAAGAGGACCAGGAAGAAGAAGAACGTCTTGGTTAAAGAACCTACGCACATGGTTCAATACATCAACAGTAAGCCGCTTCAGAGCAGCAACAGACAAAGTTCGAATAGCTATGATGATCGCTAACGTCCGAAGCGGACAGGCACCATAAGAAGAAGAAAAAGTTGGTTGATACAAAATTGTAAATAAAACGTGAAAATAAAGTTGTTGCTCTCGTGCATGTAGCAGGTCGACTGACTTTGATTCAAAAATTAAATCAATATTGATTTATCTTAAATTGGCTTTAAATGATTTAGTATCCATTTTTTAATAAATTATAAATTTTACTTTTTTGTTTTACTATTATTATTTAAATGTTTTATCTTCTCTTTTCGTAATTTGCTTCTGTGATTTTGGCAAATTAACCTTTATTGACTTGTTACCATAGTAATGCATAGACACAATGATAATATAATTATAATAATACAAAATAATATTTACAAAAAACTAAAAATAAAAATTCAACACTATCATTTCAATCAGCTTGTCAGTAAAAAAATATTTGAAAAAATTATATGGTGTATTTAGATCTAAAATGTTATTGCATTACCTTTGAACCTTATTGCATCATCGTCAATTAACAAGTTCTTTATGTGCCATAAAATATTTCCTGTTTTAGAAATTGGTTAGTAGGCCAATTTGTGTTTATATGACAAAAAAAAAATATTTTAATATAAAAAGTCCGTTACTGTGGAATAGATATAAACAGATATATATATATATATATATATATATATTTATATATATACATATATAAATACATATATATATATATATATATATATATATATATATATATATATATATATATATATATATATATATATATATATATATATAGTTGGCACCATTCACGGACTGTGGTATATTGTGTATTGAAATAATTGGAAAAGTCTAATCAAATGTTTGCTATATGATTAAAGCAAACAGCAATAAAACAAAGTTCTGTTCATGTTGACATTATTTTAATAGCTGACGTTTCGTATATTACATTTATACATTTATGGCATAAAACACAGAAGCAATTAAAATATTAAGAAAATATAGCACTGAACACAAAAAGAAAACAAAAAACACAAACTCAACTTACTCTAGTCAATTACATTTGGCGATTTTTTGTTAAATGTTTTAACTTATATTATACTATAAACATTTTAATGGTATTAAATCATTTTATTTATACTTAAATTAAAGCAACACAAAAATGAAAACCTGAACTTTAAATCACAACCTTAAAGGAATTGTTTAATAGTGTTTTTTTTTTAACGAAACATGAGCACCAAAAAGTGAAATAAAAGGTCTGTTCCAACATACGATTTGGACGGTTTGCAAACCGTTCAAACTGTGCACACAAACAAATATTTGTCAACTTTAGGCAATCTTTTATACACAGTAATTTGTTTGTGTGCATAGTTTGAACGGTTTGCAAACTGTCCAAATCGTATGTTGGAACAGACCTAAAAAGACAACAAAAGAAGAATCGACAAAATCATCACTAGTCTCACTATCCCAATCTTTTCAGATTGGTTCATTGTGGTTTACTGTTGGGAATCATTTGGGTTTTTATGAAAGTTAAAATTTTGTATTGCAAATTGATGTTGTTGATTCGGTCTAAACTAAAATTGATTTGGTGGATAAAACCGGTTATTTATTGGGGTTTATAAATAGGTTGAATTATATTAAAATTTTGTAAAGGGGGATTTAATTTTTGTGTCTGATATGGGGCTATTTGTTTAGTGGAAATGCTTCTATTCATGAAATTTATTTTATCAAACACAATTGCTTGGTCAAGAGATTGAGGTTGTCTCAATCGTATTTAATAAGTTATATTGTATGGAATGAACAGAAGAAAGTGATCAAAAGCGTTTGAGGTGTAAAGTTCCTGTCTAAGCTTTTTTTTTAATTTCAAAACGTGATAATTAGTAGGAATTACTCAATATGCCACAACAACATTAAAATACCTTTACCACACTTGTTGAATCTATCACATCGAAAACTAGATCTAAGCAGTTTGTAAACATTA
Organism: Tachinus rufipes; assembly: GCA_963932245.1. NCBI lineage: Eukaryota > Metazoa > Arthropoda > Insecta > Coleoptera > Staphylinidae > Tachinus > Tachinus rufipes. The sequence goes on from OZ010747.1 coordinate 58,203,212, forward strand.
ACCTAACCACACCAAGAAATTTTAACACATTCTAGCATATTTGTCGAAATTGTCTTTGGAAAGTATAAATTATAAAGGGTGCTATCATTTGCAAAAGTATGAATAGGACTTTTAGTTATTTGAAGAAGTTCATTAATGTAAATCGGATATAAAGTTGGTGAAAGAGCAGAATCTTGAGGAACACCAGCATTTATGATTTTGGGGTCAGAATTAAATCCATCAATTCTAACTATAATTTTTGTATTGTGAATAAAACTATTGATAAGATTTACAGATTTATAATCAAGATCCTTTACTATGGAGCTTATTAATAAGATTAGGATGTCACACCCTATCATATTTGGAAATGTCAAAGTTGGTCGTGTAGTAATTATAGTAAAAGAGAAAGTAACAAAAGCAAGTGATTACAATATTAATTTAATTTTATTGTTGTGTTGAAAATAAAATGTGTTGTGTTTCGACGGAATCTATAACTCAATCTATTATTGATTAATTATTTAAAGGTATTTCTTTTATTGTAATTTGCCTTAATTATACTTAAAACTGTTTTCAAATTTACTCTAACCTTGAAAGTTTGTTTACATGTTTATTATGAACAATTTTTCAATAATGAAATGAAATACTTTTATTTGTAAATTGTTTCATATATATATATATATATATATATATATATATATAAATATATATACAGGGTGTCCGGAAAATACGTGTACAACGTTTGACGACAGACTCCTGACGTCAAAATAGGTCGATCAAAACATTGCAAACATTTGCCAATATTGAGCGTCATCTTCGGGAAACGGGCAGTTTCGAGAAAAAGTTTGAAGGCAGGGGTCGTATGCGAACAACTCGAACTGTGGAAACAGAAGAGATGATTCTGGAAAGAGTTGAAGAAGAACCAAGTACCAGTACCCGTCTCTTAGAACGTGAGTTAAATGTTCCTAAAACGATTGTCAATGAGGTTTTAAGAGAACAGTTGTTACATCCTTACCACATACAAAAAGTCCAGGAACTTTTACCGACTGATCCCCCCATGCGGCTTACATTTTGTCAATTTATTAGAAACAAAAGAATCCTTGTTCCAAATTTTTGTAGAAAAATTATGTTTACTGACGAGGCATGCTTTACAAGATCTGGGGTAACCAATCTGCACAACGAACATATTTATTCCGATGAAAATCCACATGCCATTAAAGTTGCACATCATCAGCATCAATTTAAAATTAATATTTGGGCAGGTATTATTGATCACTACCTTATTGGTCCTATTGTTATTCCAGACAGGTTAGATGGAAATATTTATTTAAATTTTTTGCAAGACACATTACCAATTCTTCTGGAGAATTTGCCCCTTTTACTTCGGAGGGAAATGTGGTATATGCATGATGGTGCCCCGCCCCATTTTTCCGTTGCCGTTCGGCAATACTTACATCATCAATATCCCAACCGATGGATTGGAAGAGGCAATGATGCACCAGTAAAATGGCCACCACGTTCTCCTGAGTTAAATATGTATGACTTCTTTTTGTGGTGCGGTATTAAAACAGAAGTTTACAAGACTCCGGTAAACACACGCGATGATTTATTGCAGCGGATTTTAAATGCAGGCAACCATTTTAATAATCCTGAGACATTAGATAGGGTCCAATATCATTTTTTAAAGAGTGTTAATAAGTGTATTCAGCAAGATGGCGGTCATTTTACACATTTGCTTAAGTAATGTTTTTGTTTTACTTAGTTTCTTACAATATTACTTTCAACTTTGTTATACTTTTGTTTTTTTGACGCCCTCTACCGGCTAAACGAGACAATTTTGGATATAACTAAGTCGGCTTAGATCGACCTATTTTGACGACAGGAGTCTGTCGTCAAACGTTGTACACGTATTTTCCGGACACCCTGTATAACATTTTTATTGCACAAATAATTTACAACACAAGTATAATACATAAAATAAAAAAAAAAGTTTTGTACAAACGGCTATCGACCGTAGTCTTTCCGCCGTAAAATAATAATTAGCTTATACTTAGTTTTTTTATTGTTAACGTTTCGGTAACGTCGTTACCTTCATCAGAGCTAAAAACAAAAAGATTTAATTAACAACAGCAATTACAAATATTCGTATCATCAAAATTGAACTGGTGATTTTCATTGAAACAATATCTTTCTTCTCTCGGTATTGGGGCTTGCAATCTTGTTTGTTATTATACACGTTTATTTAAATATTGTTTAGTTTGACCTATATAACATTAATCACAATATTTGCATGGTATTTCATAAACTACGTTTGTCTTTGCCTCTTTTGGACCCTTTAGTCATTGATGTTTCGTTAAGCACAATTGAACAGGAACTATTTATATTGCTATTTTTAAATAGCGTCATGGGACCAGTTATAGTTTGAGCTATGCTTTGAATACTAATTTCCGCGATGTTACTAAAATAAGTATTAAAGTTATTTGTAGATGATATTCCACAGTTCTTTATTGCTATTTTTAGCTTTGAAATTTTTTAAATTTTGATCTAATAGCTACTAATTGCTTGTTATAACGTTTCTTGTATATGCTGTACAATAATTTATTCAGTTCTTTATTATTTTTCAACTTGATTGACATGATTTATATATGAGATCAAGGTCATTTTTAACTTCATACTTTATACTGATTTATGAGTAGATTTATTTTGGATAGTACATATAATATTATTAATTTTTATATCAAATTTATATTTTGTGCTAAATGTGAAACTGACATGATTTATATCATATATTTAGTCAAACAAATCTTTAAAAATATTATTATTATTATTGACGTTTAATACCAGAGTATACTTAAGTTTAAAGTTTGTTGTCATACTTAAAGTCACTAGATACATTTTACTCGTATACTAAACTTAATGTTATTATTGAGATTTTTTGTCATGTTTAATTTTTATGTCTGTTATGTGAGGAAGGTACACATTATTAAACAGAGGTACGAAACCGCAGGCAAAAAGAATATACACATTTTATTAGCTTTAAATATTAAAAAAATAAATATATCAATACCCACGAAAATAGCGCCAAGATAAACAGAAAAATTATAAAGATGCAAAAAAAAAGAACTTAAACAAAAAGACTGTGCATTTTAACACAGGTACAAATATCAAAAACATATATAGAAAGAAGGCCAGGAATAGAAACAGGAGCTACATTAGCAAGCGAACAGGCTTTGACATATGAAGACTTGTTGATATAGACAAATACAAAAAAAATAAAATCTACATTCAAAGAGATAAACAAATTAAACATAGAAGGAAGTACGATAATAACCATAAAGAAAGGGCAAACCCCACGGTATTAACCAGCAAAGAACAACAACACAGATACAATAAATTTCAAAATAATCCAAGCAAGTAGTAAAAAAGATAAAAACAACTATCTCAACAACATTCTAATTCTACTCAGTCCAGTGATGTTTTCATTTGTAACTTCAACAATGTTTTAAACACAGATATAGACGTGGTATTAAATGTCAAAATTACTGTTAACAACTATGCAGTGAATAACAAAGCGTTAAGGCTAATATAACAGAGTGGGAATTAGAACAGACATACTTACTCAGAAGATGCACGCAACCATACTAAAAGAAGAGAAAAATAAGCCTTCTAGGAAAGATCAAATCACAGCAGGAATTGCCAACAAATTTGGAAAACGGGCGAATAATCTAGAGGCTAGACATCAATAATAAAATTATCCCTCTACGTAAGAAAGGATCTATTACCAAATGCAACAATTTTCGGTTATTTCTATTACATTCCATATAAGTTAACCTATGCTACATATCATTCAATCCAAATTAAAATAATTTGTTAAAGGCAGGGCAGTAGAGAACAATTTTTGAATCTTAGACAATTTATTGAAAAAGTCAAAGAATGCTAAACGCCTATGTACATCTGCGTTGTAAATTATGTAAAGGCGTTGAATAAAGTAAAATGGCACAAACTGTGATTTTTTAAAATTTTAAATAAGAATACCAGCACACTTCATTTATCTAATCAATCTAATCATCTACAATGATAGTACTGCTGTATTCAAGGTTGATAACTACAAATCTTCAAAATGCAATATAGGGAAAAGAGTGCATTTTATTGTCATTCCTTTAATATGTACAGAAAATATATTTTGCGTGCCGTACTAGACCAATGAGAAAGCGGCGTTGTAATTGGCGGGCAAAAAATATTAAAGCTCAGATTTGCAGACACAATACTACTTAAACAATGATCGTAAATTATGCAAATGACAACTGGCCAACCAAACATCAAATTCGCAAATATAAGACTGTAGATTGTATTGTATTGTGTTGTATCTACCCATAGTCAACAACAGAGATTGTTACAAATCGTAAGTACGACTCAAAAAAACTGCAATGTTCCAACTAACACCAATATGAAAAAACCACAACATAACAAAAAACACCAAAATCAGCGTTAGCCAAACACTTTTATTCTTGAAAAAAAAAATAACAAAAATATGTCACCACACGTCTGTCAAGACGTTGAATTAAAACAAAGTATTTGTTAAGTTATATTGTCTTTGTAAATAAATTAAAGTTTTTAAAAAGTTATATCAATCAATTAATAACTTAGCTCTTGTCTATTGCAAATAGAACTATGACAGATATATAATTAGACATTCTAAAGTTGGTATAAAATTTGTTTATAGTATTTAATAGAAATTGTATATGTCTGATTTAACTCGGCCCAGTAGTAACAAAAGCTATGGTAAAATAAATTTGAAGTACATTTTGCAAAAACACAATTTGTAAAGATGGTTATATTTTCAAAACAAAACGACGATCTAACGTTCTAAAACTGTGCGTTGAAAAACTTGCTTATGTATTTTTTTTTAGTTTCTATAACTTATTAGTAGTCTTTTGATCGATATATGAGAGTATGAAACCTATAAAAAAAAAATCTACAATTTTTTAAAGTTTTTTTGACGTTTTTTAACTTAATCACATTTTTTGTTTAAAAACCGCAATTTTCACTCAAAAAAATAAATTTACTAATGAAATCAATCAGAAATTTTCCGTAGAATCCAAATCTGGCGCCATTTCAAATTTATACCCTGTCTATAAGCCGCAAAAGCCATAAAACCATGTTTTTGTTCTTAGTGGGCTGTGCAAAAAGGAGCATTTTTTAAATTTTTTTTAACCGCCATAGTTGACGTATTTTGATGTAAATTAATTGAAAAATATAAATTTGTTCTGTGTATTTGGGTTTTAAGCGTCTAAAACTTAAAAAATCTGCAAAGTAGGCATATTCTTCAACATAAACTCTTACATATGCACGTTTAGCCGCGCTCAGAGGAACAATACACCAAATATTATTAAAAATTTGAATTCTGGGGACAATTTTACATAGAAAATTGTCAGTGTTGTACTCATCGTCTATAGAAAAGTCCATCTAGAAAAAAATGTTTACAAAATTTTTATGCAAAAAATGCGTTAAAAATTAATTATTTTTTTTTATTTACAAAAAATATTATAAACACACTAGGGTGTGGTTTAAAACTTTTTTTTAACAAATTTTAACAAGTGACAGAGAGATTTATGTTTGAATGCCAAAAATAATAATATTTTTAAATTTTTGCGCCGATAGATCGAGTCTAAATTTGTGCCGCAGGCGCAAAAACTATCAAACAAAAAGTAAAATGGCCAAAAATTGGCTCAAGCGACAAAAAAAGTCTTTGTTAAACTTCTGAAATCAACTTAAAAAAATATAATTCAAATAATCTTTAAAAAAAATTAAAAAAAAAAAATTTTAAGTAAATTTTGAATAAATTTTGTTTTCTAGATGGATTTTTCTTTGCCGGATAAACACGACACTGACTATTTTATATGTAGAATTGTTTGCAAAACTAAATTTTTTAATAATATTTGTTGTATAGTTTCTCTGAAAACTGTTAAATAAGCATTTGTAAAAGTTTATGTTGAAAAATAGGCTTATTTTTGCAGTTTTTTTGAGTTTTAGACGCTTAAAACCCAAATACACAGAACAAATTTATATTTTCTAATTAATTTACATCAAAACACGTCAACTTTAGTGGTTAAATTTTTTTTAAAAAATGCTCTTTTTTGCCCAGCCCACTGAGAACAAAAACATGGTTTTATGGCTTTTGCGGCTTATAGACAGGGTATAAACTTAAAATGGCGCCAGATTTGGATTCTACGGAAAATTTCTGATTGATTTCATTAGTAAAAGTATTTTTTTGAGTTAAAATTGCGGTTTTTAAACAAAAAATGCGATTAAGTCAAAAAACGTCAAAAATACTTAAAAAAATCGTAGAATTTTTTTTTATGGGTTTTATACCCTCATATTCCGATCAAAGTACTACTAATAAGTTATAGAAACTAAAAAAAAAATACATAAGCAAGTTTCTCAACGCACCCCCCCCTGGCTCTGGTCCGTTTGAAATGGAATTGTCCTTGTTTAATATGCAGTAAAAAATTCAAAATGATTTTTTTAAATTATATTTGTTTTCTACCTATCATTAAACAAATGCAAAATGTGGGCGTGGAACCAAAACTCCTATTTGCGCGTATGTTTGTAAAACCTGAGTCTGCGATTGATATTTGTATTTGCCACTTTTTTTATGATCACATTTTATTATGATCACATTTTATTATGATCACATTTTATTATGATCACATTTTATTATGATAGGATTCTACTAATTTTATTTGCATTTTTTAGATAAAAACTGATTTAAATAAAACAATTCAATGCATTGGAGAACTGCTTAGCGATGACTCTAATATACCAACAAATATAATAAATCTACAAAATGATACTAGTCTATTAGATGGTATTTTAAAACTTAACTATCAATATTCTATATATTCAGACAAATATAACTTCAATAACTTGGTGGTAAAAGATAAATATAAGTTTACTATAATATTGATTGATGATACACAACTTGTTAAAATGCAACAAATCTTTTCTTACTATCATCATTATGAGGAAGGAAATATGTATTATATTATTGTATGTAAAGAAATCAAAAATTTCAAACAAATTTTCATTGACTTCAGAACTTTTTCTGCAACTGAAAGAACAATATTAATTGATATAAATGGAAAAGCAATGACTAGAACACCAGATAAATACAACTGTAGAATAAGAATCTTTTACAAATTTGATTGCAATGAAAAAGAAAAAATCAAAAAAGCATTTACATATAAAATGAAAAACGATAAAGGATGCAACATTCAATTTGTGTCTAAATTTTATCCTCCATATTGTTCTTCTACTGGTGGTGTTGACATTTCTATTTTGCAAGAATTTGCTGCACAAATAAATTTATCATTGACAAACTATTACAAAGCGGACAAGGGCGACAAAATGTTTGACTTGGCTACAATTTGTGGAGGATCACTTATTAATCCTGTTCCAAAACGAACATCGTATCCTTATTATATAGATTACGATGTTATAGTTGTTCCTAAAGCACTTAAATTACAGAATAAATACGCATTAGCATATGTTTTCCAAAGAGAACTCTGGTTGGCTGTATTGTTAGCATTTGTTTTTATAACTATAACAGCATTCGTTATAACTAAAAACGCAACAATTAATATTATTTTATTAGAATTATACGCTATACTTTTAGCACAAAGCATCAGCAAGCCTAAATTAAAATCCAGTAAAATTATATTCTTAACATGGGTTATGGTAACATTTATAATATTAAACGCCTACTTAGGAGTTTTTTTATCATTTTTAATTGATCCAATTTATGAAAAACAAATTGATTCAATAGAGTCACCAGAGTTTTCAGAACAGTATACATCAGTTATAACTGAAACACCACTTTCATTTGAAAATATAATGTCTAAATATAATTTGTCAAAAAGGTGGAAAATTTACCCTTTTAACTATACTTATTCTTCACATTACAATCCCTACGTTATGCATAATGTTTTAACAATTCCTACTAACAGAAATATGAGCGCTTTACTTCTAGAAAAAGTTGCAGACTCTTTAAATTTTATTTTAAAAGTTAACAAAACGGATCCTTTGTACAAAATACGGGTTGGAATGAGACCAGTAAGTATGTATTTTATGGGAGGAGAGTATGTGCCCTTTTTAAACGATTTAATTCATAAACTACAAGCAAATGGTTTGATTAATAAATGGTTTCGAGATTATACTTTGGTTTTAAATGATGAACCTTTGGAACTTGAAGTTTTGCGCCTTGAACATTTTACTTTCTGCATTTATATTTATTTATTTGGTATTAGCATTGCAATTGCGGCATTCATTTCCGAATGGTTAATCTACAAATATGATGAATATTATTCAAGAGAGTTTTAATTGCACAATCAATGTTTTTCAAAGTTCTCATACCTTTATTGCAAAATGAATCAATTTTTATAAAACTACAAACTACTACTAAGTTGAGTTTGGAAACATGTTAAATCCAAAAATGTTTATTACATATAGGTATTTGATTAAAAAAGTTTTAGAATTTTTAATTTGACCACAGCCTCACTAGGAATTGTCGCTTAATTTGAAGAGAAAATTAAATACAAAATAAATCAGAAAAAAAAATCTGGAATAGTATTTTACACATAAATTTTAAAATACAATCTACTAAAATTAATTTTATCAAACAAAACCGTATTATTGCTTAATTTAAAATTCATTCAGCAAGAGTGTACCAACTTTTTTTTTAATTCACTACTGTATATGTTTAATGTCACTTGGTAGTTTTATTTTCACAAAAAAATACTTTTAATTATATTCTTTAACAAAAAAAACAAGTTTATTGTTTGTGGGTAATTAAGTTATAAATTTGTAGTAATTGATAAAAAAATAAATAAAAAATGCTATTTTTGTGTAATACTTAATAAATGTTTCTAAAATACGTATACCAAAGCAGTTGCAACTCAACGTCAGTGAAGGTAAGTTATTTTTAATTATTTTAAATTTTAATATTCAAGCATTACGTTTTTTTCAAAATGTTTACAGTTAATAATTAATATAAAATATATAAAGAAGAGACGCAATGTCCTCAAATGAGACAGTTGTAAAAGCAATAATTTCGAATAAAGCCTAGTTAAATAGGTAAATTTATACGAATGCCACAACGACATATGTAGCGCTCGTTACTATTTGTTCAATCGGACAACCCAATAATAACATTAAAAAATTAAATTTATGAAAAAATATTCTAAACTAAAAAACATCCATAGACGCGTTTCGAGGTTTACCTCTCATCAGTATGGCTTTATTTATTTAAACTAATTGATTTTTAACTTACTTTGTCAACAGTGTTCACCACCACAATTCAAAGTGAATATTTTAAAGGGTGTATTGACTATTTATACTAACTGACTTAATGACTTTATTTAATGGCTATGGTTAATAGCATTCTGAGAATGAACAAATAAACTAATTATTTCGGGATATTAAGCTGATGGTAATGACATGAAAGAATTAAAACAGAAATTTGAAAATTAAAAATAGAATAAATTTTTTATGCAAAAATATATTATAATTTATACACATCGAAACTTTAGCCGTAAAGTACTTCGATAATCTCGCGTTTCATCCAAACCCTGATTTGGCCCAGGCAGGGAAACTTTCTTTTATAAACGCCCGGTGAACCAAGTAGCCGCACTCAATTTATTAATATTACTAACTAAAGGGATCAGGTTAACCCACCATCTCTCCGCAGCCTATAGGGTTTAATACTAACCAATACACTATCTAAATCTAACTAAAGAAAGGTACATGAGCCGTAAGGTCTCAAACTTTCATTTAGCATTCATTATGTTTTTAGTCGGTAGGCATTTCAACCTGAGGAAATGAATCAGACGCTTGCCATTCTTATAGAAGATTTTACCGCCTAGCCCAAAAAAAAAAAAAAAAGCTTACTCAGACTCAACAAGAGGCTTATTAGGCGGTGGTTTAGTGAGTACTTAGCTACTTAGCTAATTTACAGTGTTGAAAAGTCTCTAAGTTTGAACATTTTGTTAAAGATAAAAATGAACAGTTCTAGAGCATGCTTGAGTAGACACTTAATAGCAGCATTGCTAATGTTATCTCCAGGTGTTTGTTGAAGCGCTAAACATCTGAGTGTTTTCTGCAGTTTGTTTACATTGATTGATCTGTGATTGTTACAGCAAACGGGCGATGTCAACAAGTACCTAGCCTTTTATTAAATATGCGAGGAGTTTTGATTTATTTTGTGCATCAAAAATCATGTCTGCGATGCTGCTTAAACGCAGGTGTGTACGTTCTAGTTTTTGTAAGCTTCAGTAAGCAAAATAGACTGCTGTTCGTCCATCATCCACAAAGCTGTATCTCACGAATTTTTCGTTTGTATTACATCCTTATTGTCTCTCAAAAGTTCTTTTGAAATGCGCAGTTTCTTAGGCAAAACCGTTGAGAATTTGTCAATCGATTCCTGGGTTATTTTTGTAAAATTAGCCAATTTAGTCTCTCAGCTGCAAAACTCAAGTTTCAGACAAATTGACGTTTCCTTAGAAGGATGCAATCTGTGCAAATTGTCCTGCAGTGTGGGCTGTGATTAAGGTCTAATTCAGATAACGACCATATGATATAATTAGTAGTAATTCTATTGACCACTGCCACATTCAACTCACATTTAAAGTCTTGAATGTGAAAGTGGATTAGTTCGTCCGGTGCTACGACCGCAAGTCCGTTAGATTGCCTAAAATGATATAGCGTTCTACTATTGCTATTGGGAATTCTCAAGTTCCAGATAATGTATTTGTGTTTAGGTCTAGCAAAAACTGTTTAGCAAAGTCTGAATGTCCCTTGTTGCTTCGACGGCAAAAAATTGTAGATAACACATACCGTAGTGTTAAAAAAAAATACAGTGCCTCCACGCGAACTTATTGTTCTGTCGTAGCGGTATGGTGTGTGATAGCAGTTTATTTATTTATTTAGTTATTTATGTAAACACTCATACAAGTCGAAACGCAATTACAGAGCATATAATGTAAAACTAGAACTAAAAATAAAAATAACATAAAAGTAAAAGTAAAAATTAATATTATTAATATTAAAATAATACACATGACAAAAAAATATATAAAAAAAGAAGAGTAGGTATATAGACACGTTTTAAAAACTTGAAATATCAAACATTAAATACAGTAATTAACTATGTTTTACAAGAAACAAAATTATAATAACAAATAAATCTTGAACAGGATAATCACCAAACTTTTTCATATATAAATATTTGAGAAATTTACGTTGAATATTTTCTAATAAATTAATATGGAATTCATATTGCCGATGCCAAGTTAATGCTGCATAGTCCAGCTTACTCCGGACTAAAGTATTACACTTTAGTCCGGAGTAAGTTGGACTATAGTAAAAAAATATAGTGAATATTAAAAAAACTTGTACATGCACGTTTTATAAATCCTAAACACTTATACGACGTATTGACAATTACATTTATATGATCTTTAAATGTGAGTTTAGAGTCAAATACTACACCCATTTTTTTTTTTAATAATATTTTTAGCTAGTACTTCATTATTAATCGAGTATGGAAACATAATATTATTTTTAGTACGGCTAAACGACACTGAAACACACTTTTTAATGTTGAAACGTAAGTGATTATAAACGCACTAAGATTTAAAACTGTCAAGAGACTGTTGCAGTTGGACACAGTCAGTATATGAGCTTATAGTACAGTTTGAGAACGTTAGCGTAGAGTAATTTATCGAAATCTATGACATTCACAACATCATTTATATAGAAAACAAATAAAAAAGATCTTAGATTTGAACCTTGGGGAATAGAACGTGGAACAAACTTATTAGATTTAAAACCATTAAATTGTACGAATGAGTTACGGCTAGATAAATAAGAACTAAAAAAATCAACAAAGTTTTTATGAAAACCAAGACCAACAAGTTTATGAAGCAAAATATTTTATCAAATGATTTTGAAAAATCTATATAAATTACATCAACTTATTGCTTAGAATCTAGAGATGATACTACATACTTGGTGAAACAGCTTAAATTAGTTGTGGTTGAACGTTTATTAACAAAAACATGATGACAAGGTGATATACTTTGTTGAATGTTATGATAGGTATAGTTGTAGAGAAAACTTTTAAAAACTTTTGCAAAGTAGTTAGAAATAGTAAAGGTTTGCTTTGTAAAACGCATCTAAGCAAGAGATGCTTATTACTAAGCAAAATGACATTGGTCTTGTGTTGCTCGACAAAAAAGATGTTCAGACATTTTTTAATATTGAAAGGTCATTTTTAGTATCCCATTCATGTAGACTTAACGGGGCAAGTGCGCTATTTCGTTCTTGATTGCCAGATATTGTAGATGGTTAAGCCTTTGCATATCATGCGAGCAGTCCATGGTTCGATCCCCAAAATAATAACTTAGCTCTTAATCCACCAGGGTGGTTCGGAAATCACTTAATAAGCTGTTGACCCAGTATACTTACTGTGGCGATATTAAATTAAGGATATTTTATAAAGCATACAAAAATATTTACACCAACAATACACGAGTTTGTGGATGGTACCACAATCTTCAAATTTTCCGTTTTCTGCGTGGTAAAGTGAGTACAAACTTTGGTTGTTTTAGATCGTTTTTTATGGTTAAGGTTTCTTGTCTCCTTATCTACGGTCGGCTATTATTGTTCATAAGTCTGTTTTACCGTCGCCGCGCATCGCGTTTTTTAGAAAGTTATATAGGTTTAACAATGGCTTTTTGGGTTCTCAGGGAGCCTGTTGCTCTTTGCCAAAACTGTTAAAAGTTTCCCGACAACCGGTACTAGTTTTGATGCCTTGGATTCGTGTGTTTCGGTATCTTTTTGAACTTCCGAAGAGATCAGTTCAGCCGTCGCTAAACCTTTTGAAGTTTTTTTTTAAAACCGGTACTAACTTTGTTGCCATTGATACTTGAACTGTTTTGGTGGCTTTTTGGTCAACCGTTGCTAGTTCAGTTTAAGTAACACTTTTCGAATTTCTGAAGAAAGTCTACTTTTCATCGCTACTACTGCCATTTTGCTCTTATTTTTTCTAGCGGTACTGTACAATTTTGCGGCGGTTTTTAGAATTTCCGGAGAAAACCTACTCACCGTCGCCGCTACTAACACATCTATTTTATTTGGACGTCTCTCTACACACAGCAGTGTTAGCCACCCCAACATTGGGTGCAAAATACCTCCACTTAGAGACCTGTCTTAAATGCACCTTCACTTTGCAAAGTAACATCATAGAAAATTCACACACACAAATTGGCCGCTCAGATCATGCAATTTAACGCCGTTGTATCTTGTTTTGTTTTTGGGTATTTTTAGGCCTAAAATTTATGACAACAAACCCATAGATTTTTTTTACAAAAAAGTGCGCATGTGCCAGCAAGCCCGTGAAAGCCATTTACACGATATGCTATTTTATACATAACCCTATACTATATCAAAGTATACAGTTAAAAAAAATCACAACTTTTAATTGAAAAATTGTGTTTTCTATCAAAGTTACTTCTGGCGTCATTTTTGGGATATCACTTATAATGTTGCGTTATAAAAACCGGTAAAATATAAACTCATGGATTAACTATAGGCAACTTGTTATATATTAAATAATTTTTATCTCTGTCAACACAGAATTCAACAAGAGAATGGCAACATCTTTGCAGCGCCTCTATGAACATGTCGTGACATTTATTATTCAGTTTTTTTTTTTTATATACTTCCTTAAATAGGTCCCGCTCACTCGGATAAAGCCTTTTTTGACTGATTTCTCATTTGCACACTTGTGGTAAAATATTCGTCGTTTAACAGTTTACTAGATTATACCACACGTGTGTGCATAATTAACACCAGAAAATCATATTCGTTTCTGGAATAAACATCTCAGGGTGGATTAGTATATGAGAAATCGGTCAAAACACTTATAAAGCCGACCTACACCTCATGTGAGTTAAATCTTATTATGAATAGTATTGTCACGATTTGTCTCAGTTAAATAAAGGGCGAAAATCTTTCTCCAAATTTGTGTCCAATGCGTCTTTCATGTGTTACGACTTTTATAGGCTTTTTATATTCCGCTATTAGCGGGACGCCGAATATATTTCATCCCACGCGAAGTACCATAACAGCCATCTGGAACCGCGGGAGAATCAACCCGGAGCCGCGAAGATTTTTACACCGCTCCGCGAGAGATTCATACGAATTCGAGCCTCGACATTGGACTCGTATCATTTTAATTCAGGCCGGAACACATGGAATGCCTCCAAAAAATTTATTTACACAGATAAGCCTATTTATTACATTGATATTTTATTTATTTCTTTAATTGCGATCCATATTTAAATTTGCCGTCATTGCCGTTATTAACGTTATTGCCATGTATTTGAATCTCATAAGTCGTTAGTGTTAATTAGAATAGTTTAACAAGATGATAATGTCCGTATATTTTTTTATTGTAAACTTATTGTATGTTGGGATTTATAAATGATTTATGTTTATTCGACTTAAGGTGACGGTACCGACGTACGACTGGTTGCGTCGTATATGGGAAATTATACAGTACGTTTACATTGTTTTACAAGCAAATTACATAACTGATCATGTCATGCAATGTAGAGATTAAAATGTTGAACTTTTGCGCAAGTCATAAAAGAAGATTTAATTTGTTAAGTTGAGAATAGATTTTTATATTAATTATTATAAACCGGCACTTCCAAAATCTTTGTAAATACTTTGTTTATTCATATCCTTGATGTTCTATGACAATCAGATTAAACTATATCTAACTTTAGTAACATATCTTTGTATTAAAACCATTTTTATAAAACTGTTTGACGTAATTTTTAAATAAACCCTTTAGAAAAATTTCAATATTTTGTAATGTTGAATTATTAAATTACTAGGCAACTTTTTGTGCCACTGCTCGTGTTTTTTATGCATATCTTTGAATGTTATCGGCGAACTGCAAAAGAAATAGTCAGGGACGTAGAAAATGTATACAATTGCAATTTAAGTTAAATTTGATTGAACATTTTTAAATAACATCCCTAAGGGCCGGTATTATAAAGAGAAAATAAATCACCGAATAACAAATCTCATATTTAATTATATTCGACGAATAAATATATTCCGGTATTATAAACTAAATTAACTATTCGTAAAATAAGGAATTGAAACGCCGCATTTATATGTTATTTTAATATTGTAGTTATTGATGTGTTGTATTGTAGCCTTTGTTATATTACCATAATCCCCTACAACATTTCAAAACAACAAAGTCAGTTGCATAACATCGTAGAGCAATCAAAAATTGATTTTTTGAAAGCCACTATAACACATAAACGGTTGAATAGAACATATCAACAGCAAAAAAAAAGTTTTTAGAACGATAACTTACAAGACAAAATAAAACAAACGCCAACATAATAGGATGTTTGAACGACAGCAAATTAATAATTAGAATAATTTAAACTATTATCCTAATTAATAATTAAAGCAATAGTCTACATTATTCTAATTATTAATTTGCTGTAGATTAATTTGCAAAAACCAGTTATTTTTTATATTTCTGCTTTTCTTTTTGCATAATAATATTACAATGATATGTTTTACTTTTGTTTGTAGAGATTTGTCACTAGCAAAGCGTTTATAGCCAAGCTGGTATCTATATAGCAAGGTTGTAAATTCATCTACAAGCCGTGTCTCGTAATTTTTTGAATCTATGTTAAATATTTAATTATTTTGAAAGAGTTATTTATTTTGATATAATTTATTTAATATTAGATGTGATGGTGAAGAAAGTTATTGATTGGATGCGGGATGCATATTACGTTTTTGTATTCGGATAATATTGACAATACAGAATTTTTTTTTTTTGTAGAATATATTTTTCGGGCTATGTATTATTCTGAAGTGCAACGTATATTATTTGTTGTGTAATGTATTATTTTGGCGTCGTAAAATTTATTTGATTGGGAACTGCATTTTTTCAGACCTCGGCCTAAATAATACAAAAAATAATATACGAATTATATACTTTTTAAAATTAGGAAAAAAATTATGCATTTTCTGACTATGTACCTTAACATACTATTGTAGCATTCTAGATGTAAAAATAACAAAAAGGATTTTTTGCCATAATGTTTACGAATATGTTCTACATATACAGGGTTAGTCAAAATTACCGGAACATAAATAATTCTCGAAACGTAAAAAAATCAAAAAAACAAACAAATGTTTATTTGGTTTTAAACAAACTGTTGTTTAAATATATTTTTAATATTTAGGATAGGATGTTCGTTTTATTGTGGAAATTTGGTAAACTTTTTTTTGAATTTGAAATTTAATTTTAAAATTAATTTTGAGTATCTTCTAGTAGAAATATTTTTTTATAAACTGCACCATTTTTGAGTTAAAACTAAGCAATTAATTCAAACCGCTGAACTTCAAATATAGAACGTTTTCTCACATACACATTTATTTTAACCAAATAGATAAAAAGAACAATAACATAAAAAACAAATAGCAAAATAATCATTAAAAAATGTAAAAATATATAGGGTGTTGTATTTAAAAAATTAAAAAGCTTCAAACTTCCATAACAAAATAAACACCCCGTATATTTTTACATTTTTGTTTTTGAAGTTATTATTCTTTTTAAACGTTTGGATAAAATCAATGTTTGCAGAAAATGTTCAAGAGTTTAAATTAATTGCTTATAACTTAAAAGTGGTGCATTTTTACAAAAAAAAATCTAAATTAATCTTAGAATTAAATAATATAAAAATATACAGGGTGTTCTATTTAAAAAAAAAAGTTGGCTAAATATCAACATTAAAATCAACATCCTCTATATTAAAAATATTTTTAAACAAGAGTTTGTTTAAAACCAAATAAAAAAAATACTTGTTTAAAACTTGTTTTACGGATACAGAATTATTTAAGTGTTCCAGCAATTTTGACTAACCTTGTATAAGTCAAATTTTGATATACAGAAAATAATTTTAAAAAATTGACTTATAATATACTTATAATTCTTACCCATTTCTTACGTACGTAAATTTTATAATATATAAAATTTAAAGACATCTCTCTTAGTAGCTCTGACAAAAGTTTAGATAAAACTTTCTTCATTTGACAAAAAAAAGAACGTAAACAAATTTTTTTATACAAATTGACACGAGATATTGCAAAACAACACCAACACAATGACATAAACAAGTTCAAAGATATGATTAGACATTTAGACAAAAATTTAAATCAACACCGCAACTTAAAATAATTATTATTGTAAATGTAAAATGAGATTTTGGATTTTAACATGCAATTCATTTACCACAATTTACCATATACAACTTAAATAAAATTGTGTCATAATATGCGTGTATTCAATTGCAATATGGGCAATTCCAATTCAAACGAACCTGAGCGGTGGGGGGTGCATTGAGAAACTTGCTTATGTATTTTTTTTTTCAGTTTCTATAACTTATTAGTAGTGTTTTGATTGGTATATGAGGGTCTGAATCTTTTTGTCGTTTTTTAAATTAATTGCATTGTTTGTTTAAAAATAAAAAAATTATCTAAAAAAAAGCATTTTTTAAATTTCTTTTAACCGCCAAAGTTGACGTATTTTGATGTAAATTGATTGAAAAATATAAATTTGTTTTATGTATTTGGGTTTTAAGGGTTTAAAACTTGAAAAATTTGCAAAGTAGGCCTATTCTTCAACATAAACTCTTACAAATGCACGTTTAGCCGCACTCAAAAGAACAATACACAAAAATTATTAAAAATTTGAATTCTGAGGACAATTTTATATGAAAAATAGTCAGTGTTGTACTCATCGTCTATAAAAAAGTCCATCTTGAAATGAAAAGAAATGTTTACAAAATTTTTAATTAATTATTTTTTTATAATTACAAAAAATATTTTAAACACATTAGGGTGTGGTTTAAAACTTTTTTTTATCAAATTTTGATATACATATTTGTTTAAATGCCAAAAATAATAAGGGAATATTTTTTTATTCCCTACACTGACTCCCAATCATCGCAGGTTTTCTTTCAAAAATAATAATATTCTCAAATTATGACGCCGATAGATCGAGTCTAAATTTGTCCGCAAGCGCAAAAACTATCAAACAAAGAGTAAAATGGCCCAAAATTGGCTCAAGCGACAAAAGATGTCTTTGTTAAACTTTTGAAATAAGCATAAAAAAATATAATCCAAATAATCTTAAAAAAAAATTAAAAAAAATAAAATTAAGTAAATGTTAAACATTTTTTTTTTCTTCTAGATGGGTTTTTCTACGCCAGATAAGCACGACACTGACTAATTTTCATGTAGAAATGTTTGCAAAACTCATTTTTTTAATAATATGTATAGTTCCTCTAAAAACTGCTAAATGTGTATTTGTAAGAGTTAATGTTGAAAAATAGGTGTCTATTTTTGCAGTTTTTTTTTAGTTTAGGTCTAAAACCTTTAAAACCCAAATACACAAAACAAATTTATATTTTCCAATTAATTTACATCAAAATACGTTAACTTTGGCGGTTAAAAAAAATAAAAAATGCTCCTTTTTGCCCAGCCCACTGATAACAAAATAATGGTTTTATGGCTTTTCCGGCTTATAATAGATGCATTAAAGGGTTTAACTAACAATAATGCTAAAGGTCCAGATGATGTACTAATAAAGATAATGAAAATATTAATAGAAGATTTAATGTCACCACTAGTTTTTATGTTTAATTGGTCGATTGATGTAGGTGTTTTTCCATCAATTCTAAAAATAGCTTCGGTTAAACTTATTTTTAAGAAAGGTGATAAAAGTTTAATAAACATTTACAGACCTATATCCGAACTATCCTCAATAAGTAAATTATTTGAAAAAATAATTTCAAATCCCAGTAAACACAAGTTTAGATAATATAAGTTTATTACACGTATATATGGTGTAAAAAGCGTATATGGTATATGTGTATTCGTATAATATACATTTCTTGTACACGTAAGATATGTATATCTGTATATTATACGTTAATATTTTCCTTTTTTTCTACCGTTGATTAATATACGTATATTGTCCATCAGAATATATTTATAAATAACCTGCATAATATATCTACGTATATTTAACGTTTATTATTTCTGGGTTTAGTTTGCCGATCAATGTTGTCTTGGATATTCGTACGTCCGAGGCTACCCGAGCGCGTGAATATAGTTTGCAAAGTGTATGTTGAGATGCATGATTCATCTTTTTTTTAAATTTTTTATCAACCATAATGTGCACTTGCTATTAGTTGCAATATCCGATACAGTTTTAAGTTGTTTGTTGTTACACAACAGTGCTGAAGTGTTGTATAATTGAACTGGAAGCGCAGGTTTAGGACTACTAATATGAAATACCTAATTTGTGCTAAGTCTGAAAATATGCAATGACATTTTTGGTTCAAATAACTTGTTTTTATAGCCATTACAGTAACATTAATATCAATTCATCGATTTATTTTTATTTTTTTAATTTAAATTTAATATTATTAATTGCTATTGTTATATATAGTATTATAAATACAAATAGCAAACTAGTCAAGTTATTTAAAATAAAGATTACCATATGTGTGTCATATGAGGTTGTGGAAATACACACAGTATATTTTTCAGATGTCACCAAAAGACTGGTTGAAAAATCAAAATGAATCTTTAATTTAATTGTAATGTTCTTTAATGTCTATGTTAAATATTATAATGTTTTATTTATTTAGATGTAATACTTTGTATTTTATGTTAAAATGATATACATATTTTATATTATTATATATCCGAGAAAGTAGGCAGTACGGCAGAGAGAGCATGTACAAATACCAGCGTTAACAAAAGTTAAGCAACGTCCGCTTCGGTCACGACTTGGATGGGTGACCCAATTCTTCCCAATATGAGTCCGTTATCTCGTATAGGCATCCAAACATACACATGTCTACTTGCCGGATAAAGTTTAACCTATAATACACGTGTATTTCAATTGAAAAAATATACAATTATATTAATTATATTTTAACGCATTTTTTACGTTGATTATACGTGTAAATTACACGTTTAAAATACATATAACCTATACGTATATTACACACTAAATATACGAGATATATCCGTTTAGTCGCCGGACATTTTTCCGAATAATATACTTAACAAATAAACAAATATTACACTTAGGTGTAATACCAAAAATAAACGTATCTTAAACGTAATTGTGTTTACTGGGATAAAATTCTCATGTTTTAAAAAAAAAATTGATCTAACAAAATCGCAACATGGTTTTACATCTGATAGGTCAATTGAAACAGCTGCCTGTGAGTTAATTAATTTTATTATTCGAGAAGTGATCAAAATAAACACGTTAATGTATTATTTTTCGACTTGTCTCGTGCATTTGATACCATCAACATTAATTTTGTTTTATCAAAAATAGAAGCTCTGGGATTTCGAGGAAATTTTTTAATGCTAATCAAATCTTACCTAAGATAGAAAATTATATGTCAATGTTAACAACCATCGATCTCATACATTTAACGCAATGCTAGGTGTTCCTCAAGGATCTGTGCTGGGTCCATTGTTGTTTTTATTATTTATTAATGATCTGCCAGAATCATTTCCAAATGATCTTGTCATTTTGTATGCAGACGATACAGCAATTGGAATTTCAGCACAAAACCAAGAGAACTTAATAAATAAAACAAAAGTTGTTATTTCAAAATTTAACAACTGGTGTAACCAAAATTCATTGTTTGTAAATGAATCAAAGACGCAATGTATATATTTTTCAAAACGTAAACAAATGCCAGAAAATACGGAATTAATAGTAAATAATGAAAAGTACACATACAGTGACAACTGCAAATATCTCGGTATATTTCTCGACAGTAAACTTAACTGGAGTACACAGGTAGACTATGTATGTAATAAATTAAGTAAAGCATATTATGCTATACTTTCATTAAAATTATGTTGCAATGAAAAAAGCATTTTGAGTGTTTATTATGCATTGGCCTACTCATGAACGGGTTTTTGTACTTCAGAAGAAAATCGTACTAATTTATGGACTACCGTATAGAGAGTCATGTAATGTCTTTAAAAACACACATATACTAACTTTTCCAAGTATATATATATATATATATATATATATTTACAAAACTTTTTGTTACATACACTTAAACCAATACAGGTTTCAACTTCTAAATCATACATTTAATTATCACACACGTAATGGAAATAAACTACTGGTTGAATATCACAGAACGGCACTTTTTGAGCAATCTTATTTTTTCCAAGGAATCAAAATGTATTTTAATTCTTTGGATATCAACATTAAACAATTTAATTATACCCGATTTAAATTTAAACTAAAAAACTTATTAATGAAAAATGCATACTACTCCACAAATGAATTTTTAAATAATTGCTAAGGTTGTATACTTATTACTTAATTGTTTCTTTTTGACACTCACATCCAAACTTTGTATATATTTGTTCTACGTATATGTAAATTGTTTGGCCACGTGAATAAATGATATTATTATTATTATTATTATTATTATTATTATTATTATTATTATTATTATTATTATTATTATTATTATTATTATTATTATTATTATTATTATTATTATTATTATTATTATTATTATTATTATTATTATTATTATTATTATTATTATTATTATTATTATTATTATTATTATTATTATTATTATTATTATTATTATTATTATTATTATTATTATTATTATAGACAGGGTATAGACTTGAAATGGCGCCAGATTTAGATTCTACAAAAAATGTCTGATTGATTTCATTAGTAAATTTATTTTATTTGAGTTAAATGAAAAAAAATTGTAAAGCAAATTTTTCAATGCACCCTCCTGCTCTGGTCCGTTTGAAATGGAATTGCCCATATACAAAAATATAAACATTTTAATACAATAATTAAAATAACATTTTATATATAAAATTGGTAAAACAATAACATACACTAACAAGAAAATAGATTAAACTAATATTTCCAATATTATTTTTTAATTCATAAAATATCATATTATTATGTTACATAAGCTTTAGTATAATTTTATCTTAGCTTAAAAACACAATAGATGCCCGCAAATACTAAAAAAATGCAATTTCTAGAGTTTTTTGTTCAACACTTATTGTTTATGTAGTAATCAAAAATAACTTAATTGTAAAACTGCAATTTTTATTCGACACTGTTTCAATACAAACTGCACACATAAATTAATTTAATAAAATATTTAATTATATAAACAATAATAAAGGTTCAATAATAATAAATATTTTATGCGCGCCCCTGATGCAAATCTAAATAAATACGTAATTTCATAAATTATTTTTTAAACATACGAATTGTTTTTGTACCAGGGTGGGGTAAGGGGTGATAAGTCTATAAATAAGTATGTGATCGGCGACGATGCGTGCTATACCAGCAATGATGATGATCATATGTGCGTTCAATCTTATTTCAGCTATTTACCATCAGGAGCCAGCACATGTCAAGCAAATATGATTTTGCTTGATTTTCGCGCGTCAATCATGCCCTTAACCATTTTACAATATATTTTATTTTATTATCATTTATACAGTTTCTTTTGTTATACAAACAAACAAAAAATATCGATTTTTTTTTTGTTCTTCAACTATACCTTTTTCATAGTAATGCACATTTGTAATTTAATTAATTTTGTAACTTAGAGAATTAAATTGGACAATAATAGGCGTTAAAAGTGGCGTGGCGTCCTTTATATAAACTCACCCCTTCCCACTGATATCTAGCGGGCTTGCCTATTATTTGTAATTGGTCCTGTTAAAAGATAAGTAAGTAAAAAAACGTAACAATAACCACTGCTGCGAAGTTGGAAACAAATTTTTAAAAAACGTAGCAACAAAATTATACTCTCACAAAAATTACATTATCTCCCTTATTATGAGACTTAGGTCAATTATACATATACCTTTAGATCGGCAAGAAAAAAAACATATTTCTATAGCAAATGCGAGTAATAATTAATGGGCATTAACTAACTAATTGAGTATTTCATTTATTACCAGTAATTGTTTAGCACAGCTCTTACACTAGGTCAAATCTTAATTGTGAATACGGTATTTAAATGTTTTTTCACATAGATTGCACGCGCCAAAATATGCGTCCTTTAAAATAATTAATTACTGAGATTAGACTAATTAAAGTAAATAGACAAAGAAATGTTAATTCGGTTATTTATCAACTTATTTTAAATTTGAAAATCAATTTTAAATGATGAAACAAGTACATTGAACATTTATCGCTGCTCCAAATCAGAGATTTAATTAATTACCGAGATATGAACCGATAACGTGCGCGCTAATATAAAACAGTCGCTATTTTTGTTGCCTTCATTGTCTGTTTATAACTCAATTTATTTTTAATTCTGCAAAAGAGGATTTAAAGCAGTACATCTGGCACTATTAGTTGACCAGTGTATTATAACAAAGCTTTTCTTCTATTTTTAATAAAGGATGTAATAGATTTAATGTTTGATTCCATGTTAATTTTTGTTTAATTTAAATGTCAATGTCAGCTTAGCAGGTTTAAATTTAAGCTGAAATTTTTAATCTTTTATGTCATATTTAAAGCTTATCGTCACATTATAAATTTGATACTGAGTTTTAAGTCGACTAAAAAGCGTTAAAATTTGTTTTAAGATTAGACTCCAAATTTGACATCAGACGTATGATTTAAAGTCAAATAAATTTTGTTTTTAGGTTTGACTTTTAATATCAGAGTATACTTAAGTTTAAAATTTGTTGTCATACTTAAGACCACTAAATACAATTTGGTAGTATATTTCAATATTAGAAGAAAGAAAGAAAAAAACTTAAACAAAACTGAGACTGTGCATGCAACAAGTGCATGTATAGGAAACAAAATAATGCAAACAAAGCTCGAAAGTAAAAGAAATCAATTTTAAGTAAGCAGTTTTATCAAACCTAATGCATTGATGGACATTATTGAAGAAGACTCGAGCATACTAAAAGAATTAACCAAGAAGGATTTCGTATTAATTATTGAAGGTTAAAAAAAATAGAAACATCAATAACATAACGGTTCACAAGATTAAAGAATTAAAAGAAATGACAAATGTCATTAAAATATCAGTTGCTTATTGGAAAAAATAGAATCGTATTACAAAAATTTATATTTGACTATAATTTTAATTTCTATCTAACAGTAATTAAATCTTTTCAAAATACTAGATATTTTAATATTAATTCAATCTTTAACTATAAATCATATGTAGAAAGCAATAAGCTGACTATCAAGAAGTCTGGATTAATAATTATAGCTAATAAAGTCTTCGACTATATTAATTATTTGAATGTGAATGGCTAACTTCTGAGATTATCAGTTAATTTTTTCCGTGGTTTACGAGACAATTAGCTATGGGAATATTTGAAACCGGGTTTTTATGATCAGAGTATATAGTTATGTCGTCTGATTCATTTAGTTCGTCAATATCATTTGGTTCTACTATCAATGATTGATGATTGGGTTTCTATGTTAATTTGAGGTTGTTTTAAATTCTCAAGATCTTTGTTAAAATTGTCCATATATTGGACAATGCATCTGCGTGCATATTTAAACTTCCCTTTTTATAAATTATTTCATATTCATATTCCTCTAATTTCAGTCTCCATCTTAGTAATTTAGAAATAGGCTCTTTCATTGAGAAAAGCCATTGTAAAGGTTTGTGGTTAAAATTTTAAATTTTTGTCTTTACAAGTAAGATCGGAAGTGTTTGACTGCATCAATGATGGCAAGAAGCTCTTTTTCTATGGTGGAATAGTTGATCGGTACTACAGGGAGTTTATAAATGAATGGGATTATGTAATCACTTTAAATGTGCCGCTTTTGTTAAATTGTTCACTAAACTATTTGTTTTGACAGATCAACTTTGACAGCTGTCAAGCAAACATATGTAAACATATGTAGTATAGTGGACGATTTTAAAAAGGCGGCATATTTAAAGTGATTACATAATCCCATTCATTTATAAACTCCCTGTACTTAGAGTTCTACTTGAATAGGCTTTAGGAAAATCGGAACCTATTGAACCTTTTGATATAACAGCACCAATTGCGTACTGGAGCGGTATTCTGGAGCTCATATCCACGTGGATATATGTACGTCATAGCTGTTGCTAAAAACGGAGTAAGTATTGATAGCGGTATTCTGGCAATGTATAGCAAGGGCAATTGACGTCATAGATCGTTCAAGGCATTGCTATTTCTTTCACCACCTCGGGAGGTTCTGCCCAGTTCTTAGTCAATAGCGCCTGGAGTGTTTATAGCAGCCTTCACTCTACAGTTTGTTTATATTTTATATAAAAGTTTTATATCAAGAAGAATGACGGAGCGTAAAATTTTACCTCAACAACGTATGCATGATTGTCACGTTAATTTATATCAAATCGAAATAATTTTTATTTTCTTCAAATTAATAAAATTTTGTTTTATTTTTATACGGTGACTAAAATAATTTTTAAATACTTTTAATTTCTTTATTGATTAATTAATTAATTAAAGCTATTTTGACATGTTGAATGTTTAAGAATTCTAAAATTATGTAAATTTATTGTAAAATTTAGCGAGAGAACTTTGCAAATTATTTATAAAATATATATGAAAATCTGCTACACTCTACCGACAAGTTAGTTAACAAGGGAGACAACATAGCAAGGAAACAGAGACAGAGTTTTAGTAAACGCCTCTCGTTCAATTCTCCCGGGGCGCATTCTTACCGGCACGCCTTCCTGGAGTATTGCGGAGGTTGCCGGTCCAAGTCCGGAGGTAAATCCCGGACTGGTTTTGGTACTAGTGTACCTGTTGTTTGTATTGGGTGAACCCGGAAGTTCCGACTGACACGTCACACAGGCGCGCGAACCCGGAGGTTCCGACGAACACGTCCCACGGACGCGCGGACCTGGAAGTCCCGACAGACACGTCTCCCAGACGCATGGGCCCGGTGGCCCCGACACACACGTCCCACGGACGCACGGATCCGCAGGCCCCGACACACACGTCCCACAGACGCTCGAGCCCGAAGACTCCGAACCGAATAATTCCGACGGACACGCCACACAGGCCCCGTCCTCCAAGTGCCTCTGGGTTGAGTAACCCGTTGGTAGACCTCCGGGAAGTAGAGCTACGTCAGGCAGGACGGTGGCGACATGCCTAGAGACGGTTGGCACTACCTGGTACGTAGTTATACCTCGGAGATGAGGTCCAGGTGTGTGTGCTTCCATCTTCAGTGCAGCTGGAGGTGGTGGCGAATGGATCACCACTTCCTCTAGTGTGGTCACCTCGTGACGGTGTGCCCCAGGTGTCGGGCATGAGCCGATTGCAGGTGGTGCAATGCTACCGACTTGGTGGTTAGATCCTCGCCTTCTGGTCCAAGTGTGTGTGCTTCCATTTTCAGTGCAGCTGGAGGTGCCTGGTTTACCAGAAACTAAAGGCTAGCCGCAACAGCCAGGCCACCGGTAAGACACCTGCTCCCCGTAAGCATCCTCGTGCTCCACCACGGAACGGTCCCAACGCAAGCGGGGAGAAATCCTTTGCACAAGCTGCGGGATCGGCGCCAAGCGCCTCTCTTCTATCAGCTAAAGATCAGCTGTTACTTCGCTTATCGCAAGCAAGTAATGATGACTTCGTCAAGCTACTAAAAGCTTCTAAAGTTCTATTAGACATCTTTTGCACAAGCTGCGGGATCGGCGCCAAGCGCCTCTCTTCTATCAGCTAAAGATCAGCTGTTACTTCGCTTATCGCAAGCAAGTAATGATGACTTCGTCAAGCTACTAAAAGCTTCTAAAGTTCTATTAGACGACTAGACGTCTAATAATTTCAGACCCGGCTCGTCAGTCTGAAACTCAGACAAAAAAAAAACCAACCACCAGTTGAACTCGAGACGTCGACAAGCAGCAACAAATTGGCAAATTCTATTCGGGCCGCAGGGCCTCATCAGAAACCCACGACCTACGCTACGACCACGGACTGCTACCTGGATTACACGACGACGCCTACGCACCAGCCGGATATGCATCACGCATATCCGCACTACCAAGCAGTTGGTAGCATAGCACACACCGCTACCGACCCGCGCCCGAACTCTGGGGCTAGCTACGACCCGTGGGGTCCGCTACAGGAGGTGATAATATTCACACCACCTGGGTACCCGCTCTCTCCAGGGCATGAATACCACACCATGCACCAGGTGGCCCCGACCCCTGGGGGACCACAGGTGGGTTACCAAACCCCACCTACACCAATGCGGTACCAACAGTACACGCCAGGCGGGTATCAATACACTCTACTCACCAAACCGACGGCGCCTCCGATAGATCGGCAGTCTATCGTCGGTTATGGCCGCAGCACTCCCCTAAAGAGTTAACCAGTACCTTAGTCACGCTGGTGGAACCCCGCTTACAGCAGGCCTTGGACACTCACGAGTTTGCAACCTTCGAACAGCTACTGGCCATGGCCAGCAAGATTGAAGCAAACATAGCCCGCAGCAGACGAATCCCCAGAGATTCAGGCTACCGTTGGGGCGATAGGGTCAGGCGACCTACCCTAAATTTCCATCTTGATAAACGGCCAATCCGTTCAAGCTCTGGTGGACAGCGGAGCCTCACATATTTTCACGTCCATAAAGTTTACAGACGTAAGACCACAGAACATTACGGTCAAACAGGCAGACCCCAGTGCCACTATGAGAACAACTGGAGAGGTTAACACGATGGTGACTATAGAAGATCAAACTCAGAAAATCCCCTTTCTAGTCGCACCGACCTTAGGAGAAACCGTAATTCTTGGGAACCCGTGGATGAACGGTAACGGAGCCACGATAGACTACGTCCGAAAATGCGTGCACTATGGCAGAGACCGCCGATCCACCGTGTACTGGGCAATTCCAGCACTCAAACGAGTAGCGCTTTCTCGGAACCGGCCAAATTCGAGAAGTTAGTCAGAGACTTTCCAACGGTCTTTGACGAAGGGGTGACTCCAATAACAACAAACACCGTAAGTCATGCAATTGAAGTAGTCGACCAGACGCCCATAAGAACGGCAAGGTACACGTACAATGCCCACAAAAAGGCACAAATTTTTACACAAGTGGCCAAGCTACTAGCCAGCGGAGTATTCGAACGGAGCTCAAGCAGCTACTGTGCCCCGGTAGTGCTGATCAAAAAGAAAGATGAATTGAACAAAATTACAAGGAAGGAAGCAGCTCCTCTCCCCAAAATACATGAGACGCTGAAAGATTTTGGTCCCGCCAAGGTATTCAGCAAGATCGACTTGAAGACAGGATATTGGCAAATACTCATGGTCGAAGAACACAAACACCTCACCGCCTTCGCAGCCCCCGACGGCGGAACTTATAAATTTAAAGTTATGCCGTTCGGGCTTAAAAACGCACGGGCCACCTTCCAAAAAGGAACAGCGACTTAGTCTATCTAGACGATATATTGGTATATTCGAACGACTATACTGAAGTGCTATCAAGAAGTGCTCGTTCGAAGTGCAATCCGTGGAATACCTGGGGCACATTATCAGCGCAGACAGTAACCGGCCACAGACTCACCACCTGGAGGGAATACAATAGCAGACACCTCCCCGTAACAAGAAACAGTTGAGGAAATTTTTGGAGTTGTGCACGTAGGTACGAGAAAACGTGCCGGAGTATACCAAAATAGCGGCACCCCTGATGACACTACAGGGAAACAAGAAACCCTTCGTATGGACTGAATTCAAAGAAAGAGCGTTTGAAGCCATTAAGACAGCTATGGCAAGACCACTAAAGCTAGCCAGACCACGACCAGGAGTGCCGTTCGTATTACAGACGGACGCATGTAACGTCGGAGTTGGGGCGATCTTGTACCAAGAAATAGATAACCAACGCCACATTATATCGTTCGCAAGCTCGAAACTAAAGCCGTGCTAAACACGCTTTCACTCCAACGAGCTCGAGTGTATGGCCATAATGTGGGCAATTGATCGGTACTGGCCGTACCTAGAAGATGAATTGTTCATTCTCAGGACCGATAATAAGGCTCATGTTTGATTGGAGAATTCGATTGATGCGAAAGCAAAATTCACCCGCTGGTTGCTGATGCTACAGGAATTGGACTTCACCATCGAGCATACGCCTGGAGAGACTAACCTGTTACCAGACGCACTTAGCAGATACCCAGGCGCCGAAGAAATGACGGACGTTGCGGAAGAGACAGAGAGATTGTTGCCACTAGAAAGCCCAGAGAAACAACAACTTACGTTAAACCATCTGTACACGCGCCTGGACAGATCTTACAGAACAGACTTCGCTAAGTTATGTCTCCTGGAAGGCGAAACATTAGCCGCAATGGTTCGACGCGCACAAACAGAAAGCCAGAACATCCAGGACATAATCCAAAAATACCACGAAATGGCTGAAGACCCGGAGCGCCCAGAGGGCGAAGATCTGGGGTATAAAATTGGCGAGAAAGGAGAACTCCTAAGGACAAGTGATGGATCCAACCAATTGGTAGTGCCAGCACAAGCGCAGCAAGAGGTGATTAAGCACCACCACACAACAACTACTGCTGGACACCCAGCCCGGGACAAAACCACTACGGCTATCCTGAGAGCCTATCACTGGCCAGGAATCCGAAGAGACGTGCGAACATTCATTAGGAGGTGCCTGACATGTGCAAGAGTGAAGGCCGAAGCGACGCCACCCAAAGCCCCGCTTAAAGCGCAGCCGACGGGAAAACTTTGGGAGCGAGTGGCTATAGATTTCGTAGGCCCACTTGACACCACCAAGACAGGGAACAGGTACATCCTTACCATGATGGATACGTGCACAAGATGACTAGAAGCCACTCCCGTAACGGCCGGTACAAGCAAAAATACAATAATAAAAATACAACCAAAGTATTGGAACGGAGTCTGTTTTAAAGATGGGGATACCCGAAGACAATACTGTCGGACAGTGGAGCGCACTTCACCAGCCAACACTTTCAAAGGGCTATCAAATCGTGGAAAGCCGTGCACCACACGACGGCAACCTACCACCCGCAGGCTAATCCTGTGGAGCGCCGCCACGCGGAACTTGAGAAGAGCTTGCAAGCCTTACAGGATGAGAAACCGAAGATGGAATGGGACAAACCCATGGCAGTATACCACTGCAACCGCCGAACAAACGCGGCCACAGGGTGTACGCCAAGCGAGCTGATGCTGGGGTACAACCTAGCGGAACCCGGAAGCTGGGATGAGCCAGAAAGGCCAAGAGAAGATCAGGACGCTAGACTGCAACAAGCCAGACAACGGCAAGCCGCATATAAGGCACGCAGATATCCCAAACACGCAAATGTGCGAGAATACGAAGCCGGAAAAATGGTGATGGTACGCGAACAAGCCAAGGGTCTCAGCAACAAATGGCTAGGCCCCAAGAAGGTCATCATGACAGCCGGGTCCCACTGCTATTGGGTGGAAGACAATCCGCACAGACCTCCGGTAAAACCACACCTAGACGAACTGCGACCAGCGCCTCCAGCAGAAACAACACCGCCAAAACCGGACGACGCTGTCGCAGTCTAGGAAGTTGGAGGGGATTGATGCCGCCAAGGGGCGGAGCATCACACAATCAATCAGGACGCAGCGCGCGAGTATAAAGCTAAAGCTTTCACGCGCCAACCACCAGTTGAACTCGAGACGTCGACAAGCAGCAACGAATTGGCAAATTCCATTCCACGCTTCGCCTAGATGAACCAGCAACACTACGACCACCGCAACCTGATGACATACACATACTACAACTTCCTCCACCAAAGAGAAAGGCCCTTATACCTGGGTACCCGCTACATGGCCTCGCGCCGCACCAGGTGACCTTCTCTCCAGGGCATGAATACCACACCATGCACCAGGTGGCCCCTGGGGGACCCCTGGGGGACCCCTGGGGGACCACAGGTGGGTTACCAAACCCCACCTACACCAATGCGGTACCAACATTACACGCCAGGCGGGTATCAATACACTCTACCCACCGAACCGGCGGCGCCTCCACCATCTGCAAGTGCCTGTCCGGTAACACAGCGTTGAGTGAATGAGGCGCAAGGCTAGTATACATTTGTGCGTACGTACATGTATGCCGTTCGTATAAATGATCTGTCTTCCTCGCACACTAGCTATCGACAATCTGCTATCTTTGAAACTGGGGAACCATTCCCGAGATTTTTTTTTAATTCACTCGACGGTAACAAAAACATTTACATTTTGACTAAAGTATGTATTTTATTTATTGGATTAAACTAAAGTATATTATAAAATGTAACTATTTTATAATAATAAAATAATAAATCTAATTTGGATTTATTCTTTTAAATAATAAAAAAATGAAATTTTGTAAAATCTTACTTAAATATTATGCTTTTAAAATGTAATGTAAGTTAATATTGGTGGTGCAAAGTAGTTGTAATTCCATCATGTTGCTTCAACCAAAGAACCGAATATCATCGATAAAACTTCATATCACAACTGGAAACCAAATTGCAATGTCTAAAGAGGTAGACAATCAAATATAGTTTAATGTAAAAACAAAGGTTTAAAATCAATTACTCAAACCCAATCCAACTTCAAAGCGGCCAACCAAATACAGACAATTGTTTCGGTTTTCACAAATCCTCATTAGTGCATCTTGGTGGTACGCCATCGCTTGATGGTGAAGGACCATTTTTACCCTTGAACATCGAGAAGTTATAAGCTATTTATGATATATAATACAAACATAATTGTCTCCCCAAAGCGATTAGTAATGAAGTCCATATCTTAAAGACACTATAATGGGCATACTATAATAAACCATATAATTTTATTGCATTATTGTACGATGCAGTATAGTATAGTATGTCCATAAATATAGTGTCTTTACAACATGGGCTTAAATTATTTTAACAGATTATTTCATTCAACCAATTATGATTGTATTATATACCTGAAACCCGAAGTAGTATTTAAGGGTGAAAATATTGTATAGTGTATAATACACAATTATTAATTAAATATACCCAAAAATATATCGGCTTTACTACTTTGACTTATCGGATTAGCTCATTAGTAGTTTCCTCGAGTCTTCCATTAAATGAGTACTTACCAATCTCCCATCATCTTTTATACCTGTACGGAACGGGCTAATAAATTGTTACCTAAATGCTATAAAAGCAAGGGTTGTATTAAAATTATTCTTACATTTGATGTAAACGGCTATGTTTTGTTTTCTTTTGAAAAAAATATTTTACCCTCTTAGTACAGGTATAACAGATGATAGATTGTTAAGTACTCATTTAATGGATCCCCAAAGAGTATACTAATGAGCTAATCCGATAAGTCAAAATAATAAAGCTGATATATTTTAGGTACACTATATATTTATATAATATTTTTACATTTGAACATCGAGGTGTTATAAGCTGTTTATGGTAAATACGAGGGACACTTCCAAAGTTTGCGGAAAATGTAAAGCAAAACACAAACTAAGTTATGTAAATCGCTTTATTGCTTCTCAAAATATTCTCCTTTGAAATCTATACTCATTTGCATGCGATGAAACCAATCTTCAAAACAATTTTGCCACTCTGAGCGAGGTACCTCCAAAACAAGTAATTTAAATGCTTCAATGGCCTTCAGGCGATAAAAACCGCTCGCCACGCATTTTATTTTCATGTCGAAATAGGAAGAAGCCATTGGGCAATAAATCAGGCGAATATGAGCAATGAGTCATTAATTGAATGTTGTTACTGGTCAAAAACTCTACAGTTCGTCGTGCTGTGTGAGCGCTTGCATTGTCATGATGAACAATAATTCGCCGGTTTATGTTGTTCTTTCTGATTTCAGCGATAACTTCCGGCAAATAAATTGAAGTATACCAGTCAAAATTAACTGTCCTTTGATTTTCTAATGCAACAGTTGCAACATGACCCGTTTTTCCAAAGAAACTAGCAATTATTCTTTTTAAACGCTTTGTAAACGTACCACTTTTGTGGGTTTAGGTTCATTTTGAAACACTCATACAGTCAATTATTATTTAGTTTCAGGCTCATATGAATATATCCAAGATTTGTCACCTGTTACGATGTTATATACTGAATTTGAACAACCCCCTTCAAATTTTTTTAGCATTGTTTTTGTTCTTTTTTTAAATTGTGTGGGATCCAACGACTGCATAGCTTTCTGACATGCAAATGATTGTGCAAAATCGTATGTATTTGTTTTGCTGGAATACCTAAGGATGCCTATATTTCACTATAGGTCATGCCAATCTGACAAAATCATTTCACGCACAGCATCAATATTTTTCGCGATAACAAAGGTGCATGGACGACCTTTGCAAAGATCGTCATCAAACGTTGGTCTTCCGCTTGAATTTTGCGAATCATTTGTAAACCATAATTTTAGATAGTGCTTCATCCTCAAATAACGAACTAAGTTGTTCCACATATTGCTGCGGTGTTAAACCGTATTGCAAATCATAAAAAATAATCACTCGTAAGTCACTATTTGAAATTTCCATTTTTCACACAATTATCACTTTCGTTAAATTTTGTTAAAACAAAACCAAGCAGTTTGAAATCGAATTGTCAATTAAATTATAAGTCAAATTTTACGAATATAACAATTGCAGAACGCTGGCAATATAGGCAGTACTTGATTCCGCAAACTTTAGCAGTGCTCCTCGTTATACAAACATATTTGTCTCCCCAAGGTGGTTAGTAATGAAGTAATCCTCTAAGATAATTCCTGCCCTTGTCGTAAAAACACTATATCTATGCGCATACTATATTCCTATTGATATAGTGTCTTTGGGACATGGGTTTAAATTATCTCACCAGATTATTTTATTATTAACCATTATGTTTGTTTTATGTATAGACCTGGAACTTGAAGTACTATTCAAGGATGAAAATATTGTAAATTGTGCAACCAATGTGTTATAAGCTATGTAGAGTATATAATAAACAACATAATTGCATCTCCATGGTAATTGGTAATGAAATAATCCGCTAAGGTAAGCCCATGTTGTAAAAACATTATATCTATGAGTATTCTCTATACTTTATAGATTTTTCGGTAACATAAAGAACAAAAAGAAGGCTGAAATAGCGGACGAACAAAACAACTACTTTGCAACAAAAAATTGGCGAAAAATATTTAAAAAAATGATAACAATGAAACAATAACAACCGCAAGAATTAAAGAAGAAGCCACATTTAACGAAACATCAGAAGAAGAGATAGAAAATATAATCCAACAACTAAAAATAAGAATCGCGCCAAGAGAAGATCAAATAACCCATGAAGTGATAAAAGTCATAGAAAAAGAAGTAGCACCGATATTGCAAAAACTCATAAATAAAATGATACAAACAGGTGAATAACCAAAAATACTTAAAAAAACAAATTATAAAACCAATATACAAAAAAAGAGAAAAATCAAAATCTGAAAACTATAGACCGTATATCACTTATATATCTTTAAGACTGATAATTCTAATGCACTACAACAGCCCACTCTGGAATTTAGATGCTTTTCATGTAACGTAATGAGATGCTCTAAATTTCTTGGTGTTACAATTGATGAACGTCTGAAGTGGTTTAATCATATTGAAGATTTATGTAAAAAAATAAGCTCTATAACGTTTGCTTTAAGAACACTAGCAAATACACTTGACATAGATGCACTAATAATGTTATACTATTCTAATATATATACTTAGCCACATTCAGTATTGCATTATTGTTTGGGGTGGTTCAACAGCTCTCAATGATGTCTTTATTTGTCAAAAACGCGTTATGAGAATAATTTTTAAACTCAAATTTAATCAAAGTTGTAGAGGTATGTTTCGAAGCAATAATCTTTTAACGGTGCCTGCAGTCTACATCCTTAAATGCCTTCTACACATTAAAAAAAACCAGATTTGTTCTTCAAACATAAAAAAAATCATCAATATAAAACAAGAAATGCAGAAAGTTATCAGTATCCTATTCATAGACTTACAGTTACCGAACATAATTGTGAATATAGCTGTTTAAAATTTTATGATAAATAGATTATTAAATCTATACAAACTCTAAACGTATTTAAAAACAAATGTTTCAAATTACTATGTGATGTAGAACCGTACAATGTTAATGATTTGTTGGATATTTAAATAGTTATTTTTTGTTGTTTCTGACTTGTTTCAAACATGTATTTATTTGTGTATCTATATGTATCATGAAGAAAAATATATTATTATTATTATTATTATTATTATTATTATTAAGTTCTTAACAAAATTACAGAAAAGGCAATATATATTACAGACAATGACACACATAAACAAACATAATATTATTAATAAAAGGCAATGCGCATTCTAAAAAATCAAACAAAATGGGCATAACAACTGATATAATACAACATATAGCAGGAAAGTTGGACAAAAAACAGTATGTTACACCAATATTTATAGACATGAGGAAAGCTTTTGATACCATCGACAAAAACAAATTGATTAAAAAAATGGAGTTATTAGGAATAAGAAACACAAATTTAAAACTGTTAAAAACATATATTAAAAGCAGAACACAACGAACACGAATAAACAACATATTTAGTAAAACAACGGAAGCAGAATATGGGGTACCACAAAGTGAAGTGCTGGCACCAATACTGTATATATTATACATAAATGACATATATAATATAAATTTGACTGGTGAAATATATACATATGCTGATGACACATGTATTATATATCACGGAAAAAATAAAAAAGCAATAGAAAGAAACATAAATGAAGACATTACGAAAATAACAAAATAGTACGACAACAACATACAAACAATAAATGAAGAAAAAACAACTTATATGGTAATAAGTCAAAAAAACACAAAAGATATTGACATAAAAATTGAAATAAATAACATACCAATTACTAGAATAAAACAGACAAAATACTTAGGAATAATATTAACTGAGAAACTCACCTGATATACACATATTAACAAAATATTAAAAGAAAGCGCAGCATCAATAGAAGCTGTGTAAAGAACCAAGGAATGCATAACGAAAGAAACTGCGTTATGTATATATCATTCACTATACTTAGCTAAAATTAACTATTTAATAAATACATATATATATATATATATATATATATATATATATATATATATATATATATATATATATTCAAAATAAAAATAAAAAAACACTATATATTAAAAAGATCAAACAAAGAAATGAATAAAAATAGATAATACAAACAACATAAATAACAAATAAGATGAATTGAAACATAAATGGTGCCCCGAATACAAAGCTCTGCAGCCATCCATATTGAGACGGTGTAAAGCAGCAAGTTGGGAGAAAACAAAATGAAATATAAACTGTAAATATGTAAATATATTATAATAAATAATAATTAAAAGAAAAAAAGGCTATTCGGATTGTATATTGTCTATATCACAGTTAACAAGTTGCTAAACGTTTTTTAACTTGCTGAGGATATTGACTGTACCATCTCTGTATATCTTACATTGATTTCTATTTGCAAAGAACAATGCTGAAAATTTATTGACATTCATAGGCACAATACAAGATCGAAAGAAATTATTGTAATACCTTCAGTTAGATCACACAAAGTGCAACGAAGTTATGAATATCTATCTGTTAAAATGTACAATCATCAGTTGAGATCAGACAACTAAACAAAACTTAATTTAAAGCTGTGATACAAGAAAAACAATTACGGGTTAAGTTTTTTAAGTTTTCTTTATTAAAAGTTAAGCGGACGACGTGGTTGACGCGGAAAATTGTACTAAATGTAAAGTAAAGTTTAATGAAGAGCAAGTTATTAGTTGTGATTCATAATGCAAAAAATGGTTTTGTTTGTAGTGTGCTAACATTACTGAAAAAGTATACATAATAATACAAAATATAGACAACATAAAGTGGTACTGTGATAATTGTAACAAAAGTGAGGTTAATGAAATAAATAAAGAAATAATTAATAGAATAGACCAAATGTCCATCTCAATAAAAAATTTACAAAAGCAAGTAAACGAAAAAGATAAAAACAGTGAAGAAATAAATAATATTAAAACGCCAACTATATCAAACTCGGGCATAATGAGAGAAACAAAAAAGCCGTTGAAAAAGTGCCAACAACCAAACATTATTATCAAACCTACAAAAAAACAAGACCGTGAATACACATTAAATGATATAAAAACAAAAATAAACGGCCGCTAAAAATCAGAATTGAAAATATAAATAAAATAAGTAACGGTGGTATTATAATAAAGTTAAATAATGATGATGCATCCCAAACCTTAAAAAACAAAATACAAACAAAACTAGAGGGTAAATATGAAATAGACAAACTTAAATATTTTAAGCCAAGAATAAAAATCGTAGGAGCAGAAAAAGAGTACACAAGTGAAGAAATTAAGGAAGCGATGACTCAGCAAAATTATTATATGATTGATGAAGATGAAATTAAAGTGACTTACTGCAAGCAAAGTAAGTATAATAAATTCAACAAAACAAGTTGGATTATATCCATAAAAACAAATGGCTCAACATTTAAAAAGTTAAATGATAGAGAATCAATAAACATAGGATGGAGAACATGTAAGGTATATGAAGATATATTTCTTTTAAAATGCTACAATTGCAACAAATATGGACACAAAGCAACAGAATGCAAAAAATGAAACCTCTTGTCCACATTATGGACTAAAACATGAAGGACATCCGATTAATTGAATTGTTCAAATTGTTGGTGGAGAATAAAGAAATATAAAGATAAAATAAATCCCCATGCTGTGATATTTGTATAAAACAACTACAAATGAAGAGAAACAAAATTGACTACACAAGTTAATAACATAATAAAAATGAATAAATACAAATTAAAAATATTATATTTAAACGCACGTTCTTAATAAATTAGATGTATTAAATTTGCATTTTATGGATGAAAAAAGTGATTTAAAATTTATAACTGAAGCATGGCTATATAAGGACTGGGAAACATTGAGGCAGAAGTGATAACATCAAAATCAATTAACAATGGTGATTTTTTTAAATAAAAATTAACAACAAAACTCCTAATCAAAAAATTCTTGCAATCTACAGACCTCAAGATTCTGAAATCAATCATTTTATAGATGACTTTCAACACATTATTAATGATGATAAAAACTTATTCATAATTGGAGACATAAATATTGACCTACTTACCAACAATAATAACATAAACAAATACCTAAATTGTATCACAATGGCAGGATATGAAGTGGCTAATACAATTGACATTGAACACTGCACTAGAATACAAAAAAACAGTTAAACAATCATTGATCATGTAATAACAAATGCCAAAAAAATCAATTGTCAAATAATTATTCATAGCCTACCTGAATTAGATCATAAAATATTAAACATCAGTATTTCAATCCAAAATCAGATAAAAAGAAAATACAAAAAGGTAACCATCATAAAAAGAGATGAAAAACAACTTGAAGAAATAATGAAAATGAACTTTACACCAGAAAATATAAACACCTTCTATGATCTTAGTGAGCTAATTGTGAAAAACAAACAGCAAAGTGAAACCATAAAAATTGTGCATTTCAAAAATATAAATTAGATGAGCGAACATCTTCTTTCATTATTTAAACAAACAAAAAATAATTTATAAACAACTACTAAATGAAGAAAATAACACTTACTTGAAACAAAAGTATTCAGAAATTAATCGACAACTGAAATCTGACATTCAAACACTAAAAAAGAATTACGTATAAAATGAAATAATTTACAAATGGAGACATACGAAAGGTGTAGTCCATAATTAATAAAATATTTGGCAAAGAAAAATCCGACACATCCATAAAACAAACTAAATATGGTAATAACATTCTAACAGAAAAAAAAGATATTGCAAACTGTATTAATAATTATTTTTATACACATGCAGCAGAATTGGACCAAATAATGGAAACAAGTGAATTGCTAACACCTACTCAAAATTCCAAAAGCTTCTTTTTAAAAGAAAGAGATACAACAAGTACTAAAGAACTCGAAGCCATACTCTGCACCTGGCCCAGACAAAATTTATTTAAAAAATCTTTTAACAGTCCCAAGCATTATTAACCCAATATTAGCTAAACTGATAAAAAACGTATTTGAAAGTGCTATCTATCCCAAAGAACTAAAATTATCATACATAACACCAATCCACAAAAAGGAGATACTAAAGACCCCCAAAATTATCGTCCAATTTTGCTTATAAGCATATTTTCAAAAATAATTGAGACAATTATTAAAAACCAACTAAACAGATTCATTAAAAACACTATTGGTTTTGACAAAAATTAACATGGTTTTCAATAAACAAGTGGAACCCAATCAGCCGTCACACGTCTAATGGACTACATCTACTCCAACCTGGACAACAGTAAGTTTGTTGTTACAATATTTGTAGACTTAAAAAAAGCTTTTGACACCGTAAATCATAACCAGCTCTTAAACTACTTGGAGGCAATGGGCATCAGAGCAAAACCACACCAGTTACTAAAGAGTTACCTTACTGATTGAAAACAACAACCAAACATTAATGGAGAACTAAGTGAAGAAATAACTGTTAAACTATTAGTCCCACAAGGATCGGTGTTAGGACCACTAATGTATCTTCTATACAAAACCTCCAAAACTGTGATCTTAAAGGAAGTTTCATAGTTTATGCTGATGATACACTATTACTATACACTGGTAGTGATATAAACAAAATAAGTGATTCCTTCAACCATGATCTGTGCATATACAATAAATGGCTTGTAAGCAATAGACTAACAATGAACAAGGACAAAACAGAATATATAATATTCAAAAACAAAAATAAAAACTGTAATCAGATAAACCTGAAAGTGAACAATACAATTCTAAAACAAGTGAAAGAGACAAGTTACCTAGGGCTATTAATTAACAAAAATTTAACATGGTCTAGTCACATATCAAAAATTAAAAAAAAAAAACAAATACCTCTAATTGGTGCTATAAAAAGATGTGATTAGATGTGATAATACCTAAAATAATGTACATGATAGGTTTTTGGTCAAATACATCTCAATATTTATTAAATTCAATATACTACAGACTACAAAACAAATGTATAAAAACACTATTTAACTTACCATACCTCACACCTACAAAAACAGATTAAAACTTGAAAACATTATAAAAATTCAAAAATGTAAACTTATATTTAAAATTAACACTAGAACCATAAAGACAAACATCTCATTAGTAAAGAGATGCAACATGTATAACTATAATACAAGAAAAAAACGACATATGTAACTCTACTGGCACTAATAAAAGAAAACCCAACATTGTGTATGACTGTGGAAAAGTATTCAGTGAAATACCAGAAAACATAAAACAATGCAATAATATAATCACTTTTAAAAAACTTATAAAAAATTACTACATACAACAATTACTTGTTACCACTTATTGTTACTAGTTCTATACCACACTGTCATTTAGTAGTAGTAAATATATTTATTTCATATTATACCGAAAGATGATTTTATATACATATGTACATATATATAATGAAAGCCAGAAGAAATTTAAAAGGGACCAGAATTTACATTGACAGTGACCTAACCCATGAAGAAAGATACGTTCAAAAAGAAATTAGAGACATAGCAAGAGAAGAAAAATCGAATGACAAGAGGGCAAGAATAGGTTACCGTAAGTTAATAATTAACGGAGAGGAATATAGATGGAATAAAGAAATAAAAGGTTTAGAAGAAGTTGGAGATCCAAAAAACTAATAGGAAAACGGCTAGATAAAAAGAAAAATACACGGCAAGAAAATGGTATAAGAAAGATGATAAACACGACGGCAAACGATGTAAACAAAAGGAACAAAAATAGCAAAAGTACAAAAAAGAGAAATAAAGAAGAAAGAGTAGGAACATGGAATATAAGAGGATACATGGGAAAAGAAGCTGAACTGGTGGAAGAAATGATAAACCAAAAAATAGAAATACTAGGAATAACGGAAACAAAAAAGAAAGGGCAAGGGATAGAAAGAATACATAGAGGTTATT
The DNA here is from genome assembly GCA_963932245.1 of Tachinus rufipes. NCBI lineage: Eukaryota > Metazoa > Arthropoda > Insecta > Coleoptera > Staphylinidae > Tachinus > Tachinus rufipes. The sequence continues at coordinate 58,244,488 of OZ010747.1, forward strand.
GGTTAATGTGGACAGGAGTGGAGGAAAAGGATAGAGCAAAAGGAGGAGTAGGAATGATAATAGCTCCGGAAAGGATAAAAGATACAATAAGAGAAAAACACATAAATGAAAGAATTATGACAGTAGAAATGAAGCTAGGAGAGAACGAAACATGGACCATGATAGTAGCATACGGACCAAATGAAGACGCAAAAAAAGAAGAGAAAGACAGCTTCTATACAAAATTACAAGAAGAAATAGACGAGGGAGCAGAAAACATAATGATACTAGGAGACCTAAATGGGAGAGTAGGAAATCAAAACAACGGAATAGAAGAGGCTATGGGAAAAGAAGGAGAAGAAATTAGAAACAACAACGGAGAAAGAATTATTCAACTATGCATTGAAAACAATCTAGTAATAACAAACACTAAATTCAAACACAGGGAAGTTCACAAATACACAAGAACACAACCAACCAGAAACGAGAATTCAATAATTGACTACTACCTAGTTAACAGAAAGAACTGGAACAAGATAAAGAATGTAAAAGTAACAAGACAGGCGGAAATAGGAAGCGATCATCATTTACTACGAATGGATATGAAATGGAAAACAAAACTTAAACCAGACAAAAGAAGGAAAAAAGTTAAGATAAAAATAAAAACATACAAACTAAAAGAAGAACAAATACAAATGGCATACCAAGAGATACTACAAAAAAAAATCAGAGAGAAAGAAAAAAGAACGTCCATAGAAGGAAAATGGGAAATGTTTAAACAAATTATTCTAGAAGCTGCAGAAGAAAGCTGTGGATCAGCAAAAATAGTGAACAAAGATACTAAAAAAACTAATTGGTGGACAGAAGAAGTCAAAAAAGAGATAAGGGACAAAAAAGAAAAATGGAAAAGATACTTACAAACCAAGGAAATAGAAGTTTACGAAAAATACAAAGAAAAGAGAAATAATGGACAAAATTTGGAAAAGAAATGAATGAAAATTTCAACCGAAACCAAAAACTATTTTACGGAACGTTAAAACATCTAAAACAAAAAAAAGAATACAATATGATGAACATAAATGATAAAAATGGTAAAATAATAACGGAAGAAGATAAGATAATGGACAGATGGAGGCAATACTTCTAAGAACTAACAGAACAAGAAGCAGAAGAAAACAAAACAATAGAAGATGAAGAATTGCTACAGGACAGAAGAACGGAAGAAATAGAAGAAATTAAAAAAGACGAAGTAATAGAAGCAATTAAGAAAATAAAAAACGGGAAGGCACCGGGAACAGATGAAATAAACGCCGGAAATGATGAAATACATAGGAGATGAGGGAATTACACAAATAACGGAATTAATAAACGACATAATGAGGAATGGGAAAACCCCAAAGAAATGGAATAAAGGAATTAATCTACCCATACATAAAAAAGGCGATAAAAGGAAATGTGAAAACTATAGAGGAATCACACTAACGAGCATACCAAGCAAAATATTCACAAGAATTATTGAAAAAAGAATGAGAGACAAACTAGAAACAACAATAGAAGACAGCCAATGTGGATTTAGAAGAGGAAGAAGCACACAGGATCTAATATTTATAATAAGACAATTAAGTGAGAAAATGATTAAAAAAAATAGAGTAATGCACGTATGCTTTGTTGACCTTGAAAAAGCTTTCGACAGGATCAAGAGAGAGGACATATAAAAAAAACTAGAAGAGAGAGGAATTGAGAAGAAAATAATAAACGTAATCAAAAACATGTACATAGAAAACAAAAACATAGTCAGAATGAATAACGAAGAATCAAAAGAATTCCAAACGAAAAAAGGTGTGAAGCAAGGATGTGTGTTAAGCGCATTGCTTTTCTCAATTGTGCTAGACAGGGCAATAAAACAGGCAAAGCAAAAAATGAAAATGGTAAAAATAGGATATTGGAAAATGGAAGTAACAAAAATAGCAGAACTGCTATTTGCAGACGATATGGCAGTGATTGCTGAAACCGAAGAAGAGTTACAACACAACATGGAAATAATAGAGGAGCAACTAAAGAAAATAAACATGAAAATAAATTATGAAAAAACAAAGACCATGATAATTGCAAAAGGTCGAACAATACAGATACTTAGGAACAATAATACAAAGCAACGGAAAACTAGACAAAGAGATAGAGGACAAAATAGGAAAAACAGCAAAAATATATAACATGTTAAAAAATACTTTCTTTAACAAAAAAGAAATATCAAAAACAACAAAAACAGAAATTGTAAAAAAAGTAATCAGACCAACATTAACATATAGTAGCGAAACATGGACGATGACAGGAAAACAAATAGAAAGAATAAATGCTATGGAGATGAGATTTCTTAGGAAGATTGAGAACAAAACAAGAAAAGATAAAATAAGGAACGAGACATATAGGACGAATTTAAATATAAAACCAATACAAGAAAAAATTATTGAAGGTCAAATGAGATGGTATGGACATATCAGAAGAATGAGTGAAGAAAGAAATACTAAGAAAATTTATGAGACAAGAGTAACAGGAGAACAAAAAAGAGGAAGACTCAGAAAAGAATGGAACAGCGCAATAAAGGAAGAAGCTACAAGAAAAGGAAACATGTGGGAAGAAATAAAAGAGATAGCCAAGGATAGAAAGAAATGGAGAAAATATTACACAAACTAATAATGTATACGCCTGACACCGAAAGGTAAAAAGGCAATTGAATAAATAAATAAAATGTACATATACATTGTAGAAATGGTTAGTTGAATATGAAAAGGGCTATCGACCAAGATCTTTCTGCCTCTGTCATTTATATCTTTAAAATTGTATAAATGTGTTAAATAATATGTACCACTTTTAAACAGGCTGTAAGCCTACTGGTGCTGCATAATAAATAAATATTATATTAATATTGTAAAACTATTGTTCGTATTGAATGTATTATATATATATATATATATATATATATATATATATATATATATATTTATATATATGTATATAAATAAATAAATAAAATAAAAATTATTTTTTATGTTATGCTGAAAAGCGTATTAATGATTAATTCTGCTTGTTAGTAGTTGCTCAAGATGTTGTGTTTGATGTAAGCCATCTAAAATTTATTGTATTTATCCATTGCTGATTTTTTTACTGTTTGTAATTTTTGTTTTGTTTTCTATGTTTATTTACTAATTTTTATATCAATTTTATATTTTGTGTTTAATGTGAAACTGACATGATTTATACCATGTGTTTGATCAAACAAAGCTTAATAAATGTTATTATTAATATCGGAGTATATTTAAGTTTAAAGTTTGTCATATTTAAAGTCACTAAATACATTTTAGTCGTATACTAAAATTAATGTTATTTATTATTAAACCGACTGAGACATGTGCAGACTTGTTGAGATAGACAAATACAAATAAAGAAATCTACATTCAAATATATGAAAAAATAGAAACAGAAAAATTGATAAAAAAAATAAGAAATAAAATAAAAGTTTACAATGTAAAAAACGCCAACAACAAATCAGCGGAAAAACTGGTAATAATCAAAGATATTAACCCGGATACTAGCAGAGAAGAAATATTGAAATTATAAACAAACTAATCATATAGAAAGGTATTAACAGTAAAGAATAATAATTCAAACATGTTGTAGAAAAGATAGAATCAACTATCTCAACAACATCTGCAGATAAATGGAACAACATTCCAATTATACTCAGTCCAGTGATGTTTTTGCTAAAATCAATTTGATAACTGGGGCCATCTGTGCCTTAAACAATGTTTTTATCACAGATATAGACGTGTTATTGAATGTTTATCTGAATGTTTATCAAAAATACTGCTAACAACTATACAGTGAAAAACAAAGCGTTAATACTAATATAACTGAGTGGGAAGTAAAACTAGACATACTCGTTCGACTCTCATGGGAGGCGGACGCATATGTGAATTATTTCCGCTACAAGCACAGTGATATTTATTTGTTAAAACTAAATACAGAAGATAAATCAAATTATCATGGGTAGATCTGGTTTAAGATCTTCAAGTGAAGACCCAATAATATCCTTTTTAAAAAGTGTAGATATTAAAGGAATAATTCAAGTGATAATAACAGACACTATAACTCATCTTAAAAGTGAAATTAATCAAAAGGTAATTGAAATACAAAGTGATAAATTAAATCACAATAACACATAACATAACAAGTAATAAAATTGAGAAAGTCTATGACCGCAAAACGGTATTACATACGAAACGTCCGCCGAATCAAATATAAAAGCAGCGCCTAGATTTTTTTCACTATCATATTTGCCGTCTGGAAGTTTCTACCACTGAAAATGATCTTTTAACTTATTTGTTAAAATTAGATATAATGAGTGCGAAATGCATTAAACTAAATTAAAAAAATCCTGATTTGTATGCATCATTTAAAGTCACCGTCCCTATGCAGTATGATGGAAAAATTTCAAAATCATGGCCGAAAAATATTGGTGTAAATCGTTTTTTTCATAAACAAAAACACTGAAAGCACTAGGAAAAACGTAAATATATTTCATTTTAATGTTCAATCGATTAGATCAAAATTAAATAAATTTGAATCCTTTTTACACAAATTGAATAATAAATTTTCAATTATTTGTCTATGCAAACACTGAATTACTACCGATGATGAATCAAACTTAATTAATATTAATAATCTTATATGTGCCTCTAAATTTGAACGCACGATATATATTCATGGCGGTGTAATGATTCTATGTAAATCTAATATAAAATTTGAACCATTAAATATATGTACCATGTCAATTGAAAAAGATTGTGAAATAGCTGAATTATCAATATTCAATAACAGTTGCATTGTTATTTGTGTATATCGATCACTTTCAGGTAATTTTGATAATATTCTCTATCTAGAGTTTTTATCAAAATAAATTTTAATAAAGATGTTATCTTAACTGGTGATTTTAATGTTAAATTTAATAATAATGATCCATTAAAATCGTAATGTAATGTACTTGGATATGGTCTAACTTCGGAATTTAGTCTTCCAACTAGAAAAAGCAATTTCTTAGATAATATTTTTAGCAACGTTAAATTTAATTTGCGGTAGAAATTGTAAATCCTGGAATGTCTGATCATCTAGGTATAGCAGGCACACATAAGTTTTTATGTGACAAAAAACAAGTCTCAACATTGTTAGGCCAATTACAGCTCTCGGTAAATTTAACTTTTATAATTATTTATCTTTTGCAAACTGGTAATTTCTTCAAAATATCTAATTTGAAGTTGATTGTAAAACTGAGATTTTTTTTAAACATTTTGATATCAGGCGTTAATCAGGCATTCCCTACAAAAGTAATTAAGCCTATTGCAGGATCTGAGAATATGCAATGATATATCCCTAAACTTAAAAACATGCGTCATACTCTTTTATTATTAAATAATGCTTGTGAATGTGAATGCTAATGATCCGGAATTATTGAAAGAACGTAATGATTATCGGCAAAAGTACAGAAACGCAATAAAACAAGCAAAAGTTTTCACAAATAAAAAAATCATTCAAAATAGCAGTAATCTATCAAAAGCTGCATGGAAGATTTTAAATTTTCATCGTAAAACTAAAAACTGTGATATAGACTGTGATATATCTGTAAATAATTTTAACATTTTTTTTGTAAACATCGCCGCTAAATTAATTGAATTGTTACCAGCGCCTGATATAGATACTCTGTTCTTAATGTGTAACAATGTAAACTCAAGTGTCTTTTTTAATTTTTGTTTAGTACGTACAATTGTACTTTCCCGATTTATTCAAAGTTGCAACAGTAATACCAATTTTTAAAAAGGTGATAGAAATTAAGCTAATAACTATAGGCCTATCTGTCTACTTCTCATTATATCAAAAATATTTGAAAAGTTGTTATCATTCCAACTATTGCAATACTTTGAAGATGGCAATATATTTTCTAGTAAATAATACGGCTTTAGAAAAAATCTGTCTACTGTCGATGCAGTTGTTGACTTAGTTCAGCATATTATTCAGTCATTTGAAAACAAAAACCACATATCTACCACTTTCTTGAATCTTGGCAAGGCATTTGATTATGTTAATCATACTTTACTACTCAGAAAGCTACATGTGTACAATATACTTCCTCATAGTTGTAAAATGATTATGTAACATTTAGTCTTTTAGACATTAGTCATGGTGTTCCCCAAGGTTCTGTATTGGGGCCACTGCTGTTTTTGATTTATGTATTGATTTGGTAAGGTTACATTTTGATGGTAGTGTTATTTTGTACGCAGACGACTACTATTATAAATACTTCTAACACAGAATTAGATTTCGCAGAGAAACAAGAAATAGCTACAATTTGTATTTCAAACTGGTTTAATTGTAATCAGTTACGTCTAAATGAAAGTAAGTCTGTGGTGTTAAAGTATTATATTAAAAGTACAAACAACAACCTGCAAAGTGTATTATTTTTAGGCTTTCAGATTAATTCAGCCCTTAAGTGGAATGCTCATGGGGACATATTATGTAAGAGGTTGTCTACAGATATATTTATACTTAGAAACCTAAACAATTCAGTAGATAATACCCTATTAAGAACCACATATATTGCCATTTTTCAAAGTTAAATTGCAAATGGTATACTGATATGGGGGCATTCAGCAATACGACACCGTATCTTCTCACTTCAAAGACGAGCAATAAGAGTTATTACTGGAGTTGGTTTTCGGGATGACTGTAAGTTTCAATTTTTCAAGCTTCATGTTATGACTGTTCCTACTTTGTTTATCTTTAAATCTTTGAAGTATATAAAAAAAACATTGCAAAATATATTACTCATGATAATGTTCACAATTTAACACAAGATATCAGTCAAAACTATGTTTGAAAAAGTTAAGGCTCACTAGTAGTAGAGACGCTGTCAATTATTATGCTATTAAATTTTACAACGCGTTACCGCAAAAAATTATTAAATTGCAATATGTTCAATTTATAAAACTTATTAAGCAGTTTTTAATAAAGAATGCCTTTTATAGTTGGGATGACTTTCTTATTTTTGAGTTTGTCGAAACTACCTTTACATGTCCAAACGTTTAATTAGTGAATCATCTTTTATACTTTTGTTTAGTGTATTTTAAAGTCCATTTAAATTGATATGTTTTAGTTTATATATTTATTTTAATTATATTGATATTATGTATATTTTATTGTATGTATGACGTGTGTAAAACTCAAAGTTAATAACACTAATAAAGCTTTATTATTATTATTATTACTAATTCAGGAGATGCACGCAACTATACTAAAAGTAGTGACAAATAAAAGTTCTAGGAAAGATCAAATCACAGCAGAGATTGTCAAAAATTTTGGCTGTAAATAACAGAAAAACAAAAACGAAAACTTAAACAATCATTAATATTATATATATATAATTAAACATCAAATTGGCAAATACAAGATTGTAGATCATTTTATCTACCCATAGTCAACAATAGAGGTTGTTGCAAAACGTAACTACGACTGGAAAAGACAGCTTTGTTCCAACTAACACTAATATGAAAAACCAAAACATAACAAAAAACAACAACACCAGCCTAAGTCAAACACTTTTATATTTTGTGTTTATATACAGAACAGAAACGTGGACATTGCAAGCTGCTGATTGTCGACACACGAATGCATTTGATATATAGTGCTGGAGAAGATATTAGATTTTAAAAGATTTAACCCAAACAACGACTTTTTTTAGCTCTCGTTTAATGCTAGTAGAACTATGACAGATATATAAATAGACAATCCAAAGTTGTTAAAAGTTTTTTTATGTTTTTTAATAGAAATTGTGTCTGATCAATATTGACCCAGTAGTAAAAAGCTATGGTAAAATAAATTTAAAGTGAATTTTGCAAAAACAATTTGCAATGATGTTTATATTTCCGAAACAAAAGCAACGATCTAACGTTCTAAAACTGTATTTTTTGTGAATAAATTGTTCAATATGCAGTAACAATTTTCAAAATATTTTTTTTACTATATATTTATTTTTTTTATCATTAAACAAATGCAAAATGTGGGCGAGAAACCTAAACTCATTTCTACGCGTATGTTTGTAAAACGGTGAGAGTAATATTTGTCTATGCCCATAGAAACCCACTTTTTTTATTATCATATTTTATAATTATAAGCTTTTAGTGTTATATTACTTAAATGTATGTAATATTTTTATTAATTTTATTTACATTTTTTAGATGAAAACTGATTTAAATAAAACAATTCAATGCATTGGAAAACTGCTTAGCGAGGACTCTAATATACCAACAAATATAATAAATCTACAAAATGATACTGATCTATTAGATAGTATTTTGAAACTTAACTATCAATATTCAATATATTCAGACAAATATAACTTCAGAAACTTGGTGGTAAAAGATAAATATAAGTTTACTATAATATTGATAGATGACACAACTTGATAAAATGAAACAAATCTTTTCTTACTATCATCATTATGAGGAAGGTAATATGTATTATATTATTGTATGTGAAGAAATCAAAAATTATAAACAAATTTTCGTAAACTTTATAACTTTTTCTGCAACTGAAAGAACAATATTAATTGATATAAATGGAAAAGCAATGACTAGAACACCAGATAAATACAACTGTAGAACAAGAATTTTTTACAAATTTGATTGCAATGAAAATGAAAAAATCAAAAAAGCATTTACATATAAAATGAAAAACGATAAAAGATGCAACATTCAATTTGTGTCTAAATTTTATCCTCCATATTGTTCTTCTACTTGTGGTGTTGACATTTTTATTTTGCAAGAATTTGCTGCACAAATAAATTTATCATTGACAAACTATTACAAAGCGGACAAGGGCGACAAAATGTTTGACTTGGCTACAATTTGTGGAGGATCACTTATTAATCCTGTTCCAAAACGAACATCGTATCCTTATTATATAGATTACGATGTTATAGTTGTTCCTAAAGCACTTAAATTACAGAATAAATACGCATTAGCATATGTTTTCCAAAGAGAACTCTGGTTGGCTGTATTGTTAGCATTTGTTTTTATAACTATAACAGCATTCGTTATAACTAAAAACGCAACAATTAATATTATTTTATTAGAATTATACGCTATACTTTTAGCACAAAGCATCAGTAAGCCTAAATTAAAATCCAGTAAAATTATATTCTTAACATGGGTTATGGTAACATTAATAATACTAAACGCCTACTTAGGAGTTTTTTATCATTTTTAATTGATCCAATTTATGAAAAACAAATTGATTCAATAGAGTCACCAGAGTTTTCAGAACAGTATACATCAGTTATAACTGAAACACCACATTTGTTTGAAAATATAATGTTTAAATATACTTTGTCAAAAAGTTGGAAAATTTACCCTTTTAACTATACTTATTCTTCACATTACAATCCCTACGTTATGCATAATGTTTTAACAATTCCTACTAACAGGAATATGAGCGCTTTACTTCTAGAAAAAGTTGCAGACTCTTTAAATTTTATTTTAAAAGTTAACAAAACGGATCCTTTGTACAAAATACGGGTTGGAATGAGACCAGTAAGTATGCATTTTATTGCAGGACAGTTTGTGCCGTTTTTAAGCGATTTAATTCATAAACTACAAGCAAATGGTTTGATTAATAAATAGTTTCGAGATTATACTTTTATTTTAAATAATGAACTGTTAAAGCTTGAAGTTTTGCGCATTGAACACTTCACTTTCTGCATTTATATTTATTTATTTGGTATTGGCATTGCAATTGCGGCATTCATTTCCGAATGGTTAATCTACAAATTGAAGAATTTTATTCAACAGAACATTAATTATTAAAAACACAATCAATGTTCAAAAGTCTTCATATCTGTATTGCAAAATGAATAAAAAAACTACTTACAAGTTGAGCTTTTAAACTTGTGAATTATAATTTAAAATTAATTTAAAATAATGAAATAAAATGAGTCGAATTTTTTTTCATACTCATTTATTTGTAGCATGACATAACATAATAAGCAATCTACATGTTTTCTGCAAATATATAAAATATTTATATTAAGTTTAAAATGTAAGGTAGAAATGCATTTGAGTGTAGTATTTAATAAGTTTGAGCATTAGAATTTTAACACTTGCAAAAATAATTAATTATGTACAAGATAAATCAGAAAAAAATATAAATTCCGTAATTGTATTTATATACACATAAATTTTAAAATACAATCTACTAAAATTAATTTTATTAAGCAAAACACTGCTCAATATGAAATACATTTAGCAAGAGTGTACAAACTTTATTTTTAACTCACCCCTGTGTATGTTTCATGTTACTTGGTAGTTTTATTTTTCACAAAAAAATTCTTTAAATTATATTGTGTAACAAAAAATCAAGTTTTATTGTATGTGGGTAGTTAAGTTTTAAATTTGTAGTAATTGATACAAAATAAATAAAAAATGCTTTTTTTGTATAATTATTTTTAAGTTTAATAAATGTTTCTAAAATATGTATACCAAAGCAGTTGCAACTTGACGTTGGTGAAGGTAAGTTATTTATAATTATTTTAAAATTTAATATTTAAGAATTACATTTTTTCAAAAAGTTTGCAGTTAATTTGTCAAAAATTGATAGTTTTTATATGAGAAGCAGTTTACATGTACGCTTTGTCAGACATTTGGAAATTATATGTCAAGTTGACAGTTTATACAAAAGAATTGTCCAAAAAAATTGATTTGTCAAAATGACACGTAGACACTTTACACATAAATTTTGCAAAAAAAATATTAACTGTACATGTAAAAAAATCCATTTTAGACAATTTTCAGAAATTTGGTAAACAAATAATTAAAAATTTATAAAACACATTTTTTGAGACAATTGTTAACAGTTCATAAATCAAACAATATTTTTATTTCAAAATATTTAAAAATAATTTTTCACACTAAATGTTTTTAAACTTACACCAAAAAACTATACAGTTTATTTATGGTGGATTGGTTAGATGGCAATAGGACAAACGTAGTAGATATTATTCAAATTATTAATTTATTTAAATAATTTTAATTAAATAGATACTAGACGTCAAAGCATGTAGAGGACCATCATGTGGCAGTGACCACTACTTACTAAAAACAAAAATCGTCATCCCCATTGGAATAGAAAATAAACAAATAGAAAAAGAGCAAAATAAAAGTATAAAGCAAATACGATATAATTTGGATAGTCTGGAACACGAAAGTGTGAAGACTATATCAAACACGACTAGACAAAAAGCTAAAAATAGATTACTTTAATGATACGGAAATGCACTATAAATATATAAAAGAACAAATACATGCAGCGGCATAGGAAACCCTAGGGGAGTATAAGGAAAACCAGCATAGACGAAATTGAAATCCAAATAGTAAACAAACAAAAAACATACCAGAAGCACAAAAGATAGTTAGGAAGAGTATCACACAAAAGAAAAATGAATCATGGGAAAGAAAGTGTAATCAAATTAACACATATTTGGGAGACAGAAGAAGCACGGAAAGTTGGAAAGTAATTAACGGTTTACGTAAAGAAAACAAGACAGGCCTAATATCGCCGATAACGACTGAAAAATGGGAAAGACACTTTAAAACCCTATTGACAGAGCATCGAACGGAATTTATTAATAACTAAGAAAACGATCCAAAAATAAATATAATATCATCTCCTATTAGGATAAGTTTAAACGAGGTTAAGAAAGTATGCAAGTCTCTAAAAAATAAGAAAGCTCCAGGACCGGGAAATATCCCGGCCAAACTATTAAAATGCGGAACAAATAAACTATACTCACAAATAACAAAGCTATGCCAAAATTGTTTAAATGGAGAGGAAACTCCTGACGAATGGAAAGAATCGATAATATCAACGATCTATAAAAAGGGAGACAGAAACAACTACAATAATTATAGAGGGATATCGGTCACTATCACGATAAGCAGGGTATACGGTAAAATCTTGAAAATTAAGATCGAACTGGAGTATACAGACCTGGAGGCGGAAGAACAGGCAGGATTTTGAGCAGGGAGATCTACAGTAGACCAAATTATAGAGAAAAAAAGTGCGAGAAACCAGGAAATACACTTAGCATACGTCGACCTAAAAAAAGCTTACGACAATATTCCACTCACTAAACTATGGGCAGCATTAAAGCAAACAAATATTAAAAATGGGCTTATTCAAGCAGTTAAAAGATTATACATAAACAACGTATCAAAAATAAAAATAAAACATAAAATATCTAAGGGATTTACACCTACGAAGGGTTTAAAACAGGGATGCTGCATGTCTCCTACCCTCTTTAAAATATATATAGAACAAGCGCTTAAAGTATGGAAAAAAAATGTAACGGAATCGGAATCCCCCTTAATAATAATAAAACAATATATACAATGTGTTTCGCTGATGACCAGATTGTACTAGCCCAAGACCATGAAGACATCAATTACATGACACGCAAACTCATTGAAGAATACAAAAAATGGGGCCTAGAAGTAAATATCGAAAAAACTGAATGTATGTGTATTGTCGGAAAGCAAGAAGACATTGTATTAGAGAACGGGGACAAAATAAAACACTGTAAAGAGTATAAGTATCTGGGACAAAAAATAACACAGGATGGTACATTGGACAAAGCAATTAGGGAGAGAAACATTCAAGAAAGAAAAGCAATAGGCATGTTGAATGGAATACTATGGGATCAGAATATATCAAAAGAAAACAAACGACGCATATACAATACTATATTAAAAAGCATAATGACATACGGAAGTGAAGTATGGAAAATAAAAAAAAAACTACAGAAAAAATGTTACTAACCACGAAAATGGATTACTGACGAAGATCGGCCGGAATATCGCGAATAGAGAAAATACCAAATACTAGAATTAGGGAAATTATGACAACAACTCATACAATAGAGGATGATGTCAGAACTATGCAGCTGATATGGTACGGCCACGTACAATGGATGGAACATAACAGGTTACCTAAGCAAATACTGGAATGGACACCCTTAGTAAGAAGGAGGCCGAAAACTAGTTGGAGAGAGGGAGTGGATAACGAGATGAAGGAAAGATATATATATATATATATATATATATATATATATATATATATATATATATAGAATTCTCAGAAAGCAGTTCATAAAGAAAATTGTTAACGGATCATGTGTTTGTCAAAATTATTTTACAAATTTAAAATGTAAATTGTTATAATTAATAAACGACAAATCGTATATTTGAAAATCAGTAAACATCTGATTTGTTAAATTAACAGTTTGTCTACATTTTGCTTAAAAGTTGTGTAAAACTGTTGTTTTGTTAAATTAAGAATTCACAGTTTATATGAAAAACTGCTCTTAGAACAAATTTTTAAAACAAATTTGTTAGTTAACATTTTAGGGACCCATCACCCAGGGAGGACTGACAAATGCTTTGTTAAAATACATCTTCAGTTTGCAAAGCAACGTGACAGAAAATTCACACACGCTTCCCACAGAAACAGCTTTACTCGTTAAAGCCACACCGTGTACATAGGCCGTATTTTTAGTTGACAATGCTGAGGGTTTGGAATTTGTCTACAGGTAATGCCTGTTGGTGCTTGCTATCGCTACATGATAATATAGTTTATTGTGTCTAAATTGCAAGATATAAATGTAGACAGCATATGGTTTCAACAAGACGGTGCCATATGCTATACAGCCCAAGAAGCAATTGAATTACTGCATGAATATCATTTCCTGGTAGTGTAATTTTCCGCTTTGGAAATTAACATTGGCGGTGCAGATTGTTTTGTTTTTGGGTAAGTCTAAGATTTATGACAACAAACCCACGACCACCAGCGCTTTAAAGAAGGAAATATATTATCAAAATTCAAAAATTAAAGATAATTGAAGGGGCAAGTGGATGAATATGTTATGTTACATTTTTCGAAAAGTGAGATTTTTTGATGGAAGAACATGTTTTATGCCACTTTATCATGACTAGATCTTTCAAAGTACATTAATTATTTCAAGAGTTATCGAATAGATGAATATGCTATGTTACAAAGTTTTTTTGGTACTGCGAGTATGAAAAATTCACAAAGTAATTTACTTAAATTTTATTTTGCAAATTGTAACATAACATATTTATCCACCTGCCCCTTCAATTGTAATAATCCAAAAAAAATATTTGGTTTATTTTTAATAGAAGTTATATTATGATTAATAACAATCTTTATTCCCAAATTTTTGGTACACCAATGGGTTTCACTTTTAGTCACACAAACAACAATGGACTATATTTTTGAAAAATGTATTCCTTTGTCAAATTTGTAAACGACATATTATGTTCCGTTTCTAAAAACTAAATTCAAAATTTATTAAATGTTTTCAACAATTTTAATGAACATATTCAATTTATAGTTGAAATTGAAATTGATAATGATATAGCATTTTTAGACACAAAAGTTATTAGGACAAAAGACAAATTTATTATTCTTGACTGGTACCAAAAACCAACAAATTCAAAACAATTTATAAATTTTTATTCAAATATCAAAAAAAGAATTTTATTTTAGGATTAAAAAATAGAATTATTAAAATTTGTCATCAAAAATTTCACCCATCAAAATGTTTACAAAAAATATTTTATTATAATGATGACATTATTTATAACAATAATAATAATAATCCCCCTTGTCGTGGTGAGAGGGCTGAGTAATTTCTGCTTGAGCCATGCCGGTGGGAAATTAATCTCCTGCCACTTGCTTGTATCAATGGAAAAAGGCAACTTTGACAAAGTTAGTCTTTTCTTTATTGCGAAATCCATGTATGGTCTTATTGGTGAAACTAAAAATATAAGAAAAGTTAAAGATGGTCTTTTATTTGAAACCACTTCAAATGCCCAAACAAAACGCCTTTTAGAGGTTAAACGTTTGGAACATTTTGAAATCAAAGTTTCACCGCACAAGACTTTAAATACATGTAAAGCAGTAGTGTATTGTAAAGATTTTCTCCTCTATTGAAGAAATAGTGGAAGGGTTCAGTAGTCAAGGGGTCATTGAAGTACCCCGCATTTCTGTGAATCGTAACGAGGTGTCAATGGAAACTCCAAATCACGTTTGCACGTTTAGTACCTCAAAACTACCAATTTCTATAAAAGGAGCTATGCACGTGCCTGTCAGAGCGTATATCCTAGTACATATGAGATGTTTTACATGTCAAATGTTTGGGTAGTGCTCAATGTAAAAAAACACAGATCTGTATATGTGGAATAGCACCGCAAGAAGGAAGCAAATGCGCAGAACCCATTACATGTATAAACGGATCTGTACATGCACTCGGCAATGTCAAGGAACTGTCTAATATTTAAACGGAAACTAGCCATTCAAGAAATAAAGGTCAAAGAATGAATATCTTACTTTGATGCAAAACGAAAAGTTGTTGTTTCAACTCCAAAAATAGGCGTTTCATACGCACAAGTTGCATCCAACAAATTAGTACATATTATTAGCAACATTGTGCCTCAGTTAATTACTACAATAATCAAAATTATAAGAGCCGAGTTTAACAAAATTAAAGGAACGGCAGCAGCAATTATCATGCTTCCCCACAAAAAATCCTCAAGGCTAAACCTTCAAAAAAACCAAAAGAAGTTTTAGTATCTGGAGCCCAGAACAGGTGAAAACACCAGATCAACCTCAGAAAGTCCAGAATCTCGATTTTCTAACACGCCGGGGCCAATTGAGATCCCGGCTTCTCAGTCCACGTTGTCAATCAACGTGATTGATAACAACAAAACCGCGACGTCGTCTCAAGAATCTGTCCATCCCACAATTTCAGCGGAATGTGCAGAACTATTAAAACGGAAAAGAGAAGAAGAGCTCTCTTCCGATATTGCAAACAATTGGTCAAAAAAAAAGGCTAAAGAAAAGAAAACCAGACTGGCAAAAAGGTTTATCCTCGGCAACTTAGTTTTGTGTATTTTATTTATTTATTTTATTGTTTTTATTTATATTTTTGATCTTTATTTCTTGTATGGCTTTTGTGATGGTAATAGTTTTAAGTTTTATTTATTTTATAATTTTAACATCAAAGTACTCTACAACCATGATGTTATCTGTGATAATAGATTTAAGTCTTATTTATTGTATGGCTCTGACATTGGAGTGTTTTGCAACTCTAATGTCATCTGTGATATTAGCTTCAAGTTTTATTTGTTGTATTGTTCTGACATCGGAGTTGTTTACAGTCCCAATGTCATTTGTGATATTAGTTTTAGGTTCTACTTATTTTATTGCTTAGTTATTTCAGTTACAATTCTGATGTCTATGATTTTAATTTTAGGTTTTACATAATTTATTTTTATGGCATTAGAGTTTCTTACAGCTTTGATGTCATTTATGATATCAATTTTAATTTTACAGTTGTGGTGTGTATGGTTTTGTGTTATTTATTTATTATTTATTGTAGGTTCTATAGTGTTTGTTGCGGTCGAAACTTTTGGAATTCAACAACAAAATAATAATAACTCTCGTTGTCGTTCAATCCCACATTTTTTCTGACGTTTTAATTAAATTGACATCTTATAGATTGCCTGATTATTTACATAAATAAATTTTAGATTGTGTTTAAAACACTTAAAAACAATAATAATAAAACAATTATTTTTTATTTATTTATTCTCCAATTATACAATGGAAACAATAATTCAGTGGAACTGCAACGGCTGCAGACACCACTATTGCGAGCTTAAGATGATCTTGGTAAGTCATATGCCTTTCTGAGTATGTCTTCAAGAAACGCATTTTAAACCTCAAAAAAAAATTAATCTCTGGGCCTACAAAATATCTGACTGCCGCGTTATCGAGCCAGAGGTGGAATCGCTATTTTTCTGAGAGAAAGTCTTCCTTTAAGAGAAATAATCTTTAGAACCAGAGTCCAGGCTACAGCAATTTGTATTTCATCCCCAATAGAAGCCAGAATCTTTAGTAATTATCTTCCAGAGTTTGATTGGACATACACAAGTTGGTTGCGCAATTTCCTCCACCATATCTTTTGCTAAGTGATTTTAATGCCCATAATTCTCTCTAAGATTCTCATAGGAAAGATCCGCGAGGTCGTTTGGTAGAGGAGTTCATTTACCAAAACGGTGCGGTTCTTCAATACAGGATTTCCAACACATTTTAGTGCTAGAAGATCAGGGTTTTCAGCAATTGACTTAACGTTTTCCTCACCTCGTTTTGCCACACGTCTTTCGTAGGATGTTTTAGACGATTTTTACGGCAGCGATCATTCCTGTTAAAACAATGGTTAGACGGATCAGACAGTGCGTTCCTCGGCAACGGTACCTTGACTGCGTAGATTGGCAAGGTTTTTAAGCCAGTTTGGTCCTACCCCTCTAAGGGGTGCGGATGTCAAGACCACAGTGGAAGATTTGACTGTGTGTGTTGTTCAAGCAGCAAATGTGATTGTCCCAAAGTCCAGCGGTCAGCTGGCCGATCCCTCTGTTCCATGGTGGAACAAAAAAATAAAGATAGCCGTAGAACTTAAAAAAAACGAGCACGCTATAAATTTCAACGTTTTATAACGCAGGAAAATTTGATTAATTTTAAGAAACTGCGGGCCGTTGTTCGGCGCAAAATTCTTGCAAGCAAGCAATCGTCATGAGAGAACTACGTGTCAACGATAACACCGACCACTCCGGTCGGTGAGATACAGAAGAAGGTTGGTGCTGTAGCACCTGTCCTTAAAGTCAACGGCCAGTACAATGGAGATGAAACTAAAATTTCAAATATTCTGGCTGAACAATTTGAATCCGTAAGTAGCTCCCTAAACTACGAAAAAACTTTACTGCAAAACAAAGAAAATCTGGAAATTCCTCTATATTTTTCTCCTCAAGAGTCGTTGCCATACAACTCTACCTTTTCTTTAGAAGAGTTGGAAACAATACAATTGTGTTGGTGCATCTACAGCACCCTGTCCGGATAATGTTCCAGATATATAATTTAATATAGAAACAAGGTGTCTACCCTACATGTTATCCTGCCACTACTAAAACAAGGCACGGATTCAAACTATGCCAACAGCTATCGACCAATATTTCTGACTTGCTGTTTTGAGAAAAAGTACCACAGTACAACTGACCAATTGGTACAGTTGGAGAATTCTATTTAAAACGCCTTTCTAGAAAGAAAACATCTTGTAGCGGTGTTTTTTTGATTTTAGGATCTTTTATACTGTATGGATACATTTAGTCATATTTTGTTACTGGTTTTAATAGTTTGTGATCGTTTATTTTATTTTTGTTGTTTTTTTATTTATTTTTATTTTTTATATGTCATTACAGCATATTATTATTTTTACGCTTTATATTGTTTAGTTAGAGGAAAGAATCGACATTTATAGTCTTTTTAGGCATCTGCCTAAAATCTAAACTAACTAACTCATTCTAATTTATATGTATGTCCGTAGTCGAGCTCATGAGCAGTCTGCAAAAATACGATTTTACTAAATTATTAGTGAGTTTTAATTGTGTGCGATTGATTTTTAAATAAACATAGTGATATTCTTAGTGTTTATGTAAAAATAATAGTGAAATTAATTGTTACAAGTCTGTAATTAACAAATTTTGAGTAGTGTGCCGTATAAATCAAAATAAAATTATCGAATTTGTACATTTCAAACTATATAAAATAGAGGCTTAATCTTTTCATACGTGAAAAACCGAGCATGACGTCGAAAAAAAAAATGAGAATTTATATCTCAAAAAAATAAAACAGGAGTTAGAAACTGGGACTGACAAAAACAGGGAATAAAACGCAACTGACTACGAAATTAAAAAAAAAGCTGTACATTCTAGTTTCATTGATGATAATTTTAATAACGCACTAAAAACAAAATTAATAAGCTGGAAGAGTCTGTTTGTTATCTACAAGTATCTTTCACCAAATTTAAAAATTATATTAAGAAGAAAAACATAAATAAAATAAACGCACATAAATTTAATAAATCAAATAAACATAATGCTTCCAACGACAATTTCTTGAATAATATAGAACCAAATAATGTTGTGCAACAAAACAAAAACACAGTTAATTCAGAAACTAAAAACTGCAAAACCTCTTGTGATGGTTTGATGATAACTAAACAAAACGGTGAAAATAATAAAAAATATTTATAAAGCAATTGATGCCAATTATTTAATCACAAAAGCATATGGATAGTCGCAATAATATACTATCAGAAAGTAGCCAGCGTATACTTATACTGGGAGACAAAATGTGTAGCCGAATAAGTGAAAAAATTAGAAAAAAAAAATTAGCCATGTCAACTGCTTTTTTAAACCAAACGAGGCCGTGAATGTTACAGTGAAGGATGGATTAAACATTATTAATAAATTGAAGAGGCGACCGTAGCGGGTTCGATTCCCGGCAGCGGCAATATCTAATTTGTCGAATATATTTCGATGCGGTCGTCTCCTTTGCAAGGCAATGGCAAACCAGCAAAGTATTTGTCTAGTAAACCCCTCTAGTTGTGTGGTTCGGATTCCACTTTAAACTGTAGGTCCCGTATGTTTGTGTGGAACTATTATCGCGCACCACAAACATACGTGAGGGGTGCCGACGCTCGTAGCGAGTATGGCACTATAAGAAGAAGAATAAATTGAAAACTGGGGATATTTTAATATTAATATGTGGATCGGTTGATACGCCAAAGGTCATTATATGAGTGAAGAAACAGCTAATATTTTACAAAAAAATTCAAATTATATTAAATTAATTTTTGTGACAGACCCATTTTTGCTGAACCGTACTATACTGAATCAGTTTATTTATAAATTTAATCTTGACTGTTACCAGAAAATAACAGCTCAAAATAATAATTTTAAGTTCATAGACATAAATAGCATATTAGATAAAAGTCATTTAATTAAAAGTAAAAATATATTACTGCCAAATGCAGGTAAGATCACTTTAGTTGATGAAATAACTCGTTCTATTGAAGTACTAAATAGCGATTTAACACGTATTAATTATGGAAATTATAATAATTTGATTTAACCAAATATGTCAGATGTAGATTTAATTAATAACACTTCAAATTTTTATTAGCAAACAACGTTATAAAAAATAAATCAATGTCTTTAATAAACATTGCACATCAAAATATTCGGTGTTTAACTAATAAAATAGATATAGTTGAAATATTTCTTATACAAAATAACATTGATGTGATATGTTTAAGTGAGACTGGGTGCACCGAGTCGCATATAAATAATTACAATACTGTTGCTTACTATTGCAGAAGTGATTTTAAATATGGTGGTGTAGCAATATTGGTTGATAATAAATGTAAAGCTAAAAAAAATATTTTGAATTAACAGCAGCACAACTTTTTATATATAATCAAGCAAAAATAAATAATGTTCGCAAGGAAATAAAAATTTCAATCCGCAATGAATACAAATGTTATGTAAGTATGTAAAGTATGGTCGTTTGTTAATAAAAAGAAAAAAGCAACTTAAATACCAGGACAACTTTACTGGAATCAAGAACTATTGAATGATTCTCAAGCTATTGTGAACGGTTTTTCCAAATATTTTCAAAGTATTTATGAGGATCATGATGGAGCTATTTATAATTTATCAACTTTAAATTTAAATGCACCTTCTTTGTTATTAAACTTAATTAGTGAACAAGAAATAAGTAATGCTGCAAAAAATTTGAAATCAAACTTTACAGCTGGTCCAGATTTAATTCCTGTATTTATAATAAAAGATTGTATTTCTATATTACTTGCTCCTTTAAATCATATTTTTAATTTAATTTTAAAATGTTCAGAATTTCCTGCAGTATGGAAAAAAGCACGTGTATGTCCTGTTTTTAAGAGTGGAAAAACTAATGATATTACAAATTATCGTCCAATTTCAATCTTGAACAACTTTGCCAAGTTATTTGAATCAATAGTTTCTGCAACAATATACAACCATGTAAAAGGGATGATAAGTACACGTCAACATAGTTTTATAAAAAGAGGTCTACGTCAACAAACCTACTAAATTTTTCGCAGTATATTTCTGAGGCGTTAGACGACCGCTGTCAAGTAGTTGTTATCTATACAGATTTTTAAAAGGCTTTTGATACTATTAACCACAACATAATATTAAGCAAGCTACCACATTTTGGAATCCATTATAACACAGTTATTTTGTTAAAATCTTATCTACAAGACCGCCTTCAATTTGTTGAGCATAAAGGGTGCAGATTGATGTCGTTCACTCCTACAAGTGGTATTCCACAAGGATCTAACTTAGGACCACTCATATTTCTTTTTTTTATAAACGATATTGTACATCATCAATTTTGTTATATGCAGATGACATAGAAATTTATTTTCGTATAAAAACTATTTGTGATTCTTTTGTTATTCAAAATGATTTGAAAGAAATTAATAAATGGTGTACTATTAATAAGCTCAAACTGAACCAAAAAAAGTGCAAAGCTATGACATTTTCACGCAATAAACACATCATAAAATTTGATTATAAAATTAATTCACACATATTAGAGCGTTGTAATATCATTAAAGATTTGGGAATTATATTTGATAGTTTTTTGTCGTTTAAACAGGACGTTCATTATATTTCTAACGCAAGTTATAAGCTTTTGGGTTTCATTAATAGAACATGCTCAGAATTTGACAATATTCAAGTCTTGAAACGATTATATTTTGCATATGTCAGATCTAAGCTTGAATACTGTAGTGTTGTACGGTGTCCATATTACGCAGCGCACTCAAAAACTATTGAGTCTATTCAAAAGCGATTTATTAGAATGTGTTTTTATAAACAAACAAAACAATACCCAGATCGTTCTGTTTCGTATGATGTATTGTTAAACATGTATGAGTTAAAAAGTCTAGCTTCTTGTAGAAATACTGCGTCTATTGTATGTTTGTATAATATTGTAAATGACAGGATTGATGATATACACTTCTTGTCTATGATTAGTTTTAATGTACCGAGGTTATCTAGTCGTAGTGCAATCACATTTAGATGCAAACATTATCACACAAAGATCGGATACTATTCACCAATCACCAGTATGTGTCTCAACTATAATAATATAAATTATTGTGTTGATATTTTTTGTAATTCATTCAATGTTTTTATTTCATCTGTAAATGAAATTTCTTAGTGTTAATTTAATTTTAATTTAATTTAATATATATTTTTTATTTAAACTTGTAATAATTGTTTAAGAAAAATTTGTATGTAAAGATTTATTATTATTATTATTTTTTTTTTTTTTAATTTATTCACTTCTTTAACCGGTTTTTGCCGGGTTCAATTGAACCAAGGCTGCAGTCATTGGTTTAGGACTTTTTGGACAATATGACACGTGCCCAGAATTACTGCTTTCTGACACTCTAGCAGGTTCGAATAGGTATTTACTTCAATGTCATTTAGATGTTTAGAAAAGTTTTTCTGTATTAAGCCGTTGACACTTATTATTAGGAGGATAATTACAACTTTGTTAACTTGCCAAATTTTCTTGATTTGGTATGCAAGGTCTTGATATTTGTTAATTTTTTCCTTGTACGTTTTGTCAATGTTTTCATCTCCTGGTACAGCTATGTCAATTAAAGTTACGTATTTTTCTTTTTTGTTAAATAAAACAATATCGGGCCGGTTATGTGCAATTGTTTTGTCAGTAACAATTGGCGTATCCCAATAGATTTTAACGGTTTCATTTTCAGCGTTCCATTTTGGTGTGTATTTGTACCAAGCCATTGTCTCTTGAATAACATTCTATCTTTTGCTGACTGCTTGATGTATAATTTTTGCTACATTATTATGGCGCTGTAAATATTCCGTTGGTGCTAATTTTGAGCATCCAGATGTTACGTGTTGGATTGATTCGGTTGTGGTTCCACACATTCTACACAGATCTGATGGTATATCTGCTTTTATTATATGTTTTTGGTATGCTCTTGTTGGGACAACTTGATCTTGGATGGCTGTTATTGCTCCTTTAGTTTCCGGGAATAGATAACCAGACTTAAGGTATATGCAAGACTCGGTTTTATTTACGGCTTGACTTTTTAAGTTTGCATAGAAGCGACCGTGCAATTTCTTTTCCTTCCAGGAATTTTCTAAAACGCCAGCATCCGAATTATTAACTATTTCAAACACGGGATGTGCCCCAATGGACGGCAAACTACGATGGATCGGGTTCTGTGATGTTTCAAATTAATTTTTAAGTTTAAGCAGTTCTTTATTCAAAGCAATTTCTAAATTGACTAAACCTCGTCCACCTTTGCTTCTTGATATATAGAGCCGATTAACAGAAGCCTTGGGGTGGTGCAATCTGTATTTTGTAAGCTGTGTTCGAGTGAATCGGTCAACACTTTGAATAGCGGTTGGTGACCATTTTAATACTCCAAATGTATACGCCAGCGTAGGAATTACCCATGTGTTTATAGCTGTGATTTTGTTTTTAGAGTTTAACTGACTTTTTAAGATTTTTTGCAGTCTAGCTTTGTATGTATTTGTAAATATATTTTTCATTTCTGTATTGTCAATTTCAGCTGCTTGTTGTATTCCAAGGTATTTGTACGAGTCTTGAAGTGGTGAAATAGTAATACCCGTCTAAAGTGTTGCACCTTCTGTTTGTTGTATTTTTCCACGTTTAATATGTAACATACAGCATTTGTCAAGACCAAATTCCATTCTAATATCACTGCTAAAGCGTGCCACTAGTTCAAGCAGTCCCTGTAGTTGTTTTGGGCTATTAGCGTACAGCTTAAGATCATCCATATAGAAGGAGTGGGCAAGTTGTAAAGCTGGTTGTTTTTGAAGTTGGTAGCCATAAGTGCTTCTTTTTATCATATTGCTTAGTGGATTCAGTGCTAAACAAAACCAGAGAGGGCTCAAACTATCACCCTGAAATATTCCTTGATTGATTTGTATCCGCTTACTTTGGTTATCGCATTGGCCAGGAATGTGTATTGTGTTATTATTATTATTATTATTATTATTATTATTATTATTATTATTATTATTATTATTATTATTATTATTATTATCATATATTAATTATTATTATTATAATTAGAAATATTACTAAATACTTTATTAAACTACTCCACAAAAAATGTCATAATTTGCGGTGATATCAACATCGATATACTTAAACGACTTAGGCTCGATTGCACCATTGTTCCTTAAATCTTAAGTAACCCTTAATAGTCATTAGTGTTCCTTATTACATTACACCAAGTTTTTAAGGAATTCTTAAAGGCTTAAGTGACGGTTAAATTTAAGTCCTAAAATTTTACTACTTAAACGTCACTTTAACCTAATACTGTGAATAGTGTGTGTAAAAGTGCTACACAATAATAATAAAAATGAACGATGATTATGAAATTCATCCAGTTTTTGAAAATGATATAGAGGTATTAGAAATAGTAGAAGTTGGGATTCCTCGACAAGTTCATACTAGAAGCAATTACCTCGAAACAATGGATGACCTATCTTTTTTTAAAAGATTTCTCCTTACTGTGCTTTTATTACTCGAAGAAATTGAACATGATTTAGAATATCCATATGATATGAACATAAATAAAAGTAAGGTTCTGTTATAATATAATTTCCATATGTCAGAAATAATTCTGTTTCTCCGATAAACCAGATTTTAATAACACTAAAGTATTATGCCACTGGAAATGATTTATTAAGTATTAGCGATTTTGGCAAAACTCGTGTATCTACAGCTTGTAGAATTGTTAAAAGAATTTCGGTGGCACTAGCAAGACTGCGCCCGACTATTGTAAAATTCCCTGAAACAATTTTAGAAAAAACACAATTATGCCAAGAGTTTTTCAATATTGCTGCCTTTCCAAGGGTGTTCGGTGCTATAGATGGAACCCACATCCGAATTCAATCACCTGGTAATTTTTGATGATTTATAATAAACAACTCCTGCAAAATACAAAGGGTCCCCCCGGTTAACATAGGTGAAATGCCCCACGAATATCCAAATTACCTTAAAAATTACTTTTCTAGCATCAAAAAAACATGTTTATAGGCAGAAACGATGCAGAAATTTTTCGAAATAGAAATAATTATTTTTCTTTAAATGTTCAGGTAGTTTCAGATAGTAAAATGAAAATCCTGGATTTGGTTGCAAGATGGCCAGGTTCCGCTCATGATTCAACAGTATTTAATAATTCTCGAATAAAAAACAGATTTGAAGTTAATGAATTCGATAACGGAATACTGCTAGGTTTGTACTTCTTATAAATAATTACTATATAGGTTATTACATGGTTTATATTCAAGGTGATAGTGCTATAACATTCAACCCTATTTATTAACACCATTACTTAATCCTGATGGACCTGGCAAACAGAGGTATAATGAATCACATATCAGGACAAGGGGAGTTGTTGAAAAACTATTTGGAATATGGAAAAGAAGATTTCCTGTATTAGCTTATGGGTGCCGATTAAAACTAGAAAATACAATAACAGTTATAGTTGCAATTGCAGTATTACAAAATATTGCAAGAAACTTTAATGAGGGAGAACCACCTCTGGATTACGATAATGAGCAGGCTATAAATAATTTAATTAATGAAGTAAATATTCCTTCGGTGGCATTTTTACCTAGAGGAGTAGGAGCTAATAATGTTTGCAGAAATTTAATTAATGATTACTTTTCTAGATTATTTTTTTTTTACAATAAATAAAATATTTAAAAATAACTGTAGTTTATTTATAAAATACATATTCACACAACTAGTGACCGGATTATATTCAACTTAAAAACACTGAAATATGCATGCAAATATGCAATAAAAAAGCCCAAAATATGCATAAAAATAGCAAAAATTTGCTAAAATATGCAACCATATGCAACAGAAATTTAAAGAAATATAGTTTAATCTTTCAAATTTTTTTTTTCAATTTTTAATAAAGTTGAATAGGTAAAATGTGTCAAAATAAATAAAATAACTCCATTTTGAATAGATTTTTTAGTACTATAAAGGCAGGTACATGTATGTTTTAATTTTTAGTATACTTGCAATAACAACCAACTTTAGTTCTTTAAAAGGCATCATATATTTTTTTTATTTTTTTTAAACTCCAAGATATTTTAAATATAACCAAGTAAATAAAAAAAAATACCTTTTAATTGTTTTTTATTTAAAATGATTGTAACTAAATAGTTGGCAGGTGTTTAATTTCTGGGATATTTTTATGTTAAGTGCATACTATAGTAACTTAAAAACGACGTTTTTTAATATTTTTTTCTAAAAATCGGTAAAATATGCATAAAAACCGAATATGGATAAAATATGCAACAAAGCCTAAATATGGTCAAAATATGCAAATGCAATTGTTACAATAGGAAGAAAAATAAATGAAACTTTATTTTGCAAAAAATATAAATAATTCTGTCAATGAAATATAATTTGTTCTATAATTTAAAACATACTTATTATTTTTTATATTTTCTCTATTTATTTTACAAAATCCTTTTATTTTATTCATATTATCGAAGTTAATGATTTTATTTATTTATTTATTTTATTTCAACATACATGTTTCGATGATTAATCATCATTATCAATGTATTAATGTAATATAATATTCCAAACTGATAATTATAATTGATTAATATTTACTTCAAAGGAAATACAAATGATTTAGAAAATTTATTGACTTATGTTAATAATATTCATAAAACAATAAAATTTAAATTAGAAGTTGAAGAAAACAAACAAATAAACTTTTTAGACATAACTATTTCACAAAATTTAGAAGAAGAAAAATTCAATTTCAAAATTTATAGAAAACCAACTTTTTCAGATACAATTATACCAAAAGATTCGTTTCATCCAATTAATCATAAATTATCAGTTTTAGTAGAGGAACTAAGCGGATACGGGCGCAATTTCTTATGGGCATTTACAAGGGGTCCAAAATCGCCGTTTGGCGGCCATCTTGGATTTCTGACATCCGGTTGGGCACGGCCATCTGGGCGTGTCAAAGGAAGTGGGCGCTGGGTTGACCTTGGGATTTGGGTATCCGGTCGGAGCCGGCCATCTGGGCATGTGAAAGTGGGCGCCGCCTGTGGCGCCCTTCTGTGTGCAAAGTGTGCAGTACCTCCATAAGAGTGTGTGAGTGCGAGGGGTGTGCGAAAACTCGGAAAGAGTGGGATGGAGAATGAGTGCACGTCAGCGCCGCGGTGGCAGAAAAAGTAAGTTGGGATGGATGACGTAATAGAAATTTTGCGTGTCGAGACATGTTAAAAATTTTAATTGTGATGAGTCATCGATGAAAGATAAGAGTTGTGTACCGGAAGTAGCAAGTACGATAAGGATTAATGTACCGGAAGTGCATCCGGTGTGATAATGGGTGTGTGCTTAATTGGAAAGATAAGGATTAATGTACCGGAAGTGCATCCTGTTGAAAAGTGTTGTGTATCGGAAGTGGTTTTTGTAAAAGTTGAGCGTGTTGAGACTTGTCGAAAAATGCTAATTGGGATGACGTAATATAAAAGTGTGGGAAAATGTCCAATTAAAAATTTTTAATTGGTTTTTGTAAAAGTTGAGCGTGTTGAGACTTGTCGAAAAATGTTAATTGGGGTGACGTAATTTAAAATTATTAACAAAAATTTTAATCGTGAAATAATTAGAAAGTAAGGATTTAGGAGTATTTGATTGGTTGAAATCAAGTCACGTGACGTTTTGCGGTTTACGATCTAGTATAAATACGAGAATCGGAGGGTTCAAAATCAGTCTAGTACAACCCTCGAGAGTACACTACTACTTTATCATCATGGCTACAATTTCAGACGTTGCTGACGGTATGGTCAGAATAATGGAGCAATTTATGGCGCGAAAGGAGACTGATATGGGTGTGATAGAAGAATGGATCAAGCACTGTTCTAAACAAATTCGTATTTTAAATACGGCGTTAAAGGCGGAGACGTCTATGGGAGTACAGCAAAAGATATTGGCGACAATCAGTAAAATGATGACATACAGGACTTTGTTGAGAGTACCTGCAAGAGCCGGAGGCAGCATCTCTATTAACGGTCAGACTCACGCTAATTGGGCTAGTGAGGCGGTAAAGTGGGAAGATTCAAAATCTGCGTTTGACGGAAGAATTAGAACGGGAGTTTTAACCAACATAAAACACAGGGAGCCAACAGCATATTTTAAAGATTGTGAAAGTTTGTTTGTAAGAAGGATAAGACTAGCGTTGAAGAAGGAGCCGTTTTATAAAATAAATACGCTATTTTGTGGTAAATTTGTGAAAACCAGTCAAGACGGAATCGTGGAAGATTTCAAGTACATAAACACAAAAAATGCTGTGGTTGATCGAGACTGTGAATTAAATGGATGGTTTGAAGAGAATATATCTGCCGTGCTGTTGCGTAAGTTGGAAGAATTTCAAGAGCGAGACAGCGGGTGGGCATTGTCGGCGATTATTAATTTGTGCATCAATATTAATAAATATAATCCGCTGCGAGGTTCATCATACTTGGATTTACCCCCGCAAATTAAATTGAAACAGGCGTGCATTAATGTAAAAAATAAAGATGACGCATGCTTTGCGTGGGCAGTAACATCTGCATTACACCCGGTTGTAATTGATTCAGATCGAACGTCTTCTTACCCGCATTATTCGCAAGTTTTAAAGTTGGACGGCATTAGTTTTCCAATAAGGCGTGAGGATATATCAAAATTCGAACAATTAAATAACATTTCTGTGAATGTGTATATTATTAATAAAAAAGGCAAAAAGTATGTAGTCAGTCCGAGCAGAATAGCAAAACAAAAGAGAGACAGACACGTGAACTTATTGCTTGTGCAAGATAAATATTGTACGGAGGAGGAGGAAGACGATACGGATTTATCCGAACCGAAATACCATTACGTATGGATAAAAAATTTGTCGAGGCTGGTTAGCGCACAATTGACTAAGCACAAGGGAAAAACATTTATTTGCGATCGGTGCTTGCATTGCTTCCAAACCGAGAGTAAACTGAAAACGCATATTGAGGACTGCGAGCAGAACAATGAATATAAGGTGAGTTTTGTAAAAGATGGTAAAATTAAATTTAACAACTATAAAAACAAGGAGCGATGTCCGTTTATTGTGTATGCGGACTTTGAATGTATATTAAATCAGGTGAATATCCGCATGGGCGACAAAAGCGTCAAGTATCAGCAGCACGAGGCTTATAGCGGAGGATATTATTTTAAGTGTGCTTATGACGATACCCTATCCTTCTACCGCAGTTACCGAGGTCCTAATTGCGCCGAATGGTTTGCGGAGCAGTTAAAGCAGCTTGCCGAAGACGTCGAAACAGTATATTTATGCGAAATGCCAATGGAAATTAGTCCGAATGAAGAACGCCAGTTTAGACGGGCATCATTGTGCCATATATGCGAAAAACCTCTGGAGTCTGATCGCGTGAGAGACCACTGTCATTTGACGGGGAAATATCGAGGAGCCGCACATACAAGTTGTAATATTGAATACCAAGACAGCCGCACCATCCCGGTGGTTTTCCATAATTGGAGCGGATACGATTCGCATATTATGTTGAAAGATGTGGCATTAAAAATAAACGGGAACGTAAATCTGATCCCAAGCAACACCGAAAATTTTATCGCCATGATAAAAAATATTTCAGAAAGCGAAGTGAAATTTAAATTCATAGATTCGTTCCGATTCATGGCATCTTCCCTGGATAAATTAAGCTCAAACTTGGACGATAAACCAATTTTAAAATCTCAGTTTGGTCATATTGACGATGGGCTGTTTAAACTGCTGACGCGCAAGGGGGTTTTCCCATACGATCATATAAAATCTTGGGAAAATCTGAACGAAAAAGTGCTGCCTACGTATAACCAATTTTATTCAAAGCTGACAGAGTCCAATATAAGTTTTGAAGACTACGAACACG
Source organism: Tachinus rufipes (assembly GCA_963932245.1). NCBI lineage: Eukaryota > Metazoa > Arthropoda > Insecta > Coleoptera > Staphylinidae > Tachinus > Tachinus rufipes. Next base: position 58,274,541 of record OZ010747.1, read on the forward strand.
CGCAAAAAGTATGGAATGAATTCCGAATACAAACGTTGGGAGAGTACAGCGATCTGTACTTAAAAACGGACGTGTTGTTGCTGGCAGACGTTTTTGAGAGTTTTAGAGATGTATGTCTGAAACACTATCGGTTGGATCCCGCTCATTATTTCACCGCTCCGGGCCTTAGTTGGGACGCCATGTTAAAATGCACCAAACAGGAGCTCGATTACATTAACGACATCGATATTTTAATGTTCATTGAGAAAGGGGTACGTGGAGGTCTCACCCAATGCGGGCATACCTCAAAAATATCTAATGTATTATGATATTAACGCGATGTATGCCTGGGCAATGTCGCAATATTTGCCGCAAGGCAATCTCAAGTGGGTGGAAGGAGACGTGTCCGCATTTAATTATCAGGTATCCGATAAAGCATCTATAGGGTATATACTGGAGGTAGACTTGGAGTATCCCGAGAGCATCCACGACAGACAAAAAGATTTACCAATGGCCCCAGAGAAAGGATGCCCTCCAGACTCGAAGCAACCGAAAATGTTGGCGACTGTTTGCGATAAGAAAAAATATGTCGTTCATTATCGTAATTTAAAGCAGTATGTGTCGGAGGGTCTGGTTGTGAGGAAAATCCATAGAGTGCTTCAGTTTCGCCAGTCCCCATGGCTAAAAAAATATATAGATCTAAATGCCGACCTGCGCAGAAAATCGTCAAATGACTTTGAGAAAGATTTTTTCAAACTGATGAGTAACGCTGTGTTTGGAAAAACCATGGAGAATGTGAGGAACAGACGAGCGATTAAATTAATAACTAGATGGGATGGAAGATACGGCGCAGAAGCTCGAATTGCGAGTCCGTGTTTCCACAGCTGTAAAATAATGGAAGAAAATATGGTGTTGATAGAATTACTGAAAAACGACGTATTGTTTACTAAACCGATTTACGTGGGTATGGCTATCTTGGACATTTCAAAGACTTTGTTGTACGAGTTCCACTACAAGTACATAAAAAACAAGTACGGAGACAATGCTCGACTCTGTTACCGCTGGGCCACGAGCCATGACGCTATGAGCGTGAACGCTCGGCGCTGCAAAAAGGAGCGTCAGGCGTCCAATTCAAATACATGGGTTTATACGTACCAGGCCACGAAATAGCGCTGCAAGACGCAGCGTCGTTTGCTTCTAGCGAAACAAACACGAGCGTCCGTTGCGTTTGACGCTCATCTTATAAGCCTCTTAAAAACAAATTAATACAAAAAATCAAGTACGTACACAATAAAATTTGACTGTTTATACCTTTGGAGCGTATTATTTGAGCATCAGCGTCTGAAACAAATCGGTTTGTTTCAAACGCTCCTAAATATAGACGCCCGAACGTTTTCTTTTTAATTGATCATTTTGTCTAGATTGTAATTATAAAAAAAAATTGTATTTTATCATTATTATGATTTAACTTATTTAACTATATTGAATTAAATAAATTATTATTATTTTTTTTTTGTAAAATTATTAGTTAAGTAAGAAAAATAATGTATAATTTTATGATATGTTTGTATAGGTTTTGCACTATACATATAAAACACATTTTGTCAGTTTTCAAAATTTACTGGCATAATTTTAGAAAGAATGAAAACTACATTGTTTGATAGTTTATATTCTTTTATCAAGTTTAGTTTGCCAAAGCCAATTCTGCCAAGATTTTGGGTTTTTAATTATTAAATTTAAAAAATAAAATTTAATTTAAAACTATTATTTTTTATCATTAACGTGAAAGCTAGAAGAACAAAGCTAGAAAGTTTTGAATAAAAAAATCACAGGGTTTTACATGTCATATTCTAAATGACAAATAAGTAAATAAAATTATTTTAAAAGTTAATTAATTTAGTTTTTAAAATAAATTTAGTTTTCCCGCGTTTTGTAGTTTTCTGTTTGTAAATATACTATTTATATATTTAGAATTTTGTACATACATCTTATATTGAAAAGTAAGATTAATATAATTTACCTTTAAAAGATTTATTGGTAGAATTAATAAAATTTGAATTAAAAAAAATATTAAATTTTTTATATAAACAAATATAAAGGTATCATAACCTTAAATAGAAATGTCAAACATAATACGGAATTGACGCTACTGTGTTTAGACGCTATAAGCGGTAAGATTATTTATGTTTTTTTTCCGCATTCTATGATTTTTTGTTTATGTAAATAATTTACATTTTTAAAATTTTGTATATTTTGAAAAGTAACATTAATATAATTTATCTTTAATGAATATATTGGCAGAATAAATATTTAAATTTAAAAAAAGTGTTAAAAAGTCTAAATAAACAAATATAAATGTATCATAACCCTAAATAGAAATGTCAAAATAAACGCTCCAACAAAAATTGACAGGCTCGTGGCCTCGTGTTTTTGACGCTGCTAAAATACGCTTCCAGCGTCTTGACGCTACAAGCGGCGCGTTTGTTTCGTGGCCCAGCGGTTACACCGACACCGACTCTCTTATTTACGAGCTTGAAACGGATGATGTATACAGCGACATCAAGCAGGATATCCATCGCTTTGATACTTCTGAATACGCACGGAAGAACGCTTATGGAATTCCTTTATTGAACAAGAAGATTCCGGGGCTAATGAAGGATGAAAACCACGGTCATATCATGACGGAGTTTGTAGGTCTTAGAGCTAAAATGTACGCATGTATGGTTCCATCGGCCGACAACCCCGTCACAAAGAAGGCTAAAGGTATAAAATCATACGTGGTGAAATCTCACATTACGTTTGACGATTACCTGAGGTGTTTGAACGGAGGTATAGAAATGGCTCATCAACAGCATTCCATCAGGTCGATGAACCATACCATATATACTATAAATCAGAAAAAAATATCTCTAAGTCCTCACGATAACAAAAGATATTTGATTTCGGGAAGCCCCGAGACTTTGCCTTGGGGACATTACGCAATAATGGAGAGTTAAAGTAAGAAAAAAATATGATGGGGATAAGAAACAATGTATATAAAAAACTATATTAATTTTAATAAATATGTTATTAGTATAATCTTGTGTTTGTTTTCTCCACCACTTTAGCAGTATTTAGTTGGGACATATAAAAGATTAGAGCGATGACGGTACACAAAAATTTTAATTGTGCTTAAGTAAGTAGAAAATAAGGATTTAGGAGCATTTGATTGGATGAAACTACTGACGTTTTGCAATTTATAACCTAGTATGAAAACAAGGATCAGAGGGTTGAAAATCAGTCTAGTACCGCTATACCGCTATACCGCTATAGCGCTATACCGCTACAGCTCTAAACCGCTACAGCGCTATACCGCTATACCGCTATACCGCTATACCGCTATACCGCTATACCGCTACAAAATTAATAAACGCTAAAGAAAAAACAGAAATTTTCAATAAAAGTGGAATTTATAAACTAAATTGTAGTAATTGCAACGGAACGTATATTGGACAAACCATGAGAAATTTTGATATTAGATATAAAGATCACATAAGAGCTTTAAAATATAAAGATATAGAAAAGTCAAATTTTGCTAAACATTTAATTCTGAATAAACATAATATTTCGAATCAAAAAACATCATTAAATATTCTACACATTTCGGATAAAAATTTAACATTTTTGGAAAGCTTAGAAATTAAAAAACATTTAAAAAATCAAAATTATACAGTAATAAATGAACAATTAGATATTTATAATTCACCAATACTAGATATGTTAATAAAAATAAATTTTAGTTAAATAGAAATTTTAAATTATAATGTAAATATTTATATTTATTTGATAGATTATCTAACCTTAAAATTTGTAACGTCTAATAAATGACAATATCAAAATTCAAGCCAGCGGGAAAATAGAAATTTAAATATATAAAACGGATATTAGGGTAGCGGGAAAAACAATTTTTTTAAATATTAATCAATTATCAGTTTGAAATATTATATTACATTAATACATTGATAATGATGATTAATCATCGAAACATGTATGTTGAAATAAAATAAATAAATAAATAAAATCATTAACTTCGATAATATGAATACTTATTATATTTATAGAAAAATTAGAAACCAAACATAAATTTTATAATATACAGGAAGTTGTTAGGTGGCAATGACGGATATTAATAATATTAAATTATTGTATTAATATTTAAAAATTCTTCAAAACCTATGCAAATTGTTAAATATTAATACAATAATTTAATTTTATTAACGTCCGTCATTGCACTCTAACAACTTCTTGTATATCAATTATTTGAAAATTTCTAAAATATTTGTATTTTAAAAAACATATTGTATATCCAGATCGTGATACTGTTTCATATAAATGTTGACAGTCTCGACGATGTGTAAGTTCTATTATTTATTTGTATAAGCTAGTAAATAACATCTGTGATAATCCTAAATTACTAAATGAAATTAAGTTTGTTATACCACGTACATGTTCAAGAAATCATTTGTCTTTTTCGTATAGTAGAACAAACACAAATCAACACATGAATAGCCCTTTGTATGTTATGTTAAGATTGTATAATCAAATCAGTTGACGTATTTGGAGATAATTACTCATATTTTGTTAAGGTTGTCAAGAGTGTTATGTAAATATTATTGTGGTTTTTAGTGTATTTTTCATTGTTTTTTTTTTCTTTCAATTTATGTTTATGTTTACATTTGTTATGTTATATAATTAAAAGTAATATACTATTATTGATATATTTTTATCCTGTAATAGACAATTATGTCTGTTGGGTAAATAAATAAATAAATAAATTTTAAAAGTTAAGTTTAAGAACTTATATTTCTTTTTTTTTAATATTTATCTCAAGTTATTTAGCTTCAATTTTAAACTTAAAAAGTTCAGTTTTTAAAATGCTCTCTTCTTTTAATTTTTCAATTTGCATACTGACTAGTTCAATTTTTAGCTGTGCAAGCTTACTGTATTCCTTGGATATTTCGGAGCTATGTCTTGAGTTTGCTAAAGGCTTTCTGCGTGCATTCCAATTATTTGTGTCGTTACATACTTTACGTAACACGTTATCTATGGGATTCTTTAGATAAAAAGCCTTGAAATTTCCCCAGTCTTTTACAGGCTCTGCACTTTCAGTAGTATTTTCTTTGTCTTCTGCCTACATAAACAATTTTCTTTTAATATTTAATTATGAAATTTATGAGACAAATTTATTACTATATCGTCAGTGAGAGTGCAAAACGTATGTATGTACATTCACAAAATTTTGACCAAGCACTTTCTTTGTCACGCCAAGTTGCACCATCGGTTTTTTTGTTTTCAATAACACTCTTATATTTATATATTAAACTAAAAAGTAGTTCCTTTTCGTTGGATGTAAAATTGGTAGAACGAATTAATTTTTCTGAAACTGTGTAAATTAAAGTAAAAACACAAACATTATATTGTCAGTAAAGTGCAAAACCTCGTATGTACATTTACAAAAAATTTACAAAAGATGATAAAAACTTCATATTTCAAGTATAAATAAAAGAGTTTCATGTTCTTTCTTTATGAATTATTATTAATCATAATTTGATAATAAAAATAAACTAAGAGATTCAAGGTTATGTACACGTGTTGGAATAAGATAAAACAATTTTTAACATAAATGCAAATATGAGGTCTTGCACTTTCACCAACGATATACTTTTCTCTCTATTTATTTATAACATCTACAAATATACATACCTTCAAACTTTTGTGATTAATATTGCACTTTTATGTCTTTTATGTATTGCATTCAATAACCCACTTGCAATAATGTCAGAAATTTGACAGAAAAACGTAGCGGAAATAAATGTCACTAAATTTGTACAGTATTGTCAAACCTATCTTTAAATTAACCTAAGGATTACTTTAATTTGTGTGGTGCAATGTAAATCCAAATTAAGAAACAATTTATTTCAAGTGCCCTTTAGTTTTGGAACACTTTTATGGAATTATGGTGCACACACAACACAACTTCTAGATCTTGTAAGTTCATATGAATTTATTTTAACGATAGATAATCCAACGCGTATAACTCATACAAGCAGTACTTGTATTGATAATATTATTATTAACTTCAACGATAGCTATCAAAAAAGTTAAGTTGTTCATTCAGGATTGTCAGATCATATTGCGCAAGTATTATCAATTCAATTTATGATTCCGATGCAGACTAAAAGTTAAATTTTTTGTAGATTATTTACAGAAAATAATAAAAAACTTTTTCAAGAACTGTTGAATAATGAATCATGGGTATCTATACACCACAGGGGTAAATAATAAATTTGATACATTTTATAAAATATTATTGTACAACTTCCAAATATCATTTCCAATTAGAAAAATTCAAAAAAATGACAAAAGAATGCTACCAAAGTGTTACACGGGGCATTATAATTTCTTCACTAAGAGCCGTCTGACACGAGACTTATTTCACGTTTAAATTGAAAGCAATAATATTTAAACCAATATTTAGAACAATTTCTAGTGTTGCTGTATGACACGTAAGTTTGTAAAGTTAGTCCGTTAGTTTGTAAAGTTAGTCCGTGAGCATGCGCATTGAACCAACCTGTCATCAAATGTCAAATAATAGCATCTGACATGTGATGAAAATAGTTCAGTGAGAGTTTACTTTACAACGGATGTGTAACTAGTGACTTTAATAAACAAACAATATTATTATGTAAGTATTTATTAGATATTATTTTTATTTATTTATTTAAAATAATATGTTATGTATACATGTTAATTTATTGAACTTTTGTTGACAAATGGATAGAGAAAGGTTATTACTTTTGGCTGCTGCCACAAATGTAATAATGATTATGACTATGACAATTAAAAGGAGAAGGCGAAGAAGGTTAGATAGGCCTCGAAGAATTTGGGTAAGGGATTGGATCAATCGACGACTAGAAGGGAGAGGAATGTTGAGCATGTTAAATGACGAATTGTTAATCGAAGATTCATCTTCATATCGTAATTTTTTACGCATGAATAATAATTCATTCCAAAAATTGTTAACGAAAGTTGAACATCGTTTAACTAAACACAAGATACTGTTATGCGGCAAAGTATTTCGGCACAGTCAAAGTAAGTATTTGATCAAATAAAAATAAACTTTGTATACAATGTTAAGTTTTAGGTTAGAAACTACACTTCGTTTTCTGGCAACAGGGGAGTCCTACCGCTCCTTCATGTATAGTACCAGAATTGATGAAATTACAATCTTGAAATTTGTTCCCATCGTTTGTGATGTTATTTATTTATTATTAAAGGATGAATATATGAAGGTACCACACTTAATTGATTTTAACTTTGTTCACTGAATAGATATAACTGCATGCTCATTTACACAACTTTAAATAAATATTTTTTTGTTTTGCATTGAGTATTTACTTTTGGATAATCGATCTACTGTTATGCTCGTTTGACACTGATGATAATTATATGTTGAACTATATTGAACTATATACATATTTATAGATAAAACTGCCTATAAAATCCACAAACGATATTCAATTTTATTTTAGATTAAAATTTTATATACATACATAAAATGTGAGAAATAGCTTGTATTTTACAAAGTTGTATCTATAGATGTGATATAATTATTGTCAGTGTCATACGGGCATTAAGTAAATTATAAAGTGATTTAGTAAAATAATGCATCGATATTTTTTAGACATCCACAGATGAAAACACTTGGCTACAAGTGACTAAGCAGTTTCAAGATTTGTGTCAATTTCCAAACTGCTTAGGAGCTCTTGATGGACGTCACATTAATTTCAAACCTCCCGTCTCTGCAGGATCGTATTATTATAATTATAAAGGAAACCATTCAATTGTTCTTCTTGGAATGGCAGATGCGGTCTATAAGTTTACCTATTGTAATGTAGGTGTCAATGGACGTGTAAGTGATGCGTGGAGTTTTTAGAGAAAGTGGATTAGCAAAAGCGATTGTAAAAAATTGTTTCAATTTTCCAAAAAGTTATCATTAACACCATATGTTATTGTGGCCGATGATGCTTTTCCACTTTCTCAAAGAATAATGAAGTCTTATCCAAATAGGGGACTTACACATGAACAGAAAATTTTTAACTACCGTCTGTCAAGAACAAGAAGGATGATTGAAAGTACCTTTGGAATTTTGGCGAACAGATTTAGGGTATTAATGAACCCCGTACAATTAGCGCCAGAAAAAGTAGTACATATTACGTTGGCATGTGTCACGCTACACAACTTTCTTGCCACAGAGAATTGAAAAGCTTACACCGATGTCAATTATGAAGATTGTAAAACATCTCCGCTGCAAGCTATTGGTCGGCAAGGTGGTAATAGATCTACAGTTGACGCTCTACAAGTTAGAGAGAATTTTAAAAATTATTTTAATTGTGAGCTTGGTTCTGTGGATTGGCAGAACAATGCAGTTGATAAAAATAACATGTAAAAAATTTATGTATTTTAACTAGAAATAAAAACAAATTAATTATTAATGTTTTTTTAAATTTTATTACACATTAATTCAATATATCCAAATAAGTACCACTATTTATAGGAACATAAGTAGGTACGATAAAATGTAAGTATAAACAAATTCTATTTTTTCTATTTTGTTTTATGGATTAAAGTTAGTTAGATTAATAATTCTATGTTAGATTTACAATATATGTAAATACTTATTAAAAACTAGAACCAAAAATTTACTTAAAGGTACAAAAATATTAAATTAAATTAATTAATCATAATTGAAATGTCATAACATTGAAAATGATATTTTATAGTAAAACTAGTTGTATTTTTAACTTAATAAAAGACAATAGACTTAATTAATAATTAAAATGAATGTAAATTTAAAGTTTTTGACAAAAGTATTATGTCAATATATAATAACTATATAAATATAAATGATAAAATTATTGTATATGTCAATATTTACCATTTGCAATAGTAAGGTAATCTAGTTTTGAAAACAAATTATTTTTGCAAATTTCAGAAATAATTTAATATACCAATGGAAAAAACAATTCATTTTTAAAATTAGTATAATTATCTGGTTTTCCAGGAATTTATGAGAATCTCTAATTTTTAGCAAGTTTATAATTTATATAAAAAGTAAAATACAAATATAGACAAAGCTGTTAATCAAATATATATTATAATAGGTACTTACTAATTATATACTCGTATTTATACTTACGTAATGATTTTTGATTAAGTAACACTGATACAACCTGTAAATGTCAATTTGTAGGAATGCATATAAAAATATAAAAAAGAAATAATCAAATGAAGATATTTATTAAAAATTAGTTTTCTTTTCTCTAAAATTCTTTTTTTGCATTATACAATATTAATGAAATTGCCTGTTGGATTTCAACAAACTCGTCTGAATCATTTTCTTCGATGAACTGGGCTTGCACACCAACATAATTTGCAAAGGCTCCGCTTTGCATTCCTGGCTTGCTGGACGGGTGTTTTATTCACAACCAATGCATGCTTTAATTGGTCCAGCGAAGCTGCTGCAGTTTTTAAAACATTTTCTTCATCAGCCTCATTCTTTTATGTTTTTGATGATTGTTTTCTTGGATTACTGGGGGTGGCATCTGAACCAGTATGGCAGCGTTTTGTTCCTTGTTGGAAGGTCGGGGTAGTGCAGCTGCTACTATGACCTTCTTGTTGAAGAGATGGCGTAGTGCAATCACTATGGTAATACTGAAAATTAAAATTAAATTATCAAATGGAAATTTAAACAATTAAATAATTTAAATTTTAAATTAAATTTATCACGTACCATTTCTTCTTCTAATATCTCAGGCTCATATAAATTTTCCGGTGTCTCTAATTCGATTATGACTTCATCATCGCCTAACATCTGAACTTCTTGGACGTCCTCTGGTTGGACCAAATCAGGTGCAGTTAGGATGGTGTCCACAGCTTCTCTCGGTGTAGTATGGTCTATTATGAACAACATCGAGTTATAATTCCATAAGTTCGGCTTTAAAATCTAAAAACAAAATGTTTAAATAATTTTTTTATATTGTAGCTTTGCGTAGCAACATTTTCTATGAAAATGACTGCAAACAAATTCGTTTTTTTGTTCTGATTAAAATGCAAATTTAAATGAATATTGTGAATAAATAAAAATTAATAATTTATTTATATAATTTAATTAATTTAATTTTACAGTTTAATTTACTACATACAAATAAATTATTGAATAAAATAAAAAGAAACTTACCCATACCACTGCGTATGGATGGAGCTTTTGTATTTTCTATATTGAGCTAAGAAATTTGTTCGGAGATTGTTAAACTTGCTTTTAACATCAGCAGGAGTAACACCTGGCTGGTGTTTTGACAATTCCAAACAAATTTCATTTAGCGCTTTATTTCTTGCATGTTTATTTTTGTACTCAAGATGTTTGACCGCATATAAGCATGGGCTGTCTTTGTACATCTCAATGAGGAGTTGCACTTGTACTCTAGACCAAGACATACTAACAAATTGAATAAATGAAAACAAATGAAAATAAATAAAAACAAATGAAAACAAATGAAAATAAATTAAAACAAATGAAAATAAATAAAAACAAATGAAAACAAAGAAATCAAAACAAATCAAAGCAAATCAAAACAAACGAGAACAAACGAAAACAACTTTCAACTTCAAATGCAATATTAGCAATGACAGCAATGGCGACGTAAACAAACTCGTAACCTGTCACTTTCCTACGCGCATCTTTCTGAGCATTGCAAGCAAGTTTTTATCCAAGAAATTAGAACAGGTTCTAATTTCTTGCTTCAAATCGTACAATATCTGCGCGCGGGCAGGTGCGCATTTATTGCTTTCAATTTAAACGTGAAATAAGTCTCGTGTCAGACGACTAAAAGTACTGTTTAAGCTTGCTCAAAGCAATGCTGAAATCAGTAACTATTATAAATTATTCAAAAAAGTGTACATAAAATATATTGTATAAAAAAGAAATATCAGAATGACATAATTTTAAATTCAAGTTACATTTCTTGAGCCGTTTGGAATATGATAAACAGCAATGTCACTAGTAAAAATAAAGTAAGCAATGAACAAATTAACTTAAAAATTGATAATTTGATTGAAAAAGATAATTTAGTTGTATGTAATTACTTTAATAAACACTTTATAAACTTATCATCACATAATAACTTATTTAGTAATACATGCAAGCAATTTGTTCAGCACTCTCTGTATTTGGAACCAGTCGATATACATGAACTAGACAGAATAATTAAAAACATAAAAAACTAAAATTCAGCTGGTTTTGATGAATTGAGTATCAAAGTTATCAAATATGGAATAATATTAATAATAATTCTTTATTCCAGTTGACCTTTAGCAAGGTATAGGTAGAGTCAGGTTATATTAAAAATTAATTTACAATTAAGAAAACATTTAAATTAAAAATAAAATAATTAAATTACAAATTAAAAATTAAAAATTACATAAAACTAGTATCAGTCATAAAACGAAAAGTACATATAAAACAAAATACTTAAAAAACATAATATGGTATCACATCATTATCACATTACCAATCATCATTCAAAAAATCGTTGTATGTATAGTAACATTTTTACAATAATGTAGATTTAATGTTGTTTTTAAAAAGTTTTATATAAAGATTTTTAATACTTTCAAGCAATTTATTGAAACATTGTATGGTATATTTAGGACTTTTCCTCGGACTTTTCTCATACTTTGTTAGTCTATGTATCATTCCATTACGTGTATTATAAGTATGGGTGCTATTTAACGTCTGCATTTTAGTACAGTTTTCTTTGGCATGAAAAGTGATAGTATAAATGTTTAGTTGTTTAAATAAATCACTGCAATGGCTCTTTTTTGTATTGTAAATAATCGTACAACTTCTGTAGATAGACCACACGCTAATATGCCATATGCCAATAAGGATTCTTTTATATTAATATAATTCATACTTAATTCGTTAATAACAATTTTGTCAGCCATCTTATTAAAATAACTGTTAAAATAATGGACTACATGTGATAGGTTGCTTATATCATCATTTTCTCTTTTTATATGATAATCTACAGTCTTCGGCGTTTTTCTTCCCAAGCAGTTTTTGTAATGTTTTGGGATTTATTTAATATTTTAGAATTGTGTATCTGTTTATAACTGCTTTGTATATTTTTTTATATCTTTTATAATAATCAAAGAAATCACTATTTCCATTTAAAGTTAACTGATAAAGATCTTTTAATTTATGTGAAGACTTTAATATCCCTTTGTTAGCCACGGTTTTATTATTTATTTGAATTTTTGGAAATGAACAATCAAAATTGTAATATATTATATTATGTAAATATTCAAAAATTTTTTTATCAGGGTCAGTATTGTTCATTGCATTCTGCCAATTTTCAATTTTTACAGCAGTTTTTCGGATTACTTAATTGTGTTATTTTAATAATACTTTTAATTTCTGGTTTAATTTGTTCACACAATTTCAATTGCTGAGCATGATGATCAGATAATCCATTCATTACCACCTTACCAACACAGTTAACAGTTTGATCTACACAAATATTATCATATGTTATATCCCTAGTGCATAGAATATTGCCGATAATTTATTGGAATCTCACGAATGCATTTTTGCTATTGCCTATCGCAAAAATGCATGAGTGATATTCCAATAAATTATAAAGCAATATTCTATGCACGAGGGATATTTAATAAGACTATTTCCTGAGCGACATTACATCTTTCAGAATGACATTTTAATATTAAAAAAATATAAAATTCAAATAGCGTATGCTTATGTCCATTGTTATATTCATTTATTGTCATAACAACATATAAACAATTATGCAAAAAAATTAAACATTTTTTTTTAAATGTCAAGCAAACGTTTTGGTACGAATTCTATCAAGAATATAAATATATTATTTTATTATGTTGTCAATGACAACGTAACAATTATATCGGCAATTTTGCATTGAACAAATTACAGCGACAATTTTTACGTCATTACTGACAATACCACAATGACAAAAATTGTCGCTAAATACGTACGTGATTGGTCGAATTTCTGATATTTGCTAAATGTGATTGGTTGCTTTGACGGACGGATGACGGGAGGGAAATAGTCAATGCAGTTGTTCAAACGAGTAGCACTATTTATTTTAGGAATCATGTTAAATTCATTCAGCAAATCCAAGAATTCTTTTGTTTCTTTTGTACGTACAAGAAAATTAATATTAAAGTTGCCTAATAGTATTAAGCGCCGGTTTGATTTGTTACATAGTTTCAATAAGACATGATACATTTTTTTTTAAACAATTTAAGTTACCTGTTGGATTTCTATATAATGTTACTATACATAAACTATAATGTTTACATTGTAGTTGTATTGCAGTATACTCAAAGTCTTTTTCTATGCAAGTTTCATTTAATGTTATATTTGATACAACATATTTATTTGCTACAAATATTAAAACACCACCATTTTTATATTTTTCTCTGCAATAGTAATTAGTAACATAAAAACCACTCTGTACGTACGTTCTTCAATTAACAATATATTACTTTATTTATTTCATCAATCTTTTAAAAATGGCATATTTCCAGAATGTTTATTAAAGACATCAAAAGTTATTCCTTTATTGAAAGAAGAAAGTAAATTAAATGCCAACAATTATAGACTTATATCGATACTGGCAACGTTTTTAAAAATTCTTGAAAAACTAGTGGCAGAACGTGTTATTCAATACTGCAACAAATTTAAATTATTAACCAATACTCAATATCGATTTCGTCGGGGATCTTCTTCAGTCCATGCTATTATTGATTTTTTTGATAAGCTTTATTTAAACTTAGATAAAAGTCAACAAACGTTAGAGTTGTATGTTAACTTAAGTAAAGCTTTTGATTTGGTTGATCATAAAATACTCCTAACCAAACTTGAACAATTAGGGGTTTGGGAAATTGTCTTATCTTGGTTTCAACACTATTTATTACATCGTAAACAAGCTGTGTGTATAAGTGATGCCAAATCAAAGGAATTAAAAGTTGAAATGGAAGTCTCGCAAGGATCTGTTCTAGGCCCATTGTTGTATATACTATATACAAGTGATTTACCACAAATTATCAACGCCAAGCTGGTAATGTTTGCCGACGATACGTCAATTCTATTTAAATCAGATGACGTATGTAATTTAATTAAACTTAGCAACAAAGTTTTACATTCTCTTGATAATTAGTATAAACAGAATTGTCTAAAACTTAATCCTACCAAATCTAATTTTATTAAACTTAATGTTGGTAGACCTGACAATAAATCATATTTGTTAAAATACCGCAACAAATCAATTCAACAATCAAATTACTGAAAGTTTTTAGGAATTCTTGTCATTTGTTATGCATTAAAAAGTATTAAAAACTCTAAAAGTCTTCATTATATGGCTATAAGAATGTATAATAAGATCCCATTGCGTATTAAAATTAACTTTCACGTCATTAGCGCTGTGGCAAAACATTTTAAAATCTCCGAGTTTTCGGGCAGCGGATTCTACCAACCATTTTCTTTATTAATTATATTACCACCATGTATATATCATTTTATGTATGATTAAACAAAAAATAAATTAAAACTAATTAGAAATTGTAATTGCATTTAAATTAACTCACCTACGGAAGTAATTACATGAATTGAGTTAATTCATGAAAAGGCCCAGAAAGCTGCAGATTTATTGTTAGCACATGACATTATGAATAAATTCTTTATGATCTTATCAAAAGAATTTGACCTGACCTAGTGTAAATTTATTCCAATGTTTCAAGCATGCATAGTATGGAGCTTTTTTAACTTATGTATTGGGTAAGCATGCAATGTCGATACATTTCGGGTACCCATATTATGCATTGAGAGGTATTGTTGAAATAAGTGTTTGTTTTTAAAAATAAATAATAATGGAATGAATTAATAATTTATTCAAACTTAATCTAAAGATCATAGCGGCCAACGGCCAATCATAGACAATTTGTTGTAATATTTTATATTACATACTTTGTTTATTCCATATTCTAATTCTCGGAAGCGGTTATATAACACCTATTGATAAAACCGACCGGATGTCCACAACCCCACCAATACTATCCCTAATTGTAGTATAAATATGAATGTATAGTCAATTTTGAGTTAGTTGTAGATTTTATCCGTTAAAGAGTAGTGTTATTTTAAATAAATACGCAATTAAATAGACTCAAACAGTATTTTCTTTTGGATCCATTCGATCCCACAACAAATTGTTTCGGTTCTACTGTCATTTGTTTGATTATTTAACTAATAATAACTCTGGGAGATATATTGCAGGTACGGTTAAAAGTAAATTTCTTTTGAATATACCTCTACATAACTCTCTATAAAGTAACTTGAGAAGTACACTTAGCGCTGTCTTTTGCGTTGTAAATATTTTTTGGCTATACGTTGAAAACCCCCCTAAATATTATGCCATCTCACTATTGAATAGAGTTTTGCATAATACAGAGTAAGAAGTGTATTTAGACTCACATAGTTTCGAATTATTCTTAGATTATAGATAACTTTTTTTTTTATTTGAGATTTTTTTTTTTATTTAATATGAAGTTTTCAGTCAAGGGTGTTATCCAATTGCAAACTCAGAAAACTACAATTTTCGTTTAGTTGTAACCCATTGTTGTTTAAAACGTATTTTATTTCTTCATTGCCTGAACGATTGTTTTTTTAATTGAATGCAATTTGTTTTGTTTTTGTTTAGTAGTAATTTGTTAGCACTTATCCAATTTCGGATTTCATTAAGCCTGACAATAGCTTCATTTTCGACATTGATTGGATTTTTCTCTGATCGATTTTCCCATTCTTTATAGCAAGGTCCTCTAACGCCATTCATGTAAAGTTTATTCATTAAAATATTGTGATTTAGAGTATCAAATGCCTTATACTGCGTACACACTTGCAACAATCTTCCGTACCGCAACACCGTCGCGTAACATCGTCGCGTACCATCACTCCGCAACACAACTGCGTACCGCAACATCGTCGCGTAACATTTTCTTTGATCCGACGGCAGAAAACCGACAAGCAATGGGACGCTGTTGCGAGGTGATGTTGCGCGAGGATGTTACGCGACGATGTTGCGGTACGGCAGATTGTTGCAAGTGTGTACGCAGTATTAGATAGATCTAAGAAAATACCTAATAAAATCTCGCCTCTATCTAAACCATTTGACAGTCTTAAGATTGAAAGTGGCTGTGCAAGTAAATTGGTTTTTAAGAAAACCGGGTGCGAGTTATTAACTATGTTAAGATAGGAAACGTTACATCTCGGCTTCTTTCTATACAACAAAAGGATTAAGACAAGGCTGCAGCCTATCTCCAACACTATTTAAAATTTATATACAAGAAGCACTAACAATTTGGAGAAGGAAGACAACAGGAATGAGAATAAGAATAGATGAACATTGTTTGACGAACTTGCTATTTGCTGACGACTAAGTGATATAGATTATATGCTAAAAATATTGCGAGAAGAGTATTCGGAATGGAGATTAAGCATGAGTATGACAAAAACAGGAGGACAAAAAGGAGAAGATCAGGAATTAGTATTAAGAAATGTAGAGCATACAAATATTTAAGAACTATCATCTCAGAAAAAGGAACAGCAAAAAAAGATATAAAAAACACAATTGGACAAGGAAAGAAAGCTATCTGCTTGCTAAATTCAATATTGTGGTCTAAGGAAATGAAATTACATACGAAAATGAGAATATTTAAAACTATCGTAAAACCAATTTTAACTTACGGCTTAAAATATCTCTGAAAAGGAAAAGAAAGGAGTAGTAGAAATGGATTTCTTAAGGAGAGCATGTCGAACTTCCAAACTAGATCGTAGAATGAAACTATACAAAGACAGACGAAGAGAGTCTTTAGTACTACAGACTGTATAGAAACACGACAACTACATGCAAAGAGTGACAGGAGAAAGATTCTGCAAGTTAGATTTCCAATATATACCTAGAAATAGACAAAGAAGAGACAGAGCAACAGTCAAATGAATAGATCGAGATGGAAAAAGGAATGCTGGGTGCGGCAAAGGCTGTATGAACTTCGCTTTACATACATACATATTTATTAAAAAATTGTAATTCTTGAAATTATTGCGATTTCAAACATTTTTGAAAAACTTGTTAATATTGAGATAGGTCGATAATTTGATATGATTGTTGCATTTTCTGTTTAAATATTGGTCTTATTACTGAAAATTTAAGTTGTTCTGAAAAAATACTATATATACTATACTTGGCATAAAAGTACTCAATGTTCATGAACGCACTGCTTAAAACATATATAGATAATTCATCAATACCTACAGAATGTTTATTTGTCATGTTTTGTACTATGTTAAATAACTCCGATTTTGAAATGAGTTTAAGAAATATTGATTGGTTGTTATATTGTATGCTGTTTGTATTACATGGGATATTTTTTAGACATTCTTCAATGCCAGAAATAAATAATATTTGTTGTCAAGTTGTAGTAGTGCTGTTTATAATATTCTAAGTTTCCTTGATGGTATTAGAACTATTTAGTATGTGTTAATCATAATATTCTTTTTTTTTAATTTTGAAGAAGTTCGTTGTACTTTTTTTTTGTTTCTGGTAATCTTGGTAAAATTCAGAATTATAATTATATTTGACAGTACCTCTAACATGTTTAGGTGATTTTTACTATTGATTAAATTAATATTATTATGTATGCAGTTTTATTTTAAATTATTGTTGTTTAACTTAGAAACGCTTCATTATTCAACAAAAAATTATTTAGAAATAATTCCCATTTTTAATTTACATTGTCTGCTTCTAACACATTTGCCCAACTTTGTGCAGATAAGTTATATACAAAAATTAAGATCGATTTATTATTTATATTTTTTTTTAAATAAAAGTTAGATATTTTATGTTTTTCTATTTTAAATACTAGTATTTGACTATGAATTTGTGGAATAATTATAATGTTTTTGATAACTGTGTTATTTTTGTATAAGTTTTTGATACACGGGTCTAGACCATAGCTTTGTAGGTAGCAGTGATATAAATTCATTAGCATTTGTGTGCTGTTAGATAGAATGTCAATATAAAAGTTGCCGCCAACAATAAAATACTCATTTTCCAATCTTAATTTATTATGTAAACTGTTATATCAAGAGCTCCCTAAGAAGGTCTATAAATACATACAACTTTATTAATGGTTATTATTGTACATTCGAGCATCTGAAGCATCAACCATGTTGGATCGTTCTTTAAAGTTGATATGCTTGCAAGTGTAAATGACTGAGCCTCCATGTAGGTCCGTATTCCTAGAGTAGGACAATATTAATTTGAAGTTTTGAACATCATATTCCAATAACTCATTATTAGTTTTCTAGTGTTTAGTCAGCAATAATATTTTACAGTTTTTATGCTCTGATAAGAGCACATTTAAACCATCTATTAATGATTTTTAACTATTGATAAATTTATTTGATATTTTTGGGTATTTTCCTTAATAATGGATCTACAGAAACATTTCGTGGCTATGTTTCTGAGATTCAGGTGTTCCAATTAATTAATTAATTGGAGCAGTCACTTCTTAATAAAGCGTAGATATCCGGAAAATTTAATTGTTGTTTTTCGCAGATTGCACTTTAATGTTTTTAGAAACCAAATACAATTTCAGCCGTACCTTAGTGGTAGTAAGGCTTAATTTAAAAATGTATAATCGGATAGGTTTTGTTACACCCATTATTTCAGTGTTTGTAGATTGGCCGTAGATACTTTACCGTTGTCTGTTAAGTCCGATTAATTTATTTACTGTATTTATTATTCTGTTACATTTTCATTGTTTTTATTCGCATCTATATCGTTTGATTGTGAGTTGTTTCTTGTGATTGCTTTGTTTAGATTTGATTTATTAGCTCGAGTCATTGAATCCTGATTTTTAATTTCATGCGGTTTTTTTTATTTGTTTATATGGGAAGTTGTAAGGCTTGCTCCCCCTTTTGTTTTTGCTTGGATCTGCAAGGAATTGATATAGGTTCTCTACTATATTGTTCTGACCTTTCATCAGACAGGCAATTTTCTTGTACAATAAGATATTATTTTGATGCATTTGCACTGCTGCTTTGGCACAACCTACTAAAACATGGCTCCATTAAGTTGCCCCCCCCCCACTAAAAAATTTTAAAATTTGAAAATACCAAATTAATGCGCTCGTAATGCGCTCTTATGCGCTGCAAAAAAAAATTTATGCGTTCATCTTTAAATATGATTTTTGAACAATTTTAGGTGGGGAGGGCAACTTAATGATTAGCCCCCCCCAGTAATTTTTTTTAGTTTTGAATATACTATATTAATGCGCTCTTATGCGCCGCAATTTTTTTTTATTCGCTCTACTGTAAATATGATTTTTGAGGGGGGGGGGGCAACTTAATGATTAGCCCCCCCCAGTAATTTTTTTTAATTTTGAATATGCTATATTAATGCGCTCGATATACGCTCTTATTCGCCGCAAATTTTTTGTTATGCGCTCAACTTTAAATATGATTTTTGAACAGTTTTAGGTGGGGGGACCAACTTAATGATTAGCCGGTTCTATAAAATTGGCCTTCTAGGAAAAAAAAATATAAATTTGAAAATATCAAATTAATGCGCTCGTAATGCGCTCTTATGCGCCGCAAAAAAAATGATGCGCTCATCTCTAAATATGATTTTTGATCCATTTTATTTGGGGCAGTAAAAGTTTTCAATTATAAATATACTATATTAATCGCAAATTTTTTGTTATGCTCTCAATTGTAAATATGATTTTTGAACAGTTTTAGGTGGGGGGCGGGCAAATTGAAAATACCAAATTACTGCGCTCTCGTAATGCGCTCTTAAGAGCTGCAAAAAAATTGCTTATTTGCAAATATGATTTTTAAACAGTTTTAGGTGGGGGGGGGGGGAGCAACATAATAAATAAAAACTAATATGTAGCAGCAAACATATCTGGTCTTGAATGTAAGTACTTATTCTTAATTAGTTTGTTAAAAAACATACATTTTATTCGCAATATGGAGTAAACTAGAATATTGTAATACATTTTATATCACAGTGTTTTGCAGTGTTAGTTTGCAAACTTGCATGATTTAAATTATTGAAGGTTCATATTTATTTTATTATTTCAGCGTAATAATGTCAAAAAAAAGATCGCAAGATAATATTGAGAACATGACTCAATTAATAAAACAATATAAAAATGACCTAATTAATGAAGGAAAAATTGTAGGAAAACATAATATTATTTATAATGAACTTATAAGTAAATGCAATTGGTCTTCCACCTCAAATGCTTTGTACACTGCAATCTGTAAAAACTATTATAACTGGCGTGAATTATTAGAAGAAGATACAAATAATGAAAACATAAATGGTGAGTAGTATTGTTTTTTACATTAATAACATTATGCAAGGAGTTTATATTAATAAAAAACACACCGTTGTCATATAGAGGGTTGAGTAAATCTGTGTTGGGCTCCCAATTTTTAATTGCATTTTTAGTTTATTTCAAAAATGACTAATACAAGTTTTTTGTATTTTTCTAAATCTATATAGTGACGTATTTTGATTTTCATAATAAACATGGCACGCATTTTCTGAAATATTCATTAAAATAATCAAACAAAATGTAGTAGATTATGTTCCAGTTGCCACAGCAACAAGTATAAACAATTATTGTTTCTGTTATTCTCAATATAATTTAAAACAACGTAAACGTAAATAGATATTTGAATGAAAAAGTAAACAACAATGAACTATTATTATTGATATTTATTTATTTATTATTATAGATTTTTACATTGTACATTATAACAAGGGCAAAGTTTGGCTTAGTAGCTGCTTAACTAAGAATTTAAATTCAATAAATTATTAACATACTATGTTTTGTTTTATTATTTTATTGAAAATTTAGTTACCGCAAAATGAACGTAGTGCTGATAGATATACAAACTTTTTGCGTGTCAATAATGTAGGACTAAATATTTTTTGCGACAATTAAATTTTAATAGGTACATTATAATTAGATGTAACCTATAAATGGAAAACAAGTTTAAATAATATTCTTTTAGTAAATAAGCCAGGGGTGTACATTTTATTGTAAAAATTGAAATCAAATTTACTTTTTTTTATAGTAACCATACCTAAAATGTAAACGAAATATATTTATTTTAATTGTTTGTCTGCACCGTAAATAATATGCGAGTTATATTTTAAAAGTTTTCAAACATAATATAATAAAATGTGTGTTATAATAATTATAATATAATTTTTGGCATAAATAACTAGCCGCCGTAATACAAGTGCGTAACTTTTAAAATGCTTAGAGAAAGTCTATATAACTTTTTTCAATAATAATAATAATAATTTTTGTTTGTAGTTCAAGACATATCAAACCAAATGAACACATTTTATGAATCAAATAGTAGTGACACGTCTACAGATCTTGATTCTGATATAGAAAAACTAGACAATTCGATTTAACATAGTTCTGAGTAAGACTGAATACTTGCGTATAGATGTACAAGAGAAAAATTATAAAAGATGCGATGAAACAAATAGAAAATCGAGCAATAAAAAATATTGTGTACTAAAACAAGGGATATGGACAGATTTGATGTATAAAAAATTTTATGATGCAACCAAACTAAATTGTTTGATTGCATTTAAACGATGCAAAGTATTTAAAAATTCTTTCAATAGTTTTATTAACATATTTGGCAAATGCAAAGAATGCGATTCAAAACTAAATTTTTTTTTAACTGATAAACCGCTAGATGAAGAAGAAATTATAACATTTCAGTGCATATACAAAGGTCAATTTGAGCAAAAACACACTTTTGCTAAAAAACGGCAGTTATCCGGTTTAAATAGATTAAAAGTTGTTGAAGAATTGGAAAAATGTAGTAGCTCCCAATTTAGAGCTGCCAGAGCATATAAGTACGACAAATTTGATGTGGAACCTAAAGATTTGCCATCATTAAATGTTCTAAGAGTGGCAAAACATGAACATACCAAAAAAACCAGAATTGACAACGATCCCATTATGTCTCTATTTGCTGCAAAAGGTACTCGTGAATTTAATGGTACTATTAGAGATATATCATTATCACCTTATAATGTACATTATTGGAGTCCTCTACAATTGAGAGTTTATCAAAATTATTGCCAAAACAATTTCGCAAAAATTCAAATTGATGCAACTGGTGGTGTAACACACAAGTTGCAGAAACCCTGGGAGATCCAAAAATTAGCCAACAATTTTCTGTGTGCAATCAAATAAGCGAAAGCCAAAAAACTACACGAATTACAAATTGGTTGACAAAGTGGAAAGCAAGCGGGGCATTAAATCCCCAAGAAGTAATTGATATGAGCTTAGCTCTTAGCTACGCTGTAATTCAATCATTTTTATTTTTTAAAACAGCTAATGCGTATATTAATCATTGCTATGATGTTCTATACGAACATGTTGATTGCAATTTAGGATGTTTTATAAGATACGATGTAGCTCATTTTATTAAAAATGTAACAACTTGGTCTGCTATAAAAAACTGCAATTCCGATAGAACTAAACAGTATTATTTGAGAATAATGGGAGTTCTTGTGCAATGCTCTAAAGTTGATGACGCCGAATCCATTTTAAGAGCAACCATAGCTGTTGCAATGAGCGAAACTGAGGGCTATATAAACGGACGTGAAACAATTTGTGAAAAATCAAAAAAACATCTTGTACGACGAATTTCTACTGGAACTATCGAAACTTTGAAAAATATAAATATTGGTGTAAGTATTTTATTATCAATTCATATTGTTTTTATATATATATATATATATATATATATATATATATATATATATATATATAAAATGGATAAATTTTATATTGTTTTGAGCTACTAATGTCATGTAATGTCTAATTTTGCAAACTATAAAACGTAATATTAAAAAAAATGGTTCTTTTAAGACAATGAAAAACATTGCTTATTAGTAATTGGTTAAAAATTTTAATGTTTTTAATTTACTAGATTTATTTTAAATAACTTGATGTATTATTTGACATTTAGATTATAATAACAACTTTAAATTTTTATAAATCTACCAAAACCAGCAGGTTTAGAGCTGGTATTTTAATCATAGCTTAATCTTATGTTTAACTAAGTTTATTTTACATTTCGATCTCAGATTAAAATAATAAAAATCTCAAAAAAAATTATTTCATTTTATTTGTGTATATCTGTAAAAAATACACAAAACTGAAGTTAAACTCAAATCTTAGTTTAATGTCTTTATTTTATAATTTTAATATAAATATTAATATAGCTTTCCAAAACTAAAGTATGAAATTATATTTATAACAATAGCAAATATTATTCTTGGTTGATTGATTTGCAGAGCTTCGAACAAAACACGTCAGCAGATCTCCAAGAAATAAATGAAGATTCTGATAATAATAAGTTTGAAGCTTGGATATCAAGACTTATTACGGAAGTTCAAACATCTTTAGACATAGAAGGCGATGGCGATCGTGGAAATCAACAATTTCTCCCTAGTGTTTTAAAACACATTAAAAATTCTATAAAAACAATACCACTTTGGTCAGCTTTGTTAACATCACATTTTGCAAATTCTGACACAATTGCAAGTTCTGCTTCGGTAGAAAGCAATATCAACCACATTAAAAACAGGATTTTTAATCAGCAATTGCCTACTCGAATTGATACATTTGTTTTAAATCATATAAGAGCAAATGAAGGACAAATGAAAATAGTTAATTCTGCTTGTAAATACATTGAGGACACAAATAAAAGTATGAAATATCATTTATAATAAGGTTTAATTTATTGCATATAATACATAATTGTATATTTATTTTGTAGAGAAATATACTAGAAATTAAATAATGGTTAGGTTGTTTAAAAAAAAAATTAATACTGTTTTTTATTATTTTTAGTAGACAGTGCAGTTCAGATAAATCACTTAACTATATCCGACAGTCTACTCCAAGTAAGTATTAAAAAATTAAATCGTATCACTTTAGTTCATGTTTCTAATATATTAATTATAGATGAAAAAGAACCTGCCCATTGTAACAAAATAGGAACAAAATTAACATCATTACATGTTTCTAATGCACAGCAATTTTCTGTAACATCTTTAGAAAACTCTATAAAAGGTAATCATTATTTAATTGTATTAAATCATCATATTCAATCTTCATTTTTATAATTTGTAGATATTTGCGCGTCATGCCAATTAAATTTGCCGGCCGAACATAATTGTTGTCTTTGCAATAATAAAATTCACAACAACGAATTATGTTCAGTTGCTTTTGGAGACAACACAAGAGCATGCGTTTATTGTACTAAAAACACAGATAAGACTCAACTATTTGAATTAAATGCGGTGGAGAATTGGATGGGCAAAGGAAATGTACTAAAGAAAAATCGCAAACGACGCAGTTATTTAGAACCATATTCAGAAATTATAAAAACTGATTGTTCCGGTCAAAAATTAATGCTAATCGGAATTTTAAAGAATGGCCATCGTCCTAAATTAAAACCAATTAAATTAAAAAACAAAAAAATAGTTACAATATCAAACACGTGTAGTTTTGATGCAATTTTGCAACTAGTGACTGCTTCGTATTGCGACAGTGAAAAGCTTCGCGAGTATATGCAACAACCGCAAACTGCTTTTTTAAATTTAGTAAAGTCATTAGTTCAAAAAGGGATTGCATCAAAATCATATCAATTACGAGGGGAAATTTTAAGTTTAACATTTAAAACGGATTTATTTATACAAGGCATATATCATATAAATGTGGAAAGTGCAAATATGCTGCAAATAATTTGGCCTTTTAAATTGCCAATTTTAACCATTATAAATTGTTCTGCATGTAACTATGAAACTATTCAAGAATCACTTGCAATAAGTGTAGTAGTGGATAACATACAGAACTTTACAACAAAAAACCTGTTTCAACTAAATGTATTGCAAAAAAAGTGCAATAATTGCAGATAACACAAATCCAAAAAATAGTTTGCAACACCATTTTATTTATAGAACCGTTAAATTTAAATAATCATCTTAGTGAATTAGTATGTAAGTTGTCGGAAATTCCCACCAAATGTGAAGTTAGTGGAGATTGTTTTATTTTAAGAGGAGTTATAGGTATGCAAGGTGAAGGATCTGCAGGTCATTTTATTGCGTACGCAAGACGACACAATGGTTTTTGGCAAGAATTTAACGATTTGAAGGATAAAGTTGTACATTGTTCAACTTCAGCAAAAATTCGGATTCAGTTATTTTTTTACTCTAAATTAAAAAAATATTTAAATTTATTGTTTATATGTATTATATTGTTATAAAAATAAATAAATTTAATAATTGCAAACCTGTAATAGTGTTTTCTTATAATATAAGTAAGTAATATTATATTTAGTTAATATACATTAAAAAAATAAGTAATATAGAATACGTGTTTAATGTTTTAATTTAATTATAAATATATATATATATATATATATATATATATATATATATATATATAGTATGTTCAATAAACGCATAACTTTTTATGGAGAGCATTTTGAGTGCATAAATACGGTATAATAATATTTGTAAAACTTTACTAGAATAATTAATTATTAAGTTGCCCACTGCCTCACCTAATACCGCAAATGCTTTTTGGCCATTGAGCCTCTAAATCGGTTTTTTCGCCCACATTTTTTAAGACCGAAACAGATGGTTTTGATAAAGGTAAGCAAACATAAAGAAATTAGAATTTAACATCAATGTTAAAATATATCTAGAGTAAGCCTATAAAAAATTATTATATTAAAAATTAAATTTTATTTCTAACAGAGAGGGAAAGAAAAGGGGTTAATCCATAAATTGCCACTCTCTACTTAAAACACCTAAATAACTAAATTTACATATAAGCCCATAAAACAAGTTAACGGTTAAATGCCGGCTTTACACCTAAATCTGTTCAAAAATCATATTTACAGTTGAGCGCATAAAAAAAAAATTGCGGCGCATAAGAGCGCATATCGAGCGCATTAATATAGTATATACAAAATTAAAAAAAATTACTGGGGGGGGCTAATCATTAAGTTGCCACCCCCCCACCTAAAATTGTTCAAAAATCATATTTAAAGATGAGCGCATATTTTTTTTTGCAGCGCATAAGAGCGCATTACGAGCGCATTAATTTGGTATTTCCAAATTTATATTTTTTTTCCTAGAAGGTCAATTTTATAGAACCGGTTAATCATTAAGTTGCCCCCCCCCCACCTCAAAAATCATATGTACAGTTGAGCGCATAAAAAAAAATTTGCGGCGCATAAGAGCGCATATCGAGCGCATTAATATAGTATATTCAAAATTAAAAAAATTTACTGGGGGGGGGGCTAATCATTAAGTTGGCCCCCCACCTAAAATTGTTCAAAAATCATATTTACAGATGACCGCATAAATTTTTTTTTGCAGCACATAAGAGCGCATTACGAGCGCATTAATTTGGTATTTTCAAATTTTCAAATTTTTTAGTGGGGGGGGGCAACTTAATGGAGCCCTAAAACATAGTGTTCTCGATGTAGCATTAAGTTTATTACTGTCAACTCTAACCAAAAACCATACCAACAGTAGATTAAATACAGAGGTGGGTTTTGCAAAATCAATATGTTTCATAGCTTTCCACTATTATTTAAAAAAAATCTTTTCTTAGTCACTCCTCACTAAACTTTGTTGAAACAATTAACAACAACGTCAAATTAAATCGCTTTGCCAAAATCATTATTTTTCTTCAACTTCATTGATTTACACAAATTGCATTTTAGGGAGTTGTATTTTGGCAGCTGTTTAAACTTCCGCTGTTGCAGCACAATGTATAAAGAAATAAAGTATAGGCTTAAATCTAACTAATAGACAATTTTTACCTGTATTTAGACAAAACATATATTTTGTTGTAAACTACATTTGCAAATTACTTATATAAGTTGCTAAACACAGTAGTGCAGCTATTGCCATATTTCTAGAACCATCATATGATTCACTTGACATCTATTTTATTCACAATGTTTAATTTCTTAGTATGTACATTCAAACCAAAATTGTTCAATAATAAATGCAACAGTAGAAATTGCCAATCCAATTAGAAGCAATCCATATGCAAACAAAAAATGTTTAAATGCTAATGGCAAGACAACATTATCATTTTTGTCTGCAACATTAAAAGAATTTATTAAGGAGTCTCGATATAGTCCCATTTCTAACATGCTGTGATAGTTTTTCAAAACTATATTTGCAAATGGGTTGCCTTATTGGATAATTTTATAATAATGTGTGTCCATAATTTGAATCATATGTGCTTCTGTGTAAGCCTTAATATCAATTAAGTTGGAACCTCCTTTGCCAATTGAATCTAATACGCTTACATTTTTATATTTTACAAGGTCGTCTATTAATAGAATAGGAATCGTTTTCGTCGAGCTCGTACGGGGAAAATATTCAATTATATTTTTATAATTTTTTTGCATATAATTTTCTATAGAAGTATTTCCCGAAAAAAGTGTTTTAATAAAATCTGTCACCGTTGCTACAGATAAACCTGCATCCATAATATCTTGAAGACTATTAATTTGTTTTTCATGAATATTTTTAAATAAAAATGAATAATATAATCCAGAAAATGCTGTAGTTACTACTAATGTTGTTAGCACCCAAAATATAAATATTATTTTGATGTGTAAACTTTTTGGCGTCTTTGATGGTTGAAATAATAATATTTCATAAGTAAAAAATATTGCATCAGTTACACTCAATCGATTGGATTCTGATAATTTGTTTAAACTAAAGTACGCAACAATAGTCATCAATGTTGTTATTCCTAGTACGACCCAAACACTTTTATCAAAGACATATTTAACATATTTCCAAATTGCAATGTTTTTTGCTTTTGGTACAAATATTACAAAAGTATTTTTAGTAAAAGTATATGCCACGTGTCCTGTTTTTGCTTCTGGACCGTATAATACTTCTTCCAAAAGTAGCGGTACGTTGCCATCAGAATAATATAACTTGACCAAAAAATTGTGAAACTTTCCAATGTCCTTAAAAATATTAATATCGTTGTTTGGCGACCTGAAGCCAAGAATACAACTTTTATAATCACGAATTAAATGTGTATTAAATAATTTGACATCTTTGATGTTTACATCATCACATTTGGTTGCAAATACTTTACTGTAATTTAATCCACAATGATCAGTAAAATTTTCCATTTTATATATATTTCCAATTCTATCTAAAACAATTGTTTTCAACATAAAGTCATTTCCGACATATTTGAAAATTCTATCGATATCTTCTTCTCCTGTGTAAATAATAAAATGATATGCTGAATTATTTATGACGGGATGGTTATAATGGCACCCAACATTTTCACATTGAGGTGCATATTCTTCAATTTTAGATATTTGATCCAAAACTATAAAAACAAATTCTGGAGGTACTTCATTATCTGCATCCAACATTGTAAGGTTTTGTTTGGCTATTACTTTTTGTTTTATATATATTGCCTTTGACAACTTATCAGTTAACCAACTATGATTAGCAGCAAAAACCAAAGATGTTCTGAGTTTGCTGAAATCTTTATGGATATCCACGGTGCATTTAAGAATTCCGTAAACATCATCACTCTAAATGAAAAAAAATGTCTAAATTTAGTTGAAATATTAAATAAAATATTAATTTGATATTATAACTAATAAATTTTGTACACTGCTTAGACACACTTATTTTATGTTTTTATCACAAGTATATAGTTACGAATACTTTACTAATTTTGTCTCAATCAAATCAGATTCAACTTTTGTCTACAAAAATGTCTCGAAGTTGATTGAAAAAACAAACTAAAAAGTATCGTGTACAGAAAGACGAAGACCATTTACAATATCACCAAAACAGCCACCGTTATAAAGTGTCGGAAATATGCCAACATAACTAAAACGTAAATATTGTTCCCAAAGACATTGGAAGCGTCAAGAATGACAACAATTCAATCTACAAACTGAATTAAGGCTGCAATGCAAATGGCATCAGTGACTAGCAATTTTGCCAGCTGGGAACAGAACAGAATCTAGCAATCCTACAAGCACACTTAAACCTGAAAACAAACCAAAAGTAGTCAGCAAATTGGATGATAAATAACCTTTAAATTAGACAGAAACTTTGCAACAGAAGTGAACACAGTAGCAGAAAATAAATATTTACAAACTGCCAACCAAGATGAAAGACTAAATTCAAATTATAACTAAAAAGAATGTTGCCAGATTAACCAACAAGAATTACAAAATGAAGAAGAACAATAATAGTAAAAATCAACCTCAAAAAAGTTGTATTGTTATTCTTGAATCTCGCGACAGCCATTAATAGCGTGAAAATATAACAACTGTCATGCCAAAAAAAAAAAAATACTTCTATTAAGATGTAAGTTAGAAGTTTCGGCTTAGGCTTCAGTTTGTTTGCATCATATGTGGTAGACATAAAAGAGAAGTTAAGTTTGAGATGACTTGTTAATCAACAGTTACTACTAGTAAAAACAACTTCAATTTCAACATAGTGCATAACTAACTATTGTAAACATAATTTAATAATTATTATAACTTACCTCTAATGTTGAAATCAAATGGTTGTAACTTAAAACTGCTGGTATCACAATAAATATTAATATAAATTGAATTATCAACATTGTATCAATTACATTTAATAAGTAATATTATATACAAGTTTCAATATCAGCAGAAAAATGAAAGTCCACGTACATGTTTACATGAACATGAACAATTGAACATTACTATTGGTTTTATATTTCCGTATTGATTATAATTATTCATAACAACATTAGCATAACAATACTTTATTTTTATTATAAAAAAACCTTTTACTTCTACACAAAGAAGAATGGAGTACAAAAATTATAGAATATATTACAATTAAAGATAAAAAGTAATCAAGAATGAAGTTACTAAACTGTCATACATCAAAGAATATGAACAAATAATTAGATAAAGTAAAACAACAATTTTTAAGGTAGAACCATCGCGTGAGTCAAATACAACATCCTTAGTAATTGATTTTGTTTTGTTTAATTTGAAAGCTGCAAGACAAATAATTAGCATTTGTTTATTTGTTTTGCAGTCTTTAAAAGTATTTATTAAGCGGTAAACTATAGCAACAAGTAAAAAGAAGGTATTTTTACTTCATGAAGTTTACAATCTTATAGTAACAACAAATTGGTAGAACGTTGACAAAAAGTTTTGTGTAAACATTATTGCGGCTTTAGTAGTTTCAACTGTCAATAAATGCTTCCAGGTTGATCGATTTGGTGCTTTACAACAAAAATATTATTCCAATATAACACTTTTTTGCTTCTTTGTTTACTTACAGTAGTGTCAACTTAACCCAAAGCTAAAACCGACTGTTAACTACGAAAATTCTCTAATTTTTGCTTAGTTTCCGTTTGTATCTCATGAAACGTAAGACGGTATGCTAAAAGAATTACCGAATCAATATACAATGGTTATATTGCAATAAAAATAAGCAATATTTTAAAAATGTGACTAATTACGTAAATTTTTTGGGTGGCCCGTTTTCTCTGACGCGCAGTGTATAAACTCACAATTTATTATTATGAAATATATATTTGAAAGAACAGCACATTAAAAAATACATATTATTTTGTTTTGATTGTATTTAATTAAGTAATCAAGTTTATTGTTTTTTTCTTCTTCTTTAATTAAATTAATTAAACTAATATTAAAACTTGAGAGGATATTGTTAATTTTCTCTTTGCATGTATTATTTATTAATCGTTTAAATAAAGATGAGATTTCATACTGGATAGAAAAAGGTCCGTCAAAATGTCAGCACTCAAATGGCAACATTTGAAAAATCAAAGAAACGTTTTGCAAACCAAGACAGATATTGCTCAAAAAGCTTGTTCTATTCTAAACCGGCAAATGATAAAAAATATTGCAGAGAATGGTTAGTATATTTGCCAGCAACTGGTCGTGTATACTGTTTTGTGTGTAAACTATTTTTAAATTCTTCTACACCATTATCAGCCGATGGATTTTTTGATTGGCGCAACACCTATATAGTTCAAAGTCATGAAAACTCGGTAAACCATAGAACAGCTTCGGTAACATATCTTACAAGAAAACGTGGCTCATCAATTGACTGCCAACTAGCAGAACAAATAAGTAACAAACGGCAGTACTGGATAAATGTTCTTTAACGAGTTGTGGCAGTCATAATTATTAGGGCAGAGCGTGGTTTACTTTTCAGAGAAGGTAAGGATTCATTTGGTTCTCCTCACAATGGCAATTTTCTTGAATTACTCAAACTTATAGCAAAATTTGATCCTTTTCTAGCAAGTCATATATAAAAAAAGTGGGAATAAAAGATCAGGTGTCACATCTTATCTTTCTAAAACAATATGTGATGTTAGTAAGTGTCGAGGCCAGCCATATGATAATGCTGCCAATATGTCTGGCAAATACAAGGGTATGCAAGAAATAACATTAAAGACTAATAAGTATGCTAGTTATATTCCATGTGCTGGTCATTCCCTGAATCTTGTTGGTAAAGCAGTAGTTGACCGTTGTTTAGATGCAGTAAACTTTTTTGAAATTTGATACGCGCCCCTTTAGCACTGTGTTCTTAACAGAACTAGATGTAAAGCTTCACACAACCAAAATAATAACAAACACAAATAATAAGACTCACAGGTTTGAAAAAAGAATAAACAAAAGAATATACATATACAGAGCAAGTAATCATAACGAGGGCTACCGTAATTGCTCATTAAAATTCAAATTGATCAGTCTCAAGGTTGGTAACTTAGACCTATGCTCTGAACAGTGAAGTGAGCAAACAAGATGGATGATGTTTGTTTTATTTACAATAAATTCAATAAACTAGTAAAAGTGTCTTAAGTGACTGTGAATGTGAATAAACAATTCGGGATTAAAAATTGTAAGTAAATTAATCAACTGATTACTGAGCTCTTCGTGCGAGATCAGATTTCCTTATTGATTAATTAGTTTGTATTTGCAGGTTAATGATATGGAATAAGGAAGGAATTATGGAATTAATTAACATCCACAAGAATGAATGATTATAAAAAACAGGACAAGTGTGGTAAATTCAGTATCGTTCAACAATTTTTCATTTACATTAACAGAATAATCTATAAATTAATAATAAAATAATAGTTTGACTAAATTAACCTTGTCATCAAGCTACTATTTAAATCAACCATCATATTAATTGTATTAATCATTATAGACACCCCAGCGGCCCTGCCAAGATGGGCAACCCAACAAACGTAGCAACCACACAGGAGGCCGATCTCAAAAGATAAGTAAATATAATCATTAATTCATATTTAAAAATTGTTTTATGTCTGGAATCAACTTGGACCGTGACAAATTGTTGAATAAATATATAATTTCCTTTCTTCATGATTCTTCAAAAATGATTCAAAAGTTCCAAAGTCTTTGTCAAAGACTAGATAGATGGGAAGCACATTCAATAGCCACAAGTGCAATACTTGATAGTTATGATGGAATAATTTCTACATTGCATCAACTGTATATTGATACTACATAGAAAGGCAAAACAAAAAATCAAGCTATTTATTTATTTATTTATTTATTCAATTGCCTTTCTACCTTTCGGTGTAAGGCGTACATTTTATTAACTTGTGTAATAATATTCGCGCCATTTCTTACCATCCTTGGCTATCTCTTTTATTTCTTCCCAAGTGTTTCCTTTTCTTGTAGCCTCTTCCTTTATTGCGCTGTTCCATTCTTTTATGGGTCTTCCTTTTTTTTTCCTGTATATATGAAACAAGAGTATGTTTTATATATTTTCTTGGTGTTCCCTTTTCCACTCATTCTTCTGATATGGCCATACCATCTCATTTGTCCAGTATTAATTTCTTGTATTGGTTTAATTTGTAGATTCATCCTGTATGTCTCGTTCCTTATTTTATCTTTTCTTGTTTTGTTTTCGATCTTTCAAAGAAATCTCATCTCCATTGCATTTATTCTTTCTATTTGTTTTCCTGTCATTGTCCATGTTTTGCTACTATATGTTAATGTTGGTCTTATTACTTTTTTAATTATTTCTGTTTTTGTAGTTTTTAATTGTTCTTTTCTGTTGAAAAATGTGATTTTTAACATGTTATATAATTTTGCTGTTTTTTCTATTTTGCCATCTATCTCTTTGTCTAATTTTCCGTTGCTTTATTATTGTACCTAGGTATCTGTATTGTTCAATCTGTTCTATTATTTTTCCTTTTATTCTTATTTCGTGATTCAGTTTTTCGCTCGAAATGATCATGGTCTTTGTTTTTTCATAGTTTATTTTTATGTTTATGTTCTTTAGTTGCTCTTCTATTATTTCCATGTTGTGTTGAAGCTCTTCTTCTGTCTCTGCAATCACTGTCATATCGTCTGCAAATAGCAATTCTGCTATTTTCGTTATTTCCATCTGCCAATGTCCTATTTTTAGGATTTTCATTTTTTTTCTTTGCTTGTTTTATTGCTTTATCTAGCACAATTGAGAAAATCAATGCGCTTAGCACACACCCTTGCTTAACCCCTTCTTCGTTTGGAATTCTTTCGATTCCTCGTTGTTCATTCTCACTATGTTTCTGTTTTCTGTGTACATGTTTTTAATTACGTTTATTATTTTTTTCTTAATTCCTCTCTCTTCTAGTTCTCTCCATATATCATCTCTCTTGATCCTATTAAATGCTTTTTCGAGGTCAACAAAGCATACGTGCATTACTCGATTCTTTTTTATCATCTTCTCACTAAGTTGTCTTATTATAAATATTAGATCCTGCGTGCTTCTTCCTCTTCTAAATCCACATTGGTTGTCCTCTATTGTCGATTCTAATTTGTCCCTCATCCTTTTTTCTAGAATTCTTGTAAATATCTTGCTCGGTATGCTTGTCAGCGTAATTCCTCTATAGTTTTCACATTTCCTTTTATCTCCCTTTTTATGAATTGGTAGAATTATTCTTTTATTCCATTCCCTTAGCGTTTTCCCATTTTATATTATATCATTTATTAGTTCTATTATTTGTGCAATTCCCTCTTCTCCCATGATTTTTTCCTGGAGCTTTTCCGTTTTTTAATTTATATTTTTGTTTACTATTTTTGTGGTTCCACAGCTCTCTTTTGCAGCTTCTAGAATAATTCGTTTAAATGTTTTCCATTTTCCTTCTATGCACATTCTTTATTCTTTCTCTTTGAATTTTTTTTTTGTAGAATCTCTTGATATGTCGCTTGTATTTGTTCTTCTTTAAGTTTGTATGTTTTTATCTTTATTTTAACTTTTTTCTTTCTTTTGTCTGGTTTAACTTTTGTTTTCCATTTAATGTCCATTCGTAGTAAATGATGGTCGCTTCCTTTTTCCGCTTGTCTTGATACTCTTACATGTTTTATCTTGTTCCAGTTGTTTTTGTTTACTAGGTAGTAGTCAATGATTGATTTTTCGTTTCTGGTTGGTTATGTTCTTGTGTATTTGTGAATTTCTTTGTGTTTGAATTTGGTGTTTGTTATTACGAGATTGTTTTCGATGCATAGTTGAATAATTCTTTCTCCGTTGTTGTTTTTCATTTCTTCTCCTTATTTTCCCATTGCTTCTTCTATTCTGTTGTTTTGGTTTCCTACTCTCCCATTTAGGTCTCCTAGTATCGTTATGTTTTCTGATCCATCGTCTATTTCTTGTTGTACTTTGCTATAGAAGCTGTCTTTTTCTTCCTTCTTTGCGTCTTTATTTGGTCCATATGCTACTATCTTGGTTCATATTTCATCGTCTACTTGCTTCAATTCTACTGTTTCATAATTCTTTCATTTATGTATTTTTCTCTTATTGTATCTTTTATCCTTTCCGGCCCTATTATCATTCCTACTCTTCCTTTTGCTCTTTCGTTTTCCTCCACTCTTGTCCACATTAACCAATAACCTCTATGTATTCTTTTTATCCCTTGCCCTTTCTTTTTTGTTTCCGTTATTCTTAGTATTTCTATTTTTTGCTTTATCATTTCTTCAACCAGTTCAGATTCTTTGCCCATGTATCCTCTTATATTCCATGTTCCTTTTCTTTCTTCTTTATTTTTCTTTTTTGTACTTTTGCTATTTATGTTCCTTTTGTTTACATCCTTTGCCGTCGTGTTCATCATCTTTCTTATACCATTTTCTCGCCGTGTATTTTTCTTTTTTTCTAACCGTTTTCCTATTAGTTTTTTGGATCTTCCACTTCTTCTAAACCTTTTATTTCTTTATTCCATCTATATTCCTCTCCGTTTATTATTAACTTACGGTAACCTATTCTTATCCTCTTGCCATTCGATTTTTCTTCTCTTGCTATGTCTCTAATTTCTTTTTGTATGTATCTTTTTTCATGAGTTAGGTCATTGACAATGTAAAATCTGGCCCTTTTTAAATTTCTTATCGCTTTCATTATTTGTTGATTTGTTTTCCATGTTCCGGCTTCGACTCTTATTACTTGTTTTTCTTCATGTATTAGCTGAGCTTTTCCTATTTTGACTTGTATCTGAAGTTTTTTTTTCAAGAAGTTATGCCTGTTATTATAATGTTATTTCTTTTTTCTGTCTTTCTTCTTTTTCAGCTTTTTTTTCTAGATTTTCAATTTTTTGTATTTTCTGTACTTTTTCTTGCTCCCACTTCATATCTTTATCTTTCATTTCTTTCTTAAGCTCTCTAATCTCTTCTTTTAGTTCCTTAGTGTTTTTGCCATCTCTTTCATTAATTCCTTGAACATGCTTTTTAGTTCCTCCATTTCCGCCGTTTCCTTTCATATATTTGTATTTATTTTGTCTTTTCGGTGTGTTTCATACTTGGTTTTTTTTAAATTTATTTTTCTTATTTCGGTTAATTCCGCACACTGTGGCAACGTCGTAATTTCCGCTGTACAAAGTACAAAGGTGTGATTTTCTTTTATTTATTAGTTATGTTTTTATTTGATTATTTATATTTATTTTATTTTATACTTATCTATTGTTAATTTTATTCCTTTCTATTTGTTATTATAATTTATTTTGTTGTTTTTCTCATTTTATTATAATATATACTATTTATTATAATAATATATAATGTTTTGCTTTATTTGTATTGGAGACGGTTTTTATCCGTTGCTGTTAGAGAGCGATGTTGATAATGCCGCAGCTGTTATCGATGGCACTCCTGCCTTTTTCTAACGCGCGTCGCTCGCTGTATACTCGTCTTCCTTTCACACTGACATCCACCTTTATATGTTGGAGATTGTTTATTCGTCTATCACTTTAACACTTTTACACTTTTTCGTTATATTTGTGAGCATTTTACTTATGTTACTTCATATTTTATTTTATTCAATAGCTTAATTCCTTTTTGCCCAGCCTACTGAGAACAAAAACATGGTTTTATGGCTTTTGCGGCTTATAGACAGGGTATAGACTTGAAATGTCAGATTTGGATTCTACGGAAAATTTCTGATTGATTTCATTAGTAAATTTATTTTTAAAAAGTTAAAATTGCGGTTTTTAAACAAAAAATGCGATTAAGTTAAAAAACGTAAAAAAAAATTAAAGAAATCGTAGAATTTTTTTTATATACAATTAAATATTGATTTGCGATGATTAAGTTTTTAACAAAAAAGAAATATCAAAAACAACAAAAACAGAAATTGTAAAAAAAGTAATCAGACCAACATTATCATATAGTAGCGAAACATGGACGATGACAGAAAAACAAATAGAAAGAATAAATGCTATGGAGATGACATTTCTTAGGAAGATTGAGAACAAAACAAGAAAAGATAAAATAAGGAACGAGACATATAGGACGAATTTAAATATAAAACCAATACAAGAAAAAATTATTGAAGGTCAAATGAGATGGTATGGACATATCAGAAGAATGAGTGAAGAAAGAAATACTAAGAAAATTTATGAGACAAGAGTAACAGGAGAACAAAAAAGAGGAAGACCCAGAAAAGAATGGAACAGCGCAATAAAGGAAGAAGCTACAAGAAAAGGAAACACGTGGGAAGAAATAAAAGAGATAGCCAAGGATAGGAAGAAATGGAGAAAATATTACACAAACTAATAATGTATACGCCTGACACCGAAAGGTAAAAAAGGCAATTGAATAAATAAATAAATAAAAAAGTTTTTAAAAAGGTTTATTTTTATAATTCGCAACATGCGACTACAATTGTATGGATATAATTCTAAACTAAACTAATATTCGTAATAACAAAGTATTTATACTAAGAGAAAAGATAATTCAGCATTCCTAATGATTGCGACATTTCTAGGTATTAAGATTATAATATCAGCAATAGCGCTGATCAAGCATGCACATGCACGTTACATAATTGTGGCGGTATTGTTTATGTAATGAAATTATAAAGGGTGAATGACATATAACTCCTCCCCTCTTAAATTCTGGCAGCGCCAGGAAGGTGAAGATTGTAGCTTGGGGTGTCTTCCATTTGTTGTGGTGGAAGGGTAGTTTTCTTTTTCTTATACCATTTTAGTAAGGTGTAACCAAATACGCTGATGAATATTGTGTACAAGATGGTGGTCCAGATACTTGGAATAAGGAATTGTGTAGTTTCTTCAGGGAACGGCAATTGTTGTATTACTTGGATTGCTGGAACGCCTTGTAGGTTTAAATTTTTTAACTTGATATCGAAGTCATTGAACTTAGTTTTCGGTATCTTCATTTCTTGGTTGCTTATAATGGTTGGGCTTCCAATAGTATGTTCTTGGAAGGAAAGTTCTTGGTTTCGAAATTGTAGAGTGCATGTTCCTTGAGTTATTAAGTAGATTCCAATAAGATTTGTTGTTTCTGTTTCTCGTTGACATTTTAATTGGATGTCTTCTTTCGTTGGAAAAACGGCGAGATATTGATTTATAGTGGGAATAAGTTCTAGGTGGTTTCTTGATATTTCCAATCTTGTATACTGGCATTTGCTGCTATTTCCCTTTAGGATTATGTGTTTTTCACACTCGGCATTTTGGGTGGTGAGCAAGTAGTTACCACACTGGTAATATTTATTACCACTAGTACATAATTGATTTAGAGGCCTTATTTTGTTATCGTTTTCGGACTTAAGCAAATATTTAACGTCTGGTATAATCGTTACGAATTTAGATTCATCTTTTGTAGGAATTGGATGTAGGTAATAAAGTTCAAATTTGTGTTCATAATTTATAGGGATGGATAGAAGGTAATTAATTTTTGTGGATTCAATTTTACAGTTTATTGTAATTATTGATTCAAAATCTAGCATATTTTCGAGTTTTAGTTCAAATGGGAATTCTTCATTATAATATTTTGAAATTCTCTCAAGTTCTAGAAACAAGTCATTTGGCTTTATAATACTTGGATGCAGTGTCTTTAACCTACAAAATGATATTGAAATTTCTACGTCTTGCAATATATTCAAAATTGTTGTATATAGAATAGTATGCTGATTGAATAAATCTTTTATAAAAAGTATATTTTGATGTTGCATTTCACCTTTCAGAATCTCAACTGATTGTAAAATCCTTGATTTTAATAATAATTCATTGTGCTCTATGCTTTGTAGAGACTCGTTAAATTTTTTAATAATTTGGTTGTTCAAACTGTATTTCAGTTTCAATTGGTTTTCAATAAATTTTTGGTTTGTTTGCAAGTGATTCAGGATTTCTTCTATCCGTTCTCCATCATTGGAGTCTAAGTTTCCGGTGATAGTTTTAATGATTGTTCCGAACCCATTAATCAATCCTCTTTTGCTTTTAGTATTTCTCTCCGCATGAATTTTTACATTATTGATTTTCTCGATTATGACATTTTGAATATAGTTAATTATTTTAATATAGTTATCAAATTCGTGTAGATAATCGTTTGGAATAGATGAGTTTAAGATTTGAAATTGGTAATCTAGACTTGTCAATTCTTTGTATAGTGGTTTTAGATCATAGTAGTGAACGAAGGTATGTTCGGTTTTTTGTAATTTTGCAGGTCCCAGGTTTATTGGGAGTATTCCAAGATTCCTTGTAATATTTTTAATTTCTACACCCTGCGTTAGCGTGATGAAGATGACCCTGGAAGTGAATCATCAATATTAGATATATTGTGGTAGACATGTATCGTAATATTTGAAGCTTTGAAAATGTATTGGAGAATATTTTTAACTTTTTCATAGTTTAAACGATCTAGTCCACACCTTAAACGAGGTATTGCTAATTTAGTGATATGGTTTAAAGTACAAAATTCCTTTAAATTGACCAGTGTCTTAAATAAATCTAAATAGGTGGGTTTTTCATTATATTTATTTTTTGTAATCAAGTAAAGTATGTATCGATCGTTATCCTTTAAATAGCAAAGTGAATATTTCTTTGGGTTTTGTGCTTTAAGTATTTCAACTTTTCCGAATCTGGTTTTGAAATCTAGTGCAATACCAGCACTCATTTCTAAGTCAGAACTCACGCAATGAGCCAGAGAAAAGTCATCAGGTGCCCAAAATAGGTTATCATTTTTTTCAGTGATATGGTTAGACACTATATTATGATGTTTAATATATTTTTGGTAGTGCTTATAATCTAGGACATTTCCTTTGGTTAGTAAACTTTTATCGATCTTTTTCGTGTTACTTATTTTATCGATCGGTGGTCTTTTTATATTAGATAAGTGAATCTTTTCGACAGTGTTATGATGCTTAGCATCTATTTGTGCTGTTTTCAATTTGGGATTCACTGATACGAGTTTCTCAATTTTATATTTGTTTTTTGTTTTAGCTTGTTTTTGTTTATTTTAGATGAATACTTTTTCAGGTAAATTGGGCAAATCTTCTCGAGTTTTGTTTCGTTTATTTATCACAGTTTCTTTATTTTGTTGAATGTTTTCGTTAATTGATTTGTATAGTAACTTCATCTTGTCTCGATGGTTCAAAACGTAATTATTTAATAAACGTTTTTTAATGTCAATATTAAAAGGACAGTTTGTGTCTAGGTGTCCTGACATTACTTCGCACGGTTTAAGTTTTGTTACGGAGTGAATGGAATTGTTATAGGCAAGAATTGCGTAAATTATTTTAATTTCTATAAGTTCCTTTTTATATAATGTTTGATTGTTCAGCAAACGAACATGTTCAACTATTGTAGAATGTACTCGTTCGACCATTCCATTTGAGTCTGGATGTTGCGAGCTGATGAAGTGTAACGTTATCCCGTGCAATTCTAGTAATTCTTTAACGACGGTGTTTTTGAATTCTAAATGGTTATCGGAGATTACCTGCTCAGGTATACCATGATGTGTAAAATTTTTTATTAATTTGTTTGCAATCTCTATTGCTTGTTGCGAGTCTAATTTGTAAAGTTGAGTGTATTTAGAAAACGAGTCAATAATAGTGAGGAATTTAACACCCTCTAACCCGATTGTATCGATATGCACGATTTCGAAAGGTTTTGTTGCTGTTGGGGTTAGATTATATTTTAATCTCAAAGGTTTTCTGTCATATTTGCTGACATGGCAAAGTTCGCATTGATTTGTAAAATTTTGTATTATACGTCGTTGATCTGGCCAATAGTAATTCCTCTTAATCTGCGCTTCTGTCTCGTCGATGCCGCGATGGTTTGATTTTCCCTCGTGGTACATTCTAATAGTTTCAGTAATTTGTTCTTCTGTTTCAACATCTTTTATGAATTGTGTACAATTTACTAATGAAATTAATGAGTTTTTGAAATGGTTTTGAAGGGTAGGTAGCACAGAATTTTTCATAAATTGGTCCTTCAAAATATAAATAATATTTTACTTTTGGAACGATATATTCTTTTATTAAGGATATAACATCCTGGTCAAAATTTGATTTGGATAGTTGTACATAAATCCGCATTTTCTTTTTATTGAATAATGACATTATTTTCGGTCTTGAAGGGGCATAATTTACCTCAGAGATAATGATTTGATTGTTTCCAAAATTAACTGGTTTTTCGGTGATTGATATATTAAATATTGGGTTTTCAATATTTGAATGTATTGTTTCGTCATCATTAATTTCTGCACCGTCCAGTTTGCCAAAATAATCGCTCAAGTCTCCTAGTTCAACTATAAGAGATTCATTAGTCTGATATATGATATTTGGGTCGTCAACTAGAGGTTCATTTAATTGATTAGAATAATTTACAGTATTGTTAAATTCATCGTTTACATTGAGTTCGATTCGAGAGAGAGCATCCGCATTTTTATTTAGGATGCCCTTTTTATATATGATTGTATAATCATATTCAGCTAGTTTCAAGCGCCATCTTATTAATTTGGAATTAGGTTCTTTAATTGACATCAGCCATTGAAGGGGTTTATGATCGCTGACGATTTGGAATGTTCTTCCAAACAAATACGGCCTGAAGTATTTGACGGCCCAGACAATTGCAAGAAGCTCCTTCTCGATTGTTGAGTAGTTAATTTCTGATTCGTTCAGCGTTCTGCTTGCATACGCTATTGGCAAGTCAGAGCCTATTTTTCCTTGGGATAAAATGGCGCCAATGGCGTAGTTACTAGCGTCCGTTGTTAAATTAAAAGTTTTTGAAAAATCGGGATATTGGAGCAAAGGCTCATTAATTAGTAGTTTACATAAATTGAAACAGTTTTTATATTCAGGGTTATCTATATTGATAACAGCATCCTTTTTTAGGCATTTAGTTAGCGGCTTTGTTAATCTAGCAAAGTCCTTAATGAATTTTCTATAATACCCTAGAAGTCCAAGGAATCCTTTTATCTGTTTTGTAGTCTTGGGAATCGGGTAATTTTGTATTGTTATAATTTTATCAGGATTGGGCCTAACACCATCAGGTGTTATAATATGCCCTAGGTACGCTACTTCCTTTCGTAAAAATTCCGACTTATCAAGTTGGATTTTTAGGTTGGCATCTCGTAATCGATCAAAAACGTTTCTTAGTCTTTCTATGTGCTCCTGCAAGCTTGTGCTAAAAATTATGATATCGTCTAGATAAACTAGACATTTTTTATTTTGAACGCCACGTAAAATGTTATCCATGACTCTTTGGAATGTGGCTGGCGCATTTTTCAACCCAAATGGCATTCTTAAAAATTCGAAATGGCCATTTTCGGTATTGAATGCGGTTTTAGCAATGTCTTTTTCTGC
Organism: Tachinus rufipes; assembly: GCA_963932245.1. Lineage (NCBI taxonomy): Eukaryota > Metazoa > Arthropoda > Insecta > Coleoptera > Staphylinidae > Tachinus > Tachinus rufipes. Next base: position 58,316,909 of record OZ010747.1, read on the forward strand.
CATTTCGATTTGGTGAAACCCCGATGCTAAGTCGAGGGTTGTAAAGTACTGGCAGCGGCCTAATTTATCGAGCAGATCAGTAATATTCGGAAGTGGATATCGATCACCTATCGATTTTTCATTTAACTTCCTATAATCAATTACGACACGCCATTTACGTTTACCTGAGGCGTCAATCTTTTTTGGCACAACCCATATGGGCGATGACCATGGGCTATATGATGGCCTAATTATTTTTTGGTCAAGCATATCTTGAACCTGATTTTGGACTTCAATCCTATGAATTTCAGGATACCTGTACGATTTGGTGTATACGGGTAATTCATCCGTCGTTTTGATTTCGTGTTTTATCTTATTTGTGAATGTTAATTGTTTATTATTTATGTGAAAAATATCTGAATATTCTTTAATTAGTTTTAGTATAACTTCCCTTTCTTCTTCGTTCATATGCTCTGAACGAATATTGGAAGTATCGAATTGAAATTTTTCGTAGTTTAAATTATTTAAGTTTGCATCCATAGTCCAATCGTATTCATCGATCTTTTCGACTATAAAGGGATTTTTTATCTTAACATTCATATCCACTTCTAGTGGGTTAATAATAGTGCATAGTGCTTTATGATTAATTACGCGTGTCGCGCATTCTGGGATTTCCACTTTATTTACTTTCATGTGCGGAATAATTACATCGCCATTTTTTACATTTTTTATTTCAACCTCAATCACTTGTTCGGACCTGGCAAGTATTACTGTGCAATTCATACTTTGGGTCACTTGAACCTTGTGATGGTTGAGTTTTATTTTGCAATTAGGAACTGTTAATAAATCGTGCTCCAAATCAATAGTTGCTTTTGATATTTTCAAATTATCGAATCCTAACAGGATGTCGAAATTAGAGTGGAAATCGAATAAGTGAAACCTCATTTTTAAGGGTTTTTTAAAATTGAATAATCCATTTAATGATATCAATGTACTATATTTTTCAGTAGAGGTGCCATGTGCAGTGGCAACTTGGAATGGGTCACTTTTAATGTGACTTTTAAAAAACTTATTGGCTATTAATGGATTAACAAATGATCTTGAACTACCTGTGTCGATTAATATTTTTAAATTATGAATGGGTTCGATTATATAAGGTAGTTGGTTGGCTTGCATTATTAGTTAAGCTCATTAATTCGATTGTTCGTCCGGGGCTGTCGCGTCTAAAAAATCATTTCCCTGTTCGAATGATTGTTCATCCATGTTATATAACTGTCCAGGAATAAAATTCCTATTTTGGTTTGGGCGGAATCCGTTGCCTTGCGGGTTTACCGTATTATTAGTGGAAATTGACATGGGGGTTGGCCTGTTAAAATTTTGAGAATTATTCCCATTATTTCTGTTTAAGTTATTATTGTTATTATTCCAACGCGGATTAGGGAAGTTGTTATTATGCATACGGGGATTAGAATGATTCCTGTTAGCATTAAAATTGGGCCACGAGTTATTAAAATTCGGCCTTGATTGATAGTTATTAAATCTGGGCTGAAATATCGGACCGTTCGGACGTTGTTGTTGTTGTGTTTTTACCTTATCATTTTTATTAGTATTATTTTCGTATTGGAAATCATTTGTTAACATATTTAATGCGGCATTTAGGTCCGCTGGGTTTTTTACCCGCATTTGTGCACCTATTGGTTCTTTTAAACCGCGTAGTAAAACGCGCAACGCATAGTTTCTAAAATAATGAATTAAATAGTGTCGATTAGCTGCGTCGACAATGTGATTTGATACATAAGAGATTTGCAGGTTTTGCAATTTATTATAGAAATCAAAAGGCGATTCATTAAAAGATTGTTTTAGCAACGTTATTTCTTGCGTTAAACTGTAATGATCCCTCTTATCACCATAAGCACTTAGTAAAGCGTTTTTTAGATCTAACCAGTTTGAGATAATGCTCGATGAAATGTTAATTGCAGCCTCGCCTTTTATCTTGGCGAGTATGCTCGACATTAGATACTCATTTTGGAAATCAGTTACATCCGCAATATTATAGAACTTATTAACCAATTTCTCGCTTATTTCTATGAAACGTGACAACAATTCAGCCTCTCCTTTGAATTCGGGGAGCATCTTAATATACTCCGCTTTTAATACGGGTAATGGGATAGCCATTTTGACTGTATTATTAACAATGTTACGGTGTCTAGGGGAACGGGATCGGGATCGATTATTATTTTGAATTGGTGGTTGAGAATCTAAATCCGTTGAATTATTTTCGTTATTCATAAAAAACGCGAAACCTCTAAAAAAATATTTTGTACTCACATGCTCAATGTTTTTGTGGTAATCCTATCCATTTAGCTCGATATTCCTTCGGGACTGCCTGGAACGGTGTGCTTTGCTTCACTCGTTGAAGGATGTTCTTGATGCTTAAAGAGTCCTCCCAAGTTTGTTATGCACCCACAATATTTTTTTTATTTTGGAACTCTGTCAATTGTTAATACAAACGAAAAGGTGGTATACGGACACCTTCACTCAGAGTATCCTACCGACTGCGCCATTTAAATATTGATTTGCGATGATTAAGTTTTTAAAAAGGTTTATTTTTATAATTCGCAACATGCGACTACAATTGTATGGATATAATTCTAAACTAAATTAATATTCGTAATAACAAAGTATTTATACTAAGAGAAAAGATAATTCAGCATTCCTAATGATTGCGACATTTCTAGGTATTAAGATTATAATATCAGCAATAGCGCTGATCAAGCATGCACATGCACGTTACATAATTGTGGCGGTATTGTTTATGTAATGAAATTATAAAGGGTGAATGACATATAACTTACATATACCGTTCAAAGAACTACTAATAAGTTATAGAAACTAAAAAAAATACATAAGCAAGTTTCTCAATGCACCCCCCCTCCCCTAGCTCTGGTCCGTTTGAAATGGAATTGCCCATATAGGGTAATATTTAACGATCTTGTCCAATCAGCATTCCCTAATGTAGAAGCAATTTTGAGATTGTTTCATAGTATGATAGTTGCAAATCGCTCTGGAGAAAGATCTTTTTCTCAGCTGAAGAAGATAAAAATATAAGATAAGTAAAATTATGTTTCCTCAGTATCCTGTGCATAGAAAGTGACAAATTACGTAGTTTATCATTTGATGATGCCATCATTAATATAATTTTTTAATCCTTTTTACCAGAGTTTGCATTTTTAAGCTTGTTATGAATAAAAAAAAGATTTTTTATTTCACTATCTATATACTTTTTAATTGTATTTCAGTTTAACCCTCTAGGTATCCGAAAATCATGTTTGGCATTGACATAATATCTGGACTTATGAAAGAGCGCTATGTCTCAAAAAGCTTAGGGCCTTGTCAAGTCTAAATCCGGCCATGCTCTATGTCAATTTATTGTTCAATTTTCATAATTTATTTGATCTGATTAATTGCCGTCAATTTTTTATCGTTACACATAGTAATTTATTATTCAATTTTCAACACTGCCAATTGTTATTGTTTATGTTAAGAGCAAGGTTTTTAGTAGTAAATTAATTTTTTTTAGAACGTACTTTAAATGCGACTGACATACTGCAAAGTTTTTTTTTTTTAATTATTTATTATATATGTAAAGAAACTACATTATAGCATTGTCATAGAAATTGGAATTGACATTCATGTCAGTAAATTAATTTGATACTGAGTAAAGTCATTCATTGATTAATTACGTTATTAAATTGGGATAAACTCCAGATAATTAACTTTAATGTCGTTTCTTTATTTACAGGTAACAAGCTTTGTATAAATATTACTTTTAAAAGAATTAAATATAATCTTTTTTTTACAGAGAAACAATTAAATTTATTTATTTTGGTGTCACCTTCCCATATTTGATAGACGCATTATATATACATATTTAAATTTTATTTTATATTATTATAAAATGGTTATTCCAGCAAAGCCGCCATCCATCTGTAGAATGATTCGGGGGGGCTGATATTGGAAAATTCTTTAATTTCAATTTCAACTTATATAGTTACATATTTTTGGTTGTAACTTTTTTTGTTCTGCTGTAATTATGTTTGATTGCTTATTAAGTATTCTTTTAGTTTTGAATTGTAATATGTCTTCTATATTTAATATATTTCTTTGGGTATTTTATTGTAGTCTTATATTCCTTTGACAGCTAGACTTCGGTTCTTTGTAGTTGTTTTGTTCAGATATTAAGATCATTCTTCTCTAGTGTCGTAGGTGTGTATTTCTTTTCTTCGTTTTATTTTAAATTCTGTTTAGACTTTGCCAAGTTTAATCTTTTGAATAAAGATTATATTTTGCTGTTTAATTTTGTTTTTTATTGTTAGTTGCTGAGATATTTTATGTAGTAAGCGTTACTTTTTTCACTTGATAAATAGTTTTTTTATGTTTCCTTGTTTAGTGTTTGCCCATATTTTCGTTAGATAATTTGTTTGTGAATTGAATAATTATAAATTACTTTTTTTGTATTTATATTAATTATATTTGTAAGTTTATATAGTGCGCCAATTGCCTGTGTGTTTTTTATAGTAAGATGTTGTATGTGATTATCCCATTTTAGATTGTTGTTTGTTGTTAGTCCTAGATATTTTGTATTCATTACTTCTTTTATGTTTACGTTGTTAATTTGTATGGTAATATTGGTATTTCTTTTTATACGTGTTATTAACATGTAATTTGATTTATTTTCATTAAAGGTTAGTAAGTTATTGTAGTACCAGTGATTTATTTGATCTAAATCTTTTTGCATTTCTTTTGGAGTTTTAATTTATTTTTATCGCTATGTATTAGGCATGTATCGTCAGCGTATATACAGGAGATAAGTCTCCTTGTTTTATTCTAAAATCACTGAACGATTGTGTACTTAGTACGTTGTTAATTTTTGTTTGTTGATATCTTGTTTTTAATAAAGTTGATAATTGTAATTCTTTACCTTTTACTCCTATTTGCTCTAGTTTTTCTGTTAATTTTGTTTTGGATATTGTGTCAAAAGCTTTCTTCATATCGATTCTTTTTGTAGTTCCAGACTATTTTGAATGTTGTGTATTAGATCTATAGCTGCAGATTCAGTTCCAGTGTATTTTTGAAACGCGTATTGCCTTTCATGTATAATTTTGTGATGTCCAATGTGCTTAAGTAGTCTGTTGTATATTATGCTATTTAATATTTTAGCTATTGTGGATACTAAGGCTATCGGTCTGTAGTTTTCTGAAAGTTTTTTATTTCCATTTTTGTGAATTGGTTTTATGATAGTGTTTTTTAAACATTCTGGATATTTGCTCTTTCATGGTTATATTTTTCAGTTTGGTCAAGATTGGTGTGGTTTCTTTTTTCATTAGTTTGACTATTTCTGTTGTTATTTTATCTTTTTTTTTCTGATGAGTTGTTTCTTCAAAAATTGCATTTATTTTAATTTTCCTTTGAAGAGTATTTATTGTTGGTATTTGACGGTTGTTTAGTTGTTGTTGTGCAAGTTTTTTTCAATTATTTGAAATTTTTTGGATTTTATTAGTATGGTTCCATCTTCCTTCATCATTTCAGCAATCATTCTTTTTTCGTTTTTTATTGGTTGATTTATTTCATTATAAGTTGTTTTTTAAGTTTTGGTAAAAACATTTTTTTCTTTTTGCTACTTTTTTGTCTTCTTCTTTTTTTCACTTTTTAATAGTTTTGTTTTAATATATTATTTTGTTGGTTTTGTGTATACCGTTTATATAGTTCGTTTCGTCTTTTAATGTTTTCAATTATTTCTGTATTTATCCATTGGTTGCCTTCTTTATACTTAAAAATAGTTTTTTTTTGTATTGGATTCTATAATATTTGTTAGCGTCTTTGTTTCATGTTTCAAAAGTATTTATTTCAGTTTGAGTAATTTTGTTTTTGAATGTTTTTTTTATGTTATCATAGTTTGTTTTATATTTTGTTATTGTTGTATATGTATTTTTATTAATGTTCAAAGTTGATATTATGGCATTATGATCTGAATATGATATATAACCGACTTGAATTGTTTTCATTAGTATTGGTTGATTTGTAACTACGTGATCAATAATCGATTTTTTATTATTTTTGCTGTTTTGCGTGTTATCGTTTTTGTTCATTATTTTGTATCCTTGTTCGCTTATAATCATTTTGTAGTCTCTTGTTTTACTGGTATCTGCGGCTAAATTAATGTTTATGTCTCCTATAACTATATGGTTTTTCTTGTGTTTAGTATATCATTTTCGAGTACGTTTAGTAATATTAAATATATTTTGTGTTCTATTAGATATACGGTTATTAGTTCAATTGCGTTTATTGTTTTATTTTAAATTAGTTTGTATTTAATGTTGTTTTTTACATACGTGTTTATGCCTCCAGCTCTACGTTTTCTCGAGTTTTGTATGCTGGTGTAGTTTTTTAGTTGGTAGTAATCTTCCTGTTCTTCGTAAAGCAATGTTTCTGCTATAGTTATTATAGATGTGGTATTATATAGTTTTGGCACAATTTCAAGTCTGTTTATTTTTTCTTCAGGCTTCTAATGTTATGATAATATATAGTTAGAAGATCCAAAATGTTGATACTATGTTGGATAAGTTATTATATAATTATTTAATCAGTTTTTGATTGAATTTGTGTTATTTTATCTATGTCAGTTTTCCTCACAAATATCTTTCTATATTTTGCCCATGCGTATTTATATTGCTTTGATTTTTGCAATTGCCAAGCTTCATAGTATAGTTTGTTATTATACTTTGTTAGCTCTTCGTCTATATAGATATTATTTTTTTTATTTTCTTTTTATCCACTTTCTTCAATTTTTATCGATTTTATATCCTTTCTTTTTTCTATTATTTGTTTTTTATCTCTTCATTTTTTAGTTTTACTATTATATCGCCTGATTTTTTATCTATTGATTTTCGAAAGCAGTCTATTATATCATCCTTATGAAGTTCAATTCCTATTCCTTTAGTTACATTTGTAATGATTTCTTTTATATTTTCATTTTTTTTCATTAATGTCTTGTATATCGATTCCTTTTATTCTAATATTGTTTTTAATTTGATCCTTTTCAATATCATTTAATTTCACCTCCATTATATTTAATTTACTTTGCAAGTGTTGGTTTTCTTTTTTTACGTGTTTAATATCTTCTTTTATTTCTTTATTTTCTTTTAATATATCATCGAATTTGGATGACATAAATTCAATTGAGTTTTTTAAATCACTTATAGTTTTCGCTAATTCTTCCAGTGTATATGCTTTTTCTCGTGACTTAGCGTGCCTAGTTTGTTATCCCATATTGTATGTTATTTAAAATATATAAAATATTTTAAAAAGATTGTGGTCGCCGAGATACGAACCTGCGTAGATATTACTGCCGCAATATGTCTTTATGGTGTGTACCGTTTGGCTAGCGTGGCTTGGTAGTAGGACGTTGTTGTTGTATTCCTTTGATATTTAAAATATGTTTTAGGTAGATTAGGTACTTTATTTTGTTTTTAATATTATAACTTACAAATTATTATTACTATATGTACTTTGTTTTAAATGGTTGTCCGTCGCTTCCTTCCGGCTATCTTTATTGATATCGGACCTTCCAGAAGTCTCCTTCTATTTCTGAATTATTGTTAGCTATTTATTTGTATTTCGTAGTTTATAATTTTACTGAGACACAAATCAATTTACTTCACTTCACTTTTTTTTAGAAAAGTAAATTTAGCTTTATTTAGCATCTAAGCACACTCCTAAAAAGGTTGTGTTACGCATATTGTCATCAACTTGTTTCAATGAAAATATGAGAATGAAAAACCATGAAGTAATGAACCTAAAAGAAAGAAAACTTATTATTAAACAAGATCGGCGAAACGGCAACATTTAAATACCCAAATAGCAACAAGGTAAAAAACTTTTTTATAAATACTCCTACATTTATTTTTAAAGTTATACAATGACATATTACAAGTGATTACATTATACTAATAAAATGATTCAATCATTTTTATAAAAATAAATATTTGAGTAAAATATCAGTGGTAATAATAGTCAGGGATTGATCCGAGATTCAGAATTAATTCTCGGATTGACCGAAAATGCGTCCAATAGTCGATATATCGATATAATCCTAGATTCACGAATCCGAGATTGCAAATAAACCTTTCTCAAACAATCTTGCCTCTACCCAAGATTAATCCTGGATCCTGGATTGTTGACATTTTTTGTTGGTTAAGTGTTAATATTGATAAACTGTGATTGTTACGTTATTTTTAATAGTTCAAGTTCAAGTTTATTGTGTTGTTTAAAAAATACATTTTATTACACTCGTCATAGACAATAATAATATAAAATAACATAAAAATAAAACATGGATTGGTAATAAATTAAAAAACTTGTAGCATCACGTTTCGGCCGTAGAAGCTGCCGGCTGGTTTCCTAAAACAAATAAAGTATATATTATAATTTAAGATAGGCAACCGAGGTAGCTGTTGGAAGTTATTAGGGATGTATCGTAGGCAACCCAACATACACTATGGTTAATCCGGTAGCCGGACATTGAGGATTGTGTTATGAATATTTATATTTGTACGCACACTAATTAAGTCAGTGTGGGGGTGTTACATGTTAGTTGCTATATGTTCTAATTAACTTTTGTTAGTAATGGTTAACGTTTAAAAGAATGTTTGACACTTACCATGTGAGTTGATCCCGACGTATCATTTCGGCTATTTCTACCTCTGTGGGCCTTTTCTTGTGGTGTATTCTGAAATAAGAAATTATTAATATATATGTGGGACTATAATGGTGTGATTATTACAAGGATATAGGTGGAATTATGTGATGTTAGTATTGGCGGTTACGAGTAGGGTTATTTTCTCTCGGAGTAAGATTGAAACTAGTTTTTGAGTTAATTTTAGGGATAAATGTTGTTAGATCTTACTCGAGAAGTGGCTTTATTTGCTACGTAGGGAATGGGAGGAATGTTTTAAGGGATTTTACGATTGAATGTTTTGTTTATTATTGGTTGGAGGTTATGTGGATTGGGAGAGTACAGGATGGATTGATTGAGTACTGGAAACTTACGAATGGTGATATTCTAAGATCTCCCGTAATGTTACAGATACTATTATGATGGTACTTACTTGAATTTTAATTAATCCTAATGTTGACATCTGTCACTGTCACCTACTATGTTGTTTACACTTGGCACTTTCGGGAACATGTCATAATTCACGGTTGGCAACACTGATTATTGGTTCAGGGTGTTCATGTAAAACTTTAACATGGAGGTTCTTTCTCATCCGGTGCTCGAAGTAGTCGAAGTGTGGTGGTGTGTTTGCTGGTTATTGAATACCGACAGGAGGGTGTAACCACAGCCGTCTCTACTTACAAGCCGTGCTCATAGAAACTTGGCAACGCCGCCGATGGGCTGTCGATTTGTATTAAATACATGGGAAAGTGGTAGGAAGAGTGTAATTAAAGTGTTTTGAATTCAAATATAAAGGTAAGTCTAGCAAATATTTATAATATGTTCATAGGAAAAATGTCATACTACTTATTTTCTTGCTTTATAAGTCAATATCAATGTTTTTAATTTAAATAAAGCTGGTGTTTTGATTTTGTTCGTTTTTAGGTTATGTGATTAAAACCAGTGTAAAGTCAATATTAATTAGCAAATACACACTTAAATAATGATTAAAAGCATTAAATTAATAATTTAAATAAAGTAATTTAATTCTATTGTCTGTTGTGCAAATAATAACATATACTTTTTATTTTAGATGCCTCGAAAATGTTGTGTACCTAATTGCAAATCCAATTATAATTCTACAATCTAAATAACCGGATTAATTAGTACATTTTCTTTCCCTAAAAATGAAGATCTAAAAAGAAAGTGGATTCATGCAATTCCGAGGAAGGACTGGGTCCCTTTCAAAACTAATGCGGTTTGTGCGAACCACTTTGAAGAATCTGATATTCTTCGCTTCGAGAAACTTTTGGAGCCTGATGGAACCTACACCCAGGTAATTTGTAATATTCTTATTTGCCATAACATTTGTGGGAACATATATATTTTTATTATATTAAATGTAATTCCTGATTGTGTATAAATACATTACATCATAAAGTTAAAGATTTTGTTCCAAATATAATATGTGCTGTTTGATTTAGGTAAATTTAACGTTTCCGAAGCTAGTGGCAAATGCAATTCCATGCATTTTTCTAAATTTGCCAAATTATTTATCGAAAGAGAAGATAGCCAAACGGAAAGATCCAGCAGAAAGACAGACAAATGTAATAAAACGGCAGGCTGAAATAATTGAAAAATTTTTACAGGGAGATATAATAAAGGATTTTGAAGATTTAACTCAACAAATTGGTAAGAATGGTACATTAAATAATTGATTAAAATTAATGATGCTGGCTTGTTTTTATATGTGCTTAATATTGATCTGTCTGCTACTATAAATATTGAAAACAGCATACATATCAGTAAAACAATGCATGTTAAAGTTTTTTTAAAAGAAAATGAGTTATCGTCTCATGATTTATGCTGGCTTCTTCCTTCTAATTTAAAATTAACAAAATGGTCTCAAATTCAAAATTTAGTTTCACGGTATAAATCCTCATAAGAACCATTCTGTTCAATCCGTAGAGCCTTTTTTTAAAAAAAGGTTTGCACTTTTTAAATTTAGCAACGGTATTTACAACACCTTTCATCTTCAATGAATATATCTCCTTCTGATAATTCAAGTAATACTAATTATCTTTTAAAAATTTCAAAGTCTTTAAAAAATATTGATAGAGTTGTTGTTCTTTTAATAGATGAGATATATATTAGTAATCGCTTAGATTACAAAGCACAAAATATTATTGGCATTGCTCATAATAATAACGAAATTGCAAAAACCGTTTTAAGTTTTATGATATGTTCAGCTTTTGGAAATTTTTCTGAAATTGTAAAATTATTACCGGTTCTTAATATAACAGAGGAAGAAATGATACCACTCACTAAAAATGTAATTGATTACGTACAAAGTAGTAGTTTTGAAGTTTTATGTATAATCTCGGATAACCATGCAATCAATCGAATGATGTTTAAGAAATTATCGCTAAATGGAAATAATAAATATTTTATTAATGAAAAAAATCATGATCAAAAATTTTTTTTAAACTATGATTTTGTGCACATTTTTAAGAACGTCAAAAATAATTGGATTAATTTAAAAAATATTGATCAAACTTTTGTCTACCCAGATTTTGAAACTAGTAAAATTAGATATGCTAAATTTCAAGAATTACGCAACGTTTATCAAATGGAAAAAAAAACAATATTGTCAAAAAAGCATTTAAATTAAATTATAAAACAGTATTTCCATCTTCACTTGAAAGACAAAAGGTTCCTTTAGCAGATAATATCTTTCATCATTCAACGATTGCTGCTCTTAGAGACTACGAATTTTTAGACACTGTACATTTTTTAGAAATCATTAAGAAGTGGTGGGATATTGTCAACAACAATGACAAATAAAGCTTAATGATTGGTGCAAACCTTTTGAAAATATTGATGATGAGAGAATAAAATTTTTACATCAATTTGTAGTTTGGCTGGAAAAATGGCAATCGGTTGAGAATAACAACGCGTTTCTAACATTACCAACGTACAATGCAATACGTCAAAGTACTTTAAATATAATTGAAATAATTAAATATTCATTTGACAAATACTCGCCGAAGTATATTTTAATAGGTAAATTCACAACTGAAAAATTAGAAAAGAGATTTGGGATGTATAGGCAACTATCTGGTTGCAATTATAATGTTTCTTTTGATGACATAATTGGTGCTGAAAAAAAAATTCGCTTAAAACATATCTTCAGACACATTCAAGGCAATTTCTCATTTTCAAAAATTGATTCAGAATTAAAAGTATTTTCAGATGTTGATATTTTAGAAAATATTAACTATAGTGAAAAAGAATTAGATATAACAGAATTTTTACAAATTTTGGATAGTAACTATTTAGAGAATTGTCAGGTTGATGATTCAGCAAAAACCTATGTCTGTGGCTACGCTGCTCATTGCGTGTCAAAAAAATTAAATTGCAATATTTGTGTTTCATTAATAACCGAGGGTAAAGGGAGTTTTACAGATAATGAATATTTCAATTATTTACAAAGGAATGGTTTGTCAATAGCTACAACTTCTGTAAAAAAATTATTTTATCATATGTATTGCATATTTGAATATATAATTAATAACAAAAATTTAGATAATAACTTTTTAAAAAAATCTAAGCAGAAACATATTCTATGTAATCTCACTGTGCAACATAATTATGTAATAGATTATACTGAAATATGCCAGTGTGGAAAAGAATATTTTGTTTTATATAATATGATACTATCTATTTTTTCTAATATTATTTTAAACAATTATGTTAAACAAAAAAATAATGCAAAACAAGAAAATATCAATATTTTGAATAAAAATAAGGCCGGTAACAAAGTTAAAGTTAATAAGCAAGTCTGTTTAGATGAAAATAATAATAAAAAAAAAGAGAAAACTTGCTACTTTTACAAAATAGTTTATTTAATTATTTTTTAAATTTATAAAATTTATTTTGACAATATTCAAATTTCTACTAATAAATTTGAATATTGTCAAAATAAACGGATCAATATATTTTATATTTACATAAAGAAACTTTCTTCCAGCTATTTATTATTAAATAGTATTTAAAACAAACCTGTACATGTACGTGATAATTCATATCTGTGATTAGGAGGAGTTTAGCTGTAAAATGCATGTAGTGATTAGTAGTTTTTGTTGTCAACCAAAAAAATGAATACAGTCTATAAACTTTAGCAATCAAATCAGTTACAATTTTAAGATTTTGCAGAATTATTCAAGTATATTTAAGCACGTTTTAATACTTTTAATTTATAGTTTTGATTTTTAACTTAATCAAAGTTTAATCATTTTTATTCATTTTAATATTGAGTTTTTTAACAATACATATTCTAGTCTTATTTACCAAATAGCATCTTACAGTCAAACACCTCATTTATTTATTGTCTGTTTTGTATTATATTACATATGTACATATTTTCTATATCTGTGATAACTAATATTTTTTTTTTATATAGTAACTACTGAAGGGTGTAGAAACAAAACTTGCTGTTGCATCCACTATTTGTAATAATTACTTAAATACCGGATCATATTGTTTTTCAAATACGTTATTACATTCAAATTGCATATTTAAAACATGATTTTGTAGCAAAACTCTCTATATCAAATGTCACATTAGTTTTTATCATTTTTCTCAAATTTATTTGTATGGACTAAGCAATTTTTGCTTCTACAAGGCTCAACTGTGATCTGTGATTTTTATATAATATTATTATATTTTTATATTAAAATGCACTTTTGCATTTTATGAACTTTCAGGTAATTCTATAATCGGTGGGGTTTAGTCGGTAGGCGCTCTTCATAATGTCTCACACACCTAGAAATTTAGTCAATTAGCTAGTAGTTTAATCTGCTCTAATATAAATTACTTGCTACTTGACAAAATTGGTAGACATGTGTGAACAAGGCATATGAAAGTGAATCCGACACTTTCAGTCTTTAGAAGGAATACCTAAAAAAAAAAATACAATTTTTAGGAGTATAATTTTTAATTATAATTTTTTATTAACGGTGATTTTTATTGTCAATTTTGTATTTATAATTATGTGTTTTATTATTTATATAAGGTCTGTTCCAACCTACGATTTGGGCAGTTTGCAAACCGTTCAAACTATGCACACAAACAAATTACTGTGTATAAAATATTGCCTAAGAATGACAAATATTTGTTTGTGTGCACAGTTTTGACGGTTTGCAAACTGTCCAAATCGTAGATTGGAACAGACCTATTATGTGTTTTATTATTCATATCTGTGGTTACTATTATAATTTACATTTATTCATTTGTCAGAAATTATAATTTTTATATAGATATGTTCTGTTATTAATAATATGATAATATGATCAATTTTGTGTTTTATTATTTATAATCTGTGTTGTTTATTATAATTTATATTTATTTATTTTTCAGAAATTATATTTTTTATATAGATATGTTCTGTTATTAATAATATTAATTATTATTATAATTTACATTCATTTATAGTTCTTAAAAATATAGATATATACTGTGATTATTGCCAATTTTATATTTGTGTGTTTTATTATTCCTATGTGTGGTTATTATTTACATTTTCAGGAATTTGTTTTGTATAAGGTAGGTAAATTACATTTAACATATATTTAAATCTTAATATTAATGGATACCAAAGTTTTATTATATTTTTATGTTTTGTAATAACTATTTGATTTATATTAGTACAATTTACATTTATTTTATTTATTGTTTACGTTTGTTTTTCCGATCTGTGTAGCGAGTTCTCCCGTTCGGTTTATGAGCCTATGAGCCCACCTATGGGACCGAATGCGACGTTGCCAAGCGTATCAGCACGGCTTGTAAGTAGAGACGGCTGTGGTTACACCACAGCCTTCTCTACTTACAAGCCGTGGTTACACCACAGCCTTCTCTACTTACAAGCCGTGCTGATACGCTTGGCAACGTCGCATTCGGTCCCATAGGTGGGCCCGGCCTACGTGCGGTTCGAACGGGAGAACTCGCTACACAAAATAACAAACGAAAATTATTAAATTAAATAAATGTAAATTTTAATAATATAAATCAAACTGTAATTAAAAAACATATAAAAATGAAAATAAAACTCTGGAATCAATAAATATGAAGTTATAACTGTATATATGTAAAATGTAATTACACTTACCTATAACAAAATATTATATAAAAATGATAATTTCTGAAAAATCTAAATTATAAGAACCACAGATATGATTAATAATACACACAAATACAAAATTGGCAATAATAATCACAGACTTTATTAACAAAATATGCATTACATAAAAATTATAATTTATAATAATAACAGGTGATATAAATAATAAAACACAAATACAAAATTGGTAAAATTTTGTCAAGTAGCAAGTAATTTAATCGAGAGTAGTCAACTAAATTACTCGCTAATTGACTAGTTTGTTAAACTTCATATATACATAATAATAAAATGCAAAATGAGTAATAATATAAATTACAGACCAAAGTTGAGTCTTATAAATTACATATAAAGAGCCAACAAATAAATAAAGTTTTAGCTGTAATTTGCTGTTATTCGATAAACCAGCCAAAAAATTAAAAAGCATTGTTATCGCACAATACATTTTTTTATAATAAAAGCTTTAGCGACTAAACATATGCTTGCAAATTGATATTTACAGTAAGTTATTTTTAAATTAGCAACATGTTAATTACTTTTATATCAGTAAAGGAAACTGCTATATTAATAATTAACGGCATACAAAACCATCGCAACGAAAATAACTTACTTACGTACAATAAATATGTTTCCTGTTTTCTATATTAAAAAACATCACTGGCACTAATTTATAATTATATTTTTACAACACTACTATAACTTATGATAATAACTACAGTCCGTTAGAGAAATTTTCTCTTCACAGGCTTTATTGATTTCAAAAAGTTTAAACAAAATATCACTTGTTTTTAAATACTTCGCACAAGCACTATATTATTAAAAGTCCATTGGTTTGTTTATATTGAACTAGTGCACTTTGTTCTTCATGTTGTAGAAATAAAAAACTACGGGATCCACTTGTCTCCAGTGTATACATCTTCTTGGCATCTAAAATAAAATAAAAGTACATGTTATTATATGCACAACAGACAATAAAATTAAATCACTTTATTTAAATTATTTAAATACAGCATTTAACTATTATTTAAGTGTGTATTTATTAATTAATATTGACATTAAACTGGTTTTAATCACATAACCTAAAAACAAACTAAACCAAAACACCAGCTTTATTTAAATTAAAAACATTGATATTGACTTATAAAGCAAGAAAATAAGTAGTATGACATTTTTCCTATGCACATATTATAAATATTTCTTAGACTTACCTTTATATTTGAATTCAAAACACTTTAATAACACTCTTCCTACCACTTTCCCATGTATTTCAATACAAACTGATAGCCCACTTTCAGTGTTGCCAAGTTTCTATGAGCACGGCTTGTAAATAGAGACGGCTGTGGTGTAACCTCACGGCTTGTGGCCATTTTATGGTATGTACCAGTGATTATATGATGGATTAAGTGCTATATGGAAAGCACCCGCTAATTATTGGAGCGGAAAATTAATCCTACCGCTGTGCGGATTTTTCACCACCCACACCTCGTGGCAAATGTTATATGGGCGTCCGACGAAGCTCAACTTGGAATATATGTGTATATATACATAACCGGATAGAGGCTATCGAATTGCTCCTACTCAATCTCAGGTAATAAATCCACCTCCGTAATATTAATTAAGTGTGACTGTTGTGTAGTAATTGCACGTGTGGTTTTAGGTTTTCTTTCTTACCTTTAAGCTTTTCTATTTTTGTTGGTCATTGAGACTACATGTTGGTGTCATCAAGATGGGGTTCCGGCTCTAAGGACTCGATATTGGACATTCTAGCCATATACCGAGGTATTCCGTCGGAACAGTCATCACTTGGACGAAATATATTTGGGAGTTCGGATGCCAAGGAGAACGTTCTGGAGCTGAGGATCATCGCTGGAAGTCAAGGCTTGAAATTTCGATTTTATATGTTTCCTTAACTCTTTAAATATTTATGTTGTGCTTCACACTAACTTATCATGCGTCACATGATATTTATAGATGATATTTTAAACCTTTTTTTTGTAAGAAGGTATTATTGTGTATTGTAAACCTCGTGCAAGGGGCTTCGTTGCCTGCTTAAAAGTCTCAAATTTATGAATTAACGGAAATCGGGGTCGCTCGTAGCGCTACGCGTTTCACCGCTTTTACCTCGTCATTCGCGGGCCAAAAGGCCATATTTTTTATAAACTTGCATGTCCGGTTATTCGTTACTTGTGATACCTTGGGCGTATGTCCCAAACAAAACGTACTTATATGTTCGATGTTTAATGTTTTTCTTTTTTTTGGTAATGATTAAATATAGAGTGTGTGCCACACTTTTCAAAACAGACCATTGACTTTCGTTTAATTTATACTTTTGTTCTCTTGGGGAGGGATTTATAGGAACAAGTGGGTTCGAGCTTTTCCCACGGAGACCGGTATCACCGAGAGTCCTCGATAGTAACAAGCTCGTGGCGCTCACAATTATACCCGCCCGTCTTCACTGAGCCGGCAGGCACTCTCTCGGTTGACCATACCACCCTAGCTCCCTCATCCTCACCTAAGAAGTGAGAAATTACGTCACAAACTTTAAACCGTAAAAGCGTGTACCTGTTTGGGATTTGCAAAGTCGATTTGTTTGCGCTCTCAAATCGTTTTTATGTCTGGTATCATATGCGTGCATTTGATAATTTGCAATAAAGTAATTGTTTTTGTGAACATACAACAAGCATTCCAATATATATATAAACATGGTAGAGTTAAAATTTCCAGTTTTTTAAAGCTATCTTTGCAGTTTTCTCGGTATCCCACACTAGCGACAATTCTTACAGCTCTTCTTTGCAGAGCAAAAACTCTATGCCGTATTGCAGAATGTCCCCATATTATAAGACCGTATTGCAAATACGGCTGACACAAACCAAAATAAGCAGTTCTCACAGCTGTAGAGTTTATGAAAGCAGCAAGATTGAAAAGTAAGAATACATGCTTACTTAAAATGTTAGCCACGTAATTCCCATGTTGATGCCAAATTTAACTCTCTATCAAGATAAAAACCTAAAAATTTTGATGAAGTAGTATGCAATAATTCTTCATCGACTTTCTTATTAGTAAACGCCATTGATATAGTCTTACTAACATGTAAACAAATTTTATTTGCAGTAAACCACTCTTTAGCATTTACTTCTGCATCTTTAGCCTTTTGTGATGCTGTGATTAGATTTTTAGCTTTTACTGATATAGTCGTGTCATCAGCAAAGAGCACCTCTTCAATGTGATATGGAAAATCATTGACGTAGATTAAAAATAATAGAGGACCTAATATGGAGCCCTGAGGTACCCCGTGCAAAAAAATCTTGAAAGTCTGATACTTTGTCATTGATTTTTACACACTGTTTTCTATTAGACAGATAAGACATTAATAATCTGCAGCTTAATGGCATAAAGTTGTAAGAATACAGCTTTCGTAACATAATACTGTGCGACACCGAGTCAAATGCTTTGCTTAAATCTAAAAAAGTACCCATCGAATAGAGACCTTTTTCAAAACAATCAATAGTTTCTTCTATGAAGTCTAACACGGCTCACGTTGTAGACATACCTTTACGAAATCCGTATTGACACTTCGAGATAATGTTATTTTCTTCAAAATATTGAGAAATTTGATTTTTCAACACTTTTTCAAAAACCTTTGCAAATATTGGTAGTAGTGAAATAGGACGATAATTGTCAGGCAAGTTTTTATCTCCTTTTTTAAATATAGGTATTACCACGGACAGCTTAAGTACATCCGGAAAACATCCTATATTAATACAGTTATTGAACAAAGTTGTTAATGGTTCAATCACTATATCTTTTACGCATTTGACTACTGCAACCGGTATACCAAAATAGTCTTTACTTTTGCTGTTTGTTAAACAGTCTATTGCTGATCTAACATCCATACAACTAACAGATTTGAATGAAAAAGTTATATGTTGAGAAGGCATACGATTCATTAAGTGTATTGGATCTCTATTCGACGGTGGTAATGTATTAACAATATTTTCAGCAACATTTACAAAAAACACATTAAAATCATTAGGTTTAACATCACATTTTATATTATCACATTTTTTATCACAGTTAGAAGGACGATTCGAGTTGACTAGATTCCACAAAGCTTTCGGCTTATTGCTACAATCTGAAACGTAGTCACTATATGCTTTCATTTTAGCTTCTTTTAAAGCCAATTTGTATTGAGATTTGACTACATTGTAATACTGTTTTGTATTCGGATTTTCTGTCATTTTAAGATCGTCGCGTATTAAATTTAACAAATCACGCATTTGACGTAATTTATCATTGTACCAAATGATTTCTTTTTTTGAAGGTTTTCCTTGGTTGCATCTGCTTGGAAATGATTCGTGAAAAGCAATTAAAAAGTTGTCGATAAATATATTAAATTTTTCATTTATTTCAATATCAGCTGCCTTGGTAATATCCCAATTGACTTCACGAAGTTTGTTATAAAAATAAAATTTACCTTTTGCTGTTATCGGTCGAGTAATTTTAATTTGAACAATCTCAGGTGTATTTGTTTGCAATTTTACCTGTATACCGATAGCAAAATGATCCGACAAACCCGTGTCTACTTGTGATGTCAATAGAATACTAATATTGCTAAAAACATTGTCTATACTATTTAGTTTTCTTGTTGGAAAACTAACAGTAGAGACTAGCCCTAAACTCTGCATAATATCCCATACTTCAGTTGCTTTGCTATCATTTGTAAGAAATCTTACATTGAAATCGCCACTAATTATAATGTGCGCATTCAACGCATGTGTTCTAATTAATAAGTTATTTAAAATTTCAATAAAAACGTTAAAATCAGTGAGAGGGACACGGTACAAACATATTAAAATTAAATTAATTTTTTTTACAAATGTAGCTGATATCTCGCATACTTTTTCAACAGATAGTGCGTTTATTTGATCTAGTTTAGAACATATAAAATAGGGTTGTGCTATAATAATAGCCCCACCACGTTTGTAATTAGAACGCACATAATAAGACACTGCTTCCAAATTACATACCTTAAACATTTCAGCTTCTGATTTATTAAGCCAGTGTTCACTCATGCAGAATGCACCGTATTCAATATTTTTGTGTCTTATAAAAGCTTCAAACTCAATCAATTTATTTTTAATGGATTGGGTGTTAATTGCCAATAGATTTAAGGTGGTTGATTGTTGTTTTCTTACTTCAATTCTTTCTCCTTCGGTCTGCTGTGAAAAAAACGCTTGATAAAGTCTCCTTGTGGCCAGAAGTTGGGATTAATAACCAAGTCTCGATGTTCTATAGGAACTGACAATTTAAATGACGCATATTTATTAGGACGTCTTGCAGTTAATTCTTCACATAGTGGATTTTCTATATTTTTTGGTTTTACGTAGGTACATAATTCTTCTTTCGTCGTGTTCGGTTTTAAGCGAAAGACGTGGAAATGTGCTAATTTATTAGCGCCGCTTAAAATTATTATTGTTATTGTTTTTTTTTTTTTCTGTTTATATGTCACGAGTGTATATCCATTTTCTATGTCGCTTGCGGATTTTTTTTTTCCGGGCATATTTCTTTACCTATTTGAGTATTTTTGTTAGCTGGCTTACGTAGCTTCACATTCGTTACTTATTGATTTTCAATCAATTGACTTTGTGGTACATTTGTGTCCATCTGTTCTTTAACGGTTAAACTATGATTTTCTATTGTATAATTCGAGTCTTTTACTATAGATGTCGGAATATTATTATTTGTGTTTACTGTAATTAGTCTATTAATTAAGTCAATTTGCCTTTTTGCCCTTCAATAATATCATCTTTGCTTAATAAGAGTAATTTTAAATACCTTATTTCGTCATTATTTTCATCCTTATTGAGGTTAGTAATATTAGAAGTAGCTCCACAGCAATTAAAACTTCCATCAGTCAGAATTGTCCAGTTTTTATTTTTCTTACTGCTTAAGCAACCTCTATGGCACACATTGTTATAGGTTATGCACTTTGTAATAGAGGATTCTCTCAATATTTCGTCAGAACAGATCACACACTTTGTCATTGTTATTGTTTTTTATGACTTATTCTATAATAGTATATATTGGTATAGATAACAGTTAAAAATGGAAGCAGCTGCAATTCGCGACGATTTTTTTGATTATATTCGATATAATCAACAAAATGTGTTTGAAGTGAAAAATGTAAGATTAGCCAAAAGGTATGTACATCAATTTATAATTTAAATCGAGTTCAAATTTATTTATATTTATCATAAAAATAGATTATATATTATACACAATATAATATTTATAATAATATAACCTATAATTTTATATATAGGTACATTTGAGATGCTGAAAACCCGCTGGATTATTATGATGAAGATGAGTTCTGGAGAAGATAACGTTTTCATAAAGCTCTTGTCGTTCGGATATTGCTACCATTTGTAGCACAACAGCTAGAAAAAAGAAATAATCGTGGACTACCTTTAGCTCCGATAACCCAGTTGTTAATTTCATTGCGGTATTATGCTACAGGTAGCTTTCAGGTACAACGATCAAATTATTATTGTAAACATTAATAAAACCAGTTATTTTAGGATGTAGACTTAAGAAGAGCCAGCCAGCAGAGTGTAGGTAATATAATAAAAAGATGTTCTACTTTGTTAGCTGAGAAATGCCATGATTATGTCAAATTTCCAACTGAGATTGCAAAGCAAAGAGCAAACATTAATAAATTTTTCAACTGTGCTGGTTTTCCAACGGTCTCTGGATGCATTGATGGTACCCACATCCGAATAGTAACCCAGGAGGTGAAGATGCAGAAGTGTATCGGAACAGAACTTTTCTTTAAACATGCAGGTAGTTGCTGGATCCTCCATTGAATTTTTTGATATAGTGGTTCGTCATCCAGGTTCAAATCACGATAGTGTTATTTTTCAAAGAAGCGGTGTACGTTAAAGATTTCAGCACAACGAATTGATACGAGTTCTGTTAGGAGACAGCGCTAACCCATGTAGGCCTTATCTTCTAGCTGCAGTTTTGCGACCAGGTAATTCATCATTTTGTTAATAGATTAAAAATTATTTAATATGACAGCAACTTTTATTTTAGATAATGCCCAAGAGGAACGGTATAATAAAGCATATATCCGAACAAGAAATATTGTCTAAATATTAAATATTTATATGCAAGTAATTTGATTGTCCCTATGTTATGTGTATTTAGGTTATGTTTTTAGTTTGATTACTTGTCAGTTTTTATCGTAACGTTATATTGCACATGCGCAAACACTTTTAAAATTGTTTCCCTTACACTATTTATATATATATATAGGTAATTGGATAACGCGCAAAGATGTCACTTCAGTTGTGGAATATTAAAAAACAAACATAGCTTAACTGTTTAAAGTGCGACGTTTCGCCAATGTTTATTGGCATCCTCAGGCCTACAATACAATTATATAAATAAACATACAAACAGACATACAATTTAAAAGCAACTTACAATTATTGTAGGAAAAGCTACGGATGGGGTGATGTGCTTAATGCCCATAACCCACATGGTTAAAAAAAAATTAGGTATATATAAAGGTTATTTTTTGTGTAATTATATGTAATTATATCTCACCCACCAAGACTGGTTGTTTTTTAAATTTCTTACATCTTGCTTTAAATGTGTTATTTTTTACATAAATAGTTGTTTTAAATTTGGTTAAGTTTAATAAACGCAATATCTTTAATTTGCTATCTTTTGGTGTATTTATCAGTTTTCTCCGACGCACGGTTATCGAGTAATTAATTTTTAATTATTTTTTTTATCAATTTTCAATTAGCCGTAGTATGTACACAATCGGTGGTCAGACAAATTTTCTTTTGTACATCGATTTTATTTGTTATAAGGTATATTTTTACAAAAAATTAACAATCATAAAGTGACGGTTTGCTAATTAAGTCTAATTAATAATAACACATTTATTTTAACAAGATTTACAGAATATGGTACATAGTATATAAAAACATATAAGTAAATAAAGTAAAACAAGTCAAGTAAGGTAAGGTTATTGAATGGCGTTTTGCAAAAAATCAAAAATTCTTCAATATTATACGGTTCACAGTTTAAAATTAATTTATATAACGCACGTTTAAATGTTTTGTAGTGTGTTAAATATTTAATCTTAGCTGGAAGATTAAATAGTTTTATAGATATATAAGTAGGACTTTTTTCTGTAATATCTAGTCTATGTTTAGGGTAGTAAAATTTGTTTGATCTTGTTTTATGTTTATTTTTTTTTTTTTAACTTTCAAATTTGGCTTTATGTTTGTGATTAAATAAAAGTGTCTCATAAATGAACAATCCATATACCGTTAGAATATTGTTTTGTTTAAAATTGTTTCGGCAAGTGTTTTTTAGTGGTATATTGAATATAATTCTAATAGCCCTTTTTTGTTGTATAAACATTTTATTTATATGTGAACTACTTCCGCACAGAATAATTCCAAACGACAGAATCGATTGAAAAAACGAATAGTATATAGTTTTTAAGTGTTGTTAATCAAGTTGTTTTTTGAGAACTATCAAATAATAAATGTGATCGTGCCAATTTAATGTTTTATCAAAAATTATTCAAAAAAAAAAGACATTTGATGGTTTTAAAAACCTTGAAAGTGAAATTTCCAAATACAGCATCATCCGGAGTAATAAGTCTCAAGCGGTTTGTCTTAAAAACAGTGCAAGTTGTTTTATCAGCATTCAAAATCAACTTGTTTGTTCTTAACCAATTGTCCATTTTACTTAAGGTGGGGAAATTGTCGCATAAAACTATCGTGCAGCTTTTCTCGGAAGTTAATTAAGATAATTCATTTCCGTTTTCGGCATTATTATGAGTATAATAACAACATTTGAATAAGCTATTTTGGTAAAAATATATTAATAAATAAAAAAGTTTAGTGGTAAAAATTGTTCAATTTATTTCAAACTTAGTTCATATTAATGATATTTATATAAAAAAAATTATGCCGCAAAAATTATCACAAAATGATTATTTGTTTGCTTTAAAAGTAGCACCGAAGATGAGGATACTTATGGGTGTAAACAATAAGCCCACCGATGGCTCCGCCCATTACGTTTGGTACTGTTTTTATTACACAATTGGTAGTTTGATTTTATTGGGTGATTGTCTCCATGGGCGGTATTTTACTACAGTGCGAGTGAAGCGCTCCCGGTCCTTAAGTATATACTATCTTCCGCTATTACGTTATCAATTTCATGTATTAATACAGTAGTGTCATCTGCATAGTTAATTGTACTATGTTGACTATCTGCAAGTATATCAGCTAGTTTGCTTATATATATAATAAACAATAATGGGCCAATAATATTTCCTTTTTTTCCTTGAATTTTTTTTTGTAGTAGATTCCATTTGAACATTCTAGTAACGGTTTGACAAATATGAATTGATCCAATTTAAAGTTAAATTCCGTATACCGTATCTATCAAGTTTTGCATTTAGTATATCATGACTCACACAATCGAATGCTTTCGAAAGATCAAGAAACACTCCGCAGGGTATCTCTCTCCTCTCCAAAGCTTCCGTTATATTCTGACATAATTCTTGTACTGCTGTTTGCACATTTTGATTTTTTTAAAAACCCATGTTGATTGCTTTTGAACAATTTCAGTCTATTGAAAAAACTATTAATTTCATTGCACATCATTTTTTCAAATATTTTTGAGAAAGATTTTAAAATACTGATGGACCTGTAATTTTCCGGAGAGTTTGTATTTCCTTTTTTATGAGTAGGCTTATTACCTGCATATTTAAGTTGTTGTGGAAATATGCCATACTTTAAAGATTTATTTTTGATATATGTTAAAGAAGTTGTTATTTTACATATACATTCTTTAATTAATGAGAGTGGAATTTTATCAATACCTGCCGTGGTTTTAATTTTAAGGCTATTTGTTATATGAATTATTTCCGTTTCCGATACTTCTTCAATACAAATTGATTCTTCAGTTAAAGGTATTGTGCACTGGTAATTTAATGATGTTTCTCCTGATAATAGGTTACTGGCTATTGAAGAAAAATAATTGTTAAATTCATTTACTAATGTGTCCAAGTTGTTGTTTTCCTTAAAACTGGTACAACACTTTTTATTGTTTATATTGCTATTGGTTTTTACAATGTTCTACATTGTTTTTGTTTTATTATTCGAGTTATCAATCATACTATCATACACTTTTTGTTTTTCATTTATAAAAGCATTATTATAATCTTTATATTTTTTATAATCTGAATTAAAAAATTAAATTTATGAAAAAATTATATTTATGAAAAAATTATCCTAAACTAAAAACATCCATATACGCGTTTCGAGGTTTTACCTCTCATCAGTATGGCTTTATTTATTTAATCTTAATAATTGATTTGTAACTTACTTCGTCAACATTATTCACCACCACAATTCAAAGTGAATATTCTAAAGGGTGTATTGACTATTTATACTAACTGATTCTTTATATATTTTATACAAGAATATTTCTAGTTGATAATATAAATAAAATATCAAGAGTTTCTTTCTTAGATTGTATTATTGGAGTATTTAATTTTATATGTTTTTTAGATTTATTATTGTTTACAGTTTTTATTGGGAAACTACCATTGAAAGAATGTAAAAAGATTGATATAAATTTATTCCACATATCGTTGATCTTATGTTCTTGTATGTCGAATATTGATAACCAGTTTTCAAACGAAAGTGATTGTATAAAATGTGTTTTATTTATTTCACTGTAAATTCGTATTTTTTGTCTTTTGTTTACATGTTCTGTTTTTTAATTAAAAGCAATAGTTTGAGCTGTATGATCAGATATACCGGTATGAACAACTTCGGCGTTTATAACATCAATATTAGATATAATATTGTCTATACACGTCGATGAAGTATGAGTTATTCTTGTGGGTTTATGAATTAAAAGTCTTAAATTATAAGACTCTAGAATACTGATAAATTGCTTTTTACCATCTGTTTCTTTTAAAATATTAATGTTAAAATCTTCAGTGATAATAAAATTACTGTTCTCTTCAAATAGACGTAATAAAATATTCTCAAACACTTAAAAAAAAAAGATTTAAATCTTGATTTGGAGGGCTATAAATATTAATCACAGTTATTATTCTCCTATTAAAAAATATTTCTGCAGCAGCACATTCAATAACATCACTTACTGACTCATTTCTAATATCATTCCTAGTCTTAAATTTAAAGTCTGTTTTACAATAAATAGCAATACCACCGTGTATTCCTGGTATTCTACAAAAACACGACGTTTTGGATCTCCATTTTTTCATTTGAAATCCCTTGTATAGTTGGCAATGGATTTTTATTTGTTTTTCTAATATATTTTTTATTTTTTACTTTTATAAATGCATTAGAATCTTGAGTTTTTTCTGTCTTATTGAGTTGTATATTGTTGTCTACGTTCTCAGAAGCGAAGCATTTTTTTGTTGGAAGTTGTTCTACATATCAGTATCCTTTTTTGGTGTATTTATCAGTTTTCTCTGACGCAATTCAATTAGCCGTATTACGTACACAATCGGTGGTCAGACAAATTTTCTTTTGTAGATCGTTTTTATTTGTTGTAATTGTCATAAAATTAGCAATCTTGAAGAGACGGTTTGCTAATTAGGTCTAATTAAGTTTGTTAGTTAAGCCATTTATTACAATTATGTTATATATCACCGGATCAGAAATATAAAGAGCTATCAAATAGTGTTTTTTTTTTTTTTTTTTTGATTATTAACAACCGAGCAAATGCATTTTTAGTTAACCTAGTTTTGTTGGTGGGGTTTGTTGGTGTCTTTATATCGATAAGTTATTTTTCTAAAATAACAATTTTTTACAGGTCTGCTCCAAGTTGTGAATGGATGATAAAATCTGAAAAGTAAAACTCCTGATCCTGTGTATCAATATATATTTATATTAGACTGGTTCTTAAATTTTTTGTGTGTGAATTTTTTATGGGTGCATGCTCAGAAAGTGATCTTTGTGCAAAAAAAAGTAGGCCATGCCAAATTTTAGCCCTTAAGAATTAAAAAAACACGTCGCACTGCCTTTGAAGTTTTAAAAGTAAACCCATTACCTTACTTAAAAAAGCATCATTAGAATGTTACAAATTTGACAAAATAAAAAAATACAACAAAAAAAATATAGACCCAATCCTCAAATTTTAATATTTTTTGTTCAAAATTTAATATAATGAAATTATGTAAATTAAAAAAAATATCAGGGTATATTGATGTAAAGTTTTATATGGAACCTAATTCGCAAGTACCCAATTGTTTTTTTGGGGACCCAGAGTATGCATCTCACTCAAATCTGGAAGCTATGATACTTCAATCTCCAAGGGACACCAAATAAAATTCGAGGGGAACATTCGAATTATAGAAAAATATGCCTAATTTAAGTCTTAAAGTTTATTACATAATACTTACTACAAATTAAACAAAACATTTAATTTTATAGTATTTTATGGAATGAATAGAAACGCCCAAATAAAAAAGTCAAAAAATTTCCATGATTTTTGAAAAACCTTAATTTATAATCAAATAAAAAATTATTCAAAATGTTGTTTTTCGGACAAATTATCAACATGCAAAACGTACTTAACGCCATTTGATTACTTTACACGTGCCTAGAAATGCAAAAAATATTTGAGTTATGGAATAATTCGATTTGAAGAAGTTTGAGTTAGAAAAGTTTCACTGCATATTTATTTTGAAAATTCAAAGGTATCTTAAGGGCTGAAATTTGTTTTTAGAAACAGTCCGTTATGCAACAATCTGGAAAATTATCCTCCTTTGCTACCCACCACTCAACATATATTAGACGATTCAGTTTATCCGTTGATGCTATGCTTATTAAAACCTTATTGAGATAATGGTCACCTTGCACCAACGCAACTTAAATTTAATGAAGTTTTGTCACGTTAACGATCTGTTATTGAAAGAACTTTTGCATTGTTGAAAGGTGAGTAGATAGTGCAAATTTCAAATGGTTACATGATAAAAAAATTTATCATAGGTAAATGAAGATGACTTAAATATTTAGATATGTCTAGAGGAAATAAAAAAAAAAATACTATAAAACAACAATAAATATTTGACATTTTACTCAGTAAATTATTAATGAAATATGTACATTTATAATAATTAATTAACTATTTGAAAAAAAATAACAATTTTATTTCTTTGAATTTAAGTAATTTTCAAAGAGTTTTAATTTTATTCTATTAATTTCATTATTTTCATCAGCCGCATTTCTGAGTTGCTTTATCTGTTCTAATGTTTCTTCTTCTATTTCTAACCGCATTTTTTGAAAGATTTCAAGACTTCGCTGCTTATTTCTTGTGTGCGTAGTTGGTGTTTCCTTGCTAGTTGCAGTAGATATTTTAAAAGTTTCAGTAACTGTTTCGGGAATGGCACTGTCAGTATAAGGAGAGGCAGTATCTGAGAGAGGCAGTGTTGGTAAGCATATATCTTCTACAACAGGAGTTACTTCTTCCGGAAAAGTTGAAACCAAGTTTACCACGTTTACAGTTCGATCAACTGAAAAAATTGACGGCATTTTTTTATAGTATTTCCAACTTATTTTTCCTTGACAAGTTTTTTTCATTGTTATTAATTTTGTTTAAGGTATGCTTCATATCACGCATTTTTTATCTAACATTTTCCAAGTAACAATATATTCCATTTTTATACATTGTGTTAAATTTCCATCCATAATTGTTTTTTTTTTTA
Organism: Tachinus rufipes; assembly: GCA_963932245.1. Classification (NCBI taxonomy): domain Eukaryota; kingdom Metazoa; phylum Arthropoda; class Insecta; order Coleoptera; family Staphylinidae; genus Tachinus; species Tachinus rufipes. Next base: position 58,345,559 of record OZ010747.1, read on the forward strand.
CGGTTGAGTTTCGAAAACTTTCAAATTTATTTTCGTATTCTTCTAGCAACAATAAAGTTGCTTTGTTGTTCCAGGTACAGCTTTCTTCATTTGTGTTATTATTTTCTACAATTTTATGAACAATATTTTCACTATCACCTTGGGAGTTTTCTAATTCTTCTAAAAATAATTAAAAATAGGATGTATATTAAAAAAATTATCTAAAACATATACATACCATTTAAACTATTTCGAATTTTCAAATAGCACCATTATTGGTATAATACGACATTTTAAATAATAATATTATAACCTATAATAAAATTTTACCGACGACTGAAATCATCAACTGTTTATAGTCAACGCACACTCAACGCTTGCGGGAACGTAATTGGTCAACTATTTACAACAGTTGTCAACAGTTGTGTTCCCTAAACGAGCTCAATACTACAATTATTTGTTAATATTTGAACTAATATCTCCAGAAAGATGCGGACCTAACAACAGCGCATTTACTTGATCAAATGTTACAGTATTGGACAGGTGCCCTATACACAAGCAAATGAAGTTTTCCACCGGAAATTTCCCGGTGTGCAAATATCTGTAAATGCTTTAAGACATTTGGTACATGAATTCGATGTTCATGGTGATGTTAAAAACGTGAAAAAAACATAAAAGATTTATGATGAAAATGATGCTGCAACAATGATGTTAGTGTTAGAATCAGTTAACAATAATCACCAACTACCTTTGAGACCAAAAACGCATCAGCTTGGTAAAATATCTAAAAGTCACGTATGTAATATTCTGTCAACAATAAATTTCACGCATTCAAACCAACATAAACTTCATGAAGGCGATGGATGATTCATACCGACTAGAACTCTCTGAACGCCGTAATTTTCACCATCACCATTTGTATATGCATTGATGTATTTACTTACTGTCTTTTACTATTAACAAATAATTTTCCGTGGCCCTCCGTATTTTATTGTTATAAAGTCTCCACAATAGACCCTGTGGAGTGAAGTGTATCCCTGTTTAATTTCCCGTTTATTAATTTGTATTTTAATACTACGACAATTTATATATAATATATCGCAATGACATCGAAAAAAATTACCGATTTGACTGTAAAAGATATAAAACTTGAGCTAGAAAAACGAGGTCTAGCAAAAACTGGGAATAAAGAACAATTATCTTCAAAATTAAAGGAAGCTATAAATTCTAGTTTTATATCATTTAATTGTGACAATAAAGCAATATGTCAAAATGATTTTAATAATGTTAACAATATATGTAAACAAACTGAAGAAAAAAGCAAGCACAGTTTCAAGAGAACAAACAAAGTAATTTTGCTGTATAATATAATTAGAGAATTAGAAAAGAGAGTTAACTTTCTGGAAATATCTTTAACAAAATTTAAAAAATCAATTAATAAGAAAAAGAAAGAAGATCAAGCAACACACATCGAAAAAAAATTACCTTTAAAGAAAAAAAAAGAAGATGAACACATTGCGAGAAATGAAACAAATATAATCGATTCAATTTCTTTTGTTAATAATAATATCATCGATAATATTGATATAAAAAGAAATCAGTGCAAACTTGCTGTGGGAGATGTTGATAAAATTAATAAAAATATTATAAATACTCAAAAGAATAGAAAGCCAAGAATATTGATTGTGGCAGACCACTTTGGACGTCATACAATTGAGTATTTTTAAAAATTTTTAGCTTTAAAGTTTCTAGTTGAAGTGTTTTTTAAACCAAACGCAAAATTTCAAGATGTAACTAGTAATGTTGAAAGCTTTGCTAAAGACTTTTCGATGATGGATTTTGTAGTTATTATTGCTGGTAGTAGTGACGCTCTTACAGGCCATAATATTCCAGAAAATTATATGAACGTCTTGATAAAATCATTAGTACAAACAAATGTAATTTTTGTCAGTGTTTTAAGAAGTTTCGAGCGTCCGATAATTAATAAGTTTATAAATACTATCAACAATACCTTATTTAAATTTGTTAGAGTTAATAAATTGAATCAAAATATAGCTCTTGTCGATTTTAACAAATTAATTTCTCAAGAAAATGTAATTAACAATAGTATGCGTTTAAATAAGAGAGGTATTATTAAGTTAGTGAGTAAAATTGCATTGCTAAATAACAATAAATACAGTAGAGATTTTGAAAATCAAAATTATATTAATATTGGTAACTTAATTCCAATTCAGACAACAACGAAGTTTCCTAGTGTAAGCAAAACATTTAAAGTTTTTCCTGAAGTAATTTCTCCAAATACTATCATTATTAGCGACGAGTTTGAAATGAAAGATAATTGCAATGAAACAGACCTAGAAGATAGCGACAAAGAGACGTTTCCATCAATGGACATAAATGAAGATCATACTTCTTTTTTAGAAGAGCGCAAGGACTAAGAATTCTACATTTAAATTTGCAAGAAATCAACTCTAAAAAATTAGACTTAGAAATATTTTTTGAAGATAAGTTCATCGATATAGCATGTATAGGAGAGCATTGGCTTACTGTAAGTCAGATAGATTCTTTATGTTTTTCCAATTTTGTAAAAGCACATAGTTTTTGTAGATCAATATATACGCGCGGAGGTGTTATGATTATTGTTAGGAAGAATTTAAATTTTAATATTTTTGATTGTGATGTCCTACAAACCGAAAAGGTTTTTGAATACATTGGCATCAAAATACCTGAGTTAAATTTAAGCATTTTCTCAATATACAGAAGCCCAACGACAGATTTTCAACAATTCATATATTATTTTGAAGAGCTTCTGGAAAGCAATAAAAATTGTAAAAATGCAGTTTATTGTGGCGATTTTAATGTTAATTTGTTAAATTTGACAAATCAGACAAACACGTTTATATCTCTTCTGCAAAGTTTCGATCTAACTGTGACAACTAAATATCCAACGCGAATAACTGATACATCGTCTACTTGCATCGATAACATTATAATAAAAAATGGAACATTATATACAGTTAAAAATGATGGAATTTATTTCTCTGATCATAATTATATAGCAATTAGTTTAAATAATTTTAACCCCGATAAACCGACTTCTACTTACTATAAAACTATGCGATTATATAATGAAAAAAACAAATCAAATTTTTTGGATATGATTAAAGTTCTTGATTGGGACACTATTTTAGTTGGTACTACAGATAACAAAGTTGAAGGTTTTACTTGTATAACTTCTGAGTATCATAACCGTGCTTTTCCTTTAACCAAAATACGTTGTAATTCTAAAAACAAATCTTGGATTACAAAAGCAATCAAGGTATCAAGTAGAACTAAAAGACAATTATATAATCTACAAAGATCTTCAGGAAACAACGAAGTGCTGTATAACTACTACCAAACATATAGTAATGTTTTTAAAAAAGTTATACAAGCAGCAAAACGAAATAACATTGATTCGAAAATTTCTAATTCAAAAAATATCGCTAAATCAACGTGGAAAATTATTAAAGAAGAAACTAATAAAAATTATAATCATTTAAATGATAAAAAAAATTGAACTTATAATCGACGAAATTTTAATAAAAGATCAAAACAATGTTGCTAATTATTTTAATGACTTTTTTTCGAGTATTCCGTTAAGATTACAAACAACTATAGAAACTTCTAATAACTACGCATCAATAACTCAACAAGTTTTTTTCTAACTCCTGTAGATGAAATTGAAGTTTCCGAAATTGTTTTAAAACTCAATAATACTAATGCAACTGGTTTTGACGAAATACCTATCAAAATTATTAAATTTGCTATTGAATATATCAAAGCACCTCTAACTAAAATAATTAATGCTTGTTTTGAGGATGGATATTTTCCCGATATTTTTAAATTGGCAAAAATTATACCTTTGCATAAAAGTGGGTCAAAATCTAATTCAAACAATTATCGTCCAATATCAATACTTCCATGTATATCTAAAATTATTGAATTTGCTTTAAAAACAAGGATTCAAAATTATTTTTTTTTAGTAAAAATTTTTTTTCGCCATCCCAACACGAGTTTACTCCAAATAAATCAACAATAAGTGCACTATGTAAAATATCGGAATGTATTTTTTCCAAAATAAATAATGATATGTTAGTAGCAATGGTAAGTGTCGATTTATCAAAAGCCTTTGACATAATAGATCATAAGTTATTGCTAGACAAACTTAATTTTTTCGGATTTAGAGGTTCGTCGTATAATATTATAGAGTCATTTCTGTCCAACAGATATCAAGCAGTAGAGATTAAATACTTAGCTAGAGATTTCGAACAAATTAACGTAAGATCCAGATTTAACAATGTATCATGTGGGGTTCCACAAGGGTCTATACTTGGCCCTTTATTATTTAATATTTTTATTAACAATTTGCCATGTAACATCATGTGTGATACCATTATATATGCGGATGATACTACTTTTTGCATATACGCAAAGAACGTAGCCGATCTACAGTCTAATGTTGAATTGGTATTGTCACAATCATTTAAATGGTTTAGGGCAAATAAATTGTTAATAAATTTAGACTAAACCAATATACTTATTTTTTGAGAATCTTGTTTTTAGTATAGAACAAATAGTAATTAAAACTTCGGACACATTTAAATTACTTGGGTTACACTTTGACAATAAGCTTGACTGGAAAATACATCTCAATTTTTTAGTAACAAAATTAAATAGAAGTATTTATGCGTTACGAACATTAAAATCAATCTGCAATCCATCAACATTGCGAACAGTTTATTTTTCTTACTTTAATTCATTGGTTGAATATGAGTTTTAATATGGGGAAACAACAACAATTTAGCAATTACTTTAAAAAAACAAAAAAAAGCAATTAGAATTTTAGCGAGTATTGGACCACGTGATTCTTGTAGGAGCTACTTCCTTAGTTTTGGAATTCTTACTGTGCCATCTCTTTATATATATCATGCTACCAAATATGTATTTGAAAATCATCCAGATATTATTTCAAAAGATAATGTTCATAATTACCACACAAGGAATAACCTCATAAGATCAGAAATACCCAAAAATAAGTATGTAGAAAAATCATTTTACCATTTAGCCACTAAAATATTTAAACACATTCCGCAACAGATTAGAGATATTAAAATTAAAAAGCAATGTCTGAAAAAACTGAAGACGTATTTAATTAGTAAATCCTATTACATTTTATTGATGCTTTGTTAACTTTTGTATCTTTTATTGTTTATATAGTGTATACTTTTAAGATTATTTTTTCTTTTTTTTCTTTTTTTTTTGTATATATTTTTATATTTATTTTTTCTTCTGTTTTATCATTTGTTATGTATGTATTATGTATTCTACACCAACTGGTATATGAATAAAGGATTACTTACTTACTTACTTACATATCATATTCAATGACGAATCTACGTTCACAACAAATGGGATACCTTCTAGTCAAAATTGTCGCTTTTAGACACAAAATTCCACATTAGTATTTGTACAAACAGTCAGAAATTTAAGAAAGTTAACGTATAGTGTGCGTTAGCCTTCAATACAGTAATTGGTCCATTTTTCCTAGAAGGAAGGCTCAATTGGATGAAGAAAATTTGAAATTTTGAAAAAATATGATATTCCAGCAGGATGGCTGCCAGTGCATAGTGCCTTGATTGTTACAAAGGGGATAGCTAGATAAGATGGCTGTGATGGCCCCCGCGCGATTTTAGTTATGAATATTTAAATCTTGTTTGAAATTTAAAAACAAACGAGATTTGTATGCTCATCAACTTTTTTTTTACTTGTGCATAAACTGTGATAAAAAATGCGTTTTTCTAAAATTATCCAACTATTGATTTTTTTGTGTTTTTTTCCGGTTAGCCGTATTACACTTAAAACTGGAGCGTAGTATTTTTTTCGAATTATTTACAGGCCCCAAAAACTCTATGCAAACAGTCAAAAAACATGACAAAAATGAGTTTTTTAGAATTTTGTTTTTGCAAGAGTTATTATGCCTTTACAAAAATGGGCTAAATAGCATAAGTAGCCCTCTAAATCAGCTTCATTTTTTGCTTAACCGCATGTAAATATTTTCATTTGTTAGTGCGACAACAAAAAACTAAATATCCATGAAACCACAGCATGATGAAAAACTAAAGCATGAAACAAAATACTGTGGCTCACACAATCAAAAGCCTTTAAAAAATCGGTGTAAATAGAATCAATTTGTACTTTTGATTCAAAAGCTTTCAAAATATAATTTTAGTAGCACAATAAGTGCATGCTGTTCAACAATTATAATACTTTTGCACATCCATTGTATTTGTTCAGTTACAGGTTGATCAAATAATTTAAGAATGGCAGATTGAATGCATATACCTCTATAGTAAGTTATGTCTTCCTTAGCCACAGATTTAAATAAAAGCATAATGTAGCTTTGTTTACACATATCAGGAAATTTAGATTTGCTTAAGGAAGCATTAAAGAGTAGATGTAACGGCGTAGAAATGGAATAAAAGCGTTCTTTAAACATCATAGAAGGAATGACGTCTGGGCCAGTGCTGAGATTACTTTGAAGGTATTCAATACCTTTAAAAACATCAAACAAACTAATTTAAAAGTTTGAATGTGTTACGTTGTTTTGAAACTCAAACGTTGGAGCTGTATAAACTTTAGAATCGTAAAAAGATGAACAAATTTCTGCAAATTTGATGACATAATCATCCCCATTAGAGCAGATTAAGTCTTCATAATACATTGTAGACGGAAAGCCATTAGATTTTCTGGTTTTGTTGACAAATTTCCAGAAATGCTTTGGATTTGTTTGAATATTATTCTCGGTACGTACAATATACTGCTTGTAAAGGCAAGCGCTAGGATTTTTACATGAAGAGAGAATAGATTCAAACTCATTATAATCAGATAGAAGTTCTGAAGATTTAAAACATTTATGAACAAGTTTTTTTAATTTAGTAAGTGACATCAGTTCCTTGCTAAACCAAATAGGATAGTTGTTTTCACGCCACAGTTTTTTAGGTACGTAACAATCAATTGCAAAATACAAAACAGAATAAAATAAATCAACACATACATTAATATCACAGTTATAAAAAAATTAAGACCAATCAACACTCAATAAAAAAACATTGATAGCGCTAAAGTCTGCAAATTTAAAATCATTAAAAACATAGACTTTACACTTTAAAATATCACAGTTGGTATCACATTTAACATCTATCACATACGCATAGTGGTGTTGACTTGTGTTTAACAGAACATCAACAGCCATTGCCACTTTTACATCACGATCATTTGGTCATCATGTTTGTTGATCATTGATTGTTATGCATTCAATGCAGTTTAAAAATCCAAAAGAATTGGCTACTAAATATGCAGGGTAAGTTTTATTGCAAATTACACCAATTCCTAACTTATCATTTATTCACAACGCTGCAGGTAGATTATAATTTCCCAGTAGAATAAGTTTACTACTGGGATATATATATATATATCAGCTAATGATTCAACAGAGTAGCAATGGTCGGCATATTTATCAATAGCTGAACTTGGTGGTAAATATACCGCACTAATTAAATATGACACAAACTTAACAAAAACAAAAACATGTTCCACGGTTGAATACGTGGGGTGCAGTAATATGCCTTTTAGATGAGATCTAATTGCAATTAATACACCCCCACCATCTAGTTTAGCACTAGTTAATGCGGAACGATCGCATCTAAATAAATCGTAACCACGTAGTTTAAGCTCAGAATCGTCAATATCCCGGGTGAGCCAAGTTACGGTAAACACTATCAAGTGGTAACTAGAAACCGCTACGGCCAGCATTAGTTTCTTAAGTTTAGTTTTTATGCCCCCGACGTTTTGGTAGTAGATTTTGAGGCCAGAAACTGCGCTTTTATGTGATTAACTATATCACATTATTTTGTCCCACGTTTTAGTTTAGATACGTGATTGTATGCAGTGGGTACATATGCTTGCAGCTTGTCATTATTAGGGCCACTGCCAAAAATAACTTTTGCTTATGGTTGAAATAACTGGTTGAATTTAATTTTAGTTTTAACAACTGAACTAGTTAAAGATGGAAAAGCAGTCGGTTCAAGCAACAGAGTCGTTACATTAGTGGGCAACGCAATATTTGGAGCGGTTTGTTGCTCATCACGAGTTCATATTCTAAAATTACCTTGTCTTTTTCGGCAATTTTCTCTTCAAGATCGCACTTCCTCTAACACTATTTGGTGTAATACGATGTTTTCTTTGTGAAGCCTAGGTAATTCTGAATCGTCCATATCAAATAAAGTGCCACAAATGCATTTTTTATATTTTCAAGCAAAACTATTGTAAAAGACAATACCACAATTAGTGCAAGTTAAGCCAGATTGTGCTACGCTTTTGCATTTGCAAGTAGGCATGATATCAATGCAGTAATAAAATAAAACAATATCAAGTGATATAAATATTAAGGAAAATAGATAATACAGGGATACACTTCACACCGGTGCGGTCGATCACCTGGTGACTTACTCAAAACAAACACAGGTAGAAGTTATTAAATTAAAAAACGTAGGTTGTGCTACTGGTGAAAGTATTAAGCCACGGACGGCGCCGAAGTACTAGTGCGTGGATGTCTATAATTTAAGGTTAATATTTATAAATAAACATTAACAAAAATTGTACTAATGCATGTACAAAACATATAAAGTAATTAATTGCCTATATAATTACCACCAGAGTAGACAAGAACTTTAAAATTATAGACACTTATTACACACAAAACAGCACTAGTGATAAAATGAAACAATAACACAACACAGTGGTGTAGTTTTTTTACTTAATAAAACAAAATAACTTAACAGGTATAGCTATATTTGACTTATGCGATTATTGTTACTTAAAAATTACAGTTTTGATTTGATCAATTAAATTTTTATTAATTTTTTGTAGGACAGTTTAGTAACTTAATTTTTCTTTACATTCTATTATTAATTATTTTATTTTCAATAATATGTGTACATCATACTCCTTTGTGTACAACTAAAAGGTTTTTTAGTATAGAAAAGTATTGTTATGTTAATGCTGCTATAAAATATTGTAATCAATATGGGAAATGTATTGTTCAATTTTCAATTTCAATATCAACATGTACGTGGACTTTTATTCTTCAGCTGATACTAGAGCTTGTATGTAATATTAGTTTAAATGTAGTTGATACAATGTTTATAATTCAACTTATTTTATTATTTATCGTAATACCAACTGCTTTAAGTTACAATCATTTGATGTCAACATTAGAGGTAAGACATTATATTAATTAGTAAATTGAGCTCTATGTAACAATAGTTATTTAAACAGTTTGAAATCTAATTATTATTTAAAATTCCATATAATGTTTTCCAGATTTGCAATGTTTTTTAAATAACAAAAAACAAAGAATTCAAACAATAATTTAAAGTTTATTTTTAGTATTAAATAGTTTTAATAGCGTTTAAAACGACAAATTAAAGCAAACTTTATTGGATTTAAATATCAGTCAAATAAAATTTGTTAAATTTTACGTTAAATATGTAACATATTAATTCATGAAACAATAGAGTGTTGGCGGCCATGATTTTTTAAATGAGATGACACGATGCAATCTAAATAGTTACAAACAACTTATTTTTTAAATTAATTTATTAAATTTGAATAAATTAACAATAAAATTTTATTTAGTTTTTAAAATACTGAAATTATTAAAATCATTTAGCATTTTCGCTTTTGTGGTTAATAATTTTTTAAATCTATTTTCGGTTTTTTAATATTTTTAAATTTTATTTTAGAATTATAATCTGGTTACAACACAAATGTAGTTTGTTTTGGTTAAAAATATTGCTTATAGTTTTAATTATTCGATTGAAGTTGGTTTTTCAAACCTTTTATAGAGGTGGCATGAAAAATGTGTTTGTTTGTATTTATTTGATTTAAATTTAATTTCAGTTATTTTATTTATGTTTTTGTCTAAATCTAAACGTGTATTTTTCGATCACAATCAATTGTTAATCTTTATTCGACATAAAATAGGTATGATAAAAACCGTTTCAGTCATTTTTATTGTTTATCTGATTATTTTTTGTTGGTTAATAATTTGATCTGCTATTTTTTGAAAATTAATATTTTTAATCTAAAGTTTTATTGTAAGTAATTTAATTGCACATATTAATTTTTTTATATTTACACTGTTTATACACATTTTGTTTTAATTTTATTTATTTAATTATTATATTAAATATGGTTATTTTTTAAATAAATTAATAAAACTTCTTTTTTTTTTCAATAAGAATGAAGATGTTTACAACATTTTTGAATGTGCCATGAACATCTACAAAGATTTCAGCGAGCTTACAACATCTTTAGTTTTTGCTGCTAATAATACTAGGTTAACTGATGAGTTGTCAAAAGCAATATATATGAAACAAAAAATAATACACAACCCAAACGTTCAAAATTCAGATGAAGATTTAGAAGTATCTCCAGAATTTATATTTATAGTTTTGGATCAAATAAAAAAAATTCAACAATATATACCAAGTTGTGCTTACATATTTTGCCAGAATGGCCATCCCGGAGTTAATAGTTCAGCATATTATTTTATTATTTACTCAGGAAAAGAAAATATCGATGAAATTTTCAAATTAGTTGGAAATTACTTTTTGTCAAAGACAATTGTTTTGAATAAATTTGGAAATATATACAAAATGGAAAATTTCACTGATCATTGTGGACAAAACTATAGTAAAGTATTTGCAACTAAATGTGATAATATAAACATTAAAGATGTCAAATTATTTAATACGCATTCAATTCGTGATTTTAAAGGTTGCACACTATATGTGACTTCCAGAACTAAGATTCACAATCCTAATACTGTTAAGGACATTGGAAAATTTTACAATTTTATCGTTAATTTTACTAGTACTATGGGTTATAGAAAACCATTGCTTTCAAAAGGAATTGTATTCCCCATACAAGCAAAAGTGAGACACTTAGCACATACGTTTACTAAAAAAACTTTTTCATTATTTGTACCAAAAGCAAAAGACATTCCAATTTGGAAATACGTTAAATATGTATTTGATCAAAGTGTTTGGGCCGGATTAGCAATAACAAGTTTGCTGTCTATTATTGCGTATTTTAGTTTAAACAATTTATCAGAATCCAATCGATTGAGTGTAATAGATGCAATATTTGTTATTTATGCAATATTATTATTTCAAACCACAAAGATGCCTAGAAGTTTACATATAAAAATAATATTTATTTTTTGGGTGCTTACTACATTAGTAATAACTACAGCATTTTCTGGATTATATTACTCATTTTTATTTAAAAATGTTCAAGAAAAACAACTAATTAATAGTCTTCAAGATGTTGTAGATGCAGGTTTATCGGTCGTAGTCCATAAAGAATATGTGGATTTATTTTTTTCGGGAACCTCTTCCATAGATATTTATATGCAAAAAACTTATATAAATTTGCTTGATTTAATTCATAAATATAATATATTAGCAAATAATCAGTCAATTAGTGCAATGTTAGATGACATTAACAAGTATAAAAATGTAACCATATGTGATTTTGTTGGAATTCGAGGTCCATTTTATTCTATGGTCTACACAAACACTCATATGATTCCAATTGTCCATCTACATGACTATCAAATGATGCAAAAAAACAACCCTTTTGCAAATGTTGTGTTAAAAAACTATTATAGCATGTTAGAAATGGGACTTTATCAAGATTCGTTTATTAGTTCTTTTGATGTCATGAAAAAAAATGACAATGCTGTTATGCCATTGAAGTTCAAACATTTTTTACTTGCATATGGTTTTCTTCTGATTGGATTGGCAATTTCTACAGTTACATTTATTATTGAAAAAATTTGGTTTGAATGTACAAAAAAATTGAACTAATTTATACCAATTTTAGATTTATGGCAATATTTGCACAATTGCGTGTTTAGCAGCTTTTACAAATGTTAATTATTATGTGTGATTTGCAAATGTAATTTACATAAAAAATGTACGTTTTGTTTAAATACTTGTAACAAAAGTTTATTAATTAAACATAACCTTTTTTTTAGTATTTTTATATAAACTATGTTGCAGCTTTGAAGGTTGTGTTGTAAAACAGTTTAAAACGTATTAAAAGATGATAAGAAATCGTATTTTAAGTCTTGTTTAAATTGATTTAAATAATAATAATAATAATAATAATAGGTTTATTATCCAATAGTTCTACAAAAACTAATGAAAGGAAAAATTATAACTTAAATTTGATAGTACAAACAAATTATAAAAATTAAACTTAAAGATTAAAATTATAGACTATACTAACAAAAACAAAATTATATAAATGTGCCGTAGAAAGTAAAACAGATAGAATACAATCATTAGAAAATACAACAATTATAGTAAAAATAATTACATCACAGTTTCTTTCAAATAGTTTAAGAATGTTGCCCTAGATATACTAAAAATGTCAATGTGTTTACAATAGTTGTTAACATAATCACACATAGACAGCAGTAGCGAGAATTTGCAATGCAAAGTGTTCATTCTATTTATATAAAAAGTGTTTCAGTTTGCTATTAATTTGTGGAAGTTTAGTTTTTCTAATAAATCTGAATCTTCAATAGTAAAATTAATAAGCATATATATAAAGATTATTTAATTTACAATGCGCCAAGAATTCAATGATTGCATTTTAAAATCAATATTGGGGGTATCCTTGTTGGGGATATAGCTTGTGTTTTCGATAGTACAAAGCTTTCAAAAATTTTCTTGGAACTGCCTCAAGTTCTTCCATATAAGTAAGCATATTTTAACTTGCTACGAATAAATGCGTAATAGTATGTAATTAAGGCTTCTGAACCAATAAATGGCTTAGTATTTCGAAGAATGTAACTTAACATTTTATAGCACTCTTTTGTTGTACTTATATAGTCAGAGAACGTTAACGCACTATTAAAAATTACTTCTAAATCTCAAAATAATTCAACCCTATTCAAGTCATTATGATTGGTACAATAATTAAATTTACAAATAAGACGTTTGCAATTAAGTCGCAAACCAATGTTCTGAATATTTTTAAATTGGCCATTTAATATTTTCAACAATATCATTAATAAATAATAAAAACAATAGTGGCCCAAGAATAGATCCTTGGGATACACCACTATTTGAAACATAAGTACTGGTACAGTATCCCAGATATTCAACAAAGCTGGTTATGAAGGTACAAGGCTATTAAAGAGATAATGTTGTTACTTAATCCAAAACTATGCATTTGTTTAATTAATAAGTTGTACTGTACTTGATCAAAAGCCTTGGAAAAATCAGTATAGATTACATAAACTTGTTGACGATTGTCTAAGACTTCTGATACAGCATCTGTAAAGCTACACAAGTTTGTTGTAGAAATCTACTACAACATTAAACCACTAACAAATCCGTATTGCTGAGGGCATATATAATTTAATACATGATTAAAAATAACATTGTAGAGCATAGATTCAAAAATTTTTGCAACATTGTTTATTAATGAGATTGAATTGCTTATCTCTGTGGCATTTCCATTTTTAAAAACTGGAGTAATTTTAGCTGCTTTCCAGCATTTGAAAAATTTACCGGAGTATATAATTTTATTGAAAATATGCAGTAGCGGAGAGATTAAAATCGCATGATAATCTTTAACTAAAAATGCTGGAATATTATCGGGACCCATAGTAAACTTAGGTTTTAAGAACTTTCATGCCAACAAATAGTCGTTTTCAGTAAAAAAGTTTATAGATATTAATGTTTGATTAAGTATCTAAAATTTAAAATTATCAAAAGAGCAAGAGGAAAGTCAAACGACTTATTATTTTTATATAGTTTAGCTGTGATTCTGGATTTTCCTTTTCTGTTATTAATAAATGACCACATTTTTTTAGAATCTTTGGTAATGTTGGTTTCAATATTCTGAATATATAATTTAAAATCGAAGCCAATACAGCGCTTAACAACATTGCGCTGATTGGCAAACCTATATTTATTAAACTGAGATTTGTTTAAAATGTACAATTTGCAATAATTGTTTTTGCGTTTAAAGTTGTAAATAGTATTTCCACTAAACCATGTAGGATATTGCGTTTTTTAAAACAAATTTGTTTTGGGAACAGTTTAATGTGTATGTATAGAATAGCGTAAAATTTCTTGCAAGCTATCTCAGGATCAACACTTGACAAAACATCGCTCCAATCGGTTGATAGTAATAACGCATAAAGCAAATTGAAGTTAGCTTTCTTATAATTATAAACAAACTTATCCGATTTGAAACATTTATTTTGTTTTGTTTGCGGAAATTGACAATTCATTGATATTGCAGGTTGGTGAACATCTTCAGGAACAAGCAAAAACTCACTACGTTCTACATTACTGTTAATGTTAGACAACGTAATAATTAGATCTAACATTCTATTATTACTGTTTCGGATTGTATTAACTTGTTTAGCGTCATTGTAATTCATAAAATTAAGCAACGCATTTGAATTAATGCAATTTTCTAAAGGAATTTTTGATATGTTAAAATCTCCAACTATTATGTATCAATCATCAAGTAAAGAGTAATATTCTAGTTATTGAAAAATTGCAGTATACACGTTTAGCGGGGAAGACAATGGAATATATACAAGTATAAAATTGCAGTACTTAATTTTATTTATATGATACTTAATCGGCATTTTACTAGGTGATAGTGGTTACCCTTGCAGACCGTACCAGTTTTCCAGTTTTGGTACCACATACTTTATATCCGATGTTGTAAAATAGTTCTTACATTAACTATAAATTTTGTTTTAGGCAATCCGCAAAAAGAAAGATATAAAGCACGGATTTGTAAAAAAAATATAGTCAATCGTGAAAATAAATAGAAATTAATTTACAATTTTTTGTAATGGCTAAACTTACTAGAATTATCTATTGGTGTATGTGAAATATGGATGGATTCATATG
The DNA here is from genome assembly GCA_963932245.1 of Tachinus rufipes. NCBI lineage: Eukaryota > Metazoa > Arthropoda > Insecta > Coleoptera > Staphylinidae > Tachinus > Tachinus rufipes. The sequence goes on from OZ010747.1 coordinate 58,360,594, forward strand.
GATTATAATAGATACCATTAAATAACAAATAAATAAGTTTAATTAATTTTGGATCAATGTTATACAAAATGTAATTGCAAACTTACTGTTATCACTTTCCACCTGACTGGTAACTACTACATTTTGTGGGGTGAAAGTGCTATCAAAAGTGTTAGTTTTGACCTAGTGTTAATTAGGTCAATAAATGGCGAAGCATCCTTGACTAAAGCCATTACAGGGTCATCATCGATATTTTTAGGCAAACTACCTCGTCCTGTCAATAGTGTCTGATGCCTCTCCGAAGTTGATCATTTTTGTTTCCTATTGTATTTAACGCATTAACAAAAACATTTCTTACGTTACGTTAGTTATGTGTAGATATTATAAATATACACACATTACTAATGTAACATAAAAAGTGTCTCAAAAATCTATACATATATACTTATCCTCGGAAACAAGTATAAAGACATGCGACTTGTTAAAAGGGACTAGTAATGTATGCAATTTAAGGCCACTGCCATAGTTAAAGGGGTCTAGGACACTTCGGCGTCGCCATTTCGGCGCGGCCGTTTCGGCGCGGCCAATTCGGCGCCGGCCGATTGGGCGCTGGCCGATTCGGCGCCGGCCATTTCGGCGCCAAAACTTTTCAAATAAAACATAGTATATACATATATATTATAATCATAAAAATTTATTTGGTGTTTTTTACTATTTTATATTTTTAATTCTTTTAGTTAGACTATTATCCTTTATGTTTTTCAGGTTATTACCTATCATTAAAAAGTAATAATTAATTACCCATAAATTATTTGCGAGCCAAAATTATGTTTAATTATTATAACATATATTGTATATTTGACAGTTTAAATATGTACGTACATATATTATGATTTTTATGTATAATTTTTGTTTGATATGTTATGTAATTAATATGTATTTTATATTTTATTTATCATACATTATTTGTTATGTCTCATAAAACAAATCAATTTTTATTATAATGTGTATATAAATTTTTGTTTTATTTGAAAAGTTCTGGCGCCGAAACGGCCGGCGCCCAAACGGCCAGCGCCGAGGTGTCCTCGCGCCGAATCGGCCGCGCCGAACTGGCCGCGCCGAAACGGCGGCGCCGAAGTGTCCCATTCCGTAGTTAAAGTGTCAAATGTTTGTAAAATCTAAAATCATATTATTAATATAAGTTCATTGTAAAAATTAAAAGTTCAACTGTAAATCATGATAAGTAATAATTTTAAGTTTATTGTTAATTTATATTAATTTAATTCAATTTTTGCATATTGCTAGTTAAAATGTTTTACAGTTGAATGTTTGTAATAACCTGTCGCATCTTACTTTTGTTTCACATTTGTCCATAATGTTTTCAATTAGGAACTATTTCTGCTAGTTACAACATCAGGTTGCCCATTGTACTATAAAGTCAACATTTCCCATTCTTTAAATTTCTCCTGCACAGTAACAGTATCGGTTTTTTTTATTTTTTATTACTGGATGTTCCTTTATTAACATAGTCAGCAAGATCATTTCTCTCTCAGTGTAATGAGCTGCTCCTGATTTCTTACGTTACGTTTCTTACGTCAATTCAAATTTAGTAATACTTGGTATTTTACTAAAATATCACCAACAGTGGTAGGATTCAACGATACTAACCGAACCCGTGACTGTTTGATACAACGATCCGGATCAATGAATCTCGGATTCATGAATCTAGAATTAATCCGAGATTGGATTTCCGACTATTAGTACGGGCATTAGTCTCAAGCTTCTGCAGATCATACAACGAACGAGGGGGCTGTGCAGTTTATGGACCCCAAGATCTACAAGGATCACCACGTAATGACATTAATAACCTATCGGAACTATAAAGTTTTGAATGTGCGGCTGCGGAATTTATTATATCTAATAACAAATATTTAATAATATTATTATACCGAACACCTAAAAGTGTAGTAGATATATTTCTAAAAAAAATAGAAAATCTTTTAAATATCATAGTTTTTGAAAACTTAACCTACTTCATTTGCGGTGATATTAATATCGATATTAAAAATCCTACTAACAATACAACTAGTTTTTTATCCGTACTGCAGTCGTTCCAACCTAGTATTATGATTAAAGAAAGCACTAGAATAACTCCAACTTCTAGTACCTGCATTGACAACATAATTACCAACTATGATTATATCAACTTAAATCATTCAACTAGTGTGGTTCATACAGGTTTCTCAGACGACTGTGCTCAAATTTTTGATATAAATTTTACATATTATCATACTCAAAATAACACAATATTAATTCGACGTATTACCGATTGCAATCTAACACTTTTTTACAACGACTTATCGGCTGAGGACTGGAATATCATCTACAGATCGCCAAATGTAAACATTAAGCTCAAACATTTCTTTAAACACAGTTATCAGATGTTTTAACATTTATTTATTTTAATTGTTTCTAATGATCCACTTCAAAATGTTGAAATAAGTCAAAACTCATAGTAAATTTTACTTAAATAACGCAACAGTTCAATACTATAAAAATCAATTATCTTTGTTTCAGTACCTATCAACTCAATTTCATGAGTGTAAATTGATATATAATAATCTACGCAAAGAGTATAATATTCTGTTATATAAAGTTAAGAAACAGTACGTCACTAATAAAATCACTTTATTGTAGAATAAAACTAAAGCAATGTAGCAGACTGTAAATGAATTGACCGGTAAGAACAGTAAACGTATCATTTCGACTCCAGTTAATAGTGACATTGCAAACAAATTTAATGAAATTTTACTAACATGGGTGCTAATGCATTAAAGAATAGTGTAATAACTCAAACGTCTCAATATGTAAATGTTGACATTAACGACCATTCTATATTCTTTTTCCTTATAACCCCAGAAGAAATCTGCACTACCGGGCATTCGATGGCCAATAAAAATTCTGTTGGTGTGGATAGCATAACAATAACAGTAATTAAGTTATTCCCTATGACATATATTTAATGCATCACTACAGAGTTTTTCCAGAGTTTTTCAAAACCAGTGTGATCACTCTAATATATAATATAGGAGAAATTCAAAACGCAAATAGTTATAGACCAATAAATTTATTAACAAGTTTTTTCAAAAATTCTTGAAAAACTGGTTTATAATAGACTCTTGCATTTGTTTGATACTTATAAAATACTCAATGAAAACACGGTTTCATTAAAAACAAAAGTATTGATACAGCTTTATTCCAGTTCACAAGCACTATTTATCATCACTTAGAAATGCATCAAGAACCATGCGGCCTATTCCTTGCTCTGTCAAAAGCATTTAACTGTATAAACAACTTGAGTTTGTTAAGTAAATTGCAAAACTATGGAGTACGCGGTTGTGCACTTCATTGGTTTAAATCATATTTAGCAAATAGACAACAATTTGTCCACCTACACAGTGAAAATGGGTATATACAATCAAATACGCTGCCAACTACTATGGGGGTATCACAAGGTAGCATAATTGGTCCTCTATTATTTGTGATATACATAAATGATCTGCCGAACTATATACATTCTAAATTTCATAGCGCAAATATAAACATAGTAAACTACGCAGATGACACAAATGTTTTCAGTAGTAACAATGTCTTAAAAGAAATGCAAACGTGGTTTCATAGTAACAGTATGTTACGAACGAAGAAATAATCAACTTTTTTTGTTTAAATCAAAATCCAACATCAATGCAGTACATTTTAAAATGAATGGCTATCATAAGGAGTTTACATTGACAAATATCTAAAATGGCAATTTCAGGTAGATCATTTATGTACTAAACTAAACAGAACTTATTAAGGTATAAAATAAATATGGCGGCGGCTAACTTAAGTCGTTCGTTAAGTGAAAATGATTTAAACACTTCAAATTCAACAGTTATTAGTGAAGACCAACTTTGTAATCAATGCAATAAAGTTATCTTTCAAAATCATGATCAGTGTAGTGTCTGTGAGGTATGTGATCTATGTTATCATGAAGATTGTATAAAATCCGAGAAAAAAACACGGAATCAATGCGTGCAGCAAGTGCGAGAAAATGGCATGCAACGTATAAGTTTGCAAGTGTTAATCCAACTGAAAAATGAAGATCAAGTACTCAAGAAAGAATTACAACAACAACAACAACAACAAGTGGTAATTAAAAGTAGAAATAAAATTATAAATACGCTAACCCTAAAAATGGAAAACTACAAAAAAACAGTAAATAACAAATCAAATTTAAAATATACTGAACAGGAATCTGTAAATTCTCAAAGTTTGCCACCTGTGATTGAGAAGTTTATTACTCCACATAGCTCTCCTATACAAGTTGAAGGAACTAAAACAACTTACAGCAGCATTCTCTCAATTCAAGGCAGCATCCAAATAAAAGAACAAGAAGTGGAGAAAAAAAATCAAAATAAAATAAACAAGGAAAATGTGAATGTGGTCGCAGAAAATTTTATTACAATTTGTCGTAAAACAAATGAAAATAAAAATAAAAATAGAGGAATTGTCGGATCATCACAAGCCAGTAATATTAAATTTACAGGAGTAAAAAAAATACCGAAAATATGGTTTCATGTCTCCAGGTTGCCATTAGAAGTAAACGCTAATGATTTATGTAATTGTCTTAACAAAAAGCATAATCGAAATGACTTTGTTTGCAATAAATTAGCTACCCAACATCCAAATCCGACGTTTAGTTCATTCAGAGAAGGAGCGAATGCAACTCTCCTGGAATTATTAAATTACGCTAACTCATGGAATGATGGTATAATAGTCAAGCGGTTTAATTTTTTTTTCTATTTGACAAAAGCAGCAGGGTTACAGGAAAACAAAGAAAATAACAAATCATTTAATGTAATAAATCAGACCCAACAGACTTCAGCAGATGCTCAATTACCCAGTATCAGTGTGATACATCAAAATGTTCAATCGATTACACTGTAAATGAAAATGATGCATTTTTATGTAACCATAAAGCAAATATATTCCTATGTTTAACTGAACATTGGAAAAGTGAAGTCAAGTCAAGCTTCTGTAGAAATTCGGGCGAACGCGGATGCTCGGCTATTTATTGTAAAACTGATAGTGTGAAATACAAAGAGCGCAAAGATTTAAGTTGTTTTTCTGTAAAAATTGACTTTGAATGTTCAGCGGCAGAATTTATGTATGAAAATATTAAATTAGTTATATTATCTGTATATAGGACTCCCCGGGGGGGGGGGGGATACAAATTTGTTTAAACAATTTGGAATGCCTATTAGAAATTGTAAACCAAGAAAATGTCATTATTTTTATTTCTGGAGATTTTAATATTGATCTTAACATTGAGAACAAAACTAAAATCAATTTTATTTTATTATTGCTTTCTTATAATATTGTTCAAACAATATTTGAAGATACTCGCATTACGAAGACTAGCAGTATAGTATAGATAACATTTTTACAAATTTATCAGAATATGATTTTAAATCAGAAGTCATACATTCATTAATTTCAGATCATACTGCACAAAAACTTACAATTTGGATACCAACCTATAAAAATAAAACACAATATAAATATTGCAGATCTTTCACCGATATAAACATTGATATTTTTTTCAACACTTTAATGATGCAAAATTGGGACTGTATTTATAACATAGAAAACCACGATGTTAATTATCAATGGACAAAGTTTATGGAAATATTTTTATTACATTTTAATGAATCTTTTCCATTAAGATTAAAGCAAATAAGACCAACAAATCCAAAAAATACCAGCCCAGAGATACAAACTATCAAAAATAGACTAGATGCTTTATTTACAATGTAGACATAAAATGTATAATGATAAACTCACAAATAGCAACAATAAATCTAAATGTGCATGGCATATAATAAATGAAGTAACTGGCAAAAATAAACTTAAAAAATCAAATAATATGTTAGGCGTAGAAACAACAAGTAACTCGGCTTACGCACTCAATGAGCATTTCATTAATTGTGCACCAAATATTTTAAAATCGTTACCTAGTATTCCCTACACTGATAATATTAAAACTGTAAATAACACTATATACATAGCATCAGTAACAACAATGGAAGTAAGTGAAATAACAAATAATTTAAAACAGAAAATGAGTGCAGGCACCGACGAAATTCCCATAATAAAGAAATGTATTTCTTCCATCATAGAACCTCTTATATTTATAATAAATAATTCACTCATGCACGGTATATTTCCAAATCAATTAAAAGTAGCATTGGTTAGACCTATTTATAAAAAAGGAGATTGGGAGAACCTAGACAATTATAGACCTATAAGTCTATTGCCATCTTTCTCGAAAATATTCGAATCAGTTATGCACATACGTATTACAAGTTTTATGACAAGATTAAATTTGTTCAGTCCGTCACAACATGGATATCTTAAAAAAATCTACATAAACAGCTATTTTTGAATTTACAAGTACCATGAGATCAGCATTGGAGAATAAAGAAATGTGCTTAGGCATATTTCTCATTTATCCAAGGCGTTCGATAGCATAGACAATAACATCTTACTAAAAAACTATTCAAATATGGAATCAGAGGACCAGCATTTGAATGGATAAAATCATATATACAAAATCGGTATCAAAAAGTAGTCGTAAAACATCAAAATAAGCAAGCAGAATCTAACTTATTGCAAATAAACATGGGTGTTCCACAAGGAAGTTTACTAGGTCCATTATTGTTTATAATATATATGAATGATATTAACTTATCAATATTGCAGGATGGTGTCGAAATTGTAAGTTATGCAGACGATACAAACATTTTAATAAAAGCTATAAATTATCCACTTCTGTTAAAAAAGTTAACGTTGTCATGTCAAGGTGTTAATGGTTCACACAAAATCGTTTAAAACACGCCAATCTCAGTTTGAAACGCCAGCTTCTTTAACAGTACAAAACAAAACTTACACGATTGGCAAAAATGTTAAATTTCTTGGAATCTATGTAGACGAACTGCTCAAATGGAATAATCATATTATACAATTATGTGTTAAGTTAAACAGCGTGTGTTATACAATTAGAATAGCCACAACGTATTTGCACTTAGAAACAAGAAAATTAATGTACTTTGCAAACTTTTGTAGTCTACTGCAATACGGAATCATTTTCTGGGGAAGATGCGCAAATATTGAATCGTCATTCATAATTCAGAAGAAAGCAATTAGATCAATGTTAAAACTGAAATTTAATGAATCATGTAGGGGGAAATTTAAATTAGAGTGCGTTTTGTTTATGTTCAAACACAAAAATAAATTTAAAATGCATGAGTATACGCATTTGTATAATTCAAGACATTGTAATTACAAATATCCAGTATATAGACTAACGTCATCTCATACTAGTACAATATACTCATGTACACAATGTTTTAATATGCTTCCAAATAGTATAAAAATTATTGAACAATTTAATTGTTTTAAAAAAACAGTTACTAAATTTTTAATAAACTTGGAACCGTATAATTGGAACGAATTTTCTAATCATACCGAACCGTAAGATCAATTTTATGTATTATTTGTACTATATTACACTATGTACTTTATGTAATTATTTTCTTGGACGCATTTCATTTTCTGTATATTAATATTATTTATTTATTTTTGTATCAAATTATGAAATAAACATTATTATTATTATTAAATATGGCTGAAATGATAACTTGCTCTTTATCCACCAGCGTGGTTCGGAAGTCACGTATTAAGCTGTTGGTCCCATCAACCCACTTTAAACAAGTCGTAGACTTACTGTGGCAATGTAAAATAGCCGTAAAAAGCATAAATAAAAAAAAATTATTATATTATTCGATCTCTTATTAATTACGATGATTTGAATACAGCAAAAGCCCTATACTATGCAAATTTTTACTCCCATTTGGAATAATATTCTGGGGTGCACTTGGAATGCACGGAGTCAAGTTTTTGCCGTTCGGCTATTACGGAGTGGAACTTTTTTTTTTTTTTTTTTTTTTGGGTTGGGGCGGCAAAATCTTCAAAAGACTAACACAAAGTGTCGGATTCACCTTATATGAAGCGCCTACCGACTAAAATCCGCCCCGTTGAACATACCCGGGAGTGCGGCACATAACAGTAATGTAAAAAACATTTGTGCATAACCTTCCCATCGAAATATAAATGAACGCACCGTAAAATATATGTATCGTATTGCGTCTTACGACGCCAACCATATAGGCGTTACTTTAGATATGGCTCACGTTTGCCATCTTCCTCTCACTTTTTATCGTGCGAGGGTTCTTACAGCCGACAATAAAGTCGCTTGAGAGGCAGTCATCTGTTTGAAGAACTCTGCCATGTCGGAATTAATATATTTCGGAGCGGATTGCAAACGGGTTTTATTCCGCTGCTTAGCTTGCTGTGCCCGTAATTTCTTACAAACATCACAGCCAGCGAATGATGCCGTGTGTTCCCCAGCGCATAAAGCGCATTTGGGCGGCGCGTTCACGTCTTTCGTGCATTCCGCAGAATAGTGCGGACCGGCGCATTTTACACAAACGGGGTTACCGTAGCACCTAGATGCCGTGTGCCCGTAGCACTGGCATGTATGGCACTGGCTGATTTTGCCCGTGCGACGCTTTGACACAACCTTAATGGTCAGCGTAAAAAGCTCTTTGAGGTTGAAAATCTCTTGGCTTTTACCGGAATTTTCGAGCTGCACGTACAGCATCGGATATTCGACATCGAGGAGTTTATTCCCCAGCCGAGTTACAGAAAGGACGTTGAATCCCAGCGATTCAAGTTCTTTCTTAACATCTTCCTCAGAGTGAGTCTCTTTGGGGATGTTTTTTATAATCGCTTTGACGGATTTCTCGTCTCGCGTTTGAAACGTATAATAATTGGCTTTACCTGAAGCTTTCAGGAGAGCCGTCGCCGTACGGAAATCTTCCATAGCGTTCAAAGTAAAGCGGATGCCGTCGCTGATGTTTATAGCGCTGACAACTTTCACGCCGCTGTCTTTGAACGTCTTGCTCCACTTGTTAAATTCGCGTTTATCGCGAAGAACAAGAGGTGGAGGCTTTTCAACAGAACTCGAAGAGGGCGTTGAGGACGCATTATTTTTAACCGCCGGCTATGCAGATGGTTTGCGTGCCGTAACAACAGGAGTTGCGGTTTGACGGGCTGCAGAAGTAGATGGTTTCTGCGGGGATTGGGAAAGGATTTCGGAATAATTCTTACTCTTAATATTCTTTTCCATTCGTCTTTTCTTCTGTGTCGATCTCGATTCGACGAGCTGGAATGGCTGTTCCTGCACTACGGGCTGCCGAACGTCCATCTGCGATAACTCAACAGATACGTCGCGGGCATCGGTCCCGGAGGGTTGGTCCGTTTTCAATGCGTCGTCGTCGTCTGATGAGGTGTCGGAGTCAGTTTGGGGGCTTGCCTCTTGGATGCTTGCTGCAGCTGTGGCTCCTGCTCCATCTGCAACATTTCAACAAGATTTATATTGTTAGTATCAATTGCCGCCTTAATAGGCTCGCAATTGATACTAATTGACGTATCCTTGATGAGCATCTTCATAAGCTGCTCCATCGTGCCTCGCATCTGCGTGATGGTCTCTTCCAGTCCGCGGATTTTCTCGGCATGCGAAGACTGCATGGAGCGGAGGGTTTCTTCAAATCCCTGCAGTCTCGGCGTGACGAGTTCCATAGTCGAGGCCGTGAGGGCTTCCAGCACGCTTCTCGAGGAAAATCCATCGATAACTTTTTGGATGCCCTCAATAGCCCCGGCGAGCTTATCTTCTAAGTTCGATATTCTCTTGTCAAACTTGACAAAAGCGGCCTCGAACTGCTTCACTTTTACATTCATTTCGGGATGTTGTGGATCTGAAAATAAAATATTGTTAATTAAATGTGATAAATCACAAATAATTAACAATAGTTAGCGGTGCAAATTGCAATAAAAATTGCATTTATCCGTAGATGTCGCTTGCTGGCTAATTGCTGGCGGGCTCTCTATACGATGTGGACTGGTCGGCTGCTGGCAGTCGAATCAACTACGGAGTGGAACGAATGGAACAACCCTATTTACCCTACCTCGACAAGCGTGGATATAGGAGTCAAAGCTGGAGTCGGCGCAGTAATCTCATGGTATTGTGTATTGTGCACATGTGATTCTAACCTCATCTGTCAAAAAAATGGAACCTGAAACGCTTACTCCTATTATGGAAAATGGCAATTTTATATTTGAAGGGGATAAAATATTAATGGATAATAGCATTAGTAAGTAATTTCAGAATAATATTTTTATAAATTTATAATTGCTATTAATATGGGGAAATAATTAGGTAGAAATAAAGGACTCTGATCAAATTAGATAGATTTGTATAACTTGTACATTTTAAATTTGTACTTGTCTCACTCGTAAAAGAAATACATTAAATATTTAATATTATCAAAGTCTTTTATTGCCGCTTTATATTTTCTCATATAAATACTAAATGAATGTCGAATTTCAAATCAAATTTTTATTTTTAATATGTAGTAAAAGAAATTACCTTTATATTATTAAATGATAATATAAGAAATATATTAAACATCCCAAAAGAAGAGGAAAAGAATGTTGCAAAACTATGGACAGATGAAAACACTTTATTGTTGATACAAGCAATAACAGACCATGACGATGAATTTTCTCACCTCATAAAAAAAAATGTATGGGTCAAAGTGGCCAAAGTATGCCATACATTCAACAATAATATTACCGGACAAATGTGCGAAACAAAGTGGAAGGCATTGAAACGCACATACAAATCAATCAGTATTAATAACAATACTTCTGGAAACAAGAGAAGACATTGGAAATTTTATGAAGCAATCCATAAAATCATGTTTAAAAAACCAGAAATAAATCCTGTTGCTACATGTAGCTCAGTATCTGGGCTACAAATAAATAGTGGTAAGTTTTGACTTAATTAATTTTGTTATGCATTATTTTTCAAAATTGATTGTTTGTTCAATTTATTGATTTTAACATGAAAGCAACTTTATTATATTTTTATTTATGTATATCTATTTTTATTGTTTTAGATGTTTTCGAAGCTTCAACTAGTAAAGAAACTAGTGAAAAAAACGAGAGCTCCTTTTCAATAAAACGAAAACAGAGAATTAGCGATATAGATCGTAGACACAACGAAAAAATGGCCAAATTGGATAGATTTAATGATATTTTTGAGAAAATGGTAGAGAAGATGTCAAACAAAATCACATTTTCTCTATCATTTTCTTAATTGAATTGTTTTTTATTTTTTGTCAGAATGATCTCTATTTTAATGTTAGTGCATGGTGCCGTCGAAATGCACACATGTACTTGTTTTACAACTGTTTTTGTTTAACGATTAATTTTCAGTTTCTTATATTAAAATCAATTCATGGTCTTTTTAAATGACTGCATATGCAGTCCCGTCCCTATGCAACGCATTCAAAATGTCTGCATATGCATGTCTGCGGCAGTCATGAATTATTATTTTTAAGTTAAGTCATTTTATTATTGTTTGTCAGAATTGTGATTTATTTATTTATTAGTTTAGTAAAATATTTACAAACTTGTGATGTAGTTTTAGAGCACCAAAAATATTTATTGTTAAAATGTATTTAATAAAAAACATATTTTTATATTTAATATATAATAAAACTATTTATAAAATAACATATTTATATCACACTGTCCTAACGTATTAGATTTAAAATTCTCTCTCTTTTCTGAGATGCATTATTTGCAATTTGTTGCTCATCTACTATATCGTACTGATTATTGGGATTGTTATCAACCTCTTGTTGTATTTCATCATTTAAATTTACATCTAACTCGTCCAATCCATCATCTTGAAGTATGCAAACATTATGCAATATGCATGAACTTACAATTAATATTACAATAATATCTAGCCGTATAGTTTCCATAAATTTCAGCCTCCGAAATCGTCTTTTTAAATGAGCAAACGCATTTTCTATTTTCACTCTAGCTTTGTTTAAAATAATATTAAAATTGCGTTGTCTATTCGTTAAATGGCCATTATTTTTGTATCCAACCATTAAGATAGGGCTCAATTTATATGCTAAATCACCTACTAAGTGGTTGTCATTATAAAACGGAAATATATTATTAATCTTTTGGTACAGTTCTGATTTTTTATATAAGGTCATATCATGTAAGGAACCTGCTTCTCCAGCGTAGACATATGTGAACATCATCGAGTGGTCACACACTCCTTGTAACAGGACTGAATGATATCCTATACGGTTTACGTAGGAGTTGGGGTGGTTTCTCGGTGCCACAATTTTGATATGAGACCCATCTATGCAGCCTATTATGCCTAAAATTATAAAAATATAATTGAAATACATTTTAATATTTGCACAATTATACCTGGAAAACTATTTACAGAGAAATGATTAGAAATAATATCCTGCCTTTCTCTATCTGGCCAGCAGATAATTTTGAAAGTTTGGTTTACTTTTATTAGTAGTTTGCAGGTTCTATATAAAATATCCCATGCTGTGGATTTACTAACACCAAACCGATCTGCGACTGATCTGCAAATAATTGACTATTGTAAAGCATTTTATTACAAAATGTTTACTAACCTGAAGCTTTCCAAATTGCCCAAATACCAAAGTGTAATGAATAATTCTTTTTTTAGTTTGGTCCGTGGAAACCCAACTAATGAGGTTTGTTCATTTTTATACACTATGTTCATTTTTTTAATAATGAATCAAACGTATTTGGACACAAGCGAAAATGCCTTTTAAACTGGTAATCTTCCATATTTGGCACCGTAATTTCGGCGTAATTTTCAACTTTCTCCAGAACAAGATTCATGTTATCGATTTCATCATCATCATCATCCTAAAAAAATAACTCTTTTGCTTTATTTAATATTATTGGAAGCATTTTGTAAATTGTTTGTTGTTGTTCGTTTTGACAGGTGACACTGACACATAGACTGACAAACTCCTTAATGCGTTCGGCTAGTTTGACTCTAAAAACACCGTGATCACGTGACAAAAAATCTACTCCAACACTACTATTACTCCGAATTAATAGCCGAACGCAGCTATCTTGAACAACCTCTTCAGTTAAAATGGATAGTCTGCAGGTGGTTTTTTTTTACAGGTACAGTTCCTTCTTCCAAACCATTCGATAATTACCGATGTGAAGACACCAACAAACCCCACCAACAAAACTAGGTTGACTAAAAATGCATTTGCTCGGTTATTAATAAAAAATAAATAAATACACCATTCGATAGCTCTTGAAATTTCTGATCCGGTGATATATGACATGTCTAATTAAAAAAAAATGTAATGAATAGCTCAATTAACAAACTTAATTAAGCCTAATTAGCAAACGGTCACTTCAAGATTGCTAATTTTTTGTAAAAATATACCTTATAACAAATAAAAACGATCTACGCAAAAAAATTTGCCTGACCACAGCTTGTGTACGTACTACGGCTAATTGAAAATTGATTAAAAAATTAATCAAAAATTAATTACTCGATAACCGTGCGACGGAGAAAACTGATAAATACACCAAAAGATAGCAAATTGAAATCCGCGTTTAGTTATATATAACATGTCCTTTTTTAAATCAATTAAAACCGATCTACGCAAAAAAAAATTGCAAATTTTTTATCATTAATAACCGAGCAAATGCATTTTTAGTCAACCTAGTTTTGTTGGTGGGGTTTGTTGGTGTCTTTACATCGGTTCGATAATTTGTGTTTCGCAAATATTTAATTAAGAATTCTTGTATTGGAAAAAGCTTTGTTAAATTGATTCAGGCACGACTGAAGAGAGTACAACATATTTATTGATTGTTCTACTGCGATAATAAATGTTTACTATAAAAGCATTCTGTTTTTATGTATTATTATGTATTGTACATATAATTTAATCGTTCAATTTACAATCTTCTACAAACCTATTATTATTATTATGGTGATGGTCAAGGGCAGTCTAGGGATACATTTTTTAATATTTACTATAAGTGTATATTTGGATTTCTACATCGTAAATCTCAGGTTTTCTCGCTCGCACTGTTATGATTAAGAATTTACAAAATAACAATTTCTAATTAAATTAAAATACCAGATGATATTATATTATATAACATACATAATTAATTATTCAAAATAAATACATTATTAAAACTAATTATTATTATTGCATACGTATACAATAACAATAATCAAACAGAAACGCAACAGTCGCAACGAAACAAAATGCATTGCAATATTATGGTACGGTTTGCCGAGCGGATCTAAATCGCCGTATCGCCCTTGTTTTAAATTATATATTTTTATTTATATACCTAAAACTTTATATCGAATATAAATAATTAATTAGTTATAATAACTACAAGAATAGAACAAATAAATATTTTTGCATTTTATTTTATAAATAATATCATTCAATAAAAGATTTTTTTACGTAATCATAATAATTTTTTGTGACATACGACTCAGTTTAAACGAAACTTTTTAGTTAGCCGATTTGAATGATTTCAATTACCATCGCGAACAAGATTTTTCTTATCATTGGTTTAAATTGTGTTAAAAAAAGTTAAGTTATAAGTCCAAACAGTTGACTAAAATAAACATCAAAATGCGCCCGGTGACCTTAGCAACTGACCTTTCCAAACAAAGAAACAAATATTGCCCCTAGTAATCAGCCGAAAATATATACAAGAAAACTTGTCAATCGGGGCTATTCTCTATGCATATTGCTTTCATGTAATTTTGATTTGTCGTTTATTACCGAAACTTTTAATTACATGATGGATAATTTAAGACTAAACTAAACTAGGTTTTTACAATCTGTTTTATAGTAATAAAATGCTTATTGAGCTGTTTATTACAACAATGACGATTGACCTTGCAGGTGTGCTTCGAGGAAGGCCACCTGCAGAGTTGCAGAGTTATCAAATCGGAGATTGAGTGTGGGCCGACGGATGTTATAATATATAACAATGAAAGTAATGTAAGGATGATATGTATTGCTAGCTAACAATATGAGCTGTCATTTTAACAAATCTTGCTAGCTAACAATATGAACTGTCATGTTAATAAATCTTGTTTGCTAACAATATAAACGGTCATCACACCAGGAAGCATGGCAAATCTCTAGATAAAATAATATTAATCTATATAAAAAAATAATTTTGTTAAAGTGACAGATCATTTTGTTAGCAAGCAAGATTTGTTAAAAATTCAGTTCATATTGTTAGCTAGTAATATATTTTGCTTACATTCTAGCAATGTACATAGAGAATAGCCCCCGATCCGATTGTGTATGATTATTACACAGTATTTAAAATACCCGTTTGGTTGTACCCGAGTGGTACCCGAGCATCTGACTGACGACAACCAATCATAGGACTAGTACGATCACGTGCCGGTCGCCTGATTTTCAACAACAGGAACAGGTTAAAAATAGTTTTATTCTGAACTTCGCCGGTGACAGTCAGTCACGCATGAAACACCGATCTAACGGTGTGGCGAGCATTTTAAAGTTGTGCTACAGTTTATTGTAAATAAAACAATAGTTTTGTTTACTAAAAGTAAAACAAATTAATATAATATTTATACTTGGGAAAATAATAAATTAATATATATCCCAGAAATATTATAAAAACCGAATATGAAGTTATGGAATAACATAAATTAATTTAAATGGCATTCCAGCTTCATAATAATTAAATTATTAAATATAATTAAAAGTGTGTTTGGATTTTTGTAATTATTACAACGAATTTATAATATTTACCGCAAATACACAATTGAAATAAATTGTGATGACGGAAATAAATTGAGTTTTCCAATTTCTTGTTTGTTTAATGTTCGGTTGGCTTTTTCCTCAAATAATTTTTGTATACATTCTTCTTTTTTTTCAATTCCTCTGTTTTTTTTTGTTATTTCTGTATCGTTCGATACATTTAACCCTGGAGGTTATCAAGCTTTATGAATATAATACATCCGCTTTAAAATTGATTGAAACTAAATTTAAAGTAGTGCCCTGATTAATTATTTCAACGTCCTAAATAATTTAATAATTAGTTTCTGAATTGGCAATATTTTGCTTGATTTATATATGACAGTTTTTATGTTGTTACGCATGGTTTGATACGATTAAATTCTACGAATATAATACATCCACTTTAAGATTGAATTTATTTCACACAACAAAGGTGTGTGGGTGCATTTGCGCGGTTGTTATACATTCGAGAGGGGTTTAATATATGTAAATACTTAAAATACATCCTCATGGAGATAACAGTCTAACAATTAAAATTCATAAAGTTGTGTTTTCATAAATATTTACAATACGAGTATAACAACATTGGATGTACTATATTGTAACCTGACACTGTTTTTATCTTTTAACAAATTGTATGTATATAATATAAAAAACATATAATACGAGTATCATCATAATACTCAATGATAACTCCAAGTCTCAAAACCTTTGCAAGTGTTCCGAAGTTGCATTTAGTGGATCAAAATGCATTAAACTATGAAATGTATCATTTCATATAGTTGGTGAAAACAACGTATTATGCTATAAAACATCTTATTTAGCAGATAGAAGTTTAAGTAATAGGAATTGTTAAAACATTTCCTTATTATCGATCAGAAAGACATACTATTAATGAACTTAATGATAAAATTAAACTGCTTATTCTGAAATAATGAATACCGTTTTGCCTTCTTACCGAGTTTTTTACATTAGAGGTCGATTCTCGTAATCAAGTTCTTGGGCTGTTATGGCATTCAGTGAACACCTATCTGCCGGGTCTCAAGTTTTGCCATCTGAATTTAGTTATCTTTTCCTGATCAGGAATTTGGTTGCTTTAGGCAATCCCAGGGAATCTTTGTGACTTGGAGTGATCTAATACGATGCTTCCATCAGAGCCTCATTTATGATATCGGATTTTTTTTTCTTGATTTAATGTTGAATTCTGACAATTATTTTTGATAGAGAGGCCAGTTTGTCTTACGGACTATGTTGTTTCTATCAAAAATTGCACCAAGCTATAATGATTGAAATCTGGTCTGATAATAGTGAATTCTGGTTAGTGTGTAACAAGTATTTTTGTAGTGGCAAATATAAAAAGATTAATTTAACTTTTCCTACCCCGGGAATTAACTAAAATTGAGTTCTGTTGTCTTTATGATAAAAGCCGTAACTGCAGCTAATATTGTTTTGAGAAAATCGAAAAAAATTATCGTGCCTTCAAATATTAATGAATTATTTTGAAAGTATTGTATGACACATATTTTTGATTTGTTGCTATTATTAGCCTCAAACTGTTTTATATAACAAAAATGATGAAACTTTAAACATATTTAGCTTTGAAGATGTAACTCAGTTCACTACCGCCATACAATTTATGATTTTTAAGTTATTTTTAGTTAATTTAAAGCTAAAATAGATAAAAATTATCACATTACAAATCTAATTAGAAAATAAACCAAATTTCTTGCTTTTCCGCTTCCTGGTCAATTTAATCTGTTTGTTGTATAGCAGAAGTTTTTATTGAGCGCGAATTTTGTCTAATAATTTTAATAAAATTTTTCATTTGAGATTGCGATTAACAAATCTTTAACAATTTTATTGTGGGCATTTGCGTGATCAGTTGCTTTTTCAGACCGATTAGTGGCCGTGTCAAGTTTTTTACCTACTGTCTCTGAGTGTATAGGAAACACCTGAGGAGCTGTATATTTGACGTGACGCACAGTCTCATTAATTTGGTAATTTCAAAATTGTTTCAGCTTTTTTTAGAGCGTGGCAATTGCGCGTAATTGACAGATTTTTTTTATTACTTTGACCAAACGTATGGTCAAAATAATTTCAAATCTTTTTTCGCGGAATTCAGTCAATGCAGATTGAATCAGTTGAACCTTAGATACTTAAGCCTAAATATGTCATTTTGAAATTAAAATTAGTAAACTTACCTGTAATTACGATGCTATCTATTATCTTTTTGGGGAATTAAGCATGTTAACAAAATTAAGAAAACACAAACATAAACATTATTCTCAAAAGACGATAAAAATACAATAAATGTTTCCATAAAAATTTGCTCATTAATATTGTGAAGCATTATTAATTAACAATAATAAATAAATGTGTCTGTAACTATCAACACTTCTTTAAACTTAAAACTAATATAATAAATGTAATCAATGCAATCAATTCATGCCTGACTTGTCAATAAAGTGATTACATTTATAACTTAACTCTAAACAATTTATTGATCAATTGCATTCGCAATAATTCACAGCCATTTGATGCCTTACAATTTTGACATAATAAATCATTTTTTTTGGCAATTTAGCGTGTCAATTTTGGCATATTTGTTATAATTAGCGAATTATCAGTGTGTCATGTGTGAAATTTGTGAAAAGAATTGTTAATTGCACACTAGCTAGAGAGCTCACATTTTTGTGACATATTTGATGCATATATTGGTTTTTTTCATAATTGTTGCGTCTTGATTTTTGGTTAATAAATAAGGTGCTCAAACTTATTGCAAACATCTCTTAAGATGCGTTAAAATATGTCGAGCTTACATGTTCATAACGAATCTAAAAAAAAAAACCATTCATAAAGCAACACAACCGCAATGGAGGTTCAAAAATCAACTAGTCGACTGCCAGCAGTCGACTTGTATGCAGCTCCTCTACGCTCCAGAAACTTGCAATTATCATTGCACCCATCAGCGAATTTCAAACTCCATTTTAATCTTTTGTTCTGTCTGCTGTATACTCGTATACAGCAAATAGAACAAATTTTCTTTTAGCAATCGATTGCTGCTGCAATGGCACCCGTGCCGGAGCAGCAGCTTAACAAGATGGAATCCAAGGACGTCCCGCCCGGCTTCTTATCCCAGGATAAGAAACAGAAAAAGAAGAAATCCCAAGCGAGGGATAAACCTGGCTCCAACGCCAGAGTGGCTGCCCTTTCCCTCCAGGTCCAGGGAATGAAGGGACAGATGGCCTCCATGGCGGCCACTATCGTAAGTCTAAACCAAAGGGTAATTGATATATCCAACCCTTTTCAGGTTCTCGCGGACTTTGTCTCGGCCCTGAAGAGCAGCGGATCCACCCCCACCGAGGCACCCAAGATGGAGGCAATGAACCTAGGGGCCCCAACCGGCGGAAACAAGCGCCGCCACGACTCCTCCCCCTCCGAGGACGGATCAGAGCCAGACACGAGAGGCCACGCCCCCGAAATACTGATCCGAGCCGCTGCCGACGTTCTGCCAGCGGTCCGCGCGCCAGACGCTCCGCCCCCAACCTCCGATGAAGAAGACGGCTTCACGGAGGTCAACAGGAAAAAGAAAAAGAAGGCCACCAAAAAGGGCAGGAATACGGGTGAGCCCTTTCCTCCTTCAATAAGGCCTTCAGCCACTCCCCAGCAGCCTTCAGCCACTGGAAACGAGCCATCAGCGGCTCCTCTCGCCGGCCCTTCAGGCCAAAAGGCAAAAGGGCTTTCTGCCCCCAAGCGCGCCGCCCCCGCCCAAAAGGGGACCCCCTTCGCCGAGGTGAAGTTCCGGCCTATTGCCGCGGACCTCAACCACGACGGCGAAGGCCTTATGGCTAATGATGTTCTCCATCCCCCCGCTGACACCCCCGCGAATAATTCAAACTCTTCTAAATCTCGTCCGACGGCGTTTGTTTTGACAGACAAAAACAAATACCCGGCTACATCCAAATGGTTCAAGGATAACCAAGTGGTAATCCTTTCATCGCGAACTACCCAAGAGGGTATACGCATGGCGCCAGCCACGGCTGACGATTACAGAAAGGCAACTGCCTACCTCAAATCGGCGGGTGTTGGCTTCCACACTTGGTCGACCGCCGAGGAGAGATGTCTCGAAATCGTGATCAAACACGTAGCAGAATGTTTCACCGAGCAGGACGTGGGTCAGGCTCTCGTTGAACTAGGTTTCTCTCCTTCCAACGTGCATCGTATGAGAAACAAACACGTTAGGCTTAGCTTGGTTTCGGTGCAGCTTCCGAAAGGCGCCAAATCAATAGAAATTATGGGGTTAAAAGAACTCCTTGGTCTCAAGGTAACTGTTGAGCCTAAAAAACGTGGTGGTGGCATTCCTCAATGTCACAAATGCCAACGTTTGGGCCATACGGCCAAACGTTGTTTCTCTAAAGCCCCAGTTTGCCGTATCTGTTCCGGGCCCCATCAATCGATGGTCTGCCCCAAAGACACACCTCCAAAGTGTGCTCTTTGCGCGGGTCCGCATCCCGCCAATTTCAAAGGATGTACATATTATCAAAAAATGTTGGCCTCGCACGGCAAGGCGAATAAAACAGCCTCATCGACTCCCGCGGCCGCTCCGGCTTCGGCTAAGTCATCTTCTAAGCCCGCAGGTCTCCGCAAACCTGAAGTTGTCTCGGGCAAATCTTTCGCTAACGCGGTCGCTCCACCGGCAACTCCTCCGGTAGCGAGTCAGGATGATGGGATAGTCGCTCTGTTGAACGACTTCAACGATTTTCAAAAGAAAATCATGGCTGCTCTTCTTCCGATTCAGTAATGGCTAACGAGGAACCATTACTTCGAGTTTGTTTCTGGAATGCCAGAGGCATTTCAGAAAAGTTGGGTGAGGTGGAACAGTTCTTCATCCAAGAGAACCTCGACATCTTGCTGGTGTCCGAGACAAACCATCGTCCCACTCAATCGTTGAGGCTACCGAATACTTTTACGTATTTGGGGTCGTCGGGGATTAGACTAAGGCATGGGACTTTGATTTTTGCAAAAAGATCATTGGACCACTCCGAGGTCGACACCCCCGAGCTAGTCTCTTTAGAATCTAATGCGATAGTGGTCAATGTGCCCGGCTTAGGGACATTAAAAATCGCATCAGGCTATCTCAGCCCGAGTAACCGAATCGAAACGGCGGATTTCGAATCGGTCCTTTCTAACCCTCTCCCCACAATCATTGCTGGGGATTTCAATTGTAAACACCCGGCGTGGAACAGTTTACACACAAACGTCAAAGGTCGGACGTTGCTCGACTTTGCAGAGCAAAGAGGGTTTCAAGTAGTGGGTCCAGAAGAACCCACTTTCTATCATAGCGCAGGCTACCAAGGGGACGTTCTTGATGTGGCTATTTTCAAAAACGTCAACTTGGTTTATACCATCCGAGTAATCAACGAAATGAGTTCCGACCATCTCCCGGTCTTGCTAGAGCTCTTCGGAAGGGGGTTACCTGGGGAGGGTGGATAATCCTCTCGGACTATCTCGGGACGTGAAAGATTTGATCCGTAGACGAAATGCCGCCAGGCACCTTTGGCAGCGGCATCGCGACCCCTTAGATCGCATGACATTAAACTCTCTTCATGGTGAGGTGAGAAAAGCCATAAGGTCCCACAAAGATTTGTGGAAAAATACCTTGGAATCCTTCACGGATGACGATCATCCAATGTGGAGGGTCTCCAAGTCCTTAAGGAACAGGCCGGTCCCCATTCCAGCCATTCATGTCGAAAATGGGGTACAATACTCGCTTGATGGAAAGGCCAAAGCATTTGCTGACAGCCTGGAACTCCAATGCTCCCCGAACATTTGTTTGGACTCGGAGCACGTCGAAAGAGTTGAAAGGGTGGTTAGGAGAGCCCTGAATGCCGCTGACGACGTCGCGCCGCTGCAAAGCGTGAGACCGTCTCGAATTTGAGAAATCATACAAAGACGAAAAATTACCTTTGACAAGGAGCTCACGTGCAAGTTGCACGTGCAGTCAATACTCGATAAGGCTAAATTAGCTAAAAATCTTCTGGTTCCGATGCTGCGACAGAACAGTGGTCTTTCTCTCTGGAACAAAGTCCGGTTATACACGTCTACCATCAGACCCATGATGACGTATGCGTGCCCCATCTGGGGAACCGCCGCAAATATGCATCTAGATAGATTAGAGTCGTTCCAAGGTAATACCTTGCGGTGGCTCACTGGAGCTCCATGGTTCGTCCGGAATCGCGATATTCAAAGCGATCTCGGGATTCCGCCTCTGCGCAGACATATCGAAGCTTTGGCCTCAAAGTACTTCGACAATCTCGCGGTTCATTCCAATCCTGATCTGGCCCGACTCGCCGAGCCAGATAAGGAAGTTTCGCGACACAAGCGCCCGGTTAGTCAATTGATTAACATTACCTAAAACTCCTTTCCTCTTCCCTCAGCCTATAAGGCGTTATGTCCCCTCTCTTTCGACACTGTCTTGTCTTTTAACTAATAACGGAAGGTTTATGAGCTAAGGTCTCGAACTTTCAGGCAGATCACCGGGGGGGAGTTTAGTCGGTAGGCGCCTGCCTCTTGCGGGTGAATCCGACACTTTCAGTCTTTAAAAGATTCTCCTCCCAAGCCACAAAAAAAAAAAAAAAAAAAAAAAAAAAGGATGTTGGAGCGGAAGCGGAATAGAATCCGGAACTCTATTCCGCTTCATCCTTTAATGTTGGTGTGTTGGACTTATAAGTAGCAACAATAAATCAAATCACTATATGAAAACAATAATATTATCAATTCACTACAAATGTTTAGAGAAATTGCTTAAATTTAATCAATTATTGCATTTCAGCTTAATTTCATTTAAGTAGGTTGCAATTAATACATTAATTGACCTATTCCGTAAAAAATTGTTTCTACGTCATGTTATTTACCGATTTTCGTTAAAATGTTAAAACGTTTACTTTCATAATGTAAACCTATGAAAAACCAATTTTGTATCTCAGTTCGTTACGAGGCACATGCAGTTTTGTTTAGTAACGCCATCGTACCAAAAGGTCTGTTTATTTGAACTACTGTCTGTTCATGTCTATTATCTTTGCTTCAATAACCTCACTTTATTTAATTATTAACTGTCAGACTACAGCGTGCAGATAACGTGGCTTGGTTTCCTGTTAGTTAATTTTTTGTATTAAAAGTGCTTTGTTTTGTGAGTTTATGATTGAAAATGGACAAAAAGAAAAGGGCCGGTAAAACAACGCGCATCTAATACGTAATTTTGTTGGAGGAAGTAGAAACGAATCTACCTTTTAGGACCAACAAAAATACTCCTGAAAAAATCCAAATGCTATTGAAACTACATGGATAAGTTTACAAAAAAAAACTAAATACCACTGGAGGTCCAGAAAGAAGTATAGAATCTTAGAAAAAAGTAAGTACGTAATTTAGAGAAGTTGCTATAATCGAGAAATATAAGTACTAGCAAAATTGCTAATTTCATGTATTGTACCTATATAGGTTTTTGGGGATTGGAAAAGCCAAACAAAGCGAAAAGCCCGCCTTTTAAAAGTAGCCAAAACGGGTGGTGGGCCACCGCTACGCTACCACCCTTATCTGATCTGGAGGACAAGCTGCTTAACGCAATAGGTTGTGTAGTTGTGGAGGGACTGCCAGAGATTGTAGAGGTTGGGTTACCAGTGGCAAACGACATCTTCAAAATACAGCCAATTCAAATTTCAACAGCGGTATTTGTAGACGCAGCGATAGAATGGCATGGTAAATAATGATATGATTAGGTATATTTACAAAAACTAAGAATTTTTTAATTCTGTTAAAGATTAAGCAGCACACCAATCAGAAGACTATGCATCCACACCAAAAAAGGTTAAAATGATAGAGACACTAAACATAAATAGCGGTCCTATAAAGTCCACAAAAAGGGCACAACCAGTGAAACGAGGTATTGAAGCCGTTGTTAAAGCTTATAACTCGAGCAAAACAGATACAGATCGTCATTTTGAAGGAATGCTTTCAGAGCTAAAAATAATGAATAAAATACAAAAAAAAAGAAATAAAATCTAAATTGCTATAGCAAGAGCTACCTACCTACCTACCTACCCCAACATACAATTTTCTTTTGACTCAGATTAAATTCAGAATAATGCATAATAATGTATATTGTGTGTAAATAAATTTCTTGTTAAACATTTTTAGTGGTAACCTTTTTCTTATAATTGATTTTGTTTACCATTATAGTTACATACTCAAACAAACAGGTACATTAAAATAACAGATTATTCTTGACAATGTTCTTGAATATACTGATTTCTGACCCTGATGCAGTAAATCATTATCACCAATATTGTTATCATATAGGACATGTAAGTATTCTTGATTATCTAGAAAATGTTTATTTAAAAAGGTATAAAAATATGTAACAAAAATATAAATACCATCAATTTCGACTTTTGAATTTGCCGTATAATTAAAATATTATGCAGCACTGCGCAAGCATTAATTATTTTCCCTGCCACTGGTGGGCTGTAATGCAGCATCCTGTCCTTGAGTAAACATTTAAAATGGCTTTTTAAGACGCCAAAACATCTTTCAATAGAGTTTCTGGCACTGCAATATCTGAGCGTATAAAGACCTTTGGGTGTATCAGGATCTGCGCCCACAATAGGAGTCAACAGAAAAGTTTGCAGGGGGTAACTTGAGTCGCGTTTAAAATGAAATGTTATAATTTATACATTTACATACATAGATATTGATACAATCTTCTGAAAGTTGTAACAGTATACCTACCAAGCAACCAAGTGCGTCTATCGCCATTCCCAAAATTATTGAGCAGAAATGCTCTTACATTTGAGACCAACCATATAGCTGAATTCGTGTACAGATCCCGGGTAGCGACAATTGATTGCCAATATTTTTAAATTTGCATCACATATCTGAAATTAATAGTAGTTAATTAATTTAAATTTGTTAAGGCTCTAAACTTATTGTCTGGCAATTTATACTATGATAATTTTTTCTGTTTATAAAGAGTGTTCCGGGATAAATAGGGTGTTCATTAGGAGGAGGAAACATAGATATATGACTGCAATCTATTGTTCCAGTGATACCAGAAAAATCAAATTTTTCATATACAAAATAATTGAATAATTATTTTAAATAAATGCTGTTTTTGATAATAAAATGAACAAAATTATGGAACTACTTACTCATTTTTAACAACAGTAATTTCATTTTGAGTAGTGGGAAATTTTATATATCGGTGTACCGGTTGCTCGTTAATGACGTTTGAAACTTCTTGTATGCATCTACTAACAGATGAATAGCTTAGAGCTAAATGGTAATCTTTTCCAACTGACTTTTGGTAGCTTCCATGTACAAAGAAATGTAGTGCAGTTACCACTTTCACTAAATTAGGTATTGCAGTTGTTCTCTGCGTTGGTTGCAGATGAGGTTTTATTTCCAAAAATAAATCCCAGCATGCTTCCCTCGAAAATCTATACAGTTTCCTAAACTGCTTTTCCGGCATTGTTAGGGGATCACTGGCATCACGTAATTGGCGATACATGCCTCGGTGGACCTTTCTGTTTTGTATTATATTAACAATAATTATACATTTAAGTACTTACCTATTCATATAATATATAACTACTATATTATGGTATTTCACTTACCTTCTTTCGAATTCTTCTGCAACATAAAGTAATAAAAGATCTGCTTTATCTGCCGTTTTATAACCTTATTAACATAAAACGGCAAGTCGCTAGCTAACCTCAAAAATGTTGCAAAATCGTAATATTTTCTTATAACATGTTCATAACGCTAGCCGGTTAGCTGCCGTTAAACAACGAGCAAAATAACGATTTTTTATAACATATTAGTTAAATAACATGCCACTTCCGAGTTACTGAGTAGGAAAGTAAGACAACACGGTAAAATAACGAAAATCCTTAAATAATATGTCGTTACGCTGTAAATATTTTTTACAGAATACGTGTAAAGTATTCCATTTTAAGCAAGCGATTGGTAATGAATGCACAAATCTGAATGATCTATAAGTATGTCTTGTTGGATCCTATTGGGTTCTTTTTGCATGAAATTGATAGAATAAATAAAGTATGAATCAATGTGTACAATAGAGTAGAGAGAAGTGATAATGGGGCTTATCCTGCTATCTTTAAGGTGATTGGCGGCGTCCTAGTTAAGCTTTGGCGATCGTTGTCTGTTGCGGTTTCGATTTCCAGGTCCAGCTTACGTAGATTTTGCCTTCGAACTAAGTACCAATTATTTCTTCTTCCACGCCGGTTTGGTCTAGACGCGCTGACGAAATGTCTGTGTGCTTTCTGTGTTAGGGCCTCGGATGGTGAAAAAAATCAACCCCACATCGGCGAGCCTTGAGCCTTGTAGTATTTACTGTTGTAGAGCTTCGTCTGGGGGCGGCGGGCGGTCTTCAGTGGGGGATGGTCGTAAGTCGTCTACGTGGACCTTGGTTTGCGGCCTGTGGGGATTATCTTTGATCCAATAACAGTTCTTACCGGCCGTTCGATTCATTTCGGCGCAAATCCCCTCGCTCTTCCTCGGACAAGCACTTTGTCTCCTAGCCCATAGATAGTAGCGGCGTTCTTCCTTCGAGGGTATCTTTTGTCTCGGTAGGTACTCTGCCGGTGCCGGATCCCTTGGAGTGGTTCTTTTCGGTCTTCCGGGTTGTTCTCTATCCTACGGTTTCCTTCCAGGTCATCCCAGGTAGCAGTGCCTCGCTGGGTGTTAGGTTGGTGGTTTTGTTTGAGCGTCGTTGGTGCTGAACTAGAGCAAAAGAAATTGGTTCATCCCAGTCCTTTTTGGACTTTTCCGCGATAAGGATCCGTAGAATCTTCTTCAGCTATCCATGTCGACGTTCTATCGGGTTGGCTTGAGGATGGTATGTAGCGGTGATATAATAAAAAAAATTTCACTTCTTGCAAGCTTTGGTGAAGATCTGGCTGGTGAATTGTGGCCCGTTGTTGAACAAGATAATTCGTGGGTAGCCAAAGCGATGGAAAATCTCGTGTTCCAAGAGTCGGCATGTCTTCTCGCTGGTGGCGCTTGACAATGGGAATGCCTCGGTCCATTGCGTACACATGTTTATCACCGTTAGGACAAAGCGATTATCTCCTCTGGTGACGTCGTATGTGCTTACGTAGTCGATCGATATTCTCTCCCATGGTCGGTCCGGTCCGGTTGTGAGTACAGTGAGGCCTTTCTTTTGTTTTCTTCCTTTTTTTACCGTGGCGCAGATCAAACACATCTAGACGAATTTCTTGACGTTTTTGGCGATGTTGGGCCTGTGGTACGCCTTGCGGATACTTTAGATAGTATCCTCCCGTCCGGGATGTTTGGCGGTCTTTTCTCCAACTGGTCTCGTCTTCTCCGTGTTTTGATTAGAGCTCCGTCTTCGTCCACTCGGTAGCCGCTGTCCACTTTGGCTGGGCATTGGTCTTTCTTCTGCGGCTCCTGGAATTTGACGTGTTCAATCTGAAAGCTGAATTCCGTTAATAAAATAGCCCACTTGGTAATCTTCGATTCGTGGTCTGATGAGGAGTTCAGCCAAACCAGGGTTCGATTGTCAGTTCTCAAGATGAATGGCTCGTCTTCTTGGTACCCTCGGAATTTTCTGATTGCCCATACGACAGCCTGGCACTCCAGTTTGTTGCTGTGGAACCTCTGTTGCTGTTTGTAAAGGCTGGAGCTGGCGAATGAGACTACTCTTTGATGTTCTCCGTCCTCTTGGTATAGGACCGCTCCTAGGCCCAGATAGTAGGCGTCCGTCTGCAGAACAAATTTCAGGCCCGGCCTTGGTCGGTGTAGATGCAGTGGTTTATCCAAGGCTGCCTTCACCTCCGAGCGCTCGGTTAGCTTTCTCGTTCTATTGGGATGGCCGGTTTTTTCCTTGTAGATCAGTCAGCGGTGCAGACTCCTAGAAAGCTTTGCAGCTGTTTTTTCGTCGAGGGCGTAAAATAATTCCGGATGAGGATCAAGTGTATGCTGAGGGGTTTGTTGCACGTGAATTCATAGTCTTCGAGCCTCTCCAGTATTTTCTTCAGGTGAGTTTGATGTTCTTCGTGGTTCCTAAAAATACCACAATGTCGTCGAAGAACACGAGGGCAGCATACTTGCCTAGTAGTCGCGCCAAAACTTGGGCCATCAGCTTCTGAAAGGTGGCTAGTACGTTCTTCAGTCCGAATGGCATCACCCGGACCTGGTACGTTGCGCCGTTTGCGAACGCTGTCAAGTGTCTAGACTCCTTTGTCATTTGGACCTGCCAGTACCCGGTCTCCAGGTCTATCTTTGTGATGACGCTTGCTCCTCCAAAGTCGTGCAAGGTCTCGTGGGTCTTCGGCAGTGGAACAAACTCATGTTTGGTGACGTCGTTCAGCTTTCGGTAGTCCATGCAGAATCTTGGTGAACCATCCTTCTTCTTTACGAGCATTATTGGCGCGCAGTACTCGCTTGAGCTGGGCAATTGGTCTCCGCCCCGTAGGGAGTTTCCCGACTGGTTGCTCGCCTGTTTTGGCTTGTGCTGGTGGCGGTCGTCGATTCGGGCTTCAATCCTCATGGCTATGGTCATCAGGTCGTCGAATGACGTCGGCAAGACGGTGTTCATGGCTGTCGCAATTTTTGATTCCAGCTTGTTGATGAGTGCGTTGGCCGTCTGCTGCTCGCTGTGTTGTGGGTGCACTATAGGCATTCCTAATGCTGAAAGTTTATTGGGTTGCCAACATTCATTAACAACAGGGTTGCCTTTAAACAATAATGTATTATTAAAATTGTAATTTATGTTTATTTTCTATTTACAATTAATATGTAGAGTAATTGTATCGGGGATAAAGAGAGCGAGAGAGTAGAAGAAGTATTAATAATTTCGGATGAGCGGGGTCTATCTAATTCACTTACAATTTGCATGCTTGATTATCTTTTTGGTGGATCAACTGTGATCCCTATTACTTTTACTTTCCTATTTCTTTTTCTTCTATATTTGTTTCCTTATCTCCTTCCTTTAATTATTTTGTTATTTTCTGTTATCTGTCAACCTAAAATAATTACTTGTTATTATTTTTTAAATCATGCAAGTGAAGGTTTAGGAATTAACGCAATTAATTTGATCACATTTCATTATGTATTGTTTATTTTATTACTTACCTTTAATTAATAGTTTTCTTAATTTTATTAATTTCATCAACACCATCATTTACACCGTGAACATAGGCAGTATTTGTGACAGGTGGTGCATACTTTCTAACGGGCTGCCCGAGTCATTTGAACTACGGGTACAAATGCGGCGTTGCCAAGCGTAGAATTCTTTAAATCATTTCGTTACTTATATTCAAAATTTTAGTTTATTTAAGTGTTATATTAGGTAAATCTTTTATTAATTAATTGCGTTGGTATGTGTTCTTTAATTTTTTTTGCTAACTTGTTCCTTAATCCCTTATTTCCCTATATCATCCTTTTAATTTTCTTGGTTGGCAAGTAAGTCACACTTGCGCACTGAAGTAATTCGCCTTCAGGAGGTCCTACTGAAACCTGAAGGAAGTCCTTTATACCGGTGAACAGCAAAGTGGCTGGTCGTGTTGATACGGATCTATGTGTTGTTGTTAATTAACACGCATTATAGCGGATATTACAATTTGCACACAAACACCGATATTAAATTACAACCGAGTGAGTTTATTATATTTTATTTCACATTAATTTCATTTTTATCTAACCATGCGTTTTCTCTACTTTATTTCAGATCTTAGACCATATCATTTTAATTACAATTATTAGTTGACCCTAGATGTTTTTCTAATAAGGAAAGGATTAATATACATTATAAATATTTGTGTATTGCACATTGTAGCGCAATTATATATTATTTTATGTTTGATAAAATTTGAAATGTGGACTTAATATTACGACCGAAGTATCGAAGTACCGAAGTTGCCATCCTTCTACAAATGAGCATTGGATTGTTAACAACGAACTCCCAAGTGTTAAATTTTCCATTAACTACCCAGATAACGACGACCACGTGTCAAATCACAATAATTTTTCTTTGTTTATCTTGCGTTTAATATTAAGTTAGTAGATTAAGTGTGTGAAAGAGAGTGGATGTGTGCATATATATTATTAGTATACTTCTTATGATTAATTTTTTTTTTTTATTTGTTCACTTTGCAGTTTTGTGTTAGTTTCACCACACATATAATTTATTTATGTATAATTTATTTTTATTTTCTTTTTTTTTGGTAATTAATTATTACAACATCTGGGTAACTAATCTCGTTTTATTTGTGTTCGCATATCTCAAGTATCCCTTGTCGACCATAGGGAGAATAAATTTAAAGCAATTGGAGCCCAAAGTTTAAGTTATAGAAGGCAGCTGGTGAGTCCGTTTATTTTTTTTTATTTGTATTTTTGGAGCTCTCTCTCTCTCTCTCTCTCTCTCTCTCTCTCTCTCTCTCTCTCTCTCTCTCTCTATCACTTTTGATATTGGCGTGATTAGTTTTTTTTTGTGTTATATACATATATATATATATATATATATATATATATAAGTTGTTATATTGTTTGTGGGACCCCCCCCCCCCCCCCCTTCTCCTTTGAGTGAGGCCAGTTGGTCAATTCGATCAAACCAACAGGAAGTTGGTAGCAATGTTTTTCTGTATTTTTGAATGCATTTTTTTGCTATTTGCAAATATAATTTTACAAAAAAGACTTCGACATTTCATAGTTTAATCTTTTCTAAATGTACTGGTAAAAAAATAAATCGATTATCAAATTATTTGTAGAAGCAGTGATGAAGCCAAAGTTGCCGTTTGTTAAAATACTACAAATCAAGGTAGCGGTCGGTATGCTCTTAATGCTCGGTTGTCTATGGCGGTTGCGGCAGATCTACGGCGATCGTTGTCAGTTGCGGTTTCAATTTTCAGGTCCATCTCACATGGATTTGGCCTTTGAACTGGGTACCGATTTTTTCTTCCACGCCGAGTTAGTCCAGACGCGCGGACCGCTGACGAAACGTCGGTGTGCTTTCCGTGATGGGGCCTTGGATGGTGAAAGTGCCTGTGTCCCAGTTTGGACTTTAAGAGACTGTAACTCGGCCGCCTTTGGAGCGCCTCCGCGACAGCAACACGAACGCTTGAATTTTATACCCCTTAGCCGGTTTGCCATTGGTTTTTTTTTTTTTTTTTTTTTTTAAAGCATTTATTCAATTTGATATATATACAGGGTGTTTTACATATAGGTGGATGTGGTTGTAGGCTAGTGCCTTTTCCACATTTGTGATACATCATTTAGCAAAAAAAAAAATAAAAAATATTTACATTCTTGGTAATACATATAAATATACATTTGTTTATATAATTGGGAAAAAAAAAAAAAAGTTCATTTATTGAGGTACATTATTGTGTAAGAGTATAACATAGTTGTTTTAGTTTAAAAGTGGGTGTTTCCTAAATTGAAATTCAAGGGGGGCGTGGTTATCTGAAAATAAACGGGGTGTTGTCCAGGAGTTCCTGGAGGTGACGGGGGAGCTTCTCAGTGTCCGAGTGTTGGAGTGTAACCACGGGGGGGTAAGGAAATTTTTTCTTAGGGTGCCGGATATACCTGATGGGTTTGGAGATAGCCGCGTGGCTGGGCGACGACCGGAAGCTAGCCGAGGTGGCAAACTTGCCCTGGAGGTGCTGAAGGCGTTGGGTGATGGGAGGGATTTTAGAGAGTGCCGGAAGGGCCGAAGAAGGGTGCTTAAGGGGGAGGTTGAAGACGCGACGAATTATTTTTCTCTCCAGGCTCGCGATTGGAGAGATGTGGGTGTTCCGTGCCAGGGTCAGGGTGATTGCCTGGTAGTCTATTATAGGACGGATGAACATTTTATAGGTATGAAGGAGGGTTTTTTGCTGAAATTTGAAGGTACCGCGGAGTGCCTTGAGGAGGTTGAAACGTTGCCTGACCTGGTTACACGTTGTCGAGCTGGTGACTGACGGGTTGAGGGTGGAGGAGAGGGTGATGCCCAAATAAGTAATTTTGTTTATGGGGGAGATGGCCTGGTTCCAGAGGTTAATGCGGATGTGGGGATTGTTGTGTTTGATGTGGAGGTTGGGGTGATGGAAAAGAATGAGTTGGGTTTTGAGTGGGTTAGCGGTGAGCTTCCATTTCTGGAGCCAGCGTTGGAGGGAAGAGAGGAAGGTTTGGAGGAGTTTCCGAGCGACCTCGGGGGAGCGATGGGATACCCACGCCGCGGTGTCGTCCGCGTACTGTTGGAGTTTGATCCGTGGGTCTGAAGGTTGGGGGATGTCCATCACGTAAATGTTGAAC
The DNA here is from genome assembly GCA_963932245.1 of Tachinus rufipes. NCBI lineage: Eukaryota > Metazoa > Arthropoda > Insecta > Coleoptera > Staphylinidae > Tachinus > Tachinus rufipes. The sequence continues at coordinate 58,392,753 of OZ010747.1, forward strand.
AATGTGGGGGAGAGTACGGAACCCTGCGGTACCCCTGCGGTGGGAGAAATAGGGTCTGAAAGTGAATTTCCGCATCGGGTTTGGGTTGCTCTGTTAGCCAAGAAAGATTTTATTGAAGCTATTATGTAAGGGGGGGGTGTTAATACTAATTAGTTTATAAATGAGACCGTCGTGCCACAGTCGGTCGTAGGCTCTGGTTATGTCCAGGAATATTGCCAGGGAGCACATTGTGGTGTTGGAAGCAAGGGACAGGTCGGACAGTAGATTGAATATCGCGTGACGGGTCGAGATGCCCCTCCTGAATCCGAATTGGGATTGAGGGAGGACATCCTTGTCGTCGCAGAAAATTTGGAGGCGCGTTTGGAGAAGTCTTTCGAGGAGTTTTCCCGTGGTGTCTATGAGAGAGATAGGCCGGTACGAATCGGGGTCGTCGGAGGGTTTTTTGGGTTTCGGGATTAAAACGGTGTGTGCGTGTTTGAACCGCGGGGGAAAATATCCGGAATACATGCAACAATTAAAAATGGGGACCAAGTAAGCTACTGCAAGGGGGGGCAGTTTTTTAAGTACCAGTTTCCTGATGCCGACTGGGCCTGGGGCGGTGCTTCTGCATGGGGCGTTGAGCAGCTCCTGGATTTCTTCCTCCGTTGTTGGTGGGAAGTTTTCGTCAGGTTCTTGGGGATGCTGCCTGAAGCTCGGTTGCAGTGTCGGGTGGTTGGAAGCCTCTTCGCAGATTCGAGTCTGGTTTTTCTGGAACAGCGGGTCCTGGGGGGTGGTGAATGTTGCTTTCAGATGTTCTGCAAACAGGTCCGCTTTCTCTTGCGTGGTTGAGTAGGTCCTCCCGTCCTTCGTGAGGGGGTGTTGCTTGGCTGCTCTGCGGCCGGTGAGGGAGTTGAATTTGTTCCAGAATTTTTTTCCATCTCGGTAATCAAGGGCTGCTGTGTCTTCTATCCATTTTTCTCTCTGAAACAAATAAGGTCACGACGGATTTTAGCGTTTAGTCTGTTCCATTGGGTTTTTATTGTGGGGTCGCGAGTCCGGAGGAACAGTTTGTAGGTACGGTGTTTTTCTTTGATCAGAGAGACAATAGGAGGCGGAATTGTGTTGGTATTAATGGCTTTGGTTTTGGTAGGTATATGGGCGGCGGCGGCGGTGTTGACAGCGTCGAAGAACGTGTCGATCGACGAGTCGATGTCGCGGAAGGAGTTAATCGCGGGTGGTTCAGCTAGTTTTTGTTCTATGTCGCGCTGGAACGCGGGCCAGTTTGCTTTTCTATAATTTGTGTATGTAATGTGGGTTGGCGGGGGCGGCGGGGGATTGAATAACGAGGTAAAACCGATGAGGGGCATGTGGTCGCTGGTGGCGCAGGTAGTCGAAACTTGAGAAGCAAGTTCGAAGTAAGGGATGAGGTCGAGAGTGATTATTATGTGGTCAATAATAGAGGTGCCTACGTGGTTTGCGAAAGTGGGGTCCGTGCAGCTGAGTCGGAATAAGGGATGGTTGATTAGGAGGTCCGCCAGAGCGATGCCTCTGGGGTTTGATGTGCGGTCGCCAAAAGAGGTGTGACGGGCGTTCATGTCACCCAGTATTATAGATTTGGTATTTTTCGCGACGTATTCGAAAAATTTTGACGGGAATGGGTTTTTAGGGTTTATGTATATGGAGAAGATGGATATGCTGCCGATCGCGCTTTGGAGCGCAACCGCCACCACATCGAGGTTCTCCCAGGTAGGGTCGGGGGTGGTGATGGGAGAGATAGGCAGGAGGGCATTGTAGGCTATTGCCACGCCCCCTGATCTAGCTACCGCATTTTTGTGGTGAATAATGCATTTAGGGAGTGTCAGCTGCTTGGTTTTCGCGGACGACTTTGTTTCCTGAAGGGCTATTATGGAGATATTATCTCTTTCAATTAGATTTTGGATGAATGGACGCTTGCGCGTCCATCCTTGGGTGTTTAGGGTCGCGATCAATCCCGGGTGTGCTGCCATTACTGGTTGGGTTTGCAAGTGATGTGGACGGTGTTACCCGTGTATAGAATCCGGGTCTGTATCCCGAATGTGAGCGCGGCGTAGCGGTTAACGGTTTGGGCAACCCGTTCGCGGTCATTGGGGAAGAACGCCAGGAGGGCCATCGTTACGAATCGAGTGCAATTAATTTCGATGGAGTCTGTTGGCTTATCAATAGTTTTGAGTGGGACGACGGTTTCTTCCGATAGAGGGACTTTGGGGCGAGAGGGACATTTGTGAGACCATGCCGCATGGTCCGTGGAGCCGCATAGCGTGCATTTAAGTGTAGTAGACGTGCAGGTGTGGGTGGGGTGGTTACCGGCACATGTGCCGCATGTGGTGGGGTTGTTGCAATGTTCCAATGTCGGGTGGAATTTGTGGCATCGGGGGCATTGAAGAGGTTGGGGCGCGGAGGGAAGTGAGGCTTCGGCGCGGTGGATGGTTTTAAATATGATTAGGCCGTTGGATAATAAGTGCTCAATGGTGTCGGCGACGGATGAAATTACCCTGACTAGGGTTGTTAGTTTGTCGGTGGCTTGGGATCTGATTCTTAGTGCTTTTGTAACGTTCAGCCCGGCTTCCACTAGGGCTTCTGTTACATCGGCGTCGGTAATGTTATGGGATACATTCCGAAGAACGCAAGAAAATGTGGAGGGCCGGGTGGTGGGTTGGGGGCGATCACGTTTATTTGCCGGTTTAATTGTGAGCGGTTCTCCAAAGAGGTCAGCAATGGCGGGCGCGTGTCGGTCGAAGTCAGCTCTGATGGAGGTTATATACGCGGTGTTTTTGAATATTATGTAGAACGACGCGATTTTGTTGTTAACCGGTTGGAGGGCAGTGAATAAGGCTTTTGTTTCCTGAAAGGTTTTTGGGAGAGGAGATAGGGTGAATTGATACTTAGCTGTATCCTGGGTCTTCTTTTCGGGTGGCGCTTGCATGGGGGACATGGATGCCTGTCGCTTTTGAGTGGCCTTGCGTTGGTGTCTCTGTATCTGGAAGTCGTCATCGTGGGCGTTGTCTCCTGCGTGGTCCAGGTGTTGGGTTGTCTCGGAGGCTGAAAACTCGGCACCGCAGGAAGATCCCGAAGAACCATCCTCTGCGGCGTCGGCGGAAAAGATGAAGCTGGATGTTGTCGAAAGTCGGTGTCGGTTGGTCGGAAGAGTTGGGGACTTAATGGATTGGTTCGATAGGTCCATTTCGTCGTTGTACTTATCGTCGAGGTTAAAGCTTTGAGAATTAGGTTTTCTCTTGACTTTAGAATTTGACATTGTTGCTTCTGCGATTGGCAACAATGATTCTATTGCCATTGGTTCTTGAGGCTCCGCTTATAAAGCGGCATCAATTTACTGGACTGCGACTTCTTGTGGTGGGGTTGGTGTTTACATCGGTGGAGTATGTAGTCCAGTTCTACCCAATAGCAATGGGTGATAATCTTCTTTGTTGTTGAGCCCTTTTGTCCGTTCTCGCCCCAAGTCTTCTGTTGCGTATTCCCGAACGTTTGTTCGGTAATGTATGCCCCTATATAAAGTTTAATCCAGTGGTAGACTTCTTATTTAACATACCCGCGGGTATCCCCGGATTCTTACGATAAACCACCGCATCACTGTTCCCGTCTTTTCATCTTGACTCTCGCGACAGAAGTCTGCGTGCTTTCAGGTATAATTTATTATCGTGAACTCCACGTGTGAGTTACCTGCATCAGGTATGTTAGCCCTTTAAATGTTTGGCACCATGGCAGTTAATTTCTATTCTTTTTATTTACAGTTTATTGTTAATTTGATTTATCTATTATATGGAAATAAAGCAACAACAACAAAATATATAAAATCAGGGTAGAAAAAAACATGTTCTTAAAAAAAAAAATTATTGTAACAGTTTAAAACAAACTAAATAAAATCATGTTTTAAACATGTTGAATAAATTATATTTTATAAATAGTTTAAAACAATCCAAAACACTATTTATTTGATAATTAGTGATGCAAAGTAGTTGTAGCTTCATCGTGTTACTTCAACCGAATATCAAAAAATTAAAAAAAAAAACAAATAAAAACAATTTTTTTGTTTTAAAACAGTTTAAAAAAAAGTTTTGAACAATAATTCTGCTTACTTCATGTTCAAAACAGCATAGTTTTAGTGTTAGAAAATAAAACTTTCACTTGTTCTATCAGCCCATAACGTTTTTGCATATATTTTGAACCGCCTTGTATAAAATAATGATTTAACTAACATTTATTAAATTGCTGTCTTAAAAACTGAATTAATTATTAATATTAATGGAATTTTCTTGATTTTATTTGCTTGTGTACAATAATACACGAAAAGTAGCACGGCACGCATGTTTACAATATACATATTTTCACCTAATAATGATACACTCGTTTAAGGATTGAGTTTCCGGACACTCCGGACTACTTAATTATTAAATTATCAAATAAATTGTTAAAAATAACTGATAAAATTAGATATGTAAATCACACTGTTATAAGATTAACAAAACTTACAACATAACAATTACTAATTAAATTATATCAGATCATAAATATATTATATGCAATATAGATACATATTAATTATTCAGATTCAAATTTAATTTACAAATTATTAATTTAGTATGCTCGTATTCATTTGTAATAAGAAATAATACAAAACTAATTACAAAAACACATTTGTATACGTATTTACTTCATAATTTGTATAACATACAAGTATGTTCCTATTGCAACATTTATTTACAATATTAAATTACATACCATTTCTTCAATTCTTTTAAAAAATCGAAACATGTTCAAATAGAAACAAAGTTTGCACTTCTAACTTACAAGTAACAACTAACTCATAGAACTAACCGGAGACCAGTGTTGCCAGGTGGATTTTTAAAAAGTTTTCAGATTGTACCTACAAAAGTTGCCAGATTTGCATACAAATCCCCACTTTTTTAATAAACAAAATAAACATTAAAAATAATAATAAAATTTATTAGCAAAATAAATATAAAACAAAATATATACAAAATTCATACTATAAATAATAACAAATATAAATATAATATTATTATAAATTAAATAACATAAACTAATAAGGGTTAATACATTGCGTTATTAAATTTGAATCTTAAACAAGATTTATCTTGTTCGTTTAATTTTTTTTAATGTAATATTATTACTTAATAATTAATGTAATAGATACTGTTTCTACTGATAGCTTATTTCTTGTTTTGGCTTTATTTAGGTTTATTATACTAAATATTCTCTCTGCACTCGAATGTGGCAAATAGAGTAAATATTTTACAAAAAGGGTAATTTGAGGAAATGAATGCAATTTGATCTCCAATTTTGAAATTGGCTATTTCTTTCCAGAACGCAGCTACACCCATATTTTTGTTAATAACTAAATTTTTTATTTGGCGCCACTCGCGATATAACATTTAAATCCAAATACAATGATTTATTAAAGAAGCACATACTGCTAGTGATTCTTTGTTTTCTATTTTTGCTTTATTTGGAAACTATATTTTTCAGAATTTGAATAAATAGACTGTCAAACGATGGTTTGGAGTCTTGCTTATGATTGAATAATCTTTTGCTGAGATGTTGTTTTGTCTGTCAATGTACACTTTGTCACAATCACTACACGCGGTATTGAGTAAACCGGATTAGCTTTTACTTATTTAGGATCTTGTGTTTTTAGTTTTGTAAAGATGTTACCTACTGTTGTCATGTTGTATGTTCCTAGTTTTCCTACGTTATTATAGTGAATGTTTGTCGGGTGTCCGTTTATCCTAAATAATGATTGCAACTTAGTTAGATTTTCTAGATAGATTTGTACATCACTTAAATTTGACATCATTTGATTATATGCCTGTAACGTATTGATTTTTGTACTTAAATTGTGGTTTGATTTACAATCCTTTTGGAATGAGTCGGTTTCATATACCAATTTGTTATGATTTTTTCATCGCTCTAGCGAATTAACAACATGTCTAAAAATGGAATTTGGTTGTTTAATTCCATTTCCATTGTGAACTGAAGCCTGTGGTGTATACTATTAAAAGTTGTTAAAACTTCTTTTTTTTATAATACATAGCACTTTAGTAATGGTACAACAAAATTGGTTTTTGTTAACGCTTTGGTAATAATGAAGTTCATGACTAAGTTAGCTAGTATAGGTGACGTTGGATTGCCCACACTGCTTCTATCCAACTGTTAATAAAACATATTTTTATATTGAAAATAACTTGTTGCAAAGATGTGGTTACACAGTTTCAATATCATTTGTTTTTCCATGCTAGTGCAATTAGATATTATGTCCCAGTCCTATAATTTCAAGTACAAGTTTTTGTGGTATACTAGTAAAGAGTGATGTGACATCTAACGATATCAGTATGTAGTCTGCTGGAAGTTGCAAGTCTTGCATTAGTTCTTTTAATTGAAAAGTGAAACATTGTATGCAGGAGAATCTATGCAGCAAACTACAGGTCTTGGTGGGGTGTCATGTTTATGAATTTTTGGCATTCCATAAATTTTTGATCTATCAATTTGTTTATTAAATGAATTAATAATTTATTCAAAATCAGTCAATCGAATCACAGCGGCCAAGGGTCAAGCATAGACAATTGTTTCGGTTCTACAAACCTCGTCAGTATGCCTTGTACGACCACGGCATCGCATGATAGCGAAGACAATTTTGAATAAATATTTCTGTTCTTATGAACACAATTGATATTATAAATAATCAAACGAAATTGCAACTAGATGGCAAACCAGTCTTTCGTTTGATTATTTGTAATTTGTTTATTGTTTATTCAAATTTTGAGAGTTGTTGTATTTTATGCTCATATTCGTTCTTCTATAATCTCACAGTGCTTACTTATTTCAATTTTATAAATAATTTAATATGTAGTTTCTTTTGAATTAGCAATATTTATATTTTGCTTGATTTATATTTGACAGTTTTTTTGTTGTTCTGGGTTGGGTATACGATTGAGGAGTTCTATGAATATAATACATTTGCTTTAAAATTGAAACTAAATTACGCTGATTAATATAATTAATTTAATTTTGTGTACAATAAAGGTTGTTAATTTAAATAGAATTTATTGTGTACTTATACTGGGCGTCGTTATACATTCGGGAGGGTTATAATATATGTAAACCAAAATATCGATTAGAAATGAAAGTTTAAAATTATTTTTTTTTTCTTAAATTAAAAATACAACCAAACTCTTTAATATGTGGTTTAAAAATGTCAATGAAATATGCAGTGTGCAATATTGAAGTAAACCTGGTACTATCTTAATTTTTAATATACTTAGTATAAGTATATAACCTAAAAAAATATCATTACGATACACGATGATAGTTGATGGCTTAAAAGTTAATTTCTCTAGTATTTGTGGTGTAAACAAAATTTGACCTCTACATAGAAAACCCCATTCTTGGCTGCAACCAAGGTAAACAATGTATCTAGCAGATTTGGATTATTATCCACAAACAACAAGCATATTCTAGAGACGACTTACAAAATTCAGGCTATAGCTAAATCACTCTACTTCTACAACAATACCCGGCCAACAAGCTATGATTACTCGACTTATTTTTGTTGGTGATAGACTTTTTGGTGAACCAAGCTTATTAGATCTGTATCTTTCAGCTATTCTAGAAATGACAACATCTACTGCTGATGCTGCTTTAGGAAATTCTGATCATTTACTTATTACTTCTGTTAAAAATTTCTTAATGTTACTACCAAACCTAAACCTTCATCTATTATTCTAAGACGAACCCAATAAAAATAAAACAATTTTGATACTCATTGCTTATATTCCGACGATCCACATATTGCAGCAAAAAATCTCACCAACACTATTCAGGAAGTCATCAACAAAAATATTTCAATTTCGGTTATTAAACCAATACAAAATTATTTGTACTCAATTCAGGAAAAGAAGAAAGCTGAGAGCATATAACAAATACATTGTAATCGTTACGATCAAACTAATCAGGATTTTAAAAAAAGCTCATAAACGTTGTGACATCTTAACACAATCTGAAAAACAAGATTGGCAGAAACAAAGATAACTGAATTTTTCAGCTTTCTATAAACAACAAAAATGTCTACAAAACCAAAACTTTATTGCAAAGTAGTTTAAAATCATGAATGTCTCCTCAAAATAATTAAGTTACTAATCCATAGCAAAGAGCACATTTTTTGTAATCCATTTTGCATCTTCTTAAGCCCGTTTTTTAACAAAAATTGAATTTGTACTTATGAATTATTTGATAAACTTACAGATAAAAAAATGTGTCAAAAAGTTTAGATTGAGCAAAGACACTATAAATTATATACTGGAATTGATTAAATGTGTAGATTTTTCTTGTTTATTTGATCTTTAATTTATTTTAAAAGAAAACAAATGATTAATTACAATAAAATTTAAAAAAATACCTAACTCTTACTTTACAATTTTAAAAAGAATTTAAATATAATGTACAAACAAAAACAGTTGAGAGAATGAATTTTTTGTTATCGCGTGTTCCCGGATCAATTTAAGGTAGTGCTTGAGCTGCTCGTGTGTTCTATTTTTTCTTTTTCTAATAATGGTAATTATCAGTATTCACTCGAGCTGTGTTTAATGATGCCTGGTGCTAGTCATTCTTTCTTTTGTTGGTTAGCGTCGGTTTGCTTAATGTTGTGCATACATGTCTGGTTGATTGCGTGTTTGGAGTCTTTGCTGAATATTTATAGAAACGCTTGGATGGTGGGGTGGTAGTAATCCCACTTCAGTGTCCCTCGACTTCACCCGGTGGCATGTTCCAGGCCACACCAGAGTAGTGTGCGGGACGTAGGGTCCCGAATCACAAGGCACCCGGTCGGGCGGTTGTTGTCAGTCAGGCCTCAGGGTCGTCGACACTATAGACAACGTTTCGGTGTTCAACCGTCGGGTAGCTTTTGTAGTAACAAAATAACACACACAAAAATTAACATCAGCTTTTAAAACATTACAAAATATGGTTTTGAATTTGTTCCTTCTTTTTATTTTGGTTAATTTTGTTATAAACCCGTGCTTTTCTTCTATTTTGGTTTTTGTAATAAATTTAATAAATTATCTAAATCATTTTCATTTCCTTTAAAATAAATAAGAATATCATCGACATACCTATACCAAAATTTAATATTTTCTTTAAAATTAGAATTTATTATTTTATTTTCTAAATTTTCCATAAAAATATTTGCTAAAATAGGTGATATTGGACTCCCCATTTAGAAATAAAGATATAGAAAAATCTAATTTTGCAAAACATTTAATTTTAAACAACCACAAAATTTCAACACAAGCTTTTACTTTAAAAATATTACATATTTCGGATAAAAATTTAATATTTATGGAAGACTTAGAAATTAAAAAACATTTAAAAAATCCAAATTATAAAGTAATTAACGAACAATTAGACTTATACAACTCACCAATATTAGACATGTTATTAAAATAAATTTATTATATAAACACTAACTTCAAGTGTAAATATTTAATATTCAAGATATGACATATTTCTAACCTTAAAATTAAAAATTAAATTAAAAATGTCAACAAAAAAAACGGAAATCTTGGTTAGCGGGAAAAAACAAATTTAAATTTGAAACAGGAAATCTGGGTAGCGGGAAAAAAAACAAATTTTTAAATAATTTATTAATCATAAATATGGCATTGAAAATGCAAATCATTTTGCGAAACATGTTTGCCATTAAAAAATAATTATATAGTAGAATATTTTATTATTTATGAATAAAAATGTTAAATATTATTTTTAAAACATTTGCAAATGAATTAGCTCTTATTTTGTCCAAAATATTTGCCTTATCATACAAAAATTAAACATTTTTAAATTGTTGGAACATTGGAAATGTTCAACCTATTCCTGAAAAGGGAGACAAGTCTGATTCTTTAAATTATATACCAATTGCATTATTGTCCAATCTAAAAAAAAAAAACAAAAACGTTCGATTTATGTTAGTCACAAATAGAATACTACTTTAGAAAAATAAACAGAAAATCTTGCAGTAGGGTATGGCATCCCAATCTTGTCAACAAGTTTCATTGTATAGGTATTGATAAAAAAAATTGTAAATTGCATCAATAGTTTTTTAAACAATAGAAAAATTGTAATTGTAATGTGAGGTTTATCTCGTTAATTACAAAAACGCCAATAGGACAAATAATTTTTTTATTTAATCTTGTACGTTTCGACAGAATTGCTACTGTCTTCTTCAGCACTGGAGAAAGTACATTTCTAATAGAAATTTAGAAAATAAATTATTTCTTGGTTAGAATTGAATTTGATAACATAAAGCAATAATAAATTTGTGACCACTTTAACTTCCTATAAAGGGGGAAAGGTGAGGTGATGACAAATAATGCAACATGATTGCAATAATAATATGTTTATTCAATAAACTAAACTAACCTAACTAATAACTAAACTAATAATATAAAAATGTTTACTTTCGAACGAAGTGGAGGTTGGAAAGCGGGAGTACGATCCAATGTTAGAAGGAGACTCGGATGAGCTATCTAAGCATCCAACATTGAATAAATCAATAAACATTGCCAGGAAACACGTATGTGCTATCTAGGCAAGCAATGCTTAGTGATGAGAGGATAGTAGAGGTTTAATGTTAAAGGGAGACTCGAATGAGCCATCTAAGCGTTTAACATTAAACAGATTTTTCAAACATTACCAGGAAACACGTATGTGCTATCTAGGCAAGTAATGTTTGACAGTAGGGTATGGGTAAGGTGGTGGTTCGCGCTGCTATTGAAGCTGGTCTGACTCTGAGGAAAGACTGTCGCTCTTGTCAGATTTTTTTTTCAGATTTAATACATTTATTTACGGAAATATACATTTTGTTGGAAAGAAAATTACATTGGATTTTTGTGGTTTTAGATCTAAGATCTTTTCCACATTGAAATTAGTTACATGTTAAAAAAAAGAAAAAAAAGGGTTACATTGGTGTGTAGTTGCCTGGTGGCATTGGTACATTCGTATAGATACATAATTAAGAGATTCTGAGGTACATAGTTACATAGAATGGTAGTTCCTGGAAGAGAAAATATACATAATATGGGTGCAGGTACAAACATAGGGTTCTGAAGGTACATAGTTAACATTGCATGGTTCCTGGAAGAGCATAATACATATATGGGTGAAGGGTGGTACATTATGGGTAATAACGCATTAAATTAAAATATTTATTAGTTCGGCCCGCATAGGGACGCTTTCGCCCCGCCCATGCAGACCGAACGTTACCTAGGTGGGCGTGGCCGAGTTGCATTACCTGTATGTGAATGGGATACTATCCAGGAGGTCAAGGAGGTGGGGCGCGAGCTTGTCAGGGTCCGCGTGTTGTAAAATTGCCGCTGGAGGGTACCGAAATTTTTTCCTAGGGAATTTTACTAGGACGAGGGGTGTTGAGAGTACCGCGAGGCTAGGTGATGTTGGGTAGTTGGCCGCGATGGCAAACTTGCCTTGGAGTTGCTGAAGGCGAGTGTTGATGGGGGGGGATGTTAGCGAGTGCCGGAAGGGCTGCTGAGGGGTGACGGGGGTGGAGGTTTAGTATTCTCCGGAGAATTTTTCTCTCGAGGCTGGCAAGCTGGGCAATATGGATATGGCGCGCGATAGATAGGGTTATGGCTTGGTAGTCTATAATGGTACGGATAAACATTTTGTAGGTGTGTAGTAAAGTTTTGGGTTGGTACTTAAAGGTACCGCGGAGGACCTTGAGGAGGTTGAAGCGTTGTCGGACCTGAATGCATATGTTAGAGACTGTTACCGAGGGGTTGACCGTGGACGCGAGGGTGATGCCTAGATAGGTAATTTTGTTGACCGGAGTTATCACCTGGTTCCATAGGTTGATACGGATGTGGGTGTTACTGTGGCGGATGTGGAGGTTGGGATGGTGAAATAGGATTAGTTGGGTTTTTTTAGGGTTGGCGGTAAGTTTCCATTTCTGGAGCCACAGTTGGAGGGTGGAAAGATATGCTTGGAGGTGCTTGCGGGCAAGCTCGGGAGAGTGGTGGGTTACCCAGGCCGCGGTGTCATCCGCGTACTGTTGTAGTTTAGTTTGGGGGTGAGTAGGTTGAGGGATATCTCTAACATAAATGTTAAAGAGGGTCTGCGAGAGGACGGAACCTTGGGGCACCCCGGCGGTGGGTGAGAAGGGATAAGAAAGTTTCTTATCGACGCGAGTTTGAATGTACCGGTTTGTAAGGTACGACTTGAGAGTAGCTATGATGTGAGGCGGCATGTTTATTGTTTTGAGCTTGTGAATAAGGCCGTCGTGCCAAACGCGATCGTACGCCCGGGTAATGTCAAGAAAGATGGCAAGGGTGCATTTTTTGGTGTTAATCAAAGAGGATAGGTCCGACATTAGATTGAATATGGCATGACGGGTGGAGATTCCCCTCCTGAATCCATATTGGGATTTAGGGAGGGAATCCCGGCCGTCGCAGAAGGACTGAATTTGCGTCTGGAGGAGTCTTTCTAGCAATTTCGACGTGGTATCGATAAGCGATATGGGCCTGTATGAGTCGGGATCTTCCGGAAGTTTTTTGGGTTTCGGTAAGAGAATGGTGTGGGCCTGTTTGAGTCGCGGGGGAAAATAACCAGAGTACATACATATATTGAAAATGGGGGTCAGGTATGATACAGCAAGGGGGGGCAGATTATATAATACCCTTTTAAGTATTCCGTCTGGGCCTGGTGCGGTGCTTCTTTTTGGGATGTGGAGCAGTTCTTGGATTTCTTCTTCGGAGATCGGTGGGAAGTGTTCGTCCAATTCTGGTGGCTGCTCCCTGAAGCTGGGTTGAAGCGACGGGTGGTTAAATGTCGTCTCGCATATCCTGTTCTGTGCTGTCAGGAACATCGGGTCCTGGGGGGTGGTGAAGGTTGAGTGCAGATGGTCCGCAAAGATGTTGGCTTTCTCCTGGGGCGTGGCGTATAGGACGTCGTTGATTCGAAGTGGGCGGTGTTGGTTGGCTCTGCGTCCGGTGAGGATGTTGAATTTCCTCCAGAATTTTCCTCCGTCCCGGTAGTCGAGGGCAGCGGTCTTTTCCATCCATTTTCTTTCTCTGAAACAGTTAATATCTCTACCGTTCATTCGGTTCCATTGGGTTTTTATGGAAGGGTCTCGGGTACGTTGGAAAAGTTTGTAGGTGCGATGTTTTTCTCTTATTAGAGAGACTATAAGGGGGGGGGGGGGAGGGGGTTTTGGGTGAGGTTTTTCACCTTGGTGGGGATGTGGGAAAGAGAGGCCGACTGGAATGCGTCAAAGTAATTATCGAGCGCGGAGTCGATGTCTTGAAGAGAGTTAAGCGAGGGTGGTTCGGATAATTTTGTCGATATGTCCCGTTGGAACGCAGTCCAATTTGCGTTTTTGTAGTCGCTGTAAGTAATAAAAGTTGGTGGAGGGAGAGGAGGGTTAATTAATGAGGTGAAGCCTAAGACTGGCATATGGTCACTCGTGACGCAATTAGTTGATACTTGGGCCGAGAGGTCGAGGTGGGCGATGAGGTCGTGTGTGATCACAATGTGATCTATTAAGGAGTGACCATTATGGTTCGCGAATGTGGGGGTAGTGCAGTTAAGGCGAAAGAAGGGGTAATTAATGAGAAGGTTGGCTAACGCGATGCCTTTGGGGTTTGATGAATGATCTCCGAATGAAAGGTGGCGCGCATTCATGTCCCCGAGGATGATCGATTTTCCCTTGCGGGCGGCATACTTGAAGAAATCCGTCGGGAATGGGTTGTTGGAGTTTATGTAGATGGAGAAAATGGAAATCATGCCGATCGCGCTTTGCAGCTCGATCGCCACAACGTCCAAGTCCGTCCAAGAGGGGTCCGGGTTGGTGACGGGTGAGACCGGCAGGAGGGCATCGTAGGCCAGGGCCACGCCCTCCGCCTGTCCCACCGCGTGCTTGTAGTGGAGAAGGAATTTGGGGAGAGATAGGTTGGATTTGAAGGTGGATTTTGTTTCCTGGAGAGCCAAAATTGAAATTTTGTCCGCGACTAATAGGTCTTGGATTAGTGCGCGTTTGCGCGACCACCCGCAGGTGTTGAGGGACGCTATAATGCCTTGATGTACGGCCATTATTGGGATGGTTCGCAGGTGATGTGCACGGTGTTACCCGTGTACAAGATTCGTGTTTGGATCTCGAGGATGAGATTGGCATAGCGGTTTACCGACTCCGCCACTCGCACTCTTTCGTTTGGGAAGAATGCGAGCAGCATCATTGTCGTGAAGCGCATCATGTTGGTCTCGGCGGAGTCAGTGGGTTTGTCGATCGTTTTAAGAGGCACGACAGTCTCTTGGGAAAGAGGGGTTTTGGGTCTAGAGGGACATTTATGCGAGAATGCTGCGTGGTCCGACGCGCCGCATAGTGTGCATTTGAGAACCGTGGAGTTGCACGTGTGCGTAGGGTGGTTGCCGGCGCATAATCCGCAGGTTATGGGGTTATGGCAGGGTTCCCTGGTCTCGTGATATTTGTGGCATCTAGTGCATTGGAGGGGTTGAGGCAGGGAAGGGAGAGATGCTTCTGCTCGGTGGAGGGTCTTAAAAATAATTAAACCGTTCGCGAGTAGGAGGTCTATCGTATCTGAGGAATACGATATGGCTCTTACGAGAGTGGTGAATTGATCGGTGGCACGCGATTTAATTCTTAGTGCTTTTATCGCGTCGACTCCGGAGTCTATAAGGGCCTGGTATACTTCCGCGTCTGTGATGCTGTGTGACACGTTTTTTATAACGCACGAGTAGGTATTAGGCTTGAGGGTCGGTTGGGCGCGTGGGGTTCTGGGGGACGATGGTTTTATGTAGATCTGTTCTCCGATGTGGTTAGAAAAGGGGGTCGTGTAGCTTTCAAGGTTATTTACGTTTGCAGTGATGTAGGCCGTGTTTTTGAAAATGTGGAAGGCTACGATCGCGTTGTTCATAGGGGCCATGGCTTTAAATAGGGCTTTCGTTTCTTGGAGGGCTTTGGGGAGGGGGGATAGGGTGTACAGATACTTAGCTGGCTGGTGATCTTGGTCCGCTTTTTTGGCTGCCGGGTGGTTTGGTGACATCGAAGCTGGTCGTTTCTGGGTGTTTCTGCGTTGGTGGCGTTGCTGCTGAAAATCAGAGTTGTCCTAGGCGTTTTCTTCCTCTTCCATCGGGTCCGGGTTGCTGAGGGCGAAAGAGACGCTAGTGATGTTGCTGATCTGGTCCGCCGGGTTGAGGTCGGCGGCAGGATCGTCAACGTTGAAGCTAGACGTAGTAGACTGGCGGTGGTTTGAGAGCATGGTCAGGTTCGTAGCTGTACAATACCGCCAATCACTTTCCAATAACGATATTGGAAAGTGATTGGCGGTATTGTCCAATACTTGTACGTTTTGAGAGTTAGGGTCGGTATGGCCGGAGCCGCTCGACTGGTTATTCATGATGCTTCTCTGATCGATAGGCATTCGGAACTGTGGTTGGTCGCTCTTGTGTTGGCCGGGAGCGGTGTAGAGGCTCCCGGTGGTCGTAGTGTTTGCGTGTTGTCCTGGGGGTAGTCCGGGTCGAAGGCAGGGGTCGGCGTAGTGTTGGCAATTGGGGTCAGCGGGGTCCGGAGCGTGGAGCTTGGCATCGTAGACGGAGTTTGGAGTTTCCAGTAGCGATGTGTCGGTCTCGAAGATCGGTGTCTCACTGCCGAATGCGGAAATTCGGCGAGACTATATCCGCTGTTAGGCTCCGCCCACGGGGCGTGGCTTCGCTTGTTGCTGTGTCACGTGGCGCCGCCTGGCGGCCGTGACAATTCACCCAACTTTCTCAGGCGGGAGCATCACCAGGGTTTTGAATATCCTGGTGTGCGTCGTCTTCTGCTGGTGGGGCCGGTTTTAGGTCGTTGAAATGTACTTTGGTAGGTGGCCGCGTTGGTGCGTCTTTCACCCAATAACAGTTTCCTCCTGCATGTGTTATCAGCAATTTCGGTCCTACCCATTTACGACTGAAGCCTTTTGCGCGTCCCCGGACCATGACTTTGTCACCTGGTGCATATGTGACTTGCAGGTCGGTTTGTCGCGGGTAGCGTCGTCTGCGGTAGGTGGCCTGCCGATGCTTCGCTTGTTGAAGCCGTCGGTCTAAGTCCTGTTCTTGGTCGTGTTCGTTCCAACCTCCTGGTTGGCGTAGGTCCTGACCGAGTAGGATTTGACTGGGGCTTTGTCCAGTTGCGGCATTGGTTCGCCGATTCTGGTGGAAGACTGCTAGTGACAGGAGCTCTTCCCATTGTCGACGAGGTTGTTGGTCGGTGAGCAGGCGTATGCTTTTCTTTAGTTCAGCATGTCTCCTTTCTACCGGGTTGGCCTGTGGATGGTATACGGCCGTGGTGTGGTGAGTGCATTTCCATCTTTGGATGGCGTCCGCAAATACTTTGCTTGTGAATTGGGGGCCATTGTCCGAGAGAATGATCTTCGGGTATCCAAATCGATGGAATATTCGCTCCTCTAGGAGTCGTACTGTTGTTTCTGCCGTTGCTGCGGGGGCGGGTATGGCTTCTGTCCACCTGGTGCAGATGTCCATTACGGTGAGGATTACTTTATTTCCTTTGCGTGTCGGGTCGAGGGGGCCGACAAAATCGATGGACACCTTCTCCTAAGGGCGTTCTGCTTCTTGTGGTTTGAACTGTGTCGATGGCGATTTCGTGCCGGTTTTCGCCCTTGAGCAGGCAAGGCATCCTCGTACGAAGGTGCGGATATCTTTTCGTACCCCCGGCCAGTGATATTGCCGGAGGAGTGTGGTTGCCGTTTCGTCGCGTCCTGGGTGGCCAGCGGTTTCAGAGGAGTGAAATAACTTCAGAATCTCCTTCTGTGCTGCTGGTGGCACTACTAGCTGGTCCCACCCGGCTGAGGTGCGTATCAGTTCGCCGTCTGGGCCTATTTTGTACCCCAGGTCCGCCTCGGCGGGGTTTTCCTGCTCTAACACCGTTTCTCGGTGCCGTTGTATCAACGTGCAGGTCTGTGGGCACTCTTTTTGTGCGCGTTTCACCATTTCTATGGTTGTTTCGGCCTGGACGAGGGCAATTTGATTTCCCTGTCGGTGATGGCGTCGGCTTAGCTGATTGTATAGCATTTGTATGCTGTCGGGGACGGCTGCTTTCCGGAACTGTGGACCTTCTGGTGGTGTTAGCCGATCCGGGTCGTCGATCTCGTCGGGAATCAGTTTGTCCTCTGGGTGGCGTGATAAAGCGTCTGGCAGTAGGTTGGCTGCTCCAGGTGTGTGCTCGACGGTGTATTTGAATTTGGCCAAGATGAGCGACCATCTCATAAATTTTGATTTGGCGTCGGTGGACGAGTTTAGCCAAACCAGCGCTCTTTTGTCGGTCCTGAGGGTGAACTCCTCGTCCTCCAGGTATGGCCTGTATCGTTTTACGGCCCATAGGATGGCGTAGCACTCCAATTCGTTCGAGTGGAAGCGGGATTGTCTATCCGTCAACTTCGAACTGTCATATGAGACAATGTGCCTTCTGGAGCCTTCTTCCTGGTAGAGTACCGCCCCGACGCCTTTTATGGATGCGTCGGTTTGTAGCTCAAACCGCAGGCCGGGTCGGGGTCTTGCCAGCTTTAGGGGTTGGTCGATGGCGGCCTTTAGCTTGTCAAACGCCTCGTTGGTGGCAGTGGTCCATTTGAAGGGTTGTTTTGGCCCTTGCATGGCCATCAAGGGTGCGGCGATTCTCGCAAAGTCTGGTACGTATTCTCGTAACCAAGAGCACACGCCAATGAAGCCTCGGAGTTGTTTCTTGGTTTGAGGTTTGGAGAACTCTTGGATGCTCTTCAGATGTACTTCCAACGGTTCATTTCCATCCGCTGTGACGCGGTGGCCCAGGTATTCTACCTCGCTGGTGCCGAACTCGCATTTCTTTAAATTGCATCGGAGGCCGTGTTCTTGGAGTCGTTCCAATACCAGTCGGACGTGGTCTTCGTGTTCTTGCTCGGTGTTTGAGAACACCATGATGTCGTCCAGGTAAACCAGGACGCATCTTCCTAACAGACCGGCCATCACTCTGCTCATCATTTTCTGGAAGGTGGCTGGGGCGTTCTTTAAGCCGAAGGGCATCACCTTAAATTGGTAGGTGCCCCCGTCGGGAGAGGAAAATGCGGTTCTCTCTCGATGTGGTCCATGTACTGGTATCTGCCAGTAGCCGGTGGTTAGGTCCATTTTTGTAAAGATCTTGGCTTCGCCAAAGTCTTTGAGGGTTTTCCGAATCCTGGGAAGGGGGGTCACCTCGTTCTTTGTGGCGTCGTTCAGCTTCCTATAGTCGATGCAGAAGCGTGGCGACCCGTCTTTTTTTTTTATTATGACGACGGGGGCGCAGTATTCGCTTGTGCTGCGTTCGATTATGCCTGTCGCTAGGAGCTCTTCGATCTGCTGGTAGATTAGGGCTTTTTTCTTGGCGTTGTAAGAGTAGCGGACTGCTCTTATCGGCGTGTCGGTGGTCAGCTCAATTTTGTGTGTGCTGGTCAACGTGGTCGCCGGACGCGGGTCTTCGCTAAAGACGTCCGGAAAGGCTCGAATTATGGCCTGGTAGTTTTCCGGCACCTTCGGCGTGGGGCATGTCCTTTCTACGTCGGCATCTAGCCATAGGCGGCGGTTTCCTTTCTTCCAATATGCCGTAGTTCTCGGGTTCTGCCCGAAGTGTAGGCATTCTCGCACGTAGTCCATATTGACGTGGTTCTTGGTTAACCAGGGATGGCCGAGTATCACGTCCTCGCCGAGGTCGGGTGCCAATAAGAATTCGATTGGCTAACGTGTTTGCCATGATGCTCTGGTGGTGTCCGGGGTAGATGCGGCCATACAGGGCTGCTTGGCGGCGTAGGAACGCTTCCACCGGTTCTTTGGCCTGGTGGGTGTTGGTCATCAAGCTGCCGGCCATGTATGCCATGGCGGTGGGGTCGGCGTATCGTCTGACCAGCCTAAGCTTGCAACGGTCGTAACTTGGTTGTGGTTCTCTGCGGAAGGCATCCTCATAGTTCTTCGCCTCGTCCTTCAGGCTCTGGAGGTAGGCTTTGTGGTAAGCCGATGGCGGTACGTAGTGTCGTACGAAGTAATCTTCTAGTCTTCTCAGGAATTCTTCGGGGTCTTCGTGGGTCTCCCCTCCAAAGGTCGGCAGGTCCTCTTCGTACCTCTTTGATTGCTGTAGGCCGTGCCAGACGGCAGCGGCGGTGTGCATGGCACACGTGTTGTCCCAGACCGGCGGGCACTGGGGTGGCCCGGCGGTCCAGGTGGTTTCCGGCTTGGTTTCAACCGGTTGGGGTCGTGGTTCACCCCTTGGAGGTGCGATTCCAGGGTATAACATACCTGGTGGCATGTTCTCCAATCCCATCGCGGTGGATGGGTGCACCCCTTGGTTCGGGTGCGCTGTCGTGGTCCAGGGTTCGACCTTGGGTGACAGCATGGGAGACTGCGGTCTAGGTGCGACCCAGTTCCCTGTGACTCCCACCGTGGCTCTAGGTTCAGCCGGTGCTTGTGGTGGGTAGTCGGTTGGCGGAGTTGGCGACCCCCAGGAGTACCTAGGGGTGGCCCACCGCTGTTCGTCGGTGCCTGTGGCCCTTTGGTCAGCCTGGCGGCATCCGGTATGGCCGACTGGCTTTTCTTCCAATGTCACCATTGGTAATTGCCAGTCGGGTCTGAGTGTCGTTGCTGCTGGTACTGGCCAGCATGGACACTGGTGTCGGTCTTCCACCTGGGGAGGTGGTGCGACCTCTGGGTAGATGGTGTCCCAGTCGGCTCGGGGTTCAGCCGGTCGGTAGCCTCCGTAGTAGCATTCCCCGAGGGGTTTGCGTTGGCTACCGATCCACGTTGCCACTGGGTTTGTGGGAGACGTGGTGAGTATATTTACTTCTTCTTCTTCCATCTCGATGTCGATGGATACGTCGTCTTTGTAGGGTGTCGGGAGCCCAAAGGCACCGTGCCTTTGATCGTCCCTGCTCGGGCGCCATTTGTTACCGGCGCCGGGCCCGTAGGTGGTCGTGGGGGCGGCGTCATCGGTCCGAGGGGGGTTGTGGAGCCCCTCGGCGACGGCTAGGTGGCAGGCCGTCTCGAAAGCAGAGTTATCTGCCTTGCAGTGAATATTGTTTGGTTGGTGTGGCATCCCAGTGCAATGGTACTCGGGGAAGCGGTCCCGAGCACCTGGGGTGCAAGGCCACGTTTCCTCCAGCGTGTAGTAAAACACGCTGGGGTGATTTGGGGCCGGGAGCGGTGTAGAGGCTCCCGGTGGTCGTAGTGTTTGCGTGTTGTCCTGGGGGTAGTCCGGGTCGAAGGCAGGGGTCGGCGTAGTGTTGGCAATTGGGGTCAGCGGGGTCCGGAGCGTGGAGCTTGGCATCGTAGACGGAGTTTGGAGTTTCCAGTAGCGATGTGTCGGTCTCGAAGATCGGTGTCTCACTGCCGAATGCGGGAATTCGGCGAGACTATATCCGCTGTTAGGCTCCGCCCACGGGGCGTGGCTTCGCTTGTTGCTGTGTCACGTGGCGCCGCCTGGCGGCCGTGACATTGGGTTCGCAGTTTTATACCCAGTTCTAGAGCAGTGGGGTCTGCTGTTGTCATCTTTCGCCAATCCCTGCTTTCTGTCCTACGTCACTGGAGTGGGAGATGAAGTGGGAAACCTTGTGCGCGCTTCGTCCGTTTGGAGTAGGGGAACGTCACGCGCTGGCTTCATTTGTTGCAGTGGGGGAAGATCGCGCGCAGCTCATCCGGTAGAATATGAGGTAGCGCGGGAGTTTTAAGTTGTAGTAATAATATGTTGTTACAAATTTAGCAAACTTTTGATATGTTCTCTTCTGTTAAATAATTAGAATAGATTTTTTTAATAGAGTTTACATATTTTCTTTGTTATTATTATTAAAATAAATTAATAAGAGCTAAATAAAACCTTGATCAATGCCAGAATAATTTTTTTTGTAAAAGTTTTTTGACGCACATATCTTGGTTTTAAAGATTGGCCGCATGTCTAAAGTATAAAGCTCATTTTACGTTTTTTTCAATTTTATTAGAGATTTGACTCCTTAAATGTTATGCAATGCATTGTTATTTGTTATGAAAAAATTAATTATTGTTGATAAATAATAATATAAAAAGGTTTTGAACCTTGATTTTAATAGACCAATTAATTATATTTGAAAATGTAACAGATTTTTATTTGGAAATAATGCCCCATTATCCCTGTATCCTAATAATTGGTAATTGCCAAAATAATTGGGGTTTTATGCATACTATATACATTAGATCTTCGTAGAACTTTCCCATCATGTATAAAATCAGGTTCACCAAAGAAAACATTTATTAGCATTGCACACACCTTGTATTATAATAATCCTATGGAATCCTTTTCTACTTATAAAATTATATCTTTGGTACAGAGGTTTTTTAATTCTAACATGACATCCGTCTATAGCTCAAAATAAATTATTAAATTGCCTTTAAATTTGGCAGCAGAAGTTTTGTTATTAGTTGAATATATGATTTGAGATTTATTATAAAATTCAAAACACTATGAACCGAATTTAAGCTTATGTTAAACCTATTGATATTTGTCAAAAAGTTTCGGTTTTCTTTTTCTTCTTTTTGATCAGCCGTTTTTATATCCTTTTTTTTATATAGGCCTCCATCTCTGCACCTAATGCTGGCAACTTACATTACGAGGGACCTACAGTTTTAAATGGATTCTGAACCACTTGAGAGATTTTATCAGTCTATCAGAGAGCGTTTTTAGCCATATAATCCCACACTACAAGACGAGTGGGAGAGCGTATAACATATGAAAAGTATATCAGGGTATATGGGAATCGAACCGACGATCTTCGGTACAGCGATCGGATGCCTAGACCACTGCGCCACACTCCTCTTAGCAAGTTTCAGTATTGGTCAAATATCAGATAGTTAACAGTAAGAACTTCTCACAAGAAATTTTTTCTTCGCCAAAATGGTGAGATGAAACAACGTTACTTTTATTCAGTTGATCTAAAAAAAATAATTAATAAATAAAGTTTAAAGTAAAAATAAAATGAAAAAAAATTGTTTTGTACCTACCTATTGAATCATTCAGCAGTTTTTCTAGTTATTCTAAAAAGTTTTTTGAATAAATTTATAACTTTTTCAACAAAATTTTCAATTATACAATTTTTTTTAGGTTCTAATTTATCTATTGAAGAAAATGAACTTGAATTAGTACTTTTCAAATGAAAATCATTTCATTAACTTACATATTATCATTCTATCACGTGTTATATGCACAAACGCTAGAGAAACGTGTGAAACAGCTATAGTTACCTAAATCGAGTTGTTAAAAATGAAATTAGAATTGAAAATAAAATGGCTTAGATTCAATTATTTAGAATTACAATTTTTTGAATAAAAGAGGATATATTTTAATATTATAACTCATATGAAAGAAACTACAATACTCATTTAATTGCTGATTGAGTTGTTGTTGAAAACATATTTGGGCTTTTAAAATGGAAGATGGAAACGATTACAATATGTATATATTCTATTTTAAAATATAACAACTGCGGCTTGCATTTTACATATATTGTCATTTAAACGACTAATGGGATTGAGAAAACTACTATCAAGATGTTCAAAAATATTTTATTTCTTAAAAATAATAAAAAATATAAAAATATCATTAGCCGTGGACGTCAAATTAAATTTCATAAACGTAACAAATTGGGTGTAATTGTGCTTTTATTGTGTTTTTTACGGCTATTTTACATCGCCACAGCAAGTCTACGACTTGTTTAAAGAGGTTTGATGGGACCAACAGCTTATTAAGCCTCGTTCATACTCATCCGATTTGCGATTTTTTTTTATTGTAACAAAATATTTCTCGCAAAATCTCGTTCATACTGATCCGATTTTTTTATTGCAATTTTTTCTAGTGACATTTTGTGTTTATTCTGGTGATTTTTATATTTGTACTAATATTTTATTTGAAAATAAGATCTGTAACACCTTCCAAAACTTAAAAAAATGTTTTAATTTAACTATATTTGTTTTAAACAATAATTATTTCATTGTATTTTATTGTATTAAACATTAATTAAAGTTTATAAATTAAATATAAATTTGTTGGATTTTATATTAACCAAGTTTGACCACATATTTAAAAATAATCATTTGTGTAAACATCTTTTTATGTAATTTGTAATAATTAATAAAATGATTATTTTTCACAAACATTTAGGGCCGGTTGTACCAACTAAGTTCATCTCGAGTTCATTGCTTGAACGAGTTCAACGTTAAATTTACGTTGTACCAACTTGACGAACTCGTTCATCTCGAGACGCCGTCGGGTAGTTAACTACAAATTTTGCGGTCAAACATAACCCTACTTCTTTGTTGACATCGATATTTTATTTTATGTTTTATGTTATATTATTAATAATTGTATAATAATTGTATAATAATTGTATAATAATTGTATAATAATTGTATAATAATTTTATAATAATTGTATAATATATATATATATATATATATACGTACCTCGCGGATGATGCGAAGCCCAGTATACACTACAGGCCACCAGAAGCCCGGTCTTAAAAAAACAGTTTTGCTGTATATTTTGCAAATTTACTCTTTAATAATGAATATAATTATATCAGATATGCAAAGGGGTAAGTTTATATAGAAATTTATTTTGTATAGATTTGTCAGGTTATGCGAGCCCTACGAGACAACACGGATATTGCGAAGCCTAAGTGCATATGTTTATATTGCCTACGGTTGATTTGACGCCCAACGGTGTTGCCAATTTTTTTGCTATTAAACCGCATAAAATATTAGAAAATCAATCGGACAAATACTTTAAGAAATGTGGCTGTTGAATGTAAGTAATTTATCACATAATAACTTTAAATAAATAATACAATGTTAGTATTTTAATGCTATATATAGATCATTGTAAAAAAAAAATGTATACAATACCTAATTGTTGTTGTGACAACTAAGTTATTTCTAAATATGACATATTAATATTTAAAAAAAATTATATTAATGTATGTAAAGCTTTTTGATTGATTATTAATGTCAATACTTATAATTTGTTTAGTAAAAAATAAGGGTCTTTGTTGGAGATGTTTGTGACATTGCTTTACTCAAAAACCTCTTAGTTTAAACTACTATTTCATTACCTCAGACCATAGCCCAATAGTCTTTAATCTTTATGGGAGGAATGAACAGAAAGTTAAGAGTCGGTCTATAAGACCGATTAGACGTTTTTCTCATACTCTAGAACAGAGCATTACATCCCTTCTTAATATTCAAACAAATAAAAGAGTTGACAGCGTTATCTTTGACTTTACTAGACTCATCTCGCTAGCAATGGAAAAGTCTACAGGTTATGCCAAAAGTAAAATAGATTGGGTTTCAATAGAAAACCAGACAGCTCATCTAACTTTAAATAACAAAATTTCATGACCTAATTGACCAAAACAAACTAAATCAGTTCAATGATGAGGTTATGTTTTAGGCAGATAAGCCAAAAATCTAAACTAACTCAATGGTAAAATAAAGAAGGCAATAAAAAAGTACAAAAATCAGTGCTGAAAATCCGTTCTAAATTTCTCCAACAAATATAATCTAATGTGTAAAAATTAGCGTAGACCGTTTCTTTTTATTTATGACAAAGAAACTTTAAATATACTTTGGAAAATATAGCCAAATTATTTGCTGACAACTCTAATGCGCGCCGTTTTACAACAAAGATTTGGACCACTTAAAAAGAATTCACAAAAAAATAAAATATTGTAGGAAACGTACTAATTCTGCTTGACTTTTTAATTGGTTTGGACGTCTAAAGTAAGAAATATGTTTCCTCATTTCAAACCAAAATTAGAACCAGGTCCTAAACAAAGCTTGAAAGCATTTTCTTACAAGGTTGTAAAGTTCCCCACTTACATTACAAGTACAATGCTAACGTCACGTTTTTGTATTCATAAAAAATTCTAATAAAATTTGAGACATTTTTCACAAAATAACCTTGGACAAAATCAGAAATCACACGGAAGTTAAAAACCTATTGCCAAATCATCAACATGGTTTCAGATATGGGCTCTTTTCAACTAACTAGAGTTAAATCTAAATAATTTTTTGTATAAAACTCCTTTTGTTTAAACCCACAGAAACTATCTTGCAACAAAAAAAAACTGAAATTTTGTATTTTTATGCAAAAATTTAGAAAACTTAATTAATAAATTATTTTTATACTAATTTGTTAAATATACCCAAAAGGTTTTCTTAATTTTAAAATGAAAAGACAAAATCAAACACCTTGCAACAAATAAACACTTTACCTACACAGACGCCAACCCGATCATCTATTGCAACCATTGCCACCTGCTGCCAACAATCTGCTTGCCACCACTCAACCAATACGCTTTGCTTCTAAATACAGTTAAACTTTAACACTGCAGGGAGGGCTAAACTGTCCTGGAAGAGGCTGTTAAAAAAAACACCTCTGTTAAAAGCACAAACAGATAACATGTCATCCTTCTTTGTGTTTCAAAAACCAACGTGCGCACACATAAACAAGATGAGCAGAACGAGGTCAATGATACGATTAGAATCTACACGGATGGTCCAAAAAGCAATAAAAGTTCTGAAGCGAGAATCTTCTGGCAAAATCTGGATCTCAAAATATCTTTACCAATAGTAACGCACACATCTATCTTCTAATCAGAAGTAGTACAACTTATGGGGTTATGAAAAAAGTAACTCGCAATATATCTGGCAAGAGTGCCTAAACTTTAACTGACAGTAGAGCGGTTTTAATTGTTATAAACAAGCCTAAAATCACATTGAAGCTAATTTTTGAATGTCATCGTGTCCTTTCTTTAGCAGCCTGTGGAAATAACATCAAGCTGCTCTTGGTATAAGGACACTCCAACAAACTAGGTAACATTGAGGAGGACAAGCTAGCGCGTAAAGGGTCCAACCCTTATGACGTGTGAACCTGAACCATGAATCTCTTTAACACTCAAAAGTTTAAATAACTTCTTAAAAAATTAACACACACACATCGCTCTGGAAATACGCTGGGATGACACTTCTGGCTGTAGACAGGAAAAGAATACAATGACTATCTCAAATGCTAAGACAGCCGATTACTATTTGTGACTGTCACACTGCCAACTAAGAAAACACATGCACTCGATTAGTATTGGAGATAATCCAACATGTAGAGAATGTGAAATGAATGACAAGACGATCGAGCAGGTGCTATGTAAATGCCCGGCCCTCTCATACAATACTCTCTATTGTATGAGAGGGCCATGTTGGAAAGCTGTTGGCTTGACATGGTCAGTAAAGGAGAGACCCTTCAAAACGTTGTACTTGCATACATCAGTTAAATGCCAAGACAACGGAGTAAGGTCAAAACGTCACTTTTCCAAATTATAACCGTAGCTCATCAGCATCAACTTTTAAAAACCATCTAAGGAGAAACCTGCAACAATGTACGAAAAATGTTTGGAATTCTAAAATAAGCATTATAGACGACCTTTTGTTAAAAAATTCCTGCTTAATATTATATTCCTTTACAAACAAGTCCACTTGCTACACAACAAAGCTCAAATAGGCAACAAATTGTTTACTATATTTAGTCTAACTATTGCAACACCTTTGGACAGTATTATGTTGTTATTAATTGACAATTTGATCACTGCCGTAACTAGGGCGGTGCCGTCGGTGCTCCCGCATTGGGCGCAGCTTGGTTGTGGCGCAGAAAACCACATAAACCTTATAATTTTGTAGTTTAGAGGGCGCAAAATGACGCTTTTGCATGCTAGTTACGGCACTGAATTTGATAACACATGCCATAAAAAATTTAAAAAATATTAAAAAACTGCTATAGCTAGAGTCTTACAACTTGTTTGAAGGGGATTGATAAGTTCAGAAAGTAATGCAAGTATTAAATTTAACATAGTAAAATTTAAAAAAAAAAACAATTACTTAAACGTAGTACATAACCATACAAAACAAATTAAAAAATAATAATAATATATTGTGTATTTACTTCTTCAAACATGAAATAATAATACTAAGTTACTAAGTTTTTTATCCCAAATTTATTCTTACGAATACATTACTAGTTTTGACTGTACTTATAGTTATATAACTTATTACATCTGTAGAAGGCTCTAATGGAGCCAAAGCTATTATTGTATTTGTAAGAATAAATTTGTGAAAAAAAAAATAGTAACTGGTTTTATTATTTCATAAACATGAATTATCACGTAGTAGAGGTCACAACCATCAGTTATTTTTTCAAACATTTTATTGTAATAGACTGTTTTATAAAGAAGCACTGGTGCCAAACTTAAGGGCTTCATATAGTTCATAAAACATGATTGGCTCCTAACATCCGTAAAACATATGTACTGTATATGCAGTTTAAAACGTAAGCCCTCTATAATTGCATATAATGAACTATAAGTGTATAATTTGCGATAGTATACCGACATAGGAAGCCCAATCAATTTTGCTAAAAAAGTACAGGATAGTTTCATTTTTCATATCTGTTCATTATACATCAAAAATTTTAGGAAGCCCAAAACGGGCTTCGTAAAACTTTAGTGGGCTTGGTATCATCCGCACAACATACTGTTTTGGGCTTCATATTGATGGTTAAAGCGTCTATATATATATATATATATAGATGTAAAACAACTAATACTCCTCCAAAATATATACACGCTGATAGTACTGGCCTCCAGAACGGAGGCAGGTACGAAAAACTGGAGGCAAATACGTGTTGGTGTGTATATCAATTTATTTCAACATAATACTTTACTAGAAGTCATTCTACAAAATTTTGTTTGGTGACCATTTCGACTCATACACATATACAGTTATACATTGTAATACATTAAAGTCAACACTACGTGGCGCTATGCTTTTATACTGATATACATATTTTGTTGCGGGCCAGTAGAATAGGCCTCCTCATAAGTTAACGTTCTAATACGCCTCTTACAATTGGCAACATAGCAAATACAATTTATAAAAATAATTATATACTTTTAATATATCTAAACGGTTCACGTTGTTTATTAGTTTTGTATAGAAAATATGTAAAAATAAAACAGAAAATATTACTCAACTTTACGTCCAATGAAATAAATAAATAACTTTTTTTTATAATATATTATAAATATTTTTTAAATAATTCTATCTAGGTATTGTGCTATGTAGAATAGATTTTAAAAATATTATAAAATCGCAGATATAATACTATTTAATATTTCTTTAATAATAAATTTTTAAAATGTGAAAACAAAAAAAAAAATTTTTAGATAAACTTTTTTAAATAAATTAAATAACAATAATATTGTTTATATTAGTTTTAAAATTTATAAAAAATTCTAATTTTAGTCTTGTTTAGTAAACTTGACATCATTTGCATGTTAAATTAAAATTAATTCTTTTCAGTTTAACGCTAGAGAATTGCCAGGTTTAGTCGCACTGTCTTGTGGGGGTGCTACTAGTAGTATTGTTATGGAAAAATATTAAATACGTACAGCGCCGTTTTTGAATTAAAATTAGTTTTTATGGGACAAAACACCAACCAACTCAATATCCAAACGATAAGATTTTAATTATCACTCTTTTATATGTTGAACTACAGACAATATTCTATGTTTTCATGTTTTTGTTTAAAGATTTGAAGTTATAATTAACGAGTAAAAAATTAATAAAGAACTAATTAAAAACGCCACATTAAAAAAAATAATTGCGGAGAAACAACTTATTGCATCAAATTTTTACAAATTTAATGATACAGAGTTCTTCTACAATGTGTGTAAATTTTATTCAATTATATTCATGCGTTTTCTTGCTGAGTTTGATTCTGTGAAGCCTTATAATAGCACTATTCTCCCCTCTTAATTAAAGTTATCATTATTTTTTTATCAATTTGAATAAATTGTTAGATCATTAATTACGGAGATAAATATAACTATCCCATATTTACATAATTAAAATTATGGTACAAAAGAGGTTTTTTATGTTATCTAACTAGCTATAACAATAATATACTATTGCAAAAAAAAATTATAGTGTCATCTTCAAGTTTAGTTTCAACTGATTAACACTTGAACACAAAAAACGCAGTAATTTTTTTTTTTACAAAAGACTGTAAAGTTTTTTTAATATAAACCTAATAGCGTGCGGTTGAAGATCTACATTAAGGTTCTAACTAATTTAATTAGGTAACTTATTGATTGCTAGTAGTGACATGTTAAAGAAGGTACGTGTTGGTATGATGTTCAAACCAAGATAAGTATTTGCTACTAGCGTTCTTAGAGTCTTGTAGCACATTAGAGATGTTCAGATTTTTGTATAGAGACTTATTGGTGATAAATCTTGAACTGTTTGTAATTGATATATCTTCAGCTTCAGAAAGTTAGAAACTTACTGTCCCATAGTTAAGAACAGTTGGCCCATACAGGTTTTAAAATTTATTTCAAGGTACTTTGCATTGGTAGATTGTAATAATTGTTTGCCAAAGAGTGACAGTGACATGCTGAAATTTACTTTGATTGGCCCTAATTTACAAGGTTTTAAGCTATTTTTGGATGTTTTTAAAAAAATTCTGAAGTTTCTCAGAGACAAAACTTGGAATTTTACTAACTGTTAGAATGACAAACGTAACTCTTGAAGGTTTTCTGTAAAAAGTAGATATAGCACCGGTGCAAGAATACCTTCCTGTGGTACCGCTGATTTTATGAGGTGTAAGTTAATTACTTTATCTTGATGTTTAACCATAAAAATGTTTTGATTAGGTATGATTATAATACATGAAATGTGTAATGGGCAATTGCGTTTTCAATTTGCTTAAAAATCTCCGGTGTCAGACTTTTATCAAAGGCTTGGGTGTTGTCAAGAAAAGCAGCCAAACAATATTTCTTTTTTTTTAAGTGTTGTTAGTTTGCTTTATTACTCTGTAAACCTGCTCTGTAGTTGTGTGTTAATTTAAAAAAAAACCAAATTGGTGATTTGGAATTAGATGAAATGCTTTTAATTTCAGTCTTTTCAGAAACATATCTTTAAAGATATATTTTAAATAAACTTATAAAGCAACAGAAAAATGTTTCTGTCACAGGTTTATCAGAATGATTTGTGTGAGTGCTTTTTGCACGATTTTTGAAAACTAATTCTAATTGCTGTAACTTTTTTCATAGAAATATGGAGATCATAGCCATGTTTTAATCACGTGTTTGACTCACATGGTATGATGGCGTTAATAAACAATGTCATTGATAAAGGTATTCCAAAACTGATGACTGCTTTTTGTCTGCTTGTAGTAGTGGTAGTTTTTTTAGAAATTTTTTGATTTTTTAGTTTTTTCACTATGAGTAGGCTTTTAACGGGTTGTATTTAGTTTTGTTTTGTGGATTTCTAGTAGATTTCCATATTCTTCTATTTATTAGTAGTGCTTTTTTAGTTACTTTTAAATTATTTTGTAGCTTGTTTGTAGTGTTTGTGGGTTTCAAAACTGCTTAATGCTTTAATGTTGTTTTAAGCAAGACATTTGAGTGTATTTCTTTTTCTAATATGTTTTTAAACTGGTTCAAGTTATTTTAATGGTTAAAAAATCTGGTTTTTGTTTATGGTGTATGTGTGAGCTTAAGTAGATTAGGACAGGGAAATAGTCTGAAAATATATTAAATTTTTTTTTACTAGCAGATAATTTAAGGGATAACTTTTGTATGCAAAAAAATCGACGACATTTGTTTTTTATGTCACACGGCCAGTGTGTAGTTGCTTTGGGCTGGCCAAGTTCTAGGTCTCAGCGCTGGAAATTATGTTTGCTGCACTTTCTTGTAGACTCTGATCATAAATGCAGTAATTTTTGGTACTTCCCAGTTGAAGGCAAATAGAACATTGAGGCATGACTTTTGTTTTTTACATGAAAACTGCGTTATTGGTTTAAATAAAAGGTTTAGTATTGCACATCACGATTTTTTGGTTCTTGAACAGCTGCTTGATATTTTAGCACATCTGTTGTTGACAATTTGGTTATTATTTATTTTAAGAATAAATTTTTGTTTGCTACTGCTGGGATGTATATTGGTGGAGGTTTTATGTAATTAAGTAGTTCTTTTGGTGGTGTACTCTTGTTTTTGAGTTTATTACATGTTTGTAATAATCTATTAATAGCCGTTGTTTAACATTCCATGGTTTGGTTTCTGAAGAGTTTTTACGTTTAAACGTATATTAATTAATAAATAATAACAAAATAAGTTAAATAGATTAAAATAAATTAAATAGATTAAAATAAAATAAATATCAGTTTAACTGAGGCAGGGAATCCATTCATGAACCGGTAACAAACAGTACAGTGTAGTATTTATTATTAGAGGTTAATTGTTTTGCAATATATTTTTTTAATAATGAGAGTTAAAATACCACAGCAGTAAGTCACCGCTTAAAAAACGCTATAATGTAGAAACAATTAATCACCGGTAGCATACTATAGTTGTTGTAATACACATAAAAAATTAAAATCAAAACAACTTCAAATAACTGTTCGATAATTTTTGAAAATAACTATTTATTGTAGACTGTGTTACGGTTTCAATATTTTTATAATCTTATACACACAAAAAACAACTATACTAAACCACCTCTTGAATAAAACAAATATATGCCTACTAATAATAGAAATTTACAAAATACGATATATTGATAGTGGCAACATTGGCAGAGGCGTATTCGTCGTTTTCACATATATATTTTATACAACTGGAGCCTAAAACGGTGCTTTGACATTTGGAGTTCTATTGGTATTATTAATATACCAATTTTTTTGTATATAATTAATGGTATATTTCTTTACCCCTCTTTGTACGTCTTAATAAAGAATATTTTAAATAACTAAATGCAAAAAAATACACAGTTAAAACTATTAGATTTAGGGTGGAGGCTATGTCGCCTTATGTGTGTACGGAGGCGAGTAAGATAGCTATGCATATATATATAATAAATTAAGGACAATTACAAACATAATCTTACCAATAAAAGTAGGATTGAATTTCTTTTAAATGGATCATTTTTATTTAATTTTATATATATACGGGCCAGTATATTAGAAATTAAAACCTAATGTTTATTATTAATTTTTCATTATTGTAGAATCATGTTTTTTCTTTTGTGAGGTTATTGTCACAATGCCGCATGGCAAACTTTTACCACCAACCAACATGAATAGAGGAGTATATTCTTTTTACTATTATATCATTTTTTTATAGATATATATGCAACCCAACTCACATCGTATACAGGGTGTTATTTAATTATGCAATTATTGAGAAACATTGTTGATAGATTGAAAGAAAGTCAACTTTTTAATTTTATTATATTATGGTATATAGTACTTAGATTTGTACTATCTAATTGAAAATTACAGGAATTGCTGTTTTTTATGTGAATCATTTCACCTATTAGTCTTTTTTTATATAATGGTTCAATATCTAAGATTTTTGAATTATCAAAGTTAAAATTATGTCCTTCTAGAGAATGATGATTTGACAAACCTGTATTAATTGATCCATTTTTACAATCTCTTTTGTGTTGGTTTATTCTACCAATTAGTTTTTGACTGGATTGTTCTATGTAATTAACTGAACAATTATTACAAGGGATGATGTATATTGTATATTTAGTTTGAAGAAATGGTGTTTTATCTTTTAGAGTAGAGAACAGTTTATTAATAGTTTTTTCTGATTTAAACGTAATTTTTGTGGAATCATCTGTTAAAATATGTTTAAGTTGTTGGGATATACCATTTATAAACGGGATCGAGTGCCACCTCATTGTTGGAGAGGGAACCGCGTTAACATCATCATTCTTGGAATCCATAGAACCTATCTTGTTGTTATTCAAAATTGTATTAATTAAGGAGATTGGATAGTTATTCATCAATAATTTGTCTGTTAGTTTCTTGCATTTTTTTTTGTGAAATTGTTTATCACTTTCAATGGATTTTTTATATAAGTCAATGGAATTTTTTTTCTTTTTCTAGAATGACCAATATATCTAGAAATAGTAATGAATTATTATTAGAATATTCAATTGTAAATTTTCTCTACTTAAGTAGTAAGTAAGTAGAGACGGTTGTGATTTGGAAAAAACAAAAAAAAAATTAATATAACCTCTGTAACGGACCTAGGGTCCGTTTTGTGCATAATAAACTACTTCTTAAATTAATCCTGGTATTTTTCCCAAATTTCGACCCCCCTGTATATCAATTGTCAAATTAATTTGTTTTGCCCACCCTGTATTTGTTTTAATTAAAATAAGGATTTTATTAATGAATGTCAGGGCAAAACAAATTAGATATTCGTGGTCGGGGTAATACCAGGAAAAATAATTATTAAAGACATTATGTCCGCAAACGCCTAATTAACCCAAGGGGGTCCGAACATAACCTCTCGCCACGTGCTCATTTAAAACTACTCTTACTGTTTTCACCGGACACATTCACACCCACACACTCTCTCAAAATATCTCCTGGCACAAAAACATTATTTGATTACACGTGCCGTTAACACGTCCTACGTTTATTTGTACATATATGTCCTGTAATTAGTGTAATTAGAGTTTAATTAGGTTAGTTATTTTTATGTTTAGAAACTATATGTTGGTAAGCCTGGCGGGTCATCCCCACTCCTCGGGTGCGGGTATAAATACGCATGGCCTGTGTTACCGGCACGGCCTCCATGGGAATGGCGGAGGTTGCCGGTCCAAGTCCGGAGGGGAGTCCCGGACAGGTTTTGGTACATTCGTACCTGGTTTGTGTATATGGTGAACCCGAAGGTTCCGACTGACACGCCACACAGGCGCGTGAACCCGGAGGTTCCGACAAACACGTCCCACGGACGCATGGACCTAGTGGTCCCGACACACACGTCCTACGGACGCACGGACCCGCAGGCCCCGACACACACGTCGCACGGACCCGCAGGCCCCGACACACACGTCCCACGGACGCTCGAGCCCGAAGACTTCGAACCCGCTGGTTCCCACGCCACACAGGCCCCGTCCTCTGCTTTTTTTTTTTTTTTTTTTTTTGTTAGGCGTAGGTGGGGAATCTTCTAAAGACTTCGCTCCCAGGACGTGTCGGATTCACCTTTTTAAGGGTGCCTACCGACTAAACCCCACCCATCTGGGAATTGCCTGGAAGTTCGAGACCTTTCGGCTCATGTACCTTCCGTTTGGAGATGTGTATGTAGGAGGTTGTTTAGGAGTCGCCTTATAGGCCAGGTTGAGGTTTTGTTTTTGGATGTGGTTTTACCCACGCTATGCTAGGAGTAACTCGGCTACTATTGAGTTCACCGGTCGTTTGTGGACAAAATCTTCCCGATCTGGTTCGGCAAGTCTTGCCAGCTCGGGATTGGAATGAACCGCGAGGTTTTTGAAATACTTTTCGGCCAAAGCTTCAAAATGTTGACGAAGTGGAGAAATCTCTAGGTCAGTTCGAATGTCTACATTTCGAACGTACCATGGAGCTCCTGCGAGCATCCGAAGAGTTTTGCTTTGGAAAGCTTCTAAGCGATTTAGGTGGCTACTTGCCGCCGTTCCCCAAATGGGGGAAGCGTATGTGATCATCGGTCTGATGGTCGAAGTGTAAAGCCGAATTTTATTCCGGAGCGACATGCCGCTGTTCCGTCGCAGCATCGGGTAGAGAAGAGATTTAGCCATTTTAGATTTGTCCAAGATGGATTGAACCTGAGGCTTGTAATAGAGACCCTTGTCCAAGATTACCCCAAGATACTTGGCAGTGTCGGACCATTGTATGGGAACGTCGTTGAAAGTGACGTTCTCATGCGGTTTAAGTGACCAACGCCGAGTGAAGAGTACGGCCTTGGTCCAGGTCTTCGTCATCTGATGGCGGCGGCGGCAAAGAGGTAGGGGCCTGGGCGGTTAGCAGGGCCTTGATGGTAGCGGCCTGTTCCGCATTGGTCGCTGTCAGCGACGCGATTGTCGCTTGGAGAGCTTCAAACTTCTTCTCGAAGTTCGTCGCCATGGTTTGCAGCTGCTGCTGGAGCTCCGTCAGCTGTCCCTCCAACAGCTTCACTTCGGCCCTGGAGTCGGTGTAGCTCCGCTCGAGCGACGTCTCCCTGGAGCGGACGGCACTCCTGGTCCTTTTCTGCCGGTCCATCTCCAGTTGCTGGGACGCGGCGGACGTCTGGCTGTCGCCCATGGCGACGGTGGGTGTCTGTAAGAAATTATTCTCCGTTTTTCCAAGCTTAAGTTTGAAAAAACGGAAAATTAAATATTAATTGAAGTATTAATAATTATTAATACCGATCAGCATTAATAATTATTAACACGGTGGTGTGCAATAATAATTGCAGTTGGTAGTGGTGTAGATCTTTGTGGCTGGCTGGTAGCTGGCGTCTCGGATCTCTAGATGCTGCTGTGTCGGCTGCTTGCAGTCAGCTGCTGTGTTATTATTTTACTGCTCTATGCAGCGTGCGAGTTTTTCTTTTATACTAATTCCGCTCCGCTGTGCTGCGTCGCCATTGGTTGCTGATGCTCCGCCCCTTGGCGGCATAACCTGGCCAGATACAGTCAGTGAAGCTTTGATGCCGCCAAGGGGCGGAGCATCACCCACCAATCAGGGCGCAGCGCGTTAGTATAAAGCTAAAGCGTTCACGCGCAAACGGCAGTTCGATCCGAGACGTCAACAAGGACACAACGAATAGGCTACTTCCATTCTACGTTCCGCCGAGATGAATCCTTCCAATCGCAACAACCGTAACCTGATGACCACCGCTATGACACCTGACAACTCTACGATGATGACTTCGACACCAACGACCGCACCAGGGAGATACCACCTGCTCCCCGGCTCCGATACCCTGGATGGCATTGCACCCTCCGCCTCCAGGTATCCAACACTCTGCGGCATTGCACACCCCGCCGCAGGGCCTCATCCGAACACGACGACCCCCGCTACGACCACGGACCGCTTCCTGGACTACTCCTTGACACCGACGCACCAGCCGGGTATGCGCCACGCATATCCGCACCACCAAGCAGTCGGTAGCATTGCACACACCGCTACCGACCCGCGCCCGAACCCTGGGGCTAGCTACGACCCGTGGGGTCCGCTACAGGAGGTGGTCATACACTCACCACCACCTCCACCACCAAAGAGAGAGGTCCCTATACCTGGGTACCAGCTACATGGCGTCACGCCTCACCAGGTGACCCTCTCTCCAGGGCATGCGTACCATACCATGCACCAGGTGGCCCCGACCCCTGGGGGACCACAGGCGGGTTATCAAACCCTCCCTACACACCAACAGTACTCACAGTACTCACCAGGCGGGTATCAATGCACGATACCCTCCGAACCGGCGGCGCCTCCACCACCTGCAGGTGCCTGGCCGGTAACAGCTTGCACTCAGAACCGAATCGAAATTGAAAATTGGAGTCGACTGCCCGCAGCCGACAGAGACGCATCTAGATCCGTTACGCCAGCCACCAGCCAGCCACAACGATTTCTACAAAAACTGCAATTATTATTGCAATAATTATATTTTAATTTTTCGTTTGTTAAGAGCAATCTTGCCATTCGAAAACATTTCTGTTTCAGATCGCCAGTACCTTCCAACCCTCTGCAATGGCGGGGGGTGGTAAAGAAATGAACATCCTGGAGGAGTCCGAACATTCCAGGGACCGCTATCGCAAAAACGATCGGTCTCAATCCTATGAGAGAGATAGATCCCACGACCGCGCAATCTCTACATCCAGGGCATACAAGCTCCTGGAATCGCAGCTGTTGGAGAACCAGCAGACGCTAGCTGCGATGTCTGGAAAGCTAGAGTCCCTCCAGAGCACTATCAACCAGATGGCCGCCACAATAGCGTCCCAGGCCATCACAATTAATAAATACGCTGCTGCCGCCATAGCCAGCAGCAAATCCCCCGCTAAGGAAACCGTTTCCACATCCGAGGATGAGGACATGGTTGTATCCGCTTCCGACGATGATCCAGGAAGCGGCTCCGACGCCTCCAAGAGAAGGAGACGTCGCAGGAGGGGTAAGACAATTAAGTCAATTATTTCTCCTGTTTCAGGTGCTGCGGCTATTACCGCCCCTGCTACCGCCCCCGGGGGACCCGCCACCCCCAAAAATTCTGCCGCCCCCGGAGCCGCCCCCGGAGATGTCGCCGCTGACGGCGCCGCCCCCGGAAATTCTGCCGCCCCCGGAAATTCTGCCGCCCCCGGCGCCGCCCCTGGTCCAAATTCGGGATCCGCCTCCGGCCATCACCTGGAGGATGTCGAATCTGAGATGTCCGTGGAGGCCGATGTCCCAGAGATCAACCCATCTCAGTCCGCCAGCGGAGTCCAGGTGGACCAGGATGGCTACATCTTGGTCTCGCATAAGAGACGCAAGATCTCAAGGGGTGAGTCATCCAACTCAAAAATAAATAAAGGGCCTTCAGCCAATCCCCAACGGCCATCAGCGGTTGCGAATCGACAGCCGTCAGAGGCTCCCACTGCCGGCCCATCTGGCCAAAAGGCAAAGAGGCCTTCTGCCCCCAAAGGCGCCGCCCCCGCTCTAAAGGGGAATGCCAGAGAAGGCCACATCGAGGTGAGATTCAAGCCTGCTGCTGTGAATCTCAACCACGTCGATGATGAGATAGAACATACTATTCCCGCGACTACACTCGCGAATTCAAAAGCGCGACCGCCGGCGATAGTTCTGGATGATAAAAGTTCATACCCAGAACTATCTAAAGTCTTCCGCGAGAAGAAAATAAATATTTTAACCGCGCGTAATACCCGGGATGGTATTCGTATCTCGCCTGCCACGGGCGCCGATCACAGAGGGGCAACCGACGTCCTAAACGCGAATCTCAAAGGCTTCCACACTTGGAAGACTGCCGGTGAGAAATGCTTAGAATTTGTTATTAAGCATGTACCGGAGTTCCTCACTGAGGAAGACGTGGGACGGGCACTGGAATCCGCAGGATATTGCCCGTCAAACGTTCATCGTATGGGGAACGAATTTATTCGTTTCCATATGGTTTCGGTTCAGTTACCGAAAACATCTAAAAGCGCGGAGATTATGGATCTCGACGTATTGTGCGGCTTTAAGGTCGACGTCGAGCGCAAAAAGCGCAGTGGCGGCATTCCCCAATGCAACAAGTGCCAGAGGCACGGCCACTCAGCAAATTGCTGTTTCGTTAGGACACTTGTGTGTCGTATTTGCGCGGGGCCCCACCAGGCTGCGGCCTGCCCCAGTCCCTCCACTACCAGGTGCGCCAATTGTAATGGCCCGCATCCCGCTAATTATAAGGGTTGCAAAGCCTATATTAAATATATGGCCGCGAACGGCAAGAAACTTCCGGCAGCACAACCCGCGCCGGCTCAAGTTCCCTTAAGGGCTCAAGCGCCCGCTCAACCTGCAGGTCCTCCAAATCCTGCCATCGTAACGGCGAATAAATCGTTTGCTTCCGCTGTAGCTCCTCCAGCTCAACAAGCTGTCGCAGATCAGGTTGCCGCTTTCTTAGAGGCGCAAGGAAAGCTGATGGCTTCCTTTTTGTCTAGTTTAGCCAAACAATAATGGATAATACGCCCGATGTATTACTCCGTATTTGTTTTTGGAACGCTAATTCCGTTCAAAATAGAATGGGCGAGGTGGAAGAGTTCTTCTTCGATGAGAACATTGATATTATGTTGATATCAGAGACGGTTCACCGGCCCAATCAAGCGCTGAGAATCCCGAATACTTTCACGTACTTGGGATCGTCGCCGGTGCCGCTTGGGAGGGGTACAATGATCTTAGCTAAAAGATCGTTGGACCACTCCGAGGTGGTAACCCCAGACACTCTCACGCTAGAATCAAACGCAATCGTTGTGACTGTGCCTGGGTTAGGCACACTCAAAATTGCGTCTGCCTACATCAGGCCACAAAATCAAATTGAAATTGAAGATTTTGATGCGATTCTCGACAGTCCTCTCCCCACAATTATCGCTGGGGATTTCAACTCTAAGCACCCGGCGTGGAATAGCTTGAGGACAAACTGCAAAGGTCGAAAGTTGTTCGATTACGCACAGGAAAATCATTTGCAAGTGGTGGGTCCAGATAATCCCACCTTCTACAGCGGTGCAGGTCACGTGGGGGACGTTCTTGACATAGCAATATTCAAGAACGTCAACCTAACTTACGATATTCGCGTTGTCGATGCATTGAGCTCCGACCACGTCCCTGTAATATTGGAGCTCTATGGATTGGGGACAGATGGGGGAGGAAGATTCGTAACTCGTACGGATTGGCCTCTCTTTTCTCGTCTCCTGGAAGTGAGCATAAGCAGGCTTGCACCAATACATACGGTCGACGATCTGGAAAGAGCCGTCGAAACTTTTACTTCTCAAATTCGCGAAGCCACGGAAAAGGCCTCTAAAACCCATCAGGTTCGCGTCGATAATCCTCTAGGACTATCCCGCGAAGCCAAAGCATTGATAAGACGCAGAAATGCCGCCAAACGTCAATGGCAGAGGCATCGCGACCCCAGAGATCGCGAAATTATGAACGCGCTCCACAACGAGGTGAGAACAACGATAAGGTTGCACAAAAATTTGTGCTGGCAAAATACCATGGAATCTTTCACAGAGGATGATCATCCAATGTGGAGGATCTCCAAGGCCTTACGAAACAGGCGAGTCCCCATTCCAGCTATTCTTGGCGAAAATGGGGTTCAATTTTCAAAAGAGGGAAAAGCTGAGGCATTCGCCGACTGCTTCGAACTCCAATGTTCTGAGGTGTTTACTAGGGACACTGATTTGGATCAAATCGAACGGGTCCACAGGTATGTCAGAGACTTCCTGAACGCCGAGGACGACGACGAACCGCTGGAAAGCGTTCGCCCGTCACGAATCCGAGAAATAATCAAAAGATTTAAAGCTCGAACCGCCCCTGGTTCCGATAAGATAACGAACAGAGCTTTGAAATCGTTCTCGCACAAAGCAATAATGGCACTCACCAATATTGCAAATGCGACTCTTCGAACAGGGCACTTTCCTTCAGATTGGAAAAGCTCACTGGTGATAACTATCCCCAAAATAGGGAAAGACCGGAAATTTCCACAAAACTACCGGCCTATCAGTTTACTATGTACCTTAAGTAAGGTCATAGAAAGGGTGATCTTGGACAGATTACAGGATCACACGGAAGCTAACAATCTTCTCCCCCCCCACCAACATGGGTTCAGATGGGGTCATTCAACTGTCCATCAATTAAACCGCGTGACAGACCAAATTGTCGAAGGTTTTAGAGTGAAAAAGATCACAGGTGTGGTCTTTTTCGACATCGAAAAAGCCTTCGATAAGGTTTGGCACAAGGGCCTTCTTCTTAAATTGTACAGGGATAAATTCCCTCTGCGTCTTGTGAAGCTGATTGCTTCATATCTAAACCGCAGAACACTGGCAGTCAGAATTTCTGGCCATATATCTACTTCTCGTAATATAGAGGCAGGGGTGCCTCAGGGGTCTATTTTATCACCGTTGCTGTTTAACTTGTACTTTGTTGATATGCCTTCGGGATTGACGCATGGGGTTCAAATGGCACAGTTTGCTGATGACACAGCTCTTCTCTATTCCTCTAGATCACTCGATGTGATTATTTCAAGACTTCAAAGAGCCACGGACGACCTGGATGAATGGTTGGACGAATGGCGAGTCAAAGTTAATCCAGAGAAATGCAAGGCTGTTCTCTTCACACGCCGGAAAATTACACCCGATGAGGACATCAGTCTTAACGATGTTCCCATTCCGTGGTCTGATTCTGCTAAGTATCTTGGGGTTATCCTAGACAAGGGACTCACGTATAAATTACACGTGCAGTCCATTCTCGATAAAGCCAAAATGGCTAAAAATCTTCTTGTTCCGATGTTGCGTCGAAACAGCGGCATGTCGATTCGGAATAAAACCCGGCTCTACACATCTACCATCAGGCCTATGCTGACATACGCATCCCCGATCTGGGGCACGGCCTCGCGCTGTCATCTCGATCGTCTTGAGGCATTCCAAAGTGTCACTTTGAGGAGCCTCCTCGGTGCTCCATGGTACTGTCGGAATAGAGATATTCGGGCGGACCTAGGACTGCTTCCTCTGCGCCATCAAATCGAAACTTTTGCCGTAAAGTACTTCGATAATCTCGCGTTTCATCCTAACCCCGATTTGGCCCGACTTGCCGAGCCAGACAGGGAGACCTTCTTCTACAAACGCCCGGTTAACATAATAGCTGCACTCTAATTTCTTTATCTTCACCTAGGGTTCAGGCATACCCACCACCTATCACAGCCTATAGGGCTAATTCAATTATATCTATCAATCTATCAAAGGAAGGTACATGAGCCGTATGGTCTCGAACTTCCACTTGGCATTCATTATTGGGCGGTTTTTAGTCGGTAGGCATTTCAACCTGAGGAAATGAATCCGACACTTGCCAGTCTTTAGAAGATTTTACCGCCTAGCCCCAAAAAAAAAAAAAAAAAAAAAAAAAAGAACCGAATCGGACGAGTAAGAGCGAAAAAAGTCATAGTGCGACTATTCTCACCATTACAAGTCCTGAGAAGTAAGAGCCGTAAGTTCTAGTAAATGTCAGTTTTAGTTAATATTAACCAGTGGCCCGACCCTGACAGGACACTGGTTGATTCTGCACATAGTGTTAGTTTAGTTAAATGTTAACCAGTGGCCCGACCCTGACAGGACACTGGTTATCTTAGTACTTAGGCTTATTTTCCCATTTCTTGAGTTGATTTCTGTTGTTTTGTTTACTTACTGAATATAAATTTATTTCCTCCTGACATTGTATTGTTTTATTCATAAGCACCCGTCCATCTTGCAATAGGTGGTGGCGCCCGAGATCTCCTAGGCCAATATCGAGCCCTGTCGATCACGACTGATTGCTACTCAGCCGCTTCCGGTCGTCAGCGACAAGGAAGCGTTACACCTCTATTAACTACACTAAATTTTGTTAAT
This sequence comes from Tachinus rufipes, assembly GCA_963932245.1. Classification (NCBI taxonomy): domain Eukaryota; kingdom Metazoa; phylum Arthropoda; class Insecta; order Coleoptera; family Staphylinidae; genus Tachinus; species Tachinus rufipes. The sequence goes on from OZ010747.1 coordinate 58,434,819, forward strand.
TAAAAAAATAAAGAATAAATAAATTATTTTATCAGACTCATGATAAATAATGGATAGTGAGGAAATTAGCCAAGTAAGTTATATTTTATATATTAAATAATAAAATGATTGATTTTTTTGTTAATATATATATATATATATATATATATATATCTATATATATATATATATCTATATATATATATATATATATATATATATATATATATATATATATATATATCTATATATATATATATATATATATATCTATATATGTTTTGTATTTCAGCACATTTATTGTGATATGTGTGGACATATAGAATTTAATAATCTATGTGAACATATTCTTGCACCTTCGCCAACAGTCGATCACAACATTAGTGATATCGAAGATGAAGTTATCGATCTTCTTATATCATTTGTAGAAGGCCACCACTTTGGAACACAAGATTGCCAATTTCAAGCCGAAGCAAAGGCACAAGAGAAAAATTATGGTTGGAGATATTTCGCCAACTGAACGAAATTTATTCTATAGAATATATATAAAAAAAATGGAGCAACTTGCGTGACCAGTTTGTAAAGGCAAACTCTGAAATGAATGTGTACACTCCTAGCGGATCAGCAGCTAAAAAACCTTAGAAACCATGGAGGCACTACTACCAGCTATAGTTTCTAAAAGAAACTGTGGCACCAACGTAAACACTTTGTTATTTAGATTAACTATTTTATAAATAACAAACATAAAACTATTTTACACTTGTATAAACTTAGCATTAATATTCAGATAGCTTCACCTTTTTCAATTAATAAACGAGTATTTCCTTTGAAATGTATATCAAAAATAGTTATTCGGAATTATATAAAATCACACAATTATAAAATAATTTAAAACAATTCAATAAAATATTAGAAAGCCACTATTATCTGTCTATCATTATAAAACTTAAATCTAAAACACAGAATAATAACTTTTTTCAACAATTAGAGTATAGTGTAAGAACATGTAATTTGTATATACATATATCCTAGTATAACTTGTCAGGCAGGTACTCGGTATATGCCATTCTAATATTCAATTTTTATTCTTTTCTGTGGTTTATAAACTTTTTTATAATAAAAATTAAATTCATGAAAATAATTAAACATTTATCAAAGCTAATTGTTTTTCCTAACATACAATTTTTAATATCACAATTTATAATTGGTAAGTTTAATAACGTTTTAAATATTAATATTATTTACCTCTTATAAATTAAAAATTAAACCTTGTTTCAAAGTATGTAAATAAAAAACTAAAATAATGAAAAAAGTAAAAAGATTAATATGATTAAATAAAATAAATTATTTAAAAATTTAATAAATAAAATGTCTATTTTGATTAATAAATTGATATATCTAGATATTTTTTTTAAATTTTAATTTATTTAATTTAATTACCTTCAATATCTTATATTAAATTCATTATTTTAGTTTTTTATTTACATACTTACCACTGATGAAGAAGACAATTATAACTTCAAAATATATGGTTTAATTTTTATTTAATGCTTTTTTTATTTCATAAGAGACTGTTTACTTGCAAGAATTAATTAAATAATATTAATAACATAACAATCAATAAATAAACAAATAATTACAGTTTTAAATAATATTATTATATTTTAATGTACTGTTTTAAACTAATTTTTTAATGCATATAATATATAATTATTTAAATATTGTCACATTAAAGCTGTTATCTTTTAAATTGTTATAGGAAAACTTCTGGAAACTTAGAAGAACTCGCTGAAACAGAATCTGCCCCAAAAAGAAGGAAATCGAATGTTGAAGAAAGCATCTTAGATAGAAGCAATAAAGAGCGTTCCCATACCACATTCTACTGTCCCAAAAATTCAACCAATATGCTTAAAGTTATCGGACATTTAAGATTCATTAGAACCCAGGAAGAGAGCATTACTAGAAATGGAACTTCTAAAAAAGGCATATGAAGTTGCATATGATTAATGTCACAATCAGTAATTATATGTATGTATATAACAGCGCTAGAGGCTCATTGAGCCTATGGCTCCACACAATCTGTAATTAATCAATAAATATTTTAATAGAATTTTTTTATTAATATTTATTAACGTTTTTGGATTACAGCATTAGCTGCACTTAGTGTAAACTTATTGCAATAGATTTTTTAAATGTGTAATATTAATGCGTATTTTTTTATGGTTTATACTCAATATGTCAAGTCATGGTAATCAATAACAATTCAACATAAACCGTAAAAAAATCCATGTTATTATAAATAAAAATTAATTTATTCGATTAATTTGCACTGAGTGCAGTTACTTAAAAAATAAATAAAACAGTCTATATTATGTTATTATATACAAATCAATGCTATTCTAATTTTCAGTTGGTGATTTTTTTTTATATTATCAGCATGCGTAATACTATCACCAGTCACAGTCAGAACACACTTTAGTTGGTCAGCAGCCACAGCAAGTTAAAATTTATTTTGCTTTCTTGTATGATCATGTTCATATAAAGCTACTGGAAACCTCCTGGCATATTTAAATAATATGTGATGTATATGATCCAATGCAGTATGCACTTCTTAATATAATTAATACAGCTAAGGTGGTGAATGGACCAATGTCAACAGTTAAGTGATAATTGCAACAAACTCAATTACAGGTATATGTTATAAGTAATTTACGTTCAAAATTAAAAAAAAAACTTTCATTTGAAAAAAAAAAGGAATAAAATTATTTATCCCATTGGAACGATACTGCGCTTTGTGTTATAAAATGTGTGTCTGATATTTCCGGCATTTTGTTTGTAACTATTGCTTCCAATCCGGCAAGGTATGTTTGGAGTACACTCATTTATCTCTTGCCTCCATAATCCAGGAACAATGTTTCCTTCCCCATATTCATGATCGACATAATTTGCTGGGCAATATAAAGAATTCGTCAAACTATTTTTTGACATTAAGAAATTTCGAAGGCAAATAGTAGCTTTGACTATTGCCTCTGACGTTTGCATCGAAGTATTCAATGGCCTTCGAAGAATGCGCCAACGTGATGAACTTATACCAAATGTATTTTCAGCCACTAGTCTTCTTCTGCAAAGCCTGTGACAATTTTTACATTTTTATTCATTAAAAATGTAAAAATTGTTACACGAATAATATAGTGACTCACTAACCTGTAATTAAAAATGCGCTTTTCGTTCGTTATGAATTTTCCAGAATATGGGCGCATCACATTTGGTTTAAGAGGAAACGCTTCATCGCCAACTATATAATATGGCACCAAGTCACCACCAGATTCTAGAGCCACCGATGGTGGTATATTTAATAAATTGTTGTAAAGCTGCCTTCCTAACTCCGAATTTTTAAGAACACCTCCATCACTTTGCCTTCCTTTAGCTCCCACATCTACTATTAAAAAATTATAGTTTGGACCGCAAAGACCTAACAAAACGATACTAAAACTATTCTTATAGTTATAAAAATCAGATCCGGAATTGGGTGGAGCCTAAAAAGAATAAAATGTTGAATATATATCAACTTTGTTGTAAGCGAGCTTTTTGCAACCTTAAAAGCCTTTATAATAATAATCGTCGCGTACTTAATACAAAAACAAAAAAACTGGTCTGTGATAGTATTGTTCTCAGTAATTTTAACTATTGTGATGTCTTATACGGTCCTTGTCTAGATGTTAAAGATAAAAATCGGATTCAAAAAATACAGAATAGCTGCGTTTGACTAATTTACGGTATCCGAAGAATGCAATCCGTATCAAAATTTGGAAAACTTACCGGTTGGATAACAATGAATCAAAGACGAGAATATCATACTAAAATATTTATACATAAAATAGAAATCTTCAAAACTCTTAGTTATTTCTTTAATAAAGCTGAACATAGAACAAGTGTTCATTAAATAAATATCAGAAGGAAATCATTGTTATCCATACCAATTCATAAGACAGAGTTTTATAAACGAAGTTTTTCCTATCAGATAACAAATATCTACAACAGCATTAAATCAAAATTTAAATCTTTATCAGTTGCTAAATTTAGCAAACATATTCTGTCGACTTATCTTACTGATTAATTTTTTACTTACAAATATTTACCGATTACTTTCTTTCTTTTCATTTTTTCTATATTATTTGTGCTATTTGTGATATATTTTATTGTTCGTTGTTGTTTATTTTATTTTATATTTTATTTTATTTTACTTTATTTTATTTTATTTTATTTTTTTTTTTATTATTTTAATTTTTATTTTCAATATTTTCAATATTTTTATATATTTTTAATTTGTTTAACATTATAGTTATTTTGTAATTTACTTAGGCTAAGTTAGTTATAAGTTATGGTATAGTGGAAGAACAAGTAGAATTGTAAAATTCAAGAAACTTGAACTATGCCATTTCTCCTTTTGTATATGTGTATTTATTATGAGGAGAATAAACATTATTATTATTATAAAGTACTTTATTATATTTATATATCTACTTGTATTAAAATATGTTTTCCGTCTATAGCACCAATGCAGTTTGGTAACTGCCACAATTTATTAAATTCTTGTTTAATTGCAAGTCATTTATCTTCTTTTGATGCCAAAAGAAATTCATCTTTTAATGTTATACAAATAGCGTTACATGTTTCCAATATAATTGCTGAAACTGTACTTTTTCCAATCCTGTATGCATAAGACATGGAAACCATGCTATCTCCAGATGCAAGATATCTGTAAATTCTATTTAATTATAAAAACTTTTAATATACTTAATGTATGAAAATACCTTAGCGTAACAGCCAACCTTTCACCAGGGGACAGAGGTTCTTTAGAAAAAGATTTTTTTTGAATTCTTGGTCTAATTAAATTTAATAAGATATTAAAACTTGCCAAATTCATTCGGAAGTAATTGAAATGCATTTGGGGATCTCCCAACCGCATTTCAGCTACCAAGTTGGAATAGTCCCCTTGGATTTGTCTGTTTTTATAAATACTTCTTACACTCTACCTTCGATTCTTTGTTCTTTTTACTCTAACTTTATAAATCAGATAAATTCTACTTAGGTAGAGAATATGTTGATAATAGCTATAAACATCTATAATGAGATCAATTATTCTAAATACTATGAATATTAAATAATCTTCTATCAGAATTTATTATAAACAGAAACAGAACAATCAATTTCAACAAAAAAACTGATTACTTGATCATAAATACATGTATATTAATTTACATTTAATGCAAAAAGAATATAATATATTAATGTTATATGCTTTTAAGTACAGTTTTACCTCTAAAAATATTTGCACATATTACCTAAACACTCATACATTTAGAAGCTCTGGTTGAACTTAACGTATTTTGCCTGTAACCAAATCGGTGTTCTTTTATAATATCATACAATAACTGGGTGTAAAGTTACTGGAAAACAGAAAATTTAAATAAAAACAAAAATAAAGAATTATTTTTTTAATAATAAACAACAACATATAATATCACAAAACACATATTTTTATTACATCTATCTGTATATTTTCATAACATTATTTTACAGCACCTTCAATGTTAAGAACAGCATCTTTTATTATTTTGTTTTGTCAAACTGAAACAATATATAAAACGCTATTAAAATATGTTACTATAACAGTTATTAGAATACTTACAATTCAATTTTGGTTACATTGTCCAACAGTTTACAGATTCTTTGTGTTTCTTGTAAAGAGTTTTGTTAAACTAAAACTAAATATATTATGCTATTAAAAAATGTTTTTATTAGAGTATTTATGTAAATAATTTAATATAAAATATATATTGATAAGTTTTTAACAAAGGATGCAATATAATAATAGTAACAATTGAATTTTGTTGAAAGTAAAACTGGCTCCTACATTTGATGCATCCTATTATTTATTTGAAACTTGCATGGCACTATATAGAACCAAAAATCAATATTTCTGATTTAAATTAAGGTGTTTACAAATATGTAGATTTATTTATTTAACTGAGAAACCTGATTTTAGTTGCTAGTATATATATTTTTTTAATTTTCAAATTTGATTATTTTAAATACATTTATTATATAACGCTGTTTTTCCACCCAATGCTTCTTTTATAATATTGCCCAGTATGATAAAGATGAGCATTATATTATCAATCTCAACTTTCAATTAGAATAGCATAATAAACAATATATTATAAAAAACAATTTTTAGCTTACAAAGTTTTGTCCATAATATAATACATAATTAAGTACTTACTCTAGAAATGTAGGAGGTTTATTATTATTATCCATTTTTATAGTTGTTCACTAAATGTCAAATATCAGTAAATATAACCTGCAACCTGCACAATACAGACATAACCACAACCTGGTCTGCGTCAAATAGAATTGGAATATGATTTAATGGTAAAAGTTTATTAAAATTTAAATAAACTCGCAATTTATAGTTATTTTAATAATAATAAATTATAATTTATTTAATTATACAATCAATTACAATTCATTTAATTATACTTAATGAAATTCAATGAAGTTAGGTACATCATGCAAAAAAATCGCAGCAAATTTTGTTTTCGAAAGGCCTCCATTTTTAATCGCAAAAAAAATGAAAAAATCGGATGAGTATGAACGAGGCTTTAGGTGACTTCCGAACCACCTTGGTAGATAAAGAGCAAATTATTATTTCAGTCATTTTTCGGGCATCGAACCCCGGACTGCTCGCATGATATGCAAGGGCTCCATAGAATAAACCATTGAGCTATCACACAATAAATAATCTGCGTTCCGGTTTTTGTCGCTCATGGTACATTTCGGCGTAACGTCTGGCTGCTGCCGCTGCATTTCCTAAACACTCTCCAAGGACTAGATGCATATAACTCACTGTACAGACACATTCCAAAAAAAAAAAGTTAATTAAGAAAGCACAAATACACTCAAACAATTTGTGACGTTTATAAAATTTAATTTGACGTCTACGGCTAATGATATTTTTACATTTTTTATTATTTTTAAGAAAAAATAACCTCTGACTTTACTTGATTTTCTCAAAAACCGAGACAGAATAGTTTTCAAATTAAATTTTCCACAAAAAAAAATAACAAAAAAAATAGATTTACCTAAAAATTAAAAAGTTCCAGAAAGTTAATCGTCTAAAGAATCTTAAAAACTATGTTTCTGAATACTTTTTTATTCAAACCTTAATAGTTTGAGTAAATAAGAAATAAACTAATGTAAACAAAATATTAAAAATTTTTAGTTTAAAAAAAAAATCAAAAATTTCTGTAAACTTCTGTAAAAAGAGCTACAACTCCGAATTTATTAAAAATAATATAGTACCATATTAGGTCAATATTACTCAATTTGCTTGTAGTTTCTGGCATTCATTTTGTGACTAGTTAATTTGGGACATTCTGTGTATTTACAGACCAACTACAATTATTAAAAATTAAAATAAAGTATTGTTATTTTACTTTTAATTTTTCAAATAATACCGTATAATTTAATAAAATAAACATAAGCGATGCAAAATTTAAATTATGCTCAAGTTTAAACAAAAGTATCACAAGAAGTGATAACTAAAATAGTATTCATTTCATAACATTAGCATACTGTCAGCTTAATCTGCAAAACAGCTAACAACATATTGACCGAAAAACAAATTTTCAAGCTGGTTGTCTTGCGGATTAAGGTTTCTGTAGACAGTAATCTAACAAATATTAAAAAAATATAACACTCAAATACTTTTTTTTCTTCTGTTAGCCACACTTTTGCTAAAAATATCAATCATTTCTGTTATTTGCTTATTTTGAGTTTAAATTAAACTAGAAAATAATATAATTTATTTGGAATGCATTTGTATTGTTCTAACAATTGCTCGTTTACACCTCTGGTTTTTTTGTTTTTAGTTGATTGAAACCTGTGTTTATCATTTTCTGATGTATGGTGTTGTCTTTATTTTTATTCATACACTTAATGCTTATCTTTCAAGATATCGTGTAGTAAATCAAAATAAATAAGGGCTTGGCTTCTGCTTCTGTTTGATTTACCTCTTGCCTAAAAACATTAAAACATTGGTGGGTTAAGCATTTCATCTAAGAAATAAAATGTTTTAATTATGTTATTTAAATTTTTTTTTGTGTTATTTAGCAAATATTATGTTGGTTTTTTTTTGTTAAGTTTTTTCTTTTAATGTTGTTTTATTGCCATATAATTAGTGTGTACATATGTTGCTTTGTGCTATTATACTACATGAATGTTAGTAGTCAGGATGTTGCATGTAACACCCTGTATATGTAGTATTCATGTGCGCATAAGGGTTGGCGCAACAAGAAGTTGGACATGTTTGTTAGCCATCTTTAGTCTCAATAACCTACAAATAACAACCTGCAAACCGCATGTGTACCAAAAATAAATTTGTTGATGTCGTTTTATTATTTATAACATAGGATAGCCGTAATAATTCAGGTTATCTGTTGTGTACAGTGTCAGTGGTTCTATAACCTAATGTGTGGATTAATCTCCAAGATTAACCATATCTCTTTTAATCAGAATGTAGATAAAAATGTAATTTCACTTTACCTTCACATAAGGTGTATTTGATCTATATTTACTAATGTAAGTTTTGTGTTTTTATTGTATGTATATATCATAATTTTAGCAGTTATCGTAACCGCTAATCGAGAACGATTTGCAATTATGTATATATAAGTGTATTTAATAATATTTTTTCTAATCATGATAAATATATAATTGAGTGGTCATTTTTTTTAGGCTCTGAAGATGTGTGTAATTGCACACGAAACGTCAGCATATATATATAGTAGAATAAAATAGATCAGGAGCATAAAAAGATTTTTATTTTCCCTACATCTGCCCCTAATAACAAGGGTGTTTTTTTTTCAAGACTTATACCTTGTTATTAAACTATTACATATTATAGTCTGTTACTGCTTTCCCACCTATATATATATATATATATATATATAGGTTTATTTTAAGTACTTTCGTCCTACATTAGTTACGTCTATTCTGGAGTAGTCCACCATGAGATTTTCCTCCTACGTAGGATTATAGTTCTGCGACTTATATGGTTTTGCGCTACATTTTTGGGATCAATAACTTGAACGGGTCTCTTGCCCGTGTAGCTCTAAAGTCAGTGATTACAGTGCGTTAAGATTTATGGCCCCATAAAAATGTACACGTGCGTTTACATGTGAATGGAATTCGTTTTTACAACTTATCTTTACAAATACAAATTGTGTAGGAAATAATAAGAAAAATGCAGACATTTTATCGCAGTGGATGCAAATATTATTTAAATTATGCGTACATTTAATTAATTATTTCTTGGCTGTTTAAAGCTTAATACAACATCGACAAATATGACCTAAATGATAATTATTTTTATATCTTATTGTAGTACTATAAGTTGGAAAAAATCATAAAAATAAACTTATTAAAGAAAAATTTGTTGTTTAAGTTCAATTACAACTATAAATGTTTTATAAAATACGTAATATTAAATTACTCCTACAAAACGGCGTAGAAAATAAAATGTACAAAATGTTAAGATTTAATTAAGTAAACAAAAATTTTAAAGTATGCAGGTTATAAAGTTGATGATCAAAACATGAGGTTTTTAATATGCGGATTACAATATTAAAGACAGATTTGAAGTTATAAAAGTAACGATCACACGATGGGTTAACAACTAAGTAAAAATATGTACAAATGAACAAAATGTTACGTGAATATGTAATGATTACGTGATTATGTAATAATTACGTGATTATGTAATGATTACATGATTATGATTATGCATTGATTACGTGATTATGAAAATGATTATGTGATTATATAATGAATACATGATTATTCAATAAGTAGTTCAACACTTGTTTAAGATTTTATAATTCTAAATTGCATGCATTAATTATTTTATATAAATTATAAAATTATTTTGATGCTTAATATTAATATATTATTATAATACTTATGTTTTATAATAATCTTCAATAAAGTACTTACTACAATTTCTTTTATTTAATAAGAACATAAACTAAAAATATACCTATTTTGATGTTTAATCATGTTTTATGTAGATTAGAAAAAATCCACAACCAAGAATAAAAATGTGATTTATTATATTAAAAAATAAATAAAAATAAACATATAAAAATCTTTTCAACAAAAATAATAACAATACATAATACAATTTATATCAGTAAAAAAATATATTCGACTGAAGTAGGTATTTATTTTAATATGATAAATAAACAACTGCACATGCACATGACAAGGGTTGTATAAAAACACCTGTGAAATTGGCTAATAAATAAATCTCTAGCGGCACAATTAGATACAGATTGGACACGACTGAATTTACCATGCGAATATATGATTCCATAAAACCAATATTTGATTATGTGAATTTGTGTACTCAACATTTATTTATTTGAACACGCGTAATCATTATTTGATTATTTGAATACGCGTGTTTTAATATTTAATTACACTATTTATTACAAGATTATGTAATGATTACGTGATTATAACGTAATTATATAAAGTTTACTTGATTATGTAATGATTACAAATATTACGTAATTATTATTTGATTCTGTAATGATTATTTTTATTTTGTAAACTGATTACGCAAGTTGTTAACCCTTCGCGGTCACAGCATGTTAATAATTATGTTTAAAATATTAAGAGTAGTAAGAATGTGAAAGGAGTAAAAATGTATGAGTAATAAGAATTAAAGAATAGAGAGAATGTGAGAGAAGCGACAATGTAAAAGTGAAAAATGAAATGAAGAAATGAAAGAGTAGTGATAATGTGAAAGTAGTTAGAATGTGAAAAACGTGACAATGTGAGATTAGTGAGAATGTGAGAGATATAAAAATGTAGTAAGAATGTGAGAGTAGTAAGAATGTTAGAGTAGAAATTAATGATGTAATGAGAATGTGCGAGTAGTGAGAATGTGAGAGTTGCAAGAATAAGAGAATAGTAAAAATGTGACAGAAGTGATAATGTGAGAGTAGTGGTATAGTGAGAGTAGTAAAAATATGGGAATAGTGAGAATATGAAGTTAGTGAAAATGTGAGAATAGTGAGAATGTGGGAATAAAAAAGTATGAGAATGTAATAAAAGCAACAATGTAAGAGTAGAGGGTATGTGAGAATATGAGAGTAGTGACAATGTGAGAGTAATGAAAATGTAAAAATAGTGAGAATTTGAAAGTAGTGGGAGAGAAGCGACAATATGAGAGTAGTGAAAATGTGAGAATAGTGAAAATGTAAAAGTAGTAAGAACGTGAGAGTAGTAAGAATGTGAATGTAGTGAGAATTTGAGAGTAGTGAGATTGTGAAAGTAGAAAGAATGTAAGAGTAAAAAAAAAAGTGAGAGTAGTAAGATTCACAATAAGTAATAAATATGTGAGAATAATAATGTTAGAATAGTGACAATGTGAGAATAGTGAGCATAGTAAAAATGTAAGAGTAGTAAAAATGAGAAAACAGTGATTATGTGAAAATAGTAAAAATATGAATGTAGTAAGAATGTAAAAATAGTGAGAATTTGAGAAAAGTGATAATTTTAGAGTAGTGGGATTGTAAGAGTACTGACAATGTAAGAATAGTGAGAATATAAGATTAGTGAAAACTTGAAAATATTGAAAATGTGAAAAAAGCTACATTGTGAGAGCAGTTAGATAGTGAGAATAGTAAAAATATAAGAGTAGTAACAACGTGATAATAATGAGAATGTATGAGTAGTAAGAATGTGGGAGTAGTGAGAATGTGAGAGAAGCGACAATGTGAAAGTAGTGAGATTGTAAGAATAGAAAGATAGTAAATGTAAAAAGAATGTGACAGTAGTAAGAATGAGAGAACATAGATAATGTGAAAATAGTAAAAATGTAAAAATAGTGAGAATGTAACAGTTTAAAAAATGAAAGAGTAGTAAGAATGTGAGAGTAGTGAGAATGTGGGAATAGTGAGTATCTGAGAATAAAGAAAATGTAAAGTAGTAAAAATGTGAGAAAAGAAAAAATGTGAGAGTAGTAGAATGTGAAAGTAGTAAAAACGTAAATGTTATAAGAGTATGAAAAAATAGATAAAATGTGAAAGAATTAAAAATGTAAAAATAGTAAGAATATTAGAATAGTGTCAATTTGAGAATAGTGAGATTAATAAGAATGTGAGAGTAGTAAAAATTAGAAAACAGTGAGAATGTGAAATTAGTAAGAGTGTGAAAGTAGTTAAAATGTGAGAGTAGTAAGACTGTAAGAGTAGTAAAAATGTAAAAATAGTAACAATGTGGGAGAAGCTACAATGTAAGAGTAGTGAAATTTTGAGAGTAAAAAAAATAGTAAAAGTAGTAAGAATATGAGAAAAGTAAAAACGTAAAAGTAATGAGAATGTAATAGTATGTGAGAATATAAAAATTGTAAAAAGAGTAAAAATTTTAGAGTAGCAAAATGTGAGTGAAGCGGCAATAAAAAAGTAGTGAGAATATGAAAGTATTAAGTTTGTAAAAGTATTGAGAATGTGAGAATAGTAAGAATGTTAGATTAGTGACAGTGTAAGAATAATAAAATTTTAGAAATGGCATATGAGAGCTTTTTCTTGATTCTGTCTGGTTAATTCTAATAACGAACAAAACTGCTAACTTAAAAGTGAGTTTTTAACAGGTTTGTGATGCCCTTAGATGTTCTGAGCCGCACGCGCGCTAAACCTCTTTCGTGCTAGGGATCAGGGCTTGCAAATGTTCTCTATAAATAAGGAAATCCCAGTAATAATTTAGTAAAGTAATAGGCTACAATTTTTGATGAAATACTATAAAATAACTGGAAAATAGAAAATGATAGTCAGCCATCAAAAATTCAGAAAGTACCCTTTTGTTAAATTTTATTTATATGTTTCAAATTAAATGTTAAAATTAGGTTAAATGGAAGATCATCATTGTGATGTACTTTGCTTTTTTTTGTAAAATTACAAAAATAAAGGCAATTTTTATTACTATTATTATTATTATTATTGTGAGAATAATATAGTAATAAAAATATAAGAGTAGTAAAAAGTGAAAAAAAAAATGTGAAAATAGTAAAAATAGTAAAAATGTGAAAATTACTACTATTACTTTCTCACTAATCTTACGTTTTTACTATTTTTTTATTTTCATTATTTTTAATTTATTATATTTTTCTCATTTTACTACTCTCACATTTTTACTACTTTCACATTTATACTACTCTCACTATCTCTTTACTCTCACAATTTCACTACTTTTACACTCACATTGTAGCTTCTACCATATTCTCACTTTTCTCACATTCTTACTATTCTCCTTACTTATAGTTTTAACTTTCAAATTCTCTCTACGTTAACATTCTTGCTAATCTCACATTATCACTACATTCACATTTTTGCTATTTTTGCAATATTACTGTTTTTCATTCTCATTACGAATACTATTTTTCTACTCTTACAATCGTACTACTCTCACATTCTCACTGCTCTCACTACTCTCACATTTTGATTATTCTCATTATTCTCATTATTCTCACATTTTTACTTGTTTTACGTTTTACTACTTTTACATTTTTTTTTACTCTTACATTCTCACTATTGTCAATACTCTCACATTGTCGCATCTTTTATTTTTTACTATTTCCACATTCTTACATTCTTATTTATTTTACTATTACTTTATTTTTACATTTGTACTACTCACACTACTCTAACATTGTTGCTTCTTTCACATTTTCACTACTTTCACATTCTCTTTATGCTTACATACTCACTATTTTTACATTTTTATTACTGTAACTACTTTCATATTTTTACTATTCTCACTATTTTTACATTCTCACTACTTTCATACTGTCACTACTTTCACATTCTCACTAATCTTACTATTTTTGCAATGTCACTACTCTCACATTCTTATTACTTTTACATTTTCACATTGTTTCTACTCTCACATTCTCACTACCGTCATTAATCTCAAATTGTCGCATCTTTTACCTTTCACTATTTTCACATTCTTACTTCAATCACATGTTTACTACTCTCACATTCTTACCACTCATACAATCTCACTACTCTCGAATTTTTACTATTTTTACATTCTCACTATTTTTACTTTGTCAATACTCTCATATTTTCACTAATCTTACAGTTTTACAACCTTTACGCTCTCACTATTCTTACATTCTTACTAATCTTACATTGTTATTACTCTCACGTTCTCTTACTATTCTCACATTTTCTTTAATTTCACATTCTTATCACTCTCACAATGTTATTACTCTCACCTTCTTACTATTCTCTCATTTTCTTCACTCTCACATTCTTACTACTCTCACATTGTTACTTTTCTCACATTTTCACTATTTTTACATTGTTATTACTTACTCATTCTCATTACTCTTACATATTCACTATTTTTACAATCTCACTTGTTTTACCTTCTAACTATTCTTAAATTTTTAATATTTTCAAATTCTTACTTATCTCACTTTTTTACTACACTTATATTCTCACTACTCTTACATCTTCACTACACACATTCTGTATTTTTTCACATTCTACTACTTTTACGTTTATATTATTTTTACATTCTCACTTTTCTCCCATTCTCACTATTATCACATTCTTACTATTTTTAAATTTTCACTACTTTCACATTGTCACTACTCTTACTTTCTCACAACTTTTACATTCTCACTACATTCACATTCCTACTCTTCTCACATTCTTACTAGTATCACATTCTCACTACTTTCACGTCTTCACTACTCTCACATTTTTACTAAAAAAATCATACAAAATTTAAACACCAAACAACGTCCAGATCAAGGCGTTTTTACAGTACAAATATAAATCATTGTAACTTTATGTGTAATATTTTTATAATTATCTTATAATAAAGTTTAATAACTTAAGAATTGCATTATAATTAACCAACCTTATTTAATATAAAAAAAATAGTCTTTACAACTGAAACAAAATGAAATTTAGATTACTATGCCACAAAATCTAAACACAAAACAAAAGCAAAGCAAATATAAGTTATAATACTTTTATAATTATAGTAATTTACATATATTTCAAATTAAGCTTCAAGTCAGCTAATAATGCATTAAATTTAGTTAACTTTATTTATTGTACTGAACATTTTTATAAACAATTTGCTTAAATTATTTATAGACTTTACATAATTTTCTACAGAATTTGCACTTATCTTTAATTTTGTAAAATAATCTCAGGATTTTGTTACAGTTTTAAAGACTGTCATTAACGTTGTGATATGTAAGCTTATGAACCTTTATAATTAAAAATGTAGTTATTATAAATATTATTATTGTTGTTTTCAAATATTATTCGGTCATATTGTAATAAGTTACAATAGCATACAAGGTTAGACCAGCCGGTAACCGAAGGTAAGGCACAACTTTTAATAAGAAAAACGTAAGCAATTTAATTAATATGAATATTACAAAAGGCATTTTTAAAAAAAAGTATTTTTTTTTAATAAATACTTTGTACTAGAAAATGTAATTAATAAATTAATATAAACGTAATAATATTTAAATGAATATAACAAGTAAACTGTATTCTATTGAAACATTTGAACAAAAAAAATTAAATTTTATAGGTTGCACGGTCGGGTACGGTCGCACAGCAGGGGATATATATGAGAATATATATGCCCGCAGGCATATTTTTGTGTGTTAACAAAACCCCTTTAGGGTATCGGGCTACACAAATCATGTAGGACGATAACTTCTATACAAATGTAGGACTAAACCCCTTTAGACATCTATATATATATATATATATATATATATATATATACAGGGAGTTTATAAATAAATGGGATTATGTAATCACTTTAAATATGCCGCCTTTTTAAAATCGTCCACTATACTACATATGTTTTCATATGTTTGCTTGACAGCTGTCAAAGTTGATCTGTCAAAACAAATAGTTTAGTGAACAATTTAACAAAAGCGGCACATTTAAAGTGATTACATAATCCCATTCATTTATAAACTCCCTGTATATATATATATATATATATATATATATATATATATATATATGGGTAATTCCAATACTGTTCGACTAATTTGAAAAAGTTGACCTCTTTGATTTTGCTCAAATTTTTAAAGATCAAAATATGGATTAAAAAAATGAGGTTCCCAAAATTTTGGACCTTAGAATATTGCCTGTTCAAAATGACACACATTTGAAGGTGAGAAATTTCACAATAAAACGTCTTTTTTAGCGTATTTTGTATCTCAATTTTTGGGCTTCTGGAAAAAGATAAAAAGGTCCACGATGGTTCAAATTATTTTTTATTACATTTACTTTAAAACGCATATTTTTATGTTTAATATTGTGGCAGTCATTTTGATATATTAAGCTTCAAACATTATTCCAAAAAAAACCGTACATTTAGCAAAATCGCAAAACTTTGCTTTCTTTAAACCGTTCTAACTTTGTCAAATCTTAACAAAATTTGATTCACAAGGTCTAGATTTCTTCGTGTATAATCTGTTTTTAAAGAGAGCATTGCGTTAACACCTTCGACATGTTAATTGAATATTTGAATTATATAATAGTCATTGTTTAAGGTTAATGTTTATTAAAAATATGTTTAAGTCAATTTAATAATAAATTATAAATTGTAAAAAGCAGTGTACATTTGAAATAGTGTGAATTATATGTTATGCATACTATGAATTGAATGTTTAAGTTGAATGTACAATAATGTTTATACAAGATCAGAGTGCTATTATAGTCACAGTAGAACTACTCATCAGGATGGCACCTGACCGTATTCTCTTCAATCGCCAAAATTTCTTGTAAAAAGGTTGTGAATTACAAATTAAAATTTATGCACCTGTAAGAAGAATCCACCTGACATACAGTCCATTTTAATTAAAGAGGTTGTTTACAATATAAATAATGATAAAATATTAAATAAGATCTTTTTACCAATGAAGCTTAGTGGTTGTTGTCAATCCCTGTTAGTTACACAAAACAACTTTACACTCAATTGGTATTTGGGTTGCAATTTTAAGGTAAAGAATAAATAAACCTATATTTTTTGATAAAACTTTATTAAATTGATTGTTCCACTGCAATAATAAATCTTCACTATAAAAAAAACATTCTGTTTTTGTGTATATTGTAGTGTACATATAATTTAATCGTTCAATTTTCTACAATTACCTATGATTATTATTATGTTAAATACTAAATATTAATATTTTTATTAATAATTAATCAAATAAAAACATTTGCTACTATTCATAATGGTCAATTAAAATGTTTCTATCATTTTATTTAAGTGTATTTATTTATTCGTATATTATATTCATATAATCATTAAAATAGTTGTTTTTACTTCAATAGTTTTAAAATAGTTCATCGTTGTGTATTATGTATTTATTTGAATTGTTAACAGTGTCACAAATAAAATTTTTGTTCTTGTGTAAACGCTATTGCAGATATAATTTAATAACTCAATTCACAATCTTGTACAATTACCTGTTATTATTATTATTATTTTTATAATGTTTATACGGAGTATTAATTTTTCAAGAATGATTAAGTTAATATACATTTGTTATTTTTCATAATGGTTAAGTTGCCAATTAAAATATAGAAACATTGTGTATTTAATTATTCAAATATTATTTTTATAACCATTGAAATTAATGTTTTTTCTTTTTAAATAAAGTTTTAAAATTATTCAACTTTGCGTTTATTTTAATTGTTTATAATTACATTAATTACCACAAAAACAAAATTTAATATTTACAATAAGTGTATATTTGGTTGCCTACATCGTGAACTTCGGGCATTCTTGCTCTTCCTGTATATATTTTCATTTTAAATGTATGTTTTTAACCAAGCTGGGTTGCTGCAAAATCTTAGCTATTTGTTTCCATGTAATGTTCAAACTCAGCCCATTTCCTTTGTAGACTTTGTGCATTCCATTGTATGTACTACACTGATAAATTTGTTATCCATTCCTTTAATTTATGTATATGTTTTATATCTTATTTTGACGATATGATTATGTGTTGGTGTAGATTCTTTAATAGTTACTTGAACTGTAATTAGTTGTACTATAATCTTATTATAGGTTATCATGTCTTATCTGTGATCTTAGAAGTGAATCTTTGAGCGTATAATAATTTTTGTTATTGTTACCGCGTTTGGTATAGTTTGTATTTCAGTGTCATTAGCTATAATTATAATTTATTTGCGCTTTCTACCATGTTACATGTTTGTATTCTAGATGAACCGGATATTTGTAGATCTGTGCATTTATCTAGTAAAGTTTTTGCTATTTTAAAAGACTGGAGTTAAAATTTTCCGAGTCAGTTTGACTAATAACTAAAAATGGCTCTTAGTAATCTTTTCAATATATTCTGATTAGGTTTGTATTTACCATATTGCATTATGAATGTTTATTGTAAATCCAATTACAGAAACTGGTTTGTAATGTAATTGCATAATTTATTGTATTATTTTGTAAATTTTTAAAATTTAATTTGTTTATATTTTCTGTATACTTAGTTGCCTATGTATCTTTTGCAATATATTAATTTTATTTCTTGTTAGTTCTTTGTTTTGTCCGTCTCCCATGTGTTCGTTTTCATTGTTGTAATATGACATGTTTTTTCTCCAGTAATTCCCGTAGATTTTATTTGTGCCATTTGTTTTGTTGGTCATAGCCTGAAGGCATTCTTTTAAGCATTGTGAGCCTTTCATTTATGGCTTTCTTAATATTGGTAAGTTTTGTTATACCTTAATTGAAATTAATCATACTTTTGTAATATATAATGTTAAGTATTGTTTTAAGATGGAATACTATACTGACTATTAACGGTTGCTTTTATAACATGATCATTGCGCGGCATAAAAATCTTTTTATTGTATATATTCTATCTAGTTATACAAATTACTCGTTTTTGGAAATAGTTCACAAATGAACCAGTGGTGGATTGTCTATGTTGGAAAACGTTTTTGTTTTTGTTAGTTCTGAGCGGTAGAGTAATTTTTAGTGAAAGGCTTTTTTCTGCGATTATAGTTATTCTATTTGTTTATTTTTGCTTATATATAAATGTATTATTATATTATAAATATTTAAATTTACACTACAAGTCTTCCCATTTTATGTTACAAAATTTTAACCTTTGTTAATAAAATATATGTAAAATATGTTACAAAATTTTTTTAAACAATTTGCCAACGAGAAATCAGACAACTTTATTTCCATTTTTATTACAACTTGCTATTTAGCAACAACAATGTTAAATTTCAAAATGTGATAAATATTTAAAAATTATGTCACAACATAAAAATTCCTGAATTTCAACGAACGAGACCACACTTGCTGAAACTAACACATTGAAGGCTAGATTTAATCAGTATAATAATAATATTTATTTAATCTTTTAAACCGCTATTGTAGTATACATAAGTCATAAAATTTTAAAATTTTAAAAGAAAAAATACAGTTTAAAATATGCAATAAAAAATAATAAACGCGTTAGAATAGTTACAGTTCAAATTTATCATAAAAATAAAACAATTTCCAGTTAGATATGGATAAACAATACAAATTTGCTTACAATTATTGGTCAACGTTAACTTGGTTTCGTTTTTAGTTTTTTTATAATTCATTAACTTAGCTTCCAACGCATTGCGGTTTATTTGATATATTAGAATTTTATGGTAAGTATTATAACAATATAATTAACCATTGTGTATATAGATTTTATTTTTATGTGTGTACAATAATGTTTTGTAGATTTATATTGAACACACTAACATTATCTTGTGCTTAAGAATAACTGGACAGAAATTTCTATAGTTTAAGTTGAATACTTTTCTAATTGTTTGTTCTCTTTTGTACTGTTAAAACTTGGTGCTTTTGATTTGAAATAAAAATGCCTCCCCAAGCAGTAATGCCATAACATAGAATAGAATATACTAATTTATAGTATACTGTTATTGAACCATCCAAATTAAAAACTCGCTTTAAGTTGCTAATTACGTGATAAACCCGATTTAATTTATGAATAGTTTCCAAAGTATGAGCTTTATATGTTAAATTTGAGTTATATTTAGTTGATTATTATTAGTAACAACATTTTTACACGTTAAGTTCAAATGTATCAATTATTTCTTTAGCTATAATTAAACATTCATTGCAGCTTTTGGCACTAATGCATTTTGATGTGTCATTAGCAAACATGCATAGTTTTCCCCTTTTTTAATGAGGTCTGCACAATTAACAAAAATCTATAAATTTTAATAAAATTAAGAAAGTATCCAAGCTTTGTACATTATAATTATTCTTAAAACCCCTCGATCCAATTGTGAATAAATGTTTAAGTTTTCTAAATCCAGTCTCGGATTGTAATTATGTTAACCGATGTATTAGTTATCTTGGCGTCTGTATACATGTAATTCCCTATACTGACCAGAGATATAGATGCCTCTTAATAACTTTTTTGTATTGTAAACTAGAAGGCTACTAGCTCATTTTAGTTAAAAGCAACACTGCAAACATGACTGCACAAAATGTTGAAGAGGTTGCGTATGTTTCCACATTAAATACAGCTTGTGCAAGAAATAAAGCCAAATAACTAACCAACACGAAACAAGTAGCTATTGACAAAAAATAACTCATAACCTGATCATAAACAACAAAACTCAATGGATTCATTAATAGCCAATAATCTACAAATTATTCAACAACAACAATTACACAAAGTGTGTGCGAAATTACAGAAAAATCATCATTAGTTCATATTTTTTGAAAACTAATACAAAGCTGAGTAACAAAACTATTTCCGTGGGTAAGTCAAAATAATAAAGCTTGTTGTCTTTTAAGCTTTAAAATACCTTGTTTAATATTGTTTCGGATATTTTCATAACACAAAAAAAAACCATTTTTCAATTAAAAAAAACGTCTTAAAGTATTCTTTCTATTTAAACCTAATTTCGAACAAACATTGTCTTTAAATGGTCTATCACTATCTCTCAGAAAAGTTTAAGCAAAATATTTATCACACATTTCTTGAGGTAACAAAATCCCAGATTAAAATATTTCTTCACTTTCTTTACCAGTTTCTTTGTTAGCTAATATGGGTTCCTCTTAGGGCAAAAGATTACAATAAAACAACTTTAAAGAAAATGATTAATTTTGATTGTTGCCGCGAAAATTTGCAAAAACTTCAAACAAAGGTTATTATTTAGAACCAAAGAATGTAATGTGGTGTAAGAAGTCTTGTTAAAATAATATTAGTTAAGAAGAAGACCTTATTGAAACAAGATGAGTTTGGAAAAATGTAGTTTTCTACGCCCAAAAAACGTTAGCTGGTGTTAGAAGCTTTGTTGGAACAAAATGAGTTTAGAAAAACGTACTTTTCTACACCCAAAGAATGTTGGCTAATATTAGAGGTCTTGTTAAAACAAGATGGATTCAAAAGAACATACTCCCCCATTCAAAGAATGGTAGTTGGTGTTAAAACAAGATTATTTTAGAAAAACGTACTCCTCTACACCCAAAGAATAATAGCTAGTGTAAGAAATCTTGTTCAAACAAGAAGAGTTTGGAAGAACGTACTCATATACACACAAAGATTGTTGGACAAACTAGTCTTTTTTGATTAGAACAGTCAAGTTAAAAATTAGGTTCATTTTTGGCTATGATATAGATTTTAAGTGAGCATACATAAAATTTGTGACATAACTATTATCAGTGGATTGATGAAAAACAGTTGATCAGAATAACACTTCAATTACAATTAGTATGGGCTGAATAAACTGGTATGATATCCAACAAAGTATCAACACCCAATAAAACATCAATGGGTAAAACTTCATTGAATTGAGGATCAACCCAACTTTAAAGTAAATTTTGAATCATTGAATTTACACAATAAACAACTCAACGCACCTACTTCGCTCAAAGAAAATAAACATTTTATTCTTGATAATGTCAACTGTTTAACAAATCGATGAGGATAAAATTGACTTGACTTTCCAAATCAATTACCAACCGAGACTAGAGCCAGCGTCCTGAATACCAATACACTGTACTTTTTCTTAGGTTTTAGCATCAGTTTACAATAGAATAGATTACATGGCATTACTTTTATATATTAATACTATTTCAATTATTTTATCAAACTTAATATAACAATTATTTTGCACAAATTTAAGAATAAATATTTTACTTCAATATTCCAAAAAGTGGATTTATTTTCTCCAAACGTTATATAGATTTGCTTTTTTTCAATTAGAGTACAACGTAGCTCTGCATTGTATTGATTGATTCATTCATTTTCAGTAATGAATAACAACAATAAAATATAAATTTGTTTTGTTTTTGTTTTATAAAAAAATACAATATGAAATTTAATTTAATCAAATTGAAAAAAAAATAAGCCTTTTTAAAATTTTACTACGACCAAACAGGTTCTATCGGTGATCAAAACTTTCAATAATTAAAAGCATTTTAAATTAATCATATCATTCTTTAAGTTTTAAAAATATTTTTTAATTTTTTAGCTTGATTTTTATTTTTTGGCACATTTTTATATTCTATTTATAATTTTTTGCTGGATATCGATAGTTTTTGACATGATTTAAGCCAAATTTTTATAGTTTTAAAAATAATCCGGCTGTTTTTATCAGAAATGTTAATAAAATAATAAATAAAACATTAAAAGACAAAGTAAAGTGATAAAAATCCGGCCAAAATTATAAAAAATTACTCAATTTACATAAATCCAGCTACAAACATATAAAAATTGATCAATATAATAAAAATCCGGCTTTTAATATATAAATTTAGCTAATTTTTATGAAAAATCCGGCAGTTAATACCAAAAATTAAAGATAAAGTGATAAAAACCCGGCCAAAATGATAAAAAAATCACTTATTTTATGTTGTAGCTTAAATTAAATCAATTTTATTGATTTTTACACTACTGTTTTTTTTATAGTTTTTGGTTAGATTTTATAATAAAATGGTAGTTTGAAGCCGGATTTCTATCATTTTTTTGTGAATTTTTGTAGTTTATGGCCGTATTCGTTAAATTTTTATGTTTTTTGGCCGATTTACTATAGTTTTTTTTTTAATTTTTGACTGGGTTTTGGTAGTTTGCAACTCCATCTCTGGCTCTGCAACGCAGTAGTACGTCATTTCCAATTACTTTGCAACCTTGGGATTAAGACTTTATTAGAGGCTTGAAATGCGTTTCTTGAAGACGCAAAAGGAAGTATGCCTTACTAGTTTTATGTTTACAATAGTGGTCATTGCAGATTTGATGAAATATTGTTTTCATTTTTTAATTAAGTTAGAGTATAAATATATAAAAAATAATTAATAAATAATTAACAAGATTACAGACATAAGACTTAATATTACAATTAACATTGAAGCTGTAAAAACTTGAATGCCATAACAATACAACAAATAAAACTTAAACTTTATACGACTGATAACATTGGAGTTATAAAATACTTTGATGCCGAGACCATAAAATAAATAAAACTTTGTCTTTATTGTGAATTTTACAGCTTTTTACATTGTCTCAGAAATCTTATAACTTGTTTGAAAAGGTTTGATAGGACCAACGGTTTATTAGGTGACTTTCAAATCACCCCACCCCGGTGGATAAAGAGCAAGATTAAAAATATAAATAAAATACTAAAATAAAAAAATATATCACACGTTACTATGTTTCCGAGGGTTGTCTTGGTAAACCTTCTTGCCAGGCAGGTTTTTTTTTTTTTCTTAACATTTCTTACTTTTTAGTTGTAACTACCTCTTTGTCCGCAATATTGGAATAGAGCTTTTTTTCTTACTTCAGTCTTAATAGATTTGCTCATTTTGCTGAAATTGTGGGATAGACAGACTTTTGCAATTTTTGTCATTATTATTATTTTGTTGATTGAAAATTGATTGAGTAGAAATTTAATTGACCCTGTTGTATTAGAAAGTCCAGAATCTAAGACTTTTATGATGTTTTTTAGTGTTTTTACTTGCTTCGGGCTATATAATGCAGCTTCAGATGCTACCAAAAAAGGTTCTTAGATTTTTAAAAGTTAATGATTAATTTTTGAGATTATTTGTAGGGGAGCATGACAATTGTTGCTATTGTCTTTTTAATTTTATTAAACTTGGTTTTTGTATTGATTAACTGAGGCATAATGTAGCCAGTGATATTGTTATGTGCTACTGATTTACTTAATTCAGCTTGTGCATATAATACGCTTGTTTTTAGGGTTGAAACAACAACTTTTGGTAAAGTAAGATATTTGTTCATATTCTTTATTTTTTGTATGACTAGTTTTTTTAAATATTTTACATTTCCTTGACTTTGCAAGTTTGTTTTTTTTTGTCTAAGTTCTACATAACGCTTTTTATTGAAATTGGCAATTTTGGGGTATTTAACGAGCAAATGTAATTTGGAGTTTCTATTGAAACTATAGGTCTATTTCCAACATACAATTTGGGCAGTTTGCAAACCGTTCAAACTATGCACACAAACAAATTACTGTGTATAAAAGATTGCCTAAGGATGACAAATTTTTGTTTGTGTGCACAGTTTGAACAGTTTGCAAACTGTCCAAATCGTATGTTGGAACAGACCTAATGCCACGTTTTACAGTAATAATTCCTTGACCGTCCATAGTTGCCTCAATAGAAAAATTCAGAAAATCTTTACAATAAATTAATCTTTTACATGTATTTAAGATTTTATGTGGTAATACTTTTGATTCTTGCAAATGTTCTAAAAAGCGTTTTGTTTGGGCATTTGAAGTTGTTTTTACTAAAAAATTATCTTTGACTTTTTTAATGTTTTTACTTTTACCTATAAGACTGTACGTAGATTTTGCAATAAACGACTCATTTTATAAAAAAGTAACTGGTTTTGTCGCTACACTGCTTGTTTGTGTGCATTCCTTTGAGAGGGATGCCGTGATTAGGTAACCATATCTATTGGTGCAGCCCGATTAGGTACACCAACTTTCAAACAAATAATCCCACCGCTACCGGAGAATTATTTTACAACTTCAGTAATTAACTGACTTGTGCTGATTTTGAGGCAATTGTCAGATTTAACTGACTACATGGATATACATTTTTTATTTTCCATCATAAGAAGAAGTTGCGTTTTACTTATCGCCATGTTGAGAAGATTAAGGGTGGAAAATACAGATGACAGAAAAATGGGGAAAAGCAGCCAGGAGGAATTGCTTAGGTACATTTGGTCCTAAAAGGAGTTCAAACTTCCGCTAGCATGGTTTGAGCACAGACTACTCAGCTTTCTCACCAGGACAAGATGTCACCTACGAGCGGCTATTGTGTAATTATCTTTATGTTTATGCTTTAATTAATTGTGTTTTAATCAACTAAATGAAAATTTCTTTCAATAAGACCACTAAATTTGCTTTTACTTCTTTTGGATCTTGTGTTTTTAGTTTTGTAAAGATGATACCTACCGCTATTATGTTCCTAATTTTCCTACGTTATAACTTTGTAACATTTTGCTAATATTGTCAATTGTTCTAGTTGGTAAATATAAAATGTTTTTGTACTACGCTTACGGGATATCTATTCATACTAAATAACAATTGCAACTTGGTTAGATTTTCCAGATAAAATTGTGCATTACTTAAGTTTAACACCGTTTGTTTATAAGCCTGTAACGTATTAATTTTAGTACTTAAATTGTGGTTTTATTGAAAGTTGGCAGTTTGTTTGGAATTAGTAGGTTGTATATGCTGATTTTATAATTATGTTATCAAATTAACAACATGTCTAAAAGTGGATTTGGATGTTTGTTTTTATTTCTATTGTAAATTGAAGCTTGTGGTGTATACTGTTTTTTTTTGGTATAGCAACTATAATATTGTCTAAGTAGTAGGTCATAAACACCAAGTTTACTATTATAGGTGACGCTGGATTGCCTATACTATTGACTTCCAAATGTTGGTAAAATATATTTTTATATTAGAAATAATATTTTGTGAAGGAGTGTTTATCAAGTTTATCAAAATTTGTTTTAATATAAAACCTATCAATGTAAATGACACAAAAACGGCAATTACAAAAATAAAAAGTGAATCGTCAACTGATGATATTAACAAAAAAGTTATTTTAGCTAGAGGGGACTTTTTGATTACAAAAGTTTGCAATATATTAAACCACTGTAATAAATAACATATATTCCCATCTCAATGGAAAACATCACGTGTAGTATCTGTTCAAAAAAAAAAACATAATAAAAGCAGAAGAACATCGACCTATTAATATGGTACCATTCACAGAAAAAAATTTGGAAAGAGTGGTTTACGACCAACTAATGCAATTTGTTGAAGAACATAAAATATTAATAAAAAACTAATCGGGATTTTGCCACCATCGTTCATGTGAAACAGCTTTGCAACTTGTTATAAATAGATGGAAAAATGCACCGGATATTCCCTTAAAGAAAACTAAAATAATTGCTGTTTTTGTAGATTTAAAAAAAGCATTTGAAGTAATCAACAGAAAGGTATCACTTGCCAAATTAAATAACTTAAGAATTGACAAACCGATGTTAAAATGGCTTAAAGAATATTTAACAGACCGAAAACAAGTAACATCTATAAATAGAGTGAAATCAAATGAATTATTTACAACACATGGTGTATCTCCAGGTACAATTTTAGGTCCACTACTATTTACGTTGTACATAAATGACATAAACAAAATAAACCAAAATGACTTTGAGTATGTTAATTTGTTTGCGGATGATACCCTCTTGGTTGTGGAAGATAATATATAAATGAATGAGAAAAATGAATGCTTTGTTACAAAAATTTGAAAGTTGGACAAAAAAGAATAATTTAATTGTCAACACAGACAAAACAGAAGTAATGGTGATGGGCCATGATATGGCTAATCTCGATGTCCGAGTGTGTTTACTGAGTGAAATATTAGAATATGTAAATGAAATTAAATATCTTGGTTTGATAATTGGCAACAAATTAAACTTTAAAAGCCATTGTAAACAAATGACATCCGAAATATCGGATAAATGTAAATACTTTCATCGCATGTCTCTTGATTGTAAAAATAGATTTGTAGTGTATCAATCAATTATTAGTCTGCTATTTGTTTACTGCCCAACAGTTTAATTTTATTTAAATCAAACTGAACTAGATAGGTTACAAGTTTTCCAAAATAAATGTTTTCGATCTATACTTCAATGTGACAGGCGCACACCTATCAAAAACAAGTTAGAAAAGTTAAAATTATTTTCAGTTCAACAGTCACTTTATTTTGGAAATATGTGTTTTATTCACAAATTATTAAATAATTGTTTACCTGAATATCTATGTAGTACTATCATTAAAATCAGTGATATTCATAATTACGCCACCAGATCTAGACACAACATTTAAGTAAATACAGTATACAAGCAAGCAACATATAGATCTTTATTTTACGAAGGAATGATAAGATTTAATGAATTAAATCATCACATTAAGGCTGCTACGGGTATTCTACAATTCAAGAGACTGCTAAAAACATATATGATATTAAATTATGATTCATTAGACCTATAGTAATAAATTAAAAAAGTATTTGTAATGTTTTTAATTATTGTAATATCATATTATACAGAATGTACCTGTAATGCTTTATACTTGTAATATATTTTTGCTATTTACTTATGTAATTATATATGTATCTTTTTTACATTTAATAAACTACATAACATAAACTCGCAAATATTCCAAAAAAATCATGAATGTACATTTTTTAATTACTTATAAAGTTAAAAAATAAAATTCCATGCAATGGAAGGTTTAGATAACCAAAAGTAAATTTCAACTCTTCTGGAGTTTTGTTGTATACAGAGTTTGAGGAGCTGAAACTTCTATGATTTCAGGTGCGGAGAAAAAAAAATAAAAACGTGAAAATGCTATTTTTTGCCCCTGTGGAAAACGAGAAATTATCAAAATTTTAAAATCCTACCAGACATGTTTTTTTGATGCTAGGAAAGTAATTTTTGAGATAATTTAGATAGTCGTAATGGGGGGCATTTCACCTATGTTTACCGGGGGGACACTTTCTTGTTAATGCTAAGGATGCCAAAAAGTACATGTAGCTTTCAATAAACCTTCTGAAAAAAACTCGCGTTTTTTTACATTAAATAATGATTGTTGGTGTTATTTTTATATTTACTTATTTTGGGTTTCATAATTTAATATCGACTCACTTTAAATATAATTAATCTATTTTATAGGTTTAGTAATAATCGGGTACAAGTAAATCTACAAGTAAATCTACAAGTAAATCATTAATATTTTCTATGCAAACTAAAAAATTTGCGATTATATTCTCAATTTTTATGTAAAATTACAACATAAAAACAACATTTTTTTTTCAAAATCGTACAAATTTTAGTATTTTACTTTCACTTTAAAACACATAAATGTTTAGTTTGAGTTTCATTCATAACTGGACAAATATTGTTAGAGTATAGTAATCGTATTTTTTATATATTAAATGCTGCTTCAATCATTCAAGTCTAAATAAATTAAAAATAATGAATTTTAATTCAATACAACGTTTCATAAGCACTAAATTATTCCATTCATGGTGTTATTGTTCAATTTATTATAAGTTATTTGTTCTTTTATTATACTTTAATTCAAATTTAATAAATTGCAATACATACACTGGTTTAGTAAGCTATGCCTTGCAATCCTTACCGTATAGGGGTAATATACCTGCATAAGATTATCTAATACTAGTATTTACATAATTATAAATCTTATATTTTAATTTATGACATATACTTTCCGCAATTTTAATAAGATAAATATTATTTGAAATTATTATTTATTATTTTGTTTTATTTAGCAATTAAAAATAAAACATAAATTCATTCAACGAAGTATTGTCTATGTTTAAAACCGTTTTAGGCCATAAAACTCTACGGATTACAGCAATAAAAAGGTTTAAATGCTAATACAAGACATTACTGCAAAATAAATATGTTTTCAAAGCCGTCAATTTGGTGCCGAATGTTTCATAAATAGTTATGCATAATAAACTGTAATAAAATATTCCTAGACATACTTTGGAATAACAGAGATTTACTAATTATTGTAAGCTTGCTGCAGATTTGACTAATCGGTTATTGATTACTATAAATTTTCTCTATGTAGTTATGTTAATTACTTTTATACACCCCACACTTTCTGCCTGAATATTATATAAATACGTGATTGATAGGAGCATAAGATCAGTTACTCACAAATATTGTTGACGGACAGTCACTACATCTACATCGTTTATTACCACTTCTACTGTTTGAATAGTATCAACATTAGTAACACAAGAAAATCTACCAATCATCTAATTGATATCCAATCCAAAGTGTATTAAAAAATACAAACATTTTAAACAATAACAACAAACGCAGAAAAAAATGACATTTTCAACAACTAAAACTAAAGGACAGAGAGAGAAGACAAACCAATCAGTTCAGAATAAATTTATAATTATATGAAAATCTACAAGTCATCAAGATATATAACAAAACAACTTATGAAGAATGAAGAAATACATTAAATCCAAACGACAATCAAAAACCAAACAACACAACTTTAGTGAAAAGTGCTAATTCAAACACAAATTCCACCGTCAAGTATTTTATTATCAAATACTACAATAGTCGAATAGATGCATTGAAATAAATGTAAATAATATTCGTACTCTTGTCAAAATTGCGGTCCAAATTGTAAATAAAAGTGATATATTACTATCAATTACTAACAATTCGAATAGATGCATTGAAATAAATGTAAATAATATTCGTATTCTTGTCAAAATTGCGGTTCAAATTGTACTGCATATATTTTATATGTTGTTTAATACAAGTATATACTTTATGTATTTACATTATGTTATCAGGACGTTCGATGTTATTCAACGCTCCCATACGAATAGATGCATTGAAATAAATGCAAAATTGTCCTAATTGCTTTCCAAATTGTAACACTTGTTGGGTTTTTGAACAATCTATTTTTCTATCTCAAATAGATTTAACTAAATTGTTGCTTCGATCTGAGAAGCAATTTTACTGCGTTTAATCAAATATGGTATTATTTTTCTCCAACTTGCATAATTCGAAAATAGAGATACATATTTTCTAATAAATATATTAATACTTGTAGCATGTACTACATCTACATTAAAAAATTAAATTTATGAAAACATTATTCTAAACTAAAATCATCCATATATGCGTTTCGAGGTTTTACCTCTCATTAGTACGGCTTTATTTATTTAAACATAATAATTGATATGTAACATACTTCGTCAATATATAAAATTACTTCTACATTATCTGCTGCTATATAAAATTACATCTACATTATCTGCTGTTTGTACTATTATTTTCAATCATATGAATTTAGTTTAGTACATGTGCGTGGTGCTCTGTAATACAGAGCGAATAATAAGTTTAAAAAAAAACGTTGAATGGACTTGAATTAAATAACAAATTTTTATTCATTACTAAACTAAAATCAGTTACTACTCTCTCTGAATACATTCTGGATGATTAAACTTTATTAATAAGAGGTCAACTTCTTTCTTAGAATCCATTCGAAGATTTGCAAGTGCTTTTAAATGCTAATACACATGTATTATTAACAAAAAAGTTTTAAAATATAAAGAAAGTTACAGTTATTGATTTTTTGTGTATTAGAATTGATAATTAGTACCCAACATTCAATTAAATATTGTAGAAAGAGAGCAATATCTTTTTTTATGAGAGCATTTATTATGCAGCCATCTTTTACACATTTATCTTTCTATGTTACCACATATCAAACATTGTTTGGTTGGTCATATTAGAAGAATTTTTGAATAATAATAGTTTTAAAATCTGTAAATGATGTTTGATATTATTCATTATCATTTGGTTGATAGTTACAATTTTGAAACAATGTTCAGATTATTAGCATTTTTGAGTTCTAAAATTTGTTTTATAATGTTTCAAAGGCTTCATAAATAACAAATGGGACCTTCATCTGCTTGCTATAACAAATTTTTATATGTTTCCGGTGCTCATCATCCCAGTTCTATCTATTTTCAAATCAAAAGTTGGTTATACTTTATTACAATTATTCTGCATATGAAGTACTAGAACAGCCTCTGATTCACAAAAAAGTTAGACAAAAAATAGTATGTAATACACCTGCAGAAAGGCTAATTAAAAACTCGTTTTAATAAAGGTCTTTCTATGTTGTAAAGTGACATATTAAATAAGTATATTACCAGAAACTAAGTCTAATTAAATATATTTGATTAAAAATCATCACTTTGGCACTTCATGGATGGCTTTGAGGTCTCCTGTCTGGAGATGACATGGAATCTCTGAAATAAAAAACCGTTATTAATAATTTAAAAAATAAAATTTTAAATTTAATAGTTTACCTTTTTTAATTCAGCGCATTTTTCTAAACGGTCAATTTTGTTTGATGCTTTGATCAAAGAATCTTTCCTCTATTTCTTTTGAAATAAAAAAACAGTTATTAATAATTTAAAAAACAAAACTTTAAATTTAAAAGCTTACCCTTTTCAATTTAATGCATTTTTCTAAGCGCTTCAGTTTTTTAGATACTTTGATGTCTTGAGGGTTTGTACGAGAGTCCTCTGCTGCTCCAATAGTTGCTCTTCTTCAACCATTTTAATTTCATCATTGATTTGTTTTAACAATTCCCCCAGAAAATCAAAATTATCTCTCAAGAGGAGATCTTCAAGAATGGCAGAGTAGCAAATTTGCGCTTCTAATAATAATATTTTCGAAGATTGTGAATGCTGGCATAATGATGACTTTTGAAAAATTTAAGGTAATGTGAGGATTATGTTAGAAGAATGATGTGCAGAAGACTAATATTATCATCAAACGCTACATTGCTTTATATATTGAATATGTAGTAAACTCTTAAATTTAAGTATTTAAAGCTATTAAAAATGAAAGTTCTTATTTATCTTAGACATTACGCAGGTTGAATCTCTTAAAATTATACTAATTATTAATCGATAATGTTGATCATTAAATAAGATTAGTAGTAATGTTAACAACTTTTGAAGCAATATACAACATTTCTAATGAGTCATTAGAAATGTTGTATATTGCTATGTTATACTAGAAAGTATTTAAATTGATAGTTTTATGTGATGTGGGGTTATTAATTTCAAAAATATTATTATATATTAGTAGGTGTTTATGGAAATGAATACAAAAATTATTATTATAATTATTTATTTAGTAACTTTTCAATTTTTCCTGTGATATTAAAGATGATATATTGCTAGGCAAATGTAAATCATTATCGCTATTATAACTCTCAATTAAAATTTTATCATAATACGATAAATCCACATCCTATCCGTATTTCTATTTTGCGATCGATTAGTTTTTTAGATCTAATAATGTTTAGACCGTTTTCTCAGCAATGACGATGGTTAAACCTGCGGAATTCAAACAAATTGACACAGGAATTTGCACCCTATATTTTTGAGCTGATTTCAATGGAGACGCTTTTTGAACTTAATATATTCAAACAATATGTAGACTGTCCAAGAAGAATCTTTTAGATTTTACATCATTGACAAATTTTTTAGTTGTTCTTCTATTGGATCAACAAATCCATCTAACATTTGATTAGTGGCTGTGTTAATACCCATGCTGAGTTATTGATAATAAAAGAGAAAATATAAATAAAAAAGGAATATTGTTATATTTTAAAATATTATTATTGTATGAGATTATTATATAGTGATAACCTTTTATAAACACTTGCACTTCAATAACTATTAACTTGTATTGCTTCAATGTTTGAAGTTTGATTGAATGTTAATGTGTGTGACTCTTCAAACTGGGATATACGCAGATGCTTAAGCAATTAGAAATTGTACTTTTACATGTGCTAATCTTAATTGTTTGGTGATGTGCGGTAGTAAATAGTTAGCTTATTGTTTGACAGATGTTGTGCAAAAAAAAATAAAAAAATGTATAGAATGTTTTATTCAAATTATTGAAATATGAATAGACAATGTTTATAGTCACCAAATATCTGATTAGCCACAACATATTTCTTAACGCCTTTAGCTTTTTAGTCCAACTGCAATTTATACAGTTTGAACATATTTCACCCTCAATACAGTCTACACATCTTACATCCCCATAGTTCGCATATAATTTAGCACGCAGCTTAACAAACTCAGTCATTATTTTGCCAGCATTCTCATCTTTCATGAAACACAACACAGCTTTATTTATTAAAAGTATATTATACACATTATCTAATAAATGAAGTTAGATGTGTAAAATTATCGATATGATGTTTATTGTCTTGGTAAATATTACTGGTCTGTATCTTTATTGTCAGGCTGTCAATGTCTATATAGCACAATGTCACATTATCACATAGGGGTTTTAAAAAGTTGTAATAAAATTCATACATAAGCAGTTTTGATAAATCTAAAACTGCAAACCCAATATAAATTGGCTCATCATCACCTTTAGCCGCTCTAATTGAATGGCAGCTAAATTCTCATAGAAAATCGAGACGGATTTGAAATTTAGTTTTGCGATTAGACTTTGAGCGTCACGTCTCTTACCGATATTATCCCAATGTGTCACCAACTCGCTTATCTACATTCTCCATTGTTTTTCCAAAAACTCATCAGCTTGAAAAAATCTTTTTCAAAATCATTTTTAGCTAATTGACGCATCGCAGTATTTAAGTAGTATATATTTTTTTAAGAAAATTTAAACTGTGTGAAGCAAATTACGAGGTGAATTTTAATTAATTTGTTTTTATTATTGAGTGATTGAATTAGTTTGGAATTTTTAAATTTTGAATTGAGGGGTTTTAGTATATTTCAACATAGCGTCCCAACTGAAGCCAAGGGCTGTGAAATATTGTGCGGGATCTAGATCATATGTTTTTATACACACCGATCGAAACATTTCAAATAGATCTGTGAGTAAAAGCACGTCAGTTGTTACATATAAATCTAAATAATCTTTTAACGTTAAAGGTTTTTTGGAGGGTAACTGTTTCGTGGAGTCGCTCAATCGAATTCATAAATCTAAAGCTGTCTAAGATACGTAGTTTGATATTACGAGCTTGTTTCGCACTTTTCTTATTAGTATATTTATCTACTTTAATAGACTTTGAATGATATATACTTCTCCTTGTTTTGAAGTATGATATCAATATCTTGATTGTCATAAGCGAGATCTTTAATAAAAAGTTGCAAATCATACCCGCTTAAATTATGAAAAAATACCGGAATAAAATTTGGGGTTTTATAATTAATACTGCAATTTGAATAAGCAGCTTCAACAAAATTCCCCGTTAAATGACAATGATCTGCAAGGGGTAACTCTCTATCACAAATGTGACAGATTGTAGAACTATTAAGTGAGAATTGCTCATGGGGTGTTACTTTATTCATTGGGATTATGCGTTTTAAAGGTTCATTATAAATTGTATGTGAGTCATCAGTAAGTTTGTCAATAAATACTTTGGCGCAGTCTTCACCAGTGTATTTCACAAACTTATCTAAAGACTCATTATAGGAGCATTTAATTTGATATCCAAAACTATATGGTTTGTGTACATGTGTAATATTAGTGATTAGGTTCACACATCTGTATTGGTTTTAAAATAGTTTCAAAAATCTGCGTAAATGACAAATAGGTTTTTCATCTGCTTGCTATAATTCACAAATTTTGATATGTTTCTAAGTTCTATCCATTTTCAAATCAGAAATTGGCATAATTGTATATACTTTATTACAATCATTCTGCATATGAAGTATTAAAGCAGCTCCTGATTTGAAACAAGTTAGACAATTATTGCATAAATGTGTTTTATGGCCATGTTTTGAAATTTGTGGTAATACTAATCTAGATATATTCTTTATTAGATCATAGTAAGATTTAATCCCATCATTGATTAGTAGTGGCCCGCTTATTCTGAGTGAAATGTACAAGGCCCACACGTGTCGGGTGGAGGGCAGCGGTGACGCACCAAGCCAGACACATCTTGTCGTTATCCTGAATGTCTCTCTAGATTTAAATTGTGCTGTAAAACAAAAAAATATTAGTAATGTACAATAAAAAATATGATAAAAATAGTAGAGAATATAATAATATATAAGTACTAACTATTACCTGGTAAGTCGATGTAGCTAGATCTTTGGATTGGTGTGTATTTGACAACTTCTATCGATAGATGCGACACCGACTCCAATGTCCAACTGCTACCTGTTGCCTATAATACAAAAAACATATAAATTAGTAAATTATCACTTTTAGAACACAATTAGAAAGAAAAATATTATTACCTGAAATTCCTCGCTTTTTGTTTTAATATTTGCGGATATCCCATCATAAGCGGCATTGATATCGGTGATTATATCAACCGTTACATACTTAGAGTTAAATGATTTTAACTTCCTAGTATCATCATCGGTGTCCGCCTTCACATAGTGGGCAAATAATTCACAAGTAAATTTAATACTTGTGAACATTTCCAACTTATTTTGGACAAGGCAGACAACTCGATTTTAACAGCCGTTTAAAAATGACGAGATATCCGCACCGACACTGGATTCTGCATTTATTTAGAAGCTTCCGATCTGATTCTTAAAGACGCTGGAGACATCGAAAATACCATCTCCAATAGGCCGCCCAAACTTTGCTTTATGGGCTTGTGATCTTATATGCCCAGCGAATTTTATGGATGTATCAATTGTGATATTACATAGATCACATGACCGTATGGGGTTAGCATCTTCTGTCCCACCATCATCATTACGTGTCTTCTTAGATGTGCTTGGGAGTGAATCGTTTGGACGTTGTCGCTTCCTTGTTTCGCTTCTCTTAGGTAATGCAGTTGACACTTGTTCACCATTAAATCTATGCATGGATTTTAGGTGCCGTGTAATGGCATCCCTGCGAGATGTGTTGTATTCACATTTGGGGCACTTAATGCTGTTAATTCCATCATTGCAACAATCACCGTGCCGTTTGAGGGCATCTTTTCTCGTAAATG
The DNA here is from genome assembly GCA_963932245.1 of Tachinus rufipes. Classification (NCBI taxonomy): domain Eukaryota; kingdom Metazoa; phylum Arthropoda; class Insecta; order Coleoptera; family Staphylinidae; genus Tachinus; species Tachinus rufipes. The sequence continues at coordinate 58,471,019 of OZ010747.1, forward strand.
ACATACTACAATGATTGCAGTTGAACATCTGCAATTAATGATAGTGATAATAATATTTTCAATTTAAAAAATAGAAAACATAAAAACTTCAATGTATTTTATTAATATTGAAATTATTTAAATATTACGACTGATTCTAATATCATATTTTTATATTCATATTCTTATAGTTATTTTATTATTATATTTTAAATTATTTACGTAAATTAGAAAACATGAAAGATTGAACTATAACAAGTATATTATGGTTATCGTAATGTCTGGTTGTGTGAAAGATAATAAATGAAAAAAATATAGATTTTTGATTTTGTTAAAACATAATCAAAAAATGATTTAAATTGCGGAGTAAATGTTGAATGTGATAAATAATGTATACCTAACTTTAAATAATATTAGTATGATAAAGTAAATATTAAATTATGTATTGTTTAATAATAATATAAAAAATATTTTAAAATTATTTTACTAAATAAAATATAATTGAAATTAATTTAAAACAAAATTCACTGTTTTGAATGTTAGGGTAGAATAGGTAAAAATACTCGTGCTACTACTATAAGACTCTCACTGTTTCAGGGTTGAAGAATGAGTGAGCGCTATGGGCTAAAGCGCACTTTTGCTTTTATATCAGTTGTGATTTGGCATCTATTCTGAAGCTTCCAATCCGTTTCTTAAAACAGATTAAAACTTTGAAAATGCCATCTCCAGTAGCCCGTCTCAACTTTGCTTTATGGGCTTGGGATCTTATATCTTCTTCGATGTGTTTGGATCTGGACACTGTCGCTTCCTTGCTTTATTCTTTTTCTTTGGTAATACGGTGAGCACTTGCTCATCATTAAATCCATGTTTGGATTTTTGGTGGCGTGTAATGGGATCTCTTCCGGGTGAGTAGTAATCACATTCGGAGCACTTAATGTTGTCGTGCATTGTGAATATATTTTGAATTAATTTTTTTTACATTTATTTTGTGAAAACAAACAATATGAAATTTTAACAATATTTAAGATTTAAACAGTTTTGGGTTTTTAAATGCTAATATATAAAATGATACTAAGTTTTTAACAAAAACAAAATAAAACGACTAAAAAAAAAGAAAGAAACGACTATTGTTTCTATTTCAGGATTTTACCGCTAATAGCAATTTTTTCCATAAAAAATTTGATCTTTGTCAAAATGAATCTATTTTCAAAAAAATCGTTCTAAAAAATCGATTCAAATAATCGATATTTTTCTACTAGATATCGATTCTTTCAATTTCGCAATTCGAATCGCCCATCCCTAGGTTAGATTGAAATTGTTAACTGGTTATATTTAATAGTATGCCTCTAAACTTAACATGAAAATATAGAAACTAAATAAAAAATATAAAAACTGTATATAAAAAATATAGAGAAATTCAAAAATATTAAATTATTATGATGTAATAGGTTCTTCTTCATATGTATAATAATTTAATATTAGTAGTATTGTTTGAGTAAGTAAACAAAAGGTGCAATTTGAAAAGGGGTATACTCCTAACTGGTCTGCTGAATTATTTAAGATTAATACCATACAAAACACAAATCCAGTATCATACATACTTAAAGATATTAATGGAGACCTATCCTGAGTGCATTTTACAATGAGGAGTTGCAGCTAACCAAACATTCTGACGTTTACCTAGTTGAAAAAAATTTACGTAAAAAAGGAAGCAAATTCTTTGTTAAATGGTTGGGACATGATGATTCTTATAATAGCTAGATTGAAAAAACAAATGTATTGTAATGTGTGTGTATATTTAATAATGATAATTAATATGTTTTTGAATATTATATATAGTTTATCATCTTTTATTTATTTATTGACAATTAAAAACACACTTTAAATTTTTTTATATAATGCTAGGTGTATAAAAATAAAATATATATATTTTTACAATTATATAAAAAAAAGTTTATTTTAAAATATACAATAATATATAAATAAATAAATCGTTATGAATGGTTTTGAGGTCTCTCTACATTAAATCTCTGAAATAGAAAATAGTTATTAATATCTTAAAAATAAAAGTTTAAATTTAAAAGCTTACCATTTTCAATTTATCGCATTTTTCTAAGCGCTCTTTTTTCTTTAATGCCTTGATTAAATCAACTTTCTTCCATTTTGAAACAAAAAAAAACAATTATTATTAATTTAAAAAAATAAAATTTTAAATTTAAAAACTTACCCTTTTCAATTGCAAACATTTCTCTAAGCGATTGAGTTTTTTGGACGTCTCAATCCAAATGTCTTTGAAGGTTTGCACTAGAGCCTTTTGCCGCTTTAATAATTGTTCTTTTTCAAAAACTTCTATTTCGTCATCAATTTTTTTAAATAAATCCTCGGTAAAGTTGAAATTATCCTCCAGGATGAAATCTTCAGAGTTGGTAGGTGTGGGTGGCGGCGGCGGCGAATCAACGATTTCGATGATTGTTGGGGAATCATCATCATCGATTTCCATAGTAATATTGGGGGAGGTGAAAGAATATGAATCTGTGATCTGATTTATATCATATAAATTGTCACAATCCGCAAACGGGGAATAGGTTGGTAGGTGGTTTGGTGAATTTGCCTTTTTAATAAGGATATTTTCAATTATTCTGAATGCCGGCATAGTGAATGATGTTGCTGTTGTAATGTTTGTGTACAAAGAGCTAATACCATCAAACGCTGCATTGTTTATATATTAAACAAATAGTAAAAATGAAAGCTATTAAAAGTGAAAAGCAAATTCTCAAATATGGTTATGTGAAGCTGTTAAAATGAGAGTTTTTAACTATCTTAGACATTATACAGGTTGAAACTCATAAAATTATGTTAATTAATAATCGATAATATTGATCAATATGTGAGATTATTAACTTTCAAAGCAATAATGACTCATTAGTAATGTTGTATATTGTCAGTGATTAAACGGGGATCAAATATTTACGTTAAAACTATTAAAAGTGAGATTTAAAGTGAAAAAAGTAAAAATGGGGTGTCTTTGCTGATGAATATTTGAAGCAGGGTATTTATTTTATTAATTCACTACTGACAACGTTCAAAATGTAATGTGAATTTAAATCATATTATAATAAATTATAAAATGATTGTAATAATAGGATTTAAATTGTTAGTTGTAGGTGCTGTGAAATAAATAATTAGTAGATGTTTATGGAAATTAAAACAAAATTTATTATTATAATTATTTATTTAATAACTTTTTAGTTTTTCAAAATCATAACAAATTTTGTTAAAACAAGTATTCCATCATTAGATATGATCGCATCATTGTTGTTGTATTTACAGAGTATATTTTCTGTGATATGCTATGTTCATATGCAACTGTAAATCATCATCGCTGTTACAGCACTTATTTAAAATTTTATTATGATACGATTTAAATCCACATCTTATCAATATTACTATTTTGCGATCGATTAGCTTTTTCAGATCTAATAATGTTTGTAGCGTCTTCTCAGCAATGACGATGGTTAAACCACTCTGCTGAATCCGAACGGTGGTTTTATTGCGATATAGTCTTGTAGTTATTATATGTTGATTCAACATTATTAGTTGTTCCATCGCTACTCCTTGGAAGCATGTTGTGGAAAACTCATTCATTCATGCATACACTTTTCCTCGGTGAATGTGACCTATATTTTTACGGTTGGTATAAACCCCGCTATTAAGCTGATGCCAATAAAGACGCTTTTGAATCTGATTTATTTAAACAATTTGTAGAATGTCCAAGAATTTTTTTTTCATTTTACATTATTGTCAAATTTTTTCAGCTGCTCTTCTAATAAATCAACAAATTCATCCAACATTTGATTAGTGGGTGTGTTGATATCCATGCTGAGTTACTAATAATAAGAGAAAAAAAATAAATAAAAAATGGAATATTGTTACATTTTAAAATATTATTATTATTGGTATGAGATTATTATATAGTACTAACCTTCTATAAACACTTGCACTTTAATAACTATTGACTTAAATAGTAAATAGTTGACTCATTGTCCGAAAGATGTCACGCAAAAATAAACATACAAGGTGTTTTTTTTTATGGCGGAAAAATTATATAAAGTGATTCAAAATTATTAATTTAAAATGGCAATCAAGATGGTGAAAACAAAATAGCGGTCAAGATGGCGGAGTCCCGCTTTTTTTATCTCACCCTTTAGGTTACTCCTACTCCACTAAATAGTTATAGAAACTCCATGTATTTATGCTATATTACTTTCACCAAACCTGCATTTAAAGATTTACACAGAATTTATTCAATCTGACGTGCGTGGCCAAAGGTGTTCAAACGGAGGATTTTGTAAAAAAACATTTCCCAAATTTTACAATATTAAATTTAGAAGATGAAATTAACGAATTGATTAACTTGGGGTTAATTTTTTTTATTTTGCAAAGTACTTGCCTTCAATATATTTTTATGTGTAAGTTAGCATTATGCAACTGTGTCACGTCTTGCACATTTTTTTAAATTACTTTTTTAAAGTAATACTCTAATGCGTTTTTCTTTTTTAAGACTAAATAAATTATTTTTATATTTTTTATTAAGTAAGTGCAGTTTGCAATTTAGAATTTAAATTATTTATACGCATATAATAAGATAATATATTTACATTTGAATGAATAGTGCTGCAATTTTTCTCAGTGCACATACGGTTGTGGTGAAATGGTTCTACTATTATTAGATAAACCTGGGTGCAGACTATGTTCTTTATACTTGTTATTACTTTTATTACTGAATTGACTGTTATTTTATTCATTCGCATTTCTAGTGTGTTCAAACGTATTATTAGACGGATCAACTAGTCTGTGGTTTTCTTGATACCTATTTCTATTTAAGGTTTTGTTTCTATTTTAATGGTCACTAGTATTTTTCAAACAATCCCCTTCAAAGTTATTGCTTTTCTTGCAATATGCACAATTATAATGAAGTTCATATTTCCTATTATACCTAACTTTAATATTATTAAATGGCTTGTTTAAATCTTAAGTTAATTTGTTTTGCTCTTCGGCAAACATTCTAGCCGAATCCCGTAATCTTTTTATAAAAATACCTAAAGCATCTTTTAAAGCACCCTTGCTTATAATGTTTATTTGGCTTCATTTTAAATTTCAAACCTATTTTTATATATTCTAATTGACTCATTTTTTTTCTGATGGCAATTATAGAATAATTGCTGCCAACTTGTCAATTAAAAAAGATTTTAATGATGTCCAGTCTAAAAACTTTACATTTGAGGTTTCAGTTTTAACTTAATTTTTTAACTTAAAAGTATGTTCATTAATAACATTCTTTAGACAATTTGTCTTGCAACGATGAGAATGCTATATTGCCAGCATTTTAAAAACTAATTAAATTTTTATGATTGCCATAAAAAAGTTTGGTACGTTTGCGAGTTTACGTTGTTGTCTAGTTAATACTAGAATCAAACGCTTTTAAGTTCTGAAATTTAAAAAAAATTTAATGTTAAGATAAAAAAATACCTTGTTGGCACACCGTTTAATACAGAAAATAAATAAAAACTTACAAAAGCATTATTATTTTTATATCCAATTTTTTCCTCTTGTGCCGTTTAATGGATAGAATTTTGGTCTTCTTTAATGTTGCCGCGTTCTTCTGCACTTGTTCACTTTTATACAATTTTGTAGTATACTCTGCTTACTACTATTGGCATATATTAAAATATAATTACTTATTTAATAACTTTCCAATTTTTTAAAGTCATAACAAATTTTATTAAAACAAGTATTTTTTTAAATAAATCCTCGGTAAAGTTGAAATTATCCTCCAGGATGAAATCTTCAGAGTTGGTAGGTGTGGGTGGCGGCGGCGGCGAATCAATGATTTCGATGATTGTTGGGGAATCATCATCGATTTCGATAATAATATTGGGGGAGGTGAAAGGGTATAAATCTGTGATCTGATTTATATCATCATATAAATTGTCACAATCCGCAAACGGGGAATAGGTTGGTAGGTGGTTTGGTGAATTTGCCTTTTTAATAAGGATATTTTCAATGATTCTGAATGCTGGCATATTGAATAATGTTGCTGTTGTAAGGTTTGTGTACAAAGAGCTTATACCATCAAACGCTGCATTGTTTATATATTAAACATATAGTAAAAATAAAAGTTTTAAAGGGGTGTAGCAGCAAAGCTATTAAAAGTGAAAGTCATAAAATTATGTTAATTAATAATCGATAATATTGATCAATATGTGAGATTAGTAGTAATATTAACTTTCAAAGCAATAATGATTAGTAATGCTGTGTATTGTCAGTGATTAAACGGTGATCAAATATTTACGTTAAAACTATTAAATGATTATTAGAAGCAAGGTTTTTATTATATTAATTCACTAATGATAACTTTCAAAAAAATGTAATGTGAATTTAAAATTTTATAATAGGATTTAAATTTGTAGGTGCTGTGGAATAAATAATTAGTAGATGTTTATGGAAATTAAAACAAAAATTATTATTATAATTATTTATTTAATAACTTTTCAGTTTTTCAAAGTCATAACAAATTTGATTATAGCAAGTATATAAACATTCCATTATTAGATATAATCTCATCATAAAAGTTGCATTTTCAAAATATGTTTTCTGTGATATTTAAGATGCTATATTGCTATGTAAATGTATATCATCATTACTATTATAGCATTCTTCTAAAATTTTATTATAATACGATTTAAATCCATATCCTATCAATATTTTTATTTTGTGATCGATTAGCTTTTTTAGATCTAATAATGTTTGTAGCGTTTTCTCAGCAATGACGATGATCTGCTGGATCCAAACGGTGGTTTTCTTGTGATATAGTCTTGTAGTTATTGTACAACAGTATTGGTTGTTTTTTTAGCTTTTTATTGGATCAACAAATTCAAATTGAGGTAAAAACATTGCAAGTGTTTGACTGGTTCACTATTAATAGAATCTTTGCAAGTGTATGACTAGTTTACTATCAATTGCGGTGGAAACTTTGCAAGTGTTTAACAGCATTCAAAATTGTTCAAAAAGCGCAAGTTGTTTTATTGTCCTAAAGATTCTAAATTGCTGCTTATTGTTTGAAAAGATGACGCGCGAGGGTTATTAGTTGACTTTTTTTCCTGTTTTTTCAACCCAACTATTATGAGATTTATCATGTTCTAACCATTTAACAACAAACTTGCTTTCTTCTTTACGTAATTTTTTTTCTGTCTGAAAACAAATGTTGTGTAATCGAGTTATTGGTTACATTATCTCAGTTAATAACATTAGACATTAAAAATGAGCAATTAAAATATAAAAAAAGTGTTGAATTGTAATAGATATAAAACTGATTTAAATTTTTCAAAAATTGTAAGACAACTTGAAACACAATTTAAACAATTACTTAATGACACCAAGTTTTTTTCATTAGATTATAACTGACTGTAAGGTTTGGTCGGTTTAATTAAAAATAATTTGAGGTCAGTACCGTCTTTTGTGTAGCAGGCTTCTCTGACAGGGACGTAAAACCAATCTGCACGTGTAAGTCAACTAATGGAGTTATAGAACAATGCTAAGTAGCGATGAAAGATTTAACTTTTTCAAAAATTGTACGACAACTTGAAACACAATTTGAATAATTACTTGATAAAGCCAAGGAATGTGCATATGGTTGCAACAATCTTAAAAAAGATTAAAACTAAAAATACCAAAATAATCTAAGTAAAGGAATCGATTTGTGTTACAATTATTTGTGTGGAGAAATATCTTTAAAACTTTTTTATAAAAAATTAATAGTGAATAAATTAAAGAAACATTTTGATTATTTAATTGAGAGGATTTAATATGTAGTATATAATATAGTAATTAAAAAAAGCGTATAGTGCGGAACAAAAGCTTCTTTTGCAAACGCCCGGTTAATCAAATAGCCGCACCATCTTTTGCAGCCTATAAGGCTTAAATTTAACAATACTCTATCTCTGATAATTAAAGGAAGGTACATGAGCCGTACGGTCTTGAACTTCCACTTGGCATTCATTATTGGGCGGTTTTAAGTCGGTAGGCATTTCAACCTGAGGAAATGAATCCGACACTTGCCAGTCTTATAGAAGATTTTACCGCCTAGCTCACCAAAAAAAAGGAACAAAGGCCAAAGGCATACAACTCAACAACTGCTTTTGAAAGGCTGATTGAAGTGTTTGATACTTAAGAACGAGAAGCAGAGCTTATATTAAATCATAATAATATCGATAAAACATTTTTAAAAGAAAGAATTGTAAAATTTGTGTTAAAATCTGCACTAATTTTATGCAGAAGAAGTCTTGTGAAAAACGCTGTGTCTCTAATATAAAGCGATGTGGATTAGGGTTTCACCTAAGAGACATAGAAATCTATTTAACAAAAAAAAGATAGATTTGAAAATAGTAGCTACAATAATGACGATGACGACAATTAAGTATTGTTTTAGATTTTAATCATAGATGTTATATTTATAATAGTTGTACTATAAAGTAACTTTTAATGTTTGTACTATTATACGTAAATGTTTGTTTTGTTTTTTATATCTAATTATGTGTGCTTTATTATAACTTAATAAACAGTTTAAAAAGGTTTTAATTTCTTTACAGCTGCATAATTAAAAATAATTATAGTCAATAGTACTAAAAAATATTTATTAAAAAATCACCTAAGAAATTTATTGTACAATAGGCATACAGTTATCATTTATGTGATAAAAACACATTAGTATTACTGCTTCAAAAGCTGAGTGTTCTTCTAATTCTATAACAGTTTTCAGTGTAAGTAATTTTATAAAATTTGCTTTTTCTTTTCTTTTGAAGAAAATGTTATCAATAATATGTTCTGTTAAATATGCCACATTACTAATGATTAATTATTTTTTTTAAAGTTGTTATTTATTTTAATGTTTTTATATTTATAGAACTAATATTATAAATCTCAATAACTTCGCATTTTAAAATAATTTTAGAGTTTCAACCAGCTTAATGTCTAAGATGCTTAAAAGCTCCATGAAGTTCAAATTGACTTTCTATTTAATTTTATTATAATTTTTGTATATATATTTTTGAATAAACATTTTTTATATAACTTTAGTAACATTTTTGTTTTAATTTCTATAAACACCTACTGATATATAATGATTATCATTAAATAAATAAAAGACGATAAATTAAATTTAAAACATTTTTTATTATTATTATAATTATATACACATATTACAATACATCTGTTTTTTCATCTTTAGAGCTTTTGTTCATAAGTATTTGGAAAAATAATCAATCACCGCTAATATAAATAATCTATACTCCCCCCAAGCTTGGGATAGCATCTGTATCTGGTTAATTCTAATTCTGTTTTTACTTTTTATATATAGTTTTATACTTTTAAATGTTTATATTGTTCTATATTTTAATATGTTTTTATAATTTTATTTATTGTATTTTATACTTGTGTGTAATTAAACTATTATTTGACTTTTCATATCTTTTTTGTATATTTGGCTACATGAATAAACGTATTATTATTATTTTATGTGCCCGACAAATTTCATTGAAATATCCAATGTTATATTGCATAGATTGCATGACCACATGGGGCAAAGGAAGTGTAAGTGAATAAACTGCATTACGATAAAATACTTTTATTAATATAAAATATATTATTATTAAAAAATTCAAATATTTAAACAAAACATTTATATAAAATTTAATTATTATTTAAATAAGTGCATTTTTTTTAACTTTCTGAAATAAACAATTACTAAATTCATCAGTGTGATTTACACAGAAATGTGTACATTTTTCAAACTTTGGTGTTTTAATTTTATCATCTAAATTTAATATTGTAAAATTCGGAAAATGTTTTTTTTTAATAAATAAAATTTCTTTAATCATAAACCTATATCATTTTACAAAGTCTTCATATGCATATTACATATAAAAAAAATATTAAACATAATAAAAAGAAATAGAATACTAATTTAAATATCACATGCTAAATCACAATAACATATAATAAATATTTAACATATTTTTATAAACTAAATTCTAACAATTGCTGTTTTTTTATTTGTGTTGCAAATAAAACTTTTTATTTGCGACCAAGTTCTATTTTGCAGTGCAGGTTCATACTTAATGCACTCAATAATTGCTCTGGTGGTTTTTAGTGATAACTCAACAAAATTGTTTCTAAAATTATTATAGACAGCACTTTTTCCAGCTGTACTCCAAGCTTTTCTTATTTTAACTTTCTCGTTTCCTGAACGGTAATTGGTCTAGTTGGTCGAGCTCTAATTGTCTTCATTACTCGTTTAGTAGATTTAAAATTATATATTTCTACATCTTCCACGTTGTAACCACTTTCTGTGGTTGGGTTCGGGATAACTCAGCCCCAGAATTATTCCAGACAAAACAGGTTTTATTTAAAATGTTACTCTTTATTAAATTCCAAAAAATTTCTTCTGTATTGTCTAAAACATGTCTTTCTTCAACTTCTTTTAGTAGTTCAGTTGTAAATAAATTATCTATGTTAAGATTGTTTAAATTGGATCCAACAAAGTTGTGAGGGTCGCCGTCCGATGCCATAGTTAAGCTTAGATATTTTAGCAATATGGATTGCATTTGTTGGTAATCTATAGAAATGTTTGTGAACATTTATATCATTTCTTATATAGTTTGCCAACTCCTTCAAATTATCTTCTGTCAAGGGAACACCGTGGCAATATGTTTTCTTAAGTTTGTCCCTGTAATTAATACATAAATGTTATCATCATCAGATGCATTGGACCTTTCTGAAGTATTTGGAGTGTTTGCATATTTTATGGTAGATATATCCTGGGTGCATTTTACAATGACGAGCTGCAGCTAACAAAACATTTTGACATTTACCTAGTTGATTTTTTTTTTTTATTTTTAAAAAAGAAAACAAAACAAACTCTTTGAAAAACATGATGATTCTCACAATAGCTGGATGGAAAAAAAACAAATGTATTGTAATATGTGTGTATATTTAATAATAATAATAAATGTTTTTGAATATATTTTATCATCTTCTATTTATTTAATAGCTTTTCTATAGTAGTATGTAATACAATTGTAGAATTTAAATTAAGTATTAGCTTTAATTTCCAACTAAGTTTAACATATTTTAAGAATATATCAAAAGCGGCAAACTTTACAGAAATTAATTTTGCAATGTTAATGACAATTTTATTAAACTTAAAACTGACGCTTGCAATGACGATATTGACTAAAAATGAACATATTTATTATTCAAAGCATGTATAGATTAACAGACAATTTTTAACTAATATGTCGCTTACAGTCTTTTATCAAAAACAAATAAAAATTATTCAAAATAAAGACGTTACAAATGATATTAGATATCTTTATCATCACTGTAAGGTGGAGTTGCTGGAAGGCTATAATCCACAACTTTATCATCATCATCAAACTCCCAGAGTCCGACCAGATCTTTATAAATCTGCGGAATGTGTTTAGCCGCTCTGCTCAACAAATAACGAATATTGCTGACTGCAGTAAACTTGGACAGAAATATCATCAAGCACAAATGATGTTATCAACAGACGTTCAATACCGCCAATTCTTTTTCTATTAAACAGTAAAATCTTTACCAGCAAACATTTTTATAAGCTGTCCCATATTTTATAGCTAAAATCATTTTCGAAAACTGTATACAACGTTTCTTCATGATTTAACACATAAGCGTTTATTTTTTTTTTATATCATCTGTCATTGGAATGGTTTGAATTTTATTAAATCTAGCTTCGTGCAGGTTTTGTAATGAAATTTTTGAAATGTCAGCTAGTGTCTAAAACGTTTATAAACAATTTAATTTGTTTTAACAGAGGTTGCAATTATTTTGTAAATATGACATATTTGTCTCAACATGTTTCTATAGTTAGGACCTAACGATTTAACACCAAAGACATTATTATTTGAATCAGATTTACAAATATGTTTATGTAGAATAGATTTATAGTTTTTTGGAAATAAAATATCAACAATAGATGTTGTTTAGAGGTCAATTTCTGTGACTGCCGTATGAAAATTATTAAATACTTTTGTGCTATATATTTTGTAGCAAGAATAGAACCATACAACAAAATAATTTTGTCTTTTTGCACAGCATCAGTAATATAATATTGGCGCATTTCTGATAAAATTTTAGTTTTTATAATTTTATTTGCAGCATTGTCTAATAATGGCAGAAGAGCTTAGCTGCTTCTAAATTGTTTTGCATTTTTAATATAAGTACTCACACATTTTATTCTGTGTACCGATAAATAACATTGACTATAGAATCCAAAACAATTGTCACATGGCAAATATTTTTATTTGATTTTTTTACTTTGTTTCTTAAAATTAAATTTGAAGTAGCAGCATTATTTTTTAGTACATCAAAATAAAATTTGTAGTTACCCTTAATTCTAATCGAAAAAAGTTTCTCTTTTCTATCTTTGCTGTCTTTTAGCAGAAACACCTCGGCTTTAAGGTTATGTTTTTGTTTTAAATGCTTACCACAGTAAACACAGCAAGCTTTTTTATTTTTTGATTGGATAATTTTATAGGCAAACACTTCTGCTTGCTGATCTTGTAGCTATGTCTATTGTTATAAACAAAATGAATAAGTTGTTAATTAGAGTAAGAACAACTAGGTTTCAAAAATGATTCAGTACTATGTTGTGAGAAAGATGTTTTAGTTGGATGTGAAAGTATTGAACAACTATGTACATCTACATTTTTAGCTGTAAGTAGAGATGGTAATCTTAATTCTGGGCTAACATTTACATTAATATTATGAGCAGAAGACAACCTTGATACTGAAACTATGTTGCTTAAATTATCTGAAAAAGGAACTTATTCAGATTCTTCAAAGCTACTTTCATCATCATTGTTTAAGAAAATATCAGGTGAAGGTTATAATGATAGTTTTTTTTTTTCAATTATTATCTAAAATGCTCAAACAAGTTGAAGAAGAAACTTGTTCAAATTTAAATTCTTCAATTGATTTTTCAAAACTATCTTCATCATAGTTTTTAAAAAACAAAATGAGATTTACTTGAAGATTCTTTGAAAAAAAATTCCACACTAGCTATAGCAATACGAACTTTACCTTCATCATCAAAATCTATCTTCTTGCTTGCTTTAAGCTTTCTATAATCTGAAGAAAAAACCTGTTTAACTTCTAATTCTTCAATTGATTTTTCAAAATTATGTTTATTATAGTTTTTTAAAGCAAATTGAGAATCACTTAAAAATTCTTTAAAAAGTTTTTCCAAACTATCTGTAGCAGTACTAACTTTACCTTCATCATCAAATCAATTTTCTTGCTTGCATTAAGCTTTACATAAGCTGAAAAAAAAAACATGTTAAGATTCAGATTTTTTAATTGATTTTTCAAAATTATCTTCATCATAGCTTTTTAAAGCAAAATGATAATCACCTGAAGACTTTTTAATCTGTAGTTATACCAACATTACCTTCATCATCAAAATCCATCTTCTTGCTTGCTTCAGCCTTTTCATATTCTTCAAACTCCTGCAAGAAATGAAAAGAGTCGACTGCCAGCAGCCGACAGAGAAGCTTCAATCCGTTACGCCAGCTACCAGCCAGCCACAACGATTTCTACAAAACTGCAATTATTATTGCAATAATTATATTTTATTTTTCGTTTGTTAAGAGCAATCTTGCCATTCGAAAACATTTCTGTTCTAGATCGCCAGTACCTTCCAACCCTCTGCAATGGCGGGGGGTGGTAATGAGATGAACATCCTAAAGGAGTCCGAACATTCCAGGGACCGCCATCGCAAGAATGAGCGGTCTCAATCCTATGAGAGGGATAGATCCCACGACCGCTCAATCTCTACATCCAGGGCATACAAGCTCCTGGAATCGCAGCTGTTGGAGAACCAACATATGCCAGCCGCGATGTCTGGAAAGCTAGAATCCCTACAGACTACCATCAATCAGATGGCCGCCACAATAGCGTCACAGGCCATCACAATCAACAAATACGCAGCTGCCGCCCTAGCCAGCAGCAATTCCCCCGCTAAGGAAGCCGTTTCCACATCCGAGGATGAGGAGATGGTTGTATCCGCTTCCGACGAGGATCCTGGAAGCGGCTCCGACGCCTCCAAGAGAAGGAGACGTCGCAGGAGGGGTAAGACAATTAATTCTTCTGTTCCAGGTGCTGCGGCTAATACCGCCCCTGCTACCGCCCCCGGGGTACCCGCCACCCCCAAAAATTCTGCCGCCTCCGGAGCCACCCCCAGGGTTGAAGCCGCCCCCGGAAAAATTGCCGCCCCCGGAGCCGCCCCCGGAGATGTCGCCGCTGACGGCGCCGCCCCCGGAAATTCTGCCGCCCCCGGAAATTCTGCCGCCCCCGGCGCCACCCATGGTCCAAATTCAGTATCCGCCTCCGGACAACACCTGGAGGATGTAGAATCTGTGATGTCCGTGGAGGCCGATGTCCCGGAGATCAACTCATCCCAGTCCGCCAGCGGAGTCCAGGTGGACCAGGATGGCTACATCTTGGTTTCGCATAAGAAACGCAAGATCTCAAGGGGTGAGTCATCCCATTTAAATATACATAAAGGGCCATCAGCCAATCCCCAACTGCCATCAGCGGTTGCGAATCGCCAGCCGTCAGAGGCTCCCACTGCCGGCCCATCTGGCCAAAAGGCAAAGAGGCCTTCTGCCCCCAAAGACGCCGCCACCGCTCTAAAGGGGAATGCCAGACAAGGCCACATCGAGGTGAGGTTCAAGCCTGCTGCTATGAACCTCAACCACGTCGATGACGAAATAGAACCTACTATTCCCGCGACTACACTCGCGAATTCTAAAGCGCGCCCGCCGGCGATAGTTCTGGATGATAAAAGTTCATACCCAGAACTATCTAAAGTCTTCCGCGAGAAGAAAATATGGTATTCGTATCTCGCCTGCCACGGGCGCCGATAACAGAGGGGCAACCGACGTCCTAAACGCGAATCCACACTTGGAAGACTGCCGGCGAGAAATGCTTGGAATTTGTAATTAAGCATGTTCCGGAGTTCCTCACTGAGGAAGACGTGGGACGGGCACTGGAATCCGCAGGATATTGCCCGTCAAACGTTCATCGTATGGGGAACGAATTTATTCGTTTTCATATGGTTTCGGTTCAGTTACCGAAAACATCGAAAAGCGCTGAGATTATGGATCTCGACGTATTGTGCGGCTTTAAGGTCGACGTCGAGCGCAAAAAGCGCAGTGGCGGCATTCCCCAATGCAACAAGTGCCAGAGGCACGGCCACACAGCGAATTGCTGTTTTGTTAGGACACTTGTGTGTCGTATTTGCGCGGGGCCCCACCAGACTGCGGCCTGCCCCAGTGGCTCCACAACCAGATGCGCCAATTGTAATGGCCCGCATCCCGCCAATTATAAGGGTTGTAAAGCCTACATTAAATTTATGGCCGCGAACGGCAAAAAACTAGGTCCGGCAGCACAACCCGCGCCGGCTCAAGTTCCCTTAAGGGCTCAAGCGTCCGCTCAGCCAGCAGGTCCTCGCAATCCTGCTATCGTAACTGCGAATAAATCCTTCGCTTCTGCTGTGGCTCCTCCAGCACAACAAGCTGTCGCAGATCAGGTTGCCGCTTTCTTAGAGGCGCAAGGAAAGCTGATGGCTTCCTTTTTGTCTAGTTTAGCTAAACAATAATGGATAATACGCCCGATGTATTACTCCGTATTTGTTTTTGGAATGCTAATTCCGTTCAAAATAAAATGGGCGAGGTGGAAGAGTTCTTCTTCGACGAGAACATTGATATTATGTTGATATCAGAGTCGGTTCACCGGCCCAATCAAGCGCTGAGAATCCCGAATACTTTCACGTACTTGGGATCGTCGCCGGTGCCGCTGGGGAGGGGTACAATGATCTTAGCTAAGAGATCGTTGGACCTCTCCGAGGTGGTAACCCCAGACACTCTCACGCTAGAATCAAACGCGATCGTTGTGACTGTGCCTGGGTTAGGCACACTCAAAATTGCGTCTGCCTACATCAGGCCACAAAATCACATTGAAATAGAAGATTTTGATGCGATTCTCGACAGTCCTCACCCCACAATTATCGCTGGGGATTTCAACTCTAAGCACCCGGCGTGGAATAGCTTGAGGACAAACTGCAAAGGTCGAAAGTTGTTCGATTACGCGCAGGAAAATCATTTACAAGTGGTGGGTCCAGATAATCCCACCTTCTACAGCGGTGCAGGTCACGTGGGGGACGTTCTAGACATAGCAATATTCAAGAACGTCAACCTAACTTACGATATTCGCGTTGTCGATGCATTGAGCTCCGACCACGTCCCTGTAATATTGGAGCTCTACGGATTGGGGACAGATGAGGGAGGAAGATTCGTAACTCGTACGGATTGGCCTCTCTTTTCTCGTCTCCTGGAAGTGAGCATAAGCAGGCTTGCACCAATACATACAGTCGATGATCTGGAAAGAGCCGTCGAAACTTTTACATCTCAAATTTGCGAAGCCTCGGAAAAGGCCTCTAAGACCCATCAGGTTCGCGTCGATAATCCTCTAGGACTATCCCGCGACGCCAAAGCATTGATAAGACGCAGAAATGCCGCCAAACGTCAATGGCAGAGGCATCGCGACCCCAGAGATCGCAAAATTATGAACGCGCTCCACAACGAGGTGAGAACAGCGATAAGGTTGCACAAAAATTTGTGCTGGCAAAATACCATGGAATCTTTCACAGAGGATGATCATCCAATGTGGAGGATCTCCAAGGCCTTACGAAACAGGCGAGTCCCCATTCCAGCTATTCTTGGCGAAAATGGGGTTCAATTTTCGAAAGAGGGAAAAGCTGAGGCATTCGCCGACTGCTTCGAACTCCAATGTTCCGAGGTATTTACAAGGGACACTGATTTGGATCAAATCGATCGGGTCCACAGGGCTGTCAGAAACTTCCTGAACGCCGAGGACGACGACGAACCGCTGGAAAGCGTTCGCCCGTCACGAATCCGAGAAATTATCAAAAGATTTAAAGCTCGAACCGCCCCTGGTTCCGATAAGATAACGAACAGAGCTTTGAAATCGTTCTCGCACAAAGCAATAATGGCACTCACCAATATTGCAAATGCGACTCTTCGAACAGGGCACTTTATTTCAGATTGGAAAAGCTCACTGGTAGTAACTATCCCCAAACTAGGGAAAGACCGGAAATTTCCACAAAACTACCGGCCTATCAGTTTACTATGCACCTTAAGTAAGGTCATAGAAAGGGTGATCTTGGACAGATTACAGGATCACACGGATGTTAACAATCTTCTCCCCCCCCCCCCACCAACATGGGTTCAGATGGGGCCATTCAACTGTCCATCAATTAAACCGCGTGACAGACCAAATTATCGAAGGTTTTAGACTGAAAAAGATCACAGGTGTGGTCTTTTTCGACGTCGAAAAAGCCTTCGATAAGGTTTTGCACAAGGGCCTTCTTTTTAAATTGTACAGGGATAAATTCCCTCTGCGTCTTGTGAGGCTGATTGCTTCATATCTAAACCGCAGAACACTGGCAGTCAGAATTTCTGGCCATATATCTACTTCTCGAAATATAGAGGCAGGGGTGCCTCAGGGGTCTATTTTATCACCGTTGCTGTTTAACTTGTACTTTGCCGATATGCCTTCGGGATTGACGCATGGGGTTCAAATGGCACAGTTTGCTGATGACACAACTCTTCTCTATTCTTCTAGATCACCCGATGTGATTATTTCAAGACTTCAAAAAGCCACGGACGACCTGGATGAATGGTTGGACGAATGGCGAGTCAAAGTTAATCCAGAGAAAAGCAAAGCTGTTCTCTTCACACGCCGGAAAATTACACCCGATGAGAACATCAGCCTTAACGATGTTCCCATTCCGTGGTCTGATTCTGCTAAGTATCTTGGGGTTATCCTAGACAAGGGACTCACGTATAAATTACACGTACAGTCCATTCTCGATAAAGCCAAAATGGCAAAAAATCTTCTTGTTCCGATGTTGCGTCGAAACAGCGGCATGTCGATTCGGAATAAAACCCGGCTCTACACATCTACCATCAGGCCTATGCTGACATACGCATTCCCGATCTGGGGCACGGCCTCGCGCTGTCATCTCGATCGTCTTGAGGCATTCCAAAGTGTCACTTTGAGGAGCCTCCTCGGTGCTCCATGGTACTGTCGGAATAGAGAAATTCGGGCGGACCTAGGACTGCCTCTTCTGCGCCATCAAATCGAAACTTTTGCCGTAAAGTACTTCGATAATCTCGCGTTTCATCCTAACCCCGATTTGGCCCGACTCGCCGAGCCAGACAGGGAGACTTTCTTTTACAAACGCCCGGTTAACCTAATAGCCGCACTCTAATTTCTTCTTAACTTCACCAAGGGTTCAGGCATACCCACCACCTATCGCAGCCTATAGGGCTAAATCTATCTATATTTAACAATCTATTAAAGGAAGGTACATGAGCCGTAAGGTCTCGAACTTCCATTTGGCATTCATTATTGGGCGGTTTTTAGTCGGTAGGCATTTCAACCTGAGGAAATGAATCCGACACTTGCCAGTCTTATAGAAAATATTACCGCCTAGCCCCAAAAAAAAAAAAAAAAAAAAAAAAACTCCTGCAATAATATTTTATTTTCTTCAATTAATTTGAAAATGTTGGTCAGATTTATTTTAGCTTTCTTCTTCCCGATTCTTTAACTTCTTTTTTTTAAATAAAGTTTATATAGCTAAATCATCTTATTATTTATAAATTGTACTTACCTCTATAAAATATTGGTGTAATTGGACTTTTTGAGTTGGTTTTGACTGAATTTCAATTATTACTAATTTTTCTCTCTAAAATGCTTTGTTTCCAATTTTTAACAGCATTCAATGCACATGTAAAAAAAATGTGCTGGATACAATTGTTTATCCGAATAACAGACTAACTTAAGTTTTATAAATCTAAATGACGAATATCTTTCTCTTTACAAACGTATAAAATGTGCTTGTCGGTAAATCTAACCAAATAATATTTCTCTGAAATATTACAGTGTATTCAACGTTGATTAAATTGAATAAATGTAATCTTACCAATTAAGTTGGGCTTCTTAGTAACCATAGCCTAAAACGGAAATTAATTTAAATCAATTTAAAGTTTAGTATAAATTTAGTATAAGTAAAAAAGAAGAAGATAAAGTTAAATTTTCTATATTATATATTTATAAATATTCCAGTGATTACCTAATATGCGATTCATAACCTTATAGTGCATTGTTAAAATTATATTGATATGTAGTTATCTGAAAATATGTTATTTTAATTCAAACATTTAAAAAAAGACTGAATAAATAATTCTTTGTGAATATAAACTTTAATACCGCAAATTCTGGCCACATTTTTTTAAATTTAAAGTTTATTTATTATCAATTATTAAATACATAATATTTATTAATTATAAAGAATTAAGTAAAAGTAATTAATTAGTAGTATTAATTATCAGTTTATATTAAAATGTATTGGCATTTTGAAAGTACTTTTAAGTTGTCCCCAATTTTGTTTTAAATACCAAGTTAACCGTGATTATTATTACAAAAGACACCACAAATGTGACTTGGATAGCACACGCTTGCTGTAAATAAAATAAAATTGACCCAGATATGCTTTGAGAATACAATTAATATCAAAATCAACATACATAATTAACAACAGTTAAGACAATAGCAGTAGGTTTTAATAGGTTCCAACAATAAAATAATACAATAATTTACTGTTAATTCATAATTCAAATGAAAACCAAATTGGTTTATTAGATTCAGGAAAGCACGTTAAATTTACAGCGTACACCTAGATTTAATTAAAACCTAGTAGAATTGTTATTATTAATTACTTTATCATCAGCTGATGATAATGCCAATTTGTTTTGTGTATTTGTATATACATGTTTTATGCTTCTAAATAAATTTTGCTTTCTATAAATTAATTCCAAATTGAATAGATCATGTTTATAGTCATCTCCGGATATCTAACTAGTGTTGAGTCTCCGGGTTGATGAGCTTTTCTTTGAAATAGAATGGAATTTAAATCACACAAATGTCACTTTTTACTACTACTTTATTATTATCATCTGCCTACTCTTGATCTCTACTACTAACTAACTGCCCATCTTCATGCTCATGGTTATATATATATATATTCTGGTAAGAAGTGCAGGTGGTCGGAAACAAACATTGAATTCATAGAATTCGAGTCAAGTACATAAAGTTCGAGGGTCGAAGGGTTGTTTACAATAATACAATTAGCATGGTGCAATCTGCTTCTCGTTTATAGGTATCAAACATTTCAATCAGTCTTTCACGAGCAGTTGTTAAATTGTGTCCCTTAGATCAATGTTCCGTACTATACGCTGTCCACTTTTTTTTTAATTATTATATTATATACATACATACATATTAAATCCTCTTTACTAAATATTCAAAACGTTTATTTAATTTATTCACAATTAATTTTTTATAAAAAAGTTTTAAAGTTATTTTACCACACAAATAATTGTAACACAAATCGATTCTTTTACTTAGATTATTTTGGTATTTTTGATTATAATCTATGTTTTTAAAGTCGTCGCTACCATATGCACATTCCTTGGAGTCATCAAGTAACTGTATAAATTATGTTTCAAGTTGTCGTACAGTTTTTGAAAAATTTAAATCTCTCATCGCTACTTAGCAATAATCTATAACTCCATTAATTGACTTACACGTGCATATTGGTTTCACGTCCATGTCAGAGAACTCTACACAAAAGACGGTACTAACCTCAAATTATTTTTAATTAAACCGACCAAACCTTACAGTCAGTTATTGTCTAAGGAAAAAAGATTTTTTGGCATCATCAAGTAATTGTTCAAATTTGTTTCAAGTTGCCGTACATTTTTTGAAAAATTTAAATCTGTTTTATATCTGTAACAATTCAACACTTCTTTTATATTTTAATCGCTCAATTTCAAAGTCTAATGTTATTATGAGAATGTAACCAATAGCTCGATGACACAACATTTGTTTTCAGGCAGAAAAAAAAAGAATACTAGAATTGATTAAATTCTGCAATTTTTTTTATATTGTTACAAACTTAATGTTATTAATAAAACTTTTTACCATGCTTAAAATCTAACTGCCCTAAAACTAATCGTTTTGCATATTTATATTGGTAGACAGCTACAGAACCAACCCTTGACGAGACAGTTCTTAAACCCAACCATGTTAATGGTTTTTACCGTCATAAAATAGTAGGACACAACATTGATTCTAGCCAAATTAAAATTTGCATAAAAGAAAAATTCACCAATATAAATATGCAGATTTTTGAAAAATAAACATTTATAATATATCATAATTACAATAATTAACTTAAAAAAAATACAATGTAACAATAAAATTAATAATCCTAACCATGTTAAATGATAAACATATATCATATAAATACAACTTTTATCATACAAATTTTTATTTGCATAACTTTAATAAAATAATATTACAAATAGTTTTGATTCTTTTCTTAGTTAAATTTACACTTTTAGTAAATAAAATGTTTCAAAATGTTTAGTTTAAATTTAATTGAACCTTTACAACTTTTTAACTCAATTATAATTCTTTGATTGAAATCCTTTAACTAATGACTTAAATTTATTTCCATGCTTTTATAAATCCTTAATTTTATTAAATTTATAATTATGAGTAAATTATCTTTCATTTTATAGAAACAAATAAATTTTCAGTCATTTCAAGAACAATATACGTCTTAATTTTTTTTTAGTTTTAAAAATTTATAAATATGGCTTTTATATAAACCATTGTGAAAGTTTAATTTTGAAAATAGCATTTTCCTCGTATTAAAATACACTTTTTGTAATTAAAGTGATCATATTTTTTAATAATTTAATAATTTTATATTTGTATTTGCTTTTATAGTTATTTTTATAGTATTAAACAAATGTGAATATTTAAGGCTCTCTTCGGAAAATGTTAAACACAAGAAATTGTCAAGCTGAAAATAAATACTTATATGTAATTATAATTGTAATATTGATTAATGAAAAACACAAACACACTAACAAAATATAAATCACTTTACAAAATTATATATCATAAACTAAAACAAAATATTCTTAGAAATTTTAACAACCGTGATTTACTTATTATTGTAAGCTTGTTGCAGATTTGACTAATCGGATCAATGCTAATAATTAATACAAATTACTTCCATGTAATTATGTTAATTACTTTTTATGCACCCTACTTTTTGTTTTTACCTGAATATTATATATATATACGTTTTCGTTAGTAGCACAAGATCAGTTACTCACAAATATTGTTGACGGACAGTCACAACATCTACATCGATTATTACCACTTCTACTGTTTGAATAGTATCAGCATTAGTAAAACAAGAAAATCTTCCAACCATCTAATTGATATCCAGAGTGTATTAAAAAATACATACATATTAAACAATAACAACAAACGCACAAAAAAATGAAATTTTCGACAACTATGTCTAAAAAACAGAGAGAAGACTATCAACGGACCAATCAGTTTAGCATAAATTTATAATTATTTGAAAATCTACATGTCATCTAAGACATATAACAAAACAATTTATGAAGAATGAAGAAATGATCAAAAATAACTTCCGACGTAACAGTTAAAAACAAATATATTATACCCAAATGGCAATCAAAAACTAAATAACATAACTTGTGAAAAGTGCTAATTCTAACACAATTTCTACTGTCAAGTTTTTGCAATGTATAAACTGTACAAGAATAGATGCATTGAAATAAATGTAAATAATATTCGTACTATTGTAAAAATTGCGGTCCAAATTAAAAAAAAAAAGATACGTGTTGCAAATATATACTTCTATGATAATATTATTATTATTATTATTAATTACTATCAGAACGACTGATTCATTCTAGCATGACAAGAATCCAATACACAATTCGAATAGATGCATTGAAATAAATGCAAATAATATTCGTACTTGTCCAAATTGCACAACCTGTTCTACAGTAAATTTGGATTATTTGTTTTCTGTTCTCTTGTTTGTTTTTCAACTGATTAAATTAATTTTACATCGTCTTGTAATTTAAATATCCTTATTAAAAATGCAAATTCGCCACACCACCTACCGACCTATCCTCATTTGCGGATTGTGATAATTTATACGATAATATAAATCAGATCACTGATTTATATCCTTTCTCCCCCAATTATTAAAATCGATAATGATTGATAATCTTCGAAATCATTGATTCGCCGCCGCCGCCGCCCACACCTACCAACTTAATGCCATCTCCTGAAGATCTCATGCTGGAGGATAATTTTGATTTTGCCGAGGATTTACTTTAAATAAAAATTTATGGTGTAGTAGAAGTGCTTGAAGCAGCAGAGAACTCTTGTGCAAACCTAGAAAGACATTTGGATTGAGGCGTCAAAAAAACTTGGACGCTTATGCAATTGAAAAGGGTAAGTTTTTAAATTTAAAATTTTGTTTTTAAAGTTATTAATAATTGTTTTTTTGTTTCAGAAATGGAGAAAAGATGATTTAATCTTGATGCCTTGGCACTAAAGAAAAAGCGATCTGAAAAATACGCTAAATTTAAAACGGTAAGCTTTTAAATTTAAACTTTTATTTTTAAGTTATTTATAACTATTTTCTATTTCAGAGATTCAATGTAGAAAGGACCTAAAACCATGCATGATAATTTATTTATTTAAATTATTGTATATTTTAAAATCAACTTTTTTTTATATAATTGTAAAAATATTTTTTGTTTTTTTTTTAATTTTTATACACCTAGCATTATATAAAGATATATTTAAAAACATATTTATTATCATTATTAAATATACACACACATTACAATTTGTTTTTTTAATACAGCTATTATGAGAAACATCATCCTAACCATTTAAAAAAAATTTTTTTTTTTTTTACGTAAATTTTTTCAACTAGGTAAACGGCAGCTAGCTCCTCATTGTAAAATGCACCCAGGATAGGTTTACCAATAATCTTTAATTATCAAGTAAGTATGATACTGGATTTGTGTTTTATATGGTTTTTATCTTAAATAATTCAGCAGACCAGTTACTAGTAATTTTTTTTTTCAAATAACACGATTTGTTTATTTATTTGAACAATGCTACCAGAATCATAATTAGATTGACTTGGAATATGAATAAACTGTATTAAGCAAATACCGTTAATTTTTTTTTGTAATATTACAAAGCTTCATCTTAGTGGTACTATGTTTTCTACTATTATATTTATTAGTAACATCAGCCAGAACATCTATCCACACATATTTTCCACAAAAACTAAATGTTCTCTAAAGTTTATCTTTCAGAGTTCTAATTACATGTTCAGCCATATACGCTTTGATTCTAGTGAATAATAATTTATAATATACTTAGTAAGTAGACTGCTCATGGTAGAGTTGAAAGATTCAGTCCCTTTATCAGTTTGTAAATTCTTTGGTATTCAATCATGCTCATTAAAAATCTCACTAATCGCTATCTAACACTATCCGCCGTTTTATCCTTTAGAGCTTTTGTCCATAAGTATTTGGAAAAACAATCAATCACCACTAAGATAAATTTATACCCCTTATTCTCCCGTACATAATATCCAAATTCAGCCGCTTACCACAAATCATCAATCCCTTTAATTACAGTACGTCTACAATGGAATTTGATTTTTGCAGGTTTGTGTAATTCATTTACGACATCAACTTTAATATTACTCATTATTAAAATTTTTGTTGCGCTTTTGTTTTTATAAATAGAATATTATCTTTACTATGTAAAAAAGTTTCTAGAAGTGCTGACTTAGTTTTTTTTATACCCGTCTACAAGGCTGTTAACTTGCACAGATAAAGCAGTTGCAATATTTTTAACTCTTATAATATGCTCAACATTAATATTTTCAAGTTTTATAATATGAGCATTAAGTTTGACAGTTGATACATTTTTTCTACTTCTAAAACTGTTTCAATCACATATTTCTTAGTGGCCACATCATCTAAATCCTCAGGATCCGAAACATGTTTTAATCGTTTATTCTGTAAATCATAATGTCCATCTGACGTTAAAACAAATCTTAGACCTGGACGTCCTCGAGCACATATTCCGCTTCCATCTCTGAATAAATGTCCGAACTTGTCAACGCTCATTATAATTTTGTGTAATAATAGCTTTCCGAAGCTCTTCTTTAATTGCAAGAATCTTGTAGCTAACACTGGCATTCCCGGCATTTCTAGCAGCATGCAACAAACATAATCTATCCACCAACTCCTCAACATCATCCCAATATCAATATTGTATGGTAAGTTGTAAATTACATCTTGTGCTAGAGTCAAACACCTGACCATCAATAGTTTTTACAATTTTTGATTGACTTCTTGTTTGTGGTAGTGATTGGTTGTATAAACCCAATAAAAGTTTGATTATTTTTGTATATTTATATGATGGGTTTCCACGAAGTTGCTTCTTTGGTTAAAAATCACGATAGGCAATTTTAGTTTTATTAATGATATCACCATACATTTGAATGTCAGTATCATTAATTTTTTTGGGGTTTTTATTAAATAATAGTTCTTACAATCCTGCAGTGCCAGGATAGTGTGAGTATTATCAATAATAATACTATCTGCATCAACAGTAATTATATTACGACCCATCTACAAATGTATGTGTATGCTTATCATAAACAATACCAAACGTCGTATCTACTTTATGATAATTATTATTAACTAATTTTTCAAAATATAATTTAGGTAGAGGTGATAAATTATTCATAATTAAAGATGTTTGAGGGGTATGTTGGTTCTATTCATCAATAGTATTATTATTATCACTTGAAGTTTCATTCTCACTCATATTAGAATCGTCCAAAAAGTTAAGCTTCTCTCGCATTTGTATCAATATTGATATATACCCCCCAAACTTCACTTAATCGAATAGCAGTTGAACTCAGAGGATATATTCTAGATGTTATCGGCGTGGATATATCAGGTTTCATAGTTGTAGGTGATAATGTTTTTTTTAATATTTGAAGCAATTAATGGTTTAATTTGTGAAGTGATTGTGGTTTTACTATAGCATGTTGCTTAGTTAGATCTTTAAGTGGACCGATGATTGGTTTATACAGTCTCTCAATCACCTCATCACTTTCATTACGATTTAATTTCATCGCATGCAATTTTTGTCTAATCGACTTTGTAATTGTAATAAGCCTTTTCTTTGTTATATCACTCATTATTATAAAATTATTATTATTATTATTATTATTATTATTATTATTGATAGATCTGTACTTGCTCACACCAGTTCTCACAATGATCGATTATTATCATAGCATGTATGTATGTGGTAGCCTGACAGCTGAGCAGACAGCTAACTAGCTGAACTTAAAACTGACGCTTGCAATGACGATATTGACCAAAAACTAACATAATTATTATTCAAAGCAGATTAACACACAATTTTTAACTAATATGTCGCTTACAGTCTTTTATCAAAAACAAATAAAAACTATACAAAAAAAGAAATTACAAATGATATTATATTCATCATCACTGTGAGGTGAAGTTGCTAGAAGGCTATAATCCACAACTTCTTCGTCATCATCAAACTCCCAGAGTCCGACCAGATCTTTACAAATCTGCGGAATGTGTTCAGCCGCTGCTCAACAAATAACAAATATTGCTGACTGCAGTAAACTCGGACAGAAATATTATCAAGCATATTCTGGATTCATTATATTCATAAACAAGATTTATTGCATATTCAAAGGATATCAATTGATTTTTTTTCCTTTGTAACAAATATTATTTATAAAATTATCTACAACTAGCAAGAAAAGTTCTGATTTAAAGAATGGTTCTGATTTAAAGAATAATTTTTAAAATATATTTTAAAGGAAAATCAATTGATTGAAAAGTGAAAATGTTTTATTGTTAAACAATACTTACAATATAGAGTTCGTTATGTATATCATGATCAGGTTCCCGCAACTCAATTGTTAACTGACAAACAGCGTGTTGTAAATAATTATATAAATACTGCATTTCTTCATCAAATAATGAAATAGGATTAAAACACATTGTTGAAAATTATATTTATTAGTGCAATATAAAACAAACAAAAACTGCACACATTGTCTCGTATTGATGTGGTCTTGAAGCGAAAGAAAGAATTGCAATGGAAATAACAATTTATAACATTTGCCCCACCAACAACAATTACTTGATAGTGAATAATTCTTATACTGAATACAAAAAGGCGGAAAACCAAATGGTGTCCAAGATGGCGTCTGTCTATGCTAATGATAATTTGAAGCGGGGTATTTATTATAATAATTCACAACTTTTAAAAATGTATTGTAAATTTAAATAATAATATAATAAAATATTAAATGATCGCTATAATAGAGATAATATGGAAGTATTTAAATTGATAGTTGTATGTAATGTAGAGTAAATAATTTTAATAAAATTATTATGTATTAGTAGGTGTTTATGGTAATTAATACAAAAAATATTATTACAATTATTTATTTAATAACTTTTTAGTTATTCAAAGTCATAACAAATTTTATTAAAACAAGTATATAGACATTCCATCATTAGATATGATCTCATTCATCATAAAAGTTTCATGTTTTCCGTGATATTAAAAGCTGTAAATTCATCGCTATTATAGCACTTATTTAAAATTTTACCATAATATGATTTAAATCCGCATCCTATTAATATTTCTATTTTGCAATCAATAAGCTTTTTCAGATCTAATAATGTTTGTAGCGTCATCTCTGCAATGACGATAGTTAAACTCTCTGCTGTATCCAAACGGTGGTATTCTTCAGATATAGTCTCATAGTTATATGTTGATTTAACATTATTGGTTATTCCATCGCTTCTCCTTGAAAGCATATTGTAGAAAATTGCATCCACTCTTCCTCGATGAATGTGATACAGGAATTTGCGCCACAAATGTTTACGGTTGGTATAAATCCTGCTATTAAGCTGATTCCAATAGAGACGCTCTTTGAACCTGATTTATTCAAACAATATGTAGACTGCCCAAGAAGAACCTTTTCAGATTTTACATCATTATCAATTTTTTTTAGTTGCTCTTCTATTGTATCAACTAATTCATTCAACATTTGATTAGTGGGTGTGCTGATGTCCATGCTGAGTTATTTATAATAAGGGAAAAAAAAAAATATGAAAAACCTTCTATAATCACTAGCACTTTAATAAGTATTAACTTGAATTGCTTTGATGTAAGCTTAATTGAATGTTAATGAGTGACTTCTCAAATTGGTATATATACTAATATTTAACCAATTAGAAAGTGCACTTTTACATGTGCTTTGAAATTGTGGTGGTTCATTGTTCAAAAAATGTCACGCAAAAATAAATATACAGGGTGTTTTATTTAAAAAAAGCAAAAAAATTATACAGGGTGATTCAAAATTATTGATTCAAAATGGCGGCTAAGACCCTCTACTAAGCTGTCAAAATATAAAAATTTATAAAAACATTAAAACAAATTTAAATGATCATGAGTTAAAAGGTTTTATATAATGAAGTTAGTTTTTCAATGTTACCAATAAGTTTTATGCAATCATACCATTAAAATATTTACTGGAATATGCTGTAGACTATCGTAGAGTAATTGTTAATATTAAACAGGAGCTAATATTATTGAGAACAAGTAGTAATGTTAACTGTTATATTGGAGTTTCTGGAGCTAAATTTAATATTGAGAAAATTGAATGAAGAGTTTCGCATATACTTCTGAATGATGCGAACAAATTACAAATGTTTGAAAATATTGCACTTGATGCACCGATTTGTATTATACCATTCCGTAGATGGGAGCTACATGAGCTTCCATCTCTAAGAAAAACAGATAGAGATATTTAATCAGTTTAAACATCAAGCAATCTTGACAAACCTCGATATGTCATCATAGCCTTCCAAACTGATAGAAGAAATCGAAATAATAAGGATTCTTCTGAATATAATCATTGCAAGATTAAAAGCATTAGAATTCATTTAAACTCCAAATCTCACCCGTATGATGCTTTAAATCTTAATATTGAAAATGGTAATTATGCACTTGCATATTACATGTACTGCATGTTTCAACAAAGTTATTATAAACATCCAATAAGTGAACCACTTCTTGACTATGTTCAATTTAAGAAACAGATGCTTTATGTATTTGATGTATCAAAACAAAGTGAGAGTATCAAATCAGCTACGGTTGATTTAAGTATTGAGATGGAGGCGTCTGAAGCATTTGAGGCTAATACACGTGCTTACTGTCTTATCCTATGTGATAATATCATTGAGTATAAACCTTTGTCGGGGGTAGTAAGAAGATTGGCTTGAAATTACTCATGAAAATGTTAATTATTGAATTTGTCATAAAATGGATTTAATATATGTATAATATTATAAAATGTAGTGATATTATGATTATACCACTAATATTATTTTTAAAACCTGTATCACTTAGATATAAAATAAATAAAACTATTAATATGATTAAAAAATATTTTTTTTATTTTTACCATTAATATAAATAATATTGAAAAAAAAAATGGAAAACATTTAAATATCTAATAAAACATATAATAATTATTAATAAAAAGCAGAGTTATAAATATTATATAATAATAATAGCAATAATAGTGCTTTATTTGACTTAACATGCAATAAAAATGATAAATTAATTAAGGTAAGGTAATTGAAACTAACTAACTAACTAACCAATAAAATTAAAAAATAAATATAAGCATAATACTAACAGTACAATAATTGTACATACATCGTTAAAGATATTATAAACACGGATACATGTTAGCTGAAATATTTAAATAAAAATGAAAAAAATGAAAAAAGATAAATGTTATATATTTGGAATATTATAATGACCCCAGGCAAGCGTATTCATACCGTCCTCACAAATAAAACGTTTATCATCAGCTGATGATAATGCCAATTTGTTTTGCGTTATTGTGTGGATGGTATGTTTTATACTTCTAAATAAATTTTGCTTTTTAAAAATTAATTCCGAATTGAATAGACAATTTTTATAATCATCACCGGATATCTGATTAGCCACAACATATTTTTTAACACCTTTAGCTTTTTTAGTTCAACTGTTATTTATACAGTTTGAACATATTTCATCCTCAATACAGTTTACACACCTTACATCTACATAGTTTGCGTATAATTTAGCACGCAGCCCGACAAACTCTATCATTATTTTACCAGCATTCTCATCTTTCATTAAACCTAACACAGCCTTATTCATTAATGGTACACATTATCTGATGAGAAGTTGGATGTGTCAAATTTATCGATGTGATGTTTAATGTCGATAAATATCACTGGTCTGTATTTTTGATGTTAGGCTGTGAGTCTATAGCACAATGTCACATTATCACCATATAGGGGTTTTAAAAAGTTGTAATAAAATTCATACATATGCAGTTTTGATAAATCTAAAACTGCAACCCCGATATAAATTGGCTTATCATATATAACCTTTAGCTGCTCTAATTGAATGGCAGCTAAATTCTCATGAAAAATTGAGACGGATTTGAAATTTAGTTTCGCGATTAGACTTTGAGCGCCACGTCTCTTACCAATATTATCCCAATGTGTCACCAATTTAACATCAACTCGCTTGTCTACATTCTCCATTGTTTTTCCGATAACTGAATTATTCATCAGCTTGTAAAAATCATGTATTTAAGTCTATATATTTTTTAAGAAAATCAGACTGTTCAAAGCAAATTACGCGGTAAATTTTAATTAATTTTAAGCCATGTTCTAAAGCTTGTTTTAAATGTCTATAATGAAGAATGTATTTGTTTTTGTTATTGAGTGATAGAATTAGTTTGGAATTTTTAAATTTTGAATTGGGAGGTACAATATTTTCATCTAGGAAAGGCAAATCATTATGTTTATTATGTAGGTTTTTGGGGTATTCCAAATCTACTTCTAAAATGTATCCACTTGATGTATCATCGGATATATTGGTAACATTAAAATTTAAAATTTCGGCTTCAGATAACCATCTAAAGCCTTTATATGATAGAAATTGTGACATTGCCCACCCATATAAATTATTAGAATTCCAATAAGATAAATATATGATCGGTTTAGTAGTATTATAACTACTCATATATTTATTATTAGCTTGGGCATAACGAAGAGAACATTGGCAAATGCCACCGCGTATACTCATACTAATAAAATGATGCATTTCAATATCAGTGAGCAATTTTAATTCAATTTTAGTATATTTCAGCATGGCGTCCCAACTGAGGCCGGGGGCTGTGAAATATTGTGCGGGGTCTAGACCGTAAGTTTTTAAACATAATGTTCGAAATGCTTCAAATATATCGGCGAGTAAAAGAACATCAGTTGTAAGATATACATCTGAATAATCGCCGATATTTTTACATTTGAACTGATCCCAAACATTATGAGCATGCTTATAATCGTCACGCGTAATGTCGGTATTTGTGAGGGAGTTATAGAAAGATTTTTTAGATGGTAATTGCGTTTCTTGGAGCCGCTCAATCGAATCAATATATTGATATGGGAAAACACCCTTTCGAGTTAATAATTTTAATTCATCGGCTGATTTGCAAAACCGCGAAATTTCGATTAATTGGTCAGTGTTTAGATTTTTAGCTATAAACCTAAAGCTGTCTAAGAATCGTAATTTTATGTTACGAGCTTGTTTCACACCGTTTCCATTCATATATTCATCTACTTTTATTGATTTTGTAAATGAGATATATTTCTCCTTGTTCAGAGGTGATATGTCTTGATTGTCACAAGCGAGATCTTTAATAAAAAGGTGTGAATCATACCCGCCTAAATTATGTAAAAATACCGGTATAAAATTTGGTTGCTTATAATTAATATTGCAATTTGAGTGAGCGGCACCGACAGTTCGTCAGTTCCATTACAATTATGTCCAGTATGTAATAGGGCATTACATTAATCAATGTAGTGAATTTCTCAGTAAAACCATAAAGTTTGCGTCTTATTAGATTTTGGATCTCAGTCAAATTTTATTACCAGTGCATTAGCAAATAAATTAAAAATAAATAAGCATAAAATAAACCACCAAGTAACGGGCATAAGTCAAAATTAAAATATTATATTATAAATTTGCAAACTACGCAATTTGGTTGGGTTGTTTCCGAAACAATTCCCCTTAGCAATACAAATATAAAGGTTATCTTTTGTTTATCCATTAACTCACAATTGGAGAGATTTTGGCAGTTAGAAGATATTCAGAACAACTTGATAGGGTTAAGCCCCAAAGATAATTTTTGTGAAACATACTTCAAAAAAACCACTCGTTGCAATAAGTCAGGTAGATTCATTGTTTCAATCTCAATAACTTAGGTGATTCACAATCGCAGGCCACCAGAAGATTTTATTTGTTAGAAAATCGTCTGGTTAAAAATCCTGGTCAAAAGGCAATGTACTCATAATTTATGAGTGAATGTTTGCGCCTTGGACATATGACACAAATTTCCGATACATGTAGCAGTAATGAATATTTTCTTTCACGCCATTGTGTGTTTAAAGACGATAGCACTACGACAAAACTCAGAGTTGTCTTTGATGGATCCGCTAAGCCGTTAAATAATAAGTCCATTAATGATATTCAATACGTAGGTTTAACACTTTAACCGAATATTATTAATTAAATTTAGGAAGTGCCGTTGGATTGCAATTGCCAATGTTGAAAAAATGTACCGGCAGTTAGGTACTTATAGATCCAAAACAAATGTCATTTCAAAAGATCTTGTGGCGAACTCATCCAAATGAAAACCTTAAAACTTATGAACTAAATACCATTACGTATAGGACAGCCTGTGCACCATATCTTTCGGTACGATGCTTATTCGAAATAGCAAATTTACACAAAATTGAATACCCGAAAGAAGCAAAAATGATACGTGAAGACATGTATGTAGACAATTTGTTGACTGGATGTAACGACCCGTGTTGGTAGCTCGTTGCTTAAATATTTCAAAAATCTTAAATTTGGGAACGTTTTTCGAAAATGGCGATCAAATTGCAGTGTTTTTCTAGTAAAAAAAACGACGATTTGGACATTAACATATTTGACAATGAATCAAAAACACTTGGCATTTCTTACAGCATACTCACAGACGAATTTAGATATATGTTTAAAATTACTCTGGAAAAAACTTGCACTAAACGGTCTATACTTAGCCAGACAGCACAATTGTTTGATCCTTTGGGTTTAGTGAGCTCTTTAACAGTAATTCCTAAGTTAATTATTCAAAGCTTATGGAAATTGAAATACAACTGAGATGATCCAGTTTCCTCCAAAATTTATAATGAATGGAAAAAATATGTAGAAACAATGTAGAATCATTTAGAATCAACTGTCATGTCATATTAACAGACCACGCGTTCACTGAGTTGCATGGATTTGCTGATGCATCCGAGAAAGCATACGGAGCATGCATCTATCTTAAAAATATTAATAAAACCAATGATATAAAAATCGAACTTTTAGCTGCAAAATCTCGCATTGCCCCAATTAAACAAGTAACAATTCTCCGACTTGAGCTGTGCGCAAGCCTATTACTAGCGCAATTATTCAATCGTGTTCGCAATAAAAACATTAATTTTGATAAAATATTTCTATGGTCAGACTCAAAAACTCAAAAACTAGTACAAATACAAACATTTCCCACCGAAGTTAATCAGTTAAACAACCTCACATCACAAAACTTATATGTTCATTTTACCACCAAATAAATTTACATTGTGGCCCTCAGCAACTTTTATTTTCAATTAGACAAACACTTTTGTTATTTTCGGTACTTGGGTGATAACTGTCTGTAAATTTATATATTAAATAAACAAAGTAAAACCAAGTTTGTTGAGCGTTTATTTTAACATTGAACCAGCATCAATCGGGTCCGCGAATATACAATAATATTTTGTATATTGTGGCCACACCAATATGTTCCAAATTTAAAATATAATCTATTTTCTGTTAAAGTTGTAGCTAAAAGGGGAATTAATTTTAGTGTAAAATCGATATGTTGGTAGTTGTTGGCGCCGCCAAATTGTATTATTATTTAATACGTTTTATTATATCTAATTATTTTATATTTATGGTTATTGTGACATCCGTTTGTAATTATTTGTTTTATTTGTACAGATGTATTTATTTTTATACCTGATTAACCCTTAAATTCCCAGAAATATGAATTTTATTACTCGTTGTTAAAAACTAATCATTGCACCCCTTTTTTCCCCCTGTACACTTTTACCCATTAATAAATTGTAATAAAAACAGACAAGGTTCTTTCAGAAGATGAATTAAATTTGTTACAAAAAGGCCTTAAACATGCGTTTAACCCATATAAAAACCCACTTGAAAACATCATCAATGACGTGGATATAGCAGCCTCACGTCTAGAACCAGAAGAAGCTTCCGCGTTCCGAATAGCAGCCATAGAAATAATCAAGAAATCGAATGTCATCAACTCATCTATCAATAACAAGAGACACAAAGAAGATAGGACCATCATTAAATCTTTAAAAAATAAAGAGTGTTTCTATTTAAAATCTGATAAAGGTAATGGAATAGTTATTATTAAAAAAACAGATTATTTTCAAAATGTCAACTTACTATTAGAATCTGGTCCCTATGTTACACAATCAAAAAACCCCTTAAACATTTATATTAAGAAAATCAATGATACGTTTAAACTCACATCTTTAATCAGTAAAAATCTTAGTTATA
The DNA here is from genome assembly GCA_963932245.1 of Tachinus rufipes. Classification (NCBI taxonomy): domain Eukaryota; kingdom Metazoa; phylum Arthropoda; class Insecta; order Coleoptera; family Staphylinidae; genus Tachinus; species Tachinus rufipes. The sequence continues at coordinate 58,505,969 of OZ010747.1, forward strand.
AATTAAAAATTAAAAATCCAAACCTACCAAGATTGTATTGTTTACTGAAAATTTACCAACCCGGTAATAAATTCAGACCGATCGTTTCAAATCAAAATTCTCCAACTTACAACATTGCAAAATGGTTAGTAAATCAATTTAATAAACTAAAAATTAATAATAATTCTTCAATAAAAAATTCTATCCAATTAACAAATCTAAATCTAAAGAAAATTAAAATAGAACAAGATGAGATTTTAATTTCATTTGACGTAGTCTCATTATTTCCTAGCATCCCCATAAATGGAACATTAGAAATACTGAAACAATTATTAATAGAGAATAATATACCAAATGATGAGATATCAGAATATATATTACTCACAAAACTAGTAATGGAATGCAATACGTTTGAATTTAACAACAAATTTTATAAACAAACTTTTGGCACGGCAATGGGCAACCACTATCACCCTTTCTCGCAAATATTTTTTTAAATCATTTAGAAAATACTGCAAGAAATATGTCGATGATATTTTTGCAATAATTAAGTCGGACATGGATATAGACCTTTTCTTATCATCAATCAATAGTTTATAAACAAGCATAAAATTCACATACAAGCTTGAAGTTAATCAACAACTCCCTTTCCTAGATATATTAATAATTAGAAAACATGAAAAATTAGAACTTAACATTTACAGAAAACCCACCCACACATTTAATTATATTCACTCCGATTCAATTAGCCCAATAAAACATAAACTAGCAGCATTTAATTGCATGATCTATAGAGCAGTTAATCTCCCCCTTTCAGAGTCAGATAGAAAATCAGAATTTAACATAATACGACAAATAGCAGATTCATTAAATTATAACAAACATACAATAAACAAATTAATCAATAAACATGTCATTCAAGAAAAAACCAAGAAAAAATACATCAAATTATGTTATGTACCAAACATAGACCACCAACTTCATAAACTTTTAAAATTTTTTGATCTAACCCCCGCTCACTATACTAGAACACAATTGAAAAGTGAATTAGGGAACACCTTTAATAAAACCGATAACCATTTAAAATCGGGAATATACTCTATAGAATGTTCAAACTGCGATAAAACATATGTAGGACAAACACAACGAAATTTATCAATTAGATTCAAAGAACATATGTACCATATAAAATGCTAAAACCCAAATCAGCAGTTGCCCATCACACATTAACAACAGGTCATAAATTTTCGATAAACAATACAACCCTATTAAAACACTCTAATGATTACAGATTAAACATGTTGGAAGCAATAGAAATGAAAAAATTACAATATAAGCTACTTAATTTCAATTTAATCCCTTTGAACAACGTATTATTGGATATCATTGGAAAACCCTAATTACCTATTATAAATCTTTTTATTTTATTAATGTACTTCCGCTTTATGTAACATTTTAGATATAAATAAGACCGCATGTCCTGAAAATATTTAGTAGCTATTGATAATGTTTACATTGTAAACGAAATATATATATAGCATTAAAAATAAATCTGTGAAGTAAGGAATACAAAATTGTTTTATTTTATTAATAAATTGTATATATATTGTATTTTATGTAAAATAGAGTGAGTTATTATTGAACTTGCAATCGAGCAGCAATAAATACATAGAGTAAGAAGACAGCGTTTATTATAAAAACCTACCCAATCTACTTAGACCGCGTAAGGACGTAAATTCAATTATTTTCACGTGGCTAAACCAATGGTCCTTCGTTCCGAATTTTTATAATAAAGAAAAACCGTCTTTAAGAAGTTTGCACCAGGTCATTCGCAGCACCTCAACTTCATCATTTGTCGAAACAACACAAATATATTTACAAACAAGTAAGTGCTTTCCTTTGTGTTCCCATTTCCTCGTTTCTCGTGTTAGTAAAGCTTCGATCTTAAAACAATGCCTCGTTTAACAGAACCGCAACTAATTGAAAAACGAAACGCGTTTTTAATGGAGTGGGGGTAAGGGGCGGGGCTAATCTAAGGGGCGGGGGTAAAAGGGGCGGGGCTAACTTAAGGTGGGGGGTAAAAGGGGCGGGGCTCCGCCATCTTGGCCGCCATTTTGTTCTCCGCCATCTTGGCCGCCATTTTGTTTTCCGCCATCTTGGATGCCATCTTGGCCGCCATTTTGTTCGCCATCTTGACCGCCATTTTGTTTTCCGCCATCTTGGACGCCATCTTGACCGCCATCTTGGTCGCCATTTTGCTTACCATCTTGGCCGCCATTTTAAATAACCCTGTATAATTTTCCCGCCATTTTTTTGAATTTTTTTTAATAGAACACTTCGTATATTTATTTTTGCGCGACATCTTTCTGATAATAAGTCAACTATTTACCATGCATACATCAATTTTGAATAATGTTTGTAACCAATCACACGAATACAAAGTTTCCACCACAATTGATAATGAGACACAACTAATATAAAAAGTGAAAGTGTGCTTTAACCCCATAACGCTCTATCATTCTTCAACCGTGAAGCAGTGAAAGTCTTACAACAGAAGTAATACGAGTGCTTTTACCTATTCCACCATAACATTCAAAACAGCGAATTTTACTTTTTAAATTTATTTTAATCATAGTACAAGTGTATGTTTTAATTGTACACGCGTGTGTTTATGTGCTCTACTTGTATACGTGTATGCTTGCGTTTTAAGTGAAGTTATTAATTGTTTAAGTGTCATCAATAATCAAGGTTAGTACATTTTGTTAATTCCATTATTTATTTATTTATTTCCTTTTTTTTCATTTAGTAAAATAATTTTAAAATATTTGTTAATTTTATTATTAAACAATACAATACAATACAATACATAATTTAATATTTAATTTATCATACTAATATTATTTATAGTTATACATTATTTATTTATCACATTTATCACTCAACCAGACATTACGATAATCATAATATACTGGCTATAGTTCAATCTTTCATGTTTTCTCATTTACATAAATAATTTAAAATATAATAATAAAATAACTATAAGAATATGAATATGAAAATATAATATTAGAATCAGTCATAATATTTAAATTATTTCAAAATTAATAATATACATTAAAGTTTTATGTATTTTTTTTTAAATTGAAACTATCATTAATTACAGATGTTCAACTGCAATAATTGTAGTATGACATTCACGAGAAAAGAAGCTCTCAAACGGCACGGTCATTGCTGCAATGATGGGGTTAATAGCATTAAGTGCCCCAAATGCGAATACAGCACATCTCACAGGGATGCCAATACACGACACCTAAAATCCATACATGGATATAATGGTGAACAAGTGTCAGCTGCATTACCTAAGAGGAGAAGTGAAACAAGGAAGCGACGTCTAAACGATTCACTCCCAAGCACATCCAAGAAGATGTGTAATGATGATGGTGGAGTAGAAGATGCTAACCCCATACAGTCATGCGATCTATGCAATATCGCATTTGACACACCCTTAAAATTCGCTGGACATATTAGATCGCAAGCCCATAAAGCGAAGTTGGGGCGGCCTATTGGAGATGGTATTATTGAAGTTTCCAGCTGCTTCAAAAATCGAATCGGAAGCTTTAAAATAAATGCCGAATCCAGTGTCGGTGTGGATATCCCATCATTTTTAAACGGTTGCAAAAATCGAGTTGTTTGCCTTATTCAAAATAAGTTGGAAATGTTCACAAGTATTAAATTTACTTGTGAATTATTTGCCCACTATGTTAAGGCGGACACCGATGATGATACTAGAGAGTTAAAATCATTTAATTCTAAGTATGTAACGGTTGATTTAATCACCGATATTAATGTCGCTTATGATGGGATATTCGCAAATATTAAAACAAAAAGCGAGGAATTTCAGGTAATAATATTTTTCTTTCTAATTAAATGATAATTTATTAATTTATACGTTTTTTTTTGTATTATAGACAACAGGTAGTGGCTGGACATTGGAGTCGGTATCACATCTATCAATAGAAGTTGTTAAATACGCACCAATTCGTGGATCTAGCTACATCGACTTACCAGGTAATAATTAGTACTGTTATATATTATTATATTTACTACTATTTTTATCATATTTTTTATAATAAATTACTAATATTTTTTCTGTTTTTTTTTTTGTTTTCAGCGCCAATTAAATCTAGGAAGGCATGTATCAACATTCAAAATGATGATGAGATGTGTCGGGCCTGGTGCATCACCGCTGCCCTCCACCCGACCAACAACAACAATTCACGCACATCCAGCTACCCACAATACAGCACTGCGATGAATTTAACCGGCATTAATTTTCCGTGTAAGTTGAAAGAGTGAAATAAAATTGAAAATTTGAATAACATTAGTATAAATGTATATGAACTGGAATATAATAATGATACCAGCGCGTTTAATGTGGGTCCTGTTCATTTCACTCAGAATAGACGGGCAACCCATATTAATTTACTATTAATTGAAAATGGAATTAAATCACACTACGTTTTAATAAAAAATATGTCTAGATTGGTATCACCACAAATTTCAAAGCATGAACACAAAACATATTTATGTGATGGTTGCATAACTTTTTTCAAATCAGAAGCTGCTCTAGTACTTTATACTCAAAATGATTGTAATAAAGTATATACAATCATGCCAATTTCTGATTTGAAAATGGATAGAAATGGGGTGATGAGCCCTGGAAACATCACAAAATTTGTCAATTATAATAAGCAAATAAAAGTTCCATTTGCTATTTATGGAGATTTTGAATCTATTTTAAATCCCATTCAGACATGTGAGCCTAATAGTGATACTAAGTTCACTAATATAACACATGTTCACCAACCTTATAGTTTTGCGTATAAGATTAAATGTTCGTATGATGCATCTTTAGATAAGTTTGTAAAATACACTGGCGATGACTGTGCCAAAGTATTTATTGATAAACTTACTGATGATGTACATAGAATTTATAATCAACATTTAAAGCCCATAATCCCCATAAATAAATTAATACCTCAAGAGCAATTCTCATTCAATAGTGCTATAATATGCCATATTTGTGATAGAGAGTTATCTCCTGCTGAAAAAGTTGCAGATCATTGTCACTTAACTGGGAAGTTTGTCGGTGCCGCTCACTCGAAGTGTAGTATTAATTATAAGCTACCAAATTTTATACCGGTATTTTTACATAATTTAGGCGGGTATGATTCACACCTTTTTATTAAAGATCTCGTTTGTGACAATCAAGACATTGATGTCATACCTCTTAACAAGGAGAAATATATCTCATTTACAAAATCAATAAAAGTAGATGAATATATGAATAAAAAAGGTGTGAAACAAGCTCGTAGCATAAAATTACGATTCTTAGACAGCTTTAGGTTTATGGCTAGTTCAATAGATAAATTAGCTAAAAATCTAAACACTGATCAAATAATCGAAATTTCGCGGTTTTGTAAATCAGCCGATGAATTAAAATTATTAACTCGAAAGGGTGTTTTCCCATATCAATATATTGATTCGATTGAGCGGCTCCAAGAAACGCAATTACCATCTAAAAAATCTTTCTATAACTCTCTCACAAATACCGACATTACGCGTGACGATTATAAGCAGCGCCGTAGCTAAGGCCCCGCAGGCCCCGCGGTGCGGGGGGGGGGGCGACATGTTTTGGGGCCCCTAAGCCTCAAGAATTAAATAACCAAATTAATTAGATACATTGATCAGTGATCGTTATTTAATATAAGTAATAACACAAAATTTTTATAAAATAAAAAATAATGTTTAATTTACTATAAAGGTATTTCAGCCGGGCTGATCGTCGCCGTTGTCGTTGTTTATTTGGCTGCTTTTAGTGCTTCTGTTTTTACACGTAAGTTGCGTTGGTTTGTTTGCATGCTTCAGCCAATAAAGAACTCGGTTGTTACTGGCACATGCGCTCAATTCTTTAATGAGCAATTCTGGTAAAAAACTCCAATAATTATTCTAGCCTCGTCATCAAAAGGATTAAGACATCATTGAGGATTTGGTTTTTGATTCTTTGTCGATGAAGGAAGATTTTTCAATTTATCAAATTCAAATGCAACAACAACTCTAACTTCACTCAACGTTTAGTTTTCAATGCAAAAACCTGAAGATGACTACATAGTCAAAACCGGTCGTTAATATATTTAATTAATAAAATACAAATGTAGATTAAAGACTAAAAATTTATCAACACATCAATCTAGTCAAGTAAAAAAAAGTTTTTTTATGTATACGTTTGTTTGCAACCAAAAACAAATGAAACTTTTTCACACATACACGATCCATATTGGGTTTTGTGTTTTTTTTGTACTTAGGCTCAGTAGTAATCATAATGAAAAAAAGTCAAATTGTTGCCACGTTGTTTTTCTATAGAAGAATTAAAAAAAAAAACGAAGGAAGAATACTATAATTCATTGGGAGCACCCTCTCATCGCTTTATGGGGGAGTATTTGGTGCTATATTGTTTCTATTAGGTACCGAATAAAAACAAAAAAAAAAAAAATGAAAACAAACCAAAAAAGAACCGAACCGAATGGAACCCCATACGTGTGAAACGAGTCTAAGGCGTTAAAAATTTATTTTGTAAGTATAATACAAACACGATAGGGGCCCCAAAAAAATTCTTGCGGGGGGGCCCAGAATTTGAAGCTACGCCACTGATTATAAGCATGCTCATAATGTGTGGGATCAGTTCAAATGTAAAAATATCGGTGATTATTCAGATGTATATCTTACAACTGATGTTCTTTTACTCACCGATATATTTGAAGCATTTCGAACATTATGTTTAAAAACATACGGTCTAGACCCCGCACAATATCTCACAGCCCCCGGCCTCAGTTGGGACGCCATGCTGAAATATACTAAAATTGAGTTAGAATTGCTCACTGATATTGAAATGCATCATTTTATTAGTAAGGGTATACGCGGTGGCATTTGTCAATGTTCTCTTCGTTATGCCCAAGCTAATAATAAATATATGAGTAGTTATGATACTACTAAACCTAGCATATATTTATCTTATTGGGATGCTAATAATTTATATGGGTGGGCAATGTCACAATTTCTACCATATAAAGGCTTTAGATGATTATCTGAAACCGAAATTTTAAATTTAAATGTTACCAATATATCCGATGATTCATCAACTGGATACATTTTGGAAGTAGATTTGGAATACCCCAAAAACTTATATAATAAACATAATGATTTGCCTTTCCTAGCTGAAAATATTGTACCCCCCAATTCAAAATTTAAAAATTCCAAACTAATTCCATCACTCAATAACAAAAACAAATACATTCTCCATTATAGAAATTTAAAACAAGCATTAGAACATGGCTTAAAATTAATTAAAATTCACCGCGTAATTTGCTTTGAACAGTCTGATTTTCTTAAAAAATATATAGACTTAAATACTACGATGCGTCAATTAGCTAAAAATGATTTTGAAAAAGATTTTTAGAAGCTGATGAATAATTCAGTTTTCGGAAAAACAATGGAGAATGTAGACAAGCGAGTTGATGTTAAATTGGTGACACATTGGAATAATATTGGTAAGAGACGTGGCGCTCAAAGTCTAATCGCGAAACTAAATTTCAAATCCGTCTCAATTTTTCATGAGAATTTAGCTGCCATTCAATTAGAGCGGCTAAAGGTTATATATGATAAGCCAATTTATATCGGGTTTGCAGTTTTAGATTTATCAAAACTGCTTATGTATGAATTTTATTACAACTTTTTAAAACCCTTATATGGTGATAATGTGACATTAATAATAATAATAATAATAATCTTTATTGATGCAATACTAAAAGTTTACATAAGTCAAACAAAAATATTTAAAATCATGAACAATATAAGATTCATAAAACATGTATCAAAGTTTACAGACTTGTAGAATAAAATGTATATATAAAATTGAAGTTAAAAACTACAAAGACAACAATTAAAAACTACAAAGACAAACAAGTTAAAATTATTGTAAATATTAAAAATTTAAGAATGCAACATTTTTGATTCAGAATTAAATTTCACAGACCAGATGAAAATAACGAACACAAACTATTCTGCAAATTTATTTGTCAGGCATTCTTCAATACTATAAAACCCCTTTCTTAAGAAAAACAATTTTATTGTAGTTTTAAATGCTTTAATGGGCAGTATCTTAATATGATTTGGCAGCATGTTAAAAAGTTTTGGCCCGTAATAATTAATGCCATTTTGCGACTTGGTTAAGCGTAGATAATCAGGATACAAAAGATGACTAGATCTGGTGCTAAATTGATGATAGTCAGAATGAATTGTGTAGTTTTGAATATGTTTTCGTACATAAACAAGACATTCCAACGCATACAGACATGGAAGTGTAAGAACATTCAGTGTGATAAAGGAGTTACGACAATCTGCTGTATAGGAAACTGAATCAATTATTCTTATTGCACGGCGTTGCAACCCAAAAAGCCTACTTAGTGAGCTAGAATGACCCCAAGATAATAATCCGTAAGTAAGGTGTGATTGGCAAATAGCAAAATAAGCAGTTTTAAGGGCATGTTTAGGAAGTTGATTTTTTAGTTGTCTTAATAGGTATATGCTTTTGCATACTTTGATAGAAGTTATCTCTTCATTTTTTTTCCACGTAAGTTTACTATCTAAGTGTATGCCTAAAAATTTTACACTGTTTACTTCAGCATCAGGTTTAAGTGAAAACATTACGTTTGCTGTTTTTTCTTGATTTACCGTTAGTTGATTTGCTGTAAACCAGGTATTTGCTTTGTGAGTGAATCTGTTGTTATTAGTAATTACTCCAGTTTTAGTTTTAGAAAAATTTTGTAGCGTTGTGTCGTCTGCAAATAAAGTAGTATTTACTTCACAGTTGAATTTAGGAAGATCGTTAATGTATAAAATGAATAGAAGTGGGCCTAAGATTGATCCTTGAGGTACCCCGTGAATGTTTGGAACTTCCATGCCTATATTTTTATTAAAACAAACTTTTTGTTTTCTATGGGATAAATATGAATTTATCATACGACAACTGGTTGGATGAAAGTTATAACAGTAAAGTTTCCGCAGGAGAATGCCATGGGAGACGCAATCAAATGCTTTTGTCAGATCCATGAAGGTTGCAATGGAGTAAACCCCTTTTTCAAAACCTTCATAGACCGCTTGAGTAAAAGCAGTTATTGCGTCTCCCGTAGACCTTCCTCTGCGGAAACCATACTGCTGGGTACTTAATAAGTTATTTGTTTCGAGGTAGTTAACTATTTGAAACATTAAAATTCTTTCCAGCACTTTGGAAACTATAGGTAAAAGAGATATAGGGCGGTAGTTATTTACATCGTTAATATCACCTTTTTTATAAACTGGAATAATGCAGGCTTTTTGTAAACATTCTGGGAATGAGTTAGATGTTATGCAGTAGTTTATTAGTTTAGTCAAAGGATTAATTAAGGTGTTAATAATATTTTTTAACAAATTTGTGCTCATGCTATATGTATCTCGACTATGAGAAGGTTTCAAATTTTTAATAACGTCTCTAACTTCAATCATGCTAACTGTTTCAAATTTGAAATAATTACTAGAAGAATGTAAATGTGCTTTATTTAAAATATCAATTGGATCATGATTAGTTTCTGGTAAAGAATTAACAAGGTTTTCAGCAACAGTACTGAAGTACTGAGTGAAAGTATTGACATCTATGTCGCATTGGTTATTACAGTTTGATTTAGGTGGCTTGATTAATGACCAAAGCACACTAGGTTGATTGCCCAAATCTTTTAAATACTTAGCATTGTATGCAACTCTGGCGTCAATTATAGCTTGCTTATATTTATTTTTGAAGTTTATGTAGTTGGATTTTAAATCTGTATATTTACTACTAGCATCTTTTAGAAGATGAAGAGTTTTACGCATTTCCCGCAAGTTATTAGTGAACCAATTAGACTGACAACGATTAGGCTGTTCATTATAAATTTTTAGTGGAAACGATTGAAGTGTATGCTCTTCAATGATTTCAATAAACTTCTTAAATTTATACTCTAAATCCAAACTAAAGTCATCAACAAAACTCCAGTTAGTATTATCTAACGCAGAAAAAAGTAAGAATTTTCCATTTTCTGTGTACGGCCTTACCTTTTGTTTTAAAGGCTGGTTAAAAACTTTGGGTAATTTAATCATTGCCAAAATACCAGTGTGATCGCAAAAATCATAATCAACAGAAGTAGTATGGAAGTTATCTGAATCAATATTTGTGAATACGTTGTCGATACAATTATTATTTCTAGTATTAAAGCTTACTCTTCTGCTCAGCCCATATGTGTTTAATAAATCACAAAACATAGATGATTTGCGATCATATAGGTTAAAATGAATATTAAAATCACCACCAATAACGGTGAGATAGTTGGGATTTATTTTATCAAGTAACTCGTTAAATATAAGCATGAATTCATCAAAGTTTCCTTTTGGTGAACGATAAATTGTAATTATACAAATGTTGTTTGCAGGGAGATATGCTGCAGCTATTTCACAGTCTTTTTCTTTAGATAAGTTATTAAGATTGGCTAGCGCTGTAAATGAATGATTTAGTTTACTTAACTGCAATACACCACAGTGAATATAAATAGTACGTGAGAAATGAGAAGACACTTGGTAGTGTTCTATTTTAAGTGATTCAGTTTCATATGGTTTCAGCCAGTGTTCTCCTAAACATACAGCATCAAAAATAAAATCATTTTCATGCAAAATTGTTTCTAAGAAAGAAGTTTTATTTCTTAAAGAGCACATATTGTAAAATAGTATTTGCAGTTGTATATTATGATTTTTACAAAAAATATTGTTATTTATTACCCGGTTTTTGGCCTGTTTTTCGAAAAATATACTGTTCAACAATAATACCTTCCGGCCAGCTTTTAGGATCCATAAGTATCTGATGATTCTTGTAGTCAGCACCAACCTTAAAAGCTGGATAAGCTATGTTGAGTTTCTCACACGAGAAATTGTTGTTTCCAATTATTTGCTGAATGTGTTCCTGAACGTCAGCCACAGTAACATGTTTTTTAACACGTTTGATAAACAACCATGTTTTTTTAGGTTCGGCTTCCAACTTGGATGTCATGCTGGCGCCTGTCCCAACTAAGATGTTTTTCTTATGTTTCTGTACACTGCGTTTGTAAGTCACAGTTTTAAAGCCATCAATTGAGCCGCTCCGTTGAGTTACAACTTCAGTATAGGTTTGTTTCACCGGTGATGATTGTTTGTTTACATTTGTAGTCAGCTGATCGTCGTGCCGGACTGCGATTGCGCTGACTATCGCGCATTTACTCTGCGGCATAGATGTGTCCGCATGCTTGTTGCTAGTTACATTAAGTAATGTTTTTGATACTCTCACTTTGTTTTGATACATCAAATACATAAAGCATCTGTTTCTTAAATTGAACATAGTCAAGAAGTGGTTCACTTATTGGATGTTTATAATAACTTTGTTGAAACATGCAGTACATGTAATATGCAAGAGCATAATTACCATTTTCAATATCAAGATTTAAAGCATCTTACATACGGGTGAGATTCGGAGTTTAAATGAATTTTAATGTTTTTAATCTTGCAATGATCATATTCAGAACAGTCCTTATTATTTCGATTTCTCCTATCAGTTTGGAAGGCTATGATGACATATCGAGGTTTCTCAAGATTGCTTGATGTTTTAACTGACCAAATATCTCTATCTGTTTCTCTTAGAGATGGAAGCTCATGTAGCTCCCATCTACGGAATGGTATACAAATCGGTGCATCAAGTGCAATATTTTCAAACATTTGTAATTTGTTCTCATCATTCAGAAGTATATGTGGAACTCTCCATTCAATTTTATCAATATTAAATTTAGCTCCAGGAGCTCCAATATAACAGTTAACATCACTACTTGTTCTCAATAATATTAGCTCCTGCTTAATATTAACAATTACTCATACTCATAGTCTTCAGCATATCCCAGTAAATATTTTAATGGTATGATTGCATAAAATTTATTGGTAGCATTAAAATATGTTTTCGGCTGTCCAGTAGCACTCCACCCGCAATTTCAGCTGAGTTTTTATTATTCCCCCTCATTGATATTAGACCTTTTATTGTTCTAGTTATTCCAACATTTCGATTTTTATCAACTTCAATACCATTTAATTCATATCGTATCTCTTCAAACAGGAAACTATACGCGTTTTGGATTGGATTGATTGCTGTTCAAACTGGAGGTGTACCTGTTAGCGGCAAATCAATGTTTCCACTGATATGGATATAACTATCGCATGGTAATGTTAAAATATCATGCTGTTGAATTATAATTCGAATATCATCACTATTTCCATAATTTGATGTTCTAGGTTGATATGTATGGAACTGTTCTTTTATGATGGCCTCATTAAAAGACACACTATTAAATATATCCAGCTGACTCATTTTTCAAATCTTTTTTTACCTTAATTGTTACGTTATTTAACTTATATCCTAGATTTAGTAACTTTTGTCTAACCCTAGATGTTCTATCAGTGGATCTCCTTTTAATACTGACAGATGTTGTACTTAATCCGACATTTATATCACCAAAGCAAATACCCATTTTTAATAAACTTTTTTTAACTCTAAACGGATTAATATTTTTTCACCCCTAAAATTAACTGGTTCACCGTTCTGATCAACTAATCTAAGAGTTATATTATCAATAAAATTTGTATTAGATGAGTGGTAAATATAAAATATTTCTAGGTTCAATATTTATAGAGTATCCTGGGTCCACTGTTGGAGTAAACTGAAATAATGTATGCGATAATTTATTATCGTAATATGCTCCAGTAATAATATTACATTCAACCCTAATACTAGTGACTTTTACTATTTGTACAGGTATATCAGAACTGTGTAGAATTCCAGCATTTAGAATACTATCACCTAAAAATCCTAACAGTTTATCAATTGTACTTTTATTACATGTAAAATCAATTATATGGTGTGATAGCTCAATGGTAGAGCACTTGTATATCATGCGAGCAGTCCGGGGTTCGATCCCCGAAATATGACTGAAATGATAACTTGCTCTTTTTCCACCAGCGTGGTTCGGAAGTCACGTTTTAAGCTGTTGGTCCCATCAAACCACTTTAAACAAGTCGTAGACTTACTGTGGCGATGTAAAATAGCCGTAAAAAGCATAAAATAAATAAATAAATAAATAAATATCATATTTACATTTAATTTCACACTTTAACGTATTATTATTTGGTTTGATAGAAATGATATCATAACCCTCAATATTATGTGGCTCTTTTAATAGTAGCTGACATTGTATATATGCTTCAATGTCAGTGATTTCATATGATCCATGTGGAAGTATAATTTCTTTATCTCTATCATATATAAATTTATTAATACCACATTCAATATTTGGTATTGTATTATATGTGTGTAGCCCTATTAATCCCAAACAATATAATGATTTTTCGTCAAGTTCAATTGGTGGATGATAGTTTGCGGAAAGGGTGCTGCTAATACCTTGTATAGTGAACGTCTGAGACATAACTAAAATATGCAGAATCTATGTCACCTTATTTATATAAAAATCTCAAACATAGATGACCACAGTTGTAAGTATTAAATTTCTGATATCGTTGATGGTTATAATTGATCTCGCAACCTTCAAAATATTTTACAAGTTCAGGTGGTGGGGGAATGTCACCAAAACTATCAAAATATTTAACTATTGTACCACGCTTTTTATAAGCTTCCCAATGTGTTCCACACCCCAATCTACTATCCAAATTCACAATCGCTGATTCATTACGATGAGGCTTCTGTGGTAATGTATCACGCATAAATACACCACGGAAATATTTTATATTTTTCTTATATTTATTTAAATCAGCATCGGTTAGAGCACGTTTGGGTAGATTATTTAGATTTTTCAAGTTTGATTGTTTAATGAAAAGACCCATACCTTTTCGATATGGTTTTAAAAATAATCCATTACCATGTTTACCAAGAGCAATTGCCTCCATCGCTTTATTATGACGCTCAGCTTCAAACAATTTTTTACGCGCATCACTTACAGAATTTACCGCTTTAGTAATACCAGCAATACCTCCTGCTAATGAACCAAATGCCTAGCTGCCGCAAATATTGGGATTAAGGGTAGTATACCACCGTGCATTGGTAAAGGGATTATTCTAGGTAGTCTAACTCTTTTCTTACCACCGCCATCTTTAACAGCTATTTTTGCAGCGGTCAATGCAACTCTACAACCCTCCTTCAATACATCAGATTTTCCAATTTTTTGTTTAAACTTTTTAATTGCATTTTTAGCTTTTGCAACTACACTTGTTTTTATTATTGATTTTTTTAAGAACCATACCCAACTTTCTCTTAGCCTTCATTATATTCATTACTATCAATGCAGCACCTTTTTCACCGATCTTTGAATCATGAGATTTCACTCGCCTCCAAGCAGCCTCTTCAAGTTTCTTGTCAGCTATATGTCGATTGTTCAAATTGTTACTCTGAGAATAGATTATATCATGTTGTTTACAAGCAGCATCAAGAGGATTTATACCAGGATCACCTCTCTTTAACCGTTTATCTAACTTTGTACCAGGTCCACAATACTGATAACTGGGTATATGCGCTTCAAACGGGAGCGTGTTTATAATTGAATTGATGATACCCTCACCGCGATACATCATCATTTAAAACGTATTAGAACAGTATTGATGTATATATATATATATATATATATATATATATATATATATATATATATATATATATATAGGTACCACTCGAATATCAATGTTAGTACAATGAAGTTCATTAAGCAGAAACAATCACTTCCAGTGGTTAATTTAGATCATTGGGTAGGTGAGGGCTTTAAATCAAACAGACATAGTAAATTATTACCTGACAGCGTTAGGGCTCTTATATGCGGACCGTCCAATTGTGGAAAATCAAATGTTATGTTATCACTATTATTTGAAGAGAATGGTTTAAGATTTAAAAATGTATATGTATATTCTAAATCACTATATCAACCGAAGTACAAGTTTTTGGAAAAGGTGATGTCTAACATACCCGAAATTAATTATTTTCCATATAAAGAAAATGGCAATATTATTGATCCCAGTGAAGCTAGAAAAAATTCAATATTTATTTTCGATGATGTTGCTTGTGATAAGCAAGATAAAATCAGAGATTTTTTTAGTATGGGTCGACATAAGCAGGTTAATTCATTCTATTTATGTCAAACTTATACAAGAATACCAAAACATCTCATTCGTGACAACTCAAACCTAATCATACTATTTAAACAAAACGATCTCAATCTTAAGCATGTATATAATGATCACGTTAGCAGTGATATGACTTTTGAAAAATTTAAGGCAATGTGCGGATTATGTTGGAAGAATAGATATTCATTTATAGTTATAGATAAGGATAGTGATATTGATAGTGGGAGATATTGAAAAGGGTTAGATCAATATATAATAATTGATTAGAGCAGTCCCACATATATATATATATATTTATATATATATATATATATATATATATATATTTATATATATATATATATATATATATATATATATATATTTATATATATATATATATATATATATATATATATATATTTATATATACGGACATTCGCCTATTTACGGGCGATACATTTTCTACCTTTTAGAGGCGATCAAAATTTTTAGTTAAATAACAGCATCACGCTATTCAGCGATACTTATTATAACATGAAGCAGTAATATATTTTTGATCCAACCATTACATTTACAGATATTTACAAAATAAATTTAAAAATTGAAGACGAGGTTTATTTTTTGGCCGAGAGAGTTTCATTTGCTGCCGATTATTTGTGGTTTGTGTCTTAATAACTGTGACCATGCTAAAATGCAGTAGGAAAAGGTTCAACTAAATGCCACCAGAATTAAGATAAATTGCAGTATTGTATAGCTATTATAAAATGTGTGTAAAAGACCACTAGGCGCCTTGAAGTGAGCGTTTATGTGCGCTTGGAGCGTGCGGTTGCCTCAAAAGTTTTAACGCCTGGATCAGGTTAAAAGTATGCGCAAAAACGCCTCCATAAGGGATTTAACATTTGTTTATTCTATAAAACAATAAACATTTTATCTAGTTTATGTTAACTTTGCATCTACCTTCAACCACTTTTTTTGCCTGACTCTACTGAAACCGTTGTTTTGGCCCAAAAATGCGGGCCGAAACGACAAAGGCTTGTAAATTATTTGCGGTATTTAATTAGCTGTAAATCACGATTTCGCATGATGACGCCATACTTTAAAATCTGACAGTAGTGACAGATTATAATTAATCTTGAAACTTCCTGAAAAATGTATTTATTTGGGGCAGGCAAAAAAATATTGAGTGTAATTCGTACCAAAGTGCTTTAGCAGCTCTTCGCTTTTAGCAACATGAAGATGCAAAGCAATAGCGAACTGCTAAAGCCTATTTTCAACCCTTGATACACGATTCACTACATACTATAGGCGTTTTAGCTTTTAGTTTGATGATTGTTTGTGTAGAAAAAATATATTTCACAGCTAATTTTAAACACACACTTTTAAGCAAGCAAGCAATTTATACACATTTTTTGGTAGTTGTTTTATGTACGTCATATATCTTGTTATAATTTTATCAAGTTGTCATATATTATGTTATTTTGTTAACAAGAATGTTATAATGTTATCATGTTATAATGTTATCCTGTAATCGTGTTATCAAGTAATCGAGTTATTATGATATTAGGTTATCATGTCTTAATGTTTTTTTTTGATAACATGTTTTCACATTGTCAAGTTTTCATGTTAGTATGTTATCATGTTATCAAGTTATAATGTTACCATGTTATCATGTTATCATGTTATCATGTTATCATGTTATCATGTAATCATGTTATCATGTTATCATAATATCATGTTATCATGTTATAATTTTATTATGTTATCATGTTATCATGTTATCTTGTTATCATGTTATCATGTTATCATGTTATCAAAATATCATGTTATCATGTTAAGATGTTATCATGTTATCATGTTATCATGTGGTCATGTTGTTATGTTATCATGTTATCATGTTATCATGTTATCATGTTATCATGTTATCATGTTATTATATTATCTTGTTATTGTGTTATCAAGTAATCACGTTATTATGTTATCATGTTATCATGTTATTTTGTTATTATGTTATCATGTTATCATAATATCATGTTATCATGTTATCATGTTATCATGTTATCTTGTTATCATGTTATCATGTTGTCATGTTATCTTGTTATCATGTTATCATATTATCATGTTATTATGTTTTCATGTTATTATGTTATCATGTTACCATGTTACCATGTTATTATGTTATCATGTTATGATGTTACTATGTCATCATGTTATCACGTTATCATGTTATCATGTTATCATGTTATCATGTTATCATGTTATCATGTTATCATGTTATCATGTTATCATGTTATCATGTTATCATGTTATCATGTTATCAAGTTATCATGTTATGATGTTATCATGTTATGATGTTATCATGTTATCATAATATCATGTTATCATGTTATCATGTTATCATGTTATCTTGTTATCATGTTATCATGTTAACATGTTATCACGTTATCATGTTATCATGTTATCATGTTATTATAATATCATGATATTATGTTATCATGTGGTCATGTTGTTATGTTATCATGTTATCATGTTATCATGTTATCATGTTATCATGTTATCATGTTATCATGTTATCATGTTATCATAATATCATGTTATCATGTTATCATGTTATCATGTTATCTTGTTATCATGTTATCATGTTAACATGTTATCACGTTATCATGTTATCATGTTATCATGTTATTATAATATCATGATATTATGTTATCATGTGGTCATGTTGTTATGTTATCATGTTATCATGTTATCATGTTATCATGTTATCATGTTATCATGTTATCATGTTATCATGTTATCATGTTATCATGTTATCATGTTATCATGTTATCGTGTTATCATGTTATCATGTTATCATGTTATCATGTTATCATGTTATCATGTTATTATGTTATCATGTTATCATGTTATCATGTTATCATGTTATCATGTTATCATGTTATCATGTTTTTAAAATGTCTTGTTATTGTGTTATCAAATAATCATGTTATTATGTAATCATGTAATCATGTTATCATGTTATTATGTTATCATGATATCAAGTTATCATGTTATTATGTTATCATGATATCAAGTTATCATTTTATCATGTTATCATGTTATCATGTTATCTTGTTATCATGTTATCATGTTATCAAAATATTATGTTATCATGATATCAAGTTATCATGTTATTATGTTATCATGATATCAAGTTATCATTTTATTATGTTATCATGTTATCATGTTATCTTGTTATCATGTTATCATGTTATCAAAATATTATGTTATCATGTTAAGATGTTATCATGTTATCATGTTATCATGTTATCATGTTATCATGTTATCATGTTATCATGTTATCATGTTATCATGTTATCATGTTATCATGTTATCATATTATCATGTAATCATGTTATCATGTTATCATGTTATCATGTTATCATGTTATCATGTTATCATTTTATCATGTTATCATGTTATCATGTTATCATGTTATCATGTTATCATGTTGTCATGTTGTCATGTTGTCATGTTATCTTGTTATCATGTTATCATATTATCATGTTATTATGTTTTCATGTTATTATGTTATCATGTTACCATGTTACCATGTTATTATGTTATCATGTTATGATGTTACTATGTCATCATGTTATCACGTTATCATGTTATCATGTTATCATGTTATCATGTTGTCATATTTTCATGTTATCATGTTATCATGTTATTATGATATCATGATATCATGTTATCATGTTATCATGTTATCATGTTATCATGTTATCATGTTATCATGTTATCATGTTATCATGTTATCATGTTATCATGTTATCATGTTATCATGTTATCATGTTATCATGTTATCATATTTTTAAAATGTTTTGTTATTGTGTTATCAAGTAATCATGTTATTATGTAATCATGTAATCATGTTATCATGTTATCATGTTATTATGTTATCATGATATCAAGTTATCATGTTGTTATGTTATCATGATATCAAGTTATTATGTTATCATTTTATCATGTTATCATGTTATCTTGTTATCATGTTATCATGTTATCAAAATATTATGTTATCATGTTAAGATGTTATCATGTTATCATGTAGTCATGTTGTTATGTTATCATGTTAACATGTTATTATATTATCTTGTTATTGTGTTATCAAGTAATTACGTTATTATGTTATCATGTTATCATGTTATCATGTTATCATGTTATCATGTTATCATGTTATCATATTATCATGTAATCATGTTATCATGTTATCATGTTATCATGTTATCATGTTATCATGTTATCATGTTATCATGTTATCATGTTATCATGTTGTCATGTTGTCATGTTGTCATGTTGTCATGTTATCTTGTTATCTTGTTATCATGTTATCATGTTATTATGTTTTCATGTTATTATATTATCTTGTTACCATGTTATTATGTTATCATGTTATGATGTTACTATGTCATCATGTTATCACGGTATCATGTTATCATGTTATCATGTTATCATGTTATCATGTTATCATGTTATCATGTTATCATGTTATCATGTTATCATGTTATCATGTTATCATATTTTCATGTTATCATGTTATTATGTTATCATGATATCATGTTATCATGTTATCATGTTATCATGTTATCATGTTATCATGTTATCATGTTATCATGTTATCATGTTATCATGTTATCATGTTATCATGTTATCATATTATCATGTTATCATGTTGTGATGTTGTCATGTTATCATGTTATCATCTTATCATGTTATTATGTTATGATGTTAACATGTCATCATGTTATTACGTTATCATGTTATCATGTTGTGTTGATGTCATGTTACCATGTTATCATGTTATCATGTTATCATGTTATCATGTTATCATGTTATCATGTTATCATGTTATCATGTTATCATGTTATCATGTTATCATGTTATCATGTTATCATGTTATCATGTTATCATGTTATCATGTTATCATGTTATCATGTTATCATGTTATCATGTTATCATGTTATCATATTATCATGTTATCATGTTATCATGTTATCATGTTATCATGTTATCATGTTATCATGTTATCATGTTATCATGTTGTGATGTTGTCATGTTATCATGTTATAATGTTATCATGTTATTATGTTACCATGTTATCATGTTATCATGTTATCATGTTATGATGTTTCCATGTCATCATGTTATCACGTTATCATGTTATCATGTTATCATGTTATCATGTTATCATGTTATCATGTTTTCATGTTATCATGTTATCATAATATCATGTTATCATGTTATCATGTTATCATGTTATCATGTTATCATATTATCATGTTATCATGTTGTGATGTTGTCATGTTATCATGTTATCATCTTATCATGTTATTATGTTATCATGTTATCATGTTATTAAATTAACATGTTATCATGTTATCATGTTTTCATGTTATCATGTTATCATGTTATGATGTTACAATGTTATAAAAATATCATGTTATCATGTTGTCATGTTATCATGTTAATATAATACCTTGTTTTCAAGCTATCATGTTATCATGTTATCAAGTTATTATGTTATCATGGTATCATGTTATCATGTTATAATGGTATCATGTTTGTTATGTTATAGTGTTATCAAATTATCAAGTTATCATGTTATGATGTATTCATTTAATTATGTTATTAGGTTATTCTGTTATCGTTTTATCAAGTTATCAAGATTTCATGTTATCAAGTTATCATGTTATCATGTTATCATGTTATCATGTTATCATGTTATCATGTTATCATGTTATCATGTTATCATGTTATCATGTTATCATGTTATCATGTTATCATGTTATCATGTTATCATGTTATCATGTTATCATGTTATCATGTTATCATGTTATCATGTTATCATGTTATCATGTTATCATGTTATCATGTTATCATGTTATCATGTTATCATGTTAATATGTCATCATGTTATCACGTTATCATGTTATCATGTTATCATCTTATCATGTTATTATGTTATCATGTTATCATATTTTCATGTTATCATGTTATCATGTTACCATGTTATCATATTATCATGTTATCATGTTATCATGTTGTGATGTTGTCATGTTATCATGTTATCATCTTATCATGTTATTATGTTATGATGTTAACATGTCATCATGTTATCACGTTATCATGTTATCATGTTGTGTTGTTGTCTTGTTACCATGTTATCATGTTATCATGTTATCATGTTATGATGTTACTATGTCATCATGTTATCACGTTATCATGTTATCATGTTATCATGTTATCATATTATCATGTGATAATGTTATCATATTATCATGTTATTATGTTATTATATTATCATGTAATCATGTTATCATGTTATCATGTTATCATGCTGTGATGTTGTCATGTTATCATGTTATAATTTTATCATTTTATTATGTTACCATGTTATCATGTTATCACGTTATCATGTTATCATGTTATCATGTTATCATGTTATCATGTTATCATGTTATCATGTTATCATGTTATCATGTTATCATGTTATCATGTTATGATGTTACCATGTCATCATGTTATCACGTTATCATGTTATCATGTTATCATGTTATCATGTTATCATGATATCATGTTATCATGTTATCATGTTATCATGTTATCATGTTATCATGTTATCATATTATCATGTTATCATGTTATCATGTTGTGATGTTGTCATGTTGTCATGTTATCATGTTATCATCTTATCATGTTATTATGTTATCATGTTATCATGATATCATGTTATCATGTTATCATGTTATCATGTTATCATGTTATCAAATTAACATGTTATCATGTTTTTATGTTATCATGTTATCATGTTATGATGTTACAATGTTATAAAGATATCATGTTATCATGTTGTCATGTTATCATGTTATTATAATACTTTGTTAAAAGCTATCATGTTATCATGTTATCATGTTATTATGTTATCATGGTATAATGTTATCATGTTATAATGGTATCATGTTATCATGTTTGTTATGTTATAGTGTTATCAAATTATCAAGTTATCATGTTATGATGTATTTATTTAATTATGTTATTAGGTTATTCTGTTATCGTTTTATCAAGTTATCAAGATATCATGTTATCAAGTTATTAAGATATCATGTTATCATGTTATCATGTTATCATGTTATCATGTTATCATGTTATCATGTTATCATGATATCATGTTATCATGTTATCATGTTATCATGTTATCATGTTATCATGTTATCATGTTATCATGTTATCATGTTATCATGTTATCATGTTATCATGTTATCATGTTATCATGTTATCATGTTATCATGTTATCATGTTAATATGTTATCATGTTATCATGTTATCATGTTATCATGTTATCATGTTATCATGTTATCATGTTATCATGTTATCATGTCCACATGTTATCATGTTATCATGTTATCATCTTATTATGTTATCATGTTATCATGTTGTCTTGTTATCATGTTATTATGTTATCATGTTATCATGTTGTCATGTTGTCATGTTAACTTGTTATCATGTTATCATATTATCAAGTTATTACGTTTTCATGTTTTTATGTTTTCATGTTATCATGTTATCATGTTATCATGTTATTATGTTATCATGTTATCATGTTATCATGTTATAATGTTATCATGTTATTATGTTATGATGTTATCATGTTATCATGTTAATATAATACCTTGTTTTCAAGCTATCATGTTATCATGTTATTATGTTATTATGGTATCATGTTATCATGTTATAATGGTATCATGTTATCATGTTTGTTATGTTATAGTGTTATCAAATTATCAAGTTATCATGTTATGATGTATTCATTTAATTATGTTATTAGGTTATTCTGTTATCGTTTTATCAAGTTATCAAGATATCATGTTATCAAGTTATCAAGATTTTATGTTATCATGTTATCACGTTATCATGTTATCATGTTATCATGTTATCATGTTATCATGTTATTATGTTATCAAGTTATCATGTTATCATGTCATCATGTCCACATGTTATCATGTTATCATGTTATCATATAATCATGTTATCATGTTATCATGTTATCATGTTATCATGTTATCATGTTATCATGTTATAATGTTATCATGTTGTCATGTTATCATGTTATTATGTTATCATGTTGTCATGTTGTCATGTTATCTTAATATCATGTTATCATATTATCAATTTATTACGTTTTCATGTTTTCATGTTTTCATGTTTTCATGTTATCATGTTATTATGTTATCATGTTATAATGTTATCATGTTATTATGTTACCATGTTATCATGTTATCATGTTATCATGTTATCATGTTATCATGTTATCATGTTATTATGTTATCATGTTATCATGTTAACATGTTATTATGTTATCATGTTAATATGTAATCATATTATCATGTTTTCATGTTATTATGTTATCATGTTACCATGTTATCATGTTATCATGTTATCATGTTATGATGTTAACATGTCATCATGTTATTACGTTATCATGTTATCATGTTATCATGTTATCATGTTATCATGTTATCAAGTTATCATGTTATCATGTTATCATGTTTTCATGTTATCATGTTATCATGTTATCATGTTATCATGTTATCATGTTATCATGTTATCATGTTATCATGTAATCATGTAATCATATTGTCATGTTATCATGTTTTCATGTTATTATGTTATCATGTTACCATGTGATCATGTTATCATGTAATAATGTTACCATGTTATTATGTTATTATTTTATCATGTTATCATGTTATCATGTTATCATGTTATCATGTTATCATGTTATCATTTTATTATAATATCATGTTATCATATTATTATGTTATCATGTTATCATGTTGTCATGTTATCATGTTGTGATGTTGTTATGTTATCATGTTATTTTGTTATTATGTTATCCTGTTATCATTATATCAAGTCATCGTGTCGTTATGTTTACATGTTATTAAGTTATAGTGTTATCATGTTATTGTGTTATTAACTTACTAAATTATTATGTAATTATGTTATCAAATTATTATGTATTATTTATGTTATAAGGTTATCATGTTATCAAGTTATCATGTTATTATGTTATCATGTTATCATGTTATCATGTTATCATGTTGTCATGTTGTCATGTTATCTTGTTATCATGTTATCATGTTATCATGTTATCATATTATCATGTTATCAAATTAACAAGTTATCATGTTATCATGTTATCTAATTAACATGTTATCATGTTATTATGTTATCTTGTTACTATGTTATCAAATTATCATGTTATCAAGTTATCATGGTAATATAGTTTCATGTTATCAAGCTTGCATGTTATTATGTTATCAAGTTATGATGTTATTATGAAATCATGTTATCAAGTTATGATGTTATTATGATATTATGTTTTCAAGTTAGAATGTTATTATGATATCATGTTGTCATGTTATATTATGTTATGCTATTAAGTTACCACATAATCGTATTGTCCTACTATTATTTAGTATGTCATTTTGATTATTATCATAACATTAATACATAATACATGATAACATGGTTTACATAATAACATGATAAAGTATTACATAAAAACATGACATCACATATTGACAACATTATAACTTCATAACAACATGGTTAAATTTTACTATGTTTTGCATTGTAACAATCCTATGTTTACTTCTTGTTGTATAATACAAACCTGAAACTACTGGTTTTATATTTATTTGATTTTAATCCAGATATGATTACAATACTTAAAATTTGTTTAATTTATATAATTAATACGTTAATTGTTATACTTTGGTACTTATTAACATCGAAACTACAATTGTTTCTATGCATAAATGACACATTACATAATTTAAATTCCTTAGTTAAATAAATAAAAAATTTATAAACCACAAAATATTATTTATCTTAATTCCATTATTATACGAGTTCATTGAAAGTAAACAGACAAAAGGTTGAAAAGCCATAAATGGGCAAGGTCATTCAACACGTGAGGGAAATATTTTAAAACTACTTGCTGTTATATTTTACTACTCGTTTTTTGCATATAATTTTTTCTATAATCTGTCTTTTTCAAGATTTATAAAAAAATGAATTGGTAATATTTTTGCTAGTATTTATATACTTTAATTTGTTTACATAAAACAATTTTGAAAATACCAATAAAAAAAACTAAACGCTATAATTATATTTATGTCATTATCTATTCTTCTGCTTTTAACTACAAATTTACAGGTAACAATACTAAATATATTGATAAATATTAAGCACTGGTTATGTCATGTTTATGTAATATTCATCACTTTACCAGGTAATTTGAACAAGGTTTTGCTTAGGATTGTAATAGTAGCGGCGATGTTTAAAAAATATATGTTGTTGACATGATACTTCAATTTCGTTACATCGACGAAGAATTAACTACCTGAATATCGCATTGCCTAGTAAAAAGAATTTATCGTAATCTTTATAGATATTATTTTATAATAATTGCTTAAAATGTATTATAACATTTTATTAGATCAAATATAATTGATTTGAATAAAAAATGCAATCATGACATACATAGCGACACTGAAATTTGCTTCAATTGACATTTGCATAAAAAGACAGGAAAATATTTTACACAGTAGACATGTGTAACTGTGTGTTGCCTTTTCTTATATCACCAATCGTTAATTCTCTATTCTAATAAAACCATTCTAAAAAGTAAAAAATTAATCTATATATTTTTACCTGCTTTTATATTACGGTAATTATAGAGATTTTGTATATGTAGACATAATTAAGCCAAGAAAAACCGGAAGATTAGTATTTCCCTTTATGACAGAATCATGCAGTTGCGGGTCACAAGAAAGAAACATTCACCTGCTCATAAATCAATCAGTTTAATTATATTAATCATATTATCATCAAAAATATGTTTTGTTGTTAATGAATTGAGAAGTGTTTAAACACAACTTTGAAAATGTACGATCTTCTTTTCCAGAATGATATCATTTTACATTAAATCAAAGTGAATCAAATAATAATTATAACATTATAAATAAAATAATATCGAATAATAATACTTTTAGTTACTTGGAATAAAAAATAACTAAAACCTCTTATAATTTTTTTAAATATTGCGTATTTCTTTATCATATTTGCTAAAACAACATCAATCCAAAAATAAACTAATATTATTTCAGAGAACTAGTAATTACGAATCTTATGATGACGATCGCACGTTAAAAACTTGTAGTGAAAAGAGAACGCACATGGCTTAAATTTTAATTATGGCGATGGAACCAATATATAATTTTTCAAAAAATTCTAATTTGTGCTAAAAACGGCATACGCGCACAATAGCGACCGCCATCTGGTCACTTATTTAATAATCTAACTAAATTATATATTTTTTTAATTTGATTATAAAGTTTTTAGTAATAGATTTTGTTTAATTTATTGTAAAATCATTATGTTTATTAGTTTTAACTAATGAAATAGATAATATCAAGATTTTTTATTTAGCAATATAACCTAATTTGTAACATAATACTATGATAATAAATCATTTTAGAAAAGATGAAACAAATGTTTATTAAATTCTCATTAGAAAGCATTAATTCTAATCCGGATGCGACTGAAAGGGTACATATAATAATACGAAAAATAGCATTTATAGCTTTACTCCTACCCTTTTTCATTAACTATTAGGATATATATATTGTAATTTAAGAAAAAGTGTTTACTGTTTAGTAAATTTGTGATAGAGTGGAGAATATAATTTAGCGATGTTTTATTTAGTAAAGTTTTTAAAAGATGGATTGTATTACATTTGTAATCAACGGCAAATGGATCGTAACGAGAACAATTCTGTAAGGAAAGTTTGCTACAAAAATTTGGGAACGTATGACGCGAAAGTATTATTTCGCGGTGGTAAGTAATATCAAATTATTTAAAATAATAACTTAATAATTCACTAATTTATTTAATAATAAATTCTGTAATATTATTTTTAGAAAAAGATGAGATGGTGCTGAAAATGAATGAGATAGAAGCAGCTACGTCCCAGGAAGACGAAATTATTCCAAATCAACAAGGTAATTTATAATTTTATAAATATATTTAATTTTTTTTAATTATTGTGTTATTTCTATTGTAGAAGATGATTCTCAGGAAAGTTTGGAAAACGTAAACGCCACAAATAAAATTAACATTTTACAAAATATATCATGACATTCAAAAGAAATATTACCAAAAGAAAAGAATATTGAAATTTCCGAAGAAAGAAATATTGACATTGTCAAAAAATTAAAAACTAATGATAATATTGATGCAACTATTTCTATTTCCGTAGAACACACATCTGCCCAATTATATGCATTTATAAATAATACAAATAAAAAATAATAATTAATAATTAATAATTAATACTGTTTTTTTTATAAACCACCCACTATTTAGCTACACTAAAATTAAATTTTAATAATTTAAGTATTATATAATAATTATGTAATGATTTATAAAAAACAAATAAGTTATCCATTTATAAACAAAATAAATTTATTATCCAATAGTATACATTTTTTAAATTAATTATTAAGTGCTATTACGCATATAAACAATGTATAAAAACTTCAAACTCATGAAACTGATCAAAAGTGTGCAAGATGCTACAAAAACTATTTCTATAAGGAAAGATAAAGTAAGGGACATTTATAAAACACAAATAATTTTTGTTGTAGTCATGGTCAAGGTCATGTAACACCTTAATGTGCGTGAATGACCGCTATAGACGCCTCAAACTAGATGTTTATGTGCGCCTGAAGCGGGAGCTTAGCTTACCTTAAATTTTAACGATAAAAATGTGCATAAAATTTTGCTTTTACAAGATAGTTAATGCGGTTATTGTATAAATGTACAATTATTACTATGGTTACAGATACACATTGACTATTTAAATATGTTATAAACCGCAAAATATAAAGTTTGCATTTTATAATATTAATTATTTTTTCTAAAATATCTGTATGTTTCAGACATAAACATGTACAACAATCTAAAACTGTGGATATTTTACAAAACTGATGACTATATTCATTGACAACTATATTTTTTATAAAATATTTTTTTTTGTGACTAAAAAAAAGTTACTAACATTTTTTTTTAAATTATTTTTTTTATTAAAATAACATTGTTACTGTTGTTTCAAATAATTATGTATATTAAATAATTCTAAATCTAATTAGAGCTTCTTATAATCATTTACAAATAATATTCAAACAATGATTTTGATTTGTGGATGCCTACTGATGCTTCTAGCAGCGCATACAAACAACTTATTAGAAGCTTAGACGCCTCGAACCAGTCAAAAGTAAGCGTGAAAAATCGCTAGAAGCCTCAAACTGGGTGTTTTTGTGCGCCTGGACCGGGCGCTTTTATCAAAAACTTCAACGCTTCTCGATCAGGTTAAAAGTATGCGCAAAACGCCTCTATAAAAAAGTTTGAAAGT
This sequence comes from Tachinus rufipes, assembly GCA_963932245.1. Classification (NCBI taxonomy): domain Eukaryota; kingdom Metazoa; phylum Arthropoda; class Insecta; order Coleoptera; family Staphylinidae; genus Tachinus; species Tachinus rufipes. The sequence goes on from OZ010747.1 coordinate 58,534,767, forward strand.
GATAGGAATGTAAGATTGTTTGTTTTTATGCATAATAGTTATCGGCAGAGGTAGTAACGCAATGCCCCCTATTTATTTATTAAATTTAAATAATAATAGTTATGTTTTATTAAATTTATTATATTATTGATAATCAAAACAACTGACATTGTAACGTAAATAAGTCGTTCACTTACTGACTAATTCTAGTAATTAATTTTTGGAATTAGCAATTTTTTGTTTTTTTATTAAACAATTTTTAATAAAATATTCAATATTTATTTATTTTTTTAATTGAATATATAGCAGTTGTTTCAGTACAATTGAGTAATTATTTATTTCTAATAACTAAATCGTTTGTATCAAACTACTTTTTGATTGTACTTTACTATTTATTATTTTGTTTATTAATCAATCGAATTATTTATAAACAAACATTTTTATTTAGAAAAAATATATAATATGACGAAATATTTATCTACGCTGCAACTCCCAAGATTCAATGAAAACAACATATGTTATTGAGATTTGTGCATATTTCTTAAAACCTGCTGCAGTAGCCATCTAGCCGAGCAAAATTAGTACTAACCGCTAGACGCCTCGAACTGGCTGTTTATGTGCGCTGGTGCGAGCGCTCGCTTCTAAAATTTCAACGCCTCGATCAGGTTAAAATTGTGCGCGAAAACGCCTCTATAAGGGAGTTAACATCTCTATATATATATATATATATATATATATATATATATATATATATATTTAAAACATGTTCAAACATGTTCATACATGTTCAATCTCATTCAATTCTGTCCAGCTGTCTGTCTATCTATTCAGCTGTCTGTCTGTCTGTTTAGCTGTCTGTCTGTCTGTTCACCTGTCTGTTTAGCTGTCTGTCTGTCTGTTCAGCTGTCTGTTTAGCTGTCGGTCTGTCTGTTCAGCTGTCTGTTTAGCTGTCTATCTGTCTGTTTGACTGTCAGTCTGCAATATATATATTATACTAAGATATTAATCGATTATTGTGGGAACTGACGTGAACTAATATAGATCTATCAATAATAATGAGTGATATAACAAAGAAAAAGCTTATTACAATTACAAAGTCGATTAGACGAAAATTGCATGCGATGAAATTAAATTGTGATGAAAATGATGAGGTGCTTCAGAGAATGTATAAACCAATCATCGGTCCGCTTAAAGATCTGACTAAGCAACATTCTATAGTAAAACCTATCACAACTTCACATATTAAACCATTAATTGCTTCAAATATAAAAAAAAACATTATTACCTACAACTGTGGAACCTGCTATATCCACACCGATAACATCTAGAATATATCCTCATAGTTCAACTGCTACTCGATTAAGTGAAGTTCGGGGGTATATATCAAAATTGGAACAAATGCGAGAAAAGCTTAACTTTTCAGACGATTCTAATATGAGTGGAAATGAAACTTTCAGTGATAATAATAATGATATTGATGAACAGAACCAATATACCCCTCAAACTTCTTCAATTATGAATAATTTATCACCTCTACCTAGATCATATTTTGAAAAATTAGCTAATGATGATTATCACAATCTAGACAAAACATTTGGAATTGTTTATGATAGACATACTGATAAATTTACGTTGGGTCGTAATATAATTACTGTTGATGCAGATAGTATTATTATTGATGATATTCGCTATCCTAGTACTGCAGGATTGTGTGAATTATTATTTTATAAAAAACCTAAAACATATAATGATACTGACATTCAAATGTATAGTGATATCATTAATAAAACTAAAATTGCTTACCGTGATTTTGATCTAACAAAGCAACTTCGTGGAAACCAATCATATAAGTATACTAAAATAATCAAACCTTTATTGAGTTTACCTAACCAATCTCTACCACAAGCAAGAAGACAATCAAAAACTGTAAAAAAAACTATTGATGGACATGGGTTTGACTCTAGCATGAAATGTAACTTAAATGCACCCATACAATATCGATATTGGGAGGATGTTGAGGAGTTGGTAGATAGATTATGTTTGTTGCATGCTGCTAGAAATGCCGGTGTTAACAATGGGATTCTTGCAATTGAAGAGGAGCTTCAGGAAGCTTCCATTATTATATAAATATTAGCGTACATTTTGTTTTATGACAAAAATATAATGAGCGTTGACAAGTTCGGACGTTTATTCAGAGATGGAAGCGGAATTCGTGCTCGAGGACGTCCAGGTCTAGGATTTGTTTTAACATCAGATGGACATTATAGTTTGCAGAATAAACGATTAAAACATGTTTTGGATCCTGAGGATTTAGATGATGTGGCCACTAAGAAATTTGTGCTTGACGCTGTTTTAGAAGTAGAAAAAAATTTATCAACTGTCAAACTTAATACTCATATTATAAGACTTGAAAATATTATGATTGAGTTTAATGCGCATATTATAAGAGTTGAAAATATTGCAACTGCTTTGTCTGTGCTAGTTAACAGCCTTGAAGAGGAGTATAAAAAAAATGAGTCAGCACTTCTAGAAACTTTTTCACATGGTGAAGACGATATTCCATTTATAAGAATAAGAAATTAAAATAATAATAATAATAATAATAATAATAATGAGTAATATTAAAGCCGAAGTCGTAAATGAATTACACAAACCTGCAAAAATTAAATTCCATCGTAGACGTACTGTAATTAAAGGGATTGATGATTTGTGACAAGCGAACTTGGCTGAATTTGGATATTATGCACGGGAGAATAAGGGATATAGATTTATATTTGTAGTGATTGATTGTTTTTCGAAATACTTATGGACGAAAGCTTTAAAGGATAAAACGGCGGATAGTGTTAGTATAGCGATTAGTGAGATTTTTAATGAGCATGATCGGATACCGAAGAATTTACAAACTGATAAAGGTACTGAGTTTCACAACTCTACCATGAGCAATCTACTAACTAAGCATAATATAAATCATTATTCAACTTATACTACAATCAAAGCGTCTATGGCTGAACGTGTAATTAGAACTCTGAAAGATAAACTTTATAAAACATTTAGTTTTCGTGGAAAGTATGTGTGGATAGATGTTCTGGCTGATGTTACTAATGAATATAATAGTAGAAAGCATAGTACCACTAAGATGAAGCCTTGTGATATTACAAAGAAAAATGAACGGTATTTGCTTGATACAGTTTATTCATATTCTAAAATTCCAAGAAAATCTAATTTTGATATTGGTAGCATTGTTCGAATAAGTAAACAGAAGGTGTTATTTGAAAAAGGGTATACTCCTAACTGGTCTGCTGAATTATTTAAGATTAAAACCATACAAAACACAAATCCAGTATCATACTTACTCGATGATATTAATGGTAGGCCTATCCTGGGTGCATTTTCAATGAGGAGCTACAGCTAACAAAACATTCTGACGTTTACCTAGTTGAAAAAATTTTACGTAAAAAAGGAAGCAAATTTTTTGTTAAATGACATGATGATTCTCATAATAGCTGGATTGAAAAAACAAATGTATTGTAATGTGTGTATATTTAATAATGATAATAAATGATTTTTGAATGCATCAAATGTTATTATTTATTATAAACTACAAATGTTCATATTGATCACCGTTTACTTCTAAACACTTTACGGTATTGAATTCATGACATTCTCACCTGCATAATTTACAGTAATTTACAGAAGAAAAATTCATAATAAAATAGAAATATCAACTGACATTTATTATATAGCTTACGTTAAAATTTGCTTCATTGTCAAGTGTATTTTTAGTTTAATTTTGATTTATTCTTGGAAAGTAATTTGAACATTTTTTTTTATTATTGACAATTAATCTGTACCCTATATATTGTTAGGTGTATAAAAAAATAAAAAAATAAAATTTTTACAATTACATAAAAAAGTTTATTAAAAAAAAAAAAAAAATACAATAAAATATGTTATAAATCATCACCATCGGTTTTGATATCTCTCTGCATTGAATCTCTGAAATAGAAAATAAATATTAATAACTTAAAATAAAAGTTTAAATTTAAAAGCTTACCATTTTCAATTTTGCGCATTTTTCTAAGCGCTCTATTTTTTTCTTTAACGCCTTGGCTAAATCATCTTTTCGCCATTTCTGAAACAAACAAACAAAAAAACAATTATTAAATAATTTAAAAAATAAAAATTTAATTTTAAAAACTTACCCTTTTTAATTGTAAATATTTCTCAAGGCGATTGAGTTTTTTTGGATGCCTCAATCCAAATATCTTTCGAGGTTTTCACCTTTTGCCGCTTTAATAATTGCTCTTCTTCCAAATCTTCTACTTCATTATCAATTTTTTTAAATGACTCCTCAGTAAAGTAGAAATCATCCTCCGGGATGAAATCTTCGCAGTTGGTAGGTGTGGGTGGTGGCGGCGGCGAATCAACAATTTCGATTATTGTTGGGGAATCATCATCATCAATTTCGATTGTGATATTGGGAGAGGTAAAAGGATATAAATTTGTGATTTGATTTATATCGTCATACAAATTGTCACAATCTGCAAACGGGGAATAGGTTGGTAGGCGGCTCGGGGAATTTGCCTTTTTAATGAGAATATTTTCAATTATTCTAAAGGCCGGCATAGTGGATGATGTTGCTGTTGTAGTTTGCGTACAAAGAACTAATACTATCATACGCTGCATTGTTTATATATTTTCAGGGTATGTTTTCCGTGATATTAAAGATGCTATATTGCTATGCAACTGTAAATCATCATCGCTATTATAGCACTCATTTAAAATTTTATCATAATATGATTTAAATCCACATCCTATCAATATTTCCATTTTACGATCGATTAGTTTTTTCAGATCTAATAATGTTTGAAGCGTCTTCTCAGCAATGACAATGGTTAAACCTCTCTGCTGAACCCAAACAGTAGTTTTCTTGCAATATAGTCTCATAGTTATTATATGTTGATTTAACATTATTGGTTGTTCTATCGCTACTCCTTGAAAGCATGTTGTGGAAAATTGCATCCACTCTTCCTCGGTGAATGTGATACAGGAATTTGCGCCCCAAATGTTTACGATTGGTATAAATCCTGCTATTAAGCTGATTCCAATAGAGACTTTCTTTAAACCTGATTTATTTAAACAATATGTAGATTGTCCAAGAAGAACCTTTTCAGATTTTACATCATTATCAAATTTTTTTAGCTGCTCTTCTATTGGATCAACAAATTCATTCAACATTTGATTAGTGGGTATGTTGATGTCCATGCTGAGTTATTGATAATAAAGGGAAAAATATATAAAAAAAACTTTCTATAATCACTAGCACTTCAATAACTATTAACATGTATTGCTTTAATGTAAGCTTAATTAAATGTTAATGTGCGACTCCTCAAATTGGTATATATACTAATGTTTAACCAATAAGAAAGTGCAATTTTTCATGTGCTAGCCTTGAAATTGTGGTGACTCATTCACGGTTGAAGTATGATAGAACGCTATGGGGTTAAAGCACACTTTTACTTTTTATATTAGTTGTGACTCATTATCAATTGTGGTGGAAACTTTGTATTCGTGTGATTGGTTACAAACATTATACAAAATTGATGTATGCATGGTAAATAGTTGACTTATTATCAGAAAGATGTCGCGCAAAAATAAATATACGGGGTGTTCTATTAAAAAATTCAAAAAAATGGCGGGAAAATTATACAGGGTAATTCAAAATGGCGGCCAAGATGGCGAGCAAAATGGCGACCAAGATGGCGGTCAAGATGGCGGTCAAGATGGCGTCCAAGTTGATACAACAAAATGGCGGCTAAGATGGCATCCAAGATGGCGGAAAACAAAATGGCGGCCAAGATGGCGGAAAACAAAATGGTGGCCAAGATGGCGGAGCCCCGCCCCTTTTACCCCATCTTAGGTTAGCCCCGCCCCTTTTACCCCCACCTCTTAGATTAGCACCGCCCCTTACCTCTACTCCACCACCCCCACTCTCATCCCCACTCCTGTGGTGGTGTGGTCCAGTACCGGCTAAAACTCTCTACTCGCGCCGACTCAAAAAGTTGCAAGAAAATGCAGATTAGTTTGAGACAACTCAATCTTCAATTGAGTCAGTGTCTAAAGATATTGATACTGAATTCAAAATTTGAATTGAATTAGAATCATTAATTGATATGTTTTTGGGTGCCCCGTCTGCTCTTATTAAACCAAAAGACATTAGAAAAGTAGAATCTATTAATACGGACTCATCTAAAAACATTAAATTACCCACAATACCTTCATTCGATGGTGATTTTACTAAGTGGCGTTCATTTGAGGACGCATTTAACGCGGTTATTCATGAAAATGGTTCCATACCGGAAGTTCAGAAATTGTGCTATTTGCGATCTGCCTTAAGCGGTGAAGCATTAAACACTATTAAATCATTAGAAACTACTGCATCAAATTATATGGTCGCGTACAATATTTTAAAAGATCGATTCAATCAACGTCAAAGAATTATTTACGCACATTCAAAAAATATTTTAAACTTCGATTTTACTTTACTAAAATCTGCCGCTAATTCGCTTGAGCAATATATTCGTAGTATCGAATCATTAAAAATATCTCCTGAAAATTTTGAAGTGTTCCTTATTCCTCACATTCTATCAAAACTAGACAAAAGAACTAATACTGAATGGGATTTATATATGAATAATAATTTTAAATCCGATGAATTGCCTAATTGTCAACATTTAATCAAATTTCTCTTAGAAAAATCGTATATTTTTGAAACAGGTAGATATCAGCCTCAAAATGTATCAAAAAATAAATCACACATAAACTCATTCACAATAACATCGAAAAGCTCACATTCTTGTCCATATCCATATATATAAATCAATGTTCCGAATTTCTTGAAAAATCTATTCAAAATCGTTTCAATTTAGCTAAAATGTTAAAATTATGTTTAAATTGCCTTCGAAAGAGTCACAATGTAAAAGAATGCAAGTCGTCTGCATGTCGCAAATGTAATTTATCACATAATACTTTACTTCATTTTGAAAAATCTGTAAACAATCAATCAACCGAAAAATCAACTGAACCTTCCGCAGTAGTCAATTGTTCGACGATTAAAAATAATGTATCTTTATTGTGTACTGCTCAAGTCAATGTGTTTGATCAATCTGGAAAGGCACACCAAGCTCGTGTTTTATTAGATTCCGGGTCACAATCCAATTTCATAACAAATTCATTAGTAAATAAATTAAAATTAAACAAACACTCACTTAATCATACAGTATCGGGAATAAATCAAAAAATGTCACATATTAATCATTGTGTTACATTAAAGGTAACATCTAAAACTTCATCATTTGCAACTGAAATGTCGTGTTTGATTCTTGACAAACTCACAGATAACATACCTCAAATATCGTTTGAAAGATTTTATATTAATATAATTCAATGTTTCACTTGCTGATGAAGAATTTCATCAGTCAAAACCGATCGACATACTCGTTGGTTCCGCTCTTTTTTGGAACATTATTTTAGATGGTCAAATTATCATTGAAAATTCTGATTTAAAGATGCAATATACTCAACTCGGTTGGATCATTTCAGGCATCATACCAGTTAATTATTATCAAAACAAAGTTGTTTCTTGTTTGTCACTGAATTCACAATTAGAAAAATTCTGGCAACTTGATAATTACGAGACAAATTCAAATTTTTTAACACCAGATGAAGAGTTCTGCGAATCACATTTTAAAACCACCACTCGTCGTGACCAATCGGGTCGATTTATAGTCTCAATTCCAATCAAACAAGTTTAGTATGAATTAGGTGATTCACGCGCACAAGCCCTACGAAGATTTTACAGTTTGGAAAATCGTTTAAATAAAAATCTTACTCAAAAACAAATGTATTCAGATTTTATAACTGAATATATAGATCTGAAACATATGTCTCCCATTTCTTCTAAAAACGAAAAACACGAATATTTTCTTCCGCATCATTGCGTTACTCACGAAGATAGCATTTCAACCAAATTAAGAGTAGTTTTCGACGGTTCCGCAAAAACCTCGACAAATATATCTTTAAATGAAATTCAACATGTAGGTCCAACCATTCAGTCAGATCTTTTTACTCTCTTAATAAAATTTAGGAAATACTGTTTCGTAGCTATAGCGGATATAGAGAAAATGTATAGGCAGGTATTAATCAATCCTGATCAAAGATGTTTACAAAAAATAGTGTGGCGTGATCATCCAGATTTAAAACTTAAATTTTATGAGTTAAATACCGTCACATACGGAACGGCTTCACCTCCATATCCTGCTATACGATGTTTATTTGAATTGGCAAATCATAATAAAGACAATTATCCAGAAGCTTCTAGTGGTATTATCAAAGAAGATATGTACGTCGACGATTTACTAACAGGGTCCAATAACTTAGACGTCTTAATTACTCGTTGTACAGAAGTTTCAAACATTTTAATTTCTGCGGGATTTTGATCAATCACTTTCAGTCCAGTAATGAAAACAATTCACAGTTTTCAAATATATTTACGAATAAAACAAAAACTCTTGGTATTGTTTTCAATGCAATAACAGATGAATTCCAATTCCAGTATAATAGTAAAAAATGCCCAGATAAAATTTCTTATACAAAACGATCAATTCTAAGTCAAACAACTCAACTATTTGATCCACTTGGGTTACTAAGTCCACTAACTATTATTCCAAAGTTAATTATTCAAGACTTATGGAAACTAAAAAGCAGTTGGGATGACCCAGTGCCATCACAAATTGATTATGAATGAAAACGATATTTATCACATATAAATAAAATAGACTCAATCAAAATAAAACGGCAAGCAATCAGCACAAACTACACATATATTGAACTGCACGGATTTGCAGATGCCTCGGAAAAGGCATATGGCGCGTGCATATATATTAAAAGTATAAATGACTGCAACGTACACAAAATTGAATTATTGACGGCCAAAAGTCGAGTTGCTCCAATCAAACAAATTACTATACCCAGGTTAGAACTTTGCGCGAGTGTACTACTTGCAAAATTGACCCAACGTATTCTTACAATACTAAAAATTAAGTTTAATAAAAATTTTCTGTGGTCTGATTCAAAGGTTACATTATGTTGGATAAAATCTTGTCCAAGTCGCTGGAAAACTTTTGTGGCAAATCAGCTGACAACCCAGCTGATTTAATCTCTCGAGGTTCATTTCTACAAGTGACCGACGCTCATAATTTATGGTGGCAGGGGCCCTCATGGCTCCAAGGAAACGATTATCCTGTAGAAAGCCATCTTAATGTTGAAACACCTGATGAAAGATTAGTAGTTTCATATACTGTAACAACTCATATAAATATTATATCACAATTTTCAAATTTGCCAAAAATAATTCGTGTTTTCTCTTATTGTTTACGGTTTATTAATAAAATTAGACAGAAACAAAATTATTCAGACAACATTGAAGCACAAGAACGCCGCGAAACATTAAAATTGTTAATAAAACTAATTCAAATACAATCTTATAGAATTGAACTTGAACAATTAAAAAATGGATAAAACTTACATTCAAATTCCGCAATTCTTTCACTTTCTCCATTTATTGACAATGACGGTTTGTTAAGAGTAGGAAGAAGATTAAAAAATTGTAATCAAAATTTTCATCATCATTTAACGACGTTGTTGGCTTTATTCTATCATAGAATAAACTTGCATTGTGGTCCCCAACAGCTTCTTTTTATGTTGAGACAAAACTATTGGCCTGTTAGGGGGCGAAATTGTAAGAACATGTGTAACTTGTTTTAAATCTAACCCTAAACCATTCATCCAAATGATGGAAAATTTGCCCGAACATCGAGTCAATCCATCACCTCCATTTTTAACCACAGGCGTGGATTTTGCTGGCCCATTTAAAGGTCACGAACGACGTTTTCGTGGAAGTAAAACGTTTAAAATATATGCTTGTTTGTTTATCTGCTTATGCACTAAAGCAATTCACTTAGAAGTAGTATCGCATCTATCAGCTCAAGCGTTCTTAGCAGCATTTCGCAGACGAGGTAAACCTAACAAAATATTATCGGACAATGGAACCAATTTTGTTGGAACTAATTCAGAATTACAGCGCCTCAAAAAAGAATTTATCACTTGGAATTTGGAACTTGATAGCGCCATGTCGAATGAAGGTATTGATATAACTTGGGAATTTATACCGCCTAAATCTCCACACTTTGGTGGAATTTGGGAAGCTAATATAAAAATGATGAAACGGCATCTCACTCGCGTAGTAGGGGAATTAATTTTAACTCATGAAGAATTTGAAACGGTTCTAACACAGATCGAAGCTGTACTTAACTTGCGTCCTTTATATCCTCTTACCCCGGCACATTTTCTAATTGGAAAACCACTAACAACTACATTTGATGAAGACCTCAGCGATGTACCAACCAATCGTTTAGTGACATTTCAACGTATGCAGCAATTAACGCAGCAGTTTTGGCAAAACTGGAAACGAGAATACGTAAATCACTTGCAAACACGTACTAAGTGGCGTAAAGAAAATCCACACCAGCTGAAAGAAGGTCTGATGGTTTTACACTTTTACCCATTAATAAATTGTATATATATTGTATTTTATGTAAAATAGAGTGAGTTATTATTGAACTTGCAATCGAGCAGCAATAAATACATAGAGTAAGAAGACAGCGTTTATTATAAAAACCTACCCAATCTACTTAGACCGCGTAAGGACGTAAATTCAATTATTTCCACGTGGCTAAACCAGTAGTAGAACCAAAACGTTGAAATTTAACAAAATTAGATATCTATTCATTGCAGTTATGGCATGAACGATTATGTCATCAAAATTATAAGCATGTTAAAATCATTAAAAAATTAATTAATTAATTTTTTAATGTTATTATTGGGTTGTCCGATTGAACAAATAGTAACGAGCGCTATATATGTCGTTGTGGCATTCGTATAAATTTACCTATTTAACTAGGCTTTATTCGAAATTTCTGCTTTTACAACTGTCTCATTTGAGGACATTGCGTCTCTTCTTTATATATTTTTTATACATGTTAAAATCATTCTTTTTGCGACGGATGTGCTTACGGGAAGCAACATAGGTTAGCATTTCATGAAAATATTGAACAAGCTATTAAAGTTAGGGAAATCATATATACTAATGTTTGTGGACCGATGCAAGTGGCATCTCTAGCTAAAAGTATTTATTTTGTTATTTTCAAATTTTCAAAATTCTAGATTTACACAAATATTTTTTATTAAGAAAAAATCAGAATTTTATAAAAATATAAAATTATTTTGTAATGAAATTGAAAATCAATTTACAGTAAATACTAAAAAAATGCACAGCGGTGTAAATTTCAAAATAAATTAGTCGCTGATTTTTTTATATGGCATATATGAAATAACCTGAAGGTTTCTCTGATGGAACTACGCATGTTTGTAAATTATTAAAAAGCATATAACGTTTAAAACAAGCACAAAGACGTTAGACAGAACTTTTTACAAATTTTAAGGACTTTAAAAACACGAATACTAAAATTAGTATAGAAATATGTAGATTGAAAAAATTATTTTGAGAATTTTAGAGGTGTTAATATTTACGAGTTCACTAAGTAAATTTAAATGTTATTTTAATAACCTCTTATAAAACTCTAATCCGAAAGAAAACATCTGGAATGTAATTACATGTTTTCTTAGAATTAAGCCGTAATGTGTTTTTAGATTTTTGTCCCTTTTACCCGTACTGTAAGTGATATAAATAGTGGCAGGTAGTTTTTAAGCGTTGGTCTATAGAATGTTTACAAAGCTTGCATTTCCGATCTAGATGGAAAGATGGATCATCTGTCGGTTTAATGGTTGGATATGGTGGTTTTAATTGAAACCGTATGGTAAGTAATTTAATAAACATAATTAGACTATTTTTATATCAACAATATATCTACAGGACAGTTATTAAACGCAGCAAAATTAGAAAACTAGAAAAAAAAAACAGAGAAAAAATGATCCAAATTTACTGTAGAACATATGGTACAATTTGGAAAGCAATTTGGACTAGTACGAATATTATTTGCATTAATTTCAATGCATCTATTCTTATTTTGTATTGGATAGAAGTATACACTTGTATTACAACATATAAAAGATATAATGTAGTACAATTTAAACCACAATTAACAAGAGTACGAATATTATTTACATTTATTTCAATGCATCTATTCGACTATTTTTTTAACTTGACGGTATTTAGTTTTTGCATTTGTGCAATTTACATATAGATATAATGTATTTGTTTTTACTGTTCGTCATATGTTATAATTTAACGTTGCATTATTCTTGATAGTTTCTTCATTTTTCATAATTGTTATCTTTTGTCTTATCACTGGAGTGATTTATTTGTTGATTGCGTTCTCTTCGTCATTTAATCTCAGTTGTTGGCAATTTCTTTTCCAATATTTATGCGTATGTTGGCATTATTTAGAATTCTGGTTAGTTTGTCATTTTTTCAACCTTTGGATCGGATATCAATTAAACAATTAAAAGATTTTCTTGTTTAGGTAGAAGTAATTAAAAACGTTGTAGATGTACTGTACGTCAACAGTATTTGTGAGTTACTGATCTTAGGCTACTAATGATAACGTATTTATATAATATTCAGGTAGAAACAAAAAGTGGGGTGCATAAAAGTAATTAACGTAATTACATGGAAATAATACACAGTTATTATTGGCGTTAATCCGATTAGTCAAATCTGCTTACAATAATAAGTAAATCACGGTTATTCTAAAGAATTTCTAGGAATATTTTGTTACAGTTTATGATATATAATTTTGTAATGTGATTTATATTTTGTTAGTGTATTTGTGTTTCTCATTTATTTTATTTATTTTTTAAATAAAATAAAATATGGTAATAATTAATGTAATTGTATTACGACAAAATAAATTTCAGAACGCAGAAATGCTAATACTCTGGATAATGTTTCAAATTTGTAACCAATCAACCAAATGATTATGAATTAATCAAACATTATTTACAAATTAATTAAAACTATTATTATTAAAATATTTTTCTAATATAGAGTTAAATGCGAACAATATATTAAAAGTGGCTGTTTTATGAATGTGGTGTGTAAATATTCCTAACAAAATGATAATTTGATAATGAATAATGATAATACCACATTAGATTAATTAAAGATGTTGTTCGTTACAATAATTTGAGTATTTTAGGATATTGCATTGCTGAAAATCATTTTATTACCAAAACTCTATTGTTGATATCTGCAAAAGGTTTGTTAAACTTATCACCAAACAAATGGCTAAGTTCGGCAATAATTCAAACATACTTAGAGGTAATAGCAAAAAAAATGCTGACAAAAATGTAATAATGTTGGCACTGGCTATTACTGATAAAACAAATGAAAAAATATTCTTATTGGTTTCTACTATATATGATAAAAATATTATTTTCAAGCCAATATTAATCAACCAGAACAATAAATTGCATACAAAAAATATTAAAAAAATAAAAATAATGTTTATATTCATTTTATTGCAAATTGAATGAATCATGCTAGACAAAATGATGGTAATTGTGATGTTAATGTATCATATTTTATTGAAAATCCAAAATTACTTTATTAGATTATCGGTTAATTGAATTTCAGGTTGGGTTTCTTTATTATTAACAATGGGTGGGGTAGGGTATAAATTGAACCAACTACCATTTCGTGGAACACCCTTCGTTGCGACCAAGGATTGATAGGACGTCTCGCTTACGGTAGAATTAAAGAAAAAAACGGTAGTTAAACGCCAATCAATAACTTATAAAAAAAAACAATAAAAGAGATATTTAAAATTAATAAAATAAAATGATTGCTATTGTCAACTAATTATTTACACCGAACAACTAAATAACTTAATAAAAACATTTCTATAACACCGTTTAAAATATAAACATAAAAATAATAACTGAATATAAAATAAATGACTTATCAGTATTCTTTGTGACGGACTTCGGCCTTCTTGGTAAATTTATTTATCCGGTTCGTTCTCTATTACATGGTCATTTCGCCTGAACTATTTAATTTGATCTTTTTTTTTAGAAAATTGTACTGTCATCTGCTATCTTCTTCCACGTATATTCTTTTATATAAAACAAATAATTGAGTTATAATTATTTGTTTTATATAAAAGGTAAGGTAATTATTGTTTTACTTAAAACGGTAAGATAAGAGTCTATAATAATTAAATTATTAATCAAAATATAATAAGTTTATATACTTACCAATTATTCCAATTTACTCTCGGTAAATG